>JAEOAD010000418.1:0-1250000 GCA_036365145.1 Orientallactaga sibirica
TATTTTCCAAGTCAAACAAGTGTTCATTTTATATCAGAAAACCCATATCTTTCTCCAGTTCATCTAAAACAATACCCATTGTCACCAAGATTGGACTGAGCAATTAATAACTGCATGTAAATATCACCCAGGGGATGGATCTGGAAAGGATTATACTTAGTGAGGTAACCCAGGCTCAGAAAGCCAAACGTCACATGTTCTCTCTCATATGTGGGTCCTAGCTACCAATGTATAGACTTGTGTATGAACTGGAACCAAAAATAGATACCAGAAACCAGTAAGCGGGTAAAAGGCTATAAGGGAGGGAAGAAAGGGAAGGACTTAAGTGTATGGTAATACACATATGTAAGTAGAAGAACTGAGTACAGGGAGGGGAATGGCCTAAGTGAGGCCATGGGAAGAGAATGCATACAAAAAGGGCAGGGGGAGGGACAATCTAAACTCAAGATATTATCAATAAGACATATGTAAAACTACTTTTTTGATTAAGGTCACGTCTAGAAGATGTAGACTGTTACTAGAAAATTTTCAGTACCTGGGATGGAACTCCTTCCAGTGAGATGTTGGCCAAGGAGGTCCCGGTAGCCTCCAAAACATTAAGGCTTTTGCCAAAGCCCTTGGTTTCCCTAGAGAATTAGATAGTAAGACCCTATTGCTGAAGACATCTCATGCCTGAGAGGCAAGGACACTGAGAAAGCAAGCTGGTGCTGAGCAGAAAACCTTCTCCCTGTAGACCAGCCAACTGAAAGCTGGAAAAAGCTGCACTGCATGCAGCGTATGGGGAGACAGAAGCCATCAACAGTGAAAATAGTGGATGCTGAATATTCAAGCTTGGCCAGACAGGCCCAATGACTGAGCAGGTGCAATAGTGGCGTGTCTACTCTTGGGGTAACCAACTGCTCCATAATTGGACTGAAGGCCCTCTCTACGGGAGGGAATACATACCCGGTACTGAAAAACCTAAGTAAAAGTCTATGGTAGGTGAGGTCATGAGCCTTGGGGGTATAAGCCTGCTCATGTCTGACTAAAGGTATATATTATTACCACCAAGCTGCCCTGGGGACACTACACTAAATGTTCATGTCCACATATTAATGCTATTCTCACTTCTGGCTAGAGAAGCTTCTCTTTTCAGATGGTGATGACCACTGGGACGACACAAAAGGCAACATAGTGCTGAGAAGAAGGGATGGAGGAGTGCCTAGCACTGAAACACCTCTGTCACATCCTCCAGTGGCTCAGGGACCATTGCGGAAGAGGGGGCGGATAGAATGGAAGAGCCAAAGGAAGGATATGACCTCTTACTATGCAGCTGCCCAGACAGAAATTGGCCTCAATATCCATGATCTTGCAGAGCCTAGCAATACCTTTGCAAGACCCTCAAAATAGAAGAGAAAGATGATGTCATCAAATTAGGAGAGAGACTAATGGAGAAAGGGAGGGGATATGATGGAGACTGGAGTTCTAAAGTGGAATGGGGGAGGGGAGGGAAATATCAGGTGGGGTTTTTTTGGTATGTAAGATTAAAAATCAATAAAAATTAAAAAAATTAAAAAAAAAATATCACCCAGGGGGAAAAAGCAAAATGTTAGAATCAACTCCAAAATAAGCCCCTGTTAAAGACATCATGAGTTGAACCACATCCCCTCAAAATTCCTATGTTGAAGTCCTATGCCTCCCAGTGCCTCTGCATGTGGCCACCTTTGGAGATAGGACCTATATATAACTGAGTTAAAATGAAGTTATTAGGATGTGCCTGTAACCATTATTACCTTTTTAATAGCCTTATAAAAGGGAAAGTTTGTCATAGACAGGTGTAGAAGAAAACCTGATGTGAAGAGACATCTGGAAGAAATGGTCATCTACCTGGATAGATCCTTCTTTCTGCTGTTAGGAAGAACCAACCCTGATAGTACCTTGAATTTGGACTCATGGACTCCTCTTTAAATCCCCCCACTTTGTAGTTTTGTTATGGCTTTAGAATATAATTTCAAAAAAGATTTCTCCAAATGAGAAACAGGGGGAAATACCACAATATATGGCTAAAGTTGGTGAAAATGTCTCTCATGAAAAGATTCAAAATCATGGGTATACCTCATTTTAAGAGATTATTAAACAAGAGAAGATAAACAAAGGGTGATACTAGCATTTCAACTAGTAAAGAATGTTGTGTATCTGAAGGAACATTAAAACTGTGCCTTGCTCAGCATCTCTCACCAAACAAGTATTTACACTTTCCCCTTCCATCATTATCACCTGTCTCTTTGCCCCTAAAAAGCAAAGCTCCAGAGTCTGTCCCCTTTCTTTCCATTTTCTACGAAACCCACTCCAAATGGCTTTCTTCCTGTATCAGCTCTCTTTTCAAGATATTTGAAGACTTTTATTTTGTTAAACTCAACATCAATTCTCAACATTCAATAGGTCCAATAACAATGTCCAATTAAGTCCATTACTACCTTGCTAACACTCGATTCATTTTTCTGGAACTCCATTATTCAGCAGTCCCCCAGCTCTCCAAGTATACTCTAATGCTTGGTACTAGACTTCTTCTTCTAGCTAACATCATTCCAATGAGATTTTTGCAAAGCTTGTCACCTCCGTCCAAATGCATAAAATATACTGAATATACAAAGCATTACAGAATCTAATACCACTCCTTTCCAAAAACCTTTATCTAAGTTGCCATCATGCTTCATCGAGATTATTGCAATAAACCTACCTCACCTGTTGTCAACCATACCTCTGGAAGCCTGTTTTCCACATAGTGGCACAAATAGTGTTTGTGCATAAAGCTCATGTTACTCTTGTATTCAAAACCCTTTACAGTTTTCACCTCTTTCAGAATACAAGATAAACATTTTAATATGCCCTGAAAGCTACCATGTAATCTGCCACACTCCACCACCTGACTTGTGTTCTCACCCCCTGCCATGTGGCCCAACTCATGACCCTCAAACTCACTTGGGTGATGCACCTGTGAAAAGTTTTGGACATTACACTTGTCATCCCCTGTACCTAGAAATTCCTTTCCCAGATATCTGCATGGCTTGGTTCCTCCCTTTACTCATGGCCAGTTCAAAAACTATAACAGCCCTTCCCTGACTTCTCTGACATCACCCATCCTCTCACCTCCCTTGTTTTCCTAATCACCACCCATGGTGTATTAGTACAACATCTATCTTTGTCTACCATCCCATGAACTCTACAAGAACAGGAACTCTGTTTATGTTCTCTGTTGTCTTGCTGGTATCTAGACCAGGGACAAGTACAAAAGAGGGGTTGTATAAATATTTGTGGAAGAATTAATCAACACCACATGGCTTGGCAAAGAGTCAATGTTTAAATAAAGACACATTGAAAAAACAGACAAGTGATTCTTTTTTATATATTTGCATTTTTTATTTTCTTTTTTCAAACTTTATTCACAATTTTACACACACACATGTATAATGTATTTTGATCATAATCTCTCTCTTAGACAAGTTATTCTTAACCATGTCTGCATAGTAGAAGTCCTGAGACCCCCCCCCATCCTCAAAGACTCCTAAAATTACAGTAGCTTATTGGTCTACAATTTTAATGTGTAGCCAGACAGACTCACTTCCTTAAACTATGACCTTATAAAATAAATAATTTTTTTTTATTTCATAACTTATGGAGCTTTTGAAACTTTATGGAGGACTAAGCATTGAAAGTTGAGTTTAAGAATCAAACAAAGGTTGTAGGGAAGACAAGCAGTTGGATTTTTAAAAATTATAATAATGCTTCTCCACAGGTGGAATTGAAAGTATTTTCATCTTGTTCAGATTACTGAAATTGCCTGTAAGAAGTATATTAATTCAATCTGAAGTAAATAGGAATAAAAGAAAATATGGATATAACCACAGAGGTTATAATGTACAATGCAGAGAAGACCAAAAATACAAATCTGGATAACCAACATTTAAAAAGTAACAAACAGTGACTCAAGAGATAAGGACATGACAATGAGGGAGACAAAAGTACAATACCCTGGAGAGGGAGAGAGGCAGACAGGGAGCAGGTCTAATGCTGATGTGTAGGGGATGTACAAAGACCACTAGTGGAGTAAAACCTATAAAGGAAGGATGGTAGCCAAAAGTGAGCATAAAGAGATGAGATGGAAGAGGGGTGAGGGAAGGATAAAGAGACACACATACATATAAACAGAAGGGGAGGATATTAGACAGAAGAGGGGAATGGGGGAAAGAGGAAGTGAAGAGAGCAACGGACATGAGAATCAACTAAAAAACAAATTGTATTTGAAAATGCCAAAATGAATGAGAGATTTAAGAAAACAGGATAAAATCAAGGCTATAGTGAGTCACTAATAGAGAATTAGGAAGTAAGGTTAAAGAGTCCAAGCTGCTGAGAAGGTCAAGTTAGGTACTAGCCTATCTTTATCTGTGACACTATAGAGAATGAAGAGCTATCTCACTACTACAATGGCAAGCAAGCCACATGCACTCTCCTTGCTTTGTTCAGATAGTCACCTTCTGTTATAGAAGGTGTACTCTGAGAAGAGATACATGTACATGTGACTTGCCAGGGAGCCAGAGTACACACCTGCACCTTTTGTCTTCCCGGGAAAAAAAAAAAAAAAACATGAACACCATAAGTGCCCCAATACTTGCAGAATCATTGGTCTAAAATAATTCTCAACTTGTTTTTAATGTAAACATGTTTCTCAACCAAATTCCTATTACTACTTACCAAAAAAGAAACATATGCAACTAAATCTATCTGTCTTGCTGGACTTTTAATAATATAATTTCAGTTAAAATGTATATATTTAATTGTCCTTCCCACTGAACAGCTTGTTTTACTATCCATAGAGTATGAAAATGCCCATAAACACTATCAGGACCTAAACAAGATCCTCACCATAGCCTCTGAATAACTGGTGCTAGAGCCCCTATTCTCACTGCACTCTGGCAAACATGTGATCATTAATTGACAATAACTGTTCACCACCATGGCAACATAAGGTGTTGCTGCTGGGAGTGTCATGGATGTTAACAGTGCTTAGAGATGCTAAGACCTATCTCACCACAATTGTTTAATATTGCAGTTGGCATAGCTACCCAAGCCTAAGTGCCAAGTTCATTTAGTCTGCTTGTATCCAACTGTGATGAGCGTTTGTAAAGGACTAGGTAAAGGACCTTGGTGTGAGCACCAAATCAACATAATTAAAGTTGATGACAGATGCTAGGGGGATGGGCAGGCCTCTGAAAACCCAGCTAGAGGGGAGACCTGGTAATGTACTTGGCTGCAGCAGTTGGGGCACTTTCCTGCAAAGCCTAGGGATCCCAGTTTGATTCTCCAGGTCTCATGTAAGCCAGATGCACAGGGTGGCACATGTGTCTGGAGTTCGTTTGCAGTGGCTGGAGGCCCTGGCATGCCCATATTCATTCATTCTCATTCTCTCTCTCTCTCTCTCTCTCTCTCTCTCTCTCTGTGTCTAATAAATAAATAAATAAAAATAATTTTTTTAAAAAAATCCAGATGCACAAGGTGGCACATACATCTGGAGTTTGTTTCCAGTAGCTAAAGGCCCTGGCATGCCCATGCATGTGCACATGCTCTCTCTCACACATAACTAAATAAAAATAAAATATTTTTTTAAATGCAAAAGAGTGGGAAAGGGAAGGAAAGAAAATGAAAATAAATAAGTGGTTTCTTAAAAAACAATAAGTTAACTATCATCTGATTGTTATTCATCTTTTTCCAACTTAATTTCAACATAAGTGCCTTTGATATTTTGTAAGATTGAGAACCTTTTCAGATGTTTATTAGCCTTTATATATTTTATATTAATTAACTTTTTATGTGCCTATTTTATATATTTTTAATAATTAATTGAATTTTTATTTTTATCATTCTTCATTTATCCTACATATTATAGTATTTCTCTTATGCTGTCACTTTTCTTTTAATTTGTTATGTTGTCTGTCACAAAAACGACATTTATAAAAACAAAAAACAAACAAATGGACATGTTTATAGCACATTGTTAAGAAATAATCTTTCCAATTCTAAATGTATACAATATCCCCATTTTGTAAATAGATGTATATATCATAAAAAACATATAGAAAATGTATTTGATATATGTGAGAAATGCAGTTTAGTCTGATCGTTAAGAGGGCTAAGGCAGCATCTGGGTCTCACAAGTAACTGAATCATACTGGAAAATATTAGGATCATGCTTACCAGAATTTAGGGGATAACTGGGTTAACACATAAAATGAATATGAAAATTTGCCTGGTTTTTGTTCTTATTATTTATTATTCCTATTGGAAAAGCTATTAAGAGTTGCATGCTTATTTCATGTGATTATGGGTATTTTATTACTTCATTTTTCTAGAATGCTTATTATATATTGCTATTATTTATTTATTTGAGAAAGAGAGAGAGAATGGGTGTGCCAGGGCCTCCAGCCACTGCAAACAAACTCCAGACATATGTGCCCCCTTGTGTATCCAGTTTACGTGGGTCCTGGGGAATCAAACCTGGGTCCTTTGACTTTGGAGGCAAGAGCTTTAACTGCTAAGCAATCTCTCCAACCCTGCTATTATTTCTTTAAAGTAATAAATGTCAAAAATGATACAAAAATGGAGCAAGATGTAAACATTTATCTGCTCTTTTGATAAGGAAGTACTTCCTTAGCATAACAGGTTCAGATATGTTGAAGCATAAATTATTATTTTGGTCAAGTTATTTCATAGTTTATATTATTGATATGCTAAGAATCATCAAATAGAAGTGTGCATTAATCTTACATTTCAAGTAAATGAGTATTTTTGCTCTCAGTTTTAGGATGTTAATTAAGTACTAAAGTGCATTGTTTTGTTTACATTGTTGCAATCTTAAAGTGCTGAGCATGACAAAATAAGAAAAAAACTGTCGTAAGACTAAAGCACCAAAGACAAAGAGTTACCTTCTTGCCTGTTGCAGTAGGTGTGGATACAACCTTCTGCAGCCAGTGAGCTGCCCTGGAATGCACGCTTATAGAGGCACAATACAGCAAAACCAGAATTTATCATCCCCATAGATGCAACCCAGACCATCCATCCACCCTATAATTTTTAGAGTTTAAAGTAGCAGCTCCCACAGATATGAAATACTTCTTAGATGAACTAGATTCTGCATTTTCTCTGTACTACCTACTATGTAAGCACTGCACTGATGGTTCCTGTTTATGACTGCATTCAATAAGTTTGAAATTCATTATGGCATTTTGTTAAGCTAAGCACCTCCAGTTCCTTTGGCTAGTTCTGTGACATACTTTGCAAACAATTCACCATCTGGATTCACACATCAAGCCAATTGCAGTACATGTCAGCATCCCTCTTTAAATATCTCCCCTGGTTGAACTAATGACCAAAGTTAAATGTCTATCTTCCAGCCCGGCATGGTGGTGCACGCTTTTAATACCAGCACTTGGGAGGCAGAGGCAGGAGGACTGCCGTGAGTTTGAGGTCACCCTGAGACTATATAATGAATTCCAGATCAGTCTGAGCTAGAGTGAGACCCTACCTCGAAACACCAAAAAAAAAAAAAAAGTCTACCTTCCATGAATCAAATATTCTGTTCAATATCCACAGAACCCAAGTCCCAAAATTCATCATTGCCTTTAATAGCCATCCAATATCTGTGACTTAAAAAGTATACCTAAGTGAGATATCCCCTTCCTATGCCTAATCATGTCATTTTAAGAGCCAAAAAGAACAGTCTACAATTAAGCTAACTATGTTTGTTTTCGCATTATTCTAACCTTTCAAAAATCATTTTGAGTCCCAGTTCTGCTTTCCAACTCATTAGGCATCATTCCCAGCTTTCAATATTATAAAATTTGGTTATGCGTTCTCAAAATGAGAGTATTGGTTAAAATTATAATGTTAAAACAGCAATAGGCCAGAGATTAGATACTGCACTGGAAAACAACTCTTCATCCATTCCTTAAATGAATAACCTTAGGGTATGTTTGTTCAAACAGGCAAGAATGTGCCTCCCATACCATTCTTCATCACTGATTTCTACACCTTGACCATAAGGATATTGCAACAGTCCAAATGCCTTTCTGAATAGTGAGAATCACTGTGTTTTTAATTACTCTCCAGATTTAGTGGTGTTCTCCCCATCGGCCTCTAGCCAGCTTCTGTGCCAAGCTCTCTCTTCTGTCTTCATCTTTTCAGAGTCATCCAGTTGCTTTTCCATGATCCTGCTTCTGAAATTCTGCCACTGTCCTAACCACTCTCAACACATAGTTCTGGCTGTGTGCTCAGAGCTGGGGTGAGCTCATCAATACCAATGGCTTTGATTATGCTTCTATGTGCTATGCTCCTAAGTCATTGTTCAACAGGACTTCCTTATGTCCACCATTCTCCCTGAAATCTTGAACATCCCTTGGAATACAGGATACAGGATATGCAATGCAATCTTACTCCTTACTTCTCCTGTTTCTACTGCTGAATTTTTGGTCACAGTAAAAGACAACAATGAGGGCTCAGCCATTAAGGCACAGGGGTTGATTTCCCCAGTACCTACTCAAAGCCAGATGCACAAAGTAGCACATGCATCTGGAGTTTGCTTACAGAGGCTGGAGCCCCTGACACACCTTTTTCTCTCTCTCTCTCTCTCTCTCTCTCTCTCTCTCTCTCTCTCTCTCCCTCTCTCCCTCCCTCTTTCTCTCTCTCTCTCTCTCTGCTTATAAATAAATAAAAATATATTTTTTAAAGGCAGCAATGACATTTACCCAAAACAAAAATCTGGGAGGTGTGTGGGTCATGAGGACTCTAGTCTGTAAAGGGATTCATGCCATTATCATAGAAGAGGGTCACTGTAAAAGAATTGAAATTCAGCTACCTTATCTTCCTCCAACTGCAGAGAAATTAATCTTCCAAACTTGGTGCTAACAGCTCCCCATAGCATACCTTACCAATCTCATAGTTTCTGCCTTCCTCATAGGCTAACACCTCCTGCCACTCTCACTCATGTATGTACCCTTCACATTGACCCTTATATTTACCATATTACTTAACTTCTATGTACTGCTGCACATTTATTTTCTTTGCCTGTGATGTGCTGGCCTCTGTGCATCTAGGAAAGTATAAAAACCCTTTAAAATGCAGTTGAAAATCACCTACTCTGAGACCAGTCTCCTTAGTCTTGCTTAGCTACTCCACCTCAATCCTTCTACACAGACGTATGCACGGATCCATCATAGTAGTTAGCTCATCTGTTCTGTAATAAATATTCATAAGGCTTCCTATGAGAGAAATATATATATGGCTCATTAAGTGCTATATGAACAAATAAACATATGAATGCCCACAGAAAGAAATAACAAAGAATGAAGTTGTTGTCTTCAAATTTCAAAATCACTCTTTTTAAAATTTTTTTAACATTTTTTATATTTTATTTATTTATTTATTTGAGAGATAGAAAGAGGCAGAGAGAGAGAGAGAGAATGGGCGCACCAGGGCCTCAAGCCACTGCAAATGAATTCCAGATGCATGTGCCCCCTTGTGCATCTGGCTTACATGGGTCCTGGAGAATCAAACTGGGATCCTTTGGCTTTGCAGGCAAATGCCTGAACCTCTAAACCATCTCTCCAGCCCTCAAAATCATTCTTTTTTAGTTGTTTGAAAAGTTCACCCTTTTATTCTTTTTTTTTTTTACAGAATATATAATGTATAGAATGTCAATACAAGCCCAAAAGATCCTTAGTTGCTTTGCAGTTGCTTCAGTGTTTTTCTCAATTACAGATATCAAAGACTTCCCATAGTGTCAATGTTTAACATGGTACTAAGTACCATTCACTGTAGAAATTAGAATTTATTCCTAGTTGAGAGTGAAGGATATATAAATTGTATAGGGTAATAAAATAATTGCTTTCTCTGGGTCTGGTATATCTCAAAACATATAGACACACCCAAAAATCTAGGGAAGGGGTGTGTGTGTGTTTCCTTACTGTAAGAGCTCATCTACATAAGGAAAACAAAAACACTTAAACAGACATTCCACAAAAGGTGAAATATAGAGTTAGGTGACATGAAAAAATGCTCACCCTCTCTAGGAGAACCTACTATTGTTGATACATTAAATGGAAATGTTGTCACTCTATCTTCTAAATGTTTTTGTTTCTACCCATAAATTAGTGCTGCTCTCAGCCTTGATCACAGAAGTTTCTTTCTGCAAAGGACAGAATTTACTATAGAAATGCACAGCTAGTAAAATTGCTGAGAATAAGTGACTACTGTCTGCTCAGTCCTAAATGGTACACCTAAATCACTCCATCCAAGATTAGGAGATTCTGTGAAGAAGAGGCAGGAAGAATGCAGGGCCAGAGGATGGGGAAGAGTGCTGTGAAATGCTGTACTGTACACTGGTAAGACATGCTCATTGCACCAATGAGCTCACAGCAGCTTTGGGTTCCCACATAAGACTAAGACAATGTTTCATCATGGATGGGGGAGACACAGGACCCCACTCTCTTCAGAGTAGCTATTTACCAATAGCGGTTAGTGATTGCTAAGGGAGAAGTCATGTTCTTCAGTGGTATAGTCATTGGTAATTTTCCCATACTCCAAGAAATAACTCCCTACCCAAGTTCATGCAAACAACCTTAATTGAATTTAGTGGGTCAAAAATTGAGGTCTGGAGTGATGGCTTATTGGTTAAGGTACCTGCCTGCTAAGCCTAAGAATGCTTGTTCAAATCTCCAGGTCCCACATTTAGCCAGATGCAAAAGTGATGCAAGTGCTCAACGTTGCACATGTGCACAAGGGGGCACACATGTCTGGAGTTTGGTCACAGCTCCTGAAAAGGCACTGGCACTCCCATTCTCTCTCTGCCTCTTCTTCTCCCTCTCTGTCTCTCTCAAATGAAAATAAAATGAGGAAAATAATAAAAATACTGATCTTCATCAGTGATTAAAATATCAATTATAACAAAGAAATAATATTTTGTACTACCAAATTAGAAAATAACGATTTTAGTATTAGTCAGGATTTAGATTTTTGTTGTTGTTGTTATTTTCTGAGGTAGGGTCTCACTCTGGCTCACGCTGACCTGGAATTCACTAGTAGTCTCAGGGTGGCCTTGAACTCATGGTGATCTTCCTACCTCTGCCTCCTGGGTGCTGGGATTAAAAGCATATGCCACCATGCCTGGTGGTTCATATCTTTTATCCTAAGATACCTGTTGAAAGTCATCTATCTCATACTAGAAATTTAGATGCATTTACATTATTATAAAATTCTTGGGCAGGAGGGATGGCTTAGTGGTTAAGGCATTTGCCTGCAAATCCAAAGGACCTAGGTTTGATTCCCCAGGACCCACGTTATCCAGATGCACAAGAGAGCACATGTGTCTGGAGTTTGTTTGCAGTGGCTGGAGGCCCTGGAGCGCTCTCTCTCTCTCGCTCTTTAGTGCTCTCTCTCTCCCTCTCCATCTCTTTCTCTGTCAAATAAATAAATAAAAATAAAAATATTTTAAGAAATTCTTAGAGTACACAAAACCCAAAACAACATTGTTATCTCAAATTAAATATACTCCTTTATTCAGCAAGCATGTATTGACCACATACTATGTACCTGGCACTGTTCAAGGTACTGGGGATATAGTAATGTACACACACACACACACACATTCTGTAGGGAGAGATGATTCATGCAATTATCACAAGAGTGAGTTCATTACAGGAGAACAACTTCAGGCTCCCTCCCTCTTTCTCTCATCTAATACTCCACATTTACTACTGGACAAGACAGCAATATGGAGTTCAACAGCACATGGTCCCTTGATCTTGGACTTTTGTACTTCCAGAACTGTGATGCAAACTTCTGTTTATAAGCTACTCTGTGATATTTTGTTGCAGCAGCATATAATAGACTAAGGTGAGCTGGAAAGATTGCTCATTGGTTAAGGTGCTTGCCTGCAAAGCCTAATGACCCAGGTTTGATTTCTCAATACACATATTAAAACAAATGCACAAAGTAGCACATGCATCTGGAGTTCATTTGCAATGGCTAGAGGCCCTGCCATACCCATTCCCTACCCCCTTCTCTCTCTCTCTCTCTCTCTCTCTCTCTCTCTCTCTCTCTCTCTGCTCTATCTCTCTGTGTGTGTGCAGATAGATAGGTGGATAGACAGACAGATAGACAGAAAGATGATAGATAAAAATAGACTAAGGCAGTGGAAGTAATGAAATGCAATTAGAGGCTTCTCTTTGGAGGTCAGACCCTATTGGGCCTTTGATATAGTTTTGATTTAGACTCCTGTGTTAAACACTTGATTTCCAGTCTCCAGTTGCTAACACTATTACCCTTCTCCAAGACCTACTGTTAAGAAAACAGCCTACACATGGTCCCACCTCCAAAATGGCTTTAGTCTAAATGAAGGTATAGAAGAGTTTTTTTTTTCTTTTTTCTTTTTTTGGTTTTTCGAGGTAGGGTCTCACTCTGGCTCAGGCTGACTGTAATTAACTATGTAGTCTCAGGGTGGCCTTGAACTCACAGCAATCCTCCTACCTCTGCCTCCCGAGTGCTGGGATTAAAGGCGTGCGCCCCCACGTCCAGCTCGTATAGAAGAGTTTAAAGAAAAAAAGTAATGCTGAGGCATTGCGTCCATCCCCAGAGACAGACTAGTGCACTCATGATCCCACAGTGATTCCTGATAATCACTGAAGATGGCCCTTAGTGGAATGGGGACAGAGAAATGGGGATATAAACGTGTAAGATATAACTCAATGGGAATATGGCCAATTTGCATTATGTTCATATATTAAATAAAGTTCTTAATTAAAAAAAGAAGTGTAATGGTTTATGACTCGTGTTTCTGAGAGACAAAGAGAGAGGGAGAATTGGCATGCCAGGGCCTCAGCCACTGTAATTGAACTCCAGATGCATGAGCCACCTTGTGAATATTTATGTGTCTGATTTATGTGGATTCTGGGGAGTCAAACCAGGGTCCTTAGGCTTCACAAGCAATCACCTAAACTGCTAAGCCATCTTTCCAGCTCATATTACTTATGTTTTAATATGACATCTTGACTGCTTTGTACAATCAAGATGAGACACTATGGGCTGGAGAGATGGCTTAGCAGTTAAGGCACCTGTCTGCAAAACCTAAGGATCCATGTTTGATTCCACAGGAATCACATAAGCCAAATGCACAAGGTGGAACATGCATCAGGACTTTGTTGCAGCAGCTGGAGGCCCTGGTGTGCTCATTCTATTTGCCCATTTCTCTCCACTATCTCTCATAAATAAATAAAAATAAAGGTTGGAGAGAAGGCTGATATGACTTAGTGGTTAAGGTGCTTTCCTGTGAAGCCCAAGGATTCATGTTGGACTCTCCAGGTCCCACATAAGCCAGACACACAGTGACACAAGCATGAAATGCCACACTTGTCCACATGGGAGCTCATTCATCAGGAGTTCTGTTGCAGTAGCTGGAGGACCTGGCACAAGGTGGGACAATAACAAGGACCAGCAGGGGTGGAGAAGTAGGCGGATAAGAAGAACCAACAGGGGTGGAGAAGGTGCAGGGATGAGCAGGACCAGCAGGGGGTGGAGAAGGTGCGGAGATGAGAAGGACCAGCAGAGGGGCAGAAGGTGGGGGGATGACAGGTACCAGCAGGGGTGGAGAAGGTGGGGGAAAAGAGAGACGAGCAGGGGTGGAGAAGGTGGGGGAAAAGAGAGACGAGCAGGGGTGGAGAAGGTGGGGGATGAGAGGGACGAGCAGGGGTGGAGAAGGTGGGGGAAAAGAGAGACGAGCAGGGGTGGAGTAGGTCAGGGGATGAGAAGGACCACCAGAGGCTGAGGTAGGGAGATGAGAAGTCTCATCAGGGGCTAAGAAGTTTTACAGTAGATTAAGAGAACGCCAAGAAGATATGGTTTGCTTAAAACCAGTGAGTTTCTATGACAGGACAATCAACACAAGACTTCCACAGTTAGTTGAGGAGAACTACAGAATATTTTAGTAAGTGAAGAAATGTCCCTACATACATTCCAGTTCTTTTACTCTCATCCAATGTTTTAGAAACATTGTTCTTCACTTATATGAAAATAATACCAATGGCACACGTTACATTGGAATTTACAAAGTGCTTTCAAATGCATCAGCTTGATACTCACAGCAACACTGATATAGATAAGGCAGGATTTATTGGCATTTTCATACAAGGAAAAATGCAAAGAGGTTGATTTGTTCAAGGTTATGTAAACCAGTGGCAGGACACAGATTCATCTTTGATGGTACATATTCCCTTCAAGAAGATATTTTGCAATCAGAGCAAAAGTAAATAGCACTCTCCCCCAATAAGAAGCAAATATTAAAAACTTTAACCAAGAAGGCTAGCCATCACCATTAATGTGACCAGGTTTTTCTATTCTAGTATAGATTTGGGGAGGAGCACTTCATTATTTCCATGTTTGTTTCTTCTGTTAGGCTGTTAGTCTAGAGTCCTGACATCATCTGCTTCCTATTTTGTCACTGGCATCTTGTACAGGTCCTAATGTGAAGATGATAACTAGGGTACTTAATGAGAATAAGAGGATCTTATGATTCATTTCATGTGATTAAGGAGTTTAGGGTGATCGTAAATGGAATTTTGGTAATGAAATAAGCCCCTGGGCTTTAGACTACTAACCTGCATTACTCACTTTATTCTGAGGACTGTGGTTCTCATACTTCAGAGGGATCCATCACTCTCCAAAGGCTGGTGATAACACACCATATATAATATATTGGGCCTCTTCCTCACAGTTTCTGACTTAATGGGCTGCATACAGGGCATAAGAACATGCATTTATAGGTAATGCTAACACTGCTATTCCTAGAATCACACTTTGAGAACTAATGACTTAGAGAAAAGACCTTTGAATAATGATAACAAATGCTATGTTCCACTCCAAAATTGTAAACTGACAATGAGCCAGTATATTCAGTATATTCAGATCACTTTTTATTTCTGGGTGTTTATTTCAGTCTTAAATCTGGTATAAATGAAAGAGGATATCAGCTATGATTAATAGTACCATAAAGATCAATTTCACCATGTAACTGAAAAGCAAGAGCCAACTAAGTACTATATTTTGAAATCAATCATTAGTGTCTCCAGAAAAGAGGATCCAATGCCTTAGTTATTTGTATAACCCATAAAGTGCCTTAAACAAAGATACTTCCATCACTGTTTAGAGTGAAATGATGTAATTCCATTCCTCAATGAAAATACTGTTCCTGTGGAGATGATACATGTGCTCAAAGTCTTCAATAATGCAAACACACTCTTTTGATATAGAGATGGTACCCTTTCTGGGTACATGAATTGAAAAAAAAAGGTACCCATTTCTCCAGACATATGCAGATCTATGCCAGGACACATGGCTTGGCACACTGAGCTCTGGATGGACTCTAGCTCTTTCTGACTCGTTAGGTATGTGCCCATATACGAGACACATCTCACTCATCCATGCAGGGTGGGTGGTAACACATACACAATATAGTTGTAGGGAAACACAGATGCCAAAATTTAAAGAAGAGGCTATGACTAGAATTCAGAGAAGATAAAATATCTATTGTCTTATGTAGTTCAGAAAATGTTAAAGGTGGGTAAAAATCTCATCTGCGAAAGGAAGCTTCCTTTTTCTGAGATGGTATATCACTACCACCCATGGCCTTCCGCCTTAGCATGTCCATTGTCCCCATCTACAGTGGTATTATGGTTTGGCTATGAAGTGTCCACCCAAGAGGCCCATGTTGAAGGCCTGGTCCCCAGGTGAGACATTAATCTATTAATCAATTCATAGGTAAATGTGTTAATTAGGAGTTGGTGCCCAGTTGGAGGAAATAGGTAAAATAGGAGTGTGCCTTTGAAGAGTATATCTTGTCCAATGGCCTTTCCTCCTTCCCTCCATTTCTCCCTTGCCACCATGAGGTTAGCAGCCTTCTTTGCACAGGCATTCACCACCATAATACTTGGCCTTGCCTCAGGCCCAAAGCAATGGAGAGAGATGACTCTGGATTGAAACTTCTGCAACTGTGAGTAAAAATTAGTCTGTCCTCCTTTTGAAATATTTCTCTCATGTACTTTGTCACAGTAGCAAAAAGCTATCTAACACAGGTAGCTATCTGTAAATATTTACTCCACACAGTAATTT
Organism: Orientallactaga sibirica; assembly: GCA_036365145.1. Lineage (NCBI taxonomy): Eukaryota > Metazoa > Chordata > Mammalia > Rodentia > Dipodidae > Orientallactaga > Orientallactaga sibirica. The sequence goes on from JAEOAD010000418.1 coordinate 16,189, forward strand.
CCCATGGTAAATGTAATTACATGGTGTTGGTTTCTTTGATATTTGCCCTTACAAGATTACAAAGCCAGTGAGATATAGAAATAGAACTTACGACAAACTAAGAAAAACAAAAGAGGGCTGGAGAGATGGCTCAGTGGTTAAGGTGTTTGCCTGCAAAGCCTAACTATCAGAGTTTGATTCCCCAGTAACCACATAAAGTCAGATGCAAGCCCATTTTAAATGAAAATTTAAAAACAAAAGGAGAATGGAAGAGAATTATCTATGGTTTCTTCAAGGGGAAATAAAAGGCAACCAGAATTTTAGTGGTGTTTTCTGACAATAAAAAGTAAGACTACAGAGTGAGAGGAAAACGTGTCATTCTATACTATACACTGCTATTTCCATCCCGTGTGCTAAAATATGACACTTCACAGATCTGTCAACTCTTAGTTTTACATTGTAAATATTGATAGTGTGAATACTTGCTCACATTTGCCTAAAACATGAAAAATGATTTTGAGCAAAAGAACTTGAAATGGAAAATTCACCTCCACAAGCATCACAGGCAACATTAATTATGGTGACTGTGTGAAATTAGGGGTGATGTCCAATCCTTCAGGGACAGTGCAACTAGCAACTCTGACACCTTCCCCCAGGTTCATGACCTTCAAATAATTCCTACATAATGTTTCTTAATGGTTGTCTTTGAGTTATAAAACATGAAACAGAGCCACTTGCAATTTTGTTGGTTTAAGTGGCCTTGGAAGCTTCAATGCCTTATCAAATCCAGGAAGACCATATACCTCAGTTCTATGCAATCACCCTGCCTCATTGGGCACAGAATATCAACTGATACCCATGCACAAGAATCATTCTGAGCATTGGTGACATAACTGCCAAATGAATGGCCTCTTTTCAGTCCTCATTTTATGTGAAGTGACTGACACACATCCACACCTCTTCTTCAAATGCTTCTCTCCCTTTCTTCAAAATCTCACATGGTCATATTTCTAGTAGACTTAGCACTTGCTTTGGAGTCTCCTTTGTGAACTGCTGAATTTCCACTCCCTTTAATGTAGGCCTTGACCTTTGTTCTCATTCCTTGGATGAGCTCATCCAAATCTAGTCATCTCAATGACACCTTTCTTTTCTTTTCTTTCTTTTTTTTTTCTCATTTTTCAGGGTGGGGTCTTACTCTAGCCCAGGCTGACCTGGAATTGACTATGTTGTCGCAGGGTGGCCTCGAACTCACAGTGATCCTCCTACCTCGGCCTCCTGAGTCCTGGGATTAAAGGCCTGTGCCACCACGCATGACCCAACCACATCACACCTTTCATTCAAGAGAGTCTCACATCTCCACATGAGCCAGACCATGCTTCTGACCATGACAGCCTGATTCCTGGCTACCAAATGAGTGATTCTATCTGTCAATGTCTCTAGAACAAAACTCTTTACCTCCTCTTCCTCACATTACATCTTGTGAGGTCAGAAGCACCTTTCTCTAGTCAGGCTAGAACCTATCATTCCATGAGCCTCAGCATCTACTTCCTGCCAATTCTATCTTCTCACATCATGCTCTCCTTTCCATCTTCATAGCTACTCCTTCACTGAGGTTCTGCCTTCCTATGCCTAGACAGTCACCTGCTAGCAGCCCTCACCTCTTTTATTCCCAACTTCTCTAATGTGGCCTCAATATTATTTTGCCAGACTAAATCACATTTTATTAGTCCTCTTTTTCATATCCTGCTCTTGCTTTCCATCCCCTACAAATGAAGACCAGCTTCTTACTATGACATAAGCCCCATTATGATTGGGTTGTTGTCACCAACACACAGTTTCTCGCGCCTTATTAATGCAACATGAGTCTGCACTAAAGTCATTGCACATTAAGCTTCTTGACACAATGCAGAATTGTCTTTCTATCCTCTATAAATCTATGCTGTGCACCTGAAGTACCTTTCCTCCAAATGAGCCCATACTCACACCTGATCATTTCCTGCTTCGCAAATTTCTACTCATCATTTAAGCTGTTTCCCCTTACTAAAGGGCCTTTTCTCTTCCTTCTCTGTAGATGTGAGTGCCTCTTATGTCACCAAATCCCTTAATTAAAATGTTCATTTATATATCTGTCTCATCCTTACCCATATACATTTTTTTCTTAATTTATACTTTACAACATAACATTTTGTCTGCAAAATAACATGCACTAAATAAATGATGGTGGAATAAAAACTGTTGGCCAAAGTTATCATTCAATAAAAAATTCAGAAACCAATAGAATCATATTATGCAACATTTTTAAATGATATTGTCTACAATTAAGGAAGCTGCCAATATAAAATAAAGAATCAGTTGCCTTGTGATTTCATTTACCAAATTTAAATAATGTATACATAATCCAGTTAGCTCTGTTCTTTTTCCCTTCATACACTCTTTTAATACCTTATTGCAATGCTGAATCATCTACTGGCCTTTATAGTTTTTCCTCTGCCTGCCCTAATAAATCTGATTTGTCAATGAGTCAAAATTCCCATTCCAATTCTTGGACAGGCCTATCCTGTGAGCCTTTAAAGTCTCCCTCTCGACCCTTCTTGAAATCTTAGCATTTAGCTCCACTAATCCAGTGACAAACAACTCTCAAATTTGTATAATTTTTGTTCCTTATATTAATCTTATCTTCGTAATAAAAGCATACAGGTCACTTTTTAAACTTTTTATTTATTAGAGAGAGAGAATGGGCATACCAGAGCATGCAGCTGCTTAAAAAAAAACTCCAAACACATGTACTACCTTGTACATCTGGCTAATGTAGGTACTGGGAAATGGAACCTGGATCCTTTGGCTTTGCAGGCAAGTGCCTTAACCACTAAGCCATCTCTCCAGACTCCAGGTCACTTTTTATTACAGTCATTTTACAAGTGAAAATCAGATGCTAAAAAAAAAAAAATGTAGAAAGCACACTTGGTAATTTCCCTCATGCAAAAATCTGAGTTATCCTTGAGTTCTAATGTTCAGACCTCATTTTATTTTGAACACCATTTAAGAGAGTCACATCCTATTTTTGTCTTTTACCTGCTGGCCTGCTGGCATTATTTTTATTTCTCTCTCCCAAACTACTGCTTCCTGTTTGTTTTTATATTTCCACCATGCTGCTTTGATCACCCCCCAAACCTTCCATAGCAATCATCTCTCCACCGTTCCATAATCCAAGGATTTTGATAACGGAAACTGTATTTTAGAATTTCACCCTAGAGTCCAATGTGCCACAGATTCTAAGCTGAAACTCTTAGCTACAAAGCAATTGTTTTTGTGAAGGGTCTTTTTCCTGATCATAGGCAATCATCACTAGATGACTCCCAGATCAATTTCCTATGCTTCTCTTCCCTTTGTTGCTCTCCTCTACAACTAAGCAAGGAAAATAAGAATCTTGCTGGGCATGGTGGCACAGCCTTTAATCCCAGCACTTGGGAGGCAGAGGTAGGAAGATCACGGTGAGTTCCAGGCCATCCTGGGCTAAAGTGAGACCCAACCTCCAAAAGCCAGAAAAAAAAGTCTTTTAACTTCATTAAACATGACTGTTTTCATAAAAATACTGATAAAAAATGTGACAAATTACCAAGGGCAAATGGGGCTTAGAATGCCCTGCAGGTTTTTTCATACGCTTCGGCATTCTCTCATATTATTAAGAGTTGGCTCTCATTTCCAACCTCCATGCCCCTCATTATAGCTGCTTTCCTCTCTTCCCCACCTCATAGTGCTGTTCTTTGTGCACATCAATAGCCCCCTTTAATGTTAAGAAAAATTAAGAATAAAGCCAAGCATGGTGGTGCATGCCTTTAATACCAGCACTCGGGAGGCAGAGGTAGGAGGACTGCCATGAGTTCGAGGCCACCTCCAGGACAGCCTGAGGTCGAACAAGACTAAGACCCTACCTCGGAAATCATCCCCCCCAAAAAAGAAAAATTAAGAATAAACAGGGCATGATGGTTCACAGCACTCAGGAAGCTGAGGCAGGAATATTGAGGAAAAACTAGATAAATCTGTGCTACAGAATGAGACCTTGTTTCAAAAAAAAAGGGGGGGGGGTTGGGGAAATGGCTCAACAATTGAAGGTACTTTCTTGCAAAGCCTGCCAGCCTGGGTTAGATTCCCCAGTACCCATATAAAGCAGGATGCACAAAGTGGCACATGCACCTGGAATTTGATTGCAGCTGCAAGAAGTCCTGGAATGTCTAGTCATATTCTCCATCTTCTCTTTCTTCTCTCTCATTCTCAAATAAATAAATAAATAAAAATATTTTTTCAAAAAGCAAATTCATGGATAAATTGTCAGCAATGAACACTGAATAATTGAATAGTTATTTAAACTGTGCTTTTGGTCATACTTCAATAGCTATATCTCAGAGGAACTTGCTAAACCCCAGAGGGACCCCCTGATACTTAACCCAACAGCTTGAATTTTCTATGATGCTTCTTGACTTTTCTATGATCCCTCTGCCTCTATTCTGTGTGGACATATAAGGGTAAAGCATGTGCTCATCTAAAGAATTAGTCATGGTGGAGTAACTAAGTATCTCCCATTCTGCCTTCATCTTCCTGTTTCAAGCAGATTCTTCTATACTAAGAAGGGATTTTACAAGAAGCTTAATCCTTCGCTTTAGAAAAGAAAGAATTCTGCATTCTGGGCAGCTGGAGAATAAAGTTTATCCTGTCACAATGGTTGAGGATGTCCAAGAAGCAGCATTCTGTAGAAACCTAGAAAAATGGATTATTCCCAGGTGACAGGTAACGCTGTAGGATACATATTAAACTAATACTCCACAAACATTGTGAAATTTAACACAGCTCTTGGCTGAGCTCTTACCCTGAATTGCCCAGTTACAACACTGCTGGGGATTCACACACAAGCCCTTGATCTGATTCTCTTTCATTTCAGGCTGTCCTGGGACGTGAAGGGTAGGAGAGGAAGATGAGAATCTACGAATGATGAATGAGGTCTAAAATAAAGATACCCTCTAATTCAAGGCTTGGTAAAATTCAGAAGTTATAACAACATACATAAGGAACAGTCAGTAGCCTATTTTTGTTGCATAAATTCAAAAGTCCCATCACCCTGGTTCTTAGCAATCTTCCTAAAAACAGCTACTCCTCACATTCTCTCCGACATAATCACTCAAAGTAGGTCAGAAATCTTACTTCCTTTCCCTCATTGATTTTCATTAAGAGCTTCACTTTCTGGAACATTAAAGGAGAGATAAGCATCCAATATGCTTGCACCAACGACACCCCAGTAAATTTTTGGCACACTAAGTCTCGTTTCCCTAAGAGCAGAAGAAAACTCCCATCACCCATAATTTATCCTTCTTGGCTGTAAACCAATACTAATTTCAAGCTATAAAATATACAGCTGTAAGACTTCAGCCAGGTGATGAAGTGCCTCCCGCAAGAAGCAGACTGGCTCTGTCCTTTCTAATTTTCTACTTCACCAGCCTGCTTCTTCCCTAAGTACACGCTCTCTCTTTTTTCTACCCATTTCATATCCATATTTTGCCAGAAGAATGCCAAGACACCATACAGTGCCTTAAATCCCCAGAGCCTCATCAGGAAGCTGACAAGAAGGGAATAGGGAGCAGGTGTTTGTAGAAACCTGGGGATGGTCAAGGTGGGGGTGGGGAACTTCCTCGGCTAGTGGGTTATCTGGGTCCTTGAGATAGTTCTTCAAATCCCTAGAACAGGGCTTCCCTAGTCTCCTCCCCTTCCTGAAATCTCTCCCTTGACCCCGGGTCGAAAGTCCATGCTCTCCAAAGTGGGCGCCTCAAAGTCCTGCAGAACCCCCAAACACATAAACAAGGACAGAAAAGCATCACCAGAAAGAGGCAAGCCACACACCCTCTCCTGGCCAGCTACCAGGGACCAGCAACTTCAACCCTGGAAACAAACCACAGCCTCTGACCTCTCGGCCAAAAAAATAAAGGTGACAGTAAACAGAAATAGCCTCCGCTCTCGCCCCTGACCCGCGCCCGGGCCCGCCCCGCCCCGCCCGCACCCCACGGCAAACTCCAGTTAGGGACCAGGAGCGGCTCACCTCCTGGCACGGAGGAAGCGGGCGGCCGGAAGAGGGCGAGTCCCCAGCCCAGGCTGCCTGGCAGCCGGCAAGCGCCCAGCAGCAAAGCCAGGCGGGGCTCCAGGGACCCCCGGCCGAGCGCCCCCAGCCCCGGCCCCGGCCCCGCGCCGGCCGCAGGGCGAGCAGCAGCATCGCGGTGACGCCGGGTCCTCTGCAGCCGCAGCCGCAGCCGGCACCTCGGCTGGGCTCCGGGCAGCGAGGACTGTGCGCCGCGCGGCGCTCGGCTCGGCTCGGCTACCCCCAGCGTCCGCCCGCTGACAGCTCCGCTGCGCTCGCTGGCGGCGCGGGCAGCCGGCGCCTGTGCTCCCGTCACGCCGGAGGGAGGGACGCGGGAGCGGCGCGGCGTGGCGCGGCGCGGCGCGGCGCGGGGGCGGGACGCGGGGCGGGGCGGGGACGTGGGAGCCCGAGCAGGTGGCGCGGCTGCGGCTGCGGCCCAGCCCCGCGCTCAGGCAGCGACCTGCGCGGCAGGCACCCTTCTTTCAAGCTGTCCCTAGACCCCACAGCCCAGCAGGAGGGGCGCCGCAGGGCCCACGCCAGACACAGGTCTTCAGGACATATTTTCTAATATCTCCGTACTTTTCTCGACACACACACACACACACACACACACACACACACACACACACCGTCCCTTGTAAAGATCTGTGTACACACACACACACACTATCCATGCCAGGTAACCTCACAGCGACTTTCTGGGTGGGAGGCTTGCATGAAATGGTAGGGTGGAAATAAATGGACCAAGGTACTTAATTTGTGACCCAGTTTTCTCACTTGTTAAGTGAAAAGAATAACAAGACCGACCCCATAGGGTTGTCACGAGGATTAAGTTGGCATGCACATAGCTCTCAGAAGACTACTTGGCACAAGGGATATGTGAAGTGTTGGTACTAGTACTAATCATAATTACTCCTGGTATGTTAACCTTGTGCAAATAAACCTTTCTGCTTCTGGAGAAGCGCTTGCTTCTGAACAATGACTGCAGTGGTGGAAGCAGGAATCTCAAAGGATACTGCCTAAGTTTCTGGGAAGGAAGAATCTGACAATGGATTCCTCAAAGAAATCCACCCAACATACTAATATATAAATTGACCTAAATTTGTCTGCTGTAGTGTCTCTAATGTGTGTGTGTGTGTGTGTGTGTGTGTGTGTGTAGGAGGAGGAGGAGGAGATGTGGTGAATGTAGCACGAGTGTGTGCAGATCACCAGCACCCCATGCATAGAGGTGTGGAGATCAGAGGAGAACAGTACTTGTCCTCCTCTCTCACTCTTCCTTGAAAGAGAGTCTTTCACTGAATTCAGACCTGCCATTTTTTCAGTCAGACTGGCTAACCAATGAGCCCCAAGGAGTGTCCTGTCTCTGCGCCCCCTTCCAAGAAATGGGGTTACAGGCATGATTTTTATGCTTGAATTTTTACAAGGGTGCTGGATCAGGTCCTTTCAGACCCCTTCATGCTTGTGTGGCAAGCACTTTTACCTGCTGGGCTATCTCTCCAGCCCCTCAAATGTTCTTTTTAAAAATAATATTTATTTGTGTGTATGGGCATGTCAGAGTCTTTTGCCACTGCAAACAAATGCCTGTAAGTGACTAAGAAATTGAACCTAGTCCAGCAATCTTTGCAAGCAAGCATCTTTAAACACTGAACCCAATTCTCCCTCTAATGTTCTTTTAGTAAAAATTTCCAAATGTAAGTCTCTCCTCTCTTTATGCATATGCACACATATGCATGTATGTGTACGTGATATGCTCATATATATTTGTACATTCTGATCATAACGATATGATTACTGTAAACATTTGAGAATATGAAAAATACCAGGAATTGTTAGAATATACTATAGGAATGAACTGTGGGATTATTTCCTATGGACTTTACAGATAACTTTTCTGTTAAGTGCCTTTTTCTGATAAACTCTTACCCTATCTTGTAACTAAGTTTTGAAGTTAATCTACAACCACATCATCAGCCTTCTTAGAACAATGCAACTGGATTGATTATGCTTTAGATTGCTTTTGCCCTGAACAGCACAGGGGATCAATGTTGACAAGAAGTGCTATACATACTGATGTGACCTTAAGCCATGTTCTTTTCCCCTACCTCCTCAGTGGCCTGGTTGTGCTTCTAATCCAGAACAATGTGTCTGACATATGTTGACCCCCATTGAAAGCAACAAATGCTAAAAGTGATGAATTACCACAAGAAAGTTGAAAGCAACAAGGTGAGTTTAGAGTGATAGTATGTGTGAATAGTGTGTGTGTGTGTGTGTGTGTGTGTGTGTGTGTTCTGGATCAGCAGAGTTCAACCAGTCCTGTACTAAACCCATTTTTTTGAACAAATGTTTAAAGAGTTTTTGGAGTCAGAGTTTCTTGACCCCTTGCTCAGGTGTTGCCTGTAAAAAAAGTTTATATATATAAATACCAACTGTAGTGGTAGTGGCACAATCTTTAATCCCAGAACTCAGCAAGTCAGCCTAGGACTACAGCCTAGGACTACAGAGTGAGTGCCAGGTCAGCCTGGGCTAGAGTGAGAACCTACCTCAAAAAAAAAAAAAAAAAAAGAGACTTCCAGGTAAATTGGCTGCATAGGAGTCACATTAATCCAGCCTAGGGAGAGATTTGAGCAAAACCACAGCAAAATACACTCTTCCTCGAAAAAGTGAAGGTGTATAGGTTTTTTTTCCACCACAGTGCAGAAGTAGGAGATAGTAAGATCTACCAGAAAGGAGGAAATCGCACAGAAATCCACCAAGGAGCTTGTGGACCCAAGCTTCTGACCAAGGTTGCTTGGTGCCCAGCTGCAGGAACAGACACCAAGCAAGGGGATTTTCCAACCTCCTCAGCCTCCTTGCAAAGTCAAGAAATCTGAAGGGGAGAGAGCTGGACACAGGCGGAAGGAGGAAAAGCTGAGCAGTTCCAGTACAACTCCAGGCTTCCTGCACTCTCCCCCACCCCCGACTGACAGAACTGTGACCCTCAGGAGAGCACATTCAGCTCCTGGCAGCAGGGCATCTAGCACAGTTGATCAAAACACCAGAAACACAGCACAACAAGAAGGGATCAAAGTGGGCACTCAGCATTGGTGAGATCTGAAGTCACCCCAAAAGGTAACTAAGGCAACTTACAAAAAGGCAGGTATATAGGCTAACACTGGAAGTGCTAATTTCTCTTTCTATGTCAGTGCAGGTTATGGGTTACATATGCTTGGTTTGATTTACCATTCTCAATTAAGCTGTATTTTGGGGTTGACTATTGCTGCTTTTAATGCTTTCAGACTCTTAGGGCCTTTGTCTTTTTCTTATGAATGAATGAATTCAGACCCAGGCTGAACTGGAACTCATTTCAGAACAGAAATTTCAACCTCCCAGCTGACAGGATTAAGGGTGTAGAGTGACACACATCCTTAGGGTTTGTGCCTTTATAAGGTTGTCTGTTTCATTCCCCACACTTGCATACTCTGTGCTGGTTTTTATTGACTGTGTATGTTCTCAGTTCAATTTTAAAATTTTCCACTAAAAAGCTCCACCCAGCCCATGAGAATACATGAATAACAGGAAAACTCAACACTTAAGATTATTTCTGTGACCAAATTGGAGTACAAGAGCTACATGTGGCACCTTAAACTCCTACTCTGAAGGTATATAAATTTGGACTTCCAAATCTAAAAGCACTGCAGATTATTAGAAAACCCAAGCATCAAATCAACTCAGGATGCAAAAATCACTACATTATAATACAAGAAACACGATGAATCAAGACAATACAATCCCACCAAAACTTATAAATCCATCAGAAATGTCCCCCAATGAGACTGTTTTAGATGAAATGCCTAACAAAGATTTTTAAAAAAATGATTTTATCAATACTCAAAGAAATCAAAAAAATCAAAGATGATAACAAAGGAATTAAAGAAGAAAACAAACTCCTGAAGGAATTCCAAGAGAACACAGGAAACCAGTTTAATGAAATAAGGAGGTTATTACAAGACATGAGTAAGGAAATAGAACCACTGAAGAAAGACCAGGCAGAAATTCTAGCTCTGTAAAGCACAGTCCATCAAATAAAAAACACTGAGGAAAGCTCACCAGAAGAATGGATGAAGGAAAGAACAGAATATCTAAACTAGAAGACCAAGTGGCAGATCTAATATATTTGAACAAAGAGAAAGACAAGCTAATAGGAAGGTATGAATGGAAATTTCAAGATATCTGGGACACTATGAAAAGATCAAACATAAGAATTCAGGGTATAGTAGAAGGAGAAGAATTTCAATTCAGAGGCCTAGTAGGCATTTTCAACATAATCATAGAAGAAAAATTTTCCCCAAGTTGAGAAAAAAATACTCTCATCAATTGACAGGTCATCCCAGCAAAAATAAAGAGACATTTGGATTAAATGATGTCATAGAACAAATGGACCTAAATGGACCTACAGAACATTCAGAATATACAGAACATATAAAAAGAGAGAAGAGACAAAAATTAATAAAATTAGAGATTAAAAAGTCACCATTAGAGCCGGGCATGGGGGCGCACGCCTTTAATCCCAGCACTTGGGAGGCAGAGGTAGGAGGATCACCGTGAGTTCAAGGCCACCCTGAGACTACACAGTGAATTCCAGGTCAGCCTAAGCTAGAGTGAGACCCTACCTCGGAAAAAAAAAAGGCACCATTATTACAGATAACAAAGAAACTCAGAAAATCATAAGGACATACTTTAAGAATATATATGCCTCTAAGTTTAAAAATCTGTAAGAAATGGATGATTTCCTTGATTCTTATGACCTACCAAAATTAAGTCAAGATGAAATAAACCATTTAAATAGACCTATAATAATTATGAAGAGCCAACCAGTTATAAGAAGTCTCCCAACTAAAAAAATTCCAGGCCCTGATGGATTAACTGGTGAATTTTACCAGACTTTCATGGAAGAAATAACACCACTGCTTCTCAAACTTTTCCATAAAATAGAAAAGGGAGGAATTCTACTGAACACCTTCTACGAAGGCAGCATCACCTTGATACTAAAACCAGACCAAGACAGAACAAAAAAGGAAAAATTATAGACCAATCTCCCTTATGAACATAGATGCCAAAATTCTCAACAAAATATTGGCAAACAGAATGCAAGAATATATCAGAAAAATTATTCACCCCAACCAAGTAGGCTTTATCCCAGTGATGCAATGATGGTTCAACATATGCAAATTGATATATGTAACACACTATATAAATGGACTGAAGGACAAAAATCACATGATCATCTCAATAGATGCAGAAAAGGCACTTGACACAATTCAGTGTCCCTTCATGGTAAAAGTCATACAGAAACTTGGAACAGAAAGAACATATCTCAACATAATAAAAGCTATTCATGACAAACCTACAGCCAACATAATACTAAATGGGGAAAACTTTGAAGCTTTTCCACTAAATTCAGGAACAAGACAAGGATGTCCACTGTAGCCACTTTTATTTAATCTAGTAATGGAAGGCTTATCTACAGCCATAAGGCAAGATACAAATTGGAAAGGAAGGATCAAGTTATCATTACTTGCATATGATATGATTTTCTACATAAAGGACCCTAAAGACTACCAGCAAACTGTTAGAGCTGATAAACACTTTTAGCAACATAGCAGGATATAAAATAAACATACAGGGGCTGGAGAGATGGCTTAGCGGTTAAGGCGCCTGCCTGCTAAGCCTAAGAACCCAGTTCCAATCTCCAGGTCCCACGTTTAGCCAGATGCAAAGTGATGCAAGGGCGCAATGCCACACTTGACCACAAGGGGGCGAACACATCTGGATTTCGTTCACAGCAGCTGAGAGACTGCTGTCCCACCCATCTCTATCTGTCTCCCTCTCCCTCTCTGTCTCTCTCTGTGTCTCCAAAAATAAATATTTTTTTTAAATTAAAAAAAAATAAACACAGAAATCAGTAGCTTTCCTATATACTAATGACAAACATACAGAGGGTGAAATCAGGGAATCTCTCCCATTCACAATTGCCTAAAAAAAAAAGTACCTTGGAATGAACTTAACAAAGACAGAAATGGATCTCTACAATGAGAACATTAAAACACTCAAGTGAGAAATTGCAGGAGACACTAGATATGGAAAGACATCCCATGTTCTTGGATTTGAAGAATCAATATTGTGAAAATGTCAATCTTTCCAAAAGCAATCTACACATTTACTGCAATCCCCATTAAAATTCCAATGGCATTCTTCACAGAAATCGAAAGAATCCTAAAATTCATTTGGAAGTTCAAAAAATCTCATATAGCCAAAACAATTTTGAGCAACAAAAATAAGGCTGGTAGTATCACCATACCTGATTTTAAGGCATATTACACAGCCACAGTAACAAAAACAGCATAGTACTGGCACAAAGACAGACATGTAGATCAATGGAACAGAATAAAGGACCCAGGCAGTTACAGCCATCTGATTTTTGACAAAAATTCCAAAAATATTCATTGGAGAAAAGATAGCCTCTTCAACAAGTGATGCTGGGAAAACTGGATATCTATATGTAGAAGGATGAAATAAGTACTTGTCTTTATCCATGCACAAGAATCAAGTTCAAATGGATTATGAACATTAATATCAGACCTAAAACGCTGAAATTGCTAGATGAAAAGGTAGGGGAAACCCTTCAACATATTGTCCTAGGCAATGACTTTCTGAATTATAATCCCAATTGCTCAGGAAGAAAACACTAATCAACCACTGGGATCTCATTAAATTTCAAAGCTTTTGTACAGCAAAGGACACTGTGAATAGAGCAAAGAGACAACCTACAGAATGGAAGAAAATCTTTGCAGCTATACATCTGACAGAGGGTTAATATCCATAATATACAAAGAAGTAAAAAAAAAAAAAAAAGAAATTAAACAACCCAATCAAAAAATGGGCTATGGAACTAAATAGAAAGTTCTCAAAGGAACAAATACAGATGGCATATAAACATCAAAAAAGTTTTCTAGGGTTGGAGAAATGGCTTAGTGGTTAAGGCACTTGCTTGCAAAGCCAAAGGACCTAGGTTCGATTCCCCAGGACCCATGTAAGCCAAATGTGTATGTGTCTGGAGTTTGTTTGCAGAGGCTGGAGGCCCTGACATGCCCATTCTCTCTCTGTCTGCCTCCCTCCCTCTTTTTCCCTGTGTCTTTCACTCTCTCTCAAATAGATGAATAAAATAAAATATTTTTTTTAAAAAGTTTTCTACATCCGTAGCCATCAGGGAAATGCAAATTAAAACTACTTTGAGATTCCATCCCACTCCTGCCAGAATGGCTACCATCAAGAAAACAAATGATAATCAATGTTGGCAAGGATGTGGAAAAATGGTAACCCTTCTACACTGCTGTTGGGAATGTAATCTGGTACAGCCATTGTGGAAATCAGTGTGGAGGTACTTGAGACAGCTAAAAATAGATTTACCATATGATCCAGCTATAAGACTCCTAGGCATATATCCTAATGACTCTTCTCACTACCCTAGAGATACTTGCACAACCATGTTTATTGCTGCTCTGTTCACAATAGCTAGGTCATGAAACCAGCCTAGATGTTCCTCAACAGATGAATGGATAATAAAGATATGGCACATTTACACAATGGAGTTCTATTCAGCAGTAAAGAAAAATGAAATTATGAAATTTGCAGGGAAATGGATGTATCTGGAAAGGATTATACTAAGTGAGGTAACTCAGGCCCAGAAAGCCAAATGCTACATGTTCTTTCTCATATGTGGATCCTAGCTACAAATGTATAGACTTGTGCATGAGCTGGAACCAAAAATTGGTAGCAGAAGCCAGTAAGCTTGAAAAAGGCTATAAGAAAGGGAGGAGAGGGAAGGACTTAAGGGGGTGTTATTGTATATATGTAAATAGATGAACAGGTTACAGGGAATGGAAAGGTCTAAGTGAGGCAGGGGTAGAGATTGTATAAAAAAAAGGGGGCAGTGGGACAGTCAAGCAAAATTCAAGATATTCTGAATAAGACATATGAAAACCTACCTTTTTTTAAAATAATGGCACACCCAGAAGCCATAGATTGTTACTAAAAAATTCTCAGCACCAAGGTTGGCATACCTTGCAGTGAGTTGTTGGCCAGGGAGGTCCCTGTTGCCTCCAAAACATTATAGGCTATTTTCAAAACCCTTGGTTTCCCTTGAGTGACAGATGGTAAGACCCCATTGCTGAAGGCTTCACATGCCTGGGCAGCTAGGTCACTGAGAAATCAAGCTGGTGCTGAGCAGAAAACCTTCTCCCTGTAGATCAGCCAACTGAAAGCTGGAAAAAGCTGCACTGCATGTAGCTCTATGGGAGACAGAAGTCATTAGCGGTGGAAACAGTGAAAGCCTCAAGTTTGGCCAGACAGGCCAAATGACCGAACAGGTGCAATAGTGGCATGTCTGCTCTGGAGGAAACCAACTGTTCTCTAATTGGACTGGAGGCCTGCTCTATGGGAGGGAATACATGCCTGGTACTGAAAACCGAATCAACAGCCTATGGCAGGGGAGTATAAAGGGGTATAAAGCCTGCTCTTGTATATACAGCTAAATGTATATATTATTTTCACCAAAATTCTCTGTAAGCACTACACTTAATGTTCATATTCATATATTAATGCTACTCTCACTTTTGGTTAGTGAAGCTTCTCTTTTCAGATGATGATGACCACTGGGATGACCTAAAAGGCTGAGAAGAAGGGATGGAGGAGTGTCCAGCACTGAAACATCTCTATCACACCCTCTAAGGCTCAGGGTTCATTGTGGAAGAGGTGGCAGACAGAATGTAAGAGCCATCAGAAGGGTACCACTCCTTACAATGCAACTGTCCAGACAGAAATTGGCCTTGATATCCATGACCTCACAGTATCTAGCAAATACTTTCACAAGACCATACTAGGAGAAAAAGATGATGACATCAAAATAAAAGAGATATTAATGGAGAGAGGGAGGGGATATTATGGAGAGTAGAGTTGTGAAGGGGAAAGTGGTGGAGGGGAGGGAAATATCATGGTTTATTGTCTGTAAGTATAGAAGTAGTCAATAAAAAAATGGGTTGGAGAGATTGCTCAGCACTTAAGGTATTTGCTTGCAGAGTGTAATGACCTGGATTGGATTGAAATCCCCAGTACCCACATAATGTTTGTAGCAACTGGAGGTACTGGTTTGCCCATTCTCTCTCTCTCTCTCTTTCTCTTTTGCTCTCTACTTGAAAATGAATAACATATTTAAAAAAAAGAAAAAAAAACAAAATTAATAATAGTAATTATTTAATAATTTGAAATGTAAAAATAAGAGGGCTAGGAAATGGCTCTGCAGTTAAGGTGCTCACCTGCAAAGCCTAACCATCTGGTTTCAATACTCAATACCCATGAAAAACCAGATGCACAAAGTGGTGCATGCATCTGGAGTTTGTTTGCAGTGGCTGGAGTCCGTTGTACACCCATTCTCTGTGTCTCTCTTCTCTTTATCTCTGCTTGCAAATAAATAAATGTATTAAAAGAATAAGAAAATAAAAAAATTTTAAAGTACAGTGTGAGTAGATGGGTGTGACCCAATTTTACAGTAGTGACTGCCTAGAAGGGAAAAAAGAATGAGATTGGGAAACAATGTAAAAGGGGTTTAGTCATAACTTTTACTATTTTATTTCTAAAAAAGAAAGAAGGCTGAAAGAGAGGAAAGGAAGACAAAAATATCTAACCCAATTCTAAAAACTCCATATTAAAACTGCTGAGAGATGTTGGGGAATAGTATAGTGACAGAGCACATGTTAATGTGCAAGACCTGGGCTCAATCCTCATCCTTACCCAAAAAAATAAAAGACTAAGATGATAGATTTAAAATAAATAAATAAGGGTTTTTTTTCTAGATAATATGGGATGAATCCTTTTTCTACTTCTTCATACTTTTCTATACTTCCAAATCTTTTATAGAAAAATGTAAGACATATTAATTTGAATTTATAAAAAAGCTAGGGGATAGAGATATTGCTCAGCAGTTAATAGCACTTTATTACAAAGCCTGCCAACCATGGTTCAATTCTTCAGCCTCAATGTAAAGCCAGATACACACAAGTAGCACATGCATCTGGAGTTTGCTTGCAGTCAAGAGGACCTAATACACACTTACACTCTCTCTTTCTTCCTCTGTAAATAAAAATGTTTTAAAAAAAAAAAGAAGAAGAAAGCTGAGGTACATTAAATATGGTGCTTATGCTATTTTTCTATCATATTATGCATTTTATACATTGTTTAGTCACCATTTAAACCTGTGGGAAAAGAAGAATGAAGAATCCAAGAGACTAAATAAGAGGAATTATGTTTCAAAATATTTGTGTGTAGGGATAAAAGTTTGGTGCTTATGTGTGCATGTATACATGCAAGTGGAGGCCAAAAATCAACAACAATTGTCTTTTTCAACTACTTTCTGCATTATTTTTAGAAACAGAGTTTGTGAGCTCACCAATTCAGTTAGACTAACCAGCAAGCCCCAGAGATCCTCCTGTTAATCTCTTGAGCCTTAGGTTTGCAGGTATATGCCACCAGCATGGATTGTTGTTACTGTTGTTGTTTTTAAAGAAAAACTATTTTATTTTTATTTATATATTTGAGAGAGAGACAAAGGCAAATGGAGAGGCAGGGAGAGAATATGTACACCAAGGCCTCTAGCCACTGCAAGCAAATTCCAGGCGCATATGCCACCTTGTGCATATGGCTTACATGGGTACTGGGGAATCAAACCTGGGCCTTTTGGTTTCACAGGCAAGCACCTTAACTGCTAAGCCATCTCTTCAGCCCTTTTTTGTTTTTTTGTTTTCTTTTCTTTTGTTTTTGTTTTTTTGTTATTTTTTTATGTTTTGTTTTTGTTATTTGTTTTGCTTTGTTTTGCTTTTCCGAGGTAGAGACTCTAGCTCAGGCTGACCTAGAATTCACTATGTAGTCTCAGGGTGGCCTCAAACTCATGGCGATCCTCCTACCTCTGCCTCCCGCGTGCTGGGATTAAAGGCGTGCACCACCACACTGGCCCATTTTAAAAATATTTTATTTTATTGTTTGAAAGAGAGAAAGAGAAAGAAGAGAGAGAGAGAGAATAACTGTTTTCTAATGTGGGTTCAGATCCTCATTCATGTGTAGCAAGCACCTTATTGGCTGAGCCATCCCTCCAGTTCCAAGTAAAGGAAATTCTAAAAAGAACAAAAGAGATGGAATATCAAAACAAAATGGAGGTCATAGTCTTTATAGATTTAGAATATCTTGATTTACTTTATCTAACCCTACAAAAGATTTTTATCACTAGCATACATCTCTTGCTTTCTGCTTCCCTGAAGAATCAAAATGAAAAAAGAAAAAAAAAATCACTTGGATAGTTACTGTGAGGGGCTGTGGAAAACTTCAAGGAGAATGTTGTATTAGAGTTCTTCAGAGAAGCAATAAGGTATGTATGTGTGCAAAGAGATAATGGAATTGGCTCTTGTGACTATAGAAAACAGTAAGTCCCACTATCTGCCCTGTGCCAGCCAGAG
Organism: Orientallactaga sibirica; assembly: GCA_036365145.1. Lineage (NCBI taxonomy): Eukaryota > Metazoa > Chordata > Mammalia > Rodentia > Dipodidae > Orientallactaga > Orientallactaga sibirica. The sequence goes on from JAEOAD010000418.1 coordinate 33,829, forward strand.
ATCCAGGAAAGCTGCTTATAATAACAGTCCAAGGTGAAAGACCCAGGAGTCAAAAGCTCAGATATTTGTGAGCAGAAGGTGCATGTTTCAGCCAAAGAGAGAGAGAGCACATTCCCCCACTTTCTGGTTCTATTCATTGGAGAATGAAGGGCCACAGTGGTAAGACTTTTTTTTTTTTTTTTTACTCAGCCTATTGATCCAAATGCTAATTTCTTCCCAAAACACCCTCACCTACAGAGCCAGAAATAAAACATTTGTTTAAAGTTATCCTTGGGAGTCCTTATCCCATCATGTTGACACATAAAATATATCATAAATGTAAAGTCAGACAAGCCTGTACTTTAAATGGAAACTCTCCTACTTACTGCCTATAATTTCCCAAACACATTGCTTAACCACTTTTAATTTTAATTTCTTCATCTGAAAACCAAAGCTAAAAATACCTGACATTGTAAGGTTGGTGTGCAATGAATTCATGTACATAAGTTCATGTACCCAATGCATCTTCCATCATTACTGGTATATTTATACTTCATTATAAATATTCCGTTCCTAAATTACTTAGACTGAAATTTCTCACTGGAGACTCAAAATTCCCCAGGAAGTGAGCCACCTTCAAATATCAAATATCCTTTTTATGTAGTCTCAGGTGGCCTTGGACTCAAAGCAATCCTCCTACCTCTGCCTCCCAAGTGCTGGGATTAAAGGCCTATGCCACCACATCCTGCTCAAATATCCTCTTAAGTCAGGAGGTTTCACTGAGAATTTCTATGCTTTGTGCTTGCATCTAGCCGGTAATAAAAAATAGCATAAATATTCTAGATGCTTGTGTATTGCATTTAAGCATAAACTTTTTGTGCTTTTGCACTTGAATATATGATCTTAAAGACCCGGCCTCTTTATTCTTTAAACCTACCAGGAGTGTTTCTACAAAAAAAACATTGCATTTTTATTTCCTCTACACACAAGACTTCTCTTTCATCAGGTCTTTAATTAGATGTCAATTTCAAGCAATCTTAACTAAAATCCCATTAAGTCCCTATTGCCTTTCTTTGCTTTACTTTTCTCTATAGGACTATCTTCATCTTTCATGCTATGTATTTTACTTATTGTCTATTTCTCCTCCCTAAAATCCAACCTCAATAACAATAGGGTTTTGTATTTCTGTTAATTGCTGTGTCCCCCAATCTCATGTATAGGCACGTGTGAGCACCAGAAATGAGAGCTGTTGATTTTTATTACTAATATTAAGTATTTCAGACATAGTACAATTAAGTTAATAGTTTCTAAAACTTATCTAAAGATGAATTTGGGATGAATTCCCAACTCTTAATTTGATAGACGAAAAAATAATTGCAAATAAAATATACATCCTTTGGTTTATAAAAAAAATGCATTACAGGGCTGGAGAGATGGCTTAGCGGTTAAGGTGCCTGCCTGCTAAGCCTAAGAACGCTGGTTGCAATCTCCAGGTCCCACGTTTAGCCAGATGCAAAGTGACGCAAGGGCGCAATGCCACACTTGCCCACAAGGGGGCGCATACAGCAGCTGAGAGACTGCTGGTGCACTCAGCTCTGTCTTCCTCTCCCTCTCTTATCTGTTTCTCTCTGTCTCTCTCTCCAAAAATAAATAAAATTTAAGTTTTTTTTTAAAATGCATTACATAGTATTGTGCAGTAGATGGTGCCTTAGAGAATTTCTTAGAGGCAGTGAACAAATTTGGGATCTACACAGCCCTCAAAAACACAGCCAGAATGATGCCCTGTCAAGCCACAGGACAACTGTGGTAGAAATTCAACTGCAGAATTCATGGACCACAAAGCCTCTGTGTGTGCTAGAGCAGAAGGACCAATGCCCAGTGGCCATCTATTCCAGAAGGATCCATCTCTCATCATGGGGCTGCTGCCTCATGATGCTCTCCAACTCCTTCTACACCTTATCTAAGTATTTCCTTAACAAAACCTACTTCCAATGTAGAATCTAGTCACAGGGGATTTTGGGAATGTTTTATCTGTTTATTCTCTTTAATTCAGGAAGGAGTAGTAAAAGTGAGGTAAAGGGGGCATAAGAAAATTAAATTTGTCACTTTTGTCACTTAACATGCATAAATTCTCCTATTCCTGATTCAAAACTTTTATCTCCAGTTAATGTTTATTTCTTGTCTAGTTTGTTGACAATCCCATCTTGATATCCTGAAATACATTAGGTAAATTATAAGGTAACTATTACCAACCCACCATATATTAAAAACTCTGGCATTACTATTCAGCAATAAAAAGAAATGAACTATTCATGTACATTATAACTTGGATGACTCTCAAAAGCATTATACTAAAGGAAAAAAGCCAGAATCAAAAAAAATGCATGTGGTATCATTCCATTTATATGAAGTCCACTTGCAAATTACAATAGAAGTCACTAGCTGTCAGGGATTGGAGTGGAGAGAGATAACTGCAAAGAGATTAGACAAGGGAGATGTGTAGAAGTGATGAAACATTATGTATCTTAATTTTGGAAATGGCTACCACAGATATTGAAATTCTTCACATTTGTTAGAATTTGTAGAACTATACACCAAAAATCAATTTTACGGTATATTCATTAAAATTTAAATATTTAGAAAAGTAATCAACCAGAAGAAAGGTTTGTACCCTCATTATAATACACAATATCAAGGATCCCAAATTAGTAATTCAGCCATACTAACCAGGCCAACCTTGGAAAGAGACCATCAGTTATTTTTGTTGAGGCAGGTTTAATCTTGCTACCCATGAATTACTGTAGATTTGATGTCAACAGGCTAGAGAGATGGTTCAGTGGTTAAGACATTTGTCTGATTTCATCTCACCTTTCAGACAAAGTATGACAAATTGTACCCATTAGAGAAATTTCCTTCTCCATTGCCCTTCGGGGATACTTATTACTTATTTATTAATCCATATAAAAACAGAAAGCTGGCCCTTGAGTTTTGTTTTTTATTTTTTTTTATTTGTGAACAGAGAGAAAGAAAGAATATAGGTGTGTCAGGGCCTCTTGCCACTGTGAATGACTTCCAGATGCATGCACCACTTTGTGCATCTTCCTTTATGTGAGTACTTGGAAGCTGGACCAAGAAGAAACAAGTAAGAAACTGCCTTTAACTGCTGAGACGTTTGCCTAGCCCTGGCCCTTGAGATTTTAAATAATTTTAAGGCTATTAAGCATGAATTAAAAAGCAAGAAAAAATTAAACCACTCAGCGGAAGAGTGTTATGCTAAATGAAACAGAAACTGTCAATATCGTTTTCCTGTGCGACACATTGTTCAAATAATGCCGTATAAAGACAAGCGTGTGTATGGAACATACACTCAATATTTACATGCCTGGTAGCTAATACTGACATTGCTAGAGAAAGTATTACAGTAAATGAAAGCTGGTCCATTAGAAATTAATGTGAAACAACTATTCTTTAATCATTTTGCCAGGCTTAGTGGCACATTCCTTATATCCCAGCACTTGTGAGGCAGAGGTAGGAGGATCACCATGAATTCAAGGCCATCCTGAGACTACATAGTGAATTCCAAGTCAGCCTGGACCAGAGTGAAAACCTACCTCAGACAAAAAAATAAAAATAAAGGACTTCCAGGTGAGATGGTGGCGTAGTAGCAACACCAAAGGAGCCTAGAGAAGGAAATAAGCACAATCCAGCAAAACACATTCTATTCTTGTACTGAAAAGTGAAGGTATATAAGGAATTATCAACCACAGCAGAGAAGCAGGAGAGACTCACATCTTCTAGCAAGCAGGAACCTGCCAGAATGCTGCTGAGGCACCAGTGACACCAATCCATGCACCTGTCTGGCCAGTGCAGAACTGCAGGAGCAGAAACGAGGTGAAGGGATTTTCCATTTACGCCAGCCTTCTCGCAAAGTCAAGAAACCGGAAGAAAACAGCAGGGAGCAGCTGAGCAGCTGCTGAAGATCACAAATGGGACCAGCTGAGCAGCTTCTGTACCATTCCAGGCACCCTGCACAGCCTCCCATCCCCCAGCCACCAGTGCTGCAAACCACTGGAGAACTCAACAATCCCATCCCTCCCCTATCCACTACATCCACCACAGCTGATCATCAGAACACCAGATCCAGGAATCCAAGGAGCCTAATCTAGTCCACAGTGCAACAGAGAGGGATCCAGGTGGGCACTCAGCTTTGGTGAGATTGGAAGCCAACTCAAAAGGTAACAGGGCCTACTTTCACAAAGCCAGAAATATAGGCCTGCACCGGAAGTGCTAATCTCACTGTCCATGTCAGGGCAGGTTATTGTTAACTGAGAATTCACTAGAATAAAGACCACCAACAACAAATTGTGGCCAAATTGAAGCAGGCTGATCAGCGGCTGCCTCACTAAGATGGGGGTCCAGATAGCAGCCCTGAGTCAGTTTCTCAGGCTCCTTTTATAGGGCAAAACCATAAAAATCACAGGGTAGGGGGTTTTGGAAGGCAAGCAAGTGTGGTGACAGAAACAGACCAGCCATTACAGTTACACTACGTCCTGGAACATTATGAATATACAATCCTGGGAACCATAACCAGGGAATAGTTTGTGCCCCCAACTCAGACATAGAAATTTACATAAAAAGAAACTTAACCTAGTCATTATATCAAAATGGCTCTTGCTGTTAAAATGGAGTCAGGTTGACTCTTCATTTCCTCATTTTCTTTCTTTTTGTCTATGGGGAAAAAAAGGTTTATTTTGGCTTATAGACTCAGGGGAGCTCCATGATGGCAGGGAAAAACAATGGCATAAGCAGTGGGTGGACATCATCTCCTGGCCAAAATAAGGTAGACTACAGGGACAGGAGAGTGTGCCATGTACTGACAAGAGGAAACTGGCTATAATAACCATAAGCCCACCCCCAACAATACACTGCCTCCAAGAGGCATTAATTCCCAAATCTCCATCACCTGGGAACCTAGCATTTAGCACACCTAAGTTTATGAGGGACACCTGAATCAAACTACCACATGTATATCCACCCCATTTTTTATTCATCCATTTATGGATGAACATCCAGGTTTGTGCTATAACTTGACTATTGTGATTAGTACAGTAATAAACAGGGATGTAGGTAGAAAGGGGAAAGGGAGGGAAAGATGAGAGATAGCTCATGAGAAAACACAACCGTAACATAAATATTGATTCCACAATACAAATGGTATTCCCTTGTACCCGCTTTCTGTCTGAATTTAGATCATAGTAGAACTTCACCCAAAAGACAAACATTTACTAACTTCCAGGTAAACAGTGATCATTCACTTCTCTTCTCAATGAGTATTCCCTTCCAGGAATGCACAAAATGATTCTTTTTTAATATATTTTTTTAGTTATATATATACAGCCATAATGGTACCATCATTAGCCTTCTCTCTGTCCTCACCCCATGGGTTATGTGGGCCTTGCCTTATGTGGGTAGCCATCAGTTATGCAGGAGAGGCAATGACTCAGTGTATAATGACCCAACTCATGGCTCTAACAATCTTTCCGCCCCCTTTTCCACGAGTTTCCCTGAGCCATGTTGGGTTCATTGTAGGTCTACTTCAGTGACAAGGTTTTGTGAATCTCTGTGTCTCTGGATATCTGATTTGGAAGGGGTTGAGATTCCTTTGTGTCTATCTCCTTTGCCCTTCTGCTGGTACCAGGTTCACCAAGAAAGCAGCACTCTTGCTCATTTCCCCTATAACTCAATGGCTTCATCTAGGGCCCTGATGTGGTGAGATGGGCTGATTCTCTCCTCAGGATATGCGTCCATCTGAAAGCAGATTCTCCAATGGAGAGTGAGGTCATGCAAGATACATGGATAAGCATTATTATTTTAGAGAGAACTTAATAGGTGTAGGCCCTCTTGTATCCCACTATTGGTGGGAGCTTTATATTGGAGACTGGGCTTGTTTTTGGATATGGTTTTGACTTGTTTCCTGTTTCCAGGTATGGGTTCCATTCCCCTGAGTGGATCCATTAGCCAAATCTAAAGCAGTTTGTAACCCACCATGGCTGTGTGCCACTACTGCACTTGTGCGAGTGTCATGTCAGGTTGTTTGTTGCTGAGTAGCTTAGACCACAAGTTGCTTAGACAGATGTTGGTCATTTTCCCCCAGTCACTTATTTAGTGCCTTCTGGCACTAGACAAGATAACAGTCTGGGGACTGACTCTCTTCCACATTCCATCCAGGTCTCTCCATGTTACATCCGAACAGCATATGGTGTCTTCAGCAGTAGGGTCTTACCAATAACCTTTGGTGAGTCATCAAGTTCTCTGACAGAAATCTGTTTTCTTTTGGGAAACCTTGTAGGGCTCACTGATCAACAGTTCCTTGTGGATGTTAACCACATGCTGGTATTGGGAGTTACAGGTCAGTGCCAAGGAAAAAGAAGGAAAAAATATAGGTAATATGAAAGAGAAAGAGAGAAGAGAGAGAAGAGGGAGTGATACAGAGGGAAATGGGATAAGATTGAAGTTACTCTTCATCCTACCCTCTCCCAGCCCCCGTGATTCAGTTGTTCGTTCCAAGAACCTGATGCAGGTCTGACCTTTAGTATGTTTTTCAGGATACAGGATTTTATGCTACTATTTCCATTTGGGTCCAGTTTTTTGTCCCCCACCCACCCTTTCCTGCCCTCCCACCTAACCATTCCTATTGTCCAGTCCTCGAGATGTTTAGTAGGTGTGTCAGCATCTCAAGAAAATATAAATTAAGAGCCACAGATGAGTGAGACCATGCAATGCTTTTCTTTCTGTGATTGGGTAAGTTCACTAAGAATTATCTCTTCCAAGTTTGACCATTTTTCTTCAAATTGCTTTGTGTAATTTTGTGTAGTTTTTCTTTACTGAGAAAAATTGGTTTCAGTTCTTCTATGAAGGTTTGATAGAATTCAGCTAAGAAGCCATCTGGTCCTAGACTCTTCTTTTTAGGGAGGGTTTTGATTACCCTTTCAATCAAGATGGTTGTGATAGGTTTGTTTAGGAGATTAATTTGCTCTGAGTTTAGCTTTGGTAGGTGGATGTGTCCAGGAATTCATCCATTTCCTCCACATTATCCAGTTTTGTGGAATAGAGGTTTTTGAAGTAAGTCCTGATGATTCTCCCAATTTCACTTTTGTCTGTTGTGATCTCTCCTTTTTCATTTCTAATTTTGTTAATTTGTGTTGTCTCTTTTTTATGCTTGATCAAATTGGCCAGGGGTTTATCAATTTTGTTTATTTTTTCAAAGAACCAGCTCTTTGTTTGATCAATTCTCTTAATTGTCTTCTTAGTTTCCAGTTCATTAATTTCTGCTGTGATCTTAATTATTTCATTCCATCTGAAGTTTTTTGGGTTGGATACCTCTTGTTTTTCCAATGCTTTTAGGTGGATGGTTAGGTTGTTGATTTGGGATCTCTCTGTCTCTCTTTTCAGTTTGATGTCATGATCTTTTCCTCCTATTATGATGGTCTTACATAGGTAGTGTCAGGCACTGTGAGGTCATGTATATCCAGGCCATTTTGTGTCTGGAGAAGCACGTTGTAAGGAGTCCTGCTCTTCCTTTGGCTCTTACATTCTTTCTTCCCCCTCTTCCACAATGGACCCTGAGCCTTGGAAGGTAGGTTTGAGATGTTTCAGTGCTGAGGACTCCTCTGTCAGTTCTTCTCAACACCATGGTGCCTTCTGAGTTATCCCAAGGTTGCCACCATCTGAAAAGAGAAGCTTCTCTAAACAAAAGTGAGAGTAGCATTAATATATGGGTGTGGACATTAAGAGAAGTGCTTACTAGGCAGTTTGGTGATCATAGCATATACATTTAGCGAGACACCAGCAGACCTTACACACTTACACACGCATGTTTTCAGTATCAGGGATGTGTTCCCTCCCATGGAGCAGGCCTCCAGTCTAATTAGAGAGCAGTTGGTTTCCCCCATAACAGAAATGCCACTATTGCACCCATTGGCTCATTGGGCCAGGCTGGCCAAATTTAAAGCTTGTAGTGTTCACTGTTGAGTGCCATTACTGGTGTTTTCTCTCTCCCATTGAACTGCATGCAGTGTAGCTTTTTCCAACTTTCTGACAGCTGGTCCAAATGGATGAGGCTTCCAGCTCAGCTCTAGCAGGTTTTCTCAGTGAACTTGCCACCCAAGTATGTGGAATACTCAGCGATAAGGTCTTACCATCTATTCCTGGTGGGAAACCAAGGGGCTCGGCAATGGCCTATAATGTTTTGGGGGTATCTGTGACCTCCCTGTCCAACAACTCACTGGAAGGTATCCCATCCCTGGCACTGAAAATTTTCTACTAACAATCTATGGCTTCTGAGTGTTCCATTGTCCAGAAAAGTAGGTTTCAATATGACTTTTTTATATCCACTTAGATTTTGATTAGCCCTCTCTCCATGGTTCCTTTACTCAATCTCTTTCCCTGACCTCACTTAGGTCTTTTCACCCCCATTAATCTGTTCTTCTACTTACATATTTACAATAGCATCCTATTAAGTCTTCTGCTACTGAGTTTTATTTTTACTCACATAGAAGTCCAATCATTTGTAGCAAGGATCCACATATGAGAGAAAACATGTGACATTTGGCTTTCTGGGCCTGGGTAACCTCACTAAGTATAATCCTTTCCATATTCATCCATTTTACAGCAAATTTCATAACTTCATTTTTCCTTACTGCTGAGTAGAACTCCATTGTGTAAATGTGCCACATCTTCATTATCCACTCATCAGTTGAGGGACATCTAGGCTGGTTCCATTTGCTAGCTATTGTGAATAGAGTGGCAATAAACATGGTTGAGCAAGTATCTCTAAGGTAGTGAGACTAGTCCTTAGGATATGTGCCTAGGAGTGGTATAGCTGGGTCATATGGTAGATATATATTTAGCTGTCTCAGGAACCTCCACACTGATTTCCACAATTTTTGGACCAGGTTGCATTTCCACCAACAGTGTAAAAGGGTTCCTCTTTTTCCATATCCTTGCCAGCATTTATAGTCATTTGTTTTCATGATAGTAGCCAATATGACAGGAGTGAGATGGAATCCAAAGTAGTTTTACTCTGCATTTCCCTGATGACTAGGGACGTAGAACTTTTTTTAGATGTTTATATACCATCTGTATTTCTTCTTCTGATAACTCTCTATTTAGTTCCATAGCCCATTTTTAATTGGGTTGTTTGATTTCTTATTATTTAATTTTTTGATTTTTTTTTATTTTAATTTTTCTTATTATTTAATTTTCTGATTTGTATCCTAGATATTAACGCTCTGTCAGATGTATACATGTCAAAGATTTTCTCCCATTCTGTAGGTTGCCTCTTTGCTCTATTCACAGTGTCATTAGCTGTACAAAAGCTTTGTAATTTCATGAGGTCCCAGTGGTTGATCTGTGGTTTTATTTCCTGAGTGATTGGGGTTATATTCAAAAAGTCTTTGCCAAGACCAATATGGTGAAGGGTTTTCCCTACTTTTTCTTCTAGCAGTCTCAGAGTTTCAGGTCTGATATTAAGGTCTTTGATCCATTTGGACTTGCTTCTTGTACATGGAGAGAGATAAGGATCTATTTTCATCCTTCTACAGTTGCATATCCAGTTTCCTAACACCATTTGCTAAAGAGGCTGTCTTTTCTCCAATGAGTATTATTGGTATTTTTGTCAAAGATCAGGTGGCTATAGCTACCCAGACTTATATCAGGGTCCTCTATTCTGTTCCATTGATCTACATGTCTGTTTTTGTGCCAGTACCATGCTGTTTTTGTTACTATGGCTTTGTGATATAGGTTAAAATCAGGTATGGTTATACCACTAGCCTTATTTTTGTTGCTCAAAATTGTTTTAGATATCTGAGGGTTTCTATGCTGCCAAGTGAATTTTTATATTGTTTTTTTCTATTTCTGTGAAGAATACCGTTGGAATTTTGATGGGGATTGAATTAAATGTGTACATTGCTTTGGTTAGGATCGCCATTTTCACAATATTGATTCTTCCAATCTACGAACAGGGGATTTTTTCCATTTCCTAGTGCCTTCTGCAATTTCTTGCTTGAGTGTTTTAAAGTTCTCCAGTTACTTTTTTTTTTTTTTTTTTGATTCAATTGTGAATGGGAGTGATTCTCTGATTTCATCCTCTGTGTGTTTTTTTGTTAGCATATAGGAAGGCTACTGATTTCCATGTGCTTATTTTGTATCCTGCAACATGGGCATATATGTTTATCAGCTCTAACAGTGTGCTGGTATAGTCTTCAGGGTCCTTTTATGTAGAGAATCATATCATCTGCAAATAATGATAACTTGATCTTTTCCTTTCCAATTTGTATCCCATTTATGTGTGTCTCTTGCCTTACTGCTATGGCTGAGACTTCCAGTACTATATTCAATAAAAGTGGGGACAGTGGACACCCTTATCTGATTTTAGTGGAAAAGTTTCAAGTTTTTCTCCATTTAGTATTATGTTGGCTGTGGGTTTATCATAAATAGCCTTTATTATGTTGAGATATGTTCCTTCTATTCCCAGTCTCTGTAGGACTTTTATCATGAAAGGATATTGGATTTTGTCAAATGCTTTTTCTGAATCTAATGAGATGATCATGTGACTTTTGTCCTTCAGTCCATTTATATAATGTATTACATTTATTGATTTGCATATGTTGAACCATACCTGCATCTCTGTGATAAAGCCTACTTGGTCAGGGTGAATGATCTTTCTAATATATTCTTGTATTCTGTTTGCCAATATTTTGTTGAGAATTTTTGCATCTATGTTCATAAGGGAGATTTGCCTGTAATTTTCCTTTTTTGTTCTATCTTTGTCTGGTTTTGGGATCAGGGTGATTTAGGCTTCATAGAAGGAGTTTGGTAGGGTTCCTTCCTCTTCTATTTTATGGAAAAGTTTAAGAAGCATGGGTGTTAGTTCTTCCATGAAGGTCCAGTAAAATTCAGCAGTGAATCCATCTAGGCCTGGACTTGTTTTAGTTGGGAGACTTTTATAACTGCTTGGAACTTCATACTTGTTATAGGTCTATATAAGTGGTTAATTTCATCTTCATTCAATTTAGGTAGGTCATATAAATCAAGTAAATCATCCATGTCTTTCAGATTTTCAAACTTAGTAGAGTATATATTCTTATATTATGTCCCTATGATTTTTTTAAATTTCTCTGGTATCTGTTGTAATGGTGTCTTTTTCATCTCTGATTTTATTAATTTGTGTCTGTTCTCTCTTTCTTTAGGTCCGATTTGCTAAGGGTTTACCAATCTTATTTATCCTTTCAAAGAATCAACTCTTTGTTTCATTGATTCTTTAGTTTTTTGTTTGTTTGTTTGTTTGTTTCTATTTCATTAATTTCTGTCCTAATATTTATTATTTCTTCCCATCTACTGATTTTGGTTTGCCTTGTTCTTCTTTTTCCAAGGCCATAAGGTGCACCATTAAGTTGTTTACCTGTGACCTTTCTAATTTCTTAACATAGGCACTTAAAACTATAAATTTCCCTTTTAGGACTGCCTTCATTATGTCCCAAAAGTTTGGGTAGGTTGTATTCTCATACAATGCAACTGTCCAGACAGAAATTGGCCTTGATATCCATGACCTTGCAGTGCCTAGCAATACCTTCACAAGACCCTCATAATAGAAGAAAAAGATGATGACATCAAATTAAAAGACAGACTAATGGAGAGAGGGAGGCGATATGATGGAGATTGGAGTTCTGAAGGGGAATGAGGGGAGTGTAGGGAAATATCATGCATTTTTTGTATGTAAGTATAGAAGTTTTCAATAAAAAAATAAAAATAAATAAAAAATTTAAAAAAAGAATCTACTAATGAACTCATGTTGAAAGCACCAAGCATTATTAGTGCAGTAAAATACATCCTACAGTAGAGCTTTTTAATTTCTGCCAAGTGTTCTCTGTGATTCTTATAGCTGGGAAACATGGTAAGTTCCATCAAGCTTGAAATTTTATTACATGGAAATACTGGTGCTATCCATTAGAAGAATCTCTTAATAAAACCTGCTTTTAAAAAAAACTTGATTTGTTTAAATTTCAACTTTTAATTTCCAATTTTCAATTTACCTCATTTGGTCAAGGTGTCCAGGTCACACAAGGACAAACTGTGACTTAATATGCAGTAACTAGGAGGATCCAAAAATGTTAAGCTAAAAGTATAAAACAAACACTAAACAGAAAGACAAGAAACAAATGAACAAATGAAAGACAGATAAAGGACAGACAAGAATCGAATGATATATGGGCCCACAAACGAGAACCAAGTATGCAATGCGACGTTTTGCTGTTGTCTAAAACCAAGACCAAGTTGACCAAGTGGACAATGTGAGCATCGCAGTTGTCCAGAACCAAGTGGACAGTGCAATAACTTTGCTATTTTCCTGGAGAGGAGTGAGATGTGCCTCGTCAGACACCTCTCTGTCCCCAGAAGGAATCCCACCAGAACCAATACCATATGTCATAGAAGGAAATGCCTTGCTATGACTTACCTTTGGAGGCCTCCCTAGACAGGTACTTGTTAGTTCCTTTCAGTGTGGCAGTTCACTCTGACAATCCATCAAACCAGAGGCACGACTCAGAGCCTTGGAATGTATTATGGTGTGCACCTCCTGAGGCAGAGTCCCAGAGTGAAGGTCTGGCTTCAGAACTTGGGTTGTGGTCTCCATCTCACTGGGGCTTCCATTATGTTAACCCAGAATTTTCTAGAATAAAAACCACCACCACAAATTATGGCCAAATTGAAGCGTGCTTTTAATTGCATACAAACAAGCTGGACTGGCTGCTGCCTCCCTAAGATGGAGCTCCAGAGAGCAACCCCGAGTCAGTTTCCCAGGCTCCTTTTATAGGGCAAAACCATAAAAATAACAGGGTAGATAGTTTTCAGAAACAATCATGGTGACAGAAGCAGACCAGACATTAAATTAAAATGCTTCCTGGGATCAGTAACCAGAGTAGAGTTTGTGGCCCCCAACTTAGAGATAGAAACTTAGAGAAACAGAAACTTAACCTATACATTATATCAAAATTGCTCTTGCTATTAAAATGGAGTCAGGTTGGCTCTTCAAATATGTGTTAGAGTTGATTGATACATTCTTAGTTGGCTTTACCATTCTCAAATGAGCTGTATTTTGGTTTTGTCTGTTGCCTTTGACATCTCCTGATTTATAGGGCCTTTGTATTTTTCTTCTGTCATTGGGGCAGGATCTCACTCCACCCAAGGCTGACCTGGAACCCATTTCAGACCAGAAATCTCAGCCTCCCAGCCAACAGGATTAAAGGTGTGGAGCAACACATACCCTTAGGGAATTTGACTTTTTTAGATTATCCATTTGTTTTAATCCCTAAATGCCTAAATACTCTTTGCTGGTTTTGATTGAATGTGTATATTGCTCTGTTGAATTTTAGAATTTGCCAGTAATTTTCTCCACCCAGCCTACTAGAATACTTGCATAGCAGGTGAACTCAACACCTAGGGTCACTTCTGCTGTTATTCTGGGAGCATAAAACTGCACCTGGCACCATAAACTCCTACCCTGCTTGAAGATATATAAAGTCAGATTTACATGGATAACCACACTGCAGATAATTAGAAACCCTAAGCATCAAATTAACTCAAGATGCAAAAATCTCTACATTATAATGCAAGAAACACAAAAAAATCAAGACACTATAACTCCAGCAAAAATTATAAATTCATCAGAAATGACCTCCAGTGAGACTGTTTTAGATGAAATGCCTGTCAAAGATTTCAAAAAAATTGATTATATCTATGCTCAAAGATATAAAAGAAGAAATCAAAGGAATCAAAGAAGAAATCAAACTACTGAAAGAATCCCAAGATAACACAGAAAACCAACTTAATGAAATAAGGAGGTCAATACAACACATCAGGAAGAAATAGAAATAATGGGGAAAAAAACACCAATCAGAAATGCTAGAAATTAAAAGCAGACTAAGTCAAATAAAAAACTCTGCAGAAAGTCTCACCAGTAGAATGGATCAAAGAGAAGACGGAATACCTAAAGTAGAAGGCCAGATGGCAGATCTAAAACAGTCCAACAAAGAGAAAGACAAACTAATAGGAAGGCACAGATTGTAATTTCAAGATATTTAAACACTGTGAAGAGATCACACATAAGAATTGAGGGCATAGTAGAAGGAGAAGAATTACATTCCAAAGGCATAGTATTTTCAACAAAATCCTAGAAGAAAATTTCCCCCAAATAGGGAAAGATGATGCCAATACAGATACAGGAAGCCTTTAAAATGCCAAACAGACAAAATCATGAAAGAACCTCTCACCATCATATTATAATTAAACTTCAAAACACACAAACCAAAGAATATATATTGAAAGCAGTTAGAAAAAATCAAGTCACATAAAAAGGCAAGCCTATCAGGTCAACAGCAGATTACTCAACACAAACTTTAAAATCCAGAAGGGCTTGGAATGATGTATTCCAAATTCTGAAAGATAACAACTGTCAACCAACATTACTTTATCCAGCTAAACTATCCATCCAAATTGATGGAGAACTAAGGATATTCAACAACAAAAATACAGTGAAGGAATATATGATAACCAAAGAAGATCTACAGAAAATTCTTGAAGGGATCCTTCATGCCGAAAAGAAAGAAAAGCACATGCATAAGGAAACAGGAAAAAAATAAACCATACTCAAATAATTGTTAATACAAGAGAGTAAAGGAAAAATGGGAAGAACTACAAAACAAGAAGTATGGCAAGAATAAATGCATACCTTTCAATAATAACTCTTAGTATCAATGACCTCAATGCCCTAATCAAAAGACACAGGCTTGCAGACTGAGTTAAAAGAACAGGATAGTACTATTTTTTGCCTACAAGAAACTCACCTTGCCATAAAAGATAGATACTATCTTAGGGTGAAAGTCTGGAAAATGGTATTTCAAGCAAATGGGCCTAGAAAAAAAGCAGGTGTTTCTATCCTAATATATGATATGGTAGATTTAAAACCAACATTAATTAGAAAAGATAAAGAAGGTCACTTTATATTGATTAAAGGAACACTCCAACAGGAGGACATCACAGTTCTAAACATATATGCACCTAACATGGGTGCTCCCAATTTCATTCAAAAACTATTAGACTTAAGGTCACAGATAATACCAAACACAATTGTAGTGGGTGGCTTCAATACCCTACTCTCAAAGTAAAATTCAACAGCAAGAAAAGCTATAGAGCATACACAAAATCATGGAAACTAAACAATACACTACTAAATGATGAATGGGTCATTGAAGAAATCAAGAAGGAAATAAAAAAATTCATAGACTCAAATGATAATGAGAACACAATATACCAAGACCTTTGGGAAATAATGAATGCAGTCCTAAGAGGGAAATTTATAGCTTTAATTGCCTATATTAAGAAATTAGAAAGGTTGCAAGTAAACAACTTAATGCTTCACCTGAAATAATGAAATAGAAACCAAATAAACAAAACAAAGAATCATTGAAACAAAGAGTTTTTTTTTTTTGAAAGGATAAAGAAAATTGGTAAAGCCTTAGAAAATTTGACCAAAAGAAAGAGAGAAGAGACATAATTAATAAAGTTAGAAATGAAAAAGGCACCATTGAAACAGATACCAAAGCAATTCAGAAAATCATGAGGACACACTTTAAGAATATATACTCCACTAACATTGAAAATCTGAAAGAAATGGGATTCTTTTGATTTATATGACTGATCAAAATTAGCTCAAGATGAGATAAACCACTTAAATAGACCTATAACAAGTATGGAGATCCAAGCAGTTATAAAAAAAAAAAAAATCTCCCAACTAAAACAAGTCTAGGCACAGCTAGATTCACTGGTGAATTTTACCAAACCTTCATGGAAGAACTAACACCACTGTTTCTCAAACTTTTCCATGCAATAGAAAAGGAAGAAATACTACCAAAACCCCCCCCAAAAATGTGAAAGGACAATTCCTTAATAATTTTTATTAATTTTTCCAATTTAAAGGAAATAAGAGTATGCTTGTCCTGCAGGTTCTGCAAATTCATTTCTCCAGATATCACAGGTAATATCAATGACAGAAATCAAAGCTCATCCCTAAAGGTTACCAATGTACAATTCTTAGTGTGGGATGCTTTAGTCAGATAATCTAAAGGAAAGAGTTGGGTACCTGGATACAAGTTGTTTTTTCTTCTTATTGTTTTGTTTCAAGTGCCTTAACCACTGAGCCCTGGACACAAAGTTTTAAAAATATTTTTAAAAACTTTTTTTAAAGGTCTAAACACTTAAGCCCTTAAAAAAAAAAGTTAAGTACTATAAGCAAGGTTCTACAAAACCACACGTCCTCAGAGATTAAATTCACTAAATTCGTTAAATTTCACTGAACAAATTCCACCTTGAATTTCTAGATCCTCTAAACAGCTCTTGCTCCAGTGACTTTACAACAACAACAACAAAAGGGCTGGAGAGATTGCTTAGCAGTTAAAAGCACTTGCCTGTGAAGCCCAAGGACTCATGTTTAACTCTCCAGGTCTCACATAAGCTAGATGTACAATGTGACACAAGTGTGCAAGGTCACACATGTGCACAAGATGGCGCATACATCTGGAGTTTGATTATAGTGACTGGAGGCCCTGGCATGCCATTTCTTTCTTTCTTTCTTTCTTTCTTTCTTTCTTTCTTTCTTTCTTTCTTTTCTTTCTTTCTTTCTTTCTTTCTTTCTTTCTTTCTTTCTTTCTTCCTTCCTTCCTTCCTTCCTTTCTTTCTCTCTCTCTCTCTCTCATAAAAAATAAAAAGAAATAAGAAATACGTAAGTCTTAAGAAGTCACTATCTTTTGAAGCAATCATCCTATTCTTAGACAGCTCACACAATAAGAAAGTATCCTGAGGTGTCAAAAAACTGTCCTCTGTATTCATCATTCTGATTCTAGATTCCACACAGGGCAAGTCTCATTCATGTTCCAATGGTGACATTTTAGATAGCTTCATCCGCATCCCTTATAATCTTCTCTGAACTAAATGTTATTCTTCCATGATTTGCTTTTATTTATTTCCTTTTATTTCCATTATTTCCTTTTTATAAAAAACACTTAATGATTTTTAGTATTGCTCTTAAAACTTGCATTTAAAATAACAGAATAACACAGGGCTAATGTGTAAAATAGTAAAGTATAAATTTTGGTTATTCTAGAAAGGCTCTAGATCTATCTTTGCAGTTTAATATCAATATGGAGTTTCTGGAAGTTGCTCTATATGTTCAACATAATTGATAGAACACCCACTAGGATCTCAGAAGGTGAGAAAAGAAATTCACATTCATCACATCATTTAATTCTCCTGACACCAACCTGTGGGTAGGTACTATTATTATTCCCATTTTAAAGTGAAAAAAAATAAAGCTTAAAAAGAATAGGTACTTAACCCAAAGTAAAACAAACCCAGGCAGAACTTGGATCCCATCTTGACATTTCAGGAAAAGTCATAACCAGCATCTACTAAGCCTTTATGCCAGCACTTTGCCAAGTCCTGAGTAGAAAAAATGATTACCCCTATTTTATATACAGGAAAACTGAGGCATACAAAAGTATACCAAAATAGTTAAACATTAAGAACTAGCTTTGTAATATTCATGGCCAGGTTCAAGGTAGTAAATTTATCTCTTGCTATACTAATCATACCAGATTTGATGATGTATCATTCTTTCTTGTTCAGATTTTTCAGATACTGAGTAATCACCTTAAATATTTTTAATTCTGCTACCTTTTTCAACTGAAAATCTTGTAAGAACAGTTTCTGTGTGTTCAAGTTACCAACAAATTATACTATGTGGAAAGCAGCCTAGGAAAAAGAAACCCAGAAGCAAAAAAAAAAAAAAAAAAAAATTGGCTAGATGCCATCAACTCATCCATCCAACAGTATCAGCACAGTCATTCAATTTCTAATTCGCTCTCATCCAGTCTACATTTCTCCATCTCTGTGCAAGTGTATGATGAGTTTAAGTATCCTACTGAAATATGGATTTGTCATCCCAGATCATATCTAGTAGCTATCAAAAAAGAATATCATGGCTGGAGAGATGGCTTAGCAGTTAAGGCGTTTGCCTGCAAATGAACTCCAGATGCATGAACCCCCTCATGCAGTGGCTGGAGGCCCTGGTGTGCTCATTCTCCCCCCCAATAAATAAATAAATAAATAAATAAATAAATAAATAAATAAATACATTAAAAAAGAATATCATTTGTTCTTCTAAGTACTCTGTTTTGAAAGAAAGACAAAGTCAGACCTACATTTATTTTTATACTTATAATACTGTGTTTATGTAGCTATAGGTATCACTTTCTGCATCATCAACATCTATTTTGAGCTCCAGAGCTTTCCAGATCAGCCTTTGTCTTCTAAGTAGATTTCACCTAGACAACATGTTGATTTTATAATTCAGACTTGTGATCTTGATTGGTTGGACATCCATATTAATAGTATAACTGTAGGATTTTGTTTGCATTTCCTATTTACTTTAATACTTTGACTTTTCTTAATCAAATTGTCCATCCATATAAATTAATGTTAATGTGATTTATACCACAAGCTTTTTCCCTAGAGAGACATTTGGCCCCTGAATCATAATCCATCATGCCCACAAATCTATCATGCATCTGTCATTGATTTGAAATGCTATAGTAGAGTCAATGTATTTATCAATTTTCTATTATGTTTGACTTCATTGTTTGGTATTTAAAAGCCTTTCTTTGTATGAACTAGTGTTTCCTTCCAGTTCATTGAGGATACAACCTTTACTTAAAATTCAAACCTCTGAATACTACCAATGTTATGATCACTCACAAAGGTAATGACATTGCTTTAGGAGAAATACCCAGACTTCAAGCAGGCTACACTGTGAAAAATTTGCAACCCTTACTGGTAAAGAGAAATAATACTTACGTTCATTGTTGAGGGGAACTGTGTCCATATTTCAAAGCAGTACAAAACTCAGAATTTGCTACAGTATATTTCCATTTTCTGCTGTCCAGCCACAACCTAAAACTTACAGTAAGCTGTTTAACTAAAAAGAAATAAAGGACATACATTTAAATATAATATCAGAAAATATTTTGTTTAAAATACTTCATGTTTTGAACTTCATACAAAATTTTCCCCAGATATTTTTGTAAACTTAATGTTACTACTGTCTAGTCTCAATTAGTTATATTTTAAATAAAATTATAATGCTATTATCCCTTTGGGAGATACAAAAGGTCACTCTCTCATTCTAAAATACAGAATTATTCAATAGAGCTTAATAAAAGTGCTGGTAATGTAATTCTTATTATGCCTCTGAGAGAAAATGCTCCTGGTGATAGATTCAGACCAGGTTTTATTTGTAATGCTAATGTATTTTGCCTGAGAAAAACCTCAGCTGTATCACTTCCCCACGTGTTCACCAGATCCTAATGAGGTTCTGGTAACAGAGTGGAGAAAGACACAATCTCATTTGTCATCTCATTTTGGAAATAAAAACTACATTAGTCACTTACAGCATGCCAATGAATGTTCCTTTGATAACTCTCTGATCCTTGGCATTTATAAAGTAGACCTTGTATTTTAATACCACAATCCTGATTGGCATTTAATGATTTTTATCACTTAGTAACAATATAAGGAAGTCAAGAAATTTATAGAGATGTCTTGTTAAATAAATAGCATAGCCCAATAAATAAGATAAAGCAAAATAAGCTATTTGAGCAAGAACCACCTCTGTTCTCTTTAATATGAAAAGAAATAGTTCCTAGATATTGTGTCCTTAGGATCACAGCTAAGCCTTGAATCTTCTTCACAGAAGGAGGTAACAACATGTGATTTTCCTATTAAGAAAACAACATTTTTCTTTAAAAAACATGGAAGAAAGAAATTATGTTTAACAAAAGCCATTAAGCCATCAATGGAAATTATTCATACCAGAAACTGAACAAAACAGCAGTATTTTACTTGTTTCATGTGCTCATATTTCACTCTTTTCTCATGTTGTCCTTGTTTATAACTGCTACAGTTTATTAATAAGAGTGAATACTCTTGATCTATCACCCACCCATAAGTGATACATTATAGACAATATATAATTAACAAATTTTGTGTCTACTAGTTACTAAGGTTATTTTAAGTATTTTATTTATTAAGTCTGCTTTGTAGTCTTCCTACTAACTTAAGTCTAAATCACTTCATCTAGATTTCATGGCCTTCACTGCTGTAGTCTCATCAGGCTTTTCATTCTTATAATCAACCACTTACCTAAAACCCGTGACCATCCAGCCAGGCACATACAGATATCTAAAGTTATTCCATGTGGTTTCCACCTCTATATCTTCACTCATGGACTTTGTTCCTTCTGTCTGAAGTGATACACTGTGCAGGCTATAAGTTAACATAGAATATCACTTGCTCTAAAATGTTATTGGGTATGAACACTATATTGTGCCAATTTTATTAAATTTTTCACTTAGGTCTATAGTCTATATAGTCTTTGAAGTTCAGGGTCTTTCAATACACTTATTGGTACAGTGTAACTCAGCTGAAGAGTACCCAGTAATCTACAAAAGAACACAAGCCTAGAGTTATGATTAAACAATCATATTCACAAAGGATCCTTGCCATTCTTTCCAAGCCAAATCAGGTTTTTGTTTTGGTTTGTTTTGGATTTTTTTTTATGCTAGGGCTCAAACCCAGGGCCTTATATATGAGAAGTAAACACTATCACTGAGCTGCATCATCGATCCTTGGGGAATTTTGAGACACAGTCTCCAATATAACCCAGTGTCATAGTTCCATATTGCTGGGATGAACATTCAACCAAACACAGTTTAAGGGGGGGGGGGAAGGGATTTATTTCAATCTTACAGATCCATGGGAAGTTCCATCACTAGTGGAGAAGCTGGCCCCCTTTCCCAGATCCAAGCAGAGAGAAACCACCACCAGCTAACAAATACCAAAAAGGAACAAGCACACTTCCCAGAGCTCAGACTTCTCTTTACACCTTTGTGCTGGAATTACATCCATCCTCAAACACACCTTTGCACTGGACCCCAGGATCCATGCCCAGTGACCCCTCCTCTGGCCAGGAGGCTGAAGACCCAAGTTACAAGCTTAATAAAACTCCTGAGTCTATGGGAAACATACATTCACATTCAAACCACCACACCCAGGTTGACCTTGAACTCACCATTCTGTTTCCTTAGGCTTATGAGTGCTGGGAGTATAGATGTATAGTGATGCTCCTAACATCAACACTTTTTTGTGGGGCAGGAGGGTTCAAGGTAGAGTCTCACTCTAGGCCAGGCTGACCTGGAATCCACTATGTATACTCAGGCTGGCCTCAAACTCACAGGGATCCTCCTACTTCTGCTTCCCCAGTGCTGGGATTAAAGGTATGCACCACCACGCCCTGCCCTAGACTCTTAAATTTATTTTAGAAGTAAATTATGTTATTTAGCCCATGACTTTCCTTCTCACGTACTCTTCTCTTTATAGAACCATTCATAGACTCTAAAACATTCATTTTCCAATAATATGACACATTTGGTACCATGACCTACTCTTCCACTAAAAATAACTAAAATAAAAGAGCTATTTTTAAATATTTGGCTATTTATTTGAGTGAGAAGAGATAGAGGCAGAGAGAGAGACAGGGAGGGAGGGATGGAAAGAGGGAGGGAGAACACACCAGGGTCTCTAACCATTGCAAACGAACTCCACACACATGTGCCACTTTGTGCATTTGGCTTATGTGGGTCCTGGGGAATGGAACCTGGGTCCTTTGGCTTTGCAGGCAAATATCTTAACCACTATGCCATCTCTCCAGCCCTAACACAGCTATTTTTAAATACATTGATGTGTTAACAACAATGATTAGTCAACATTGACAGTAGGCATCCAGAAAGGTAAGCTGAGTTTGAATCTGACTTTCCCCTTGAGAATGATTGCCCTATGAAGGTGAACTTGAACTTCTATATTCACACATAAGAGACGATAAACCCTGGGAGGAAGATGCCCAAAATTAAAGACTCTAATAAGACATTCCTTGATAAATCAGGACCCATGAAGGTATAAACCTTCAAGGTATATGTGAGCTGGAAAAAAATTCAAGGCACAGCAAGGAAAAATACTTCTTATGATACATGACATTGGGTAGAGAAAAAAAAATTCCCCTTGGAATTAATATCCCCAAGCTGGTCCTCACCTGAGCTTGTACCCCAATCTAATACCACCAGAGGTTATGCAAAACCACAAGTAAGAAAATTGGTAGTGTTTCTGTTAGTAGCTCTTCCTCCCCTCCTACAATCCATTAACCATGCCCCATGTTTGACAGAGAAAGTGTAAATATTCACTGTAAATATATGTTGTCAATACAGCCTCAAAAATATCTCAGAAAAAATTGCAAAAATTTATGAACTAGTCAGTGAAAAACAAAATGCACCAGAAAGCAAATTACCTCAAGTGAGAAATACTAGAACAGAAAGCAGCTAGGAAAGACTTCAGATATTATAAATCAAACAATAAATTTTAAATATTTTACCATTTTTTTAAAGTCTCTGGAAGTATAAATGGAAAATGAAAAGATTCTAAAAAGCAAAAGTGGATTTACAAGAAAGAAGAAGGAGGTGGCAAGTCTCGTGGTGGGCACTCAGCTATCTTCTTGTCTTATTGATGGATCTTGGCTCTCTATTTCCTCTGCCATCTGTAAAATAAAGCAGATTTTCCAACCAAGAATGAGAGCAGTTTGGTTGGGGGGGGGGGGCATACAAAGTTATTTGAGGCATTTTTGATGTGCAAGCCCACTCTTCTCTAGAGTGGATTCTCTCTGAAGTCTGAGTTTCATGATTATGGGATTTTGACTTGGTTTCCAGTACCAGGTATGAGTTCTTGTCCATTAAGTAGGAGTCATGTACAATCAGAAAACAGTTGGTTATCTGCAGAGCTGTGTGTCACTATGGCACAAGTGTTTGTCTGGTTACTTGATTTCATAGTCTGCTTATTCATGATGTTGGTAACCATTTTCTTCCAGCCGTTCCCATAAGACTCTCCAGCACTATGAGGGCTAGTCAGAAGGAAGCTAGTTTCCCTGTTGGTTCCAGCAGGGTATTCTGATGTTCTGTGACTACAGCCTATAGTATCTTCAGCAATAGGGTATTACCTTTTAGCTCTCGCAGGTAGTCAAGTGTTTTGGCAATGGCCTACATTGTTTGGGGAACCTAATGGGACTCACTGGCCAACAGCTCATTGTGGAGGGCAACCCAACTGTGAGCCTGGGAATTGCCAGCTAAAGTCCATGGTTTAAGGGTTAAGCTTTTTCTACCTTCTGTCCAAACTGCCACCCTACATTTATGGGTGGTTATATCTTGTAGAATACTAGTCAGAATGAGGATTTCTATGGAACTGATTCATGTTGTCTCAACTCTTGTGTAATTCCCTCCCCAACCTCCCTACCTTTTACCTCTCAAAAGCCCCTCCAACTCCCAATATTCTGCCCTCCCCTAACTTGCCAGATAACTCCTCCTCTCCACTCTCTCTACTTCTTCTCTCCAGTGGTCTCATTCTAGTTTTATTCCCATATTCCTGGTGCTGACTACCATTTTCACTCCTAATATATAAAAGTAAATTAAAATAAATAAATATTTTCTAATGTAAGAATACACACAAATGCATGCACACTTTATATAGGTGTTGAATGATAGCAGTATGCTAAAGTATCCAGGGATTCAATATTGTATTGTTTGACATAATTCTGAATGTCTCACTTACTTCACAATAAAGATAAAATATAAAAAAGAAAGAAGGAATGCCAGGGTTCAGCCCTAGCATCAACAAGGGGTGAGACCATGAAGCTGGGATGAATGGGAGCGGCGAAAACAAAACGAAACTTAGGACATGTTGGTACAAGCTGACAGGTCAGGCTTCAGCAGCGAGCCATTTGACTCTCTCTCTCTCATTCACTGTCTCTCTCTCATACTTATTCTTCTCTCTCTTCTTCTTTTTCTTTTTCATTCTCTTTTTCTCCTCTTTCATTCTCGCTCTCTCTGGCTTTTCTCTCACTTGCTTGCTCACTTGCTCTTGCTCGCTCGCTCTTGCTCACTCGCTCTGCTGCTTCTTGCCACAAAACCTGAGTCTTATTTTTCTCATACAAGGAAACAGGATTCAAAAGGAAAAAGGCAAAAACAAAACTGTGTCCAAATTTGACACACATGCATAATCTTTGGAATTACAAGTACGTAATATTTCCAGGAAAGTTAGCCCAATCCCTTACAATCTTTATGAGTAAGCACTAGTAACCATTGGCTGTGAAAAACATCTTCTTTAAAATTAAAAATACATAATGTTTCCAGGAAAGTTAACCCCATCCCTTACAATCTTTATGAGCAAGCACTGTTAACCATTAACTGTAAAAAAATCACCTTTGAAAAGCACCTTGACCAATTCTTTTTTGAATAATGGGGCACTAGCTCCTTGTGGTTTCTTTTTCATTCTTTGTTAAATGTTAATCCTATTTTCAGTTGCAAATTAGCAAAGGTGAGAGACAGATTGGCTACCACAGGTGCCTATTATTCAATTATAGTTAACTCAGTAAGTCTTTTTTTTTCCTTTCTGCAAGCAATACTTTATAACTTAATCATTACATCCAACTTGCATTTGCTAAGCATATGCCTGAATTAAATCTTTATGAAGTTGTATTTTCTCATCTTTTGGATAAACAGTCATAGCATCTCAAATCCCTAACAGCTAAATAATAAAACCTAACTCCTCACCCCATTTTCCTCTGTAGTCTCTCCTGTCCCAGATCCTAAGTCTCACTCTCCCACTCTTAGGGTCACAATGATATTGCCCACCTGGAGGAAGCAAGCTTTTAGGATCAAATCTATGCCCCTCATGAGTAGCTCCCACCATTTATTGTTGTTATAATAAACCCTATTGTTTTCCATTCCATTTTTCATTTGATCTGGGAACACATCTCCTATTGCCTGCATAATACTATTCCACAAAATTGCCTCATCAGAAGCTGGCAGTATGTCTAACTCCTGGGGTCATGGCTGGCCTGCAGATCATTCACAGAAGAGAAAGAACAAGCCAAGATACCAGGAAGATCATGGCAACAAACATGAGCTGTACAGCTGAAAGAAGTAGATGTCCTTGCCAAGCTAAATGAGCCAGAGGAGACCATGGGGTCGGATCCGTGTCAAGCGATGCACAGGGTCTTGACTCAGGCTTTTTGGAGCATGCCGTCTCTGGCAAAGGAAGGCTAGAGAGATTGGTCAGTGGTTAAGACACTTGCCTGCAAAGCCTAATGCCCCAGGTTCAATTTCTCAGTACCCACATAAAACCAGATGCACAAAGTGAGGCATGCATCTAGAGTTCACTTGCACTGGCTGGAGGCACTAGTGCACCCATTGTCTCTCACATTCTCTCTCTATCTCCCCTCTCTTTGTCTCTTTTTGCTTGCAAATAAATAAATAAAATATATTTTTAAAAAGAAGGAGTTAAGAAGATAAGAGTAAAGTATAGGTAGAAGAAGAAAGAGAGGGGGAAGAGGAACAAATATAGAACATGTAGAAATAAAAAATACAATAACAATTGAAAATTTAAGTAGAATCTATCTTAACACACTTTTCCCCCTCATCCATGCCAAAGATTTAGCATTGATTTTTTTTTTAATTAACAAAATTTATTTTCCTGAGTATTCATAACAGAGTATCTAAGCTGGAGAGTGGGATGGCTCAGAGGTTAAGGTGCTTCCCTGCTAATGACCAGGGTTAGATTCCCTAGTATCTACATAAAGCCAGATGCACAAAATGGCACATGCATCTGGAGTCCATTTACAGTAGCTGGAGGCCCTGGAGTGCCCATTCTCTCTCTATCTCTCTCTATATATCTCTCTTTCTCTGTCTGCCTGTATCTCTTCTCTCTGTCTCTTTCTGCATGCAAATAAATAAATAATAAAAATATAAGAAAGAGTATCTATAAAAACAACTATTAGCAAACATAGTAACAATAAACATGTGGTTACAACTTTCCTTTTGGGCTGGAGAAGATGGCTTAGCAGTTAAGGCATTTGCCTGCAAAGCTAAAGGACCCCAGTTCAATTCCCCGGGACCCATATAAGCCAGATGTACAGGGAGGCGCATACATCTGAAGTTCATTTGCAGTGGCTGGAGGCCCTGGTGCACCCATTCTCTCTCTCTTGCTCTCTCTTTCTCTCTCACTCTCAAATAAATAAATAAATAAATAATATATTTTAATAACTTCCCTTTTAAGGCAGCTGGAGATGTGAATCAGTGCATAAAACACTTGCAGAGTACCTGAATTTGCACCCACAGAACCCATAAAAAGTGGTACTCTGTAGAGCTAGTATTTAATCCTAGTGTGCCCATGACAAGATTAATGATGGGGACAGCAGAATCCCCAGAAGCCCGCAGGCCAGCTAGCCAGGAAATTGTAGCAATGAACAATGAAACTAGATACCCTGCCTTAAGGTACTGAAATAGCTCATCTGGGAAAGTGTTAGACTGAAGAGACCCTGCCTCAAATTAGGTAGAAAGTGAGAAATGACACTTGAAGTTGTTTTTAGACCTCCACATATGTGCCATGACACATATGCACCTGGACTCATACATGAATACACACTAATAAAAGAAGAAAACGTATGTAAAGTGAATGTGCTATTTAATAGATGGTGCTAGGACAATGTCATGCCATGATATATGACATATGACTTGATATATACTTTAATTGAGTAACCATATAAACATAAAATTATGTTCTAAAAATATATCATATATTTTAAAAATTATATGAGCAGATAGCTGAAAATAAAAAAAATAATAAAATGCAGCCAGAGAATATTTTAATACCTCCGACCTAACAGTTTTTTTTTCTTTTTGGTTGTTTTATGTTTTTCTGGTTCTAAGGACCAAATCCAGGACCTTGAGCTTGCTAGGGAAGTGCTCCCCCACTGAGCTAACTACCCAAACTCCTTGTTTTTTGTTTTTGAGGTATGGTTTCACTAGAGCACAGGCTGACCTGGAATTCACTTTGTCATTTCAGGCTGGCCTAGAACTCACACCAATCCTCCTATGGATCCTCCTACTTCTGCCTCCCTAGTGCTGGGATTAAAAGCATGTGCCACCATGCCCAGCTTTTTTTTCTTTTTTATTGGCAATTTTTATTCATGTATAAAATGCATTTTTATATAATACCCCCATTACCTTGTCTTAGACTCCCAACCCCTTTCAACTAAACCCCTTCTTCTTCCCAACCAACTCCTTTTATAGTTTGATGGCCCTTTTTTCTTGAATGCAGATGACTGAGCTTAAGTAGGGTCACCTGCATGTCCTACCAGTGGCTATAGCACTGCAGAAAATTACTCCTGCTCACCCAGCCACCATAAACTGCCTATAACTCCATAGGGAGGGATAGGGGGATCTCATACCCTCCTCCATAACATGAGAGAATGTTGATGGGCCCAGTATTATGTGGATTTTGTCCAGTTTACATAACTGTAAGGTCATAGATGCAGCATGAAGGGTTTCCTTAACTAGGATACAAATCATAACAAACCATAGAAAAATGGGTAGTAAATTTGGCTGCACTGAAATTTAATACTGATCTGGAGCTAAGGAGCTTGCCTACAAAGCCTAACAACCCAAATTTGATTCCCCAGTACACATGTAGAGCCAGATACTCAAAGTGGTATATTCATCAGAAATTCATTTGCAGTGGCTAGAGGCCCTGACATGCACTTGTGCTCTCTTTCTCTCTCTCTCCTGGGTACAAACATGCATTTGAAGCCAGCACTCAGGAAACAGAAGTAGGAGAATTGCTGTGAGATCAAGGCCAGCCTGAGACTACATAGTGAATTCTAGGTCAGCCTCAGGTAGAATATGACCCTACCTTGAAAAAAATTATATTTGTGTATGCAAAGATGAAATGTATCTAAAAGTGAGATTAGTTAAATCAAAACTGAATAAAAATAATTACATCACAAATTATTGTCAAACAATTAGTAACCAAATATATTTATTTAAAAATAAAACACTTTTTTGGTCACTTCCGGTTAAGATGGCAGCATAGGAACCACACCAAAACAGGCTGGGGGAAAAAAAAAAAAAAAAAACTAGCAAAATACACACCTCTACTAAAAAGTGTAGTGTATAGTAAATTACCAACCACAGCAGAGAAGTAGGAGAGATCCAGAGCTTCTAGAGCCCACAGAAGCAAGCAGAAGCGGCTCCAGCAATGAGTTCCATGTGGTGGAAGCCGCCAGGCTCCACTTGAACCACAGGATTTTAAAGCCAGGTGAGGGGACTTTCTAATCACACCAGCCTCCTCGCAAACTCAAGAAATGTGGAAGGAGGATGGCAGAGACCAATGGAGTGGCTTGTAAAGAAGAGGTTTGCGTGGATGAGCAGACGGACTTCAACCACTATCCACAGCCTCCCCTCCCTCACCACCATCACAAGAACCAGCAAGCACCAGAGACGGGGGGGTTGGAGCTCACCTACCCAGCACCCAGCATGGTCAGAGCATAGACGCACAAATGCAGCCGGCCTTCCTGAGCCCACAACACAGCAAAGAAAGACTCAAGTGGCCATGCAGCATAGTTGAGATCAAAGCCATCCCAAAAAGTAATGGGGATTATACCAGGTAAGTACCCACCAAATAAGTCTGATGTGTAGGCTTGTATCCAAAGGGCTAATTGTACCTTGCATGTCAGGGTAAATTATATGTTAAACCTGATGAATGGTCACATCTGACATTCTTAAATAAGCTATATTTTGGGCTGCTCATTTGTTGCCTCCTGGTTTATAGTGCCTTTGTTTCCTCTTCTGTCATTCATTGGGAAAGGGTCCTTGGAATCCTCTTCAGACCAGAAATTTTAGCCTCCCAGTTGACAGGATTAAGGGTGTGGAGCAACACATATCCTTAGGGACTGTGACGGTATTAAAGGATCTGTCTGTCATAACACCTACTTTTGCACAAATACTCTGTGCTGTATTTCATTGAATGGGTACATTGTTTAGTTAAATGTTTAGAATTTGACTGTATTCTGTTCCACTCAGCCTACTTGAATACTCTCATAGCAGGCAAACCCAACACCTAGGGTCACTTTTGTGATTACTCTGAGAGTCTTAAGAGCCACAACTAGCACCTTAAGCTCCTACCCTGAAGATATATAATATCAGATTGATTGATACATCTAATAGTACTGCAGATAATTAGAAAACCCAAGCATTAAATTAATCCAAGATGCAAAAATCTCTACATTATAATACAAGAAACACAAAAAATCAAGACAATATGAATCCACCAAAAAATGTTAATTTATCAGAAATGACCTTCAGTGAGACTGAATTAGAGAAAATGCCTGAGAAAGATTTCAAAAGAATGATTATAAGTATGTTCAAAGAACTCAAAGAGGAAATGAAAGGGTTGAAAAAACTCAAAGAGGAAATCAAAGGATTCAAAATACACACAGGAAACCAATTTACTGAAATAAGAAGGTCAATACTTGATATAAATACAGAAATAGAAAGAATAAAGGAAACCCAGTCAGAAATACTAGCAATGAAGAACACAGTCAGTGAAATTAAAAACTCTGTAGAAAATCTCTCTAGTAGAATGAATGAAGGAGAGAACAGAATATCTAAGCTAGAAGACCAGGTAGCAGATCTAATATAGTCCAACAAAGAAAAAGACAAAATAATATGAAGGTATGAATGGGAATTTCAAGATATTTGGGACACTATGAAAAGATCAAACATAAGAATTGAAGGGATAGTAGAAGGAGAAGAATTTCACTCCAAATGCATAGTAGGTGTTTTCAACAAAATCATAGAGGAAAACTCCACCCAAATTGGGAAAGAGATGTCAATGCAGATACAGGAAGCCTTTAGAACACCAAACAGACAAAACCTGGAAAGAACCTCTCCTTGCCATATTATAATTAAACTACCAAACATACAAACCAAAGAAAATATATTGAAAGCAGCTAGAGAGAAAAAGCAAGTCACATACAAAGGCAAGCCCATCAGAATCACAGCAGATTACTCAACACAAACTCTAAAAGCCAGAAGGACTTGGAGTGATGTATTCCAAGTTCTGAAGATAAAAACTGTCAACCAAGATTACTTTATCATGCAAAGCTATCTATGCAAATTGATGGAGAAATAAGGACATTCCACAACAAAGACAGACTAAAGGAATTTATGGCAACTACACCAACTCTACAGAAAATACTTGCAGGAATCATTCATGCTGAGGAGAAAGCAAAACACACACAGCAGGAAATAGGAAAAAATAACTCATACTCGAATAACAGTTAAAACAAGTGTGTAAAGTGAAAACAGGAAGAACTACAAAACAAGAAGAATGGTGAGAATGAATACATATCTCTCAATAATAACTCTTAATATCAATGGCCTCAATGCCCCAACCAAAAGACACAGACTTGCAGACTGGATTAAAAAGCAGGATCCTACCATATGTTGCCTCCAGGAAACGCCATCTCTCAATAAAATATAGAAACCTTCTTAGGGTGAAAGGTTGGAACAAGGTATTTTAAGCAAATGGGCCTAGGAAACAAGCAGGGTTTGCTATCCTAATTTCTAACAGGATAGACTTCAAAGCAACATTAATGAGGAAAGATAAAGAAGGTCACTTTATACTGATTAAAGGAACACTCCAACATGTGGACATTACAATCCTAAACATATATGCTCCTAACACAGGGGCTCCCAATTTCATCAAACAAATACTATTAGACTTAAGGTCAGAGATAACTCCTAACACAATAGTAGTGGGTGACTTCAATACCCCACTCTCATCACTTGACAGGTCTACCCAGCAAAAAATAAACAGAGAGATATCTGCATTAAATGATATCATGGAACAAATGGACCTAACAGATATATACAGAACATTCCATCCAAATGTTGCAGAATATACATTTTTCTCAGCAGCACATGGGACATTCTCTAAAATAGACCATATAATAGGACACAAATCAAATCTAAACAAATACAAGAAGACTGAAATAATCCCTTGTATGCTATTTGACCACAATGGAATTAAACTGCAAAGCAGCAACAAGAAAACCTACAGAGTATACAGATATTCATGAAGACTAACATTACATTATTGAATGATGTATCCATCATTGAAGAAATTTAAAAGGAAATCAAGGGCTGGAGAAATGGCTTAGCACTTAAGGCACCTGCCTCCTAATCCTAAGAATGCTGGTTCCAATCTCCAGCGGTACCAATCTCCATGTCCCACTTTTAGCCAGATGCAACGTGGTGCAAGGGTGCAATGCCGCACTTGACCACAAGGGGGCGCACGCATCTGGATTTCATTCACAGCAGCTGAAAGGCTGCTGGTGTGCCCATCTCTATCTGTCTCTCTCTCTCTCTCTCTCTCTCTCAAAAAAAAAAAAGGAAATCAAGAAATTTATAGAATCAAATGATGATGAGAATACAACATACCAAACCCTTTGGGACACAAAGAAGGCAGTCCTACGAGGGAAATTTATAGCTCTAAGTGCCTTTATTAAGAAATTAGAGAGTCCACAACTAAACAATTTAATGCTTCACCTTAAGGCCTTGGAAAGAGAAGAACAACGCAAACTAAAAATCAGTAGACGGGAAGAAATAATAAAGGTCAGGGCAGAAATTATTGAAATGGAAACAAAAAAAAATCAAAAAATCAATGAAACAAAGAGTTTGTTCTTTGAAAGGATAAATGAGATTGATAAACCCATAGCAAACCTGACCAAAAGAAAGAGAGAAGAGACAAAAATTGATAAAATTAGAGATGAAAAAGGTGACATCACAACAGATACCAAAGAAATTCAGAAAATCATACAGATATACTTTAAGAATATATATGCCTCTAAGTTTGAAAACCTGAAAAAAATGGATGATTTCCTTGATTCATATGACCTACCAAATTTAAATCAAGATGAGATGAACCATTTAAATAGACCTATAACAATTAGAGAGATCCAAGGAGTTATAAAAGTCTCCCAACTAAAAAGAAGCCCAGGCCCAGATGGATTCACTGCTGGATTTTACCAGACCTTCCTGGAAGAACTAACACCAATACTTCTCAAATTTTTCCATAATATAGAAAAGGAAGGAATTCTACCAAAATCCTTCTATGAAGCCAGCATCACCCTGATACCCAAACCAGACAAAGATAGATCAAAAAAAGAAAATTACAGATCAATCTCCCTCATGAACATAAATGCAAAAATTCTCAACAAAATACAAGAATATATCAGAAAGATTATTCACCCTGACCAAGTAGGCTTCATCCCAGAGATGCAGGGATGGTTCAAAATATGCAAATCCATAAATGTAATACACCATTTAAATGGTCTGAAGGACAAAAGTTACATGGTCATCTCAATAGATGCAGAAAAGGCATTCGACAAAATCTAACACCCCTTCATGGTGAAAGTATTACAAAAACTGGGAATAGAAGGAACATATCTCAACATAATAAAAGCAATTTATGACAAACCTACAACCAACATAATACTAAATGGGTAAAAACTTGAAGCTTTTGCTCTAAATTCAGGAACAAGTAAGGGTGTCCACTTTCCCCGCTTCTATTTAATATAGTACTGGAAGACTTAGCTATAGCAATAAGGAAAGGGACATTAATAAAAGGAATACAAATTGGAAGGGAAGAGATCAAACTATCATTATTTGCAGATGATATGATTCTATACATAACAGACCCTAAAGACTCTACCAGCAAACTGTTAGAGCTGATAAACACTTTTTGCAATGTAGCAGGATACAAAATAAACACACAGAAATCAGTAGCTTTTCTATACACTAACAACAAACATGCATAGGATGAAATCAGTGAATCTCTCCCATTCACAATTGCCTAAAAAAATAAAATAAAATACCTTGCAATAAACTTAACCAAGGAAGTGAAGGATCTCTACAATGAGAACTATAAAAAACTTGAGTGACAAATTGCAGAAGACACAAGGAAATGGAAAGACATCCCATGCTCCTGGATTGGAAGAAACAATATTGTGAAAATGTCAATCTTACCAAAAGCAATCTAGACATTCAATGCGATCCCCATTAAAATAACAATAGCATTCTTCACAGAAATAGAAAAAACAATCCTAAAATTCATCTGGAAACACAATAAACCTTGAATATCCAAAACAATTTTTTGCAACAAAAATCAGGCTGGTGGTATTACCATACCCGATTATAAGTTATATTGCAAAGCCATGGTAACAAAAACAGCATGGTACTGGCACAAGAACAGACAGGTCGATCAATGGAACAGAATAGAAGACCCAAATATTAATCCAGGCAGCTATAGCCACCTGATTTTTGACAAAAATGCCAAAAATATTCATTGGAGAAAAGATAGCCTCTTTAACAAGTGGTGCAGGGAAAATTGGATATCTGTATGTAAAAGGATAAAAATAGATCCTTGTCTCTCTCCATGCACAAGAGTCAAGTCTAAATGTATCAGGGACCTTAATATCAGACCTGGAACTCTGAAACTGCTAGAGGAAAAGGTAGAGGAAACCCTTCAAAATATTGGCATAGTCAAGGACTTTATGAATATAACCCCAGTTGCTCAGGGAATAAAACCACTAATCAACCACTGGGACCTTATGATATTACAAAGCATTTGTACAGCAAAGGACAATGTGAATAGAGCAAAGAGACAACCTACAGAATGGGAGAAAATCTTTGCCAGCTATACATCTGACATAGGATTAATATCCAGAATATACAAAGAACTCAAAAAACAGAATAAGAAGAATTCAAAAAACCCAATTAAAAAATGGGCTATGGAACTAAATATAGAGTTCTCAGAAGATGAAATACAGATGACATATAAGCATCTAAAAAAGTGTTCCACATCCTTAGCCATCAGGGAAATGCAAATTAAAACCACTTTGAGATTCCATTTCACTCCTGTCAGAATGCCTACCATCAAGAAACCAAATGATAATAAGTGATGGTGTGGATGCAGAAAAAGAGGAACACTTCTACACTGTTGGTGGGAATGTAATCTGGTCCAGCCATTGTGGAAATCAGTGTGGAGGTTCTTGAGACAACCAAAAATAGATTCACCGTATGATCCAGCTATAGCACTCCTAGGCATATATCCAAAGGATTCTTCTCACTACCTTAGAGATACTTGTACAACCATGTTTATTGCTGTTCTATTCACAATAGCTAGGAAATGGAACCAGCCTAGATGTCCCTCCACAGATGAATGGATAATAAAGATGTGGTACATTTACACAATGGAGTTCTATTCAGCGGTAAAGAAAATGAAATTATGAAATTTGCAGGAAAATGGATGGATCTGGAAAGGATTATACTAAGTGAGGTAACCCAGGCTCAGAAAGCCAAACATCACATGTTCTTTCTCATGTGTGGATCCTAGCTATAAATATATAGATCGGTGTGTGAACTGGAACCAAAAATCGGTACCAGAAACCAGTAAGCTGGTGAAAGGCTATAAGGGAGGGAGGAGAGGGAAGGAATTAAGTGTATGGTATTGCACATATGTAAGTAGAAGAACAGATTACAGGGAGGGGAATAGCCTAAGTGAGGCCATGAGAAGATAATGTGTAAAAGAAGGGCTGAGGGAGTATCAATCAAAATTCAAGATATTGTGAATAAGACTTATGTAAACCTACTTTTTTGAATAATGGCACATCTAGAAGCTATAGATTGTTAATATAAATTTTTTGGTGCCTGGAATGGGATACCTTCCAGTGAGTTGTTGGCCAAGGAGGTCCTGGTAGCCTCCAAAACATTAAAGGGTATTTCCAAAGCCCTTGGTTTCCCTTGAGAAACAGATAGTAAGACCCTATTGCTGAAGACATCCCTTGCCTGAGAGGCAAGGTCACTGAGAAAGCAAGCTGTGGCTGAGCAGAAAACCTTCTCCCTGTAGACCAGCCAACTGAAAGCTGGAAAAAGCTGCACTGCATGCAGAGTATGGGAGACAGAAATCATCAGCAGTGAAAACAGTGGACACTGAATATTCAAGTTTGGCCATAAAGGCCCAATGACTGAACGGGTGCAATAGTGGCATGTCTGCTCTTGGGATAACCAACTGCTCCATAATTGGACTGAAGGCCCTCTCTATGGGAGGGAATACATACCTTGTACTGAAAAACCTAAGTAAAAGTCTATGGCAGGGAAAGTCATGAGCCTTAGGGATATAAAGCCTGCTCTTGTCCTGGCTAAATGTAAACATTATTCCCACCAAGCTGCCCTGAAAGCACTACACTTAACATTCATATTCACATATTAATGCTACTCTCACTTCTGGTTAGAGAAGCTTCTCTTTTCAGATGGCTATGACCACTGGGATGACCCAAAAGGAAACATAGTGCTTAGAAGAAGGGATGGAGGAGTGCCCAGCACTGGAACATCTCTGTCACACCCTCCAAGGCTCAGGGCCCATTGCAGAAGAGAGGGCGGATAGAATGGAAGAGCCAAAGGAAGGGTATGACTCCTTACAATGCAACTGTCCAGACAGAAATTCGCCTTGATATCCATGACTTTGCAGTGCCTAGCAATACCTTTGCAAGACCCTTATGATAGAAGAAAAAGATGATGACATCAAATTAAAAGAGAGACTAATAGAGAAAGTGAGGGTATATGCTGGAGATTGCAGTTCTAAAGGGGAATGGGGGGAGGGGAGGGAAATATCATGCATTTTTTGCATGTAAGTATAGAAGTTGTCAATAAAACTTATTATTAAAAAAATAAATAAAACACTTTTTTTAGCCATGATAACAAGACAGTCCAGTATAAAGTAGGCAAATGTCCTGGGAAGAAATAGAATTAAACATGAATGATTAAAACTTATATGAAAAAGCTAGGCATGGTGGGGAACCCCTTCAATCCAAGCACTAGGGAGGCAGAGGTAGGAGGACCACCATGAGTTTGAGATCACCCTGAGACTGGGCTAGAGTGAGATCCTACCTCAAAAAACAAACAACAAAAAACTTATATGAACTCAATGACATACAAATTAAAACTACACAGTGCTATTAGATTGTAAAGAGTTACAACATGAAAATATAAATTGTAGTATGTGAATGGAGAGCAAATAGAAACTTTCACATGACTGTTGAGAAAGTATATTGATACAACAGGATGAAAAAGTGATGATGTCATGTAACAAAATTGATGCACATACACTATGACCCAGTAATTATACCCATAGGAATTATGCCCCTTTCAGAAATAGTTTCATATGTACACCACAATACTTGTGAATGAGTATTTATGCCAGCATTTTTGGTTATAGCAAACTTATGGAAACAATCCAAATTTCTGTCAACAATAAAATGCAAAACAAGTTGTGGTATACATTATGGAATTCCAAGTGCAACAGATAGTTGCTGATACAGAAAGCAACTGTAGATGAATCCCAAGAACATGTATTAAACAAAAGCAGACTATAGAAAATGTATCAATATAGTTCCATTCACAGAAAGCCCAAATGCATGTCCTACCTACATGGATTATTTTTTCCTCATTTAGCAATACTGTAAGTTCTTCACAATCTGCAGGAAAGAAAGATATTGACCTAGAAGTCTGAAAATAATTTTACTGCATTATGGCTTTCTTGAGAGTCAGCCAAGGGAACTTCCATTAATCTTTTTTCAGAAATATAAATTTCTGAAATGAGGTATAACAGCACAAGAGAGGTCCACTATTTTTCTGCAGTGCTAAAATCAATACAGCTCGACATTTCAATAGTTCACCTTTATTTTGGCTTTGTTCACAGTCCAAGTAATTTTTGATTTTTTTTTATGCTGTTTAAAATCCTCAAGATAGTGACTGGAGTACAATAATGAGTTATATAATATCAGCATTATAAGGTAAAACATGGATGATGCCCCAATACCTGGACATCAGTTCTAGTGCTGTGGACAGTTAGTTGTGTATCCCTCATCATGCTGTGTGATGTCACTAGGCTTCATTTTCCTCTTCTCTTAAGGCAGAATAATGCACCTGCCTTAGAGCACCTCCTGATTTCCTACCTTCACTGATCTAATTTAAGAATTAAAACAGAAACATACTTCTTTGTTTTAAGTGTCTGTATGGTGCTCAACATATAATAGGAACTCAACAAACACCAGCTTAATATTCCCATCATTGTGATATTTGGTCAAAGGGATCTGTTAAAAATAAAAAGGAATGTTAAATTGGCCCTTAAAACAGCAAGCTGCTGTTTAATTTGCACTCATTCCATAATTATAAGGTAACCAAACCTATTGAAAATATGTCTGTGATAACAGAAAGGAGGTCATACCAATTATAATTTATGTTTCCTTTTCCTTGCCTATTATCTACACTACATACTTAATAATACTTAGTGTGGTAGTTTGAATAGATGTCCCCCAATATATTTAGTATTTTATTAGTTTGTAGTTTGCATCTGCAGCCATCTGGCTGAAGGCAGTGTCACTGGGTGGATCTTAAGGTGTGGTTATAATTTGAGATTTCAATCTCAAGATATGTAAAGTGTGCCCAGCTGGAGTTCCTGAGGTGTGCTGTGCTGTGTGGCTTTAGGCTTGTGGCTTTGCTCTCTGTGTTTGGTCCTGTGATGGCAGGCCAGCTTCTTCTGCCATTATGGAACTTATGGATCTGTAAGCTTCAAGAAATATCCCTTTTTTCATAACTATACCTGGTCTGGAAGTTCATTTCAGAGAACCTGAAGCTGTCTGTTACAGAGGTTGTTACCAGGAGTGGGGTAAGATGAACGTGACCATGTGGATTTTGGTCTTTTTGAATCTTTGTTTTGGAGGAATAGGTACAGACTTA
The DNA here is from genome assembly GCA_036365145.1 of Orientallactaga sibirica. NCBI lineage: Eukaryota > Metazoa > Chordata > Mammalia > Rodentia > Dipodidae > Orientallactaga > Orientallactaga sibirica. Next base: position 71,712 of record JAEOAD010000418.1, read on the forward strand.
GTACTTGCAACTGAAGACACTTTCTGGAGTGATAAGCCAAGTTTTATGAACTATTCTGATGAGAGTTTGAGGATGTTAAGTGCAGACAGTATTGAACTTGGAGCCTTGACTTATGAGCTTTCTAAGGAGAAAGAAAGACTTCAGAGGACTCTGGGGTAACTGGGCTACTAGCATATGGGCTGGGTGGGTTCTGCTGCCCAGGCCCAAAGGGTTTGACTAGTTTAAATTTGTAATGGACTGATGTGCTTGGCTAAAGATATTGGACTGAGAGATTTAAGATTTTAAGTTGGAAAACCTCAAGCAAGTTAAAATTAGAGGCACTGAGACTGGTTTTAGGTTACTGAGGCTGATATTGTCAAACACATCTTAGCACTCTAAAGGAAGAGGCCCAACTGCTTTACAATAAAACAATGAAGAGGATGCCTGAGGAAAGACTATGATAGAAATGCAAACTCTTTTGGGAAAGAATTGAGTGGAGAAGGAACCTTCTTTTCAAGGTTACAATTTATTTCATCCACAAATTAAGATTATGGCTGTGTCCTGCACACCTGGTATTAGTTTTGGAAGCATGAAAAATGCATGAAGGGGTCAAGAAGTGCACACAGTTCCAGAATCTGCTGCTGAGATGCAGCATGAGTCAGGGTGTGATGCCCTGATGGACTGGAAGAGCCTTTGAAAGATGGACTGTGGTTTGCATACAGACCTGAAGACAGTTTGGATATACCAGGACTGTGTAAGTGCTACCATGGACTGCAGTGTTGGCCTGGGATGGAAGTTTTCCCTGGCTCCTCTGCCCAGCTGGAGGGGCAGAATTGGAAAACCTGCAGACTGTCCGTCTCTGGTTATATTGAACTTGAACTTCAGAAGTTTGATGATTGCTGATGGGGTTGAGTTTGCATTGTTCTAGTATCTCCTTCCTATGCCTTATACCAGTTAAAAATGTTTTCTCTGTGCCTTTATATGTTGAAAGTATTTTGTTTAACTTGTTTGATTTTTATAGGTCTCAATATCTTAAATTGGTCAAGACCATGGAGACTTTTGAAACTGGGCCAAATACAATTTACAATGTGTGATGGTTTTAAATCCATTGGGGGCCAGGGGAATAATATGGTAGTTTGAATAGATGTCCTCCAATATATTAATTTGTAGTTTGCATCTGCAGCCATCTGGCTGGAGGCAGTGTCACTGGGCGGATCTTAACCTGTGGTGATAATTTGAGGTTTCAACCTAAAGATATGCAAAGTGTGCCTAGCTGGAGTCCCTGAGGTGTGCTGTGCTGTATGGCTTTAGGCTTGTGGCTTTGTTTTCTGTGTTTGGTCCTGTGAAGGTAGGCCAGCTTCTTCTGCCATTATGGAACTTCTCCTGGATCTGTAAGCTTCAATAAATGTCCCTTCCTCCATAACAGTGCCTGGTCTGGAAGTTCATCTCAGCAAACCTGTCTGCTACACTTAGGTTCCCTTCTTATTTTATGTAACAGTCCTTTGCCCTTTGGTGGTAATCTTCTTGTCCTGTCATCTGTTTACCTTTTCTAGGATAGTTTTATCATGCCTCCGATCCCCAACTCCTAATCCCATACTTCATTGTCACATTCTATTTAATATGCAATATTATGGAGAAAATTAACCTGTTGTGTTTGCCAGGTTTCTTGGCATTGCTCCTTCTTCTGTTGCTTCAGCTCTTGAACATGGAAGACTATCTAAAAGCATGACCAGTGACCTGGGAAACCTAGATGTGAACCCAGAAAATATTCAATATCTACACCATAATTTGTATATTATTCCTAGGGCTTCCATGTGCCCCTGATTTCTCAACATCAAATTCAAAACAGTTTAAGTAATGGGTTATTTAAATAGAATGATTCCAAAACTCTTCTTTTCTTACTCCATTATCTATGTCCATATATGGGAACATCTTTCTCTTTTTATTTTCATGGTGCTTCATACAATAATATGTCCCATATGATCATAAGTAAATACTGCTGATTGACAGGTTCTTATTAAAGAATACAGCAAGACAATAGAAGTCCATGTTTCCTTGTGTTTTGCCTTTGGACAGACCAATATAATACAGGTGGTGATGTGCCTCACATTCTAATTTTACCTGAAAGATGACTCATGTAAACCTCCAATCTTCTTGCCTGCTAGCCATCCAAATATAGATCAGCAGGCAAACACATCACCAGTTCTGAAAAGCAGAAGTACCACAAAGAAGGTCCCATGATTCAACCCTAGGGCAGAGACACTCTGAAAAAGTTATGTATCTGCTTTGTTCTATGACCTTGTTTTCTATTATAACAAAGACTGAAAATGAACACTATATGAATCTCATGTCACCTTACATGTCACAGGTCTCTGACTCAGGGTGTGCTCTGCCAGCATCCATGAGCCTGTAGGAGGCTTACCTGTTGGCCTTCCATCAAAGCAAAATCCCCTACCCTTCACAGCAGCTGACAGCACAATGTGGAAGAAGTTCATCACACACACACACACACACACACACACACACACACGAATGGGGAAATGTTTCAACTTGTTTAGGAAGAGCATAGTAAATGGAAATGACCCAGAAATCGAGATCAAATGACCATGCCTCTCCTTCCCATCTCAGGGTGGGATGCCCACATGGGATTGCTGGAATAGAAACAGGTATGAATATCCAAATGAAGATGGAGTCTAATAATGTAGACTTGAAGTTAGGAAAGGCTAGTGCCATGCTTCCCCAGGGTTGTGGGGCTGCAGTGTGCCCCTCAGTTACTCCCTCCCTCAAAAACAAAGACACTCATTTTCCTAGCTACCAAGTTTTATTTATTTATTTGAGAGAGAGAGACAAAGGAAGAAGCAGAGAGAAAGGCAAAATGGGTGTGCTAGGGCCTCTAGCCACTGCAAACAAACTCCAGAGGCAGGCACCCCCTTGTGCATCTGGCTTATGTGGGTCCTGTGGAAACAAACCAGGGTCCTTTGGCTCTGCAGGCAAATGTCTTAACCACTAAGCCATTTTCCCAGCCATAGCTACTAGGTTTTTAATGTGCGGTATTTAACAGCTACATACTTGTTGTGCTAACTTTTCCTGGGGAGATATGGACAAATGTTTCCTCATCCCAGATACAGCACCAATAATAGACCAAGGGAATGATTCCACTCCAGTCTAGATTAATGAACACATGATATTATCAGGCTTACTTAGTGAAGCATGGATGACAACAAAACAGCTGTATCATGAAAAACATCATACCTGCATGGATAATGGCTTCCCCAAAATTACATGAAGTTCTCTATCCCCTTCAGTAAACAATCCACCCTTTGTATAATCTAGTGTAAAGAGAGAAAAATGTTATTATTTCTTTACATCAAACTTAGAGAAAAATAGAAGTTACTTTAGGACCCTATAAAAGAATGAAATGTAGCTGGGCATGGTGGGACACGCCTTTAATCCCACCACTCAGGAGGCAGAGGTAGGAGGATCGCTGAGAGTTCAAGGCCACCCTGAGACTACATAGTTAATTGCAGGTCAGCCTGGACCAGAGTGAGACCCTACCTCAAAAAACAAACAAACAAACAAACAAAAAGAATGAAATGAAACACTTGCTTGAGCAGGTGGGGATAGTAGATAAACAGGATGCACTGCTGGTCTGAATAGCATTTCCCTGTGGAGTATTGCAGAACTTCAATGCCACAGTTTGATGAATTAGCCAAGCCTCTATGTGAGGCTCCAAGAGGGCAAGAAAAATATTTTAATTGGACTGAAAATGAGTAACAAACATTCCAAAAACTAAAGTCAGCTCTGACATCAGCCCCTGCCCTGGTGCTTCCAGACTTAACCAAACCCTTCCACTTGTACATGGATGAAAAGAAGGGAACAGCCAGGGCTGTCCTAATCCAGAGACTGGGGTCATGGCATCACCCTGTGGCCTATTTGTCTAAGAAGATTAGACCCAGTAGCCACCAGTTAGCCCCCTTGCCTCTGGGCTTTTGCAGCTGCTGCTATTCTGACTGTGGTAGTTTGAATATATGTCCCCCAATATATTCAGTGTTTTATTATTTTATAGTTTGCATCTGCAATCACCTTGCTAGAGGCAAGGTCACTGGGGGCCCGGTCTTAAGGTGTGGTGATGGTTTGAGAGTCCATTGTAAGATATGCAAATGTGCCTAGCAGGAGTTCCTGAAGTGTGCTGTGTGACCTTTTGGCGGTAGTTTTGCTCTGTGTGCTGTGGTGGCTGGTTGGCTTTCTCTCTCTCTGTTTGGCCCTGTGAAGAGCAAGCTGCTTTTCCTGCCTTTATGGAACTTCCCCTGGATCTGTAAGTTTCAATAAATAATATCCCTTCCTCCATAACTGTGCCTGGTCTGGAAGTTCATCTCAGCGAACCTGAAGCTGTCTGGTACAGTAAAGTGGTACCAAGGAGTGTGGGGTGACACGATGAACTTGACCATGTGGATATTCATCTTTTGGAACCTTTGTTTTGGAGGAATGGGCATGGACTTGGTGCTTGCAACTGAAGATGCCTTCTGGGGTGGTAAGCCAAGTTTTATGGACTATTCTGATGAAAGTTTGAGAATGCTAAGTGCAGATAGTATTGAACTTCGAGGCTTGGCTTATGAGATTTCTAAGGGGAAGGAAAGACTGCAGAGGACTTTGTTGGAACTGGGCTACTGGCATAAGGGATGGCTACATTCTGCTATCCAGGCCCAGAGTGTTTGATCAAGGTTAAATTTGTAATGGACTGATGTGCTTGGCTAAAGATATAGGACTGAGAAATTTAAGATTTTAAGTTGGAAAACCTCAAGCAAGTTAAAATTAGAGGCACTGAGAGTGATTTTAGGTTACTGGAGCTGCTATTGTCAACACATTAGCAATCTTAAGGAAGGTGGCCTGACTTGATTTACATTAAAACAATGGAGAGGATGCCTGAGGAAAGACTGTTAAAAATGCAAATTCTTGGAAAGAGTTGACTGGAGAAGGAACCTGCTTTTCAAGGCTGTGGTTTATTTCATCCCTGGATTAAGAATATGGCTGTGTCCTGCACACCTGGTATTAGTTTTGGAAGCATGAAAAATGCATGGAGTGGTCATGAGTTGCAGACGGTTCCAGGAGCTGCTGCTGAGATGCGGCATGAGGCAGGGCATGAAGACCCTCAGGAATAGGCTGGAAGAGCCTTTGGAAGATGGACTGTGGTTTGCATGGAGACCTGAAGATGTTTTGGATATACCAGGACTGTGCAAAAGGGCTACCATGGAGTGCAGTGTTGGCATGGGATGAAAGTTTTCCCTGGCGACTCTGCCCAGCTGGAGGGGCGGAATTGGAAAACTGGAGACTGTCAGTCTCTTGTTATATTGAACTTGAACTGCAGAAGTTTGATGACTGTTGATGGTGGTTGAATTTGCATTGTTTTAGTTTCTCCTTGCTATGCCTTATACCAGTTAAAAAATGTTTTACTCTGTGCCTTTACATGTTGAAAGTATTTAACTTGTTTGATTTTACAGGACTCACTATCTTAAGTTGATCAAGACTGTGAGAACCTTTGAAATTGGACTGAGTACAATTTACAATGTGTGATAGTTATAAATCTATTGGGGGCCAGGAGCTAAATATATTGGGGGCCAGGGGCGTAATGTGGTAGTTTGAATATATGTCCCCCAATATATTCAGTGTTTTATTATTTTATAGTTTGCATCTGCAATCACCTTGCTAGAGGCAAGGTCACTGGGGGCCCGGTCTTAAGGTGTGGTGATGGTTTGAGAGTCCATTGTAAGATATGCAAATGTGCCTAGCAGGAGTCCCTGAAGTGTCCTGTGTGACCTTTTGGTGGTAGTTTTGCTCTGTGTGCTGTGGTGGCTGGTTGGCTTTCTCTCTCTCTGTTTGGCCCTGTGAAGAGCAAGCTGCTTTTCCTGCCTTTATGGAACTTCCCCTGGATCTGTAAGTTTCAATAAATAATATCCCTTCCTCCATAACTGTGCCTGGTCTGGAAGTTCATCTCAGTGAACCTGAAGCTGTCTGGTACACTGACAAAGGATGCAGACAAACTAACCTTGGGACAGTCTTTATCAACTGTGGCCCCACATATGATAGAGACTCTTTTAAAAAAAGCCTCTGGGGCTGGAGAGATACTTAGTGGTTAAGGCACCTGCCTCCTAAACCTAAGAAGGCCGATTCTAATCTCCAGGTCCCATGTTTAGCCAGATGCAGTGATGCAAGGGCGCAATGCTGCACTTGACCACAAGGGTGTACACACATCTGGATTTCATTAGTAGCAGCTGAGAGGCTGCTGGCGCACCCAGCTCTATCTGTCTTCCTCTCCCTCTCTCTGTGTCTCTCTCCAAAAAAAAAGCCTCCTGACCGATGCTCTCCAACTGCCACATAACCCATTATTAGGCTGTGCTCTTAGATCAACCAAGGATACAGTTTCACCAAACTGTGGTTTTGAATCCAGTCTCCCAGCTGCATGAAACTGATAAGGCATCAATTCCTCTGCATGACTGCCTAGACATCACCTCCACTTTTCATGGATTCCACCCAGACCTGACAGATGTGGCTGGGCTGGACCCTGACCTGGTGATGTATTCTGATGGCAGCATCTTTGTCATGGATGGAATCAGGTATACAGGGGCGGCTATGGTGACTTTGGAAAAAACTCCATGGGCTGAGGCTCTACCTTGGGGTACATCAGCTCAGAAAGCTAAACTGATAACACTGACCAAGGCTCTGATATTGGGAAGAAGACAAGACAGCAAATATCTACACAGACATTCATTATGACTTTGCCATGGCTCATGTTCATGGGTACCATCTACTGGGAGTGAGAGCTATTAACCTCAGAAGGTAAAGACATCAAAAATAAAAATAAAATTCTGGACTTATTGGCTGCCATCTGTGCACCTGCTAAAGTGGCTATAATTCATTGTCCAGGCCATCAGAAATGGGAGACTGTAGAAGCAAGAGTGAACAGACTGGCAGACCTAGCAGCATCCGTCAGATTGTCTGGTTACCCTTCTGGCACCCATAAGGATGGAATCAGTTGGGAGCTGGCTGTTGCTGCCTCAACCCCTAGGATGGAGACTGGCTAAACCACCTGCTGTCAGGCCTGCCAACAAACAAATGCCTCCTCTGGTAAGGTGCTACCAAAGGGGTCAAGAGAAAGAAGGACAGAGCCAGGAAGATACTGGGAAGTTTATTTTACTGAAGTAAAGCCAGGCTAATATGGGTTTAAGTATCTGCTTGTTTATGTTGATATTTTCTTGGGATGGATAGAGGAATTTCCAACCAAGTTTGAGACAGCCCAGGTAAGAGCAAAGAAATTACTAGATGAAATAATTCACCGATATGGATGGCTCCTCATGATAGGATCAGACAATGGACCTGCCTTTGTATCCAAAGTTATGAAAGAATTAACCAAAACATTGGGGATCAGTTGGAAATTACATTGTGCTTACAATCCCCAGAGTTCAGGACAGGTAGAGAGGATGAATCTGACTTTAAAGGAGAGTTTAACTAAATTAACCCTAGAGACCTGCAAAGGATGGATGGGCCTCCTTCCCTTCACCCTGTTAAGGGCCACATGAACCCCTTATGTAAATGTATGGATAGCCCCTATCCTGCCCCAGATGGATCATAACAGATAACTGACTTTACTAATGAAAGGCTTCTTTCTATCCAAGTCTTACAAAGAGTCCAGGAATCCATTGTTCTGGAAGTCAAGGCTACTTTTCAGACACACCCTGTTTGCCCCCATTCCTTTCAGCCCAGCAACAGATTTCAGTTAAAGAGACACCATTTTGGGACATGGGAAGGGCCCCCACCAGGTCATGCTAACCACTCCAACAACCATAAAAGTGGAGGGGAAAAATAGAAGAAACTTACTTTAAAAAAATTTTATTGACAACTTCTTTAATTGTAGACAATATCTCATGTTATTTCCCTCCCTCCCCCCCCACTTTCCCCTTTGAGACTTCACTCTCCATCATATCCCCTCCCCCTATCAATCAGTCTCTCTTTTCATTTTGATGTCATAATTTTTTCCTCCTATTATGATGGTCTTATGTAGGTAGTGTCAGGCACTGTGAGATCATGGATATCCAGGCCATTTTGTGTCTGGAGGAGCACGTTGTAAGGAGTCCTATTCTTCCTTTGGCTCTTACATTCTTTCCACCCCCTCTTCTGCAATGGACCCTGAGCCTTGGAAGGTAGGTTTGAGATATTTCAGTGCTGAGCACTCCTCTGTCACTTCTTCTCAGCACCATGGTACCTTCTGAATCATCCCAAGGTTGCCACCATCTGAAAAGAGAAGCTTCTCTAACCAAAAGTGAGAGTAACATTAATATATGGGTGTGCTTACTGAGTGGTTTGGTGAGCATAGAATATATATATACATATACATACATACATACTATGCTCATGAAACTTACTTTTTATAAAACAAGGGGGCCTATGTATGTCTTTTAAACTTGTTGCCTTTATGCCAATCAGTTGGAAATAATCTGAAATAAACTGGCTTTAATTAGAAAATAAACCCTTAAAGAAAGAGAATTCAAAAGACAGGGTACTGGAAACTGGTTTCAGTCTATGTATGATTGGTCTCCAAGGCTAACTATAACTACCATTATCCATCTATTGCTGGCCCCCTGATACTATTGCTCTTAGGCCTTACCATAGGACCCTGCATTATTAATACTTTGGTCAGATATGTTAAAAACAAAATTAGTTCCGTTAAGCTTATGGTATTTCTGACACAGTATACCCCCTATCTAAAACTGAACAAACCCTAAATGTTATCACTCGTGAGTCAAAGATTTAACTCAGTGCCATATCTGAAGGGGGAAATGTAAAGAGAGCAAAATGTTATTATTTCTTTACAACAAGATTAGAGAAAAATAGAAGTTACTTTAAGAGCCCACTACCTTACACAAGACCATCATAATAAGAGGAAAGGATCATGACATCAAAATGAAAAGAGATACTGATTGATAGGGGGAGAGGATATGATGGAGAGTGGAGTTTCAAAGGGGAAAGTGGGGGGAGGGAGAGAAGTACCATGGGATATTGTTACAATTAATGAAGTTGTCAATAAAAAAAGTAACTAATAAAAAGAGTCTAAAAGTTTTAAAATAAATAAATAATACAAAAAAAAAGAATGAAATGAAACACTTGATGGAGCCGGTGGGATAGTAGATAAACAGGATTCTGTGTTGCTCTGAATAGCATTACCCTGGGCCTGCAATGTTAAGCAAAATTCTTAAGGGCAGATAAGCAGCACATTTGGAGACTTTGGCCTGACACACCCCCAGGCGCTTCTGTAAGTGACTAACAGACCTAATTCAAGAGTATGTTTAATCTTCTGAGAATGGAATGCCCCTGCAGTAATGCACCAAATTCCCTGAGTTCACCTTTATGTACAAAGTTACTTTTATGGCTGTAACTCCAGCATATGAATTGTGATTTATGTTTTAACTCCCATCCTGTTTTTGCAATAAAAATTGTGTAGGTTTTTTGCAATAAAAGCTGACACTCCAAACAATTCAGTGCTGCATCCTGACTGTGGATGTAGCCCTGGTGTGCACCAACTTTTCTTATTTTTCTTTTTTTTTCTTTTTTACCCAATAAATCTTTGCCTCACACTCTTTAAGCTGATGGTCTTACTGGTGTAACACCAGACCCCATAACACTAGCACCTCTCAAAGCTACATGCAGCTGGTGCAGAACTACATATAGCTAAAAGGAGTGTGTGGGAGTGGTTATAATCTAAGGTGAGGTCTAGTTTTGTGGGTAATAAAACCTGCTCTGATTACCATAAAAAGGTAATAGCTGTTAGGCTTAGAGAAGAGGACTCTACAACAGCAGATCTCAGGGAACTGCTCTAGGCTAAAGAAAGTCACACTGCCTTAGAAAATACAGTGGAAAGACCAGTGAAACTCTTATCTGAAGATCAGGCAAAAAAGGATGATAATTGTACAGCACCCTCTCTGTAACTGTTTACAACATTCATTCCAGCCACAGAACTCCATACGGTAGGTGGAGCTTTTGCTGCATTGTGTTACACTGCAGTCCTGCTTTCCTTACCCAGAAAAGATGTGAATTCCAGAGCCCTTCTCAGAACTGCACACAAACCTGCATCTCAAAGCATATTTGCTAGCAACCATTCTTGCCTCAGAGGCCAAGCCTGGAAGACAACACTCCCCTACATGCAATACCACATGTAGCTTCATCTAGCCAGATGCAGAAATGAAAATAGTGTGTGAATGAACGACAATATCTTCCTCCTAATAGCTCAAAATAACTGCAAAGGACATAGATACCAGACACCTTTATAAAAACATGAGGTGTTAAAGAAAAAAAACTCAAACAAGCAGAAAAACTTGGAGTGGTGATTGTGAAGCCATAAAATGGAAATCCTCACCTCTAGAAACATGATTAGCACCAAGAAATATACCAGCCAAGAGTCAAAACTGGAAGTGACACTAGCATTAATATGTGAATATGATCATTAAGTGTAGTGCTTTCAGGGAAGTTTGGTGGGAATAATATATACATATAGCCAGACAAGAGCAGGCTTTATACCCCTAAAGTTCATGACCTCCCCTTCCATAGACTTTGGTTAGTTTTTTCAGTAACAGGCATGTATTTCCTCCCATAGAAAGGGCCTTCAGTCTAACTAGGGAGCAGTTAGTTTCTCCAAGAGCAGACATGCCACTATTGCACCCATTCCATCATTGGGCCTGTCTGGTCAAACTTGAATTTTCCAGTGTCCACTGGTTTCACCACTGATGACTTCTGTCTCGCATATGGCTGCATGCAGTGCAGCTTTTTCCAGCTTTCAGTTGGCTGGTCTACAGGGAGAAGGTTTTCTGCTCAGCACCAGCTTGCTTTCTCAGTGCCCTTGCCTCTCAGGCAAGAGATGTCTTAAGCAATAGGGTCTTACCATCTGGGAAACCAAGGGCCTTGGCAATAGCCTTTAATGTTTTGGAGGCTACAGGGACCTCCTTGCCCAACAACTCACTGGAAGGTATGCCATCCCAGGCACTGAACATTTTCTGGTAACAATCTATAGCTTCAGGATGTGCCATTATTCAAAAAAAGTAGGTTTGCATAAATCTTATTCAGACTACCTTGAATTTTTATTGATCCTCCCCCTGCCACTTATCTTATGGATTCTCGTCCCATGGCCTCACTTAGGCCTTTCCCTTCCCTGTAATCTGTTCTTCTACTTACATATGTACAATACCATCCACTTAAGGCCTTCCCTCTCCTTCCTCCCTTACAACCTTTTACCAGCTTACTGGCTTCTGCTACTGATTTTTGGTTCCAGTTCACACACAAGTTGATACATTTGTAGCTAGGATCCACATGTGAGAAAGAACATGCAATGTTTGGCTTTCTGAGCCTGGGTTACCCCACGTAGTATAATCCTTTCCAGATCCATCAATTTTCCAGGAAACTTCACGATTTCATCTTTTTTTTACTGCTGAATAGAACTCCATTGTATAAATGTACCACATCTTTATTATCTGTTCATAATTTCATTTATCTTTACCATTGAATAGAACTCCATTGTGTAAGTGTACCACATCTTTATTATCCATTCCTCTGTGGAGGGACATCTAGGCTGGTTCCATGTCCTAGCTATTGTGAATAGAGCAGCAATAAGTATGGTTGTGCAAGTATCTCTAAGGTACTGAGAAAAGTCCTTTGGATATATGACTAGGATCATATGGTAAATCTATTTTTATCTGTCTCAAAAACCTCCACACTGATTTCCACTATGCCGGGACCAGATGACATTCCCATCAACATTGCAGAAGTGTTCCTCTTTTTCCACATCCACGCCAACACTTATTGTCATTTGTTTTCTTGATGGTAGGCATTCTAACAGCAGTGAGAGGGAATCTCCAAGTAGTTTGAATTTGAATTTCCCTGATGGCTAATGACATAGAACACTTTTTAAGATCTGTATATGCCATCTGTATTTCTTCTTCAGATAACTCTCTATTTAGTTCCATAGCCCATTTTTTAATTGGGTTGTTTGATTTCTTATTGTTCTGTGTTTGAGTTCTTTGTATATTCTGGATATTAATCCTCTGTCAGATATATAGCTGGCAAAGATTTTCTCTCATTCTGCAGGTTGTCTCTTTGCTCTATTCATAGTGTCCTTTGCTGTGCAAAAGCTTTGCAATTTCATGAGATCCCAGTGGTTGGTTAGTGGTTTTATTCCCTGAGCAATTGGGGTTATGCTCAGAAAGTCATTGCCTATGCCAATATGTTGAAGGGTTTCCCCTACCTTTTCCTCTAGCAGTTTTAGAGTTTCAGGTCTGATATTAAGGTCCCTGATCCAATTGGACTTGATTCTTGTGCATGGAGAGAGACAAGGATCTATTTTTATCCTTCTCCATAGATATCCAGTTTTCCCAGCACCACTTGTTGAAGAGGCTATCTTTTCTCCAATGAATATTTTTGAAATTTTTGTCAAAAATCAGGTAGCTATAGCTACCTGGGTTAATATTTGGGTCTTATTTTCTGCTCCACTGGTCTACTTGTCTGTCCTTGTGCCAGTACCATGCTGTTTTTGTTATTATGGCTTTGTAATATAACTTAAAATCAGGTATGGTAATACCACCAGCCTGATTTTTGTTGCACAAAATTGTTTTGGCTATTCGAGGTTTTTTTGTGTTTCCAGATGAATTTTAGGATTGTTTTTTCTATTTCTGTGAAGAATGCTATTGGAAAATTAATGGGGATTGCATTAAATGTGTAGATAGCTTTTGGTAAGATTGACAGTTTCACGATATTGATTCTTCCAATCCAAGAACATAGGATGTCTTTCCATTTCCTTGTGTCTTCTGCAATTTCTCACTTGAGTGTTTTAAAGTTCTCATTGTAGAGATCCTTCACTTCCTTGGTTAAGTTTATTCCAAAGTATTTTATTTTATTTTATTTTTTGGAGGCAATTGTGAATGGGAGAGATTCCTTGATTTCATCCTCTACATGTTTGCTGTTAGTGAATAGAAAAGCTACTGTTTTCTGTGTGTTTATTTTGTATCCTGCTACATTGCTAAAAGTGTTCATCAGATCTAACAGTTTCCTGGTAGAGTCTTTAGGGTCTGTTATGTATAGAATCATATCATCTGCAAATAATGATAATTTGACCTCTTCCCTTCCAATTTGTATCTCTTTTATGAGTGTCTCTTGCATTATTGCTAGAGCTAAGATTTCCATTACTATATTAAATAAAAGTTGGGAAACTGGACACCCTTGTCTTGTTCCTGAATTTAGTGGAAAAGCTTCAAGTTTTTCCCCATTTAGTGTTATGTCGGCTGTAGGTTTGTCATAAATAGATTTTATTATGTTGAGATATGTTCCTTCAATTCCCAGTTTCTGTAATACTTTTACCATAAAGGGATGTTGTATTTTGTCACATGCCTTTTCGGCATCTATTGAGATGACCATGTGATTTTTGTCCTTCAGACCATTTATATGTTGTATTATACTTCTGGGTTTGCATATGTTGAACCATCCCTGCATCTCTGGGATAAAGCCTACTTTGTCAGGGTAAATAATCTTTCTGACATATTCTTGTATTCTGTTTGCTAATGTGTTGTTGAGAATTTTTGCATCTATATTCATCAGGGAGATTGGTCTGTAATTTTCTTTTTTTTGTTCTGTCTTTGACTGGTTTCGGTAACAGGTTGATGCTGGCTTTATAGAAGGAGTTTAGTAGAATTCCTTACTTTTTTATTTTATGGAAAAGTTTGAGAAGCAGTGGTGTTAGTTCTTCCATGAATGTCTGATAAAATTCACCAATAAATCCATCTGTGTCTGGACTTTTTTTAGTTGGGAGACTTTTTATAACTGCTTGGATCTCTGTTCTTCTGATAGGTTTATTTGAATGGTTTATCTCATCTTGATTTAATTTTGGAAGGTCATATGAATCAAGGAAATCATCCACTTCTTTCAGATTTTCAAACTTAAAGGCATATATATTCTTAATGTATGTCCATATGATTTTTTGAATTTCTTTGGTATCTGTTGTGATGGTACCTTTTTCATTTCTGATTTTATTAAGTTTTGTCTCTTCTCTTTTCTTCTGGTCTGATTTGCTAAGGGTTTATCAATCTTTTTTATCCTTTCAAAGAACCAACTCTTGGTTTCATTGATTCTTTGGAGTGTTTTGGGGTTTCTATTTCATTAATTTCTGCCCTAATCTTTATTATTTCTCCACGTCTACTCACTTTTGGTTTGCTTGTTCTTCTCTTTCCAAACCCTTAAGGTGAAACATTAAATTTTTTACTTGTGAACTCTCTAAATTCTTTTATTTTATTTTATTTATTCTTATGCATATTATTCTGGTTTTACATTCATAGTGGTGACTCCATTATCCTCCCTGTCCTCCCTCTTCCATAGGGACCCTCATCAATGGGGAATGTGGTTCACGCATTGTGGGGTAGTCAAGAGCTATGGGGGATAGGGCCAAGTCTCTGTGCATAATGTCCCAACTTGTGGCTCTAACATTCTTTCCACCCCATCTTCTGCAAATTTCCCTGAGCCACATTGGGGTCATTTTAGCTCTACTTCAGTGATGAGGTTTTGGGAGCCTCTGCGTCTCTGGATATCTGGCTTAGTGGGAGTTAGATGTTCTCTATGTTTATCTCCTTCAACCTTTTTCTAGTGTCATGATCCCCAAGAACGCTGAACTCTTGCCCTTCCTCCACATTACTCTGTGGTTTCAGCTGGAGCCCTGGTGAGGTGTGATTGGCTGATCCTCCCTTCAGGTTCGTTGTCCATCTGGAAAAAATAAGCAAATTCTCCAACGGACAGAGAAGTTAGTACTAGATATATGGGATGGCCATAGATATCTTAGAGGGAATTGTATATGGGTAGGCCCTCTTCTAGCCCACATTTGATGGTATCTTGGTTGGAGACTGTGCTCATTTTTTGTACATGGTTTTGACTTATTTCCCAGTTCCAGCAATGAGTTCCATTCCACTGAGTGGATCAATTAGCCAAATCAAGAGCCGTTGGTTGCCCACCATGGCTGTGTGCCACTACTGCACTTGTTTGAGCATTACATCAGGTTGTTTCTTGCTGGGTATCTTAGACTGGAAGTTGTTTGGACTGATGTCAGCCATTTTCCCCCAGTTGCTCATGTAGCACCCTCTGGCACTAGACTAGCTAACTGCCTGGGGACTGACCCTCTTCCAGATTCTGGCCAGGTCTCTCCATGTTTGGTGTCACATGTGTATTCTGTCTTCGACAGTAGGGTCTTACCATTAACCTTTGGTGGGTCATAAGAACTCTGACAGAAATCTGTCTTTTTTTGGAAACCTTGTAGGTGTCTCAGATCTACAGTTCATTGTGAAAGTTAACCCCATGCTGGTACTGGGAGTTATAAGTCAGCGCCTAGGGAAAGTGAGGGGAGAAAAAGATAGATAATGTAGAAGAGAAAGTGAGTATGGAGAGGCAATGGATAGAAAGAGAGAGAGGGAGAGAGAAGAGAGAGTAAAGCAGGAGAAAATTAAAGTTGGTCTTCATGGTGTTTTCTCCAGTTTCCCGTGGTTCAGGTGTTCCCTCTGTGGGCCTGCTGAAGGATCAATGTTTTACTTGTTGTTCAGAATATAGAGTTTTATGCTATCATTTCCTTTTGGATCCCTATTTGTATCCCCCCCATCCTTATCTTCCCTCCCACCCACTCGCTCCCTCCCACCATAACCCTCCCTCCATCCCACCCTCCCTATTGTCTGGTCCTCAGAGTGCTTATTAGGCTTGGCAGCATCTCAGGTGGATTCAGGTTAGGAGCGACAGATAAACGAGACCATGTGATGATTATCTTTTTGTGATTGGGTGAGCTCACTGAGGATGATCTGTTCCATGTTTGACCATTTTTTTTCAAATTTCATTATTTCATCTTTCCTTACTGCTACATAGAATTCCATAGTATAGATATACCACATCTTTGTTATCCATTCATCTAATGATGGACATATGGGTTGATTCCAGCTCTTTGCTATTATGAATTGAGCAGCTATAAACATGGTTGAGCAAATGTCTCTGATCTGAGGCTTGGAGCCTTTAGGGTAAATGCCCAATAAGGGAATAACTGGATCCATTGGTAGGTCTATGGTCATTGTTTTCAGGAGTCTCCATATAGCTTTCCATAATGGTTGAACCATTCTACATTCCCACCAGCAGTGGGCACTTAGAGCTTAAATTTCCCTCTTAGGACTGCCTTCATTTTGTCCCAAAGGTTTTGGTATGTTGTATTCTGAACATCATTTGATTCTATGAATTTCTTGATGTCCTTTTTAATTTCTTCAATGACCTGTACATCATTCAATAGTGTATTGTTTAGTCTCCATGAATTTCTGCATGCTCTCTAATTTTTCTTGTTGCTGATTTGCAGTTTAATCCCTTTGTGGTCAGGTAGTGTACAAGAGAATATTTCAGTTTTCCTGTATTTGTTAATATTTGATTTGTTTCCTAAAATATGGTCTATTTTAGAGAATGTTCCATGTGCTGCAGAGAAAAATGTATATTCTGCAACATTTGGATGAGTGTTCTATATATATATATATTAGGTCCATTTGTTCTATGACATAATTTAATGCAGATATCTCTCTGTTTATTTTTTGCTGGGTAGACCTGTCAAGTGATGAGAGTGGGGTATTGAAGTCACCAACTACTGTGTTTGGAGTTATCTCTGACCTTAAATCTAATAGTTTTTGTTTGATGAAATTGGGAGCCCCCATGTTAGGAGCATATATGTTTAGGATTATAATGTCCTCCTGTTGGAGTGTTCCTTTAATCAGTATAAAGTGACCTTCTTTATCTTTCCTCAGTAATGTTGGTTTGAAGTCTGTCCTGTAAAAAATTAGGATAGCAATCCCTGCTTGTTTCCTAGGCCTATTTGCTTTAAATACCATTTTCCATACTTTCACCCTAGGAAGGTTGCTATCTTTTACTGAGAGATGAGTTTGCTGGAGGCAATAGATGGCAGGATACTGCCTTTTAATCCAGTCTGCAAGCTTGTGTCTTTTGGTTGGGGCATTGAGGCCATTGATATAGAGTTATTCTTGAATGATATTTATTTATTCTTGTCATTCTTGTTTTGTAGCTCTTCCTGTTTTCACTTTACTCACTTGTTTTAAGTGTTATTTGAGTATGAGTTATTTTTTCCTGTTTACTGCTGGGTGTGTTTTGCTTTCTCTTCAGCATGAAGTATTCCTTCAAGTATTTTCTGTAGGGCTGGTTTAGTTGCCATAAATTCCTTTATCCTGGTTTTGTTGTGGAATGTCTATTTCTCCATCAATTTGGATAGATAGATTTGCAAGATAAAGTATTCTTTGTTGACAGTTTTTATCTTTCAGAACTTGGATACATCATTCCAAGCCCTTCTGGCTCTTAAATTTTGTTTTGAGTTATCTGCTGTGATCCTGATGTGATCCCTTTGAAGGTCACTTGCTTTTTCTCTCTAACTGCTTTCACTATATTTTCTTTGGTTGACATGTTTAGTAGTTTAGTTATAACATGGTGAGGAGAGGATCTTTCTAGGTTTTGTCTGTTTGGTGTTGTAAAAGCTTCTTGTATCTGCATTGGCATCTCTTTCCCAATTTGGGGGATTTTTTCTTCTATGATTTTGTTGAAAACACCTGCTAAGCCTCTGGATTGAAATTCTTCTCCTTATAATATACCCTGAATTCTTATGTTTGATCTTTTCATAGTGTCCCAGATATCTTGGAATTCCCATTCATACATTTCTATTACCTTGTCTTTCTCTTTGTTGGACTGAATAGGTCTGCTACCTGGTTTTCTAGTTTAGATATTCTGTTCTCTCCTTCATCCATTCTACTGGTGAGACCTTCCACAGAGTTTTTTCATTTCACTGATGGTGTTCTTCAGAGCTAGGATTTCAGCCTGGTTTTTCTTCAGTATTTATGTTTCCTTACTCATGCCCTGTAATGACCTTTTTATTTCATTAAGCTGGTTTTCTGTGTTCTCTTTCAGGAGTTTTTTTTCTTCTTTGAATCCTTTCATTTCTTCCTTCATTTCTTTGAGTATAGATAGAATCATTATTTTGAGATCTTTGCCAGGTATTTTAACTAAAACACTCTCATTGGTGATAATTTCTGCTGGATTTATAATTTTTGGTGGGATTGTATTGTCTTGATTCTTTGTGATTCTTGTATTATAATGTAGTGACTTTTGCATCCTTAATTAATCTGATGCTTGGGTTTTTTACTTATTTGCAATGTTCTTAGATGTGGTGATCCAAATTTATATACTTTGTGGATATGAGTTTAAGGTGATGAGTGTAGTGCTTGTACCCCAATCCAACTACAGAAGTAATCCTAGGTGTTGAGTTTCCTTGCTAATCAAGTATTCTAGTGGACTGGGTGGAACAATTTACTGGCAAATTCTAACCTTCACCTGAGCAATATATACATTCAATAAAAACCAGCACAGAGTATACAAGTGTGGGGATTAAAACAAACAGATGGCCTTATAAAGCAAAATTCCTAGTGTGGGCTCTTAGCTCAGTTGGTAGAGTGCTTTCCTGGCATGCAGGAGGCTCTGGGTTCTATCCCCAGCACCACATAAACTAGGCAGACACTGACACACACCTGTCATGCTCAGCTTGCCTACAAGCTTCTTTGTTGTGCTCGCTTCGGCAGCACATATACTAAAATTGGAATGATACAGAGAAGATTAGCATGGCCCCTGCGCAAGGATGACATGCAAAATTCCTAAGGGTGTGTGTTGCTATATGCCCTTAATCCTGTCAGTTAGGAGGTCGAGGATTCTGTTCTGAATTGGGTTCTAGGTCAGCCTGGAACTGGATCAGACCCTGCTCCCAATAATGACAGAAGCAAAAAAGACAAAGGCCCTATAATTCTGAAAGCATTAAAGGCAGATAATATTCAACCCCCAAATACAGCTTATTTAAAAATGATGAAGCCAACCAAAAATATGTAACCCATAACCTGCCCTGACATGGAAAGAGAGATTAGCACTTCCAATGCAGGCCTATGTACCTGATTTTTTGTTTATCAGTCAGCCTCGTTATCTTTTGGTGTGGCTTCCAATATCACCAAATGCTGAGTGCCCACCTTCATCCCTCTGTGTTGTCCTGTGGAGCTGGAGCTCTGTTAAGCTGTGCTGGATGTGCTGCTACTGGGGCTTAATGCACGAAATTCGTGGTTCTTTAGATTTCTTGACTCTGCAAGGAGGCTGATGAGGTTGTAATGTCCCCTTGTTTGGTCTCTGCTGCTGCTCAGTATGCCTAGTGGGTGGTGCAGTGTGCACTGATGATGTGGATCAGGGATGCCCTGAATCAGTGTCACAAGCTCCTTAGTGGGATTCTGGCCATTTTCCTCCTTTCTGGTGGATCTTGGTCTCTCCTGCTTCTCCGCTGTGTCTAAGAAATACCGATACTCCTGTACTTTTCAGAAGAGTATTTCTGAGCTTTTCAGAAGAGTGTATTTTGCTGTGGTTTTGCTTAACTCCCTCCCTGGGATGGTTTGGCCTGGCTCCTTACCTGCCATCTTACCTGGAAGTCTGAGGAAAAAGAAGTTCAAAATTTAAGAACCCAAATTATTTAGGAGAGATTATTTAGAGATTATTATTTAGGAGACACTATTACACACTGGCAATTTTAAGGTTTAAATTTAGTTAGCACGGTGGCACACACCTGTAACTGTTGCTCTTGGATGATGGACATAAGAGGATGAAGAATTCAAAGCCAGCCTCAGCTACATAGTGAATTCCGTGTGTGTGTGTGTGTGTGTGTGTGTGTGTGTGTGTGTGTGTGTGTTTCATCTCTTCCACTTGTGCTGCAAGAAGATATAGGAAACTTTGAAGCTATATATTATTGGTATAGTATATTAGTAAATTTGCAACTATGGGTAAGTTAAAGTCATAGCAACTTCATAGAGAAAATATAGTTTGCAAATCCTAATATCTGCACATAAATAGAAAGGACTAGAACATGTAAGAGTGGCTAAATCATCTGATTCAATGACATGAATTTTATATTGTCCTGACTGTTAGCAATCCTATTTCTGAGTATATACCCAAAGAACTGAAATCAGCAGGTCAAAGGCATACCTGAACTTCCATGTATTTATTTTTTCTTTTTGTAAGCTTTTTCATTGAAAACTTCCATAATTATAGACAATATATCATGGTAATTCCCTCCTCTCACCCACTTTCCCCTTCACAAATCCACTCTCCATCATATCCCCTCCCCTTCTCAATTGGCCTCTCTGTTATTTTGATGTCATCATCTTTTCCTCCTATTATGAGGGTCTTGTATAGGTAGTACACTGTGAGGTCATGGATATCCAGGCTATTTTGTATCTGAAATATTGCATTGTAAGCAATCCTACTCTCCTTTGGCTCTTACATTTCTTTTAAGAAATATTTTATTTATTTATTTGAGAGTGATCAAGAGAGGGAAAGACAGAAAGAGAAGGAGAGAGAGAGAATGGATGCACCAGGACCTCTAGCCACTGCAAATGAACTCCAGACACATGTGCCACCTTGTGCATCTAGCTTACATGTGTATTGAGGAATCAAACCAGAGTCATTAGGCCTCAGAGGCAAAAGCCTTAGTGGCTAAGCCATCTCTGCAGCCCTTGATTCTTACCTTTCTGTCACCTTTTCTGAAATGGACCCTGAGCCTTGGAAGATATAATAGAGATGTTTCACTGCTGAACACTTCTCTGTCACTTCTTCTAAGCACTATGGTGCCTTTTGAGTCATCCCAGAAGTCACTGCCATCTGAAAACAGGAGCTTCTAGGCAAAAGTGAGAGTATCCTTAATATATGGTTATGAACATACCCATATAGAAAGTGCATACAGGCCAGTTTGGTGAACATAGGATATGCATTTAGCCAGACACCAGCAGGCGTTACACCCCTAGGGCTCATGACCTCCCCCTTCATATGCTTTTGACTAGGTTTTCAGTATCAAGCATGTATTCCCTCCAATGGAGCGGGCCTTCAGTTGAATTAATGTTTGGTTTCCCCATAACAGACATGCCACTATTGTACCTATTGGCTCATTTGGCCTGATTGGCCAAACAAGGCTTGCAATGTTCACTGTTGCTTATCTTCACTAATGACTTTTTTGAGGGTTTTTTTTTTTCCAGTTTTTTTGAGGCAGGATCTCACTCTAGTTCAGGCTGACCTAGAATTCACTATGTAGTCTCAGAGTGGCCTCGAACTCATGGCAATTCTCCTACCTCTGCTCCTCGAGTGCTGGGATTAAAGGTGTGTGCCACCACACCCAGTCTACCTTCACTAGTGACTTTTATCTCTCATAGGGCTGCATGCAAGGTAGGTTTTTCCAGCTTTCTGTCAACTGGTCTATAGGGAGAAGGTTTTCAGTTCAGCTCCAGCTTGATTTCTCAGTGACTTTGCAGCCCGATCATGTGGTATCTTCAGTAATAAAGTTTTACCATCTATTCCTGGTGAGAAATGAAGAGCCTTCATACTGGGCTGTATTGTTTGGGGGGCATCAGGGACCTCCATGGCCAACCACTCTCTGTAATGTATCCTATTCCCAGGACTGCAATTTTTCTAGTAACAATCTATAGCTTCTGGGTGTGCCATTGTCAAAAAAGGTAGGTTTACATACAGCTTATTCATACCCTCTTAAATTTTGACAAACCCTGCTCCACCCTGCCTTTACTCAATCTCTTCTTCTGACCTCACCTAGGCTGTTCCACTCCCAGTAATCTGTTCATTTCCTGACACGTATACAATTCCATTCTCTTAAGTCCTCCCTCTTCTCCCTCCCTTATAGCCCCTTTTAAGCTTACTGGCCTCTGCTACCAATTTTTACTCCAACTCACATACAAGTCTAAATATTTGTAGCTAGGATCCACATATGAAAGAGAACATGTAGTGTTTGGTTTTCTGGGCCTGGGTTACTTCATTTAGTATAATGCTTTCCAAGTCCATCCATTTCCCTGTATATTTTATAATTTCATTTTTCTTTATCACTGAATAGAATCCCATTTTATAACTGTACTTCATATACATTATCCATTCATCAGTTGAGGGACATCTAGGCTGGTTCCCTTTCCTAGCTATTGTGAATAGAGTGGCAATAAACATGGATATCCAAGTATCTCTAAGGTAATGAGACAAATCCTTAGGATATATCCCTAGGAGTTGTATAGCTGGGCCATGCGGTAAATATATTTTTAACTGTCCCAGGAAATTCCACACTGATTTCCATAGTGGCTGTACCAGTTTATATTCCCACCAAAAGTGTAGAAGGGTTCTTCTTTCTCAACACGCTCATCAGCATTTATTGTCATTTGTTTTCTTGATGATAGTCATTCTGACAGGAGTGAAACGGAATCTCAAAGTAGTTTTAATTTGCATTTCCCTGCTGTCTAAGGATGCAGAATATTTTTAGATGTTTGTTGGTCATTGGTATTTCTTCTCTTAAGAATTCTTTATTTAGTTTCATAGCCAATTTTTAATTGGGTTGTTTGATTTCTTATTATTTAGCTTTCTGCATTCTTTGTATATCCTGGATATTAATTCTCTGTGAGATGTATACCTGGCAAAGATTTTCTACCATTCTGTACATTGCCTCTTTGCTCTATTCTATAATTTAATGAGATTCCAATGGTTGTTTGTTTTCCTGAGGAACTGGGATTATATTCAAAAAGTCATTGTCTTTGCAGAAAGCATAGCCATCTATCAAAGACAAGCTCAGGAGACTGAAGCATTAAAGCATAAATATCATCTTCATGCTATGCAGTAAAAATAATTGCCATGATCCCAGATGCTAAAGTCACCTTGGTCAATGTGTATTGTCTCTAGAGGCAGATCCTCATGAGAGAAAACAAAAAGTTTTGACCCTCAGTTTGAGCTTTAGACTTGGATGAATACTGCCGTCTATAATTCCAGTGCCAACATCATGATTCATCTTTTATTTTAATTACACCATATAGAATATTACCTGGGTCTTTGCCCTCTAAAATCAGGGAAATGAAGTTTACAATTTCAGTTTCCTTGGAAATCTGTCCTTGCATTTAATAAACAAAAATTTTTCTCAAACTATGTGACCAGCACTCATTTTGATTGCACATATCAGAAAGCCAGCTAAAATTAGCTTAAATTCAAAAGCAAAATTTATTAATTGATGAAAATCAGTGAATATGTATATATGAAGTAACCCTGTCAGGACAGAGGAGAAATATTGTGAACTCTACTGTAGTCCCCATTAATTTCAGTTGTTGACACTTGATGCTTAGTAGTCCATCTTCTCAATTCTAGACACCTGTGTGACACATTTTACATCTATGTCCCAATGAAATATATGTACATGAGACCACAAAGATGACTTAGTTCATTTTTATTTTTTATTCAATGGTATATGAAAAAAAAAATCACCCATCATAGAGATCTGGGTTGTGAGGAACACTGGAATAGTTGCTGAGCCTCCAGTACTTGCCTGCTTTTTTTCTTCTTTTCTTCCTTCCTTGTGTTTTTTTCTTTCCACTAAGTTGAGAAGAGGCTATCTCTCCAGCCTGGTCCTTTGAGAAAAGGAGGCCAACCTGTTCTCTCGTCCTTTTCTCTAACAATTACTGAAATCCCACCTCCCATCTTTCATTCCTTCACTCATTGGTGTCACTATTTCCTCTCTTCCCCTCTTTCCTCACTTCTTAAAAGTGTGCCGACCCGTGGCACGACTTCGAAAGGACCCTGAGAGAGGGAGCTGGAATGATCCTAGGACAAGGACACAAAGAATGGAGCCAAGACAAATGCTGATCAAGGCTCAAAGTTTATTGCAAAAGTCTCAGCTTATATATTAGTAAGCAAAACAAAGAAGCTCCTGAGAGCAGAGACCTTGTTCCAGTTACACAGCTGCACAGGGAGGGAACCTCAGATAAATGTCTATCAATGATATTCCTTGTGGCTAAACACCCTGATCCAAGAGCAGCAGGGTTGCTAGGATACCCAGCTGGGGAATGTGCCTTGCATAAGGTCATAGGGGGGGTTACAGCAGTCTTATATATCTTTAAGTTACACATTATTCCTATCTACAGGTCAGGGTAGGGTCTCTGGGAAGGCTTAGTTATGTAGTTGCTCACAGACACTCAGGAAACTGAAATCTAACTTAGAAGATGCAGTTTTTTCCTCCAAATGGCTGCAGTTTGGCTCAAGGTTCCCAATGTCTCCTCCCTTCTTTTATAATTTTGGATAAGGCAGGCACGTGAAGATGAGGAATAAGGGACTTCATCAATAGATGAATGGGCCTTAACCAAAGAGGGGAAGCATTGGCCTGACTCCTCTCGTGGGTTATATATTTGTTTCCCACATTTTGACCCTTGGTACCTTTTGGAGAGGGGAGGCAGGGTCTATTTTGATGTTTATGGTACCAACCTCCATGCAAGTCAGGTTTGCTTCTCAGGGGACTCAGAAGCGGACTATAGGGTCCTCCCCCTGCAGTGTTAGCTCTGCACCCCTTGTTGGTGCCCACGCCACACCAAGGCTGGCATGCATAAATCTGAGTTTTATGCAGCTCCTAAAGGAGGTCCATCACCTTCAGGTTTAGCCAAGCCTCTGTCAGCCAAATTAAGTCTATGGTAATGTACCTGTATGGGTTTTGATACCATGGAGTCAATTTGTTTTATAAAACCAGTAAGCCTATTAAAGATAAATGGTCCCAAGGTAATTACTAGCAAGAGACTAACCAGGGGTCCCATAAGGTGATTATGCATAAGAGTAGAAGCAGGGTGTCTGACTAATAGAAGCCAAATGAAAATCTGAGAAAGAAACTGCTTGGGAGAAACTTTTGCAAAGTCCCTTTTGCAGCCTAGCAGGATCACCAAAAGACAAATGACTATATGAATTAACAGATATTTTCTTTTGTAAACCTTGTCAATCTATGTTAAGATTATTATGATTTTAAATACCCCAAATATGATTTTTAACCTTTCACTATTCAGTAGCAGTCCCATCGTAGGATAAAGGAGTAATACTTATGAATTGATAATTTACATGACAGAACAATTGCATTTGAACTGCCAGATTGGCAACATGTCTTTCTAAATACATAACAGCATCCTCTAGAGCATCTAACCTGACTGACAGTTTTTTTTATCAATATCTATCTGTGATAAAAAAAAAAGCTTGAGAAAAATTTTAATCAGTCCATTAACATGATCAGCTGTCTTCATTGATTGTGCCAGGGATATTGATGCTGTGGTGTAAGAGGCAATGATGGTTGCAGCAAGGATTTCCACAAGCGGTCATTTTACTGAATTTTCTTTTCTGCATCAGCATTCTGTTGAGCTGTTGGAACACTTGAGCTCCGGAAGCTGGAGTACCAGGACTCAGTCATTCTGATTGGCATAATTAAGTAAGGAGAACACATGATAATAAAGACTACATTGGAGGAGTAATCTGTAGCTGTGTCCTTTTTAGAATTAATACAATTGGTGATAATATACCAGGTACAACTAAGAGTAAATTTCATTTGGTGATTGACCCACCTGGGCCCAAGTACAAAAGGATAAGGGAGGGGCAGACACGTACAAAACTTAAAATAATTTTCTTTTAGGGTACTTTTCATAATTTTGTTTGAGGCCACCTTTGGGACTCAAGATGGGCTGTATCTCTGATTATTTATTTTCTTGGGGACCCAACTGTAATCATAAATTATATTTATTTTGGTATATACTGAAGAACCAAAAAAAGAAATCAATTAACTTGCTACATTCAGTCTCTGCAACACTGTTTGTTCGCCTGACTCAGGCACAGCCACCTCTGTATGTTGAAACAAGTTGCAATTGCATTGCTGAAATAAACCTCCTGGAAATTTTTGAGTTTATTAGTTCCCTTAATTACTGTTGTAAACCAAGTTAAAGTTTTTTCTTTTTTACTTAGAAGACATCATTTAATAGCCAGATGACAGTACTGTCATTATAGAATCAGACAGTCATTAAGCCCAGGCCTGACTCAGATAAGGAACTAGCTAACGAATGTGTTGACCTCCAACTCTGTAATCTATGTTTGTTTGCTTGGCAGTAAATTCCCCCCTACTTATCTTCTGGGGAGTTTTCACACCTGCAGGACCTTCTAAAAATACTCAGCCATGGGGGCCTCCGGTCTTTGTAACAGACAAATTTTGTAAACCATCTACTGACTTGAGATGTAACCCCCACTCCCAATTCCCTGCCCCCATACAAGAATTGGGACCGAAGCTTCAGCGGTGGGCTTGATGTCTCTTTTGGCTGTGGATGCCATCACCTGTGAAAAAGGGAGTGAAAGAGGGGGAGGGTGTGGGGTCCACCCTCCCTCTCGGGGAGTCTGCTGCCCTGCTTGACTGACATGACCAAGGATTGTTTGCCTAAGAACATCCTGTTCCACTCCCATTTCCTGGCCTAAACACAAGTTCCGTTTGCCGCAGGTGGCTCTTGCTTAACTGTAAACAACAGGATAGGAGAATGTAAACAACAGGATAGGAGGATGTAAACAACAGGATAGGAGGATATAAACAACAGGATATGAGAACATAACCTTCTAACCCTGGTACATTTCCACAGTGCTGTAAGACTATATATATCACCCTCTGCATTCAATAAATGGCATTCTTGAAGCACGAATGACCGAGTGAACGTCTCTTCAATCCTCGGCACCTCGCCCAGCTCGGGGTCTTGGTGGTAGCGCCGGCGCTACAAATGGAGGTTCCCCCGAGATTGGGAAAGAAGGAAAACTGCTGAAGGATCGCTCCTGAAGGCTGGCCAGCCGCAGAAAAGGTAAGAGAGGAGCGTATTGAAAATGGGTACTGCTAGCTCTTATTCATTGCTAGTAGATCAGTTAGTTGAATTGCTAAGGAAACAAGGAATTGCTAAGGAAACAAGGAACGGGCATTAAACATATTACAGCAAGACAATTTATTAAGACTTTGCATCTTGATTAATGTTTCGGATCGGGAACAAGTAAAACTTGATTTGACTATGCACTCCTGATCCAGAGAGAAAACCAATTTATTAAGATTTTGCAAAAGGCAAGCCCTTGATTTTTTATTTCGGGGGGCCTTAATGTTTTGGATTGGGGACAAGTAATCCAGAGAAAGCCAATTTATTAAGATTTTACAAAAGGCAAGCCCTTGGTTTTTGTTTTCAGGGGGCCTTAATGTTTTGGATTGTGAACAAATGAAACTTGATTTCGCTCTGCATCTTGATCTAGAGAAAGACAATTTAACTCTTATCTATTCCTGTAAGAATTTCATGTGCTTTGTTCTCAAGCTTAACTATTCTCAACTTAACTCTTCCAATTCCTTTGATGATTCCACTGGATGCCTTATCCTAAGCCCATGGTCAATTGCAGACTTTTCACCTAATTCCACCAACTGTTCTGTACATGCTTTACAGCATATCTGGGACTAATGAAACTCCCTCGGGAGATATCCTCAATTGTTCTTCACAGGACTGCCACCTGCCACTGACACCACAGATGCAGCTGATTCTAACCCAGCAGTGAAGACTTGACAGACACAGCTGATTCTCACCTGGCAGTGAAGACTTGACAGACACAGCTGACTCTCACCCAGCAGAAAAGAGACTTGGTGTATCTGCAGCTATCGTTGCTGCAATTGCTGCCGCAGTTACTGTTGCTGGCATAGCCCTTTCCCAATCTGCTGTTACAGCGAGCACTGTGGACTTGCTCTCAGGGGAAGTAGCTTCTACACTCAACACTCAAAATCATTTAAATTCTCTCATACAATTGGGTATACTAAATTCAAATCAACAGATAGCTCTACTGTAAGGACAAATAGATTTACTTTAAAGGGTTGCAATTTGCAGACCGTCTCTTGTAGGAATGGAGTGGGTCTATGGCCCTAGGGCTAATCACCCTGGGTGGTGTGGCTTTGTCCTTGGTCTGTCTCTGCCATATGGCAAAAACTCAAGCCCAGTGCCAATTTCAGACCAAACAGGTCTGATGTCTGGCAGCAGATAACCCCACTGCTCAAGTATGGTGAGATTACAAGATAAATGAGTAATCAATGACGGGTAAGACCTGGGGGATGTCTATCAACCTAAGACAGAGAGTCTGCGGGGCCTGGGCAGGCTTCTCCATGACGGGTAAGATGGATGTCGACATCCGAGGCAACCTAAGACAGATGCTCATTTATATTTAAGGAAGGGGGACCTGTGGGGTCCACCCTCCCTCCCGGGGAGTCTGCTGCCCTGCTTGACTGACATGACCAAGGATTGTTTGCCTAAGAACATCCTGTTCCACTCCCATTTCCTGGCCTAAACACAAGTTCCGTTTGCCGCAGGTGGCTCTTGCTTAACTGTAAACAACAGGATAGGAGAATGTAAACAACAGGATAGGAGGATGTAAACAACAGGATAGGAGGATATAAACAACAGGATATGAGAACATAACCTTCTAACCCTGGTACATTTCCACAGTGCTGTAAGACTATATATATCACCCTCTGCATTCAATAAATGGCATTCTTGAAGCATGAATGACCGAGTGAACGTCTCTTCAATCCTCGGCACCTCGCCCAGCTCGGGGTCTTGGTGGTAGCGCCGGCGCTACAGGAGGGGAGGAAGACTCTCATCTAAGGGAGAGGTTTTTAAATTAAATTTCTCTAGGTCACGATGTATGGGATCTGGTTTGGATGTCCATTCCTAGGACAGAAAACACTCTTTTTAACCTTTAATATAATATTTGAATGAAGGGTGCCCTCTGAATAGCCATTCAGAGGAACAGAAAGTGATGTATTTGTCCTTGATAATAGATACTCCATTTTTCTGAGTGATGTCCTTGATTTCTGTCCTAAAGAGAGGGAAGGGAACTGTCCCATGTTATTAAGTCAGGGGAGAAGCGTCCGTCCATAGGGAAACAATTAATATACAGACACACAAATATGACAGAAACACAGGGCCCAATAACACTTAAAACACACAAGTATGACAGAAACAGAGGGCCCAATAACATTTAGACATATGAGTATGACAGAAACAGAGGGCCCAAGAAGGCTATGCGTGCTTTAGAACTAAATTTAAAAAGGAGAAAGAGAGAGAGAGAGCGCTCAGATACTCACCAGACCGGGCTGAGTGCTGGGATTTCAGCAAAATTTTCTGTAATGCCTTCTTTGAGCAGGTTATACTCGAGTTGAAATCCTTTCAACATTTTCCAGTTATCTCCGGATAGCAGCCTTATAGGCAGTGTTAGCATTTTCAAAAGCTAATTGTTTCATAAAGTCTATACCAGCACCAGTATCCCCAAATATTTTGTCTGTAGTTTTTAATAAGCGGTCTACAAACTCAGCATAGGGCTCATTAGGTCCTTGAATAATTTTTGTTAAATTTTTTTCCTATTGCTTCCCCTTTGGAAGGAAGAGTTGTCCATGCTCTCCGAGCTGCAGTGGCAATTTGTTGATAAACTGCAGCAGGATAAATTACTTGATTATTATTTTCAGTATAATTTTTTTTCTTCTGTTAACATATCTGTATTCCATGCTGTGTTTTTTGTTTGCTGATTCATAAGAGCAGTTTTTTTTTTATAAAGATCATAAAATTTTACCTTTCACAACAAATAATCCCCTCCTGATAGGCATGCCTTACATAATGTTTTCCAATCATCAGGGGTAAGGATCTTCTGTGACAAAGCTTCTACAATTGACATGGTAAAAGGAGCAGTAGGACCATACTGACTAGCAGCTAGCTTCAATTCCTTGATTTCCTTAAAGTTAAACTGAACATGCTGTCTCATAGCCTGGCCATTATTGTCTGTAAATTCAGTGACAGGGCATGCTAAAAAAAAAAAAATCTTGAGTGCCTTCTTCTCCTGACTCTACTGCCTTTCTAATAACATTCTCTAAAGGAGAACAATCATCGAAAATGGGACGAGCAGGATTAAGGGATGAAACATATGTAATGGATGGATTAAATTCTCCTCTTTTAATTCGCTCTAATTCTCTTCGTAATTTCTGTCTTTCTTTTTCTAGTTGTAGCTGTTCTCGAAGATTAGCTACTTCCTCTTTCAATTCTGCCACGAAAACCTGGTTAGGCAGCAAAGGAGGGGGAGCAGTAGGAGGAGCAGGCCCCCAGTCATAATGATACTTAGCAGCTTCCTCCTCTAACTCCTCAGCTTCTTCCTCATCTAAATCATCATCACCATCAGCTATATTTAATGATTGCAATTCTTTATTAAGTTGTTGATAGGTTGCTGGTTCTTCAGAGGCATGACTTTTTATGTCATCCATAATTTCCCTAGTATGATCTAACATCTGTTTTACTAGGCTATCCTTGGTTCCAGAGTCTAGAGCATCCTTAATCAAAGACCACAAAGAAAAAGCTATCACAGGCACCTTTTGCGGTCCCTGTGCATGAAGAAAAGCATTTAAATGTTTATCAACTCTGTTCCATGTTTCTGAATCAATTTCTCCCTGTTCTATAAACCAGGGACTAGCTTTATTTACAAAATCAAAAAATTTACTCAAAGACTTAGGTTCTATCCCAATTCCTTGTGCCTTAAGAAAATCTCAAGCTACAGAGATGAGAGCCTTTTTACTTTTTGCTTGTCCCATATCACCAACTTACTTGGTTTGGAGTTGAGAGCGGGCAGCCTCCACGAACCCCACAATTTTTGTTTGCGCGCTT
This sequence comes from Orientallactaga sibirica, assembly GCA_036365145.1. Taxonomy (NCBI): domain Eukaryota; kingdom Metazoa; phylum Chordata; class Mammalia; order Rodentia; family Dipodidae; genus Orientallactaga; species Orientallactaga sibirica. The sequence continues at coordinate 102,335 of JAEOAD010000418.1, forward strand.
TCACTGGTTGGCGTTCCTCGTGGAAGACCCTCGTGCTCAGGTCCCTGTTCGGGTGCCAAGCTGTGCCGACCCGCGGCACGACTTCGAAAGGACCCTGAGAGAGGGAGCTGGAATGATCCTAGGACAAGGACATAAAGAATGGAGCCAAGACAAATGCTGATCAAGGCTCAAAGTTTATTGCAAAAGTCTCAGCTTATATATTAGTAAGCAAAACAAAGAAGCTCCTGAGAGCAGAGACCTTGTTCCAGTTACACAGCTGCACAGGGAGGGAACCTCAGATAAATGTCTATCAATGATATTCCTTGTGGCTAAACACCCTGATCTAAGAGCAGCAGGGTTGCTAGGATACCCAGCTGGGGAATGTGCCTTGCATAAGGTCATGGGGGGTTACAGCAGTCTTATATATCTTTAAGTTACACATTATTCCTATCTACAGGTCAGGGTAGGGTCTCTGGGAAGGCTTAGTTATGTAGTTGCTCACAGACACTCAGGAAACTGAAATCTAACTTAGAAGATGCAGTTTTTTCCTCCAAATGGCTGCAGTTTGGCTCAAGGTTCCCAACATAAAAGTATTACTGAATACTGATTTTTTTCCCCCTTGAGTTCCGCTTTGCTGGAGAAGCCATGACTACAAGTTATAGGTTGCAGGGTCTGTGGGCTTGCTTGGGGTAGGAAACAAAAGTGAGAACTCTACCTCTGTGTACAGAAGAGAAAGAACTTGGAGAGGATGTTCTAAAGTCTGACATCAAGGAATTATAATAGCAATGACTTAGATTTATGGAGTATCAAGTTTGCATCAGGCATTATTCTAAGTACATTGCAAATATCAATTCACTCAATGCACAAAAATATTATCAGAAACATTGGGTGCCCTATGAACTAGATTGTACAATGTGGGTAAACCACTCCTTTCACTGAACTTCAGCTGTAAAATGGACATGGTGAAGGTATTGATTCCATGGCTCATGAGGTCAGTGTGAAAATGAAATGAGAAAATATGGAAATTGCTTGGTACACTCTGCATGAACTAGACATAAACTACATCATTATTGTAAAAAAATAGTCAATCATACTTTAGACAGATTAATACCCTTTCTAAATGCTCTCTTCCACCGAGACAGCTTGCATAACTCCCCTAAATTTCTTTCAGAGTCTTGTCTACAACACGGTGAATGGCAAGTGTCATGGATCTTCTCAGGCACGTAGCTTCACAGCTGTCCATGATTCCCATTCCGGTGTTTTGCACCTCCTCCCCCCGCCCCCAGTGTAAGAGAGATTTTCCTTGCTTCATGGTTTCTCTAGATCTTTCAGTGTATTAACTAAGTTTTATTGATTGCCATCTTTGCATGAAAACATGAAATTAGACATGGGAGCTCTCAAGGGAAAAAAATAACTTGGTTTATACTTTTAGAGATGTCCCGTGTTTTTCAATAACCTATGCCACTCTGAATATATATTTACTTTTGTCATCATTGAATTTTTAACAACATTGCCCTTTTAATCATTGTTTCTCAATGTTCTAAAAAACATTTTCTTGGCATTTTCAGGATAGTAAAATTAAATGTCCTACCCTACAATATTCTGCTTTCCCAACCAACATTCATTTTCTTACACCACCCTTTCCTTCTGCCACCAGCTTTCAAGCCAACTTTGGTGACAAGAACACTGGGTCATAGATTTTGAACATTTTACTATTGTCTGATAAGATTTTCCAGTTAGTATCAAGCTTTCAGATCCTAACCTTCCAAAGATACACTGTGTGGCTCTTATATTATTTACAGAAAGTGAAAAATTAGAGTCATTTTAAAATTATTTTTTATCTTTTTTAAGTTCATTTATTTATTTGCAAGCAGAGAGAGATAGAAGAGAGACAGACAGAATTGGTGCACCAAGACCTCCAACTGCTTGCAAACAAACTCCAGGTGCATGTGCCACTTTGTGCATCTGGCTTTACATGGGTACTGAGGAATTGAACCAGGGTCCTTAGTCTTTCCAGGCAAGTACCTTAACCAATGAGCAAACTCTCCAGCCCTAGAATCATTTTAGAATTTTGAAATAGAGCATTTAATCAAAATTAAGCATGAGGCCTGAGCCCCATTGCTGGTCAGGTGCTGCCCTTGCCGGCCAGAACCCCGGGTGCCATTGCAGGTCAGGTCCTGCCAGGCCTATTGAGCACTATTGCTGGTCAGGTGTGGCCCTTATAGGCCAGAGCCCTGCATGCCATCACAGATCAGGTCCCATCAGGTCTATCTGAGCCCCATCACTGGTCAGGTGGCCAGAGCCCCGTGTGCCATTGAAGGTCAGGTCCCACCAGGCCTACCTGAGCCCCATCTCTGGTCAGGTGCTGCCCTTGCTGGCCAGAGCCCCCTCCCCCCACTGCACCATTGCAGGTCAGGTCCCACCAGGCATGCCTGAGCCTCATCATGGTCAGGTGCAGCCCTAGTGGGCCTGAGCCCCATCACTGGTCAGATCCCACCCTGGCTGGCCAGAGCCCCGTGTGCCATTGCAGGTCAGGTCCAACCAGACCTGCCTGAGCCCCATTGCCAGTCAGGTGTGTGTGGCTCTTGCCAGCCAGAGCCCCATGTGCCACCACAGGTCAGGTCCTGCCAGGCCTGCCTGTGCCCCATCGCCAGTCAGGTGCCACCCTAGCCTTCCTAAGCTCCATAGCCAGTCAGGTGCTACCACTCCCCCCCCCCATGGCAGATCAGGGACCCAGGGAAGTATGCCAGTGTTCCTGCCCTACCCTTCCTAAGACAAGTAGGGTGGTTGCAGTTCCCTCCCCCTCCCACCTCCGATAGGGGGCCCAGACCAGCAGGCCAGTGTCCCCCACCCCAGCCTTTCTGAACTCCAGGGGCCATCACCCTGACACTAACCACTGCCCCCCCACCCCATCCCAGGCCAGCAGGCTAGCATCCCACACTCTAGGCTTTCTGAACCATTGTGATGGGCAGACCACAGTGAAAAAGGAATACCATGAACAACCAGATACAAGTAAATCCAGGTAGACTGCCCAGTCCCACAATGGATGTCTCTAATCAAATCATAGAATAGACAATAGGATCAGAACCCCAAAATGAAGAGACAAGCTATGCAACCCTGGCCAAGCAACTAGCACAACTTTCAGAAACTCAACAAAGCCCGTAATTATATGAACATTATCCTTGCTAGATTAGACCTAATAGAAAAGAACCAGGAAGGGTTCCAAAGACAGTTCAATGATGTGAAGGAGAGTGAAAAAAAAAAAAGAGGCCCTCAATAACCAGATGGCTAAGTTCAAAGAAGACATAAAAAATGCAAGGATGAACTCCAAGAAGCATTAAGAAAATCAGAAAATGACATGAAAAAGGAACTCGACAGAAGGATGGAAACTATACATAAATAGCGGTAGAAAATATGAACCAATTTGAACAAGCCCAAAACTCTATAGCTCTAAAGAATAGAGTCAGCCAAGTGGAGGATAGAAACTGAGAACTGAAAGACAAAACAGAAGAAACAGTTCATGAGTCCAAAAATTTCAACAAGTTCAAAAATTTCTGTGAACAGAACATGAGGGAAGTGTGGGACACCCGTAAGCATCCAAACATTAGGATCATGGGTATACCAGAGGGGGAAGAAACACATACCAAAGGAATGGGAAACTTATTCAACAAAATAATTGAAGGAAACTTTCCCACTGTCTCAAAAGAAAATCCCCTCAAGCTACAAGAAGCTAGCAGAACTCCAAACAGACTGGACCAAAGGAAAAATTCTCCAAACACATTATCATTAAGACTCTAAACATTAATCACAAAGAGAAAGTCCTAAATAAAAAGCAAATGGGGAGACACTACACATTACATAAAAAGGAAACACCATCAGAATTACCTCAGACTTCTCAGTGGAAACCCTAAAGGCCAGAAGGGCCTGGAATGGAACACTGCAAACTCTAAGAACTTATGGCTTCCAACCCAAACTACTCTATCCAGAAAAAGTATCCCTCATAATAGATGGTGAAAGAAAAACATTCCACGATAAAACTCATCTTTAAAACTATATGAACACAAAGATAAACCTACAGAGAGTACTTCAGGGAATTGTCCACACAGAAGAATCAAAGAACCAATCTCAAGCACCCCCAAGAAGCAGACCACAATAACCAAAAAAAAAAAAAAAAACCCAAACCACATAATCCACCATAATATGGCAGGTATTAAATCAAACCTCAGAGTTATTTCCCTGAATCTTAATGGCCTTAATTCACCCACCAAGAGACATAAGCTAACAGGGTGGATCAGAAAACCAGACCCCTGAATCTGCAGTCTTCAAGAAATGCACCTCGCCACTAAAGACAGACACCTCCTCAGGGTAATAGGGTGGAAAATGATATTCCAAGCAAACACATACAAGAAACAAGCAGGCGTAGCTATACTTGTATCAGATAAAATAGACTTCAAACCAAAAGTAATCAAAAAAAGACAAAGAAGGCCACTTCTTATCAAGGGAACAATCCAACAAGAGGATATCACAATCATCAATCTTTATGGACCAAACACAGGTGCACCACAATTCAGAAAACAAAACTTACTTGACAATAAAACATCAATAACCACCAACACCATCATAGTTGGAGACTTCAATACTCCACTATCGGCATAGACAGATCATCCAAACAGAAAATTAACAGGGAAGTAAGAGAGCTCAACAACTCCATAGATCAATTAGACCTAACAGACATATATATAACATTCTACTCAATTTCCACAGATTACACATTCTTCTCAGCATTACATGGAACTTTCTCTAAAATAGATCATATACTGGGTCATAAAGCCAGCTTCCAAATATTTAGGAGGATTGACATAATTTCCTGCATGATATCTGATCATAATGCTCTTTTGCTAGAAATTAAGATGTGCCAGGAACCCAACCAGCTCCTGGAAACTGAACAACACACTCTTAAACAATAAATGGGTAGTGGCCAAAATAAAAAATTAAATTGCAAAATTTCTAGAAATGAATGACAATGAGAACACAACATACCAAAACTTATGGAACACAATGAAGGTGGTCCTCAGGGGAAAAATCATTGTGCTAAATGCCTTCATAACAAATACAGAAAGATCCCAAATCAATAACCTAACCATCCACCTAAAGGCATAGGAAAAACAAGAAGTGTCCAACCCCAAAAGCTCCAGCGGAAAGAAAGAATTAAGATCAGAGCAAAATTTAATGAATTGTAAACTAAGATAACAATTTAAAAAATTGATGAAACAAAGATCTGGTTCTTTGAAAAAGTAAACAAGACTGATAAAACCCTAGCCAATTTGATCAAGTGGAAAAAAGAGACAACTCAAATTAACAAAATTAGAAATGAAAAAGGAGAGATCACAACAGACATAAGTAAAATTGGAAGAATCATCAGGACTTACTTCAAAAACCTCTACTACACAAAACTGGACAGTATGGAGGAAATGGATGAATTCCTGGACACACACCACCTACCAAAGTTAAACTCAGAACAGATTAATCTCCTGAACAAACCCATCACAACCACCAAGATAGAAAGGATAATCAAAAATCTACCTTAAAAGAAGAGTCCAGGACCAAGTGGCTTCTCAGCAGAATTCTATCAAGCCTTCCTGGAAGAACTGAAACCAATCTTTCTCAAATTGTGCCACACAATTGGAGAACAGGGAAAGCTCCCTAACTCCTTCTATGAAGCTAGTGTCACCCTAATACCAAAACCATGCAGAGATGCCACAAGAAAAGAAAACTACAGGCCTATTTCCCTGATAAACCTAGAAGCAAAGATCCTGAACAAAATCCTCACAAATTGAATTCAACAGCACATCAAAAGCATTATCCACCTGGCCCAAGTAGATTTCATCCCAGGAATGCAGGGTTGGTTCAACATACGGAAATCTGTCAATCTAATACACCACATAAATAAGCTTAAACACAAAAACCACATGATTATTGCAATAGATGCAGAAAAGGCCTTTGACAAAATACAACATCACTTCATGATCAAAACATTGGAGAGAATAGGCATGGTTTACTATATCTCAACAGAATAAAGGCTATATATAAAGAGCCTAAATCCCAAATAATACTTAATGGGGAGAGATTGAAGGAATTCTCATTGAGATCAAGAACAAGACAGGGGTGTCCACTCTCACCTCTGCTTTTCAACATAGTACTGGAAGTACTAGCTCAAGCAATAAGACAGGAGAAAGAAATAAAAGGGATACAAATTGGAAAGGAAGAAGTTAAGTTAGCCTTATTTGCAGATGACATGATTCTATACATAAGTGACCCAAGATCCTCCATCTCAAAACTCATAAAGTTGATTAAAGTAGCAGGATTCAAAATCAATGTACAAAAATCAGTAGCCTTTCTATATGTAAAAGACAAAGATACAGAGAAAGAAATAAGTGGCATTGTCCCATTTTTAATATCATCAAAAAATAAAATACCTTGGAATAACTTTTACCAAGGAGGTGAAAGATCTTTACAATGAAAACATAAACATAAAAACACTCAAGAAAGAAATTGAGGAGGATTTGAGAAAATGGAAAGACCTCCCATGCTCCTGGATAGGCAGAATTAATAATGTGAAAATGGCAATCTTACCAAAAGCAATATATAGATTTAATGCAATACCAATAAAAATCCCAACGTCTTCTTCATAGAGATAGAAAAAATGATCTCAAAATTCATATGGAATGGCAGAAGGCCTCGGATATCCGAGCATATCCTCAGCAAAAGAAACACCTCTGGAGGCATCACCATACCTGATATAAAGCTGTACTACAAAGCCATTGAAATAAAAACAACATGGTACTGGCATAAAAACAGAATTATAGACCAATGGAACAGAATCAAGAACCTGACTTTGGATCAAGTAACTACAGCTACTTGATATTTGACAAAGGCCCAAATAATGTAGACTGGAACAAAGACAGCATCTTCAACAAATGGTCTGGACAAACTGGAAAACCATATGCAGGAAAATGAAACTTGATCTACACATCTGACCATTCACAAAAATTAAGTCCAAATGGATAAAAGACCTCAATATAAGACCAGAAACACTGCTACTACTGGAAGAAAAAATAGGAGGAACTTTCCATGATATAGGAGTGGGAAAAGACTTCTGAACAAAACCCCAGTAATTCAGGAGATTAAACAATCACTCAACCATTGGGATCTCATGAAGCTGAAAAGCTTTTTCACAGACAAAGATACAATAAGCACAGCCAATGGATTACCCACAAAATGGGAGAAAATTTTTGTTGGATACACATCAGACAGATACCTAATTTCTAGAATCTACAAAGAGAGACTAATGGAGAGAGGGAGGGGATATGATGGAGATTGGACTTCTAAAGTGGAATGGGGGGAGGGGAGGGAAATATCAGGTGGTTTTTTTGTATGTAAGTATAAAAGTTGTCAATAAAAAATAATTTAAAAAAAAACAAAAAAACCTATAAAACCTCAAAAACAATAAAAACTCAAACAACCCACTCACAAAATGGGGCAGAGAACTGCATAGGGAGTTCTCAGAGGAAGAAATACAAATGGCAAACTCACACTTAAGGAAATGTTCCACATCCCTAATCATCAGGGAAATGCAAATTAAAACAACTATGAGATTCCACCTTACCCCAGTAAGGATAGCAAACATTAAAAAATCTAATGACAACAAATGCTGGCGAGGATGTGGAGAAATAGGAACGCTCATTCACTGTTGGTGGGAATGTAAGCTGGTATAACCACTACGGAAAGCAATATGGAGACTCCTAAAAAAGATGACTATAGAGGTACCAACAGACCCAGTTACTCTCTTACTGGGCATTTACCCTAAGAGCTCCAAGCCTCAGTTCAGAGATGTTTGCTCAACCATGTTTATAGCTGCTCAGTTCATAATAGCTAAGAGCTGGAATCAACCCAGATGTCCATCATTAGATGAATGGATAACTAAGATGTGGTAGGTATATCTACACAATGGAATTCCATATAGCAATTAGAAAAAATGACCCAATGCAATTTGAAAAAAAATGGTCAAACTTGGAACAAATCATTTTCAGCGAACTCACCCAATCACAGAAAGATGAGCATCATATGGTCTCACTCATCTGTGGCTCCTAACCTGAATTTGCCTGAGATGCTGACACAGCTAAGAAACATTTTTAGGACTGGACAATAGGGATGGTCAGGAGGGAAGGGAGGGTAAGTGGGGGTACAAAAAACTGTACCCAATTGGAAATGGTACCAAAAAATCCTATAACCTGTAAGACATACTAAAAGCCTGAACCTTCATCAGGTGCTTAAAGAGAACACCTAAATCACAGGGACCTTGAGAGGGTAGAATGAAGAATAACCTCAACCTTCTCCTGTTCCGCTCTCTCACCAACTCTTCTTTCTTTCTCTCTCTCTCTTTCTCTTTCATACTACCTATATTTTTCTCCTTCCTTTTCCCACGGCACTGGCCTGTAACTCCCAGTACCAGCATGTGGTCAACATCCACAATGAGCTGTTGATGTGTGAGACCTACAAGGTTTCCCAAAAGAAGACAGATTTCTGTCAGAGTACTTGATGACCCACCAAAGGTTAATGGTAAGACCCTATTGCCAAAGACACCATATGCTATTGTGATGGAACATGGAGTGACCTGGCTGGAATTTGGAAGACAGTCCCCAGCAGTTAGCTTGTCTAGTGCCAGAAGGTACTACATAAGCAACTGGAGGGAAATGACCAACATCTGTCTAAGCAACTCATGATGTAAACTTCACAGCAGCAATCAACCTGATGTGATGCTTACACAAATGCAATAGTGGCACACAGCCACGGTGGGTTACCAACTGCTCTTGATTTGGCTAAAGGATCCACTCAGTGGAATGGAACCCATACCTGGAACTGGAAAACAAGTCAGAACCATATCCAAAAATGAGTTCGCCGTCCAATATCAAGCTCCCACCAATAGTGGGATACAAGAGGGCCTACACCCATTAAATTCACTCTAAAACAATAATGGCTATCCATGTACCTTGCACTGACCTCACTCTCTGTTGGAGAATTTGCTTCTCTTTTTCAGATGGACATAGAACCTGAGGAGAGAATCAGCCCATCGCACCTCACCAGAGTACCAGCTGAACCCATAGAATAATTGGGGAAATGAACAAGAATGCTGCTTTCTCAGAAAACCTGATATCAGCATAGGGGTGAAGGAGATAGACACAGAGAACACTCAACCCCTACCAAACCAGAGAACCAGAGACACAGAGACTCCCATGACCTCATCATTGAAATAGACCTAAAATGAACCCAACATGGTTTAGGGAAATTCACAGAAGAGGGGGTGGAAAGATTGTTAGAGCCATAAGTTGGGTCATTATGCACAGATACATTGCCTCTCCCCCATAACTTATGGCTATCCCCACAATGCAAGACCCACAATCCCTGAGTGGGGAGGGCAGGGAGAAGGCTAATGATGGTACCATCACGGCTCTATGCACATTATATAGATAACTAATAAGTTTTTTTAATTAAGAATGAAATTTATTTTACAGATGGTAAAGGAAATGGAGATGAACAAAGATCCATAGACAGGACAAAAAGTTAGCTGACTACCCACCACAAGACATGACACCTCTACTACATCTGCCAGGGCCCAGGACAAATTGCAGGGGAAGAGGCAACATGAATATGGCTCTTACTGCTTGCTTGACAACCAGCAGAAAGATTGTAAGAGCTGCTAAGTGGGTACGACTATTCTGAGGCATGGTTGCCCGCCACCCCACAGGAAAAAACTGAGGCCTTCATGACCGCACAGTGAATACTCTGAGAGAGCCTCTAGGGTAACGGGAGCTGGGGCCAGGAGATAAAATAGAATAACTGTTATAATTTATATAAAATAAAAAATAATAAAAAAGTGAAAAGAATAATTTTAAGCCAAGCATGATGGCACACACCTATACTGCCAGCATTTGAAAGGATGAAGGTAATCGAAGTTCCAGTTCTGAACTATATAATGAGACCATATCTCAAGAAAATAAAGATTGAAGAGTTCCTCTAAATATATACTTATTTATTGTACTATCGGAAAATCTAACAATGTGAATTTCCCCTCTGCAATTCTAATGTATTGTCCTGGTAAGGCACTAGGGGTCACAGATAGTGACTTAATATACTGTACAGTTATGTCAGTATAAAACCTAACACAGCTTACTGGAAAAATTCAGTATGGGAAGTCTGCATTGTTTTCTGAAGGCTGTAAAGGAGAATATATTTCCTTGCCTTTTCACCTTCTAGAGACCATCCATGTTCAATAAGTTGTGGCCTTCTTCCACCTTCAAAGCTAACAAGGACAGGTCGAGCCCTTCTCACATCTTCTCTGATGCTGATTTTCTCTCGCCTTCTTTTGTCCACTTTTCAGGACCTGTGTGATTCCACAGGGCCTAAGCATTCCAGGATGACCTCCCATCTTGAAATACACTGACTTGCAGCCTCAAACAAAAGTAAGCATAAAAGTATCTTTGATGTAAAATTATATTCCTATAAAGGAGACACTGTCCACTCTGTAATGTGCTCTGCTTATCATATTATTGCCAGTGGATGTTTGCAGCCAAACAGAAATAGCCTCTGTCTTAGAAAAGTTGACTCATATCATCCTTAGTCTATAATCTCTATGTTCTGTTTGTTACAGAGAAAGCTATATAACAGTATCCTCCCATTTCTTGCTATTTTTATCTCTTTACTTCTTCCTTCTAGATAGAAGACATAAAGAGACAGGAATATCTATTTCCAAAGTGGAAATTACTTAAGAAGAAAGTAAAAATGTACCAGGCTGACAAAAACTATTTATATAAAATAAAAATACACATTCCCATCAAATAAAATAATTCACCACAGAGCTTTAATTATTTATTATTAATCATATTTTTGCATGTGTGTGCAGAGTATGTGTGACGTATGATGTGTATAGTGTGCATGATGGGTATTCTGCAATGCAGATCCCCATGCACATATGTGCAGAGGCCAGAAAACATCAGGTTTACTTCTCTTAGTATTCATCTATATATTTCCTTGAGATGGAGTTTCTCCCCTAACCTTGCCGTTGTACACTGGTGAGCCTCAGCAATTCTCTGATCTCTGCTTGTGTTTACAGATGTATGTAGCCACACTGAGCTTTTTATATGGAATCTAGGAAGTCAAACTGGGCTGACTCTGGCCTAAAAAGTCCTCATGCTTAAGCAGTAAAAACTATTGCCATACCCCTAGCCCTATTTATTAATCTTATAAAATTGTACTTAAACGAATTTCTTATTATTATAAAGAATGCATCCATAATTAGGGAAGTGACCTTCAGACCATGGCTCATAAGCATCACACAAAATAGTGTCTTAAAATCATTAGTATTAATAATATGGGGAAAACTATGTATTTCCATCCTCCTGAAGGAGAAAATGCTACATTATCATTTAATGAGTAACCATCATTTTTAGAAAACATAAGAAACACCTTGGTGAAATGATAGAAATTTCTCCAAATAGAGAGCTAACAAATGTCTATGGTCACTACTAGAGAGAACCAATCCCTCACTCGTTAGGATTCTGGTCTTTCTAGTCTTCTGGAATAAAGCATAAAAACGAACAAGGGTCTGCTGGGTGAAATCTTCAGAACTGATGCTCAATCCCCCCCCCATTGGCAATGTGGAAAAAGGTGAGACGTCTTGAGCCCAGTTCATGGGGAAACATTCATGAAAAGTGCATATGTAAGTGAAGACCCTATCCACTTTTCATTTTTGATTGAAAGTTTAATATTGCATTTATTGCATGATCCTTTATAGGAAGCACTGGGTTATGAGAAGGGAGTGGGAAAGTCTAACAATGTGAGTTTTTCCCTGCAATTGTATTGTCCTGGCAAGGGACCAGGGGTCTCAGATAGTAAGTAACCTCATCTTCTTTCCAAGGTGTTCTGGCAACCTGTGAAATCTTAGCCATTAGCATTTAAATTTTCCCCAGAGCTCAGAACATGCCTAGCATCCTATAACTATGAGTATTACTTAGATCTGTAACTTTCCTTCCCAAGATCTAGCTAAAATATACACAGAATTTATACATATGTGTATACTTAAATGCATAATGTACAATTATACATATATATCTAATTTTCCCATATGTAAATATACATATATAGATAAACATCAAACTTACATAAAAAACAAAAGGGAAAGGAGCCAACATCAAGACTGATTCAAGAGGCTGGAGCGATGTCTCAGTTGGTAAAGTCCTTGCTATGCAAGTATGAGAACCTGAGTTCAGATACCCAGCACTTATGAAAAAGCTGGACATTGGAAAATGTGCCTGTAATACCAGCACTGGGCAGAGGGAGACAGGAGGATCCATGTGGCTTGCAGGCTAATTAGGCTATCCTGTGTGCTCTAGGTTCAGTGTGAGAACTGGTCTCAAAAAATAAGATGGAGAGTAATTGAGGATGACACCCAGTGTCAACCTTTCCCCTCAACAAACATACACATATAACTATCCACACATACATTCACACCACACACATACACATGCAAAGGAAGACATAAATTCAAAGTACCCTGATCTTCAGATTTTTGTTATGTTATTTCCACTTCAAAAAAAAAAAAAAACTCTTTTAAAACATAATCCAGATTTACAAAGGCAAACACCCATCTGTCACTTAACCTACCTTAAGCTAGTCTCTTTCTTCTTTCTCCAAAGAAAGGAGAATCACTAATCAGATTAATAAGGCTGAAAGTATTCATTTGACCATACTTAATGTAAGAATTCACTGCATATTCAAAATGTATAAGCTGCACCCAAATTCTCTCTTGGCTTTCTTGTTTCTTGGGGCTGAGTATGTCAATCAACCTGGAATTATACCACAGAAAAGGAGGCCCTGACGTGTTTGTTCATAGCTGTTATGACTGTGACTTCCCAGGGGATGATACTAAACCAATATCAAGATTGGGGTTAGGAGCAGCAGGTGAGTGCCTCTACTGACGTTTACTGGATGTATTTAAAATCAATACTGATGAATTGGAATATGTCTAGGGGAAGGTGACCCTTTGAGAAATACTGATCCATAGAGTGTAGACCAGGTAAACCACCCTGGCTAGTTGTCGTTCTCCTTTGTCCTTCTTATTGAAAATGAACTGAAATGTGAAGTGGTAGCTATGGTGTGAGTCAGAATTTGATTCTACTGGCGGATAAGACATGAGTCTCATCTATGAGCATTCAACCCACCAGTACATTTAAATCTTTACCCACAAAGCTCAGCTAAAGGAATGGCCTCTTGCTTACTGGCCTATCCTCAGATTGAGGCCTTTGTAGAAACTCTTTCACCTACAAGACTAAGTTCCTCATGACAGGATGGTACTAGAGAAATATTTGTGGTACACAGAAAGGGGCACACAATATCATTTGCCCTGGGTCCTATACCGCCAGCCTAGCCCAATGGCCGACCACTTTCTAGAACGAATTAAAGCAAGTTCAGTCATAGCACATTAAGCCACCATTTGAAATTCCTCACAGGCAAGCATGCATAGGCCCTGTTGAATTTTACACTTGAGAAGTTAACCAACTCTTGATTTTATTTCAAAAGTAACAAGAAAAATAATTCTTTCTTTTCCAGAAAATTCATCAAAGAATTGACAATTCACATATGGGGCTGGAGAGATTGTTTAGTGGTTAAGGCATATGCCTGCAAAACCTAAGGACCCTGGTTTGATTCTCCAGGTCCTACATAAGCCAGATGCACATGGTGGCACATGCATCTGGAGTTCATTTGCAGTGGCTGGAGGCCCTGGTGTGCCCATTCTCTCTCACTGTCTCAAATAAATAAATAAATAAATCAAGCAAGCAAGCCTGGAGCTAAAGTAGGAGAAAGAACATCTTCTCACTAATAATCATACTAGTAATCTTTGAAAATCCTAAGGTATTAATTTTAATTAATAGTAGTAGCTCCCTCCTACTTGAAAAAGGGATAAAATGTCATCCAATAAATATGTGTGTAAAATGTTAAAAAGTTATCCTTGAGAGAAAAACAACAGTATGCCAAGATACTAGTGTGTGCAGATATTTATTGCTGATTTTTTAAACTATAAACTTCTAAAATATCAACAAAGAGAACTATTAAACATAAGCACCAAAAATCTAGATATGTCTGTATATATGTTTCTGGGAAATTTTTCATGACATCATTTAAAATTTTTTTTATTTATTATTATATTTTATTTATATTTTATATATATTATATTTATTTATATTTTATTTATATTTTTATTTTTTTATCAATATATATTTTTTATTTATATTATTCTGATTTTACATTCATAGTATTGGTTCCATTGTCCTCCTCCCCTTCCTCCCACTTTCAAAGGGGCCCTCATCAATGGGGAATGTTTATCATGCATTGTGAGTTTGCTCAAGAGTTCTGGTGGATAGGCCCCAGTCTCTGTGCATAATGCCCCAACTTTAAATTAGACTCTCAGAAAACGAAGCTTCCCTCACATGGCTCCTAAAAGGGGCAGGTGGATCCCTTCCAGAATATGATTGCAGAGATCAATTTCCAGGAACCTAGAACCCAAACTGACATCTGTCTTCCAGTCTTTTGCATAGATGAAGGATATAAAAAACCAGAGTGGCAAAAATAAAGAAGACTCAAATGAATGTAGACATATTTGTTCATGACAGGAAAGACTAAATACCTTACAGAATCATAGTAGTGGCAAACAGCCATGGTGGGTTACCAACTGCTCTTGATTTGGCTAATAAATCCATTCAGTGGAATGGAACTCATTGCTGGAACTGGGAAATAAGTCAAAGCCATGTACAAAAAATGAGCTCAGTCTCCAAGATCTAGTGGCCACCAAATGTGGGCTAGAAGAGAGCCAATGCATATAAAGTTCCCTCCAAAACATATACGGTTATCCCTTCTATCTAGTACTAACTTCTCTCTCTGTTGGAGAATTTGCTTATCTCTTTTCAGGTGGACAACGAACCTGAAGGGAGGATCAGCTAACCACACCTCACCAGCTGAAACCATAGAACAATGCAGGGGAAGGGCAAGAATACAGTGCTCAAGGCGATCACAACACCAGAAAAAGGCTGAAGGAGATAAACACAGAGAACATCCAACACCAGTCATAAGCCAGATATCCAGAGACACAGAGGCTCCCAAAACCTCATCAAGGAAGCAGAACTAAAATGACCCCAATGTGGCTCAGGGAAACTCGCGGAATTTTTTTAAATTTATTATTTGAGAGGGATAGAGGGGGGAAGATAGATAGAGAGAGAGAGAATGGGTACGCCAGGGTCTCTTGCCACTACAACTCCAGATGCATGCACCACCTTGTGCATCTGGCTTACATGGGTCCTGAGGAATTGAACCTGAGTCCTTTGGCTTTGCAGGCAAGCACTGTAACCACTAAGCCATCTCTCCAGCCCATGACATAATTTTAAAAAATTATTTGCAAGCAGAGAGAGATAGAGAGAAGAGAGAGAGACAGAGACAATAGTCATTCCAGGGCTTCCAGCTGCTGCAAATGAATTCCAGATGTATGTGCCACTTTGTGCATCTGGCTTTACTTGGGTATTGATGAATCAAACTCTAGTTATTAGGCTTTACAGGAAAGTTCCTTAACCACTAAACCATCTCTCCAGCCTGATGACATAATTTTTTCCTAATTTTTTAAATTTTTATTTATTTATTTCAGAGAGAGTGAGAGAGATACAGACGTAGACAGGTAGAGAGAAAAAGAATGGGTGCGCCAGGGCCTCCAGCCACTACAAACGAACTCCAGACGTGTGCGCCACCGTATGCATCTGGCTCACATGGGACCTGGAAAATCGAGCCTCGAAATGGGGTCCTTAAGCTTCACAGGCAAGCGTTTAACTGCTAAGCCATCTTTCCAGCCCCCATGACATAATTTTTAATAAAGTGTAGTATAGAGCTATTGGTACAAAAAGAGACAGAATCAGAGAGAGCAAGGACAAGAAAATTTATTTGTTCAAGATATGTATGATGCCCTATTGTGTGCCAGACAGTGTTGTCTTTGAGATAGTCTGGAAACAATGGAATAAAATGTTAAGATCCTCTAATTTTTTCAAAAGATGCCCACATAATATTAAATATTACAGACATTTTTGAAATTTGGTTATGCATGAGATGTCTGAGTATTTCATAAGACCCAGCCTTTTCCGTGAGTGGCAGTTGATGGTAATAGATCTTCCCCAGCCTCCCTGTATCTCCTAGACAGGGAAAGTGATTCATTAGTGTCCAAGGCTATCCATACTAGTACCATCTCCAAACACCACATGTTCCTATGTCCCACTAAGATTGACATGACACACTGAGGCTTCCATCTCAGCTAAGAAGTGAGCTGGGTTCCCCAATGCAGGGACCAGGTAAATAGCACACAGGTGTCATCTTGGGTGAGATAAGACACAAAGATAAATATCTTGCCTTTCTCAACCCACTGGCTCCCTTTCCATCTCCCTGCTTTCAAATCTCACCTTCAAACTAGATTGATGTCTGTGAGTCAGTATCTAAAGTTATCCCCAAATCCCTAATCTCACACTAGCTAGAAATGAGCTATTACCAATATGAAGCTGGTCTAGGGAGATGGTTCAGTTGTTAAAGGCACTTGCTTGCAAATCCTGCTTGTCTGGGTTCAATTCCCCAGCACCCATGTAAAGCTGGACACCTGAAGTTCATTTGCAGTGGAAAGAGACCCTGCACCCATATATACCACACATACACCACAAATAAGAAAAAAAAGAAAGAAAGAAAAAAAAAAAGAAAGAAAGAAAGAAAGAAAGAGAGAAGAAAGAAATAGGAAGCCAACTTAACTCATGATTATAAAATATGGTGAACAAAGAGCTTCCTCTCCAGCCACACTTAGAAGTTCTAAAAACCGTGGAACAGAACTGACAAAAGAGATTTCTTTTTTTAAAATATTTTATTTTTATTTATTTATTAGAGACAGAAAGAAGAACACACACAGAGAGAGAGTGAGAATGGGCGCACCAGGGCCTCCAGTCACTGCAAACAAACTCCAAACGCATGCGCCACCACATGCATCTGGCTTACATGGGACCTGGAGAATCGAACCGGGATCCTTATGTTTCACAGGCATGTGCCTTAACCACTAAGCCATGTCTCCAGCCCAACAAGAGAGATTTCTAAAGAGACAGAAACTGGATCTGTTACATCAGAAATATCGACACAACAATCCTTAACATTCTTGCCTATCAAGGGGTGGTATTAACTATGGACCAGTGACAGCTGGACATTGATATTGCTCTTTCACTCAACAAATGTAAGCATGCATGAGACTTTTTCCAATTTCTTAATCACTGTATGTGGTTGTACTGGGAACCAGTAACCTTTATCTAAGTTTATATAATACTTTACCTGAGGGAGCACAAAGAGACCTGATGGAATGGAACAAACAGAGAACATTAACTCTAGAGTAAGGGGGTCCTATAAATTAGGGGAACAATGTCAAAATTGATATCAAAGAGGTAGACCATGAAAATTCACTTCTTCTGATATGATGTGAGTATGCTTTTGCTTCCTATATCCTAGCTTGCAATAGCTATCAGACTTGTTCATTGTTTTGCTTTTACTGTTATATTAATTTAGTTTGCATTTTATGACTGTTTTAATGTTTTACATTACATCTTTCAATGCACTTGTTAGCTATTTGGATTTTCTGTTTTGTGATTTGAATATTCATATTGTGTTTTTTACTTGTTTGGCGTATTTTGGCTATAAGAGCTCTATGTATATTACATTCATAATCCCTGACTAGGCCCACCATCTATAAATATGTGTTCAAATCTAATGAGTCTTTATAGTCATTGCCTAGAATTTTTTTCCACTTGTTTGGCATTTAATCGCAGATATATCAATTTTAAAAATAGCCTTTAAGGTTCTTTATGATTGTCAATTTATTAAGGCTCTTTTTACAGGATTATATATGTTGTCTCTACGTTTTTTCTAAAATTCTTATCACTTAAATTTTTATATCTCTGTCTTTTAACTAGAACTTACTTTGGTATGTATAAAATGTAGGAATTTAATTTTTTTTCTTACAGATGGATACAAGTGCCATCATCAGTTGTTAAGTAAACCTTTTTTGCCTGAGTTTAAATGGTCATGTCATGCATTCACTTGTTGTGTTTCCTGATCTATATCTGGATGATCTGTTTGTCTGCTCCTGTAACAGTTCAGTGTGCTTGGATACAATTGCTTCACACTGTGTTCTGACATCTGGAAAATTCATTCACTATTCTTTTAGTTACATTTCTCAGTTATTTGTAAGTTTTGTTTTCTTTCAATTGAAATTTAATATCATTTTATCCAGTTCCAAGAAAACAAATCCAAGATGATACTCTAATTGTAATTATATGAAATGTATAAATTTATTAAAGATAACTAGTTTTTTAAGTAATTACATTTTCTTAACCAAGAAGACAACATGCCTTTTAATTTATTCAGATCTTAATTTTGTAATACCTATGAAATTATAAATATATAATATCTATAAATTACTACAGCTTTCTTCATATAGATCGCTCATTTGTTTTGCTGAAATTTTTAGTGAATTGGTTACATCAATTACATTATAGAGATAAATTACATTTTTCCATTTCAATTAACTTCCTTTGGGTAAAAAAAAAAGGAGGGAGGATGGAAAGATTGCTTAGGGATTTAGGTGCTTGCCTGTGAAGCTTAAGGACCCAGGTTTGATTCCCCAGTACACATGTAAGCCAGATGCACAAGATGGCACATATATCTGGAGTTCATTTGCAATAGCTAGAGGCCCTAGCATGCCCATTCTCTCTCTCTCTCTCTTTCTCTCTCTCCCTTCCTCTTTCTCATTCTCTCACAAGTAATAATAAAGTATTTTTGAAAAAGAATAAAGCAGATGTGATTCATGCTAGTTCCTAGACTAGAGCTCAATATGCCTTGCATGTTTTTCTTTATTCCCTTGTACCTTGTCACAATTATGAAAAACACTACCTTGTAGCTGCTCCCCATCCACCCAAACCTAGCTAAGAATTATTTGCAAAAATGCTTCATAAAAAGTTCAAGCAAATATTCTATTTTCCATTGCCATGTACTCTTTTGGTGAAAGCAGCTCCTTACAATCTCTGAACAAAGCTGCTGTGACTTACACGGTATGCACCAAGAACAATCATCCCAGCCACTTGACCAGAGAAGTCTGACTAGATATTGTCATGTATTGTGAAGCAAGCATGGTGAGCTACAAATCAGAAAGAGCTAATTCTCTTCTCTGAGAAGCTTAAGTAAAACTCTGTCAAAGAGAGATGCACTATACCAGGCACCAGCATCAGCATAATTCCATCTTCTTTCTTAAGAAAAGGGTCATTGCAGCCACTGTATAGTAAACAATTGTTCCATTCCTTCATGCAATCTGCTTATAGGCCAGACTTGAGAACGCTGGTTGTTCTCTGTGAGTTTACCTATTTTGATGAGTGTCAACAAATCTCACTCTCTAACCTTTCATTTTCTAACAATTGGCATTTTTCAGTATTTTCCATATAATCACAAAAATAGTATTTTATGGACTGTGTTGTTTTGTCTTAGTAAGCTAACCTATGAAGTAGTTGCTACTATTGTTCCCTTTTTTTTTTTACAGGTGACTAAATTAAGCTTTAGAAAAGTAAAATAATTCCTTCCTTCAGTGTCATGTGACTTTGGGTAGAGGAACTGGGATATGCAGCATGTTTTCTCTGGCTCCGAGGCCACCTTTCTAGGCTCCTATACATGTGGTTTACAGAGTGCAGTCCTCAGGCCGACATCATCAGCCTCACCTAGGACCTTGTCAGAAATGTGACTACTTCAATCCCACCTAGATCTGCCTTGCCAAACCTAGACTGGCACCTAGCAGTCTGTATTTTAACACACCTTCCTCACCAAGAATCTGAAGTTTGAGGACCACTCCTCTATACCATAGGCCTCCACATAAGAATTATGAAGGAAGGAAAAAAATTCTGTGAGTAGAAATTATATGAAAGATTTTCCAAACAAAATGTACTTGTAGCAGACAGCTTCAGGTTCGCTGAGATGAACTTCCAGACCAGGCACAGTTATGGAGGAAGGGATATTATTTATTGAAGCTTACAGGTCCAGGGGAAGTTCCATAAAGTCAGGAGAAGCAGCCTGCTCTTCACAAGGCCGAGCAGAGAGAGCAAGCCAACAAGCCACCACAGCACACAGAGCAAAACTAAAGCCAAAAGGTCACACAGCACACTTCAGGAACTCCTTCTAGGCACATTTGCATATCTTTACAATGGAATCTAAAACCATCACCACACCTTAAGACGGGGGGGGGGGGGGCAGTGACCTTGCCTCTAGCAAGGTGATTGCAGATGCAAACTATAACTAAAAAAAAAAACACTGAATATATTGAGGGACATATATTCAAACTACCACATTCTGCCCCTGGCCCCCAATATTTTTAGCTCCTGGCCCCCAATAGATTTATAACTATCACACATTGTAAATTGTACTCAGTCCAATTTCAAAGGTTCTCACAGTCTTGATCATCTTAAGATAGTGAGTCCTGTAAAATCAAACAAGTTAAATGCTTTCAACATGTCAAGGCACAGAGTAAACATTTTAACTGATATAAGGCATAGCAAGGAGAGACTAGAATAATGCAAACTCAACCACCATCAGCAGTCATCAAACTTCTGCAGTTCAAGTTCAATATAACCAGAGACTAACAGTCTCCAGGTTTTCCAATTCCGCCCCTCCAGCTGGGCAGAATCGCCAGAGAAAACTTTCATCCCATGCCAACACTTCATTCCATGGTAGCCCTTTTGCACAGTCATGGTATATCCAAAATATCTTCAGGTCTCCATGCAAACCACAGTCCATCTTCCAAAGGCTCTTCCAGCCTATTCCTGAGGGTCTTCATGCCCTGCCTCATGCCGCATCTCAGCAGCGGCTCCTGGAACCGTGTGCAACTCATGACCACTCCATGCATTTTTCATGCTTCCAAAACTAATACCAGGTGTGCAGGACCCAGCCATATTCTTAATCCAGGGACACAATAAACCATAGCCTTGAAAAGCAGGTTCCTTCTCCAGTCAGCTCTTTCCAAGAATTTGCATTTTTAACAGTCTTTCCTCAGGCATCCTCTCCATTGTTTTAATGTAAATCAAGTCAGGCCACCTTCCTTCCACCTTCCTTAAGATTGCTAATGCGTTGACAATAGCAGCCCCAATAACCTAAAACCAGTCTCAGTGCCTCTGTTTTTAACTTGCTTGAGTTTTTCCAACTTAAAATCTTAAAATCTCAGTCCGATATCTTCAGCCAAGCACATCAGTCCATTACAAATTTAACCTTGATCAAACTTTCTGGGCCTGGATAGCAGAACGTAGCCATCCCTTATGCCAGTAGCCCAGTTCCAACAAAGTCCTCTGCAGTCTTTCCTTTCCCTTAGAAAGCTCATAAGCCAAGCCTCGAAGTTCAGTACTATCTGCACTTAACATTCTCAAACTCTCATCAGAATAGTCCATAAAACTTGGCTTACCACTCCAGAAGGAACCTTCAGTTGCAAGCACCAAGTCCATGTCCATTCTTCAAAAACAAAAGTTCCAAAAGACGAATATCCACACGGTCAGGTTCATCTCACCCCACACTCCTCGGTACCACTTTACTGTAGCAGACAGCTTCAGGTTCGCTGAGATGAACTTCCAGACCGGGCACAGTTATGGAGGAAGGGATATTATTTATTGAAGCTTACAGATCCAGGGGAAGTTCCATAAGGGCAGGAGAAGCGGTCTGCTCTCCACAGGACCAAGCAGAGAGAAAAAGCCAAAAGGTCACACAGCACACTTCAGGAACTCCTGCTAGGCACATTTGCATATCTTTACAATGGAATCTCAAACCATCACCACACCTTAAGACCGGGGGGTAGTGACCTTGCCTCTAGCAAGGTGATTGCAGATGCAAACTATAACTAAAAAAAAAACACTGAATATATTGGGGGACATATATTCAAACTACCACAGTACTGTATGCTGAATCTTAAAGGATAGAAAGAATAAAGCTGATGTAGAAAGGAGGTTGCACTAGACATGCTGGACTATGTTTACAATCCCAGTACTCAAGAGTCTGAGGCAGGAGGAATGAGACATCAAGGACAACCTGGTCCATATAGCAAGACTCTGTCTCAAAGCAACAACAAAAAAATATGACACAGTTTCCAGTATCTACTTCCATTTCAGGTGCAGTGGTCTGGGGTGAGTAGGCCAGACCCCTGTTTCCCAGCTCCTCCCACCTCTCTGGTCTGGGATCCCTGTGCTGGTCTGTGTGCTGGAGGACATAGCATAAACTAGGCCAGAACTCTCTTCCCTTGCTCCTCCCAGTCCCCAGGTCATTGTAGGCCCCATTGTGCCATGCTTGGGGAGGCCTGATCCCTATGTGAGCTGTGGAATCAGGCCTTTTGTTCTGGTATCATGTCTTGCCACTAAGTACCAAGATCCCTGTTCACCTGAGTCAGAGGGTACATGGGCCAAAGGACAAAAACTTGCTTCCTCCTCAATAAAATAATCTTCCTAAAATAGGGAGACAACAACGCAAAAAAAAAAAAAAAAAAAAAAAAAAAAAAGCTAATGAAAGTCAGAAAACTGAAAGATCTACACCAAGAATGCCGAGGCCTACAATTTAAAGAGAAATCAACAGAAATTCATTCCCAATGAGACCCTAATCAAAAGAAATGCTGAACTAGAAGTAAACCATCAAAGAGCTAACAATCGTTCAATGAAATTGAATAGAATCATCTCCTAGAGCATTCAGCTTTTGACAGTAGGCTTAATTTCCATGAAAAAAATGTTAGAACCTTCCAAAGAGGTATGAATAAATTGAAGGTAAGTCAAGAAATGGAAGATCTCAACAACCAGTTGATTAACTCCAGGAAACATCAAGAAAATCAGAAATCAAAATGAAATCATATCTCAAAAAAGAGATGGACACAATACAAAATAACACAACAGAAAACAAAAATCAAATAGAAATTATAAAAACCTCTCTAGAACCTCTCACCAAAAGAATCACTTATGAAGAAGACAGAATCTCTGACCTGGAAGATAAGACAGAAGAAATTTATCTGGAGGCCAAAAACATTGCTAAGTTCAAAAAAAATCAAGTGAACAGAACACAAGGGAACCCTAAAATGACCAAGAATCCAGATCATGGGTATACCAGGAGAGGAAATCCAGACCAGAGGCATAGGGACCATATTCAACAAAAGTATTGAAGAAAACTTTCTGAACCTCTCAAAAGATAGGCCCATCTAGATACAAAAAGCCCACAGAATACCAAACAGAAAGGCCCAAAGAAGAAACTATCCAAGACACATCATAGTTAAAAGTCTTAACAATGAAAACAAAGAGAGGGAGTGTGTTAAAAGCAGCAAGAGAGAAACAATTCACAACATGCAAAGGCAATCCCATCAGAATTACATCAGATTTCTCAGTGGAAACCCTGAAAGCCAGAAGGACCTGGAATTGAACATTTCAAAGTCTGAAAAACTATGGCTTCCCACCTCATAATAAATGGTGAAAGAAAAAATTTCCATGAAAAAAGTCAACTCTATGATTATATGAACACAAAGCCAAACCCACAGACCATACTTGAGGGAATACTCCACACAGAACAGTCAAACAACCAATCTCAATAGCCAACAAGAAGAAGAACACAATAACCAAAGTAGACCAGGCTCAAAATAGTACAAAACACAAGAAAGCACCAAACCCCATAAAACACCTCATCATGGCAGAGATTACTTCAAACCTCACAGTAATAACCTTAAATATTAATGGTCTTAATGCACCCATCAAAAGACACAGGTTATCAGGATGGATCAAAAAACTGGACGCTTCTATCTAGACCCTTCTATCTGCTGTCCTCAAGAAACCCACATCACCACTAAAGATAGACACATCCTCAGAGTGAAAGGTTGGAAAATGATATTCCAAGCAAATGTAAATAAAAAACAAGTAGATGTTGCTATTAATATTTAATAGATTTCAAACCAAAAGTAATCAACAAGGACAAAGAAGGCCACTTCTTACTCATCAAGGGAATCATACAACATGAGCACATCACAATCATAAGACATGTGAAACTTACTTTTCTGAATAACAGCACATCCAGAAGCCATAGATTGTTAGTAGAAAATTTTCAGTGCCAGGGATGGGATACCTTGCAGTGAGTGGTTGTCCAGGGAGATCCCTGTTGCCTGCAAAACATTACAGACTATTGCCAAGGCCCTTGGTTTCCCTTGTGAAACAGATGGTAAGACTTCACTTGCCTGAGTGGCAAGGTCACTGAGAATTCAAGCTGGTGCAAAGCAGAAAACCTTGTCCCTATAGACCAGCCAACTGAAAGCTGTAAAAAGCTGCACTGCATGTAGCCCTGTGGGAGACAGAAGTCATCAGTGGTGAAAACAGTGGACAATGGAAACCTCAAGTTTGGCCAGACAGGCCAAATGACCAAACAGGTGCAATAGTGGCATGTCTGCTCTGGGGGAAACCAACTGCTCTATAATTGGACTTATGGCTTGCTCTATGGGAGGGAATACATGATGACAGGTACTGAATAACCTAATCAAAGCCTATGGCAGGGGAGGTCATCAGCCTTAGGTGTATAAAGCCTGCTCTTGTTTGGCTAAATGTATATATTATTCTCACCAAACTGCCCTGAAAGCCCTACACTTAATGTTCACATTCATATATTAATGCTACTCTCACTTCTGGTTAGAGACGCTTCTCTTTTCAGATGGAGATGACCAGTGGGATGACCCAAAAGGCAACATAGTGCTGAGAAGAAGGGACGGAGGAGTGTCCTGCACTGAAACATTTCTATCACACCCTCCAAGGCTCAGGGTCCATTGCAGAAGAGGTAGAAGATAGAATGTAAGAGCCAAAGGAAGAGTACCCCTCCTTACAATGCAACTGTCCAGACAGAAATTGGCCTCGATATCCATGGCCTCACAGTGCCTAGCAATACCTTCACAATAGGAGAAAAAGATAATGACATCAATTTAAAAGAGAGAAAAAAAAAATTTTTTTAAGAGAGACTACTGGAGAGAAGGAGGGTATATGATGGAGAGTGGAGTTTTGAAGGGGAAAAAGGGGAGGGGAGGGAAATATGGTTTATTGTCTGTAAGTATAGAAGTTGTCAATAAAAAAAGACTTAGGCTATCCAGTATATATTTATACCATATATATATGTATATATATATATATATATCAAACACTTTTACACCACAGTTTATAAAACAAAATCTACTTGACAATAAAACAGAAAGAAACACCAACACCATCATAGTCAGAGATGTCAACACTCCATTATCATCAATAGACAGATCATCCAAGAAGAAAATCAACAGGGAAATAATAGAGCTCAACAATACCATAGATCAAATAGATCTAATGGATTATTTCCACCCCAACTCTACAGAAAACACATTCTTCTCCCATAGAAACTTCTCCAAAACTGACCATATATTAAGCCATAAAGTGTGCCTTCACAAAGCCAGGAAAATTGAAGTAATATCCTGCATCATGTCAGATCACAATGCTTTAAAGCTGGAAATTAACAATAAGAGACACAGCAAGAATCCATCATCTCCTGGAGACTAAACAATACACTTTTAAACAGTGAATGGGTCATGGAATAAATCAAAAAAGAAATTATAAAATTTCTAGAATTTAGTGATAATGAAAACACAACCTACCAAAACTTATGGGACACAAGGAAGGCAGTCCTAAGGGGAAAATTCATAGCCCAAAATTCCTTCATTACAAAGACAGAGAGATACCAAATCAATAACCTGCATGTCCACCTAAAGGCACTGGAAAAACGAGAAGAATTAAACCCAAAGACCTCCAGGTGTAAAGAAATAATAAAGATTAGAGCAGAAATTAATGAATTGGAAATTAAGAAACAATTTTTTTAAATCGATGAAATGTAGAGCTGGTTGATCAGGCAAAAAAAAAAGAGAGAGAGAGAGAAGTGTCAAATTACAAAATCAGAAATGAAAAAGGAAAGATCACAATAGACATCAGTGAAATTGAAAAAATCATCAGGGCATACTTCCATAGCCTCTACTCCACAAAATTAAATAATCTGGAAGAAATGGATGAATTCCTAGGCACATACCACCCACCAAAACTAAACTCAGAGCAGACTAATCTCCTAAACAAACCTATCACATCCATAGAGATCGAAAAGGTAATCAAAAAAACTCCCCCAAAAGAAAAGTCCAGGACAGGATGGCTTCTCAGCTGAATTCTATCAAATCTTCATTGAAGAACTGAAACCAATTTTTCTCAAACTGTTCTACATAATCAGAGACCAGGAAATCCTCCCTGACTCCTTCTGTGAAGATAACAACACCCTAATACCAAAACCAGACAGAGATCAACAAAAAGAAAATTATAGGTCTATATCCTTAAGGAATTTAGATCATGAACAAAATCCTTGCAAACTGAATTCAACAACACACCAAAAGCATTATCCACCTTCATCAAGTAGGCTTCATCCCAGAGAGGCAGGGATAGTTTAACCTATGGAAATTGGTCAACATAATACACCACATAAATAAATTAAACCATAAGAACCACATGATCATCTCAATTGATGTGGAGAAGGCCCTTGACAAAATACACCACGTCATTATCAAAATACTGGAATGAATAGGCATGGAGGGTTTATATCTCAACACAATAAAGGCTATGTATAAAACTCCTAAAGCCCAAATAATACTTAATGGGGAAAAACTCAAGGAGTTCCCACTGAGATGGGAAACAAGAAAGGGGTGTCCATTCTCATCACTCTTCTTCAACATAGTACTAGAAATACTAGCCTAAGCAATAAGACAGGAGAAAGAAAGAAAAGTGATTCAAATTGGAAAGGAAGAAGTCAAGTTAGCCATACTTGCAGATGACATGATCCTATACATAAGTGACCAAAACAACTCCATTTCAAAACTTCTAAAGGTGACAAATTCCTTCAGCAAAGTGGCAGGATACAAAAATCAATGCATAAAAATCAGTAGCTTTTCTATATGCAAAGGACAAATATACAGAGAAAGAAATCAGGGAAGCTTCCAATTTTCAATAACAACAAAAATTTAAATACCTTGGAATAACACTAACTAAGGATGTGAAAGACCTATATAATGAAAATATATAGACAGTCAAAAAAGAAATAGAGGAGGACTTGAGAAGATGGGAA
Source organism: Orientallactaga sibirica (assembly GCA_036365145.1). Taxonomy (NCBI): domain Eukaryota; kingdom Metazoa; phylum Chordata; class Mammalia; order Rodentia; family Dipodidae; genus Orientallactaga; species Orientallactaga sibirica. The sequence continues at coordinate 129,632 of JAEOAD010000418.1, forward strand.
GACCTCCCATGCTCCTGGATAGGTAGAAGTAATATTGTGATATACGCAATTCTACCAAAAGTAATATACAGATTTAATGCAATACCAATAAAAAAACACCAGCAACATTCTTCACAAAGATTGAAAAAAATGATCTCAAAATTCATATGGAATGGCAACAGTCTCAGATATCCAAACATAACCTCATGGGGGGAAAAGCCTCTAGTGATATCACCATACCCAACCTAAAGCTATATTGCGAACCCATGGTGACAAAAACAGCATGGTACTGAAACAAAACAGAAATGAAAACCAATAGAACAGAATTGAAGACCCAGACCTTAGGTCAAGTAACTACAGCTGCTGGATCTTTGACAAAAGTGTCACTAATATAGACTGGAGAAAAGACAGCATCTTCAACAAATGGAGTTGGACAAATTGGATGACTATATGTAGAAAAATGAAATTTGATCCATTCATTTTGCCATACACAAAAATCAAGTCCAAATGGATTAAAGACCCCAGTGTAAAACCTGAAACTCAACTACTAGAAGAAAAAATACGAGGCACTGTACATGATATAGGACTGAGAAAAGACTTCGTGAACAAATCCCCAGTAGCCCAGGAAATTAAACAAGCACTCAACCAATGGGATCTCATGAAGCTAAAAAGCTTTTGCAAAGACAAACATACCATAAGCAGAGTCAATAGGTTACCTACTGAATGGGAGAAAGTCTTTGCCAGCTATACCACTGACAGAATCCTAATATCTACAATCTACAAAGAATTCAAAAAACTAAATAATGAAAAATCAAACAACCCACTCCAAAAGTGGGGCAGAGAACCAAATAGGGAGTTCTCAGAGGAAGAATTACAAATGGCTAACACACAGTTAAGAAAATGCTCAATATCCCTAACCATCAGGGAAATGCAAATTAAAACAACTATGAGAGTCTACCTTACCCCAGTAAGGATAGAAAAAAATAAAATGAAAATGAAAACAGATATTGGCAAGGATGTGGAGAAATATGAACACTCATTCACTGTTGGTGGGAATGTAAGCTGGTACAACCACTATGGAAATCTATATGGAGACTCCTGAAAAGGATGAATATAGAATTACCAACAGACTCTACTATTCCCTTACTGGGTATTTACCCTAAAAGCTCCACATCTCAGCTTGGAGATATTTGCTCAATCATGTTTATAGCTGCTCAATTCATAATAGCTAAAAACTGGAATCAACCCAGGTGCTCATTATTGGATGAAAGGCTCTCCAAGATGTGGTATATCTACATGATGGAATTCTACTCAGCAGTAAGAAAAAAAAATGACACATTGAAATTTGTAGCAAAATGGTCAAACTTGGAACAGATCATTTTAAGGGAACTCATACAATCACAGAAAGACAGCTGTTGCATGATCTCACTTATCTGCAGTTCCAAACCTGGATCAGCCCAAGTTGCTGACATATCTAAATAGCATCTCGAGGCTTGGACAATAGGAAGGGTAGGGCTGTGGGAAGGGGAAGAGTGGGAGTGACACAAAACTGAACCCAAATTGAACTGCTACCATAGAACCCTGTATCCTGGAAGTCAGACTAAAAAGTGGAACCCTCAAGAGGACCTTAGGGGGAGCACCTGAGCTGAAGGGTCCTGGAGAGGGTGAAACAAAACCTAACCTCAAATTTCTCTTGTTCTCTTTCTTCTCTGTCTTTTTCTTTTTTCTTTTCCCTTGGCACTGGCCTATAATGCCCTGTACCAGGATGTGGTCTACATCCACAATGAGCTGTTGATCAGAGAGACCTACTAGTTCTCCCAAAACAAATAAGACAGACTTCTATCAGAGGACTTGATTACCCACCAGAGGTTGATAGTAAGACTCTACTGCTGTAGACACCATATGCTGTTAGCATGGACCATGGAGAGACCTGGTTATAGGAGAGCCAGTCCCCAGACAATTAGCCCATCTAGAGCTGGAAGGCACTGCATGAGCTAATGGGGGGAAGTGGCCAACATCTCTCCAAGCAAACATCTGTCCACTCAAAGTCTAAGTGACTCAGAAGCAAACAACTTGATGTGATGCTCACACAAGTGCAATAGGGGCACACACCCATGGTGGGTAACCAACTGCTATTGGATTGGCTAACACATCTGTTCAGTGGAAAGGAAACCATATCTGGAACTGGGAAACAGGTCAGAATCATATCCAGATAATGATTCTGCTTTCCATTGTCAAGCTCCCACTAACATTAGACTATAAGAGAGTCTACACCCTTTTAATTCTCTCTAAATTAATAATGGTTATCCCATTTACCTGGTGCTGACTTCATTCTGCTGTGGAGAATCTGCTTATCTTTTTTAGACAGGAGCTGGACCTGAGGAGATAAATGACCCAGTGCACTCCACTCTGGCCCCAACTGAAACCACAGAGGAATTGGGGAAATGAGCAAGAGTACTGTTTTCTTAGTGAATCTGTATCAGCTGGTGGAGATAGCTACTGAGAACACTCAACACCTACCAAACCAGAGATCCAGAGGCTCCTAAGTACCCATCACTGAAGTAGGCTTAAAATGCTTCCAACATGGTTCAATGAATTTTCCAGAAAAGGGGGCAGAAAGATTGTTAGAGGGATATTTTGCAGAGACATTGCCTTAGCCCCCAATATGCATGACCCACAATCCCCATGTGGTTGATCTGCCTCCCAAATGAGGAAGGCCTCTTCAGAAAACAGGCAGGGAGGAGGGAAAGGATGGTACCAACATGTGTTGTTTACATACTAAATAAGTCCATATCTAATGAGTTGTGTACTCCTGTATCATTGAAGATGATATGAACATTTATGTTTATTAGTTTTAGCAACAACTTTATTATTACTTGAATAAATAAAAGTAGAAACTCCAAGTTTAGTCTTGTTAAACTGAGAATGCTAAAGAACTGGAGAAAAAAAAAACTAAATCAAATGAGAAAGAAAATAAATGTATTTGTTGGATAAGAGGTGTACTTAATTCAGTAAAATGACAAGGGTGCACAGATTTATTAAGTAGATTATATGTAGTATTCTAATTCTAATTCATACAATTCTGAAATGCTTCCATTACTAATTCTCTTCTATTAGAGACAGTCCCATTGGGACAGATTACATAATGGAAATGGAATATATTTCTTTTTCATGGTAGAAATGCCCTTGTGATTTTGATAGCACTTTCTAACAATGCACTGACATGTAGATAATTATATGATTTGGGATTCATGCAGTTCTCCCAGAAAGAATTCTATATACTGAACAATTATATTCAAAGTGATTCTGTGTACCACTCAGATGAAAACATGTACCACTCTGATAAAATGTCTCATTCCTCCAAAAGTAGAAAATATGGTAAACAACCAAACAAGAAGAAAGTAAGGCATATTGTGAAAAAATATAAATATTTCGGGGCTAGGGAGATGGCTAAGTAGTTAAAAGTATTTGCTGCCCAAGTATGAGGCCCTGAGTTCTGATTCTCAAAACCCAAAACATAAATCTGGACATGGTAAATCAAGTATCTAATTCCAGCATGCCTACAGCAATGGAAGGTAGGAGACAGAAGAATCCCAAAACTCACTAGTCAGCTACTCTGGTTTTCACAGTGGCAAGCAACAAGAGAAACCTGATCTCAATCAAAGTAGAAGATGAAGACTGACTCCCCAGGATGTCTCATGATCTCCACACAAGCACCATAGAAGCTGCATGCCCATATATAGATACATCATAGATATGCCTACACATACATGCACACAAAATATTTCATATAATTTTTGAAATACAGTACAAAGTTCTTTAGAAAGGTGGAGTTTTTGTTGTTGACATATAAATTTTTGCCCTAAGTTCTACAGGACATATCAAAATAAGAAATCTAGTTTGATTCAGTCTAAACTATTAGAAAGAAAGTAGTTCAGAACTACTGTAGTAGACTGTAACAGATTGGCTGAGATGAACTTCCAAACCAGGCACAGTTATGGAGGAAAGGATATTTATTGAAGCTTACAGATCCAGGGGTAGTTCCATAGTGGTAGAAGTTGGCCCCTTCTTAAAGGACCAGGCAGAGAGAGAGAGAGGGAGGGAGAAAGCCACACCACATAGCACACTTCAGGAACTCCAATTAAGCACGTTGCATATCTTTAGATTGTAACTTCAAAACCACCCCCCTACCTTGGGGCTGGACCCTAAGATCTCCCCAGTGACACCTTCTCCAGACAGGTGGCTATATATCTGAATTACAGACTGTAATAAAACACTGAATATATTGGGGGCTATCTATTCAAACTACCAAACTAAGATAAACATTTAAACATTTAAAAACCATCCAAGCCTATTGTTTAGGACCCAGATTTATTGAAAACAAATAAAGCACTGACCCAAGTAGTCAAGGTTTGATATCTCTTCCCTTTGTGTGGGCTGGACCTTGCGTCTAAAAAATTGGATATGGCAAAAGTAATCCTACATCACTTCTGAGATTAGGTTCAAAAACTGTGACTTTAATCTTGACTGTATTCAATCCCTCTCTCACACATTCACTCAGAGGGAAGTCAACTGTCATGTTAGGAGAAGCCTGATGGTGAATCTCACATAGCAAGGAGAATAAGGAGGCCAAAAGTCAGCAAAGAGCAGAAACCTTCAGTTCAGGGCTGGAGAGATAAATCAGCAGTGAAAGGCACTTGTGTACAAAGCCTAAAGACCTGAGTTTGACCTCCCCAGCACCTACATGAAGCTGGATGCAAAGTGCAGCATGCATCTGTGATCCTACCATGCCTATGGCAATGGGAGGTGGCATCCAAAGAAGCCAAAGCTCGTAGGTCATCTAGATCCATCTCAAAGAAGGTGGAGTAGAAGAGGACAGGCATCTAGAAGTTGAAAGCAGAATGTACTTTGATATATATAACTCAAAGGACTGATCTTTACACCACAGAAAAGATGTTAAGAATAAGGGATAATAAATAGTGGCAGAAAACCTAAAAAATATACCCTTCTCAAGTAATTCAATAACATGAGACTTTACTTTTAGTTTTGGTTAAAGTGTACCCTTGCAATTTCTTTATGAAATATAAGCATTTAGTTTTGCTCTGGAGCCAGTTGTTCTAGACTATATTAAAGAAAAAAAGAGGAAAGTAGAAAAGGACAACTAGTGAGACATATGTTCCAAAGAGTATTGCCTTCAAGAAAGTTCCCTATTTGGGTTTTCTCAAAATAAGTAAATCAAAATTCTACTATGGCATATTTTCTGCATGATAATGGCTGGTTTATCTGTCTCCATGCCAGACAATGAGAAAAATGGGTTGAAATTGGGTTTTATTTAAACATATATCCCAATACATTTTTTTTTTCAGGAAGAGAACACTGCCTAGGCATAGAACATCATTTAGTATTTAGTTACTAAATAAATCAATGAATTTGTAACTCCAGTGGATTAGAGCCCCAGAGCAGCATGCAGTAGAGCACAAAGGAAGGACCCAAGCAGCTGTAAAGGCTGCAGGAGCCAGATCACCAACAAAGAGGCAGCCTCACCAAGTAGACTGCCTGCTAAAACAATCAACATAATGCTCACCACTTCCAGAAGATTTTGAGTCAGAGGCTTATAACGTAAACCTCAAAATGTTCAAGATAAAATTCAATATGACTTGGCCTACAAAGAACCAAGAAGATCTAAGCAGTCCTTAAGAGAAACAGCCAAACTCCACATCACTCAGGAATGTGATATCTCAGTTAAAGAGATAATTAAGGATTTGTTGCTTCAGTTTATAATGGTGGAAACCCAATACACTCTAACTCTTCTGCTGATTATAGTTAAAACTTGTAAAACCCAATACAAAAAGCAATTATCTGATGACCTTGAAAATAAATCATAGTAAGTGTATTGATGAATAAAACCTGAACTAAAAGAACAGACTTACTGCATTGAGTTCCCCAGCTTTATCTCAAAGGCACCTCAAATCCTGGAATATAGCAAGTGTGGGAGGGAAAATCTCCACGAGAAATATTCTGATCAGAGGACTGAGTAGGTAGCAGTCCTGATAGTGGGAGAGAAGTACTGCTTTTGTTTTGTGTTTTGCTTTTATTCTGCTTTTCTTTTTTCCCTCAAATCTGTCCTGTCCCAAAGCAAGACTTAGTGTGAGTATACTAATAGTAGTGGTCATATAAGCTTGGAGGTGCCCTCAGAGGGGGAGAAAAAGCAATTCTTTTCTCTTTTGTCCAGCTACAAGAACCAAGAACAAGTAGGTACTCATAGAGAGTTGGGACATAAGTTTTTATTTTTATATTTTTGCCACTGTGCCCAAATGAAGACCTGGTTATAGGACTTGCACAAAACTGTGAGGAGGCTAAAATGCTACAAGTGCAATTTCCAGGCAAAAAGCCTGGGATGACCCTTGAAAAGTGAGAGCACACACCAGCTGAAGAGGATTCTTTAGGTCCTTTTACTTCTGTAGGAGCCTTCACAAATTCTAGCTCATTCCTAAAATCTGCATGTTCAAGACAGATCCAAATCAGAATGGTGAAAGACAGTGTACACCAGACCCGGGTCCCTCACTGGCCCTCAGTGGAACACAAAGCATAGGTCCAAGTAGCTGCCAAGGTTCCAAAAGCAGGACAACAGACAGAGGCAGACTCACCAAGTAGACTTCCTGCCAAAATGACCACCATAATAACACCCACCACTACTGCCAGAAGACTTTCACAAATCAGAGGCTCATAACATAACACTCATGATGTTCAACCAAAATTACTTGGTATGCAAACAACCACAATAGTCTAAACAGTCCTTAAGAGAAAGAGACATCACCAAATGCTGACCTCAAGATGGCAGATGTTGGGATGATTAGACAAACATTGTAATGCAATTATTGTAATTATCTCCAAGCAGAATATTTGTCTACTTCAGCTTCTGTACTTGCTACAATAAACTGTTCTTTATCTCTGGCCTAGCAAACTCCTGTTTTTCTGTCAGTATGGAGGCATGCAAGACCATCTTTATACTTCCTGACTTGACAATTTAACAAATACCAAGAATGACAAGACAAAGGTCACTATAGACCTTAGAGACATCTTTTAAATGACAAAGGAATACTACAAACAACAATATGTCCATTAACTTAATAATGTATGGGCAATTCCTGTGTCTTTCACACAATAAAAACCAGCAACATACAGAAGGCACCATATAATTGTGCATCTGGCTTTACATGGATAATGGGGAATAGAGCCCTGGTTGTTAGGTTTTGCAGTCAAAGGCCTTAACCATGGAAACATCTCTCCAACCCCTCTACAAAATTTTATAAAATAAATTTCCTTTATTGAAAATATGACAAATATTTCCTTCTCTATTTTGTTAAGATGAAGTATATTGATTGACTCATGTTTGACTTCCCAGTTCCCATATAAACTAGATGCACAGTGATGCAAGAATGCAAGGTCACATATGTACACAAGGGGGCATATGCATCTGGCGTTTGATTGGAGTGGCTGGACGCATGGTGCACCAATTCTCTCTCTCTCTCTTTCACTCTCACTTAAAAAAAATAAGGTGGTGAGTGATTGATGAAGGCACTCAAAATCAACCTACACACACTTGCACACACAATCATAATTTATGCACACATATATGCATGCACAATACACACACATACACACATCCAAAAGAAGAACATATGGAAAACATCAGTTAGGAAAGGGTAGGGGATATTACGTGTCACCTACAGTGGCCTTAATCCATTAAGACTTCATTCTAGAAATACACAGTTCAGTAAAACTGTGGTCCTGCCAAGTTAAACTTGAACTCTGTCATGTCATTTCAGCCAAATGCTGCAGAATACACACTTTTCAGCAGAACATGGATCATTCTCTAAAATAGACCAAATTTTAACAAATACAGGAAAACTGAAATAATTCCTTACACTCTATCTGATCACAATGAGATCAACCTACAAATCAATAGCAAGAAAAGCTATAGAGCATATACAAAATCATGGAAACTAAACAACACACTACTAAATGATGAATGGATCAATGAAGAAATCAAGAAGAAAATCAAAAAATTCACAGACTCAAATGATAATGAGAACACAACATACCAAAACGTTTGGGACACAATGAGAGCAGTCCGAAGAGGGAAATTTATAGCATTAAGTGCCTATACTAAGAAATTAGAAAGGTTGCAAGTAAACAACTTAATTATTCACCCTAAGGCCTTGGAAAAAGAACAAGGCAAACTAAAAACCAGAACACAGGAAGAAATAACAAAAATTAGGACAGAGATTAATGAAATAGAACCCCCCCAAAAAAAAAAATCCAAAGAATCAATGAAACAAAGAATAGGTTCTTTGAAAGAATAAACAAGATTGATAAACCCTTAGCAAATCTGACCAAAAGAAAGAGAAGAGACACAAATTAATAAAATTAGAGATGAAAAAGGCACCATCACAACAGATACCAGAGAAATTTAAAAAATCATAGGGATATACTATAAGAACATATACTCCACCAAGTTTGAAAATCTGAAAGACATGGATGATTTCCTTGATTTATATGACCTACATAAATTGAATGAAGATGAAATTAACCACTTATATAGACCTATAACAAGTATGAAGTTCCAAGCAGTTATAAAAGTCTCCCAACTAAAAAATGTCCAGGCCCAGGTGGATTCACTGCTGAATTTTACCAGACCTTAATGGAAGAACTAACACCAATGCTTCTTAAACTTTTCCAGTAAATAGAAAAGGAAGGAATCTTGCCAAATTCCTTCTATAAAGCCAGCATCACCATGATACCAAAACCAGACAAAGATAAAAAAAAAACAACTTACAGACCAATCTCCCTCATGAACATAGATGCAAAAATTGTCAACAAAATATTGGCAAACAGAATATAGGAATATAATAGAAATATCATTCACCGTCAACCAAGTAGGCTTGGTTCAACATATGCAAATCAATAAATGTAATACATTATAGAAATTAACTGAATGACAAAAATCACATGATCATTTTATTAGATGCAGAAAAAGCATTTGACAAAATCCAATATCCTTTCATGATAAAAGTCCTACAGAGACTGGGAATAGAAGGAACATATCTCAACATAATAAAGGCTATTTATGACAAACCCACAGCCAACATAATACTAAATGGAGAAAAACTTGAAACTTTTCCATTAAAATCAGGCACAAGACAAGTGTGTCCACTGTCCCCACTTTTATTGAATATAGTACTGGAAGTCTTAGCCATAGAAATAAGGCAAGAGACACACATAAATGGGATACAAATTGGAAAGGAAAAGATCAAGTTATCATTATTTGCAGATGATATGATTCTCTACATAAAGGACCCTAAAGACTATACCAGCACACTGTTAGAGTTGATAAACATATATGTCCATGTTGCAGGATACAAAATAAACACATGGAAATCAGTAGCCTTCCTATAGGCTAACAAAAAACACACAGAGGATGAAATCAGAGAATCACTCCCATTCACAATTGCATCAAATAAATAAATAAATAAATAAATAAAGTACCTTGGGATAAACCTAACCAAGGAAGTGAAGGATCTCTATAATGAAAACTTTAAAACACTCAAGTGAGAAATTGCAGAAGACACTAGGAAATGGAAAGACATCCCATATTCTTGGATTGGAAGAATAAATATTGTGAAAATGGCAATCTTACCAAAAGCAATCTATACATTTAATGCAATCCCCATCAAAATTCCAATGGCATTCTTCACAGAAATAGAAAATCAATTCAAAAACTCATTTGGAAGCACAAAAAAAAATTGAATATCTAAAACAATTTTGAGCAACAAAAATAAGGCTGGTGGTATCACCATATCTGATTTTAACCTATATCACAGAGCCATGGTAACAAAAACAGCATGGTACTGGCCCAAACACAGACATGTATATCAATGGAACAGAATAGAGGACCCTGATGTAAGTCCAGGTAGGTATAGCTACGAGATCTTCAACAAAAATGTCAAAAATACTCACTGGAGTAAAGACAGCCACTTCAGCAAATGGTCCTGGGAAAACTGGATATGTATCTGTAGAAGGATGAAAATAGATCCTTATCTCTCTCCATGCACAAGAATTAAGTCCAAGTTGATCAAAAACCTTAATATCAGACCCAAAACTCTGAAACTACTAGAGGAGAAAGGAGGGGAAACCCTTCAATATATTGATCTTGGCAAAGACTTTCTGAACATAACCCCAAATGCTCAGGAAATAAAACCTGTTCAACTGCTCGGACCTCATGAAATTACAAAGCTTTTGTACAGCTAAGGACACTGTGAATAGAGCAAAGAGGCAACCTACAGAATGGGAGAAAATCTTTGCCAGCTATACATCTGACACAGGGTGAATATCTAGGATATACAAATAACTCAAAAAATTAAATAGTAATAAATCAAACAACACAATTAAGAAATGGGCTAGGGAACTAACTAGAGCGTTCTCAAAAGAAGAAATACAGATGGCATGCAAGCATATAAAAAAAAAGTTCTACATCTCTAGTCATCAGGGAAATGCAGATTAAAACTACTCTGAGATTCTATCTCACTCCTGTCAGATGGGCTACCATCATGAAAATAAATGACCATAAATGCTGGCGAGGATGCAGAAAAAGAGGAACCCTTATACACTGTTGGTGGGACTGAAATCTGGTCCAGCCATTGTGGAAATCAGTGTGGATGTTCCTGAGACAGCTAAAAATAGATCTACCATATTGACCCAGCTGTACCATATATCCTAAGGACTTGTCTCACTACCTTAGAGATACTTGCTCAACCATATTTATTGCTGCTCTATTCACAATAGCTAGGAACTGGAACCATCCTAGATATCTCTCAACTGAGGAATGGATATTGATGATGTGGCACATTTACACAATGGAGTTCTACTCAGTTGTAAAGAAAAATGAAGCTAGGAAATTTGCAGGAAAATGGATGGATCTGGAAAGGATTATACGTAGTGAGGTAACCCAGGACCAGAAAGTCATTTCACCATGCTTATTGGGCATGGTGGCATATTTCTGTAATCCAGAACTCGGGAGGGTGAGGCATGAGGATCAAGAGGTTGAGACCAGGGCTAGGGGGATGGCTCTGTGGGTAAAATGCTTGTCATGCAATCATAAGTCTACTTGAGTTTAGATGCCCAGGCCCCATGTAAAAGCCAGAATCTGTATTGAGTGTCTGTCTGCCTAGTTCGATGGAAAGATGAGAGGCTGAAACAAAGAATTTCCCAGAAATTCATGGGCCAACTAGCCTGGCAAATGGAGCAGTGAATAAAGAGACTATGATTCAAAACTGAGGTGGAAGGCAAGGAGTGACCCTGAAAGTTGCCCTTTAACATCCACCTGTGCACTATGACACACACACACACTTGCACATAACACAGACACACACACACACACCAAAAAATAAAATGTCTGAGGCCAGTCTGGGCTATATAATAAGATCCTGTCAGAAAGGAAGTACAGAAAGGAGGGATAGAGGTAGAAAGAGAGGGAGGAATGTGGAAGGAAGCACTTCCCCATTTTTATCTTGTAGCTTTCACCCACTGGTTAATTTTATTCATGACCAGTTCATGGAGTTACCAAGTTAAGCATTATTTTTGGATCCATGAGAGTGGTTTTGGATGATATTAGCATTTGAATCAGAGTATACAATAAAGTACAGCTCCCTCTTAATGTGAATAGACCCCATCTAATCTTTTCTGGCCCCAAGAGCTAGAATTTATACCATTGGCTACCTGCTTTCCAGACCTCTAACTCAAACTGAATTATACTACCAGACTTCCTAGATGTCCTTCTTATAAACACATTTGGGGGCTTCTCAGCACCCATTATCTCATAAGCCAATTCTTCAAAATAAACATCACCTAATGGTTCTATTTCTCTGAAGAACCCCAATATGATGCCAATTCACTAAGACAGAAAAAGAAAGACACAAAAGCCTCTCTTCTAAATTGTCAGACTATCACTTATGGAATTCTTTTTAATTTAACTTATTTATTTATTTATTTTAGAAACAGAGAAAGGCAGAGAGAGAGAAAATGGGTGTTCCAGGGTCTTCAGCCACTTCAAATGAACTCCAGATGCATGTGCCATCATAGCTTACATGGGTACTGGGGAGTCAAATCTAAGTCCTTAGGCTTCACAGGCAAGTGCCTTAACTGCTAAGCCATCTCTCCAGCCCCAGAATTATTTTTAATTGAATTAAAATTTACATACTACACAGTGAAAGATTCAGAGCTTACACATACAATTCAATAGTTTTGCCATATAATCACTAACTTAATTAATATGAATATTTAAAATTTTTCCCACAATGGACTTCCGGTCAAGATGGTGTCTACCTAACAATGCTTCACCTTTCGGGGAAAGAAATGCAAGATTGGTGGGGTTTTTAGGGTCTGCAAATCCTAGCAGACCTCCAGTGGGAGGGCATGGAGGAGCAAAGTAGAGAATCTGCTGATTCCCATGCTCTCGTGTAGCCACCAGTCCTCCAAACCCCTCAAGCAGTCATCCCAGCCACCACATCACTAGGTTCCTCCTACACTACCCACAGGCTATGGCTTTCCTCCCTCTTTATGCCACCAGCACCTCTATCCCAGCTGTGACCACCATCCCAACCGCTGCTCCACTGTGCACGGGCCAGGTTCTCCTGCACTACCTGCAGGCTACATAGACTCAGACCAGCCAGCTAGCATTCCTTCCTACCTCCCTAGGCTTTCCTCCCCCTTCCCATCACCAGGACTTCCACTCCATACCCCCATGCCACATCACCAGACCCATAGCAGTCCCATCCCCCTTCCACTTAACCATGCCACTGAACCTGCAGCATCCCATCCCCTTCCTGCTTCACCATACCACCACAACAGTCCCATCCTCTCTCCCAACCATGTCACAGGGCCCTACAGTCTCATCCAACCCCAGCTTCCATCTCAAAACTCTTAAAGGTGATTAATTTCTCCATCAAGTAGTGGGATATAAAAGTCAACACACAAGAATCAGTAGCCTTTGTATATGCAAAGGACAAAGATACAGAGAAAGAAATTAGTAACATTGTCCCATTTTCAATAGCAACAAAAAAATTAAAAACCTTAGAATAATATTAACCAAGGATGTGAAAGACTTATATAATAACATAAAAACACTCTAGAAAGAAATTGAGGAGGACTTGAAAAATAGAAAGAACTCCTATGCTGCTGGATAGGCAAAAGTAACATTGTGAGAATGGCAATCTTACCAAAAGCAATATACAGATTTAATGCAATACCATTAAATCCCAGCATTTTTCCTCAGCAAAAGAAACACCTCTGGAGGCATCACCATACTTGATCTAAAACTATATTACAAAGACATAGTAACAAAACAGCATGGTACTGGAATAAAAACAGGATTATGGACCAATGGAACAGAATAGAGGACCTGGACTTTGGGTCAAGTAACTAGAGCTACTTGATATTCGACAAAGGCCCTGAAAAAGTAGACTGGAAAAAAGACAGCATCTTCAACAAATGGTGCTGGACAAACCAGATAACCATATGGAGGAAAGTGAAACTAGACATACACATCTTGCTATGCACAAAAATCATGTCCAAATGAATCAAAGATCTCAATATAAGACCAGAACCTCTGCTACTACTGGAAGAAAAATTAAGAGGAACTTTCCATGATATAGGAGTGGGAAAAGACTTCCTGAATAAACCCCCATATCTCAGAAAATTTAGCATTCACTCAACCATTGGGATATCATGAATCTGAAAAGTTTTTTCACAAACATACAATAAGCAGAGCCAATAGATTACCCACAGAATGGGAGAAAATTTTGCCAACTATATAACTGACAGCAGCCTAATTTTTAGAACCTACAAAGAACTCAAAAACCTAAACACTGAAAAGTCAAACAATCCACTCACAAAATGGGGCAGAAAACCAAATAGGGAGTTCTCAGAGGAAGAAATACAAATGGCAAACACACACTTAAGAAAATGTTCAACAACTGCCTTGAGACTTCTGGTCAAGATGGCATCTGACTAACCTCACCTCACCTCACCTCACCTCACCTCACCTCACCTCATGGGGAAGGAAAGGCAAGACCCTTAAGGTTTATTGGGGATTTTTAGGGGTTGGCTGTTCTAGTAGGCTTACAGTGGGAGGGTGTGGAGGAGCAAAATAGGGAGTCCACTGATTCCCACACTCTTGGGTAGCCCACCAGTTCCCCAATCCCCTCAAGCAGTCATCCTAGCCACAATGCCAGCTGGAGGTCCCTCCTACACTAACCATAGTCCAAGTGTACCTAAGCTAACAGGTTAAGACCTCCACCCCAGGCCTCCCCACCATCGTGCAGAGCTCCACAGGCACAACTCAGTCCCATGCACTGGTGCAGCCCTAGCTTTTCTGAGCTCCTCATGTGACCACAGTCCCACTCACCAGTCCTGCCCTACTCTTTATGAGCTCTGTGCACCACCATGGTCCCACTCACTGGTCCCACCCTAGACCTTCTGAGCTCTGTGCACCACCACAGTCACACTAGCCAGTCCCTCCTGCAGTCCCAGTCACCATTCCCATACTAGCCTTTCTGAGACCCACATGCCATCACAGTCCCCATTGTCAGTCCCACCCTAACCTTTCTGAGCTCCAGGCACCAAGGCAGTCCCACTCACCAGTCCCACCCTACCCTTTCTGAGCTTGTGCACCATTGCAGTTCCAGTCACTTGTCTCACCCACTCTTTCAAAAGAAAATCCCATCAAGTTACAAGAAGCCAGCAGAACTCCAAACAGACTGGACCAATGAAGAAATTCTCCAAGACATATTATCATTAAGACTCTAAACATCAATCACAAAGAGAAAGTCCTAAAAGCAGCTATGGAGAAACAACACATTATATATAAAGGAAATCCCATCAGAATTACTCCAGACTTCTCAATGGAAACTAGAAGGTCCAGGAATGGAACACTGCCAACTCTAAGAACTTTTGGCTTCCAACCCAAACTACTCTACTGAGCAAAAGTATCCCTCATAATAGATGGTGAAAGCAAAACTTTCCATGATAAAACTCAGCTTTACAACTATATGAACACAAAGCCAAACCTACAGCGAGTACTTCAGGGAATTCTCCACACAGAAGAATCAAATAACCAACCTGAAGTGCCTGTGAGAAGCATATCACAATAACAAAACTTTGAGAAGGCACAAAAACTACAAAGACCAAGAAAACACCAAAACACATAAACCACCGCAATATGGTAGGTATTAAATCAAACCTCACAGTTATTGCCCTAAATATTAACGGCCTTAATTCACTCATCAAGAGACATAAGCTAAGGGGGTGGATCAGAAAATTAGACCCCTCAATCTGCTTTCTTCATGAAACCACCTCACCACTAAAGACAGACACCTCCTCAGGGTGAAAGGGTGGAAAATGATATTCCAAGCAAATGGAAATAAGAAACGAGCACGCTTTGCTATACTTATTTTGGATAAAATAAACTTCAAACCAAAAGTAATAAAAAACCAAAGAAGGCCATTTCTTACTTATCAAGGGAACAATCCAACAAGAAGATATCACAATTATCAATCTTTATGTAGCAAACACAAGTGCACCACAATTCATAAAACAAAACCTACTTGACAATAAAAGAGAAATAACCACTAACACCATCATAGTTGAGGACTGAATACTCCACTATCAGCAATAGATAGATCATCTAAACAGAAAATTCACAGGGAAGTAAGAGAGTTCAATAGCACCATAGAGCAATTAGACCTAATAGACATCTATAGAACACTTTACCCCAAATCCACATATTACACATTCTTCTCAGCAGCCCATGGAACCTTCTTTAAAATAGACCAAATACTGAGTCATAAAGCCTGCCTCCATATATTTAGGAGGATTGACATAATTTCCTGCATGATATCAGATCACTGTTGGGCCCTAAGAGGCCTGGGCGTGAGGTCCAGTGGAACTTCCTGAGCCTGGCTAGAGTTTGGCGACCTGTCTTTGGCCTATTACTCCTGCTTAGGAGTGACTCAGAAAGACCTAAGCCAAAACTGCCTCCGCCCAGCTACTGCTAACGTGGTGAAATACTATTGGCCCCTACACCTTTATCCCATCCTGAGACCCCACCCTCTTTCTCAGTGCTATATAAACACCTTCCTACTACAATAAAATGAGATCCTGCTTCAACAAGACTCCCGACCCAGTGTGTTTTTCTTTCCAGTGCCTTGGAGGAGGGGGTTCTGGGTCGCCGACACTCACCATCCCGCTCAGCCCCAAGAAGGGACTGGCTGGACCGGCTCCTTCTTCAGCCCTACCTGCCAGAGGACCCGGCAATCACAATGCTTCATTGCTAGAAATTAACAACAAAAGTTGGGCCAGGAAGCCAACCAGCTCCTGGAAACTGAAAAACACACTCTTAAACAAGAAGTGGGTAGTGGACAAAATAAAAAATGAAACTGCAAAATTTATATAAATGAAAATGAGAACACAACATACCAAAACTTATGGGACACAATGAAGATGGCCCTCAGGGGAAAATTCATTGTGCTAAATGCCTTCATAACAAAGACAGAGAGATCCCAAATCAATAACCTAACCATCCACCTAAAGGCATTGGAAAAACAAGAAGTATCCAACCCAAAAAGCTCCAGACAGAAAGAAATAATTAAGATCAGAGTAGAAATTAATGAATTGGAAACTAAGAAAACAATTAAGAAAATTGATCAAACAAAGAGCTTGTTCTTTGGGAAAAAAAAAAAAAAAAGAAAATGTTCAACATCCCTAACTTTCAGGGAAATACAAATGAAAACAACTATGAGATTCCACCTTACCACAGTAAGGATAGCAAACATTAAAAAATCAAATGAAGGGCTGGAGAAATGGCTTAGCGGTTAAGGCACATGCCTGCAAAGCCTAAGGACCCCTGTTTGATTCTCCAGGACCCACATAAGCTAGATGAACATGGTGGCACATGCGTCTGGAGTTCGTTTGCAGTGACTAGAGGCCCTGGTGTGCCCATTCACATTCTTCCTCTCTCTTTCTCTCCCTCTCTCTCTCTTTCTCTCTCTCTCTCTCTCCCTCTCTCTCTCAAATAAATAAATAAATAAATAAATAAATAAATAAATAATTTTTTTAATCAAATGAAAACAAATGCTGGTGAGTTTATGGAGAAATAGGAACCCTCATTCACTGTTGGTGGGGATATACAATGGTACAATTGCTATGGAAAGCAATATGGAGGCTCCTAAAAAGGTTGACTCTAGAGGTTACCAAAAGACCCAGTTATTCCCTTACTAGGCATTTACCCTAAAAGCTCCAGGCCTCAGTTCAGAGATATTTGTGCAACCATATTTATAGCTGCTCAATTCATAATAGCTAAGAACTGGAATCAACCCAGATCTCCATCATTGGATGAATGGATAAACGGGATGTGGTATATCTACATGATGGAATTCTACACAGCAGTAAGAAAAAAATTACACAATGAAATTTGTAGAAAAATGGTTGACCTTGGAACAGATCATTCTCAGTGAACTCACCCAATTACAGAAAGACAATCATTGAATGGTGGTCATTCACCTGTAGCTTCTACCCTGCATCAGCCTGAGATGCTGACATACCTAATAGGCATCTCAAGGACCCAACAATAGGGAGGGTGGGGCTGGAAGGGAGGGTAAGGGGGGGACACAAAATGGAACCCAAATGAAACTGGTACCATAAAATCCTATATCCTGAAAGACAGACTAAAAAGTTGAACCTTCATCAGGTCCTTAGAGGGAACACCTGAATCAAAGGGCCCTGGGGAGGGTATGATGAAGACTAACCTTAATTTTCTCCTGTTTCTCTCTCTCTCTCTCTCTTTTCTCTCTTTCTCTTTTATTATTACCTATCTTTTTCTTCCTTCTTTTCCCTTGGTGCTGGCCTGGAACTCCCAGTAGCAGGATGTGGTTAACATCCACAGTGAGCCATTGATCAGAGAGACCTACAAGGTTTCCCAAAAGAAGACAGACTTCTGTCAGAACACTTGATTACCCACCAAAGGTTAATGGTAAGACCCTACCGCAGAAGACAACATATGCTGTCAGTACGGAACATGGAGAGACCTGGCAGGAATCTGGATGAGAGACAGTCCCCAGTTAGTTCATCTAGTGCCAGAAGGTGCTACATGAGCTACTGGGGGAAAATGGCCAATATCTGCATAATCAGCTTGAGGTCTAAGCTACTTAGCAGCAAACAAACTGATGTGAAACTCACCCAAGTGCAATAGTGGCACACAGCCATAGTGGGTAACCAACTGCTCTTGGGTTGGCTAACACATCTGCTCCGTGGAACAGAACCCATACCTGGAACTGGGAAACAAGTCTGAATCATATCCAAATAACAAGTTTGCTCTCCAATGTCAAGCTTCCACCAATCTTGAGCTACAAGAGGGCCTGCACCTATTAAATTCTCTCTGAACTAATAATGGTTATCCCATTTATCCAGTGCTGACTTCACTCTCCATTGGAGAATCTGCTTCTTTTTTTCAGATGGATGCAAAACCTAAGGAGAGAATCAGCCCATGGCACCTCCCCGGGGCCCCAGCTGAAACTATAGAGTAATTGGAGAAATGAGCACGAGTGCTGCTTTTTTGCTGAACCTGGCATCAGCACAAGGGTGAAGGAGATAAACACAGAGAACACTCAACTCCAACCAAACCATATATCCAGAGACACAGAGCTCCCAAGACCTCATCACTGAAGTCGACTTAAAACAAACCCAACATGGCTCAGGGAAATTAGCGCAAGAGGGGGCAGAAAGATTGTTAGATCCACAAGTTGGGACACTATGCACAGAGACATTGCCTCTTCCCCATAACTGACGGCTACCCCCACAATGCATGACCCACAATCTCCATGGGGATAACTGGAATCCCCAACAAGGAGGGTCCCTTTGGTGGGGGGAACAGGGATGAAGGTAAGGATAGAACCAACATGGGCTGTTTACATGAGTATGTACACAACTAATAAAAATATTCCCATAATGATAGCAAATTTGCTATCTCCTTAGACTCACTTCCAATCCTCAAATAGCAACTGTTCTGAACTGTTTAAATTTGTTTGCTCTTGAGAACCATATGAATGGATTCATACAAAGAGTTCTTATGTGGGTCAATCTTTTCAACATAAAGATTTTGAGATGTACTGTGTAATAGTATATATCATTTGCTTTTTCTTTTATATATATTTTTTATTAATCAGTATTGTATTATATGAATTCATCACCACTTTCCTACATTGTCCTAGTGATGATGTATGCTTCCATTAGCCTGGAACTTTTATGAACAGATGCATATCCATTCCCACACAAGTCTCCCTGTAAAGATATATGTGAAGCCCTGTTAACTGAGAGGGGCTGGCAATAACATTCCAATCATAATAACCATGCCAAGTCCTCAGCTGTTTATTTCTAAGTGATATTCTCCACTAAAAAGCACCCAGCACATCTTGAAGAAATGACTGGTTCACGGTGGAACTGAGGAAATACAAGACAAACATGGAATATGTTTGTTTGTTTGTTTGTTGATGTACTTATTTTATAAGTGATATTTTAAATGTTAATTTATAACACATAAAATTTACCCACACCCATTATGAATAAACAGAACTTTATATAATCTCAGAGAGCTTCCTCACTGAAACATTAATTGCCGTAAGAGAAAAAAAACAGTAACTTTACAATGGGGAAAACTTTGAGTCAAACCCTTCAGAATGTGGTTATAGTGAAAGTGACCAAAATGGGTGTGTGTGGTGGGCAGAATACTGTGCTCCCCACTTTATTAGCATGTCCACATCCTTCTGCCCCAAACCTGCCAATATATTACCTAAAATGACAAACATGACTTTGCAGGGGTGACTGAGTAAGGATCTTGATAGGAGACCATCCTGAATGATTTCTGGCTCAAGGTAATCACAAGGAGCCTCAAAAGTAGAAAAGGAAAGTAGAGGTAGTCCAAGAAGGAAATGTGATGAAAGCATAGTTTGGAGTGATTCATTTGGACATAGAAATGGAGATGCTAGTCAAGGACTTCAAAGCCAAGGAAGCAGATTCTGCCCTAGTATCTCTAGAGCACACTGTTCCAAAGCCTTGGTTTTAGCCCTAAACTCATTTAAGCCTTCTATATCCATAAATGTGGAACAATACATTGCTGAATTTGTAGAGGTTCATCAGAGCAGCTGTGAGAAGTGATTTGCAATGGGATAAATCAAAATGCTGTGCCACTTGACAGGATGCATGGAGAGGAGTTTGTGGTCATTCTATAATATTTCTGAAGAAGACACAGAACCTGAATGTAGTCATGAGGACCTACTAAATGAACCCAGGGGCTAGAGAGATAGCTCAGCAGCTAAGGTGCTTGCCTTCAGAACTTAACGACCTGAGTTCAATACCCCAGTACCAACATAAGCCAGATGTACAAAGTGACCCATGCATCTGGAGTTTGACTGAAGTGGCTAGAGGTTCTGGTGTGCCCATGTGTGCATTCTCTCTCCCTCCCTCTCTCTCTCTCTCTCTCTCTCCTTGCAAATAAAATAAAAATAAAATAGCAAAATCTGAAATGAACCAAATTTTTCTATCAAGGTCATGAAAGTCAAGGAATGAAAAGGAAACTCATTTTGGAAGACTAAAGAGATGTAACAATTAATTGCACATATAATTTGGTACTGAATTATTTTTATAAAGGACATAAAAGATAACTAATAAAATTTTAAAGAGATCTGAGAATTGGATAATAGTAATGTGCCAATTATAGTTATATAGAAAGATATCACTGCAGAAAATACCTGTGATGTTTATGGGTAAATGATGAGTAGCATTCTCAAATAACTTGGAAAAAGTTTGTTATATTATACTTGTAACTTTTCTGTAAAATTGACATTGATTCTACTTTTAATTATTTTATATTATTTTGCATGTGTGTGTTTGTGTATGCATGCTAGTATATGTGCCAGCACATGGGTATGTATAGGCATGTGTGCACATGGGTATGCATGCATGTGGAGGACAGAGAACAACCTCATGTCATTCTCAGGAAAGTCATCCACCTCCTTTGAGACAGGGTGATTCAGTGGTGTGGTGGTTTGATTCAGGTGTCCCCCATAAATGTAGGTGTTCTGAATGCTAGGTTCCCAACTGATGGAGATTTGGGAATTAACACTTCTTGTAGGCAGTGTATTGTTGGGGGTGGGCTTATGGGTATTATAGTCAGTTTCCCCATATGTCTTGTCCACCTAATGTTGGCCAGGGGGTGATGTCCACCCTCTGCTCATGCCATCATTTTCCCTGCCATCATGGAGTTTCCCCTCAAGCCTATAAACCAAAATAAACCTCTTTTTTACCCAAGCTTCTCTCAATTGGGTGACTTCTACCAGCAATACAAACATGACTGCAACAGTAATGTTGGTACCGAGAGTGGTGTGGCAGCTAAACATCTGACTGTGTGGCTTTGGCATTTTGGAGCTAATTTTTCAAGAGGAATGTGAAAGGATTTGAAAGCTTGGCCTAGGAGATGCCTTGCTATTCTGTAAGTGCAGCTTGATGGACTATTCTGGTCAGAGTTGAAAGACCTGAATTCAGTAAGAACTATGGACTGTGAGGGTTGGCTTATGAGGATAAGAAAGCTTTGCCTGGATCAGGCTAGAAGCAGTTTGTGTGAAAGACTTGCTGTTATGGCCATGTCCTGAGAAGTTGTGCAGGGTTGTTTTGCATAGAAATGGACTGGTATGAGCATATAGATATGGCACAGAAAGAAATATTAAGGCCAAAACTGTTGCCTGTCCAGCTGCAATTGAGAGATTACAACCACTGAGATTGGGCCATCTGACCTACATTGGGGCAACAGAAAAAATGCAGTCTTTTGAAGGGGCCTGACTGCTGAGGTAGTGTCCTGTTCTTCAAAGTCTGCTTTATTCCACCCTGGCTTAACAAATTGGCACCCTATCTGGTATTATGGAGTATAAGAAATGCAGGAAAGAGAGGGTCATTAAGTTTGCAATGCAGTCTTGTGTTTTGGAAATGGCCATGGACAGTGAATAGCAAGTTTGTTGGATGCCTGTATGTAGACCCAATGGAGCCATAAGCATAGACCGTGATTTGCAGTGGAGACCCAGTGGAGATGCCAGACGACATGATGGCTGCTAAGGAAAGCTGCCAGCCCCAGATAAAGTTTTCCAGGACTGTGAGTAGCCTAGCTGGAGGGGCTGAATTAGAACTCCAGAGACTTGTTGCTGGTTAGGATTATCAGTCTTAGAGACTTGTCACTGGCTAGAGTTGTTGGTCTTGGAGCTACAGAATTTGGTATTTACGTTGGTTGTTTTAAATCTTGTATTGGCTGAATAGTTCTTTGCTGTGCCCAATGCCATCTTTTGCAGTATGAATGTTTATTCTGTACCATTATGGGTTTGGGGGGGATTTTTTGGTATTATGGCTTTAGTTAAAAGATGTTGAATTATGGGAATATTTGAATATCATTAAGATTAATAAAAACTATGGGAACTTCTATCAGTTTATGGGGGCAAGGGGTGGAATGTGGTGGTTTGATTCAGGTGTCCCCCATAAACATAGGTGTTCTGAATGCTAGGTTTCCAGCTGATGGAGATTTGAGAATTAATAGCTCCTGGAGGCAGTGTGTTGTTGGGGGGATGGGCTGATGAGTATTACAGCCAGTGTCCCCTTGCCATTGTTTGGCACACTGTCCTATTCCTAATGTTTACCTTATGCTGTCCAGGGGGTGATGTCCACCCTCTGCTCATGCCATCATTTTCCCCTGCCTTCATGGAACTTCCCCTTGAGTCTGTAAGCCAAAATAAACATTTTTTCCCAAAAGAAGCTCTTGGTCAGGTGATTTCTGCCAGCAATGTGAACCTGACTACAACAAGTGGCCTAGAGCCTATTAGGCTAAACTGAATGGCCAGTAAGCCCCAGTAATCCTTTTGTGTCTGCCTCCCTAGCACTGGAATTTGTATGGCACAATGCAGGCCTGGTCCTAGCCAGACCGCATGGCAGAAGAAAACAGGGAGTGGCTTCTGTAAAAATGGTGTTCTGCGCAGGCTTGATGTGACAACAGTTACAGTCCCATGCTCGCGAGAAGCCTACTACGAGATGTCCGATCCAGAGACAGGCTGTCATTGGTCACCAAAAGGGGACCACCCCATACAAGGATTAGCCAGCCAAGCCCCTCAAAACCCATGTGCACTTCCTGAATAAATGAGTTTGTGGATTCTCGCTTCCGCTTTCACCCAACTCCCGGAGTCTGTG
The DNA here is from genome assembly GCA_036365145.1 of Orientallactaga sibirica. Taxonomy (NCBI): domain Eukaryota; kingdom Metazoa; phylum Chordata; class Mammalia; order Rodentia; family Dipodidae; genus Orientallactaga; species Orientallactaga sibirica. The sequence continues at coordinate 152,942 of JAEOAD010000418.1, forward strand.
TCGTGACTCCGCGCTGCTCACCCCAATTCGGCAGAGACCCTGTTGTCCCTCCTGAGCTGGCCTTGGGGGGACCCCAACAGGAATTACCATCACTCCTAGCATAACTTATATGTACATAAATGTTTTTTAGTCTTCAAAACCTTTGAATAAGAAAAATAACTTCATAGGTGAATGAACTAAGAAGAGTAGGCACATAGCAAGAGACAAAACATACCATAAGACAGTGGAGGTAGGTAAGTAGTGAGTGACATAATGTAACATTAAATAATGTCTGGACTAGATGTATAAAGATATTTCTCTGTATTAGACAATTCTATTCCATTATTGTTGATCATTTAAAATTTTCCAGTTCTTCATTTCAAAAATTTCAAGTGTTTCTATCTTCAAAGTTGATTTTAAAATCAATTTTCTGACTTTATTCTCATATTGTTTAAAGCAGGCACATAGAGATCTTTGATCTCTTTGGGTTTAGGCCATGCAAATCCAGTCCTTCAGCTATGGTGGGAAAAGGCTGGGGGATGAGAGTTGGCAAGTAAGGAAAGGTACAACAAGTTTTTTCCAATGTAGCATTAAATAATGTTTGGACTAGATGTTTAAAGATACCTTCCTTTTCCATTATTCTCTGATCATTTAAAATTCCCCAGTTCTTCAATTGATCTGCTTTTCTAAATTTGTTTCTGTTTAAAATTTTAAAATCAATTTTCTGACTTTATTCTCATATTGTTTTAAGGACACATGAGATCTTTGAGGTCCCTGAAAAGGCCATGCAAACCAGTCCTTCAATGTTGGGAAAAGGCATTTTCTTAAGATTTAATTTTTTTCCAACTGTTCTAAGTTTAACTTATTTTTAATACCTTGCATTTATTCTCTCCAAATAAAAACTCCCAAGTAGGAGATGTATGCCAAAATGTATGGGGAATTTGAGTATTATGGGGGGAAGGAAAAGAACTATTCATTATATTTCTTTTCCCCCATCTAATAAGTATAGTGATGTGGCCAATATGCCATTCTATGCTTTCTTATATATTGTAAAAGGTAATTTACATTATGACTTTTCCACTTGAATATATACAGTTCCAGTGTTCCCACAGCATTCTCCACAATCTTGGTTCCAATTTAATACCCTTCCATTTTTTTTGTCAACAGTTCATGTAAGTGCTAACAGCTCTGACAAGTAGCAGATGCTCTTTATTCATTTTGCCTTGAATAATTATTTGAACAATTATTAGTTAATTTGCCATTTGTCAGAAGATATTTTAATTCATTTAACTATTAAATCCCTAGTCTGAGATTCATGCTGAGATACTGGAACTTTTACAAATATCCTTCTTTAATACATTTTGTTATTTATTTATTTATTTATTTATTTATTTATTTATTTATTTGCAAGCACAGAGAAAGAGTGTGTGTGTTAAATTGATTAGCATATAAACTCAATCACAGAAACTCAAAATATAAAAATTTACTTATGCATCACATAATAGTTCAAGTATTACCAACCAAGGATGGCACAAGAACTCTAGTTTCTGTTCATCAACTGTTGCTGTTCCTGTTGTCATTGTCTATAGAGTTCAAGATGACTTATTACAGCCATATCTACATTCCCAGCAGAAAGAAAAGGGAACAGAGGAGAATGCAGGCTCAAATCTTCGAGGTGGGGGAAATGATGTTATCCATTTCAAATTCACTTCCATCACCTTGACAAGCATGTTATCCAATTACACTTGGTTGCACAGAAGATGTCAAAATCCAATTATTACCTGACACTCAAATATTTTTTACTACAGAAAAAGAGAAGTACATATAGGAATGAGTATAGTCACTACTACAAGTAAGCACAAACATGAAAGCCTGATAAATACTCTGTATAAGAAGAGGGACTATCATTGTTCCTGAGAAATAGGACAGAGATTAGGAGAGGTGAGAAAGAAGGGAAAGAAATGACAGAAGGCAATGGTCCCCCTCAAGGTCCAAATTCTTGCAGTAAGGACCCTCGTGGTAAAAGATGTAGAGCCTGGATCCTTCAAGATAAAACAGAATCATTTCTGGTGTGCAAGAATTAAAGAGAGAGACAGTCATGACAGCAAAAAAAAAAAACCTTGAGACCCATCAAAAGAATGTAGAAAGCTTTAAATGTAACTGCATTTTGTAATTGGATATTAAGAACATCTTATATAATGGAGAGAGGGAGGGGATATGGTGGAGACTGGAGTTCTAAAGTGGAATGGGGGAAGGGGAGGGAAATATCAGGTGGGTTTTTTTGCATGTAAGTATAAAAGTCAATAAAAAACAATAATATATATTTTAAAAAAGAACATCTTATAGTGGACTGGAGAGATGGCACAGCAGTTAAGGCACTTGCCTGAAAAGCTTAACCCAGTTTAGACTCCCCAGTACCCAGTTAAAAGCAAGATGTACAAAGTAGTATATGTGTCTGGGGTTTGTTTGCAGTGGTTAGAAGCCCTGGCACACCCATTCTCATTCTCTCTCTCTTTCTGTCTCTCTCTCCTTGGAAATAAATACAAATTATATTTTAAAAAGAACATCTTACATTACTTTATGGGATAGGAGTTGGGAAGTCCTGGTTGATAACTGAATATTATCTAAAATCCATAGTATTTAAACAAGAACGAGTGTTAAAGGCAGAATTAAGTACAAATTATATATTTTTTTCTTTAAAAATCAGAGCTAGACATGGAGGCACATGCCTTTAATTCTAGCACTTGGGAGGCAGAGGTAGGAGAATCGCAGTGAGTTCAAGGCCACCCTGAGACTACATAGTAAATTCCAGGACTGCCTGGGCCAGACAGAGCAAGACCCTACATCTAAAAAAGAAGCCAGTCTTTAAAAATCAGTATAGAATCCCAACTATGCTTCTTATGGCAACCATAAAGCTAGCAATTTAAGAGCAATTTATTTAGGCTTAACATAGTATGTTTAGCTACTGAAATGGACATGGGGTATGGCTCACTTTCTTAATTGAAATGTAGGCTAAATGTAGCTAGATTTTAAGAATGACACTTAAATTTCCTCTCTATTATATTTTTGTGCTAACATTAAATGAGGGAAAGAGAATGAAACTGGTTAACTTCCATTCTTTCCAAACAGAAAACAGCATTTTATACTGTGAGTGAACATCATAAAATAGATGGACAACTGTCCACTTCTGACAGATTGAGATATGCCTAGTTACAAAATAATTCATTGTTGAATAGGCCTCATTACCAGACCCTCCCAAGGTGACTCAAAGAAGCATTAAAAAAAAAAAAAAAAGCTTCATCAGGAAGTCTAAGGTAAGTCTTGATGTGATACAAAAGTAATCTCTCAGGCTGGAGAGATGGCTTAGCGGTTAAGGCGCCTGCCTGTGAAGCCCAGGAACACCAGTTCAATTCTCCAGGTCCCACCTTCTTTAGCCAGACACAGTGACACAAGGGTACAATGCCACACTTGCCCACAAGGGGCACACACATCTGGAGTTCATTAACAGCGGCTGAGAGGCCGCTGGCACACCCATTCTCTCTCTCTCAAAAAAAAAGTGATCGCTCAGATGTCAACAGGTAGGTAAGAACTCTTGGAGGTTCCTTGTTAAACAAGTTAGTCCAGTCCTTCCTGTATAAGCTACGGAACAATGGAAGTTGAAAATGTCTGGTTATCTAGGGTCTGTTGAGAATCAATTCACCCTACTTGAGCCACTGGTACTACATCTCAGATTTCTGCCCACTCAGGTAATCTCTGTTACTGATTACTGAAATACAAAATCCAGGTTTTTCTATGAGTGTTTTACATTATTAGTGATATAAGGAGAGTAGGAATATCTAGTATGCTGATGATATTCCTTCTCTACACACTATGATTTGCAAGAGCTTGTGAAATACAATTATAATTTTTATATATTATTTATATATATATATATCATATATATTATATATATGCTCCTGTGATGGAGCTCAATATTTTTGGATCGTGCCCCATGAACTCTGTTCTTGTCTCTGCAACTCGAGAAAGGACTCAGATAGATATACCATTTCCAGCCATTTGAAGATCCAAAGGCATCACTATGTTCTGAAATACCCTCAGCTGCTTATCTTCTAAAAATCCCAGTCATTCCTAGGTATTTTTCTTCCAATTTCCATTTCCTATGGTACAATGACGAAAATAAATTCTAAGTATCATTCCATTTCTTCCAGATTACAAAATCTGTCACAAAAGAAAGGTAATTATAATATGTGGCATGTAAACTTTTGTTATTTATACATCAAATAATATAAATTCTATGTGAAAATAGTCCGTTAGCATAAATATTTTGTTATTGTTTTCTACCTACACTTTTGTGTGCCCATTATCATTCCCTCCACAATAAGTGCAGCTTAATAATTTCCTGTGTATTGTTTCAGAGGAGGAAGATCTATATAAGCATGGACAAAGAAGAAAGTTAATTTTTTAATTTTATTTTTTTAAATTTATTTGAGAGAGAAAGGGAGAGAAAGATGGAAGGAGATAGAGAGAGAGAGGGAATGCTCCAGATGCATGCTCTATCTTGTGCATCTGGCTTACGTGGGTCCTGGGGAATAGAACCAAGGTCCTCTGGCTTTGCAGGCAAGTGCCTTAACCACTAAACTATCTCTCTAGCCTGTAAGTTAAATTTTTAATGGATTTTTTTGGAAGTAAGGGATTTATTGAAGCTTACAGATCCAGGGGAAGTTCCATAATGGCAGAAGAAACAGGCCCAAGCACAAAGCAAGAGAGAGAAGACCCAGAAGCCAAAACCCAAAAGCCACACCAGGCAGCACACTTAGGAATTTCAGGCAGAACTCAGACACATTGCCTAACTTTAGATTGGAATTTCAAACCCACCTTAAGATCTGCCCAGTGACACTTCCTCCACCCAGGTGACTGCAGATCTAAATTACAAACTGTATAAAATCTTATATATATTGAGGGCCATTGCATGGATTTTTTTTATGCTATGATATAACCTAGGGCCTTACTAATGCTAGGCAAGTACTCTACATCTCCGGCCCTTGAATGGATTTTCTTTTTGTTGTTGTTGTTGTTTTGTTTTCTGAGGTAGGGTCTCACTCTAGCTCGGGCTGACCTGCAAATCACATGTAGTCTCAGGGTGGCCTTGAACTCATGGCGATCCTCCTACCTCTGCCTGCTGAGTGCTGGGATTAAAGGTGTGCACCACCACACACAGCTTCTTGAATAGATTTTTGTAAGTATAAATGATCTAATAATATTGAATAGTTTTTATTCTTTAGGAGTTAAGAACCATAAAGAAAAACAGGATTTTGGAATTTGAAACTTTTCATTTAAAAACTAAGAGGACCAGCTTTAGAGTATATAGGGCAGAATTCATGCCATAAGAATACAGGGAATGTGCCAATGGCATATGAGCAGTTATCCAAACACAAAGGAAGTGAAATTTTGATGTCAAAAAGTGCCAGTAGGCTGGAGCGATGGCTTAACAGTTAAGGTGTTTGCCTGCAAAGCCAAAGGATCCTGGTTCGATTCTCCAAGACCCACGTAAGCCAGAAGTACAAGGAGGTTCATGCATCTGGAGTTTGTTCGCAGTGGCTGGAGGCCCTAGTATGCCCATTCTCTCTCTCTTTCTCTCTCTCACTCCCCCTCTTTCTCCCTCTCAAATAAATAAATAATATATATTTTTTAAAAGTACCAGTAGATATTTGACAAGGGAATCCAAATCCTGCTTCCTTCTTAAAGTAAAATACCTAACTAAGGCAGATGAGATAGAAATGAATAGAAACTTCAGATACATTCATGGGGATCCCTGAGTAAAGTTGACTTTCTGACTTCCCAGGATTTCATCCAGATTTTATGGCCTTGTTCAATAATACTAAAAGCAATAGCTCCAAGTCACAGTGGCTTAAAACAAAACTACTAATCATTACAGAAGTGATGATCTGAACATGAGTTCTGCTCTCACTGCTAGCCTAACAACTAGCTCTAGGGAAATGACGAGCCAGGCATGGAGGCACACACCTTTAATCCCAGCCCTCGGGAGGAAGTGGTAGGAGGATCGCTGTAAGTTTGAGGCTACCCTGAGGCTTCATAATGAATTCCAGGTCAGCCTGGACTAGAGTGATTCCCTACCTCAAAAAAAAAAAAAAAAAAAAAAAAAGGCCGGGCGTGGTGGCGCACGCCTTTAATCCCAGTACTCGGGAGGCAGAGGTAGGAGGATTGTCGTGAGTTCAAGGCCACCCTGAGATTGCATAGTTAATTACAGGTCAGCCTGGGCCAGAGTGAGACCCTACCTCGAAAAAAAAAAAAAAAAAAAAAAAAAAAAAAAAAAAGAAGAAGAACAAGAAGAAGTCTCAAAGAAGAAATTCAGAGAATACAGAGAAAGCAGTTTTATAACACAACCACCCAGGCTCAGGTAACATTCCAAAGGAGGGGATGGAAAGATTGTAAGAGCCACAGGGTGGGCAAGAGTATCCTTACCCACCCCCCAACACACAGACTGATGAATACATGACCCACAAGGAATACCAATAACCCCACTGATGAGAACCCTCAATGGAATGAGGGCAGGAGGGAGAGAGGGTATAAGAGTACAACCTGGCTGGAGAGATTGCTTAGTGGTTAAGGTGCTTGCCTGTGAAGCCCAAGAACCCAGGTTTGATTCCCCAGTACCCAGGTAAGCCAGATGCACAAGGCTGTGCATATGTCTGGAGTTACTTTGCAATGGCTAGAGGCCCTGGCATGCCTCTCTCTCTCTCTCTCTCTCTCTCTCTCTCTCTCTCTCTCTCTCTCTCTCTATATATATATATATATATATATTCAGCCTGATAGGGTTACACAATAAAGTTCATAATCAATTTTTTTTAAAAACTACTAATTTTCATCATTCCTCATAGTGTCTTTGGGAAGGGCTGTGATAAGCAGTTCTGGTCTCTCACAGCTTTGCACAAGGATGATAGCTAGAGGTATGACAGTGGATTGGGTGATATCCCAACTTCCTTCAAAAAGTGGAACCGAAATAGCAAAGACATTCAAAAAAAAAAGTTCAGGTATACAGAGATGGATTATCAGTTAAGACACTTGCCTTCAAAGACAAGGGACCTAGGTTTGATTCTCCAGGACCCACATATGCCAGATGCACACGGTGGCACATGCATCTAGAGTTTGTTTGTAGCAGCTGAAGGCCCTGATGTGCCCATTCTCTTTCTCTATCTGCCTCTTTCTCTCTCTCAAATAAATAAAATTAATTACTTAATTTTAAAAAGTACAATATCACTGATTATCAGGGGATTACAATCAAAATCACAATAGGTTACTATCTCACCACAATTAGAATGGCTATAATTGAACAGGAGAGATGCCTCAGTGGTTGAAGGCACTTTCTTGCAAAGCCTATGGTCTGGGTTCAATTCCCCAGTACCCACATAAAGCCAGACACTAAAAGTGGCATATGCCTCTGGAGTTTGTTTACAGTTTCAAGAGGCCTAGGGGGGGCTTTGACCAACTCCCCCACACACATGCATGTAAATAAATAAATAAATATTGTTTAAAGAATGGCTCTTATCAATTAGAACTAAGCAAACTTTAACAAGGAGTCAGGACAATAGTAACCATCCTATACTGTAAGTGGGAATGTAAATTAGTACAGCCAGTATGGAAAATAGGATAGAGGTTCATCACAAAGCAAGAACTAGAACAACCATATGAGCCAGTAATCTTATTAGTAGGTACATGTCCAAATAAAATGAAATCAATATGTCAAAGAAACTTCATCACACACCCCCATGTTTATTATAGCACTATTCATAATAGCCAAGACATGGAATTGTCCAAGATGATCATCAGTGCATGAATAGATGAAGACATTTTAGTACAAAAACACACTGGAGGGCTGGAGAAATGGTTTAGTAGTTAAAGCACATGCATGTGAAGCCTAAGGACCCCTGTTCGATTCTCCAGGTCCCACATAAGCCAGATGCACATGTGTCTGGAGTTCATTTGCAGTGGCTAGAGGCCCTGGCACGGGCATTCTCCCTCTCTCTCCCTCCCTCTGTCTCTAATAAATAAATAAATAAAAATAAAATCTTTTTAAAAAATATACTGGAATGCTGGGTGTGATGGTGCATTTGGGAGATAGGAGGATCTCCATGAGTTCACCCTGAGACTACATAGTGAATTCCAGGTCAGCATGGGCTAGAGTGAGGCCCTACCTTGGCAAAGAAGATTGGAATATTATTCAACAATAAAAAAGAAGGTGATGCTGTCATTTGCAGAAACATGTAGAACCAGATGACATTATGTGAAGTGAAATAAATTATGCACAGAAAGAGAAATGCCACATCTTCTCACTTAAATATGGAACATGAGAATTTTTAAATATTTTATTTATTTATTCATTAGAGAGGGAGAGGCAGATAGATAGAAAGAATGGGCATGCCAGGGTCTCCAGTCACTGCAAATAAACTCCAGACGCATGTGCCATCTTGTGCATCTGGCTTAAGTGGATATTGGGGAATCAACCCTGAGTCCTTAGGCTTCGCAGACAAGCGCCTTAACCACTAAGCAATTTCTCCAGCCCAAGAACCTAAGAATTTGATCTCACAGAAGTAAAAAATAGAATAGGGATTGCAAGAGTTCAGGAAGGGGACTGAGAGGAAGAGATCGAGAGAGGATGACAATATCAAAATTCAGTTGAATCTGAGGAATCCCTTCTAATGTGCTATAGCATATGACAATTATGTTTAATAATAATTTGTATGTCAAAGTAGCTAACAGAGAGGATTTTTAATGTTCTCAACCCTCACCCCAAATATTAAATGTCAATTACTCTGATTTAAGCATTACACATTGTCTACATGTTGTTAAATATTATAATATCCCCTAAATATGAATAATTACCCTGTATCAATTAAAAGCACATTTCAACACAGTGGAGCATAATCTCTCTCTGTTTTCTTGAGTGACCTTAATGGCTCACTCAAATGAACAGAGTAAAGTGAAAGTGAAACAGGAACCTTGAAAGAAGTCCTAAAAAACATTGGCCTCTCATTCTTAGATCATTTGCTCTTAGAGAAGCCTGCTACTATTTTGTAAGGATATTCAAGCAGTCCTACATAGTGAGAAACTCAAACCCTCCGCCAATAGCAAAGGATGCCATATCCTGCCAGCAGCCATGTGATGAGCCACCTTGCTGTTAGATTTTTCCAGATGATTGCCATCTCAGCTGACATCTTGATTGCAGCCCATAGAGGTCCTAAGAAAATCACATATCTAGGCTGCTCCTAAATTCCTGATCCATGCAATCTATGTGGTAATAATTATTTTCTGTTTCCAGGAATTACTGTTTAAGTCAACTTGTTGTGCAGAAATAGGTAATTAATAGGTTGAAAGCCTGGACCAGCTAGGAGGTCTCCAGTCATTCTTCTCTATTCATACAGTCTCAGGACTTTGGTTTTTCTGAAGGTATTAATTTAGGCTTTCTTCTAGCATGACAGCTGATTGTTTACATGGTGTGTAATAGACCTTTAAAAAAAACTATGTTCATACATATCAGAGCACTATTCCCTGTACAAATAATTAACTAAAGTAGCCAAACTGCCCAATTTTGGGGAGTGGTGGATATCATACTCACTAGTAGTAATATCAAAGATTCTTTCAATGAAGAACATGCTAGATGTGAGATGCTTTTGCAGCCATTTTTGGAAAATACAATCTACCACATTGCAAGCTTCTTAGGGAAATTCCAGGACCAACAGCATATTTGAACAGTAAATTAGGAGAGTTATAAACTTAGGTGTTATCAGTGTATAGACAGCAAGTGAAGCAATTAGAGTGGGTGGTATCATTTATGGAGAGAGGATAGAATGAGAAAGAGATAGAAGTTTTGAAGATCAGCATGAGGAAGTTTGAAATTTACACCCTAGCCTCAAGGGATGACTCAGTCCTTAAGAGTATTTTCTGCTTATGCATAAGGGCTTCTCAGGACTGCTAAGTTGGATCCCAGAACCCACATAAAAAGCTGGACATGGCCATGCACATATGTAACCCCAGCTCAAAGAGGGAGGAGACCAGAGAATTGCTGGGGTTTACCAAGGACAGCAGCTCCCCACAACTGAGGTTCTCCTCTGGCCTTCACACATGTGAATGGGGCACATGAATCTGCACCACACATGCATACACTGCACATCACACACACCACACCATACCAGCACATACTGTATACGTTCAAATTGATAAAACAATAAAAGTCCAGTAAAGAAGTGCTTATCGAGGTAGAAGAAATTCTAGTTAGTATATCACAAACAAAGAAAAAGGATAATCAAAACAAAATGACAAGGTTGTCATTTCAGAGGAAATACTACTGAAAAATTATAAAATGATCATAGAAAATTGTTCGTTGGATTTAGCAATACTGAAGTCATTAAGTAAACTGAGTGTCATATTTGGGACCAAAACAGAATGTAATGGTTTAAAACATAAAGTTCTGGGGGTGAGAAAGTAAAAAATACAAAACAAACACTTCACTTTGAATAAAAGAAAGAACATCTTTAAGCTTAGAAGGAAAGGGGGATCTAGGACAAGAATAGATGAGTTTGAAGGTCTGGAATAGAATATAGATGGTGCTTATGTTTAAATGTCTCTACAAAGGTGATTGTTGAGAGAGAGGGAAAAGGAAGAGAGATAAAGGTCCAAGTAGCCGCTTATAAATTTTTAGCATGTGATACATGGCTTTTAAGATTTCACTGGGATTTCCAGGTAAGGTGGTAGCATAGAGTCACACAAAATCAGCCTAGGGAAGGATTTAAGCAAAACCACAGTAAAATACACTCTTCTTCTGAAATGTGAAGGTGTATAGGTTATTATCTGACATCGCAGAGAAGCAAGAGAGACCAAGATCTACCAGAAAAGAGGAAACCTGCCAAAGTGACGCAGAGGCACTTGCAGTCCCCGATCTGCATGGATCCACACAACCACCCAGCCAGAAGCTTCAGGAGCAGAGACCACACAAGGGGATTTTCCAACCTTTTCAGCCTCCTTGTAAAGTCAAAAAACATGAAGGGAAGACAGCAGAGACCAGCTGAGGAGCTGTTGAATAGGATACAGACAGTACTAGTTGAGCAGTTCCAGTACAACTCCAGGCTTCCTGCACTCTCCCATCCCCAACCCATCAGAGCTGCAAATCTCCAGAAAACTCATTCAGACACTGACAGGAGGGCATCCAGCACAGCTGATCAGAACACCAGTAAACAATACAGCAGGGAGGGAATGAGGTGGGCACTTAACATTAGTAAGATTGGAAGCCATCCCAAAAGGTAATGAGGCTGATTAACACACACACAAAAAAGCAGATACATAGGTCTGCACTGAAGTGCAAATCTCTCTTTCCATGTCAGGGCAGGTGATGGGTTACATATTCTTGGTTGGCTTTACAGTTCTCAATTAAACTGTATTTGGTGGTTGACTATTATTACCATTGATGCTTTCAGATTCATAGGGCCTTTGTCTTTTTCTTCTGTCATTATTAGAGGCAGGTTCTGATTCAGAACCATGCTAACCTGGAACCCATTTCTGAACAGAAATCTCAACCTCCCAGCTAACAGGATTAAGGGGGTAGAGCAATACATACCCTGAGGGATTTTGGTTTTATAAGGTTATCTGTTTTTTTCAATCCTCACACTTGCATACTCTGTGCTGGTTTTATTGAATGTATATATTGCTCAGTTGAATTTTAGAATTTGCCAGTAAATTGCACCATCTAGCCCACTAGAATACTTGAAAAGCAGTATTTGTATTGGAGTACAAGAACTACACTTGGCACCTTAAACTACTACCATGAAGGGTAGATTCCCACGTGTAAGAGCACTGCAGATAATTAGAAAACACAAGCATCAAATCAACTCAGGATGCAAAAATCACTACATTAGAATACAAGAAACATAAAGAATGAAAACAATAAATACAATTCTACCAAAAATTATAAATCTGCCAGGCATGGTGGTGCACACCTTTAAACCCAGCACTCAGGAGGGAGAGGTAGGAGGATCGCCATGAGTTCAAGGCCATCCTGAGAATGCAGAGTGAATTCCAGGTCAGCCTGGGCTAGAGTGAGACCCTACCTTGAAAACCAAAAAAAAATTATAAATCCATCAGAAATGAACACCATTGAGAATATTTTAGGTGAAATGCCTGACAAAGATTTCAAAAAAAATTGATTTTATCTATGCTGAAAGAAATCAATGTAATCAAAGAAGAAAAGAATCCTGAAGAAATCCTAACAGGACACAGGAAACCAGCCTAAAAGTTCATTACAAGACATAAGTAAGGAAATAGAAACACTGGGGGAGGGGGGGGAGAGACAGAAATACTAGCACTGAAAAACTCAGTAAGTCAAATAAAAAACTCTGTGGAAAGTCTCACCAGTAGAATGGATGAAGGACAGAACAGAATATATAAACTAGAAGACCAAGTGGCAGATCTAATACAGTCCAATAAAGAGAAAGACAAGCTAATAGAAAGGTATGAATGGGAATTTCAAGATATTAGGGACACTATGAAAAGATCAAACATAAGGATTCAGGATTCAGTAGAAGGAGGAGAATTTCAATACAGAGACATAGTAGCCTGGGGAAAGAAGTGCCAATACAGGAAGCTTTTAGAACACAAAAAAAAAAAAACAAAAAAAAAACGAGAAAGAACCTTTCCTTGCCATGTTATAATTAAACTACTGAACATGCAAACCAAAGAAAATATATTGAACACAGTTAGAAAGAAAAAGCAAGTCACCTATAAAGGCAAGGCCATCAAGATCAGCCCAACAGGACATTGCTCAAAACAAACTTTAAAAGCCAGACACACTTGGAATGATAATAACTGTCAACCAAGGTTACATTATCCTACAAAGCTATCTATCCATATTTATGAAGAAATAAGGACATTCCACAAAAAAAAAAAAAAAAAAGCTAAAGCAATTTATGACAACTAAGCCAGCTAGCTCTACATAAAATACTTAATAGAACGCTTCACACTGAAGAGAAAGCAAAGCACTCACATGAGGAAACAGGAAAAAATAAACCATACTCTAATAACAGTTAAAACAAGAAAGTAAAGAAAAAACAGGAAGCACTACAAAACAAGAATTGTGAGAATAAATACATACCTTTCAAAAATAACTTAACATTAATCCACAATGCACCAACCAAAAGACACAGGCTGGCAGCCTGGAATAAAAGGTAGGATCCTGCTGTTTGTTGCCTCCAGAAAACTTGTCTCTCAATAAAAGATAGACACTGTCTTAGGGTAAAAAGATTGAAAATGGTAATTCAAGAAAATGTGCCTAGGAAACAAAAAGGTGTTGGTATCCTAAAATCTGACAGGATAGACTTCAAACCAACATTAGTGAGGAAACACAAAGAAGGTCACTTTATGCTAATTACAGGAACACTTCAACAGGAGGACATTACAATCCTAAATGTATATGCACCTTACATGGGGGCTCCCAATTACATCAACCAAACACTATTAAACTTAAGGTCACAGATAACACCAAACACAATTGTAGTGGGTGACTTCAATACCCTACTCTCATCAATTGACAGGTCATCTTAGCAAAAAATAAAGAGAGAGACATCTGCATTAAATGATGTCATGGACCTAACAGATATCTACAGAACATTCCATCCAAAGGCTGTAGAATATACATTTTTTTTCAACAGCACATGGAACAGTCTCCAAAATAGACCATATATTAGGACACAAAGCAAATCTTAACAAATACAGGAAAATTGAAATAACCTCTTGTACTCTCTCTGACCACAATGGGATTAAACTACAAGTAACAAGAAAAACTACAGAGCATACACAAATTCATGGAGACTTAACAGTACATAGTGAATAATGAATGGGTTATTGAAAAACTTCAAAAAGGAAATCAATAAATTCATAGAATCAAATGATGGTGAGAATACAACATACCCAAGCCTTTGGGACAAATGAAGGCTTTCATGGAAGAACTAACACCACTGCTTCCCAAACTTTTCCATTAAATAGAAAAGGAAGGAATTCTACTGAACTCCTTCTATGAAGCCAGTATCACCCTGATATGAAAACCAGACAAAGACAGAACAAAAGAAGAAAATTACAGACCAATCTCCCTCATGAACATAGGCAAAAATTCTCAACAATATATTAGCAAACAGAATACAAGAATATATCAAAAAGATCATTCACCCCAGTCAAGTAGGCTTCCATCCCAGAGATGTAGGGATAGTTCAACATACACAAATTGATAAATGTAATATATCAAATAAATGGTCTGAAGGAAAAAAATCACATGATCATCTCAATTCATGCAGAAAAGGCATTTGACAAAATCCAACATCCCTTCATGGTAAAAGTATTACAGAACCTGGAAATGAAAAGAATACATCTCAACATAATAAAGGCTATTTATGACAAACCTACAGCCAACATAATACTAAATGGGGAAAAACTTGAAGCCTTTCCACTAAATTCAGGAGCAAGACAAGGGTGTCCACTGTCCCCACGTTTATTTAATATAGTACTAGAAATCTTATCTATAGAAATAAGTCAAGAGACACTCATAAAATTGAAAAGGAAGAGATCAAATTATCATTATTTATAGATGATATGATTCTATACTTAAAGGACCCTAAAGACTCTACCTGCAAACTGTTAGATCTGATAAACACTTTTAGCAATGTACTGGGACACGAAATAAAGCACATAAATCAGTAGCCTTCCTATATACTAACAAAAGACATGCTAAGGATGAAATCAGAGAATCACTACCATTCAAAATTGCCTCAAAAAAGAATAAAGTACCTTGGAATAAACCTAACCAATGAAGTGAAGGACCTCTACAATGAAAAATTTTAAAGAGAAAAATTGCTTAAGGAATTTCTTAAGAGAGAAATTGCAGAAGACATTAATAAATGGAAAGACCTTCATGTTCTTAGATTTGAAGAGTCAATATTGTGAAAATGTCAATCTTGCCAAAATTATTCACACATTTAATGCAATCTCCATCTAAATTCCAGTGGCATTCTTCCTGGAAAATGAAAACATAATCCTAAAATCATTTTGGAATCACAAAATATTTGAACACCCAAAACAATTTTAAGCAACAAAAATAATGCTGGCAGTATCACCATAACCAATTTTAAGCTACATTATAGAGCCATAGTAACAAAAATAGAATGGAACTGGCACAACAGACATATAGATCAATGGAACAGAATAAGGACCCAGATTTAAGTCTGGGGAGCTATAGCCATCTGATTTTTGACAAAAATGCCAAAAAAAAAAAATCATTGGAGAAAAGACAGCTTCTTTAATAAATGGTTTTGGGTAAACTAAAGATCTATATGTAGAAGGATGAAATATATCCTTATCTTTCTCCACAAAAATCAAGTCCAAATGGCTCAAAGACCTTACACCTGAAACTCTGAAACTGCTAGAGGAAAATGTAGGGGAACCCTTTAACATACTAGCATAGGCAACATCTTTCTGAATATTGCTCATGAAATAAACCCACTAATCAACCACGGGAACCTCATGAAATTAAAAAGCTTTTGTACAGCAAAGAATACCATGAATAGGACTTCCAGGTAAGATGGTGGCATAGGAGCCATGCCAAACCAGCCCAGGGAGGGATTTAAGCAAAACTACTGCAAAATACACTCTTCTGAAAAGTGCAGATGTATAGGTTTTTCTTAGAGCAGAGAAGCAGAAGAGACCAAGATCCACCAGAAAGGAGGAAAATGGCCAGAATCCAACTGAGGAACTTGTGGCCCCAATCTGCGGCAGCCCTGATACACGTGATCTTCACGCTGAGAAGCACCCCCCAGGTGTGCCTAACAGCAGTAGCTGAGACCAAACAAGGGGACTTTCCAACCTCATCAGCCTCCTGGCAGAGCCCAGAAATCTAAAGAAAAGTCAGCTGAGATCAACTAAGGAGTTACTGAAAGAGTCACAGGGGAACTATGTGAGCAACTACAGGCTTCCTGAACTCTCTCATCCCCCATCCATCAGAACCACGAACCTTCAGCATTCAGCTCCCAGCGGCAGCACATTCTGCTCCCAGAAGCAGCGCATCCAGCACAGCTGAGCCCAGTTCCAGCTCCACAGCACAACATGGATGGATCTGGGTGGGCACTCAGCATTGGTGAGATTGTAACCCACACCAAAAGGTAATGAGGCTGATTGGAAAAAAAACAGGTACATAGGCCTTCATTGGAAGTGCTAATCTCTCTTTCCATGTCAAGGCAGGTTATAAGTTACATATTTTTGGTTGGCCTTCCATTTTCAAATAAACTGTACACAGGGTGTTGAATATTGCTGCCTTTAATACTTACAGATTTATAGGGCCTTTGTCTTTTGCTTTTGTCATTATTGGGGGCAGGGTCTGACCCAGATCCAGGCTAACCTGGAACCCATTTCAAAACAGAATTCTCTACCTCCTAGCTGACAGGATTAAGGGTGTAGAGCAACACACACCTTAGGGATTTTGGCATGATAAGGCTATCTGTTTTAATCTGTGCTGGTTTCTACTGAATATGTATATTGCTCAGGTGCAGTTTAGAATTTACCACTAAATTGTTCCACCCAGTCCACTAGAATACTTGCTTAGCAAGCAAACTCAACACCTATGATTACTTGTGCAGCTGGATTGGGGTACAAGAGCTATACTTGGCACCTTAAACTCATATCCTGAAAGTATATAGAGGTGGATCACCACATCTAAGAACACTGCAGATAAGTAGAAAACCCAAACATCAAAACAATCCAGGATGAAAAAGTCACTACATTATAATTAAAGAAACACAAAGAATCAAGACACTGCAATTCCAACAAAAGTTACAAATCCATCAGAAATGTTCACCAATGAGACTGTTTTAGATGAAATTCCTGACAAAGATTTCAAAAGAATGTTATCTATACTCAAAGAAATGAAAAAAGAAATGAAAGGAATCAGAGAAGAAAACAAAGGAATTAAAGACAAAAACAAACTCCTGAAAGAGAACACAGGAAACCAGCTTAATTAAATATAAAGGTCATTACAGGACATGAGAAAGGAAATAGAAATGCTGAAGCAAAACCAGGCTAATTCATATATCTGAAGAACACAGTCAGTGAAAAAAAAAAAAAAAACTCTGTGGAAAGTCTCATCAGTAGAATGGATGAAGGAGAGAACAGAATATCTAAACTAGAAGACCAGGTGGCAGACCTAATACAGTCCAACAAAGAGAAAGACAATCTAATAGGAAGGTATAAATGGGAATTCCAAGATATCCGGGACACTATGAAAAGATCAAACGTAAGAATTCAGGGTATAGCAGAAGGAGAAGAATTTCAATCCAGAGGCTTAGTAGGTGTTTTTGGCAAAATCATAGAAGAAAATTTTCCCCAAATTGGGAAAGAAGAGCCAATGAGATACAAGAAGGTTTTAGGACACAAAACAGACAAAACCTAGAAAGATCCTCTCCTCACCATGTTATAATTAAACTACGAAAAACACAAACCAAAGAAAATATACTGAAAGCAGTTAGAGAGAAAAAGCAAGTGACCTTCAAAAGGAAACTCATCAGGATGACAGCACATTACCAACACAAACTTTAGCCAGAAGGGCTTGAAATGATGTATTCTAGGTTCTGAAAGATAAAAACTGTAAACCAAGATTAATTTATCCTGCAAAGCTATGTATCCAAATTGTTGGAGAAAGAAGGACATTCCACAACAAAAACAGGCTAAGGGAATTTATGGTAACTAAACCAGCTCTACATAAAATACTTGAATGAATCCTTCATACTGAAGAGAAAGTAAAACACAAACAGCAGGAAATAGTAAAAAATAAACCATACTCAAATAACAGTTTAAACAAGTGAGTAAAGGGAAAACAGGAAGCACTACAAATCAAGAAGAATGGTGAGAGTAAATACATATCTTTCAATAATAAATCTTAATATCAATGGCCTCAATGCCCTAACCAAAAG
The DNA here is from genome assembly GCA_036365145.1 of Orientallactaga sibirica. NCBI lineage: Eukaryota > Metazoa > Chordata > Mammalia > Rodentia > Dipodidae > Orientallactaga > Orientallactaga sibirica. The sequence goes on from JAEOAD010000418.1 coordinate 170,935, forward strand.
ACACAGGCTTACAGACTGGATTAAAAGGCAGGATCCTATGTCTAATTGTATGCTCTTATTCATTTGTGGCTCCTAACCTGAATCTGCCTGAGATGCTGCCAAACCTAAGTAAGTACCCTGAGGTCTAGACAATAAGGAGGGTGGGAAGGGAGGGAGAGTAGGGGTGGGAGGGAGTGAAAGGGTGGGAGGGAGGGTAAGGGGGGACATAAATAGAGACCCAAAAGGAAATGGTACTATAAAATGCTATATTCTGAACAACAGGCTAAAACATTGATCCTTCAGCAGGCCAACAGAGAGAGCACCTAACCACAGGGAACTGGAGAGAACACCATGAAGACCAACCTTAATCTCTTCCTGTTTCTCTCTCTCTCTCTCTCTCTCTCTCTCTCTCTCTCTCTCTCTCTCTCTCTCTCTCCATCTCCTCTCTACACTCATTTTCTCTTTTATATTACCTATCTTTTTCTTCCTTCACCTTCCTTGACACTGACTTATAATTCCAAGTAGCAGCATGGGGTTAACTTTCACAATGAGCTGTTGATCCGAGAGAACTACAAGGTTTCCCAAAAAAGACAAATTTCTGTCAGAGTTCTTGATGACCCACCAAAGGTTAATGTAAGACCCTACTGTCGAAGACAGCATACGTGGGTGAGAGCAAACATGTAGAGACCTGGTTGCAATCTGGAAGAGGGTCAGTCCCCAAACAGTTAGCTAGCCTAGTGCCAGAGGGTGCTACACAAGCGACTGGGAGGAAATGACTGACATCTATCCAAACAACTTGCAGTCTAAGCTACCCAGCAGGAAACAACCTGATGCAATGTTCAAACAAGCGCAGTAGTGACACACAGCCATGGTGGGTAACCAACTGCTCTTTATTTGGCTAATAGATCCACTCAGTGGAATGAACTCATTGCTGGAACTGAGAAACAAGTCAAAACCATGTACAAAAAATGAGCCCAGTCTCCAAGATCAAGCTCCCACCAAATGTGGGCTAGAAGAGGGCCTACACATATAAAATTCTCTCTAAAATAACTATGGCCATTCCATCTATCTAGTACTAACTTCTCTCTTCTTTGGAGAATTTGCTTCTCTTTTTCAGATGGACTATAAACTGGAAGGATCATCCTATCATACCTCACCAGGGCCCCAGCTGAAACCATAGAGTAATGCAGGGAAAGGGCAAGAGTACAGCTTTCTTGGTGAACACAACATCAGAAAAAAACTGAAGGAGATAAACACAGAAAACATTCAACTCCTACTAAGCCAGATATCCAGAGACAAAGAGGCTCCCAAAACCTCACCACTGAAGGAGAATTAAAATGATCCCAACGTGGCTCAGGGAAATTCATGGAAGAGGGGGAAGAAAGAGTGTTAGAGTCACAAGTTGGGTCATTATGCACAGAGACTTGGCATATCCCCCATAACTCTTGACTACCCCCACAATGCATGACCCACATTCCCCATTGATGAGGGTCCCTTTGAGGGGGGAGAACTAGGAGGAGGATAATGGAGTCACCAATATGATTGTAAAATTAGAATAATATACACAAAAAAATAAATTATAAATAAAAAAGGCAGGATCCTGCCAACTGTTGCTCCAAGAAACTCACCTCTCAATAAAAGATAGACACCTTCTTAGGGTAAAAGGATGGAAAACAGTATTTCAAGCAAAAGAAGCAGGGGTTGCTATTCTAATATCTGACATGATAGACTTCAAACCAACATTAGTGAGGAAAGATAAAGAAGGACACTTTATACTGATTAAAGGAACACTCCAATGGGAGGACATTACAATACTAAATGTATATGCACCTAACATGGAGGCTCCCAATTTCATCAAACAAACACTATTAGACTTAAAGTCAGAGATAACTCCAAACACATAAGTACTGGGTGACTTCAATACCCCACTCTCATCACTTGACAGGTCATCCCAAGAAGAAATAAACAGAGAGACATCTGGATTAGATGATGTCATGGAACAAATGGACCTAACAGATATCTAAGTAACATTCCATCCAAATGCTACACAATATACATTTTTCTCAGTAGCACATGGAACATTCTCTTAAATAGACAATATATTAGGATGCAAAGCAAATCTTAACAAATACAGGAAAATTGAAATAATCCCTTGTACTCTATCTGACCACAATGGGATTAAACAGCAAATCAGCAACAACAACAACAAAACTACAGAGCATACACAAATTCATGGAGACTAAACAGTACACTACTGAATAATGAATGGGTCATTGAAGAAATTAAAAAGGAAATCAAGAAATTCATAGAATCGAATGATGATGAGAGTACAACATACCAAAACCTTTGGTGGACAATGAAGGTAGTCCTAAGAGGGAAATGTATAGCTTCAAGTGATTATATTAAGAAATTAGAGAGTTCACAACTAAACAATTTAATGCTTCACCTTAAGGCCTTGGAAAGAAAAGAACAAGGCAAACTAAAAACCAGTATGTGGGAAGAAATAATAAAGATTAGGGAAAAAATGAAATAGAAACCAAAAAAATAAATAAATAATTCCAAAGAATCAATGAAACAAAGAATTGGTTCTTTGAAAGGATAAACAAGATTGATAAATCCTTAGCAAATCTGACCAAAAGAAAGAGAGAAGAAACAAAAACTAATAAAATTAGAGGTGAAAAAAATCACCATTACAACAAATACCACAGAAATTCAGAAAATCATATGGACATACTTTAAAAATATATATGCCTCCAAGTTTGAAAATCTGAAAGAAATGGATGATTTCCCTTATTCATATGATCTACCAAAATTAAATCAAGATGAGATAAACCATTTAAATAAACCTATAACAAGTACAGAGATCCAAGCAGTTATAAAAAGTCTCCCAACTAAAAAAAGTCCAGGCCCAGATGGATTCACTGGTGAATTTTACCAGACATTCATGGAAGAACTAACACAAATGCTTCTCAAAAATTTCCATAAAATAGAAAAGAAAGGAATTCTACCGAGCTCCTTCTATGAAGCCAGCATCAACCTGATACCAAAACCAGACAAAGACAGAACAAAAAAAGAAAATTATAGACCAATATCCCTCATGAATATAGATACAAAAATTCTCAACAAAATACTGACAAACAGAATACAAGAACATATCAGAAAGATTATTCACCCTGACCAAGTAGGCTTTATCCATGAGTTTCAGGGATGGTTCAACATACACAAATCAATAAATGTAATACACCATATACATGGTCTAAAGGAGAAAAATCACATGATCATCTCAATAGATGCAGAAAAGGCATTTGACAAAATCCAACATCCCTTCATGGTAAAAAGTATTACAGAAACTGGGAATAGAAGGAACATATCTCAACATAATAAAAGCTATTTATGACAAACCTACAGCCAACATAATACTAAATGGGGAAAAACTTGAAGCTTTTCCACTAAATTCAGGAATAAGACAAGGGTGTCCACTGTCCTCACTTTTATTTAATATAGTACTGGAAGTCTTAGCTATAGCAATAAGGCAAGAGACACTCATAAAAGGGATACAAATTGGAAGAGAAGAGATCAAATTATCATTATTTACAGATGATATGATTCTATATATAACAGACCCTAAAGACTCTACCAGCAAATTTTGGATCTGATAAACACTTTTAGCAATGTAGCAGGATACAAAATAAACACACAAAAATCAGTAGTTTTTCTATATACTAAGAACAATCATGCAGAAGATGAAATCAGGGAATCTCTCCCATTCATAATTGCCTCAAAAAAATAAAGTACCTTGGAATAAACTTAATCAAGGAAGTGAAGGATTTCTACAATGAGATCTTTAAAATACTAAGGCGAGAAATTGCAGAAGACACAAGGAAATGGAAAGACATCCCATGTTCTTGGATTGGAAGAATAATATTGTGAAAATGTCAATCTTACAAAAAGCAATCTACACATTAATGCAATCCCCATGAAATCCTAATGGCATTCTTCACAGAAATAGGAAAAAAAATCCTAAAATTCATCTGGAAGCACAAAAAACCTCAAATGGCCAAAACAATTTTGGGCAACAAAAATCATTCTGGTAGTATCATCATACCTGATTTTAAGCTATATTACAAAGCCATACTAACAAAAACAGCATGATACTGGCACAAGGACAAACAGGTAGATCAATGGAGCAGAATAGAAGACCCAAATATTAATCCAGGCAGCTACAGCCACCTGATTTTAGACAAAAATGCCAAAAATATTCATTGGAGAAAAGATAGCCTCTTCAACAAGTGGTGCTGGGAAAACTGGACATCTGTATGTAGAAGGATGAAAATAGATCCTTGTCTCTCTCCATGCACAAGAATCAAGTCTAACTGGATCAGGGACCTTAATATCAGACTTGACACTCTGAAACTGCTAGAGGAAAAGGTAGGGGAAACCCTTCAATATATTGGCATAGGCAAGGACTTTCTGAATATAACCCCCATTGCTCAGGAAATAAAACCACTAATCAACCACTGGGATCTCATGAAATTACAAAGCTTTTGTACAGCAAAGGACACTGTGAATAGCCAAATAGACAACCTACAGAATGGGAGAAAATCTTTGCCAGCTGTGCATCTGACAGAGGATTAATATCCAGAATATACAAAGAACTCAAAAAACAGAATAAGAAATCAAATAACCCAGTTAAAAAATGGGCTATGGAACTAAATAGAGAGTTCTCAGAAGAAGAAATACAGATGGCATATAAACACCTAACAAAGTATTCTATATCCTTAGCCATCAGGGAAATGCACATTAAAACCACTTTGAGATTCCATCTCACTCCTGTCAAAATGGCTACCATCAAGAAAACAAGTGACAATAAGTGATGGTGTGGATTCAGAAAAAGAACATTTCTACACTGTTGTTGGGAATGTAATCTGGTCCAGCCACTGTGGAAATCAGTGTGGAAGTTCTTGAGACAGCTAAAATTAGGTTTACCATATGATCCAGCTATAGCACTCCTAGGCATATATCTGAAGGACTCTTCTCACTACCTTAGAGATACTTGCACAATCATGTTTATTGCTGCTCTATTCACAATAGCTAGGACAAGGAATGAGCCTAGATGTCCCTCCACAGATGAGTGGTTAATAAAGATGTGGTACATTTATACAATGGACTTCTATTCAGCAGTAAAGAAACATGAAATTATTAAATTTTCAGGGAAATGGATGGATATGGAAAGGATTATAGTAAGTGAAGTAACTCATACCCAGAAAGCCAAACATTGCATATTCTCTCTCATAGGTGGATCCTAGCTAAAAATGTATAGAGTTGTGTGTAAGCTGGAATCAAAATTAGTAGCGGACGCCAATAAGCTGGAAAAAGGCTATAAGGGAGGGAGGAGAAGGAAGGACTTAAGGGGATGGTAATGTATATATGTAAGTAGAAGAAGAGATTACAGGGAGGGGAAAGACCTAAGTGAGGCCATGGGAATTGACTGTAAAAGAAGGGCAGGGGTAAAGTCAGTCAAAATTCAAGATATTCTGAATAAGACTTAAGTAAGCCTACCTTTTTGAATAATGGCACATCCAGAAGCTATAGATTGTTACTAGAAAAATTTTCAGTAATTGGGATGGGGTACCTTCCAGTGAGTTGTGGGCCAGGGAGTTCCCTGTAGCCTCCAAAACATTAAATACTATTACCAAGTGAAAGCTGGAAAAAGCTGCACTGTATGCAGCCATATGGGAGACAGAAATCATCAGCGGTGAAAACAGTGGACATTGGAAACCTCAAGTTCAGCCCGATGGGCCAAATGACCAAACAGGTGCAATAGTGGCATGTCTGCTCTTGGGGAAACCAACTGCTCCCTAATTGGATTGAAGGTCCTCTCTATGGGAGGGAATACATGCCTGTTACTGAAAAATCTAATCAAAATCTAGGGCAGGGGAGATCATGAGTCTTAGGAGTATAAGGCCTGCTCTTGTCTGGCTAAATGTATGTATTATTTCCGCCAAACTGCCCTGAAAGCATTACACTTAATGTTCATATTCACATATTAATGCTACTCTCACTTCTGGTTAGAGAAACTTCTCTTTTCAGATGGAGATGACCACTGGGATGACCCAAAAGGCAACATAGTGCTGAGAAGAAGGGACGGAGGAGTGTCTAGCACTGAAACATCTCTATCACACCCTCCATGGCTCATAGTCCATTGCAGAAGAGAGGGCAGAAAGAATGTAAGAGCCATAGGAAGGATAAGACTCCTTACCATGCAACTGTCCAGACAGAAATTGGCCTCAATATCCATGATCTCACAATTCCTAGCAATACCTTCACAAGACCCTCATAAAAGGCAGAAATGATGAAGAGACAGACTATTGGAGAGAGGGAGGGGATATGATGGAGAGTGGTGTTCTGAAGGGGAATTGGGGGAGGGGAGGGAAATATCAGGGTTTATTGTCTGTAAGTATAGCAGTTGTCAATAAAAAAAAAGAATATGTGAATAGAGCAAAGAGGCAACCTACAGAATGGGACAAAATTTTTGCCAGCTCTACATCTAACAGAGAATTAATATCTAGGATATAAAAAGAACTCAAAAACTAGCCAGGCGTGGTGGCTCACGCCTTTAATCCCAGCACTCAGGAGGCAGAGGTAGGAGGATCGCCGAGAGTTCGAGGCCACCCTGAGACTACATAGTGAATTCCAGGTCAGCCTGGAACAGAGTGAGACCCTAAAAAAAAAAAAAAAAAAAGAACTCAAAAACTAAATAAAAGAAATCAGACAACCCAATTAAAAATGGACTATGGAACTAAATAGAGAGTTCTCAAAGGGAGAAATACAGGTGGCATATAAACATCTAAAAATATGTTCTACCTCCTTAGCCAACAGGTAAATGTAAATTAAAAGTACTTTGAGATTCCATCTCACTCCTGTCAGAATGGCTACCATCAAGAAAACAAGTGAAAATAAATGCTGCCAAGGATGTGGAAAAAGAGGAACCCTTCTACACTGTTGGTGGGAATGTAATCTGGTACAGCCATTGTGGAAATCATTGTGGAGTTTCTTGAGACAGCTAAAAATAGATTTACCATATGATCCAGCTATAGCACTCCTAGGCATATTTCCTAAGGATTCTTCTCACTACCTTAGAGATACTTGCTCAACCATGTTTATTGCTGATGTCTTCACAATAGCTAGGTAATGGAACCAACCTAGATGTCCCTCGATAGATGAATGGATAATGAAGATGTGGTACATTTATACAACAGAGTTCTATTCAGTTGTAAAGAAAAATGAAATTATGAGTTTTGCAGGGAAATGGATGTATCTATAAAAGATTATACTAAGTGAGGTAACCCAGGCTCAGAAAGTGAAATACGACATGTTCTCTCTCATATGTGGATGCTAGCTACAAATAGACTTTTACTGGAATTGTGGTAAAAATCTTTAGCAGAGACCAGTTGTAGCAGACAGCTTCAGGTTCACTGAGATGAACTTCCAGACTAGGCACAGTTATGGAGGAAGGGATATTATTTATTGAAGCTTACAGATCCAGGGGAAGTTCCATAAAGTCAGGAGAAGCAGCCTGCTCTTCACAAGGCCGAGCAGAGAGAGCAAAAGCCAACCAGCCACCACAGCACACAGAGCAAAAACTACAGCCAAAAGGTCACACAGCACACTTCAGGAACTCCTGCTAGGCACATTTGCATATCTTTACAATGGAATCTCAAATCCACACCTTAAGACCGGCCTCCAGTGACATTGCCTCTAGCAAGGTGATTGAAGATGCAAACTATAAAGTAATAAAACATTGAATATATTGGGGGACATATATTCAAACTACCACATTCCGCCCCTGGCCCCCAATATATTTAGCTACTGGCCCCCAATAGATTTATAACTATCACACATTGTAAATTGTACACAGTCCAATTTCAAAGGTTTTCATAGTCTTGATCAACTTAAGATAGTGAGTCCTGTAAAATCAAACAAGTTAAATACCTTCAACATGTAAAGGCACAGAGTAAACATTTTAACTGGTATAAGGCATATCAAGGAGAAACTAAAACAATGCAAACTCAACCACCATCAGCAGTCATCAAACTTCTGCAGTTCAAGTTCAATATAACCAGAGACTAACCGTCTCCAGGTTTTCCAATTCCTCCCCTCCAGCTGGGCAGAATCGCCAGGGAAAACTTTCATCCCATGCCAACACTGCATTCCATGGTAGCCCTTTTGCACAGTCCTGGTATATCCAAAACATCTTCAGGTCTCCATGCAAACCACGGTCCATCTTCCAAAAGGCTCTTCCAGCCTATTCCTGAGGGTCTTCATGCCCTGCCTCATGCCACATCTCAGCAGCAGCTCCTGGAACCGTGTGCAATTCATGACCACTCCATGCATTTTTCATGCTTCCAAAACTAATACCAGGTGTGCAGGACACAGCCATATTCTTAATCCAGGGATGAAATAAACCACAGCCTTGAACAGCAGGTTCCTTTTCCAGTCAGCTCTTTCCAAGAATTTGCATTTTTAACAGTCTTTCCTCAGGCATCCTCTCCATTGTTTTAATGTAAATCAGTCGTCAGGCCACCTTCCTTCCACCTTCCTTAAGATTGCTAATGTGGTTGACAATAGCAGCTAAACCAGTCTCAATACCTCTACTTTTTTTTTATTAATATTTTATTATTTATTTATTTGAGAGAGAGAGATACAGAAATAGGCAGGTAGAGAGAGAGAGAGAGAGAGAGAGAGAATGGGTGCTCCAGGGCCTCCAGCCACTGCAAACGAACTCCAGATGCATGCACCCCCTTGTGCATCTGGCTTACGTGGGTCTGGAGAATCGAGCCTTGAACCGGGGTCCTTAGGCTTCATAGGCAAGCGTTTAACCGCTAAGCCATCTCTCCAGCCCCTCAATGCCTCTACTTTTAACTTGCTTCAAGTTTTCCAGCTTAAAATCTTAAAATCTCAGTCCGATATCTTTAGCCAAGCACATCAGTCCATTACAAATTTAACCTTGATCAAACACTCTGGGCCTGGATAGCGGAACGTAGCCATCCCTTATGCCAGTAGCCCAGTTCCAACAAAGTCCTCTGCCGTCTTTCCTTCCCCTTAGAAAGCTCATAAGCCAAGCCTCGAAGTTCAATACTGTCTGCACTTAGCATTCTCAAACTCTCATCAGAATAGTCCATAAAACTTGGCTTACCACTCCAGAAGGCATCTTCAGTTGCAAGCACCAAGTCCATGCCCATTCCTCCAAAACAAAAGTTCCAAAAGACGAATATCCACACAGTCAGGTTCATCTCACCCCACACTCCTCGGTACCACTTTACTGTAGCAGACAGCTTCAGGTTCACTGAGATGAACTTCCAGACCAGGCACAGTTATGGAGGAAGGGATATTATTTATTGAAGCTTACAGATCCAGGGGAAGTTCCATAAAGTCAGGAGAAGCAGCCTGCTCTTCACAAGGCCGAGCAGAGAGAGCAAAAGCCAACCAGCCACCACAGCACACAGAGCAAAAACTACAGCCAAAAGGTCACACAGCACACTTCAGGAACTCCTGCTAGGCACATTTGCATATCTTTACAATGGAATCTCAAATCCACACCTTAAGACCGGCCCCCAGTGACATTGCCTCTAGCAAGGTGATTGAAGATGCAAACTATAAAGTAATAAAACATTGAATATATTGGGGGACATATATTCAAACTACCACACCAGTAAACTAGAAAGGGGCTATAAGAGAAGGAGGAGAGGAAAACACTTAAAGAGACATTATTGTATACATGTAAATAGATGAACAGATTATTAGGGGTGGAATGGCCTAAGTGAGGTCAGGGGAAGAGAGTGAGTAAAAGAAGGATAAGGGAAGGGTTTATCAAAATTTAAGAGGGCATGAAAAAGCCCTATGGAAACCTACATTTTTTGGACAATGGTACACCCAGGAGCCATAGATTGCTACTAGAAAAATTTCAGGACCAGGTATGGCATACCTTCCAGTGAGTTGATGACCAAGGAGGTCCTTGGTGCTCCCAAAATATAACAGGCCATTGCCAAGGTTCTTGGTTTCCCACCATAAATAGATGGTAAGATCTTATTGCTGAAGACATCACATGCTTGGCCTGCAATGTCATTGAGAAATCAAGCTGGAACAGAGCTAAATACCTACTCCCTATAGAGCAGCTGACAGAAAGCTGGAAAAAGCTGTGCTGCATGCAGCCCTATGGGAGAAAGAAGTCATAAGTGTATATAAACAAAGGTGGACACTGCAAGCCTTAAGTTTGGCCAACCAGGCCTAATGAGCCAATGGGTGTAATAGTGACATGTCTGTTAAAGGGAAAACCAACTGATCACTAATTAGACTGGAGGCCCACTCCACAGGAGGGAATATATACCTGGTACTGAAAACCTATGATGGTGGAGGTCATGAGCCTTAGGGGTGTAACACTTGCTTGTGTCTGGCTAAATACATATATTATGCTCACAAAACTGCCTAGTAAGCACTTCTCTTAATCTTCACACTTATATATTGTAACTCTCAGTTTTGTATTAGAGAAGCTTCTCTTTTCAGATGGTGGTGACCTCTGGGATGTGACAGAGGAGTATTCACCTCTGAAACATCTCTATTCCATCCTGCAAGGTTCAGGGTCCATTGCAGATGAAGTGACAGAAAGAATGAGCCAAAGGAAGGATAGCAGTGTTTACAATGCACTCTTCCAGACACAAAATGGCGTGGATTTCCATGATCTTGTAATGCCTGGTTCTACCTACACAGGATGCTCCGAATAAGAGGAAAAGATGATTACATCAAAATAAGAGAGACTAACTGAGAGAGGGAGGGGATATGATGGAGAGTGGATTTGTGAAGGGAAAAGTGGGGGAGGGGAGGGGATTATTATGGTTTATTGTCTATAGTTATGGAAATTGTCAATAAAAAAGTTTTAAAATAATAAGAAAAAATGTGATTCATAAGTAAAAAAATGATATAAGGCCTTCATAGTTGTTGCCTGAAATAAGGTAGAGCACTTTCTGTATTTTATTATAACTGGATAGATTCAATTTTTGATAAATGGCAGTCCTTTTTTACATGATAGTGCACTCTTTTTCCTCTCTTTTACAGAGAACCATCTGTGATGGAATCATTCTCTATTGAGAATACTACTAATCGTGAACAAGTGCTAACTTCTACAAGAATCTCTTCGGAGAAGAAACCTATGAAGCCTTACTGTTATCAATTACAGGAAAAGTATATGATATAACAATGTCTCATACACAATATTATAAATGTGGCATTTTAAATTGTTATTATTTGGGCTAATTGTACATGAAGTACTCTATAATAAATTTTCTTCTGCAATAGGTAAAATTGAAAATACTCTGAAATTTTTTATTTATTAGGCTTTTCTTATCTTTCTTTACTGTGACATTTTGATAAAGGAATCAATTTTACTTTTCCAAACTTGTACACTGTTAGTCTGAACATCAATTAGTTTGTCCATTATGCAAAATGGAATGGAAATTCCCCAACAAATTAAGGGTAGAAATACCACATGATTTGGCCTCCTTACTATGGAGTATATATACAAAGGAAAGGAAATTATTATGTCAGAGACAACTGTAACCCTATATCATTGCATCATTCATGATAGCCAAGAAATGGAAACAACCTAAGTGTCCATGAACAGATGAGTGTGTAGAGAAGGTATTATACATACATGAACAGTAAAAATGCTATTCATCTATAAAAAGACTGAAATATTTTCATTTGTGGAAATACACAGCATTATGTTAAGTGAAATAAGCAGGCCCAGAGATAATGATTTATCTCAGAAGTTTAGAGTTACAATAGTGGTTACCAGAGAACATGGAGGGTGAAGTGAGGCAAAGGAAAATTTAATCAATGGGTACTAAATTGTAATTAGATAGGAATAGGAAGTTCTTGTAGGCTATTGCACAGAGAGTCCCTGCAGATAACAATAATACCTTGTGCAATTAAAAAAAGAGGATTTTGAAAGTTTTTATCATAAAGAGATGAGAAATATTTAAAGAGCAAAATATGTTTAACCTGGTTTAAACACTGCAGTACACACACACATGAATCACATGGTACCATACTAATAATTTTTATGCGTCAGTTAAAAAGAAATTAAAAGAATAAATAAATAAATTTCCCTAGAGTGAGTGGCTTATAATTCATCAGGATTGCCAGATATGGTGGCACATGCCTTTAAACACAGCACTAGGGAGGCAGAGGTAGAAGTAGTGCTATTAATTCGAGGCCACCTGAAACTACATAGTGAATTGAGGTCAGCCTGAGCTAGACTGAAACCCTGCTTTGAAAAATCAAAAAAAAAAATCAAAATAAATAAATAATTAAACTGATCAGGATTATTCTGCTTCCATATTTACTTGGTATTAAAGTCTACTTTTCCCTCCCTCTCTCTCCCTTCACTTTTCTCATGTCTTTCATTTTCTTCCTTTCCCCCTCTCTTGCTCTCTTTCTTAGTCAGGGTTCTCTAGAGGATTTATTAGATTGGCCAGCACAATATGGACTGGGCATCCCAGCAATAGCTGTCTGCTGAGAACTTGGTGCCTGCTCAGTCCACAATGCTGAATGCCTCAGTAATCCTCATCTGGTGCAGAAAACCTGGAAGATTCCTGGACAGCTACTGGGTTTTAGCCTACATTGGAAGGCTGAAGAATCTGGGTTCCAATGTCAGCAAAGGATGTCAGAACAGGGAAATGTGCTCTGCAGCAAGGAGTGAAATAGGGCAAGCAAACACATTACTGTTTGTCCTTTAGAACTCTTGATATCTTGACTGCTGCTGTTGCTGCTCACTCTGGGGCAAGGTCTTTACCCCCTCAGTTAATCTTTGCAGGTAATGCTCTCACAGTTCCACCCAACAATCTGTTACTTAGTTGATCCCTGTGATGGTTTTATATGGATGGCCACTTGACAGTACCTAGACTGCTGTATGAATGGAGCCTCTGGCATGCCTGCAAGTGAATATCTTGATTAGGACAATGGAAGTGTGTAGCATCATTCCATAGGCTGGGGACCTGGACTGGATAAAGAGGAGAAGGCTGGCTGAGCTCCACCACTCATCACTCTTTGCTTCCTAACTGTGGACACAATGTGACCAGCTCTGCTTCAAACTCCTGCCTCCAGGCCTTCCCCATCATGATGGAAGTAACCTCAAACTGTAAGCTAACATAAAGCCTTCCTTAATTGGCTTCTGGCCAGGTATTTTGGTCACAGCCACAAGAAAGTAGCTAATATAATTCCCAATTCAATTAAGTAGACAAGGTTAACCATCACAAATTTTTTTGTGTGTTCTATGTATAGCTTAAGTTAGGTTCAAATTTATGATCCTCCAACTTCAGCCTCTCAAGTGCTATAATTAAAAGCATGTGCTACCACAACCAGTTCTAGAGTCTGATAATATCAAATCCTGGGTCTTTATTGAATTTTGTTTTATTTAGTTATTGGCATGTTGTAGTGTCGGGGTAGTATGGTAAGGAGTGTGTGTGTGTGTGTGTGTGTGTGTGTGTGTGTGTGTGTGTATGGTTGGCAAGTTATAGCAGGGTCAAAAAGAAAGTAGGAAAATGTTTAGCTCAGGTTGGCTTCAAAGTCCTGATCTTCCTGCATCCCCATCCACCTCTTTAGTAATTTCCAACCAGCATGTGCCACCACAACTAAATTTATTTTATTTTATATTTTAAACATGTTTGTGTTTATTTATTTATTTAAGAGAGAGAGAGAGGGAGAGGGAGAGAGAGAGAGGGAGAGAGAGAGTGTGTACCAGGTCCTCTTGCCACTGCAAACACACTCAAGATGCATGTGCCACTTTGTGCATCTGGCTTTACGTGGTTACTGCAGAACTGAAGCAGGTGAGCAGGATTTGTCAGCAGGAGCCTTTAACCACTAAACCATTTCCCCATCCGTTTTATTGAATTTTAAGTAGAAAGCAAAATGGTTGATTCTATCTCTCATTGTTTAAACAAGTAGAAGGAGAAATTTAATCCCAATAAAATCTTTTGTTTTAGATTTTTTCATTTTTATTGACAGCTTCAATACTTACAGACAATAAACTATGATAATTCCCCCCCTTCCCCACTTTCCCCTTCACAAATCTACACTCTGTCATATTCCTTCCCTCTCTCCGTGTTATTTTGATGTCATCATCTTTTCCTCCTATTATAAGGGTCTTGTGAGGTCATGGATATCAAGGCCAGCGTCTATCTGGTCGATTGCATTTTAAGAAGTCCTACTCTTCCTTCAGGTCTTACATTCTTTCTGCCACCTCTTCTGCAATGGACCCTGAGCCTTGGAAGATGTAATAGGCATGTCTCAGTGCCAAACATTCCTCTGTTAGGTCTTCTCAGCACTATGGTGCCTTTTGAATCATCCCATTGGTTGCCACCATCTGAAAAGAAGCTTCTCTAATCAAAAGTGAGAGTAGCATTAATATATGGGTATTCCCTCCCATAGAGAGGGTCTCCAGTCCAATTAGAGAGCAGTTAGTTTCCCCCATAACATACTTGCCATGTTGCACCCAGTGGTTCATTTGGCCAGCTGGCCAAACTTGAGGGTTGCAGTGTCCACTGTTTTCACAACTGATGCCTTCTGTCTCCCATAAGGCTGCATGCAGTGCAGCTTTTTCCAGCTTTCTGTCAGCTGGTCTACTGGGTGAAGGTTTTCATCTCAGCTCCAGTTTGATTTCTTGCTGATCTTGCAGTCCAGGTATGTGCAGTCTTCAGCAACAGGGTCTTATTATCTCTTCCTGGTGGGAAACCAAGAGTCTTGGCAATAGCCTGCAGTGTTTTGGGGGTATCAGGGACCTCCCTGGCAAACACTCACTGGAAGGTATCCCATCCCTGGCACTGAAAATTTTCTAGCAACAGTCTATGGCTTCTGGGTGTGCCATTATCCAAAAAAGTAAGTTATTATGTGGCTTATTCACAATATCCTGAATTTTGATTACACTCCCCCCACATTCCTTTTGCTCAATCTCTTCCCCTGACCTCAATTAGGCCATTCCACCTGCAGTAATCTGACCATCTACTTACATATACACAGTACCATCCCCTTAAGTCCACCCCTTCCTCCCTCCCTTATAGCCCTGTAATAGCTTACTGGCCTCTGCTACCAATTTTTACTCCAACTCACACACAAGTCTAAACATCCACATATGAGAGAAACCATGTGATATTTGGCTTTCTGGGCTTGGGTTACCTCACTTAGTATTATCCTTTCCAGATCCGTCCATTTTCCTGCAAATTTCATAATTTCATTTTTCTTTACCATTGAGTAGAACTCCATTGTGTAAATGTACCACATCTTTATTATCCATTCTTCTGTTGGAGGACATTAAGGCTGGTTCCATTTCCTAGCTATTGTGAATAGAGCAGCAACAAACATTGTTGTGCAAGTATCTATAAGATAGGGAGAAGAGCCCTTAGGATATATGCCTAGGAGTGCTATAAATGGGTCATATGGTAAATCAATTTTTAGCTGTCTCAGGAACCTCCACATTGATTTCCATGATGGCTGTACCAGACTACATTCTCACCAACAGTGTAGAGTGGTTCTGCTTTTTCCACATCCTTGTCAACATTTATTGTCATTTGTTTTCTTGAAGATAGCCATTCTGACAGGAGTGAGATGGAATCTCAAAGTAGTTTTACTTTGCATTTCCCTGATGGCTAAGGATGTAGGACACTTTTTTAAATGTTTATATGCCATCTGTATTTCTTCTTTTCAGAATTCTCTATTTAGCTACATAGCCAATTTTTAATTTGGGTTGTTTGATTTATTGTTCTGTTTTTTGAGTTCTTTGTATATTCTGGATATTAATCCTCTGTCAGATGTATATCTAGCAAAGATTTTCTCCCATTCTGTAGGATGTCTCTTTGCTCTATTCACAGTGTCCTTTGATTTACAAAAGCGTTGTAATTTCATGAGATCCCAATGGTTGATTGGTGGGTTTATTTTACTGAGAAATTGGGGTTATATTCAGAAAGCCATTGCCATTGTAAATATGTTGAAGGCTTTCCCCTAACTTTTCCTCTAACAATTCCAGAGTTTCAGGTCTGATATTAAGGTCCCTGATTCACTTGGACTTCACTCTTGTGCTTGGAGAAAGACAAGTACATATTTTCATCCTTCTACATATAGATATCCAGTTCTCCCAGCACCACTTGTTGAAGAGGCTGCCTTTTCTCCTATTAATATGTTTTTTAGTATTTTATTTTTATTTATTTATTTGAAAGAAAGGAGGAGAGAGAGAGAGAAAGAAAGAAAGAAAGAAAGAAAGAAAGAAAGAAAGAAAGAAAGAAAGAGAGAGAGAGAGAGAAAGGGAGGAAGGATATTCACACCAGGGCCTCCAACTACTCCAACTACTGCAAACAAACTCCAGATGAGTGCGCCCCCTTGTGCATCTGGCTTATGTGGTCCTAGGGAACTGAACCTAGATCCTTTGGCTTTGCAGGCAAGTACCTTAATTTCTAAGCCATCTCTCCAGCTCCACTTTCATTTTTAAATGAACCAGGAATTTATTTTGCCTACAAGAGAAGTCTATCCTCTATTTCATTCCTTCTATATGAATGTTATTTTTCTAGACACATCATAAATCGAGATTGTAAATGTGTATGATTTTATTTTTGGATTTTTTTGCTTAGTTTCCTTGTTTTATCCACTTCTACACCCAGTACTGCATTGACTGAGCTTTACAGATATTATCAGATGTTATAAATTTCCTAAAAGATAAATTCTCCATGTTTTTCATCTTTTGGAATATTTTGATGATTTTTTTTTCAAGGCAGGGTTTCACTCTAGCCCATGCTGACTTGGAACTTACTCTGTGGTCCCAGGCTGACCTTGACCTCACAGTGGTCTTCATACCTCTGCCTCCCAAGTGCTGGTATTAAAGGTGTGCACCACCAAGCCTGACCTTTTTTTTTTTTTCAGTTTTGATAAATTTTGAATCAGTATATCAGACAAGGCATTCAGGGTCCTATGGCTGCAGACTTGAATCAGGTTTTCAAGTCTCATATTAATACAGACACATCTTTTGGAAACTATACTTGTTTTCAAAATGTTTGTCAACTTGGATATAAGCATATAATAGTAACAAAATTGAATGTGATATTAACTCAATGAGAATTAGTGAAAATAGGAAAAAATTCCTATGTAGGTTTTATGGAAATCTCATAGTAACTCTCAGGTTAGGAGTTCTGAATCAATAGAAAATTGAGATTTGGGGAGTTTATACCCACAAGAGGCCAAAGCAAGAGCATATTGACTAAGCAGGTAGCATACCAAAGTGTACAGGGGAAAGAAAAGAAAATAGCAGGAAAACATAGGGCTACACTTTTATATTCCTCCTAATTCTTGTTTTTATTGACAACTTCTATACTTACATACAAAAAAACCATGATATTTCCCTCCCCTCTCCCCATTCCCCTTTAGAACTCAATTCTCTGTCATATCCCCTCCCTCTCTCCATTTGTCACCCTTTTAATTTGATGTCATCATCTTTTTCTTCCATTATGAGGATCTTGTGAAGGTATTTCTAGGCACTGCAAGGTCATGGATATCAAGGCCAATTTCTGTCTGGACAGTTCATGGTAAGGAGTCGTACCCTTCATTTGTCTCTTACACTCTTTATGCCCCCTCTTCCGCAATGGACCATGAACCTTGGAGGGTGTGACAGAGATGTTTCAGTGCTAGACACTCCTCCATCTCTTCTTCTCAGCACTATGTTGCCTTTTGGGTCATCCCAGTGGTCATCTCCATCTGAAAAGAGAAGCTTCTCAAACCAGAAGTGAGAGTAGCATTAATATGTGAATATGAACATTAAGTGTAGTGCTTTCAGGGCAGTTTGGTGGGAATAATATATACATTTAACCAGACAAGAGCAGGCTTTATACCCCTAAGTCTCATGACCTCCCCTGCCATAGACTATTGCTTAGTTTTTTCGGTACCAGGCATGTATTCCCTCCCATAGAGAGGGCCTTCAATCCAATTATGAAGCAGTTGGTTATGCGAAGAGAAGACATGCCACTATTTTATCCATTCAGTCATTGGGCCTGTATGGCCAAACTTGAATTTTCCACTGTCCACTGTTTTCACTGCTGATGACTTCTGTCTCCCATATGGCTGCATGCAGTGCAGCTTTTTCCAGCTTTCAGTTGGCTGGTCTACAGGGAGAAGGTTTTATGCTCAGCACCAGTGTGTTTTCTCAGTGACCTTGCCTCTCAGGCAAGTGATGTCTTCAGCAATAGGGTCTTACCATCTCTTTGTCAAGGGAAACCAAGGGCATTGGCAATAGCCTTTAATGTTTTGGAGGCTACCAGGACCTCCTTGGCTAACAACTCCCTGGAAGGTATCCCATCCCAGGCACTGAAAATTTTCTAGTAACAGTCTACAGCTTCTGGATGTGCCACTATTCAAAATGTAGGTTTACATAAGTCTTATTCAGATTATCTTGAATTTTGATTGACCTCCCCCTGCCCTTCTTTTACGCATTCTCTTCCCATGGCCTCACTTAGGCCATTCCCCTCCCTGTAATGTGTTCTTCTACTTTCATATGTGCAATACCTTACACTTAACTCCTTCCCTCTCCTCCCTCCCTTATACCCTTTTACCAGCTTACTGGTTTCTGGCACCGATTTTTGGTTCCAGTTCACACACAAGTCTATACATTTGTAGCTAGGATCCACATATGAGAGAGAATATGCAATGTTTGGCTTTCTGACCTGGGTTACTTCACTTAGTATAATCCTTTCCAGATCCATCCATTTCCCTGCAAATTTCATAATTATATTTGTCTTTACCACTGAATAGAACTCCATTCTGTAAATGTACCACATCTTTACTATCCATTCATCTGTGAAGGGACATCTAGGCTGGTTCCATGTCCTAGCTATTGTGAATAGAGCAGCAATAAACATGGTTGTGCAAGTATCTCTAAGGTAGTGAGAAGAGTCCTTCAGATATTATGCCTAGGAGTGCTATAGATGGATCATGTGCTAAATCCATTTTTAGCTGTCTCAAGAACCTCCACACTGATTTTCACAATGGCTGGACCAGATTGCATTCCCACCCACAGTATAGAAGTGTTCCTCTTTTTCCACATCTACACCAACACTTATTATCATTTGTTTTCTTGATGATAGCCATTCTGACAGGAGTGAAATGGAATCTCAAAGTGGTTTTAATTTGCATTTCCCTGATGGCTAAGGATGTGGAACACTTTTTTAGATGTTTATATGCCATCTGAATTTCTTCTTCTGATAACTCTCTATTTAGTTCCATAGCCCACTTCTTAACTGGGTTATTTGATTTCTTCTTATTCTGTTTTTTGAGTTCTTTGTATATTCTGGATATTAATCCTCTGTCAGATGTACAGCTGGCAAAGATTTTCTCCCATTCTGTGGGTTGTCGATTTGGCTATTCACAGTGTCCTTTACTGTAAAAAAGCTTTGTAATTTCATGAGGTCCCAGTGGTTGATTAGTGGTTTTATTCCCTGAGCAATTGGGGTTATGTTCAGAAAGTCCTTGCCTATGCCAATATTTTAAAGGGTTTCCCCTACCCTTTCCTCTAGCAGTTTCAGAGTTTCAGGTCTGACATTAAGGTCCCTGATCCATTTGGACTTGACTCTTGTGCATTGAGAGAGACAAGGA
Organism: Orientallactaga sibirica; assembly: GCA_036365145.1. NCBI lineage: Eukaryota > Metazoa > Chordata > Mammalia > Rodentia > Dipodidae > Orientallactaga > Orientallactaga sibirica. The sequence goes on from JAEOAD010000418.1 coordinate 190,594, forward strand.
TCTATTTTTATCCTTTTACATACAGATGTCCAGTTTTCCCAGCACCACTTGTTGAAGAGGCTATCTTTTCTCCAATGAATATTTTTGGCATTTTTGTCTAAAATCAGGTGGTTGTAGCTGCCTGGATTAATGTTTGGGTCTTCTATTCTGTTCCATTGATCTACCTGTTTGTCCTTGTGCCAGTAGCATGCTGTTTTTATTACTATAGCTTTGTAATATAACTAAAAATCAGGTATGGTAATACCACCAGCCTGATTTTTGTTGCGCAAAATTATTTTGGCTATTCAAGGTTTTTTGTGTTTCCAGATGAATTTTAGGATTTTTTTCTATTTCTGTAAAGAGCTATTTGGATTTTAATGGGGATTGCATTAAATATGTAGATTGCTTTTGATAAGTTTGACATTTTCACAATATTGATTCTTCCAATTCAAGAGTATGGGATGTCTTTCCATTTCCTTGTGTCTTCTGCAATTTCTTGCTTGAGTTTTTTTAAAGTTCTCATTGTAGAGATCCTTCACTTCCTTGGTTAAGTTTATTCCAAGGTATTTTTTTAGGCAATTGTGATTAGTAGAGAGTCCCTGATTTCATCCTCAGTATGTTTGTTGTTAGTGTATAGAAAAGTTACTGATTTTCTTGTGTTTATTTTGTATCCTGCTACATTGCTAAAAGTGTTTATCAGCTTTAACAGTTTGCTGGTAGAGTTTTTATAATCTGTTATGTATAGAATCATATCATCTGCAAATAATGATAATTTGATCTCTTCCTTTCCAGTTTGTATCCCCTTTTATGAGTGGCTCTTTCCTTATTGCTATAGCTAAGACTTCCAGTACTATATTAAATAGAAGTGGAGAAAGTGGACACCCTTGTCTTATTCCTGAATTTAGTGGAAAACCTTCAAGTTTTTCCCCATTTAGTATTATGTTGGCTGTAGGTTTGTCATAAATAGCTTTTATTATGTTGAGATATGTTCCTTCTATTCCCAGTTTCTATAATACTTTTACCATGAAGGGATGTTGGATTTTGTCAAATGCCTTTTCTACATCTATTGAGATGACCATGTGATTTTTGTCCTTCAGACCATTTATATGGTGTATTACATTTATGGATTTGCATATGTTGAACCATCCCTGCATCTCTGGGATAAAGCCTACTTGGTCGTGGCAAATAATCTTTCTGATATATTCTTGTATTCTGTTTGCCAGTATTTTGTTGAGAATTTTTGCATCTATGTTCATGACAGAGATTGGTCTGTAATTTTTTTTTGATCTATTTTTGTACAGTTTGGGTATCAGGGTGATGCTGGCTTCATAGAAGGATTTTCGTAGAATTCCATCCTGTTCTATTTTATGGAAAAGTTTGAGAAGCATTCCAGGAATGTCTAGGAAAATTCAGCAGTGAGTCCATCTGGGCCTGGACTTTTTTTAGTTGGGATATTATTAATAACTGCTTGGATCTCTGTAGTTGTTAGAGGTCTATTTAAGTGGTTTATCTCATGTTGATTTAAATTTCATAGGTCATATGAATCAAGGAAATCATCCATTTCTTTAAGGTTTTGAAACATAGAGGCATATATATTATTAAAGTATGTCTGTATGATTTTCTGAATTTCTTCAGTATCTGTTGTAATGTTGCCTTTTTCATCTATAATTTTATTAATTTTTGTCTCTTCTCTCTTTCTTTTGGTAAGATTTCCTAAGGGTTGATCAATCTTGTTTATCCTTTCAAAGAACCAACTCTTTGTTTCATTGACTTTTTAATTGTTTTTTTGGTATCCATTTCATTAATTTCTGCCCTAACTTTTATTATTTCCTCCCACCTACTGATTTTTGGTTTGCCTTGTTCTTCTCTTTCCAATGCCTTAAGGTGAAGCATTCAATTATTTAGTTGTGAAGTCTCTAACTTCTTTTTTTTTTCATTTTTAAAATTTTTATTTTTTATTATTTTTTTTGAGAGAGACACAGAGAGAGAGAGGAAGACAGAGATGGGCACGCCACCAGTGTCTCAGCTGCTGTGAACGAAATCCAGGTGTGTGCGCCCCCTTGTGGTCAAGTGTGGCATTGCGCCCTTGCGTCACTTTGCATCTGGCTAAACGTGGGACCTGGAGATTGGAACCGCTGGAGATTGGAAACAGTGTTCTTAGGTTTAGGAGGCAGGCGCCTTAACCCCTAAGCTGTTGGGCTTTGCTAGTAACAGGCTGGACCGGTGAGGAGGCTGGCCTGAACTATTGGACATGGCCAGGGGCCCTGGGCTGTGGGGTTGAAGCTGGCCCTCTGTCAGGGGTCCCTGGAGACAGTGATTGCCTTCCCTATGTTGTAGGGTGTAGTGAGCTGTCTTTGCCCAGAGAGGGCAGAACTGGAGAGGAGCTCCCCCCAGACCCAAAAGGCTATGACCATTCCATAAGTCAGACTTTGCCCCCCACAGTTCGTGACCTGTGGCTAGCTGCCCAAGAAACCCTCATGTGGCTAAAGTCAGGTAGCCTTCTCAACCCCCACAGTTTTGAAGTCACAGCCTCCTGTTAATCTCTTCCGCCCTTCCCCCTACCTTCTCTTATCCTTCCCCCATACTTTGAAGTTACTAGTCCTTCCTCTACCTAGATAACAGCCCATAAACTATGCATCCAATTGCCATACAGTCTGTACGTGCTGTCTCAACCTTCCCCAAGTGTTTATAAATCCACCCCCCCCTTTCAATAAATGAGTGCTGTCCATCAGACGGTCTCCCAGGTGCTCATATTCCCATCATGTGTTCATATGTTTGCACTCACCTGCCCAGCCAGAATGACCCTGCTGCTCTCTCCATTGCCTGGGACGTCGGTGGCCAATGACCCTGGGGAACGGGAATGGAACGAGACCCACAGCTGGCGCCTGAACAAGGACCTTCTGGATGCATGGTTAATAGGTGAGTGACCCCTTGGGGACATCCTCCCCCTGGGGCTAATGGCCCCCAGTGGCCACCTCTCCATTGAGGGCTGGCAAGGTTCGGTAGGAAGGAAGGAAGGCTTCCCCTTTCTCCATCAGAGAAAGGCGGATCTCTCTCTCAGAAACTATCTTCTTTTTTCATTCTTTATTTTTGGTTCGTGCCATCGCATGGATTTGAAACAAAGCAACAGGGCAATTGAGGTCTTTGGGCCACAGCTACACTACGGCATTGACTAAAGGCCCCGAGCTCACTGTTCGAATCCCAACAGCCCATTTGGGCATTGGCAACAACCATCTATTTCTCTTCACGATCGTCAAACCTGTAATGCATCGACCATTAAAGGCCTCTAGGGCAGTCGCCGGACTCTTAAACTTTTGGACAGTCTTATGTCAAGCCCTTTGGGGAATCCCCTGTGCTATTTGTAGCCAGTAATGTTGCCCTCTGGTCTTGGCATTTCTGGACTTTCTCTGTCATGGGGAACACTAGCTCCCATCAAAAGGAATCCCAAGTCAGAGGATTAAGAACATTTCTTAAAGTTAGGGGCATAAAACTCTCTCAAAAAGAGGTCAACTTATTCTGGGAAAAAGTCCTCCAGATCTTGGTCGCCATGGCCGCTAGCCCATGCTCCAAAGCCGCGGCAGGCTGACAGGGTCAAAGGCTGCTGGACTGAGCTCCACTCTGGAGCCAGGGCCGCGCAAACACCACAGGCAGCAGAGACAACAATAGCTACACCTGAGGGAAAAGGCCCCTCCCCCCCACCCTACCTCTCTCCCTGCTCACAGCTGGGTGCAGGCCCCAGGCTCCAGAGGCCTGGCTGACCCCACGTGGGCTCAGGCACAGGCTGCCTGATACTCTCCAGCCACACCTGCCCAACAGGGTAAACAAGGAGATAATAGATTTATTTTTAAAAAATCTGAAATTGGCAAGATCAGAAAGCTGCCTTATAGCTGAGGGAAAAATTCCAAAAAACTCCCTGAAAAAAAAAAAAAAGCCTTAGGGAAAAATCCAAAACCCTCCATGGGAAACACACACAAAAGAGAGGCTCTTTCCTAGCATTCCTGGCTTGTAGAGCCTGGGGACTACAAACACATAAAATCTCAAAATATGGGTAAATGCCAAATTGCTATGAGTAGATCTGGACTTCTTATAAGTATTTACAACTGTTTTAAGCTCACTTTGCCTCTCTATGCTTTTCTGGGACTACTAACAAAAAGTCTCAGGAATTATATTTTAATTTAAATATGTGCTCAATACTAAATTTGTTAGAAAATTTCTAATAATGTTCAAATCTACTTTCATAATTTAAAAAATGTGTTTCAGAAGTCAAGTCTGATCTACTCTTTAAAGATATTTCAAAAGGCTTTTATTAAAAGCCTTATGATAAAGACAATGAAAGTTTTTTGCTCTAGTAATGAGATAAACTGACTAAAAAAGTTAAACTGGAGAAAAAACTTTAAATGTTGGTAACTATTTGATGAAAAAGATTGTTACAGAGTGGTTACATAGTTTGTAAGGTAAAAATATGTAAATGAAGATATTGAGTAAACTTAAACAGAAGGTTAAAGACAAAGCACTTAACCAGATTACAGATCTTTTGAGATAAAACAAAATGATTATTAACCTAGGGCTTACATCAGACTAACAAAAAGCATGGCCCTAGCTGATAGCAGGTTACTATCATATTCAATTTGTAAACTTAAAACTTTAACTTGTTGATGTTAATCTGGTCATAATAATGGTTAAAAAAGACCAAATTTAGAGTACCCAACAAAGTTAATTAAGTTCCTATTTGTCAACATTTTAACTATTGAAGGATCAATCCGGGGACTCCCCGGGCTCTGTCTCGGGAAAGGCGGCACCCCAATTCACTCACGAGAAACGGTCTTGATGCAAATAGCAAGAGGATTTTTATTCCAAGCGCGCTGGGGCCCACAGAGAGCCGGGTCTGGAATTTGATGCATTTATAGCTTTTTCCATCCTTTCACTATATCTTAAGGTTAAAATTGGCTCACTAGTATTTAATTCTCTCACATGGCTAATATAGCTAATATACAAAAATTCCTAACATCCCCTATCTCCCTCCATTGGCACACCAGTAGCTGCCCTCTCTATTCTGGTAAATGACAAAATCCTTTAGATGAAATATGGTAGGGAACTAATACCCTCCTCAAAAGGGGGAGAGGATCTGCTTCTATTTTCATAGGATCAGCCCAGGACTGTCTGGGCCCCAGTTGAAAACATCCAAATCCAAGGAGATGGCTTGTCTGACACTGAAACGAAGTGTTCCAGGCCCCCCAGGAGGAAAACATGCTGACCTGGGGCCAAATTGAGGCCCTCTGCCAGCAAGGAGTCATGCTAATATGAAATTCACAACAGCCTCTATCACCAGAGAATCTGTTTATATCCTTACTTGCTATCCTGACCTTAAAAGTAGCACAGGCTCAACAAGCATATTGGGCTTATGTACCTGACCCCCTTCTAGCCAGGGCTGCTGTCTGGGAAGAACCTTTACCTAAGATATTTTCCAATGCTTCCCTTACCACTGCCAATTATTACATAGAATTTCTGCACGAAATGACTAAAACAATTAACTGGACCTCTTGCAGGGGAGCCACCTATCTGCTTTTCAAGCAATAGCTATCATGAGGGATGTTATTTAATATACCCAAACAACCCATTAATTACGGATGGTAAATACCAAAATAATTATAATTTACAATTACAGTTGGGTCCCCAAGAAAGTAAAAAATCAGAGATACCGCCCATCTTGAGTCCCCAAGGGCGGCCTCAACCAGAATTATGGAAAGTAATAGTTACCCTAAAAGAAAATCATTTTAAGTTTCGTACGTATCTGCCCCTCCCTTATCTTTTTGTAGTTTGGCCCGGGTAGGTCAATCATCAAAATGAAATTTACTATCTTAATTGTACCTGGTGTATTATCACCAATTGTATCAATTCTAAGGGAGACACAGCTGCAGATTACTCCTCCAATATAGTCTTTATTGTCATGTGTTCTCCTTACTTAATTATGCCAGTCAAAATGACTGAGCCCTGGTACCCCAGCTTCAGAGCTCAAGTGTTCCAGCAGTTCAACAGATTGATGGCATGGAAAGAAGATTCATAGAATGGCTACTTGTGGAAATCATTGCTACAATCACCATCATTGCCTCTTCCACCATGACAGCAGTATCCCTGGCACAATCAATGAAGACAGCTGATCATGTTAATGGATGGATTAAAATTTTTCTCAAGCTCTTTCATCACAGATAGATATTGATAAAAAGGTGTTAGTCCTGTTAGATGCTTTAGAGGATGCTGTTATGTATTTAGGAAGACGGGTTGCCAATCTGGCAGTTCAAATGCAATTGTTCTGTCATGCAAATTATCAATTCATATGTATTACTCCTTTATCCTACAATGGGACTGCTACTGAATGGTGGAAGGTAAAAAATCATATTTGGAATCATAATAATCTTAGCATATATTTACAAAGTTTACAAAAGGAAATATCTATTATTTCACATAGTCATTTGTCTTTTGGTGATCCTGCTAAGGCTGCAAAAGGATTTTTTGATGCCTTAGAGAGCACATTACAAAAATTATCTCCCAAACAGTTTCTTTCTCAGATTTTAATTTGGCTACTATTGGTGTCAGGCACCCTGCTACTACTCTTATGCATAATCCCCTGTAACATAAACAGATCCTGAATGGGTCCTTATACACCATTTGGCTCTAACTGGACCTGCATTAAGCCACAAAAAACTTACCCAAGATGACACTGCCCCATTAAAAAAAAAAAAAAGTGGGAGTTGTTGGGCTTTGCTAGTAATGGGCTGGACAGGTGAGGAGGTTGGCCTGAACTATTGGACATGGCCAGGGGCCCTGGGCTGCGGGGTTGAAGCTGGCCCTCTGTCAGGGGTCCCTGGAGATGTTGATTGCCTTCCCTATGTTGTAGGGTGTAGTGAGCTGTCATTGCCCAGAGTGGGCAGAACTGGCGAGGCACTCCCCCACCCAGACCCAAAAGGCTATGACCATTCCATAAGTCAGACTTTTCCCACCACAGTTCCTCACCTTGTGGCTAGCTGCCCAAGAAACCCTCATGTGGCCAACATCACGTAGCCTTCTAACCCCCCACAGTTCTGAAGTCACAGCCTCCTGTTAATCTCCTCTTCCACCCTTCCCCATACCTTCCCTTTTCCTTCCCCCATAGCTTTGAAGTTACTAGTCCTTCCTCTACCTAGATAACAGCCCATAAACTATGCATCCAATTGCCATACAGTCTGTATGTGCCATCTCAACCTTCCCCAAGTGTTTATAAACCCATCCCCCCTTTCAATAAACAAGTGCTGTCCATCAGACAGTCTCCCGGGTGCTCATTTCCCCATCATGTGTTCGTATGTTCATATGTTCGCACTCACCCGCCCAGCCAGAATGACCCTGCTGCTCTCTCCCTTGCCCGGGTCGTTGGTGGCCAATGACCCTGGGGAAAGGGAATGGAACGAGACCCCACAGCATGAGACCCACACTAAGCCATCTCTCCAGCCCTCTAATTTCTTAATATAGGCACTTAGAGCTATAAATTTCCCTCTTAGGAATGCCTCCATTGTGTCCCAAATATTTTGGTATGTTGTATTCTCATCATCATTTTATTCTATGAATTTCTTGATTATTTAAATTTTCCTGTATTTGTTAAGATTTGACTTGTGTCCTATTATATGGTCTATTTTAGAGAATGTTCTATGTGCTGCTGAGAAGAATGTATATTCTGCAGTATTTGGATGGAATGTTCTGCAACATTTGGGTGGAATGTTCTCTATATATGTTAAGTCCATTTGTTCCATGAGATCATTTAATGACTGCCTTCATTGTATCCCAAAGGTTTTGGTATGTTGTATTCTCATCATCATTTGATTCTATGAATTTCTTGATTTCTTTTTTAATTTCTTCAATGACCCATACATCGTTCATTAATGTACTGTTTAGTCTCCATGAATTCTGTATGCTCTGTAGTTTTTCTTGTTGCTGATTTGCAGTTTAATCCCATTGTGCTCAGATAGCATACAAGGGATTATTTCAATTTTCCTGTATTTGTTAAGATTTTATTTGTGTTCTATTATATGGTCTATTTTAGAGACTGTCCCATGTGCTGCTGAGAAGAATGTATATTCTGCAGTATTTGGATGGAATGTTCTGTATATATCTGTTAGGTCCATTTGTTCCATGATATCATTTAATGCAGATGTCTCTCTGTTATTTTTTGCTGGGTAGACCTGTCAAGTGATGAGAGTGGGGTATTGAAGTCACCCACTACAATTGTGTTTGGAGTTATCTCTGACCTTAAGTCTAATACTGTTTGTTTGATGAAATTGGGAGCCCCCATGTTAGGAGCATATATGTAGGATTGTGATGTCCTCCTGTTGGAGTGTTCCTTTAATCAGTATAAAGTGACCTTCTTTATTTTTCCTCACTAATGTTGGTTTGAAGTCTATCCTGTCAGAAATTAGGATAGCAACCCCTGCTTGTTTCCTAGGCCCCTTTGTTTGAAATACCTTTTTCCAACCTTTCACCCTAAGAAGGTTTCTATCTTTTATTGAGAGGTGAGTTTCTTGGAGGCAACAGATGGTAGGATCCTGCTTTTAAATCCAGTCTGCAAGCCTGTGTCTTTTGGTTGGGGCATTGAGGCTATTGATATTAAGAGTTATTATTGAAAGATATGTATGTATTCTCACCATTCTTCTTGTTTTGTAGTTCTTCCTGTTTTCACTTTACTCGCTTGTTTTAACTGTTATTTGAGTATTGTTTATTTTTTTCCTAGTTCCTGTTCTATGTGTTTTGCATTCTTTTCAGCATGAATAACTCCTGCAATCATTTTCTGTAGAGCTGGTTTAGTTGCCATAAATTCCTTTAGCCTGTTTTTCTTGTGGAATATCCTTATTTCTCCATCACATTTGGATAGATAGCTTTGCAATATAAAGTAATCTTGGTTGACAGTTTTTATGTTTCAGAACTTGGAATACATCATTCCAAGCCATTCTGGCTTTTAAAGTTTGTGTTGAGTAATCTGTTGTGATCCTGATGGGTTTCCCTTTGAAGGTCACTTGCTTTTTCTCTCTAACTGCTTTCAATATATTTTCTTTGGTTTGCATGTTTAGTAGTTTAATTATAACATGGAGAGGAGACAATCTTTCTAAGTTTTGTCTGTTTGGTGTTCTAATAGCTTCTTGTATCTTTCCCAATTTGGGGAAATTTTTCTTCTATGATTTTGTGGAAAACACCTACTAATCCTCTGGATTGAAATTCTTCCCCCTTCTGCTATACCTTGAATTCTTATGTTTGATCTTTTCATAGTGTCCCGGATGTCTTGGAATTCCCATTCATACCTTTCTATTAGCTTGTCTTTCTCTTTGTTGGACTGTATTAGGTCTTCCACCTGGTCTTCTAGTTTAGATATTCTGTTCTCTCCTTCATCCATTCTACTGGTGAGACTTTCCACAGAGTTTTTTATTTCGCTGACTGTGTTCTTCTGATCTAGGATTTCAGCCTGGTTTTTCTTCAGTATTTCTATTTCCTTACTCATGTCTTGTAGTGACCTTTTTATTTCATTAAGCTGGTTTTCTGTATTCTCTTTCAGGAGTTTGTTTTCGTCTTTAATTCCTTTGTTTTCTTCTCTGATTCCTTTCATTTCTTCTTTCATTTCTTTGAGTATAGATAACATAATTGTTTTGAAATCTTTGTCAGGAACTTCATCTAAAACAGTCTCATTGGTGAACAATTCTGATGGATTTGTAATTTTTGGTGGGATTGCATTGTCTTGATTCTTTGTGTTTCTTGTATTATAATGTAGTGACTGTTGCATCCTGGATTGATTTGAGGCTTAGGTTTTCTATTTATCTGCAGTGTTCTTAGATGTGATGATCCACCTTTATATACTTTCAGGATATGCGTTTAAGGTGCCAAGTGTAGCACATGTACCCAAATCCAACCTCAGAAGTAATCCTAGCTGTTGAATTTGCTTGAAGCAAGTATTGTAGTGGACTGGGGGAACAATTTACTGGCAAGTTCTAAACTTCAAATGAGCAAAATACACATTCAATTAAAACAAGCACAGAGCCGGGCATGGTGGCGCACGCCTTTAATCCCAGCACTCGGGAGGCAGAGGTAGGAGGATTGCCATGAGTTCGAGGCCACCCTGAGACTACATAGTTAATTCCAGATCAGCCTGGACCAGAGTGAAACCCTACCTCGAAAAACCAAAAACAAACAAACAAACAAACAAACAAACAAACAAACAAAACCAAGCACAGAGTATACAATTGCGGGAATTAAAATACTCTTATCAGGTCAAAATCCCTAAGGGTGTGTGTTGCTCTACACCCTTAGTCTTGTCAGCTAGGAGGTAGAGGATTTTGTTCTGAATTGGGTTCCAGGTCAGCCTGGATCTGGATCAGACCCTGCCCCCAGTAATGACAAAAGCAAAAGGTAAAGGCCCTATAAATCTAAAAGTATTAAAGGCAGCAATATTCAACACCCCATGTTCAGCTTGTTTGAAAATGGTAAAGCCAACCACAAATATGTAACCCATAACCTGCCCTGACCTGGAAAGAGAGATTAGCACTTCCAATGCAGGGGTATGTACCTTTTTTTAAAATGTACCTTGTTACCTTTTGGTATGGCTTTCAAACTCACCAATGCTGAGTGCCCACCTCATTTCCTGAGCTGTGGAACTTGAGCTTGGCTCACCTGTGCTGGATGTGCTGCTGGTGTTGTGCTGTGGAGCTTGAGCTCAGCTCAGATGTGCTGGATGCACTGCCGCTGGGAGCTGAATGCTGGTGGTTTGCGGTTCTGATGGTTGGGGAATGGGCGAGTTTAGGAAGCCTGTAATTGTTCAGACTGTTCCCCTGTATCTCTTTCAGTAGCTCAGCAGACAGTTTTTTAGATTTCTGGGCTCTGTGAGGATACTGATGAGGTTGGAAAGTCTCCTTGTTTGGTCTCTATTGCTGCTGCTGCTAGGCTCACCTGGTGTGTGGGACCACAGTGGATCAGGGCCCTGGTGGCTTGGGGCCATGACAGATTGGGGCTGCTGTGGACTGGGCTGCCATGGATCAGGCTGCAAGCTCTACAGTGGGATTCTGGCCGTCTCCTGCTTTTCTGCTGTTTTCTGGAAAAAAAATTCTGCACTTTTCAGAAGAAGAGTGTTGTTTTGCTTAAATCCTTCCCTGATCTGGTTTGGCATGGCTCCTATGCTGCCATCTTACCCAGAAGTCCTCCTATGAATTTATTTTTATTTTTTAAATTTAAAAAAAATATTTCATTTATTTATTTATTTGAGACATAGAAATAGGGAGAGAGAGAATGGGTACACGAGGGCCTCCAGCCACTGCAAATGAACTCCAGATGCATGCACCCCCTTGTGCATCTGGCTTATGTGGGTCCTGGAGAATCAAACTGCAGTCCTTTGGCTTTGTAGGCAAATGCCTTAACTTCTAAGCCATCTCTCCAGCCCATCCTATAAATATTTTTAACATTTTTGTCAAAAATCAGATGGCTGTAGCTGCCTGGATTAACATTTGGGTCCTCTATTCTGTTCCATTGATCTACATGGCTATATTTGTGCCAGCACCATGCTGGTTTTGTTACTATGGCATTATAATATAGCTTAAAATTAGGTATGGTGGTACTGCCAACCTTGTTTTTGTTGCTCAAAATTGTTTTGGGTATTCATGGTGTTTTGTGCTTCCAAATGAATTTTAGGATTTTATTTTCTATTTCAATGATGAATGCCATTCAAATTTTAATGGGGATTGCATTAAATTTGTAGACTGTTTTTGGTAAGATTGGTAAGATAGACATTTTCACAATATTGATTCTTTCTACTCAAGAATATGGGATGTCTATCTCCTTCAGCCTTTTTCTGGTGTCATGATCACCAAGAACACTGTACTCTTGCCCTTCCCCTGCATTACTCTATGGTTTCAGCTGGGGCCCTGGTGAGGTGTTCATTGTCCATCTGACAAAGATAAGCAAATTCTCCAACAGAGAGAGAAGTTATTGCTAGATAGATGGGATGTCTATATATTTTAGAGGAATTTTATATGTGTAGGCCCTCTTCTTGCCCACATTTGGTGGTGTCTTGTTCTTGGAGACTGAGCTCCAACTCCTACCAAGCCAGATATAGAGACACAGAGGCTCCCAAAACCTCATCACTGAAGTAGAACTAAAATGATCCCAATGTGGCTCAGGGAAATTCACGGAAGAGGGGTCAAAAAGAATGTTAGAGCCACAAGTTGGGGCATTATGCATAGAGACTTGGCCTATCCCCCATAACTCTTGACTACCCCCACAATGCATAACCCACATTTCCTATTGATGAGGGTCCCTTTGGAAGAGGGAGGACAGGGAGGAGGATAATGGAATCATCATTACGAATGTAAAATTAGAAAATATAAATGAATAAATAAGTAATTTTTAAAAAGAATATGGGATGTCTTTCCATTTTTAGTGTCATCTGCAATTTCTCACTCAAGTTTTTTAAAGTTTTCATTGTAGAGATCCTTCACTTCCTTGGTTAGATTAATTTCAAGGTACTTTATTTATTTATTTTGAGGCAATTGTGAATGGGAGTGATTCCCCCAGATTTCATACTCTGCATGTTTGTTGTTAGTATATAGAAAAGCTACAGGTTTCTCTGTTTTTTGTATCCTGCTACATTGCTAAAATTGTTTGTCAGCTCCAACAGTTTGCTGGAAGAGTATTTAGGGTCCTATAGAATCATATCATTTGCAAATCAGGATAAATTGATCTCTTCCTTTCCCTTTAATGACTGTCTCTTGACTTATTGCTATAGCTAAGACTTCCAGTGCTATATTAAACAGAAGTGGAGACAGTGGACAACCTTGATTTTAGTGGAAAAGCTTCAAGTTTTTCCCCATTTAGTATTATGTTGACTGTAGGTTTGTCATATATAGCCTTTATTATGTTGAGCTGTGTTCCTTCTATTCCCTGTTTCTTTAGGACTTTTACTATGAACGGATGTTGGATTTTGTCAAATCTCATTTCTGCATCTATTGAGATGACTATGTGATTTTTTTAGTACATTTATATGTTGTATTAATTTATCTATTTATGTATGTTGAACCATTCCTGCATCTCTGGGATAAAACTTCCTTGGTTGGGGTGAATGATCTTTCTGATATATTCTTGTATTCTGTACGCCAGTTTTTTGTTGAGAATTTTTGCATGTATACTCATGAGGGAGATTGATCTATAATTTTCTTTTCTTGTTCTTTGTCTGGTTTTGGTATCAGCATAATATTGGCATTGTAGAAGGAGTTTGGGAGAATTCCTTCCTTTCTATTTTATGGAAAAGTTTGAGAAGCATTAGTGTTTGTTCATACATGAAAGTACTGGTAAAATTCACCAGTGAATCCATCTGGGCCTGGATGTTTTTTAGTTGGGAGATAACTATTTTGATCTCTATGCTTGTTATAGGTTTGTTTAAATGGTTTCTCTCAGCATGACTTAATTTTGGTTGGTCAAATAAATCAAGGAAATCATCCATTTCTTTCAGATTTTCAAACTGGAGTATATGTTCTTAAAGTATGTCCTCGTGATTTTTTAAATTTCATTGGTATCTGTTCTAATTGTGCCTTTTTCATCTCTAATTTTATTAATTTGTGTCTCTTCTCCCTTTCTTTTGGTCAGATTCACTAAGGGTTTATCAATTTTTTTGTCCTTTGAAAGAATGAATTGTTTGTTATCTTTGATTCTTTTGGTGGGGGGGGGTTCTATTTCATTAATTTCTGCCCTCATCTTTATTATTTCTTCCCATGTACTGATTTTCAGTTCATCTTGTTCTTTTTTAAATTTTTTATTATTTTTTATTTATTTTTGGAGAGACAGAAGGAGATAGACAGAGAAGGAGAGGGAGACAGAAATGGGCACGCCAGCAGTCTCTCAGCTGCTGTGAACGAAATCCAGATGCGTGCACGCCCTTGCCTCACTTTGCATCTGGCTAAACGTGGGAACTGGAGATTGAAACCGCTGGACATTGGAACCAGCATTCTTAGGCTTAGCAGGCAGGTGCCTTAGCCGCTAAGCCATCTCTCCAGCCCTTGCTCTTTTTTTTTCTAGGTCTTAAAGTGAAGCATTAAATTGCTAACTTGTGATCTTTCTAATTTTTTAATATAGGTGCTTAAAGTTATAAATTTCCCCCTTTGGACTGCCTTCATTGTGTCCCAAATGTTTTGGTATGTTGTGTTCTCATTTTAATTTGATTCTATGAATGTTTTGATTTCCTTCTTGAGTTCTTCATTATCCATTCATTATTTAGTACTGTACTGTTTGGTTTCCATGTTTTTTTCTGTAGTCTATTGGCTTTCCTGCCAAATATTTGTACTCTAATCCCATTGTGATGTGGTAAAGTAGAAGAAATTATTTCAATTTTCTTGTATTTGTTAAGATTTGCTTTGTGTCATAATACATAGTTTATTTTCAAGAATGTTCCATATGCTGCTGAAAAGAATGTATATTCTGTAGCAGTTGCATAGAATGATCTGTAGATATCTTAAGACCATTTGTTTTATGAGCTCATTTAATCCAAATGCTTCTCTGTTTATTTTTTGCTGGGATGACCTGTCAACTGATGAGAGGCGGGTATTGAAGTCACCTAATACAGTTGGGCTTAGTGTTATCTGTGACCTTAAGTGTAGTAATCTTTGTTTCATGAAATTTAGAGCCTTCATTTTAAGTGCATATATGCTTAGAATTGTAATGACCTCCTGTTGGAGTGTTCCTTTAATCAGTACTAAGTGACCTTCTTTATCTTTCCTAATTAATGTTGGTTTGAAGTCTATCCTGTCAGATATTAGGATAGCAACACCTGCTTGTTTTCTAGGCCCTTTTTCCATCCTTTCACCCTAATATAGCATCTGTCTTTTATGGGAAGGTGAGTTTCTTGGAGGCAAAAAATAGAAGGATCCTGTTTTTTAACTCAGTATGTAAACCTGTGTCTTTTGGTTGGGGCACTGATGCCACTGATATTAAGAGTTATTATTGAAAGGTGTGCATTAATTCTTACCACACTTATTTTGTAGTTCTTCCTTTACTCTCTTGTTTTAACTATTATTTGAGTGTGGTTTATTTTTTTCCTGTTTCCTTGTGCATGTGCTTTTCTTTCTCTTCAGCATGAAGGATCCCTTCAAGTATTTTCTGTAGCCTGTTTTTGTTTTGGAATGTCCTTATTTCTCTATCTATTTGGATGGATAGCTTTGCTTGATAAAGTAATCTTGGTTGACAGTTGTTATCTTTCAGAACTTAGAATATATCATTCCAAGCCCTTCTGTCTTTTAAAGTTTGTGTTGAGTAATCTCTTATCCTGGTGGGCTTGTCTGTATAGATGGCTTGATTTTTCTCTCTGTTTTCAATATATTTTCTTTAGTTTCTGTGTTTTGTAGTTTAATTATAATATGATGGTGAGAGGTTCTTTCCCAATTTTCTTTGTTTGGCATTCTAAAGGCTTCCTGTATCTGTATTGACATCACTTTCCCTATTTGGGACAAATTTTCTTCTAGGATTTCATTGAAAATACTTACTATGCTTTTAGAGTGAAATTCTTCTCCTCCTATACCCTGATTTCTTATGTTTGATCTCTTCATAGTGTACCAAATGTCTTGAAATTCCCATTCATGCCTTCCTATTGGTTTGTCTTTCTTTTTGTTGGACTGTATTAGACCTGCCATCTGGTCTTCTAGTTTAGATAGTCTGTCCTCTCCTTAATCCATTATACTGGTGAGATTTTCTACACAGTTTGTTATATGACTTACTCTGTTTTGCATTTTAAGTACTTCTGATGTCATTATTTCTATTTCCTTACACATGACTTGTATTTTCCTCCTTATTTCATTAAGTTGGTTTCCTGTGTGCTCCTTCAGGAGTTTGTTTTCTACTTTGATTCCTTTGATTTTTTTTGTCTTTGATTTCTTTGAGCATACACACAATCTTTTTGTTTTTGTTTGTTTGTTTTGAAATCTCTATCAGGCATTTCATCTAAATCAGTCTCACTGGAGGTCATTTCTGATGGATTTATAACTTTTGATAGAATTGTGTTGTGTTGATTTCTTGTGTTTATTATTATGTAGAGATTTTTGTATCTTGAGTTAATTTGATGCTTGTGTTTTCTAATTATCTGCAGTATTCTCAGATGTGTAAATCTAACTTTATGTATCTTCACAGTAGGAGTTTATGGTGCCAGGTATGGCCCTTATAGTGTTCCCAGAGTAACAGCAGAAGTGACTCTAGGTATTGAGTTCACCTGCTATGCAAGTATTCTAGTAGGCTGGGTGGAGCAAATTACTGGAAAATCCTAAAATTCAATTGAGCAATATACATATTCAATCAAAACCACCACATAGTATTTATGAAAGAGTGGGGATTAAGACATACAGATAATCTAATAAAGACAAATCCCTAAGGGTTTGATTTGCCCATACCCTTAATCCTGTCAAATGGGTTCCAGGTCAGCCTTGGCCAAGTCAGATCCTGCCCCCATTAATGACAGAAGAAAAAGACAAAGACCCTATAAATCAGGAAACATCACAGGCAACAATAGTCAACACAAAAATACAGCTTGAGAATGGTAAAACTGACCAAGAATATATCAATCAAATGTAACATATAACCTGCCCTGATATGGAAGACAAGATTAGCACTGCAAGTGTAGGCCTATGTCCCTGGCTTTGTGTAAATAGGCTGTGTTACCTTTCTGATGGCTTCCAATCTCACCAATGCTGATTACCCATCTGGATCCCTTTCTGTTGCACTGTGGACTTGGTTAGACTGCTTGGGTCACTGGACCTGGGGTTCTGATCAACTGTGTTGGATGCCTTGTGGCTGGGGGTGGATGAGTTCTCTTGTGGTTTGCGGCACTGGCAGTTGGGGGATGGGAGGTTGTGCAGGATGCCTGGATTTTACACTGAGCTGCTCAGCTGTCCCCAGTTGTGCTCCTTCAGCAGCTGCTCAGCTAGTCCCTGCTATCTTCTCCTTCAGGTTTCTTGACTTTGCGAGGAGGTTGGTTTCTGCTCCTGCAGCTCTGTGCTGGCCAGGAAGGTGTGTGAATGTTGCTACTGGCACCCCTGTGGGAGTCTTGCCAGTTGCCTCCTTACTAGAAGATCTGTATTTCTCCTGCTTCTGTGCTGTTGTTGATAATTCATTATACGCCTTCATTTTTGTTAAGAGTGTATTTTGCTGTTTTTCTGTTTATTTCCCTCACCAGGCTGCTTTGGCATTGCTACTATGCTGCCATCTTACCTGGAAGTCCCCAGGAATCATGATCCTTATATCTTTAACACCAAGTTGAACCAACATACACTAATGTTTAGTATAAATTTCTGTTATGAAACAGACGCAGGGAAAAGACACTAGTGACTTTCAGACTCATATAGTCATACACTTGCTTACTGGTTTGCTAAAATAGATATAATAGTGCCATGATGACTACATTCTAAAATATGATTATATGTAATAATAATACCAAGTTTAAAAAGGTGGCACATAAAAACTCTGCTTTCATATTATGTTAGCAGCAATTTCATTGTATTAAAATTATATACTATGGCTGGAGAGATTGCAAAGTGGGTAAGGCACTTGCCTGCAAAGCCTGATGAACTGGTTCAATTCCCCAGTACCTACGTAAAGCCAGATGCACAGTGGCACAGGCATCTGGAGTTCATTTGCAGTGGCTGGAGGCCTTGGTGTGCCCATTTTTGTTTTCTCTCTCCCTCTCTCCCTTCCCCTTCTCTCTCTCTCTACTTGCAAATAAAAACAGTTTTGAAAAAAGCAAAAACAAAAAAATATATACTACATATCTTAACTAGGCCTGCCTTCTTAAGATGAAGTCAAAATAGCAAAAAGTATTATGATTAGAAATTATTTAATATTGATATTTGATATAACACAGATACTCTTAAATTAGATAGATATTTAAAAACAAAGTTGAGGGCTGGAGGGATGGTTTAGTGATTAAATCACTTGCCCACAAAACCAAAGGTTCCAGGTTCAATTCTCCAGGACCCATGTAAGCCAGATGCACAAGGTAGCACATGCATCTGGAGTTCATTGGCAGTGGCTGGAGGCCCTGGCATGCCTATTCTCTCTGTCTTTCTCTCTCTCTCTCTCTAAAAATAAATAAAAAATTTTAAAACAAAGTTGATATTTTAGGTAATTTGAAGGAAGAAATAACATACTTCACAGTGTTTTCTGTTTGGTTTAGAAGTTAATGGTAACAATTTCTGGTGAAGAAATACTTTTAGTTTGCATGCATTTATACTCATCTGTTGCACGTATATGAAGAGTATTCAGTGAACATTTTAAAAGGAGTGGGGTAGGGTGACACATGCCTGTAATCCCAGCCCTCAGGAGCTGAGGGAGGAGGATCATGAGTTCAAGACCAGCCTCACATAGTGAGAGCCTCTCTTATAAACAGGAAGAGATTCCTTGAAGAAGATGCCATATTTCTTCCTCTAGCACAAAAAACACTGCCCAGAAAAATAAAAGTCTGGCAATTTACAAAAGAAAATAATTTTTAAAATTTTTTTATTATTATTTTATTTATTTTTGGAGAGAGACACAGAGAGAGATAGACAGAGAAGGAGAGGGAGACAGAAATGGGTGTGCCAGCAGTCCCTCAGCTGCTGTGAACGAAATCCAGATGTGTGCGCCCCCTTGTGGGCAAGTGC
Source organism: Orientallactaga sibirica (assembly GCA_036365145.1). Taxonomy (NCBI): domain Eukaryota; kingdom Metazoa; phylum Chordata; class Mammalia; order Rodentia; family Dipodidae; genus Orientallactaga; species Orientallactaga sibirica. The sequence goes on from JAEOAD010000418.1 coordinate 209,244, forward strand.
AGCATTGCGCCCTTGCGTCACTTTGCATCTGGCTAAACATGGGACCTGGAAATTGGAATCGCTGGAGATTGGAACCAGTGTTCTTAGGCATAGCAGGCAGGCGCCTTAACCACTAAGCCATCTCTCCAGCCCCCCAATTTTTTTTTTTTTTTTTTTTTTTTTGGTTTTGCAAAGTAGGTTCTCACTCTGGTCTAGGCTGACCTGGAATTAACTATGTATTCTCAGGGTGGCCTCAAACTATCAGTGATCCTCCTACCTCTGCCTCCCAAGTGCTGGGATTAAAGGAGTGCGCCACCACGCCTGGCCCTGAAAAAAATTTTTTTAAGGAATGGAACTTGACAATAATTCCTTTCCATACCCATTGGCAATGTGCTACAACTTTGAAAGGCAGTTTAAAATAAGTCCTAAAGACATATAGAGAGAGGCTGTGTGCTGTTACTTTTTTTATCTTAATAAAACACAATAAAATACAAGAGCTCTGAGATCCCAAGCCTCTTCACAGAAATAGAATTGCTCCTATTACAAATTCCACACAATAGTAAAACCACATGAAAACACACATATCACATGACATGATTATTTTGTCCTATAATTTTGCTATGCTTAAAATTAAACCATATCTACCACTTTTGTGAGCACTTCTGTTTTTATATGGTTCAAAATGCATTAACTAAGCAAGATCAATGGGCACTGATTATCTTTCCTAGTATCTGCAGTTTTGTTTAATTTGCAATTTTGTTTAAGCAAGTGATTTGATTCTTTATGTGTCATCATCTCTCATTCAATTAATTGTGAGCATTTATAAGAAATTGCCAGTAATGTAATAAGTCATTATGTCTACATAAAATATATAATGTAATATGAATTAAACATGTCCTTATAATGTAAGCTATGCCACAAGAATATGTATTGCTTGAAGGCATGGATTTTTGACTCTCTCAATCTCCACTATATTCTTTGTGTCTAAAATAATGCTCATATACTGGGGGTTAAAATGATCTAAGAGTGGTCACAGGAGGGGATGGGGGATGGGAGAGAGTTCAGAAGGATTCATCTAAATTTAAAACGTTATTAATAAGCCATATAGAAACCTACTTTTTTGCTTGCTAATAATATATGTGTTTACAAAAGAGAGAGAGATTTTAGGCAGAAGTATCATGTAGAGGTGGATCATGTGCCCAGAGGCCATAGACTATTATTAGAAAAGTTTCAGTGCCAGGGGTGGGATATATTCAGGTGAATTGTTGGCCAGGGAGGCCCCTGATACCTCCAGAACATTACAGGGTATTGTTAAGGCTCTTGGTTGTCCATCAGAACTACATGGTGAGACCCTATTGCTTAAGATTCCACATGCTAGGGCTGAAGGTCACTGAGAAATTAAGATGGAGCTGAGCTGGAAGCCTCCTCCCTGTTGACTAGCTGTCAGGATGCTGAAAAGACCTATGCAGAGAACCCACATAAAGAGCTGGGTGTGGGACTTCTGGGTAAGATGGTGGCATAGGAGCCACACCAAACCAATCTAGGGAGGGATTTAAGCAAAACCACAGCAAAGTACACTCTTCTTCTGAAAAGTGCAAGAGTATAGGTTTTCCATAGACACAGAAGAGAAGCAAGAGAGACCAAGATATGCCAGAAAAGAGAAATATGTCCAGAATCCCATTGAGGGGCTTGCAGCCCCAATCCATGTGCTCCACACCCCCAGCACCACCTACCAGGTGAGCTGAGCAGCAGCAGTAGAGAACAAACAAGGGGACTTTCCAAGTGCATCAACTTCCTTACAAAGCCAAGGATTCTGAAGGAAAGACAGCTGAGAACAGCTAAGAAGGCACTGATATAGGTGGGACTGGGTGAGCAACCACAGGCTTCCTGCACCTTCCCATCCTCCAACCAAAAAAACCACCAGCATTTAGCCCCCAGTGGCAGCACATCCAGCACAGCTGAACAGAACTCCATCTCTATAGCACAACACAGAGATATCAAGGTGGGCATTCAGGATTGATGATATTGGAAGCTACACCAAAATTTAACAGGGCCAACTAACAAACAAACAAAAAACACAGGTACATAGGCCTGCATTGGAAGTTCTAATCACTCTTTCCCTCTCAGGGCAGATTATGGGATACATATTTGTGGCTGGCTTTAACACTTTCAAATAAGCTGTATTTGGGGGTTGAACATTGTTGCCTTTAATGCTTTCAGATTTATAGGGCCTTTGTCTTTGCTTCTGTCATTATTGGGGTCAGGGGCTGATTAAGATCTAGGCTGACCTGGAACCCAATTCAGAACAGAATTCTCTGCATCCCAGTTGACAGGATTAAGGGTATAGAGCAACACAAACCCTTAGGAATTTGGGCTTCATAAGACTGTTTTAATCCGCACACTTGTTTGCACTGTGCTGGTTTTTATTGAATGTGTATATTGCTCAGTTGAAGTTTAGAATTTGCCAGTAATTGTTCCACCCAGTCCACTAGAATACGTGCTTAGCAAGCAAACCCAACACCTAAGATTACTTCTGCGGTTGGATTAGGGTACAAGAGCTACACTTGGCACCTTAAACTCATATCCTGAAAGTAAATAAAGGTGGATCACCACATCTAAGAACACTGTAGATAAGTAGAAAACCCAAGCACCAAATCAATTCAGGATGCAAAAGTCACTACATTATAATACAAGTAACATAAAGAATCTAGACAATACAATTGCACCAAAAATTACATATCCAACAGAAATGATCACAAATGTGACTGTTTTAGATGAAATGCCTGACAAAGATTTTAAAAGAATGATGTTATCTATACTCAAAGAAATGAACAAAGAAATGAAAGGACTCAAACAAGAAAACAAAAGAATTAAAGAAGAAAACAAACTCCTGAAAGAGAACAAAGTAAAGTAGTTTAATGAAATAAGGAGGTCATTACAAGACATGAGTAAGGTAATAGAAATACTGAAGAAAACCCAGGCTGAAATTCTAGCCCTGAAGAACACAGTAAATCAAGTAAAAAATGCTGTGGAAAGTCATACCAGTAAAATGGATTAAGGAAAGAACAGAATATCTAAACTAGAGGACCAAGTGGCAGACCTAATACAGTCCAACAAAGAGAAAGACAGGCTAACAGGAAGATAGGAATGGGAATTTGAAGATATTTGGGACACTATGAAAAGATCAAACATAAGAATTCAGGGTATAGTAGAAGGAGAAGAATTTCAATCCAGAGGCTTAGTAGGAATTTTCAACAAGATCCTAGAAGAAAATGTTCCCCAAATTGGGAAAGAAATGCCAGTGCAGATACAAGAAGCTTTTAGAACACCAAACAGACAAAACCTGGAAAGAATCTCTCTTGCCATGTTATAATTAAACTACTAAACACACAAACCAAAGAATATATATTGAAGGCAGTGTGATGGTTAAGTTTGTGTCAATTTGATTTGTTTAGGAATCCACAGACATGCCTCATAAGTGTGTCTCTGAGGTTGCATCTAGGAAGGATTAACAAAAGGAATAATCCTTCCCCCAGAGGTAAGCCCTTCCCCCAGAGTGGGCGGCCCAGAGTGGGTGGCCCCTCTTGGAGGAGGGGGCTGGTTGATAAAAAGAAGCTCTTGGAAGAAAGGCTCTCTCTCTCTCCCACCTGGCTGCCAGTGCTGCTTGCTTCTTGCCACTGGGTGCTTGGTGTTTTCCACTTGGTACTTGCTGCTTGGTGTTGCTGCTTTCCAGTGTGGACTGAAGACCAAGGTGGACTGAAGAGCAGCATCTCTCCAGGAAGCCTCCAGGTCTTCAGTGCCGGATTGGGACTGCCGAGGCCTCCAGCCTTGTGGCCTGAGCAGCTACCGGGTTGCTTGACTCTCAGACCTACAACCTGCTATTGCTGGACTGTGTAAGCTAATCCAATAAATTCCCTTTTAATACAATTCATTCTATCCATTCTGTTTCTCTAGAGAACCCTGACTAATACAGATTGTGGTACCAGGAGTGGTTCTAGAGAAACAGAATTGTAAGGATGGATTTCCCTAGTAGGCTTGGTGCTCTGTGGAGTTGGTTCTCCAACTTCAGTGCCACTAAAGGCTCTGCTGGTAATAAGGAGGGCACTTTAATTGGTAATAAGGGCACTAATAATCCATGGTGTGCACTATTTAACGAACTCCATGAGATAGATGTATTTAGTGATTCTGAGTCATATCTTGTGAGGAGCAAGGAATTTAGTGACTCTGTATCTAGAACTTTTGAATATTTGTGGAAAAGTAAGACGAATGATGATGCTGGATGGTTTCTTCTGACATCTCTAGATAAACTGTTGGGAGAAAAGCAGAAGCTCCAAAAGGAAATTTCCAAGCTTAAGACCCACATACATGATCTGAAGGTTTCTAAGGGTGCCCTGGAGGAAAATCTCCTGTCTAGTCAGAACAGGGCTCAAATTGCAGAAAACCAAACTCAAGCTCTCATTGTAAGATTAGCTTACTTGCAGTGTAAGCTCAATTCCCAGCCTCACAAGCTATCAGAAGTTAAAGTGAGGGCATTGGTTGGAAAAGAGTGGGATCCCATGACTTGGGATGGGGATGTATGAGAAGATCCTGAAGAATCTGGGGACATTGAACTCTCAGATTCTGAAGAAGTTGTTTTGCATGAGAATGTGGCTTCCCCTCCTTTAGCTGCAGCTGCATCCCCACCCCCACCCCCTGAAGTATTGCCCTCTTCACACTTGCCTGAGGGAATCATTCCTTTGTCTGAGGAAGCAGTAATGACCCTCCTTGCAGGATGTACTGATGCTTCTCAGAGCCCACCCATCTTTGCCTCGAGGCCTATAACAAGGCATAAGGCTAGGCATGCCCCTAAAGGGGAGTTAGAAAGCATGACTCAAGAGGAAGTGAGATACACCCCTAAAGAACTTCAGGAGCTTTCTAACTTGTACAGGCAGAAGCATGGGGAATATATGTGGGAATGGATTTTAAGAGTGTGGGATGATGGAGGAAGGAATATAAGGTTAGATCAAGCTGAATTTATTGAAATGGGCCCACTGATCAGAGATTTTAGATTTAACACTGCAGCTCATGCAGTTGGAAGAGGTGCCAAGAGTTTATTTGACTGGTTGGCTGAAGTATGGATCCAAAGATGGCCTACTGTGAATGATCTTGAGCTGCCTGATATCCCTTGGCTTAATGTTGATGAAGGGATTAAAAGGCTCAGAGAACTTGGAATGCTGGAGTGTATTTACCATGTAAACTCATCTTTAAGCCCGCAATGGGAGCGTGCAGAAGATGTGCCCTTCACTAAGACTATAAGAAAAAGATTTGTGAGGGGAGCACCAGCACACTTAAAGTCCCCAATCATTGGTCTTTTATGTAAAGAAGACATCACAGTGGGAGCTGCAGTTGCTGCATTAGGTGACTTAGATGCAATGGGTCTAACTGGCTCTCGGGGTAACAAGGGCCAAGTATCAGCACTGAATCACCAAAGGCAACATGAGCATGTTTACCATAATGGACAGCGCAGGCAAAGCAATGCTCATAACAGTATGACTTGTGTAGACCTTTGGTACTGGCTGCTTAATCATGGTGTTCCCAGAAGTGAAATAGATAAAAAAAAACCTACTAAATTCCTGCTTGATCTGTATAAGCAGAAAAGTTCCAGAGCAAAGAACCAAAAGGCCACTTTGAATTATAGCAACAGAGAATCAAGGCCTCTTAACCAGTTTCCAGACTTGAGCCATTTTACAGATCCTGAGCCCCTTGATTGAAGGGGTGGCCAGGTCCCTTTGAGGAAGGACCCTCCCATAATCCCCAAAAGTTTCAATATTAAGCTTAGTCCTATCCTTCCTCAGAGGGACCTATGGCCTTTTGCTAGGGCAACTGTACATTGGGGAAAAGGGAATAATCAGACTTTTTGGGGCTTACTGGACACTGGCTCTGAATTGACATTGATTCCAGGAGACCCCAACCAGCATCATGGCCCTCCAGTTAAAGTAGGTGCTTATGGAGGTCAGGTGATCAATGGAGTTTTGGAAAATGTTAGACTGACAGTAGGTCCAGTGGGTCCCCAAACTCATCCTGTGGTTATTTCCCCAGTCCCAGAATGTATAATTGGGATAGATATACTCAGGAGCTGGCAAAACCCCCACATTGGTTCTTTGACTTGTGGGGTGAGGTGCATTATGGTTGGAAAGGCCAAATCGAAGCCATTGGAGCTCCCTCTACCAAAGAAAATAGTGAACCAGAAACAGTATCACATCCCTGGAGGAATTGCAGAGATTAATGCCACTATAAAGGACTTGAAGGATGCAGGGGTGGTGGTTCCCACCACATCTCCCTTTAACTCCCCTATTTGGCCTGTTCAGAAGACAGACGGATCCTGGAGAATGACAGTGGATTATCGAAAACTTAATCAGGTGGTGACTCCAATTGCAGCTGCTGTACCAGATGTGGTTTCTTTACTTGAGCAGATTAACACATCTCCTGGTACCTGGTATGCAGCTATTGATCTTGCAAATGCCTTCTTCTCCATACCTGTCCATAAGGACCACCAGAAGCAATTTGCCTTCAGCTGGCAAGATCAGCAGTACACATTTACTGTGTTACCTCAAGGTTATATTAACTCTCCAGCCCTGTGTCATAGCTTAGTTCGCAGGGATCTTGATTGCCTGTGCCTTCCACAAGGTGTCACATTGGTCCATTATATCGATGACATTATGCTGATTGGATTGAATGAGCAGGAGGTGGAAGCCACTCTGGAGTTGCTGGTACAGCATATGCGCATGAGGGGATAGGAGATAAATCCATCCAAAATTCAAGGACCTTCCACCTCTGTGAAATTTTTAGGAGTTCAGTGGTGTGGGGCATGCAGGGATATTCCTTCTAAGGTGAAGGATAAGTTGTTGCACCTGGCCCCTCCTACCACTAAGAAGGAAGCACAATGTCTAGTGGGCCTATTTGGATTTTGGAGTCAGCACGTTCCTCACTTGGGTGTGTTACTCTGTCCCATATACCAAGTGACTCGGAAAGCTACTACTTTTCAGAGAAGGCTCTTCAACAGGTCCAGGCTGCTGTGCAGGCGGCTCTGCCACTTGGGCCATATGATCCAGCAGATCCAATGATACTTGAGGTGTCAGTGGCAGATAGGGATGCCGTTTGGAGCGTTTGGCAGCCCCCCATAGGTGAATCACACCGGAGGTCCTTGGGATTCTGGAGAAAGGCCCTGCCATCATCTGCGGACAATTATTCTCCCTTTGAGAGACAGCTCTTGGCTTGCCATTGGGCCTTAATAGAAACTGAACGCTTGACAATGGGCCATCAAGTTATTATGCAACCTGAGCTGCCCATTATGAGCTGGGTGTTATCTGACCCACCAGGCCATAAAGTTGGACGTGCACAGCAGCAGTCCATCATCAAGTGGAAGTGGTATATCCATGATCGGGCTCGAGCAGGCCCTGAAGGCATGAGTAAGTTACATGAGGAGGTTGCCCAAATGCCTATGGTTGATACTCCTATTGCAATGCCTTCAGTCCCCAAGCATGCACCTATGGCATCATGGGGTGTGCCCTATGATCAGTTGACTGAAGAGGAGAAGGCCAGGGCATGGTTTACAGATGGTTCAGCATGCTATGTGGGCACATCCCAGAAGTGGACAGCTGCAGCATTACAGCCCCTTTCTGGGACAACTCTGAAGGACTGTGGTGAAGGGAAGTCTTCACAATGGGCAGAACTACTGGCAGTACACATGGTTGTGCATTTTGCTTGGAAAGAAAAATGGCCAGATGTACGGTTATACACTGATTCATGGGCTGTGGCCAATAGTTTGGCAGGATGGTCCGGGACATGGAAGGAGCATGATTGGAAAATTGGTGAAAAGGACATTTGGGGAAGATGTATGTGGATAGAGCTCTCTGAATGGGCAAAGGATATAAAGATACTTGTGTCCCATGTTAATGCTTATCAGAAGGTGACCTCATTAGAGGAGGACTTTAATAATCAAGTAGATAAGCTGACCCGTTCTGTGGACAGTGGTCAACCTTTTTCCTCAGCCACCCCTGTCATTGCCCAATGGACCCATGAACAAAGTGGCCATGGTGGCAGGGATGCAGGTTATGCATGGGCCCAACAACACGGACTTCCACTAACTAAGGCTGACCTGGCTACAGCTGCTGCTGAGTGCCAAATCTGCCAGCAGCAGAGACCAACTCTGAGCCCCCGATATGGTAGTATTCCACGGGGTGACCAGCCAGCAACTTGGTGGCAAGTTGACTATATTGGACCTCTTCCATCATGGAAAGGGCAGTGTTTTGTCCTTACTGGAATAGACACTTATTCTGGGTATGCATTTGCTTTTCCTGCACGTAATGCTTCTGCCAAAACTACTATCCGTGGGCTTACAGAATGCCTTATCCACCATCATGGAATTCCACACAGCATTGCTTCTGACCAAGGAACTCACTTCACAGCCAAAGAAGAAAAGCAGTGGGCTCATGATCATGGAATTCGCTGGTCTTACCATGTGCCCCACCACCCTGAAGCAGCTGGCTTGATAGAGCGGTGGAATGGCCTTTTAAAGAAACAGCTGCAGTGCCAACTAGGTGGCAATAGCTTGGAGGGCTGGGGGTGTGTCCTCCAGCAGGCTGTATATGCTCTGAATCAGTGTCCTATATATGGCGTGTTTCTCCTGTTTAGCCAGTTCACGGGTCCAGGAATCAAGGGGTGGAAATGGGAATGGTACCACTTACCATCACCCCAAGTGACCCATTAGCCAAATTTTTGCTTCCTGTACCCACAACCTTATGCTCTCCTGGCCTAGAGGTCTTGGTTCCAGAGGGGGGAGTGCTTTTGCCAGGAGGTACAAAGAACATTCCATTGAACTGGAAGCTAAGATTTCCCCCTGGCCACTTTGGGCTCCTGATGCCCTTGAGTGCACAGGCTGAGAAAGGAGTTACAGTGTTAGCAGGGGTGATTGATCCAGACTACCAGGGGGAAATTGGACTGCTCCTCCACAATGGAGGTAAGGAAGAGTATGTCTGGAGTGCTGGAGATTCTGTAGGGCGTCTCTTGGTGTTACCATGCCCTGTTATCAAAGTCAATGGACAACTGCAACAACCTAATCAAGGCAATGTGATAAATGGCCCAGATCCTTCAGGAATGAAGGTATGGGTCACCCCTCCAGGTAAAGAACCAAGACTTGCTGAGGTGCTTGCTGAAGGCGGAGGAAATACTGAATGGGTAGTAGAAGAAGGCAGTAACAAATACCAGCTAAGGCCTCATGACCAGTTACAAAAACGTGGACTGTAATTGCCATGAGAGTTCCTGTCTTACCTTGTTAAGAGTGTTTGTACATATGTACATCAATATTAAGATGTTTTGTTCTTCCTCTATTTCTCTATTAGGTAATTAATACTGAGTAAGATCATATTGCTAGTTAACCACTGTTGAATTTATATTTGACTTATTATATGAGACTAAGCCTTCCTCAAGGAATTTGCTTTGTGTGTGTGTGTGGGGGGATGAGTGTGTGTTTCCAGTTGTACGAGGGATAGTTATATCATGTTAGGCGGAATTATGACCTTGTTACTGTCTTCATTTGGAAATTAAGTAGAACGTAAGGATATCCATTGGTTTGGTGTCAAGTTGACAAGGGGTGGACTTGTGATGGTTAAGTTTGTGTCAACTTGACTTGTTTAGGATGCAGATGGTGGCACATGCATCTGGAGTTCATTTGCAGTGGCTACAGGCCTTGGCACTCCCATTCTCTCTCTGTGTAATAAATAAATAAAAATATTTTTTTAAAGTATAAACTTGTGGGTGAGCTGGAACCAAAAATTGGTAGCAGAGACCAGTAAGCTAGAAAAAGGCTATAAAGGAGGGAGGAGAGGGAAGGACTTAAGGGGATGGTAATGTATATATGAAAGTAGAAGAACAGATTACAGGCAGGGGAAAGGCCTAAGCAAGGCCAAGGGGAGAGAATGTATAAAAGAAGGGCGGGTGAAGAGGGTCAATCAAAATTCAAGATATTCTGAATAAGACATATGTAAACCTACTTTTCTGAATAATGGCACATCCACAAGCCATAGATTGTTACTAGAAAATTTTCAGTGCCAGGGATGGGGTACCTTCCAGTGAGGTGTTGGCCAGGGAGGTCCCTGTTGCCTCCAAAACATTACAGGCTATTGCCAAGACCCTTGGTTTCCCTTGAGAAACAAATGGTAAGACCCTACTGCTGAAGACTTCAGTTTTCTGAGTGGCAAGGTCACTGAGAAATCAAGCTTGCGCTGAGCAGAAAATCTTGTCCCTGTAGACCAGCCAACTAAAAGCTGGAAAAAGCTGTACTGAAGCTGGGCATGGTGGCACATGCCTTTAATCCCAGAGGCAGAGGTTGGAGGATCGCTGTGAATTCTAGGCCATCCTGAGGCTACATTGCAAATTCCAAGTCAGCCTGAGCTAGAGTGAGACCCTACCTCGAAAAACAAAACAAAAAATAAAAAACATAAAACAAAAAAGCTGCACTGAATGCAGCCCTGTGGGAAACAGAAGTTAGCAGTGAAAACATCGACACTGGAAACCTCAAGTTTGGCCAGACAGGCCAAATGACTGAACAGGTGCAATAATGGCATGTCTGCTTAGGAGGAAACCAACTGCTCTATAATTGGACTGAAGGCTTGCTCTACGGGAGGGAATATATGCCTGGTACTGAAAAACCAAATCAAAAGCCTATGGCAAGGGATGTCATGAGCCTTAGGGATATAAAGCCTGCTGTTGTCTGGCTAAATGAATATGTTATTCCCACGAAACTGCCCTGAAACCACTACACTCAATGTTCATATTCATATATTAATGCTACTCTCACTTCTGGTTAGAGAAGCTTCTCTTTTCAGATAGTGATGACCATTGGGATGACCTAAAAAGCAACATAGTGCTGAGAAGAAGGGACGGCAGGGTTTCCAGCACTGAAACATCTCTATCACACCCTCCAAGGCTCAGGGTCCATTGTGGAAGAGGTGGCAGAGCCAAAGGAAGGGTACCACTACTTACAATGCAACTGTCCAGACAGAAATTGGTCTTGATATCCATGACCTCTCAGTGCCTAGCAATATCTTCAACAAGACCCTCATAACAGGAGAAAAAGATGGTGATGACATCAACTTAAAAGAGAGACTAATGGAGAGAGGGAGGGGAAAAGATGGAGAGTGGAGTTCTGAAGGGGAAAGGGGGAGGGGAGGGAAATATCATCTTTTATTGTCTGTAAGTATAGAAGCTGTCAATAAAACATAAACATTTTTTAAAGGCCTATGCAAGGGCTGGAGAGATGGCTTAGCGGTTAAGGTGCCTGCCTCCTAAGCCTAAGAATGCTGGTTCCAATCTCCAGCGGTTCCAATTTCCAGGTCCTACATTTAGCCAGATGCAAAGTGATGCAAGGGTGCGATGCAGCACTTGATCACAAGGGGGCACACACATCTGGATTTCGTTCACAGCAGCTGAGAGACTGCTGGCATGCCCATCTCTATCTGTCTGTCTCTCCAAAAAAAAAAAAAAAAAAGGTCTATGCTGCCTATTGGAGAGAAAAGTCATCAACAGTCTTAACTAGTAATGGACCCTGCAAGTTTTATGGCTGGCCATCCAAGAAAAATATACCAGCTGGTGGAAAGGTGCAAGAGAGCTGATTGAATAGGCTGAATCAGATGCTGAACTCTGGTTCTGAGGAAGCAGGAAGACAAGGTGTTTCCTTTTTGGCCCCTCTCTCCTGACTGGCTACCTAATTCTCCCTCAATGGGAGAAACCAATTGTTTTCTGATTGTCCTACTCCATGTCTTGTACTGAGAAACCTAATGAAAAGTCTGTGGCTGGGAATGGATATCATCTTAACAAAGTGCCCTCTAAATACTTAAGTCTATGCCCATATATTAATGCTACTCTCACTTTTGGTTAGAGAAGCATCTCTTTTCAGATGGCAGTGACCCCTAGAGTGATTGAAAAGTCAGTACAATGCTGAGAAGTGAAGGTTTAGTGTTTAGCCCTAAGTGAGACATTTCTATAACTGTCCATCACCAGCTCCAAGGCTCGGGAACCACTGCAGAAGAGGTGGTCAAAAGCATGTAAGAGCCAAAGGAAGGGAACAGTGCTTACAATACTGTCTACTAGACATAAAGTGGTTTTGATATTCATTAACCTCACAGTGGCTGAACCTACCTACACAAGACCTGTATAATAGAAGAAGGAAATGATGACATCAAAATAGAAGAAACTAGTTGGAAAGAAGGGATTCAGTGATAGGGAAATTTGGGAAGCGAAAAGGGAGTGATGGGAAGGGACCATGAACATGGTATATTGTCCATATGTATGGAAGTTTTCAGTGAAACGTTAAACACACATACACACATGAGAGAGAGAGAGAGAGAGAGAGAGAGAGAGACTACTTAAGAAATAAGTAGATTAAATGTTTTTCCCTAGGTAAAAATAAAATAAAATCATGCTCAACACAAAGTAGGTTCTCAAAAGGAACAACTGAAAATGTCACAAATGTACAAATGCCTAAAGATTGCAGAGGTTACAGGGTTCTTGTTTCTTTCTCTTTCACTATATATTCAGTGAAAGAAAGGGAGATGTACCTTGACTAGAAGAAAATGAAATTCATCTACAGCAAATCTTTAAACTCTAGAGACCTCTGCATATTCAAATTTCAAAGCATAAACCCCCCTCCTTTGCTTTTATTGTTGTAGGTTGTCCTTGCTCCGCATATCCTATTAATAGTTTCAGCTCCAAAATTTCCATCTACTGTTAAAGCTACTACTCTGAAAAGAAAATCTTGCTGAACAATAGAGACATCTGCTGGTTAAATGATGTGCTCTACTCCTTAAAATATTGCATCTAAATTGACAAGATATGAGCAGTACGATGTAGAGTAGCACCAATGTGTAACACTGTGTTAAAAGTGATCTACTAAGAAAAATGAAAGCTGCCATTTGTTTTACTTCTGAATTGTCCATGTAGTAATATTCTTTTAAAAAAAGAGACTTGACTTCCAGGTAAGATGGCAGCATAGGAGGCATGCCAAACCAGTCTAGGGAAGGATATAAGCAAAAACCACAGCAAAATATACTCTTCTTCTGAAAGGTGAAGGAATATAGGTTATTCCTAGACACAGCAGAGAAACAGGAGAGATCAAGATCCACCAAAATCCCACTGAGGCACTTGTGGCCTCCGATCCATGCCATCTGTGTGCCCAGCACCGCCCACCAGGCGCACCAAGCAGCAGCAGCAGAGAACAAACAAGGGGATTTTTCCAACCTCATCAGACTCCTTGCAAAGTCAAGAAATCTGAAGGAAAGACAGCTGAGATCAACTAAGGAGCTACAGAAAGAGATACAGGTGGGACTGTGTGAGCAACTACAGGTTTCCTAAATCTGCCATCCCTCAACCATCAGAAATGTGAACCTCCAGCATTCAGCCCCTGTGGAAGTGCTACTGTCTCTTTCCATGTCAGGGCAGGTTAGGGGTTACATATTTTTTGGTTGGCTTTATCATTTTCAATTGAGCTGTATTTAGGGGTTAAATATTGTTGCCTTTGATGCTTTCAGATTCATAGGGCCTTTGTCTTTTGCTTCTGTCATTATTGGGGGCACTGTCTGATTCAGATCCAGGCTGACCTGGAACCCAATTCAGAACACAATTCTCTACCTCTGAACTGACAAGATTAAGGGCGTACAGCAACCACACCCTTAGGGATTTTGGCATTATAAGACTATCTGTTAGGGTTTTTGTTTGTTTGTTTGTTTGTTTTGGTTTGTTTTGGTTTGGTTTGGTTTTTTGAGGTAGGGTTTCACTCTAGCTCAGGCTGACCTGGGTTTCATTATGCAGTCTCAGGGTGGCCTTAAACTCATGGTGATCCTCCTACCTCTGCCTCCCAAATGCTGGGACTAAAGGCATGCACCACCATGCCCAGCTATCTTTTAGTTTTAATCTCCACACTTGTATACTCTGTGCTGGTTTTTATTGAATGTGTATATTGCTCAGTTGAAGTTTAGAACTTGTCAGTAAACTGTTCCACCCAGTCCACTGGAATACTTGTTTAGCAAGCAAACTCTACACCTAGGATTACTTCCTGGTTGGACTGGGGTACAAGAGCTATATGTGGCACCATAAACTCATATCTGGAAAGTATATAAAGTTGGATCTCCACATATAAGAACACGGTAGATAAGTAGAAAACCCAAGCATGAAATCAATTCAGGATGCAAAAGTCTCCACATTATAATACAAGAAACACAAAGAATCAAAACAATACAATCCTACCAAAAATTATAAATCCATCAGAAATGATCACCAAAGAGACTGTTTTAGATGAAATGCCTGACAAAGATTTCAAAAAAAATGATTTTATCAATACTCAAAGAAATCAAAGAAGAAATGAAATGAATCAAAGAAGAAAACAAAGTACTTACAGAAGAAAATAAACTCCTGAAAGAGAACATGGGAAACCATCCTAATGAAATAAGAAGGTCATTACAAGACATGAGTGAGGAAATAGAAATACTGAAGAGAAACCAGGCTGAAATTCTAGTTCTGAAGACCACAGTCAGTCAAATAAAAAACTCTGTGGACAGTCTAACCAGTAGAACAGATGAAGGAGAGAGCAGAATATTTAAACTAGAAGACATAATACAGTCCAACAAAGAGAAAGACAAGCTAGTAGGAAGTATGAATGGGAATTTCAGGATATCCAGGACACTATGAAAAGATCAAACATAAGAATTCAGAGTATAATAGAAGGAGAAGAATTTCAACCCAGAGGCTTAGTAGGCATTTTCAACAAAATCATAGAAGAAAATGTTCCCCAAATTGGAAAAGAAAGGCCAATGCAGATACAAGAAGCTTTTAGAACAGTAAATAGACAAAACCTGGAAAGAACTTCTCCTCACCATGTTATAATTAAATGACTAAACACACAAACCAAAGAAAATACATTGAAAGCAGAGAAAAACCAAATCACCTACAAAGCAAGCCCATCAGAATTACAGCAGATACTGAACACAAACTTTAAAATCCAGAAGGGCTTGGAATGAAGTATTCTAAGTTCTGAAAGATAACTATCAACCAAGATTATTTTATCCTGCAAAGCTATCTATGCAAACTGATGGAGAAATAAGGTAATTCCATTAAAAAAAACAGGCTAAAGAAATTTATGACAACTAAACCAGCTCTACAGAAAATACTTGAAGGAATCCTTCATGCTGAAGAGAAAGCAAAACACACACAGGAGGAAATAGGGGAAAAATATACCATACTCAAATAACAGTTAAAACAAGTGAGTAAAGGGAAAACAGGAAAAACTACCAAACAAGAATGGCAAGAATAAATACATACCTTTCAATAATAACTCTTAATATCAGTGGCCTCAATGCCCCAACCAAAAGACATTGATGTCTTTTGACTGGGGCTACACTCCAGTATTGACTGAAGACCCCCTACTGCTACTGAATGGTGGAAAGTTGAAAATCATATTTGGGGTATTTGGAATCATAATAATCTCAGCATAAATTTACAAAGTTTACAAAAGGAAATATCTGTTATTTCACATCACTTGTCTTTTGGTGATCCTGCTAAAGCAGCTAAAGGATTTTTTGATGCCTAACACAGCACATTACAAAAATTATCTCCCTGCCAGGCGTGGTGGCGCACGCCTTTAATCCCAGCACTCGGGAGGCAGAGGTAGTAAGATCGCCGTGAGTTCGAGGCCACCCTGAGACTACATAGTTAATTCCAGGTCAGCCTGGGCCAGAGTGAGACCCTACCTCGCAAAAAAAAAAAAAAAAAAAAAAAAAAAAAAAAAATTATCTCCCTAACAGTTTCTTTCTCAGCTTTTCATTTGGCTACTATTGGTGTCAGGCACCCTGCTACTACTCTTATGAATAATTCCCTGTATGGTAAATTAGGGCTCAAACAATATAAACAAATCTTGACTGATTGGGTCCTTATACATCATCTGGCTCTAACTGGACCCACGGTAAGCCATAAAAAAATCAAGATGACACTGCCACATTTTTAAAAAGGGGAAGTTGTTGGGTGCCGGGGCTTTTTTCCCTCACCACCGGCAGGTAGAGCAAAAGAGAGAGAGAGCCGGGCCAGCCGTTTCTCTCTTGAGGCTGAGCGAGAAGACAGGCGTCGGCAACTCAAACCTCCCCCAAATCACCGGGAAAAGAAAACCACATTGAGTCGCTGGAGAAACGTCTAACGCGAAACTCGTCGTTTATTGTCAGGGGAGATATTTATGTACTTTGAGGAAGGGGGTGGGAAGTGGGGATGAGAGAAAGGTATAAGGGCCAATATACTTTGAGGACAGGGGCGGGAAAAGGGGATGAGAGAAAGGTATAAGGGCCAACAGTATTTCATCACGTCAGCAGCAGCTGGGTGGAGGCAGTTTCAGCTTAGGTGCTGAGTCAAGGGCAGGTACTCAGGCTCGACTAGGCCTTACCGGGAATAGGCCAAGATTGGCTGGGCTAACCACTCGGCTTCACACCGGGCAGAGCCCAACATCTCCCCCTTTTGTTTTTGTAAGAACGGTGGATGGCATAGTCCCTGTCCTAGGTTGTTCCCCTCTGGGAACCTTACCCGTCTCTGGGCACTATGCCTCTAAAACATTGACCACTCCACGCCCTGTCTTAGGTTGCCTCAGCCTGTCTGAGAGCTTACCTGTCGTTGGTTCGATGGAGGCGGGGGAGGGATGTTAGGTGGATAGCCAGTAAGTGGAAAAGCCATTGTCTTTGAGTCGCAAACCTGTGGTGCCTTGGCCTGATGAAGTTTAATTGCCTCAAGCTGTTGGTGAATGAATTGTGTAATCTTATTAATTACACAGGGCCCGAGAGTGAGGATAAGAAGAAGGAGGGGTTCAGGGGGAGGGAGAGGGTAGGGTAAAGAGCAAGAAGAAGGAGGGGTCCAAGGGGAGGGAGAAGGTGGAATAAAAAGCCATGTAAGCTCGTCTACAGCAGGTTGTCTTAGGAGTCCCGACTCCTCTTCTGTAAATCTCTCTGGAGCTTTTCTGGCTTCATTCAGGTCTAGTAGCATCCATACCTTCAGTTGTTCCTGGGGAAGAAATAGAGGCATAGTTCTCAGGGGTGTGACACTCCCTGGAAGATTGATTATTATCATCCCCTTGTTGGGGTAAATATTTTAAGTCTCTTGCCGGTACCCAAATAGGTCTTTTTTTCCTCTTGAGGAAAGACACATCCAAATCCTCTCCCTGCTGTGAGGAGGGGTCTGGGTCCCCTCCATGCCCCAGTTAATGGGTCCCTCCATTTGACCCAGATGGAGCTGTAGGTGACAGCTGAGGTCCAATGTTTTTGAAAAAGGGACAAGTGTCTATCTTCTTTAGAAAAATTTAAAATATTTAGGGTTAATAATGCCTTTTTAGTTGGTCATGTGGGGTAGAGATTCCCCCTTTTGTTTTTGTAATTGAGATTTGAGAGTTTGATGATATCTTTCCACGATGGCTTGGCCCGCTGGTTATATGGGATGCCTGTGGAAAGTGAGATTTTCCAGGTTTGGAGGAAATCTATAAAAGTTTTGCTTATGAAGCAGGGACCATTATCGGTTTTGATTTGATCTGGCAATCCAAGGGTGGCAAAGCATTGAAGCATATGGCTAATAGCATGTTTAGTTTTTTCCCCAGCATGTGCTGATGCCCAGCAAGCATGGGAGAAAGTATCAACTGAGAGAAAAATATACTTAAGTTTTCCAAATGGAGAATAGTGAGTAACATCAATCTGCCAAAGGTGATTAGGGCGTAGTCCTCGAGGATTGGCTCCTGTACTTTGAAGTGGAGGTACCTGGAAGAAAGGCTTACAGGATTTGTAAGTTCGGACAATTTTTTTAAGGTCCTTGACTGGCACATGGGGATATTTATGTTTAAGGCCCCTCCAATTTATATGAGTTAATAAGTGGAAGTGTGTAGCTTTTGAGACTGTATTACATTGAGGCTGAGAGGCCAGTTTGTCAGCCAAATTGTTTCCTTTAGAGAGGAATCCTGGTAAATTTTGATGGCCTCTGAGATGTTGAAGAAAAATGGGGTTAATTTTTTTGTTTAAGTAGGGAGCGGGCTTGAATCATTAATGGGGTTATAATATTGGAGTCCAGTCTAATATGGGCCTCAATTAGGTTGGGTAACAGGTTAACAACATAAAGGCTGTCAGAAAATAAGTTAAATGGCTCCTGAATAGTGTCCAAAGCCAAAACGACAGCAAATAGTTTTTTAAATTGTGTTGATCCTGTGACCTCATGGGAGATAGACTTTATGGGTATAGACTTTTCTCCCCTCCTTAAGGGAGGGTAAACAACTAGGGAAGCTCCCAAGTGTCCCCCATCAGTGAATACGGTAAGGAAATCAGGGTTGGGTTTAGATAAAAAAAGTCTGGGGGGTCTCCATTTCAACCTAGAGAAGGAGCTCATCCATTTATAAGGACCATAGTGACAATCAATTATACCCAGAAACCCCTCAAGGGCAATAGCAACCCTGTTGTTATTTCTCTGAAGCCAAGTGAAGTCTGTTACCTTAAAGGGGGTGACAATGACATGAGGCTCCATGCCAAACAATCGGACAGAGGTGTCCCTGCCCTTTATAATGCAGTCTGCAATCTGGTTAGTTATAGAGTAAACTCTGGGGACTCCACCAAGGGAGAGGTGAATCTATTGGATGGGTTTTCCTTCCTGGGCCAACAGCGCAGTGCATAATGTTTCCCCAGAGAAAATACAGAGGGAGATAGGTAAGTTAGGATCAAACCTCTTTAGGACAGCAGCATCAATGGCCCGTTGTACCTTATGTAGAATTTGTTCATGATGAGGGGGCAAGGTTATCTGAGAGGAGAGAGTAAGACCCTTTAAGAGGTCAAATAAAGGGGACAGTTCCTCAGTAGTTATGGGTATCCAGGGCCTCATCCAATTAATTTCTCCCAGCACCTTTTGGAGTTGAGGCAAAGTATAGGATTTTTGAATATGGAGCTGGGGTTTGACAGGAGAAACAGTATCAAGAGATAACCTGGAGCCCAAAATCTTGAAGGGAGAGGCAGTCTGTACCTTTTCTGGAGCCACTTTAAAATCATTGGCCTGTAAAATGGCAAGGCATTTAGCAGTAAGGTCTTGGAGATCAGATGGGTTGGAATGACCTAAAATAATATCATCCATATAAATGTAGAATAAAATGTTAGGATGATTAATCAAGGAAGAAAAGATATGAGACATGTAATATTGACAAATGGGGGGGCTGTTAGCCATGCCTTGAGGTAAGACGGTCCATTCAAACCTTAGGTCTGGTCCATGAAAGTTTGTTGAGGGTATGGAGAATGCAAATTTTTCTATATCATCTGGATGTAATGGAATAGAGAAAAACAATCTTTAATATCGATAATGGTTAAGTAATGGGTGTTGGGAATGGCTTGGAATCCAAGGGAGCCCTCTCTGGGGTCCCAAAAGCTATCATTCTCTCATTTATTTTTCTCAAATCATGTAAAAGTCTCCAAGAGCCATTAGGCTTCTTTATAATAAAAACCGGAGAGTTCCAAGGACTTGTTGAAGGTCTGCATATGTCCTGAAGCCAATTGTTGTTTAAAGTATATGAAGTTGTTTTAGTTTAGGGGTAGGTATAGGCCATTGCTCGACCCATATTGGGTCCCCAGGCACCCATTGAATCTTAGGAACTGGGGGTGAGCAGTGGCCCTTAGGATTGGGGTGAACCTGAGAATGTTTTTGTTTAATTTTTTCAAAATGAGGATCATCTCTATAGTTAGGATGGTAGGTCCTTCCTTCCTTAAACTGTTTATTTTCTTTCTGGTCAAGTCTATCTTCACAGAAAGCCCTATGATTAGTAGTAATATAAGCCTCAGCTTCCCCAAGTATATCCTGGCCTAGGAGGTTGGCTGTTAGGCCTGACACCACTAGAGGGCGCACCTCCCCACTATTATTGTCAGGGTCAATCCAGGTCTGCCAGTTAGCAGTTTCCCATGACGTAGATTGTCCGCCCACACCCAGTAGGGGTGACCCGGGACTAACTGCCAGGAGGGAGGGACCTCCTCTTTTCTTATCACAGTACGGTCAGCCCCAGTGTCGATGAGAAATTTGAAAGTTTTTCCACCGACTGTTAGGTTCATTTTTGGTCTAAGTCCAGGTGTCAAAGGCACAGTCCAGTGTGTTTTGATTACCTTTTTCCCCTTATTTAACGGGGCTGGGGATAGCCCCTGGGAAGTTTAAAGGTTCACCATGAAGGCTAAACTTGGATTTGCAATCTCTGGCCCAGTGAAGTCCCTTTTTGCATCGAGGACATGGCGTGTTGGGCAAGTTAGGGGTTGAGGGAGTTATTGGGGTGCTTTTTTCCTATTGGGGCATTCCTTTTTAAAATGACCCTCTTTGCCGCAATTCCAAAGCAAGATTGTCCCCTCCCCTGAGACCTGTTGGAGTGCACATTCTAGTGCAGCCATGTCCTCACGGGATTTTGGAAGCCTGTAAGGCTGATGTCATAACTTTGATCTGATGAGAGGGGACCCTACATCTTGGGTGGTTTACAACCCATCTACTCATAGAGCGGTCCTTGAGTCCAGCGCAGGCCAACTTATGATCGCCTGTCATGCCTTCCCAGACCAGCATTTTTGTAAATTGGTCTAAAGGCATGCAGGGGGCCAGGGGAACTTTCTTTGTAGGCTTTTTTCGACTCTCTCTATGAAAGTGGCCAAATCCTCACCGGACTTTTGGGTGACTCCTGTAATGGGGGTTCAGAGGGGCCCTCCTCTAACTTTTTCCATGCAGCCATTCCCAAAGCCCGAATACTTGATCTCGATATGGATCAGGAATGGCAGCCTGCTGAAGACCGGTAGAGAACTGGTCAGCAGTGCCCGAGAGCATTCCAAAGGTGATTGGTACTGGGGCTGAGCGACTTGAACACGCCAGCTCAGCTTGAAGGCGACACTCATCCTGAAAAAAAGCACACCATTTTATGTACCACATTAGCCAGAGAGAACAGCTTTAGTAAGGTTCTTCCAATCTTGAGTGGTACAATGATAATGAACTAAACCCTGAAGGATGGTCTCTGCCTAGGGGAGTTAGGCCCGTCCTCTGAGACAGCCTTTTTAAGATCTTTTAAATTGTGAGCTTCCCAAGGATACCAGGCTGCAATGGTTACCGTCAGGATTAACGTTAACAGGGAAGAGATCGACTATTCTTCCCCCGGGAAACCCTCCCCATGAAATAAGAAGGCGGAGGGGCAGAGGCGCTCAGAAATGGATTAGTAGGGGATCTGGAGGCGATGGACCTTTAGAGGGCTGAGGGGCACTCTCAAAAGGATTTAGGGGTGAATCTGAGGACTCAGGCTGGGCCGAGGGGCTGAGATTGTTCTCTGTCCCTTCCTGGGTCAGGGTGTCGCAGAATATTTGACCTCAGAGGCTGAGGTGGAAAACAGCCCTTTAAGGCCAACACAGCCGGGAGGGCCTCCAAAGGGTGGATCTCCCCTTTTTCTATCTGAGCTTTTTTTATTAGATCTTCAATTTTATCCCAGGTGTCCCAGTCAAAAAGATTACTCTCCGCAACCAGGAGCAATCTTGAGTAAACAGCCCCATATCTGGAGGGCCTGATTATCAGATAGATTAAGGCCTTTACTTTTGAGTAGAATCTGTAGTGACCCTAAGGCAGGATTTAGCTTAGATAAGGATTGTCCCATGTTATAAAGTTGAGGGAAGAGTATCTTTAACATCAGGGTAACAGTAATGTATAAGAATACAACACAAGCACAAGGTCCCAAAAAGTAGCTAAACATGTTGTAGAATTTTTCTAAGATGGCGCCCCCACTCCAATGAGGGGGCAGGACACTTTGAGAGTTCTCCAGGTTTGCCCACGTGGTGAGCCTCCTCTAGGTTTGTCCACGTGGTGAGTTTTTTTTTTTTTTTTTTAGGTCTACCCACGTGGTGAGTTTCTTTTTTAGGTTTGTCCACGTAGTGAGTTTCTAAACCCACGTGGTGACAACTTTTTAGGTCTGCCCACGTGGTGCTTCTAAGATGGCGCCCCCATTTAAATGGGGCAGGACAAAAATGGCGGCACCGCAGAAGCGGTCTGTCGGAAACCCAAAAATGAGAGGAAAGAGAAAAGAACAAGAGATGTTGAAGTTTGGGACGGAGTTTTTATTTAAATGAGGAGGCAAAGCGTTTAAAGTCTCCTTTAGGTCTGTCCACGTGGTGTGTCCGCCATGAACATTGATGTCGTTTAGAAATGGCGGCAAACCGGAAATGGAAGGAAAGAGAAAGGAAGTTGAAGTAAGCACAGATTATAGAAGTAAAGATTAGAATATTAAATATGAAGATTACCTCATTACTTATGAGGATACACCCGTCAGCAGTCCGATTAGCTCGTCAGCTTAATGTTGAATTTTTTCCTTCACACGTCAGCAGTCCGTAGTCCGTTTTGATGCCTCAACGTCCTCACATGGGGCAGTGGTTGTTGTGCCCCACGCCTGGGCGCCAAAATGCCGGGCTTTTTCCCACCACCGGCAGGTAGAGCAAAGAGAGAGAGAGCCGGGCCAGCCGTTTCTCTCTTGAGGCTGAGCGAGAAGACAGGCGTCGGCAACTCAAACCTCCCCAAATCACCGGGAAAAGAAAAACCACATTGAGTCGCGGAGAAAAAAAAAAAAAAAAAAAAAAATTCGTTTATTGTCAGGGGAGATATTTATGTACTTTGAGGAAGGGGGTGGGAAGAGGGGATGAGAGAAAGGTATAAGGGCCAATATACTTTGAGGAAGGGGGCGGGAAAAGGGGATGAGAGAAAGGTATAAGGGCCAACAGTATTTCATCACGTCAGCAGCAGCTGGGTGGAGGCAGTTTCAGCTTAGGTGCTGAGTCAAGGGCAGGTACTCAGGCTCGACTAGGCCTTACCGGGAATAGGCCAAGATTGGCTGGGCTAACCACTCGGCTTCACACCGGGCAGAGCCCAACAGTTGGGCATTGCTAGCTGGGGGTTGGGACTGTGAAGAAGCTGTATTGGGCTGTTGGACATGGCCGGGGACCTTGGGGTGTAGGCGTTCGGGCTGGCTTTACTATACAAATGTATATAGACTTGTGTGTGAGCTGGAACCAAAAATTGGTAGCAGAGTCCAGTAAGCTAGAAAAAAAGCTGTAAGGGAGGGATGAGAGGGAAGGACTTAAGGGGATGGTATTGTATATATGAAAGTAGAAGAACAGATTACAGGGAGGAGAAAGACCTAAGTGAGGCCAGGGCAAGAGACTGTGTAAAAGAAGGGCAGGGGGAGGGTCAATCAAAATTCAAGATATTCTGAATAAGACATATGAAAACCTACTGTTTTCAATAATGGCACAACCAGAAGCCATAGATTGTTACTAGAAAATTTTCAGTGCCAGGGGTGGGATACCTTCCAGTGAGTTGTTGGCCAGGGAGGTCCCTGTTGCCTCCAAAACATTACAGCTTATTGCCAATGCCCTTGGTTTCCCTTGAGAAAAAGATGATAAGTAAGACCCTATTACTGAAGACTTCACTTGCCTGAGTGGCAAGGTCACTGAGAAATCCAGCTGGTGCTGAGCAGAAAACCTTCTCTCTGTAGACCAGCCAACTGAAAGCTGGAAAAAAGCTGCACTGCACGCAGCCCTATGGGAGACAGAAGTCATGAGCGGTGAAAACAGGGACACTGGGAGCCTCAAGTTTGGCCAGACAGGCCAAATAACCAAACAAGTGTAATACTGGCATGTCTGCTCCAGGAGGAAACAACTTCTAATTGGACTGGAGGTCTGCTCTACAGGAGGGAATACATGCCTGGTAGTGAAAAAACAAATCAAAAGCCTATGGCAGGGGAGGTCACGAGGCTTAGGGGTATGAAGCCTGCTATTGTCAGGCTAAATGTATATATTATTCCCACCAAACTGCCCTGAAAGTCCTACGCTTAATGTTCATATTCATGTATTGATGCTACTCTCACTTCTGGTTAGAGAAGCTTTCTTTTTCAGATGGTGATAACCACTGGGATGACCCAAAAGGCAACACAGTGCTGAGAAGGGACGGAGGAGTGTCCAACACTGAAACATCTCTATCACACCCTCCAAGGCTCAGGGTCCATTGTGGAAGAGGTGGAAGATAGAATGTAAGAGCCAAAGGAAGAGTACCACTCCTTAAAATGCAACTGTCCAGACAGAAATTGGCCTTGATATCCATGACCTCTCAGTGCCTAGCGATACCTTCACAAGACCCTCATCAAATTAAAATAGACTAATGAAGAGGGGGAATACGATGAAGAGTGGAGTTGTGAAGAGGAAAGGGGGGAGGGAAAGGAAATATGGTTTGCTGTCTGTAAGTGTAGAAATTGTCAAAAAAAATTACAGCAGGGTGTGTTGGCGCACGCCTTTAGTCCCAGCACTCAGGCGGCAGAGGTAGGAAGATTGCCATGAGTTTGAGGCCACCCTGAGACTACATAGTTAATTCCAGGTCAGCCTGGGCCAGAGTAAGACACTACCTCAAAAAAAAAAAAAAATTAAAAAGAAAAAATACTCTCCTATAGACAGAAGCTACAGATTCAATTCCCCAGCCACCCACATACACATAAAGCCAACAGACATTTGTTTGCTGCAGCAGGAGACTTGGGCAAACACACACACACAAATGTAAAAAGAAAATAAATTAGTAACTCCCAAATCTCTTCGTTTGAGACATTTATCTTTGATCTTCATGAACATTTAAGTACCAACTAAATTAAGACACTGAGCCATATGCTGACAAATTAAATCTTTGATTTGGAAGAAATGGAGGTGCCTTGTCTTTGCTGTCTGGGCATATGCCAAGCTTTTAAACAGGAGTATTGTTCAGTCTTTTAAAAGAAAATTCTGAAACAAGTGACATGGATAAACCTTGCAGAAATAGGAAATGAAATGTTAGTCACAGAAACAAATACATTATTGTGCTTAGATGGGGTATCTAAACCAGACAAAATCATAGACTCACACATTATCCCAAAGAACAGAATGGGAATTACCATGGATGAGGAGGAAAGTGAGTTACTTGTCAGTGGGTATAATGTTTGAAGAAAAATGGCAAATTTTTACAGATCTTCTGTACAAGGGTATACCTATAGCTAGCAATAGTATACCATATACTAAATGTTTAGCAAGACAGTTGATCTTATGTTGTTTTTACCCCAATAAAATAAACTTTTTAAAAATCCAGTTAACATCTGCAAGGGACTTAGCCTACCACTTGCCAGTGCTCTACTCTGACTACTTTAGAAATGTTATTTAGGACAGTTGCTATCTATAAATACATTATTTCTTGCACTGGGTTGAAACAAATGCCTTATCTCTCATGATGATGATTTATTCTTGCCTTTCTGCTTACTTTCTCAGCAAGGGAAAAGGTAGGTATGATAGAAACTCTGAGGGAAAATTGGACACATGGCATTTTAAGGAAAATGATGGCAGATGGCAGGCTTCTCTAAAATTTTAAAGAAGAGAATGGATAGTGAGACTATAATTTAGAATAAACTATCTTATGCCTTAGTGAAAAGCATCCTATAGACTTCTGAAAACTTAATAGTTAGAACCCACTTCCTCATAAATGTGTCGAGTCTCCTATAGAGGTAATTATTATTTCATGAAAATTGCTTTCACATTTGTTTTCTAGTTTAGGGGTTCCTTAGGTTTTATTTTTATTCTATATGCAAAGCTCTAAGCAAAGTGTACTGCCTGCACTATTCTGGAAGGAAGATCTTATCCCTACTTTCCTAAGGTAAATGAGGCTTAGAGAAGTGAAGGTTTTACACATATATAATGTATTACTATACATACACACATATATATATAGCATATTATATATATAATTTCACACTTGTGGCTGACTCCAACATCTACACCATGATTGTATCCTAAGTCATTTCCTTTTTATAAATATTACTTCCAAACAAATAGAAAATAAGTATTGCAATAAAATGTAGAGTACCAGAAATTGCTAATAAAGTTATCAGCACAACAATACATTGCTTCTACATTTATTTCTGAAAATTGGGCAAATATGCCCATCTTCCAGTTATGTGAAGGCACTAAAAACTGGTTGCCATTGGTCTTCATCATAAAACACTTGCTGCAGTGTATTTTGTGAATTATGGCAGGGTAGTGCAAAGCATCTGGAGCTAAGGATTTGGTTCTGACTTGCCCACTTATGTCTGTTACCTAGACACATTCTGGAGATGTTTGGCACCTGTGAACATTAAATGTGTTTAACATATATAAAGCACTCAATTCATATAAACAGAGAACATTGGCTCACATTATTCAAATCCAGAGGTTTATTTAAAATTTACAGCAATGTGATAGTCGCAACAAATTTGAACAGGAAACACAAAGAAATTCCTATATGAACCCCACACACCACACACACACACGCTAGAGACATTCATTCTTTACTATGAATGAACCTATATTGACATACCATTAACTTTTAAAATGAGACAGTTTAGGGTTGACCAAGCCCCCAACAGTAAACTAAAAGTGCCTGTAAAGGGGCGAGATGTCCTTGGGCCTGTGGGTGAAATCTGGTTCTTCCATTAACTTTACCCTCAATGGTCTGCAGATGTCATTTATCAAATTTTAAGAACCCGGAGGCCACTGACTCAATAGAAGTTTTGTTCAACTATGAACCTCTGGCACCCTAACACCTAAGTTACAGCCCCAGCCAAGAGCCAAAAAGGCTCCATTGCTCTCAAAGACATGCCAAATTCTCATATCAAAAAGTAAATAATTTGCAGTAGGATTCATTCTTGGTGTTGTATTTATCAAAATCCACATACCTATGAGGTTTGTTAAAAAACATAAGGGCATTCATCTATTATAGTATCAGATAATGGATCTGCTGCTGTAACAATTCTCTATTTACCCCATCTCTGGCCATCATTAATATGTCTCTATACCTTTCTTCTTAAAGAATATAACAAACAATATAATCTTACCATGCATAGCTTTTCCCCTTGGCTTTCTTCCATTTAGTAAGATACCATTTTAAGATTCTTTTAAATCTTTTCCTGACTTGATAGCTCACTGTGATTAGTACAGAATAAAATTCCGTTCTATGGTGTACCAATTTATCCATTCACCTATAAAAAGGCATCTATCTAGGTTGCGTCTGTGTTTTGGCACTTTGTGAAGAAAGCAGTTATAAACACAGTGTACAAGTTTTATGTGGACTTGAAGTTTTCAATTCGTTTGAGTAGAGAGCAAGAATAAATTGTATCATATGCTTAGTTTCTTTTTTTAAAGTGTTAAATTGTTTTCCAAATGAAAAGGGGCTATACTACTTTTCATTACCACAAGCAGTGGAGACGTTTGTTTTTCCAAAACTTTGGCAATATTTGGTAAAGTTAGTGTTTTGGCTTTGGCCATTCTAATAGGTGTGTAATATCTTACTATTGAAAGGCAACATTTTTGTGAAAGTCAGCACCAAAGAATATAATAATGACTACTGGTGAAAGCTACATACATTTAGTTAAAAAAAAAAAAACTAGGCAAATATTTTTCTAAATTCATTTCAGTAATGTTTGCTTATTTTATCAGTTTATTTGATGATTTGGTATCAGCACTATACTTTGTACCCAAAAGAACACAAAATCAAAGCTGCTATGCAGGATAACTAAATTTTAATGGCCTGACTAATTACTTAAAATTTATCACACTTTTCGTATTCAGTCCTTTGATATAAGACTATCAGTGAAGAGCAACTTTAAAATTTTCTGTCACCTCTGTAGAGAAAGGGAACCAGAGTATATTCTGGGTCCATAAACAAGTAAAATGAAGCTGGAATCATAAGAGTTCTAATAGGGGCTGGACTATGTAAGGGTTTGGAACATTTATTTTTGAGACAGGGTCTACATATGCCAGGTAACATGCTACACTGGCACTGATGGAGGGTGCTCACTATCGATCTCACCACTATGCCCACTCTGCCACCTCGGAACTGCCTCATCACTTGCCCTGAAGGGAGACCCATAGACCACATTATCCAGCCTCTCCCATAAGAACTCATGGCCCCTAGGTCAGCATGAAATTAACCTCTTATTAACAAAAGGTTGGAATGTAAGGTCAGGACAGGCTCCGCCCACCCCCAGAAAAAAATGGAGTCACCAAGGACAGCAGGATGGCAACAGAGATAAGGAAGCAAGTTATCCATATTTCTCAATAAACTGTCCAGTCATTATCCCTTCCTTGCCTAACAATGACCCTAGGTCATGGTTTCCTGCCCCCTTATTTTGTAACTCACCTGGTCACTGTTCTGGTGTCACACCCTGGCTATCTTACATCTTCCCTAAAGGAATCTTTCTTACTCAGCTTTTACCCTTCCTCACCTTCCCCCAACTGAAAAGCCCTATAAAGCCAAATATCTGCAAACTCAGGTTGGCTGTGCTCCTTTCTTGTGAGTCAGCGCTGGCAGCTCCTGCTTTTCCGGAATAAAAGCTTTCATCTTTGCTTAAGAGTGGTTTGCATCGTGGTCACTCTGGAACCTCAAACTAGATATCCTCCTGCCTCAGCCCGAGAGCTGGGATTTTAGTGGGGGTCAACCTTAGAACTTTTCAAAAAACAAAAAAAATATCTCTTCAGCAATCTCAGATTCAGAAATAGTCGGATGGTGGGGGCCTATAATCGAACACTAGCAACGTACTTTAAAATGCGCATGAGACGGTCATTTCTTCCCAACAGCGAGATCACACTCACTGAGGGCCCATCTCATCAAGAGCTGCCCGACGCAGCGCGGTGGATACACCTTCAGCGAGGCCCACCAAGCAGGAGGGCCCAGACAGGCGTGGCTTTCTCCCATACTCTGCCTGAGGCCCAGCAGGCCTTTCCACACCGCGGCTCCCTCCGCTCCCATCCTCCGCAGGGCCAGGGACCGCAGATGCGACTACGACGGGCCGTCCTTCAGAGAATCAGCAGTGGGCTGGCGAAAGGCCAGGCTCCCCGCAAAGAAAGGAGAACCAGAAAGGGGAAGCCCGTCGCACTAGCCCACTGAAGTAAGGCCTAGCTACCAGCACCGCCTTTCCCAGGCGCCGACACAACCGGAAGTGACGTGGGCCTGGCGCGCGAGGCGGCCCTCGAGAGAGGCGGGCCAGAGGTGGGGGCGAGCTGTGAGGGGCTGTGGGCGGGGCGCGTCCGCAACTCCGTTTCCGGTGGCTCGTCGCTCTCGCTCACCCCCGCTGCATCCAGTCTCGTCCGTGGCTGCTTCCTCCATCCTGGTATTTTTTGGAGCCTCCATCCTGGTTCTTCCAAAGTGCCCGGACCCAAAACAGGAAGTAAGTGCGATGGAACCTTCAGGTCCCCACAGCCGCCAGAGCCGCTCCGCCCAGTGCAGCCCGGCCGGCCCCCTGGCTGCCCGCTAGCTCCGGCTGGCCGGCTGCCGGCGCCCGGGCACTGCGGGCGGGGTTGGAGCGGGGCCTGCGTCCAAGCCGGAGCGGCCGTCCTCACACGCTTAGCCCGGGGCCTCCTCTTCGGGGCCGGGCGAGCGGCGGTGGCCGGTGCTGGGGAGCCGGCGAGAGTGACGGCCGCCGAGGCACCGCAGCGAGCCGGCGGGGGCGGAAAATGGCGGCGGCTTCGGAGGAGCTAAATGGCGCCGGGACCCCTGGGGTGGGGTGGGGTGGGCCGCGGAGTGGGGGGCCGCCGCTGAGCCAGCCCTGCGGGCTCGTGGGCGCTTTCTGGGCTCCGGCCGACGCTTCGCGGCTGTGTCAAGTGGTCCAGCGAAGGCGCGGCGCGGCGGGAGTCGCCCCAGGACCCCCTGCTAGCCCTCTGGCCGTGCAGGCGGGGATCAGCCCTGCTCAGGGCCACAGCCGAACCGTGTCCGCCCACCCGAGTCTGGAGACCCGGGGCTGTGGCCGGAGGTGCCAGCCGCGCCAGGTGGACGCAGTCAGGTTGTGCCCGGGAAGTTTGGAATGTTTCCGAACCTGCTTTCCCCTCTGACGTGGGTTTGTTTTGAGGGTCTCATTAGGGAGGTATACCGAGTTATACCCCAGTTTTCGGAGTTGGTGTGAGAAAAGGCCAGGAAACGTGCAGCATGTTTTCATAGTAAAGTAGCCGGCGTGGGTGGGAAAGGGCTGGGAGTTCTGGAACATGGACATCCTGCCTTTTCCAGGCTTAATTCTTGTGATTGGCTTCTCGCAGCTGAACTCGTCTTTGTGTACCCCCTTACTGATAGCCGGCGAGGGTTCTTCTTGTTGGGACATCTGAGGGGGGAAAACTGCTTGTTTTGTACCGCTTCGTGTTGGATGCTTGAAATAATACCATTTAGAACTTTTATTAGATTTATATTTTTAATTCGTAGAGGACAACTATTTGTGGCTCTCACGTTCTAGTTCATGTAACTGAGAGCCATTGATTATGTTGAACGCTTTACAAAGATAAAATCTTTTTCTTTAGTATTTTCCCATCGTATTATACTTCTTTAAGCTGGTTTTTAAATGTGCTTCAAATAACTGAGGGTTATTGTTATGTTGATTACTTGGGTAGTTTACAGCTTAGTGCATTGAATTTTTTTTTTTTTTTTTTTTTTTTTTTTTTTTTGGAGACAAACACACAGTGTCAGGGAGAGGAAGACAGAATGGGCGCGCCAGCAGCCTCTCAGCTGCTGTGAACGAATTCGCCCCCTTGTGGGAAAGTGTGGCATCGCGCCCTGCGTCACTTTGCATCTGGCTAAACGTGGGACCTGGAGATTGGAACCGGGGTTCTTAGGCTTAGCAGGCAGGCGCCTTAACCACTAAGCCATCTCTCCAGCCTGCTTTGAAATTTTTAACCTTGTGCTCTGATAGTGAAATGCTGATGATAAGGGTTCGTGTCTTTGTTAAGGCTTTAAAATATGTTTAATTAAAATTGACATAACAAAAATTTCATTTTGAGCCAATTTGATAAGGTACCTTTCCCAGCCAAAAAGTGGAAATAACAGCTTAATTTTTAAATGAAAACAACTTACTATAATTATAATAATAAAAAAAAATTGTCCCAGAACTGCTATATATCACATACTTTGTGTGTGTCACCAAACTAGCTAATTTGTTTACCACTATTTTAATTGATAGACTCCTCAAACTTTTGGGGACTAACCTAGAACCTAATTCCACAAAAATCTCCAATAGATTACAATTGAGCTAATAATGAAGCCAAAACTCTTACTGCCCTCCTTTCATCAGCATTTAAGTCAGAGCTGGGCATTGTGCATGTCATAGAAATTTAAGTATATATTTTTAAGCACTTAAGAGGAATATGCATAAGCATGTTCCCTGGATTTTCCATTTTGGTACTGTTTTGAAAGGAAGAAATGAACATGCTGGAGTTAGGGTTTAAATTTGAGAGTGGGAAACAATCATAACTGATTTGGGAAATATTAAAAGTAGGTAGGTAGCCTCTGTAGTCTTTTAAGAAAAGAACTAAAGTATCTCAGAGGTACTTAAAGGGGAAGGAAGTTACATGTGCTATACGGTTAGGTAGATATCACAACTTAGTATTTAAATTAACAACAACAACAAAAAAAAACTGACCTTACTTTTCCACATAATTCTTACCTTTCTTTTAGCCTCAATTATTTCCCCTACAACTACAGACCCTAATTTTTATTCATGATATCAGTTTTTATGTCTTGAAAATAAGATAGTATTTTCAACAGTTGTTTCCATTATAGTCCATTAAGTGCATTGGCCTGAACTAACACCTGTAAGAGTGCATGAGATCATAAGAAAGAAGTGTCCCTGAGGATTCACAACCTGGTACGTACATACCGAGATAGAGGGCTTAGTGTTTTTGAGAATCAAGATCACTTGTACTAAAACCATACCTGTCTATTGCAAAGACATCAAAACTTGGAGTTTAGAAAGAATTCATTATACTTTTTTGTTGTTGTTAATAGCATCTACAGAGACAGTCTAACACTGAAATGTTATCCTGCCTTCTCAACTTGGAGTTTTTCTCT
This sequence comes from Orientallactaga sibirica, assembly GCA_036365145.1. Classification (NCBI taxonomy): domain Eukaryota; kingdom Metazoa; phylum Chordata; class Mammalia; order Rodentia; family Dipodidae; genus Orientallactaga; species Orientallactaga sibirica. Next base: position 241,167 of record JAEOAD010000418.1, read on the forward strand.
CCTGCCATAATTTTAACCTTTTTTTTTTTTTTTTTTTTTCATTTAAGAGTTCCTAGGATCTGGTATACTTACGTGTTATGCAACTTGAGCTCCAAAAACTGTTGTCTCTGCGATAGGAGGTGATAAACCATTGCCAAATACTAACTGTATACTATGGACAGTTATAAACCAATGTGATGTTTGTTTTTGTGTCATTTCTCCATTTGTTTTGATGACGTTCTTTTGAAGAGAATTCTTGTAGAAATCACAAGTTTGTCTTGATACCATGAAGGTAAATGAACTGAATTTCAATAAAAGGAAGAACCTCTTTATCTTTCTTTTCAGGTTATGTGGGAAAATAGCTTATTTGAAGATTGAATACCAGAAAAAGAAAACATATTGCAAGGCATTGTATGAATTGTATTTTTTTTAATGTCATCCTGTTTTAAAGAAACATTTAGAAGTGTCAGGCCATTCATCTAATGATTACAGCTGATATTCATGTCTTAAGATGTTGTGTAGTCAAAGAAATGCTTATTGGATATATGTACTGTCTGTTTTAGAATCTGATCTGGAAGTATAATTTCAATATCCATGACCTTGCAGTGCCTAGCAGTACCTTTGCAAGACCCTCATAATAGAAGAAAAAGATGATGACATCAAATTAAAGGAGAGACTAATGGAAAGAGGGAGGGGATATGATGGAGAATGGAGTTCTGAAGGGGAATGGGGGAGGGGAGGGAGATATCATGGGTTTATTGTCTGTAAGTATAGAAGTTGTCAATAAAAAATTTTTAAAAATTAAAAAGTGTAAATCAGAACTGCGATGACTTGTATTTCCCTTAAAAAGCCCCTCATGGTGTCATGTCTAAAAGTACTCACTTTTGGAAGGATAAAATCTTACAGTGTAGCCAGACACATTTTAAGCTCTTACATCATCCTGCATTGGATGAAATTGCATTCTTTAATAGGCAGTACAATTTTATTACCAGGCCAAGTACTAAATCTAGCTCCCTAAAATGACCCACATTACCAAGGAAATCACTGTACTCAAATAATTATTAGAGCTGTTTTCCATGATTGATAACTGAATCAACATTTTAGGCAATTAAAGTTTATTAGAACAGACTCCATTAACAACTCTGGCACTTTATGGTGTATAGTTTTATCTCAACATGAAACCATAGTGAACATTACTTAGGGGCCTTAATTCACTATGCTTTATGTTAATTTATAGATCTGCTTCTCAAATTTTTCTACAAATTACACAAAATAAGCCAATTTCCAGGGGTCCGGTAATACTGTCAGCTGGCTGGAGGGTGGGTCTTTGTTCTGTCTAAATAGGTCAGGAGAAGCTCTTGCCTTGCTGGCATCCATAGGTCATTAAGTGCTTCAGGGGCTTAGTTACAAACCCTGAGAGCCAGGGGCCTGTCTCAGTTTGAGACATTCAGCTAGAGAACTTTAGGGTCTCAGGTTGGAAGCTCCATGATCTGGGTTTTGATTACTTGTGTTCCCCACACTGGCCATTTTTGTAATCTGTAGCTTCTGATAGCAGCCAACAGCAGTAGTTGCTGCCTTGTCTTGCCCTCTGCCCTAGAGTGATACCTGTTAAAGCTCAGGGGTTTAGTGATTGTCTCTTCAGCCCTGTGACAGTGGCTAAAATTCTTACCCCTACAATGTTCAGGCCATTGGCCCTTTGAAAGCTCCCCCAAAGCTCTGAGCAACTTGAAGCTGCAGCTTGTCCCTTTCTTCACAGCACCCTCTTCCCTCATCTCTGCTTCTGTCATTTCTGCTCCTCTCCTTTACTGCCAGTCACTGCTTCCCCTTCTGCTTCCACCTTCCTTCCTTTGGGCTACCATCATAGCAAGCTCTGCTAATAAAGATCAAGGGTAGATGGCTCTGCTCTACTTTTATTGAGCTTAATATTACAGTGCCAGAGGTTAGCATAGTGATGTGTCTTCCAGCTGGATCACAGAATATATAACACCTGCATATATAGCCAGAAGGGTGTTGCAAGTGGCACATGTGCCTGCCCTTATCATGGTAGTTCATGCACCTGAAGAAATGTAGTAGCCTTGTGGGCCACCAGAGGAAGTGCTTCCCTTCTGTCCTGGGCAGAAATGACTGCAGGATCATCTAGGATTCAGCAGTTTGTGGTGGTAAAAAGTCCGGTGCAGTGCCGGGTGTGGTGGCGCACGCCTTTAATCCCAGCGCTCAGGAGGCAGAGGTAGGAGGATCTCCAGGAGTTTGAGGCCACCCTGAGACTACATAGTAAATTCCAGGGCAGCCTGAGCTAGAGTGAGACCCAACCTCGAAAGAAAAAAAAAAAGTCCAGTGCAAGTTTCTTTTGAAACAGTCCTGGCTGGGCCACTGTCTTCTAAAACCAGAATTGTGCTATGGTAAGCAGGCTGGTTTCCCTACATCTTCAAAGCACATGTGACATGCTTGAAGCAGCTGGTTCTGGCATGAAGGGACTTGGCTGTCAGTATGGCTCATAGTCCTGTGCTCAAGGCAGTAAGGGCACTAGGGAAGGATCTGACAGCTGTCAATAAAGGGAGTCATTAAAAAGGATGTTTAGAATATAGTTCTATGATTTAAAACTAACACTGTTGAACAGTTTTCTAACAGTGCTTGACTCCTACCCCAATGAGAAGCTTCCTCCAATCTGTCTCAAGACCATTTTCAAAGCATTCTACATCAACTGTGGAGTTCTGAAATAATATTGGTGCTCATGAAGACGTTATTCTGTAGCCTTGTCTGTTTTTGGATATCTCTCTATGTACCCAGGTATGGGATGTAGGAATTTGTTATGTAGATGTAATTAACATTTTTTGCTTGGCAGAGTTTCATGTTTTCATCTTTTAAGTTACACATTAATAGGCAAATCACTTTTAAATATTCCCCAAGGCATTGCTTATGGTGTTATTGATTAGATAACAACTTCAAAACCAGAAACTTTGAGTAACATTTACTGGTTAGAAAGATACTGTATACCCATTAAAAACGAGAAATAAATAGTATAAGAAAATGTTCCTGCTACAGAAGGTACACAAAAAAGGTTATAAAAGACCAAGGCAGTCGAGAATCATAACTTCAAGGCCAGCCTGGGCTATACAATAAGCATGCCCCCCCACACACAAATAATAAAAGGTATGTTGATAGATGACTAAAAAGGCAATCATAAGACTGAAAGAAGAACATGTTTTATGATACTGTATTACCTCTGGAAATCTGGGAACTAAATGCACTTGCTTCCTTAAGTAATGTCAGCCAGTGTTTTTGAGTCTTGTGCACCCAGTAAATATATGGTACTTACTCTATGTTTCTGTAGCTTGTTAGAGTTCTCACTTAAGAGGATCTTAAGTAGTGTTTGTCATGCTAGATGACTTCATCCCATCTTGCAGTTTGGAACCTTGACAATACCAAGCATCTAGGGTCAGCATTTATTTCATCTGCTACATCTTGTTTTTATGACCAATAAGTGTCTGCATTTCCACACTTATACTGACAATCTTGGGAACTCATTTATATATTTAAAAAGTTACAGAATTAACATCTAGGAAGAAATGTGACCTTGTTTTTTTTCAAGGTAGGGTCTCACTTTAGCCCTAGCTATCCTGGAATTTACAGGGTGGCCTTGAACTCATGGCAATCCAACCTCTGCCTCCCAAGTGCTGGGGTTAAAGGCATGCACCACCAACCCTGGTTTGGTTTTTAGAAGATTGTTGACATTTAAGATATTCTATTGAATATGAACTTTACCTTGCTGCTGAGGTGAAAAGTAACATGAACTCATTTCTTTAATTGAATTGAGTTAAATCCCAGAATGATATTTTGTTTTGCCTGTCCCTTTTTATTAACCAGGATATTATATTCTGTTAAATAGGATTATATTGGTCCAGCATGATGGCACAAACCTGTTCCTGCACTAGAGAGACTGAGACATGAGAAGAATGAATTTAAGGCCAGCCTGGACTGCATTGTGAGGTCCTGATGTCAAATAAAGTCATCTTAATTATTGAGATCTATAAATGAAAGAAAATGCATTTCTCAAATGTTAACATATATAAGAATTACATTAGGGCTGGAGAGATGGCTCAGCCTGTAAGAGCACTTGCTACGCATGCAAGATTAGGACCTGAGCTTTATCCCCAGCAGTTACATAGCCCACTATCTTCATGGAGGTGCAGAGACTGGAGGATCTGATGAGCCTCACTGGTCAGCCAATCTACCCAGAAAAATCTGGGAGCTCTGGGTTCAGTGACTCAGGGAACTTGGTGGAAGAATGAGAGAATAGGCCACTCAATGTGGCCCATCTGCACACAAAGGCAGGGCTGGGGGAAATAGGCTTAGTGGGTAACTGAACAGTACTTGCAAGTTTAAATACTTGGGATCAGATCTCTGGAACAGACAGACAAAAACCTCACCTGTAGAGGCTGGAGAGATGGCTTAGTGGTTAATGCACTTGCCCACAAAGCCTAACAACCCCAGTTAGATTCTCCAGTATTCAAGTAAAGCCACATGCATGAAGTAGCACATGCATCTGGAGTTTGTTTTCAGTGTCTGGAGGCCCTGACATGCCCATTCTCTGTCCCCTTTTATTTCTCCCTGCTTGCAAATAAATAATTTTTTTAAAAAAAGATAACAAAAAACTAACTTGTATAATCCCAGCATGCCTGGGGGCAAGAGGATAGGGCAACTAGCCTGGTGCTTCTGCAAGATAAACAAGAGAAGCTGCCTCAAGATAGAAAGTGAGGACAGATGCCCCAAGTTGTCCTCTGACCTGCATGCATATATATATATATATGTGTGTGTGTGTGTGCTTTGGTATACATGCCTGTACACACATGCCAAAAAAATGCCATTATAAATGTTTTGTACTACATTTCAGGGTTTTTTTCCCTTGAGTTTATTAGGGTGCTTATTATTTAATGTTATCTACCAAATGGTGGTAGCATACTAAAATGCCCATTTATAGAGTTATTTATATTCCCTCTATTATATCTTCTTTTTTTTTAGTTTCTAGTTAGTATAAAAGTGATACTGGGCTGGAGAGATGGCTTAGCGGTTAAGGTGCCTGCCTCCTAAACCTAAGAACACTGGCTCCAATCTCCAGGTCCCACGTTTAGCCAGATGCAAAGTGATGCAAGGGTGTAATGCTGCACTTGACCACAAGGGGGCGCACACGTCTGGATTTCATTCGCAGCGGCTGAGAGCCTCCTGGCGAGCCCATCTCTATCTGTCTTCCTCTCTCTCTCTCTGTGTCTCTCTCCAAAAAAACAAAAAAAAGTGATACTATGTTAGAATCCATTACAAAAGAAAGGAAAATGATGGTGTATTTGTGTACTCTAGAAAGCTCGTAACAGAATTAAAGATCTTCCACATGTATTTCCAAATGGGAAAGGGTTCCAGATGTTAAGCATAGTTTCATGTATAATGGATTAGAATAAAGGCCCTAAATTACTTTACTTGTTACCCTCAATTTGATTTGGTTTATTCATCAGCATTTTCAGACTAACATCTGAATTTCTGTCATGCCCCACTTGCTCCTCTTTTCATTTTACTTCAAAAATAAACCAGAGCTGTTCTGTAGTTGTCTCTCTACTTCCAATTCTCTCTTCCACTAGGGCTTTTGCACCCCCCCCCCCCAAATCACCTGAAATAATTTAAGGTCATGAGAAATAGTCACTTCTCTGTCCTATTCAATAGCTGGCCATAATTTTCATTAAAAAACATTAGTGGGAGGGGGTGGCAAATGAAAAGACTTGGGGGAGGTAGGACAAAGAAAAGTAATGGGAGAGGATAATCAAAATATATGTATGAAATTGTCAATAAAGATGTTTCAAGCAACATTCTTGTGAGTGCACACTTAGCTAGTTTTCCTTCTGTACCAGTACCTGGTCCTCAGTCTGCTTGTCTGTGTGTGATAGAGTGCTATAGACTGAGCTAAACTGTCTTCTCCATGGTAGTAATCTTCAAAAGCAACTTGCATCATGTAATACCTCATATTTGTAGTTATAATCCCTACTTATGGAGCTCTACTTAAATATCCAGACCTCTAGCTATCAACTTGGCACCTGTATTTATGCTGTAAATTTATGTATTTATTAATATTAGTAATTATGATACATCATAAAATATCTCCAGACTTAAGTACCTAAAGTGTTACTCAGCTGTTCAAGTCAGAAGCTTAGGAATCATCTTGAGATGACTTCCCTTTTGTAGTCTCCTATCTCTATTTAGCAAGCCCTGTTGACCCTGCCACCAAAGTATCTCCTCTCTGTTTAGGGACTTTTGATTCCACCTTTCCAAACCATAGTCATCCTTGAACACCATGTCTTTATCATGCTACATTTTACAATCTGAGTGATCTGTTGAAAATGTAAATTATAATCCCCAGTTTAAAACCTGTCAAGGATTTTCCAGGCCTTGAGTTAACTACCTCTGTGTCTTGGTGTTTTTGTTGATTGTTTTTGTTAATATCACAAAACATGTTGGGCTACTTTTATATAAGCAAAAGAATTTTTGGAGGCTGAACATTGGGCTGACAAACCCCACAGCAAATGGCAGAACTATTTTCAAGAGGAAGAGAGGCTCCTCCAAACTTGAAGCCAAGAAAACAGAGTCTCGTCCCTTACAAGGGTACAATCCCAACTGACTTCAGGACTTCCTATTAGGCTTCCAACCATCTCTTATGCCACCCTGGGACCAGGCTCTTAAGCCATTTGGCACCTATCAATCAGATGCATTTTTTTTGCTTTGAAGTTTCTTTTTAAACAAGTGAAGGGGGGGGGCAGAATTACCACAAATAGTTTATACCTAATAGCTTGGAATATAGTATACAACCCTTTTTGAAAAATAGACTTCAATATAATTAAGATTCTAAATTTTGTCATATCCTCGGATTTTGTTATTGTTACTCAATGAAATAGCTTGTAAGAATGTTTGTTACAGTATGGTTTAAAGAATTAAAGAATAAAAAATGATCTATGAAAAGGAAGATAAAAAAGTGTAGTTTCACAAATAAACATAATGATAAGATTGGAAGGGACCTTGGTAAGTTTGTGGATGATTTTAATCTTTTATTTGTTTTAGAATATTTATCTTTCTTATCATTTGAATAGATATTGTTGACTACTTTTTATTTAACAGATTTAGAAATGAGAAAAATAGATCTAATAGCTACCTGGGAATTTCTGTAGGAAGTACTATACCTTTTCTTTTACATTTATCTAAGTACAAGTTCTCAAAGCCACCCTAATTAGATTGCTGCAGAAATGGAACTATTAATCCTTAGTTTTGATGAAACATCCCTGTGAACCTCAGATTATATTCTAGTGTAATTATTTGGCTGATCTTTTGGGCTGAAGATGAAAAACCTGTTGAAAGTAAAACAATCTTTTTAGAACCAATCCAGTTTTTTAAGGTTTCAAATTATATTGACGAGCTTGTCAATTTCCTTTGCTTAAGGTTTGCAGGGAGAAATCCCCCACTTCTGGGATATATACTTCTGGGAAGTATATAGTTAAGAAACTTAGAAACTATGTGGCTAACTTGGAGAGTTAGAAACCACACGATGACTAGGGGACAGATTGAGGCTCTTGGAGTTTATCCAGAAACTTCATGGTCAGCCAAGGAAGTTAATCACTGCTTTTGCGATTAGCCTGCCCTGTTCTCTGTTCCTCCTCAACACTAAAGATCTGGTTACTACTAAATTTTCAGTAGACAATCATTTTTGGACACCTTCAATTATAGGTAGGGACAGCTCCAACATACCCCTCTCCCCAATTCTGCCCTCAGTTGAGTTTCCCACTTTGGGGGTTTCTTATCCATGTAAATGGATGCTTTCTTGCTTGTCTAAAGTTTCTACCTTTACTGTATCTCTAAGTACTGGGATTATTACCTACATTCCTCATACTGGCCCAGAAAGGTAATGCTTTATTGCCCTCTGGGCAAGGACACCCTCCATCAGGACTCGCTGAGAACAGAACTGCTGCTGCCTCTGAGTTTAGTTTATATTGTTATTTTCCCTCACAGATTTCTAGATAAGGTTGCTCATCTTAAAATGGTTTCTGATGGAATATATAGTTCTGGAAGTTGTAATTCTTTAAGATGAAATAAAGAGAAGTGTTTATGAAGAGAAACTTGTTATTTATTGGTAATATTTGTGGTATTTCATTTGGTTGGTAGACACACCCAAGTGATTTTCCTTAATAGTACCAAAGTCTATGATAACCTCCTATGTGTCTAAACCTACCTACATTTTAAAAAAATTTTATTTATTTATTTATTTATTTATTTTATTTATTTATTTATTTGAGAGAGAAAGGCAGATAGAGAGATTATGCATTCCAGGGTCTCTAGCTACTGCAAACAAACTCCAGATGCATGCGCCACTTTGTACACTTGTCTTACATGGGTACTGGGGAATTGAACCTGGGTCCTTAGGTTTGGCAGATGCCTTAACCTAATTATTTCTAGAGAATGTTTGATGAAAGACAGCTTGGATTGAGGAACTGCCTGTGAGGTCTGAATAGGCAAAATAATTCATTGTTTTTATCCTTTATTTATTGTACTTTTTGAAAGTGAAGTACATAAAATGTACTCAAAAGAGTTCTGCTTTTATCTTACTCTAGTGATGCACTACAAAGGCTTGAGGGTAGTATTATCAGCACACTTCCATTGTGCAAATATTTGTGCTTATTAAGCCTTATTGCATAATACTATTACTTTTTCAGAGTTACAATACATGAACATGGAGGAGAAACAATCTGGATAACATAGAGTGATGCAGTTGGTTAAGGCAAGGCGACTTGACTCTATGGGAAGGGCTATAGTGAATCCAGCTGTTGTCTAGGTAAGCCTGCCTTTGTTGACCTCACCTAGTCATTTGCAAATTTTAGTCGTAGATAGGTCATGATTTCTATTTGTCTTTCTTAAAATGATACTATTAAAATTATAAAAAATAATGAGATCCTTTTATGTAGTAAACTTTTAGTTCACATTGGACTTCATCCTTTTAAAAGTAATATATATATTGGTCTTCTCTGCCAAGGACAAATATATTCACTAAAACGGTAAATACTGTACATGAATGGACTAGCATCTGTGTATAAGAGCTAGGTAAATATTGATAATTAATTGAATACATATCAATATTTAAGTTGCTTATATTAGGTGATAAAAGTATGGACAAGATCAAAGCCATAGTCAGAGAATCATTGAATATTACAAGAGGATTCTGTAGACTTCAGGCCACTGACACGCCAATATATTTACTCCTGCCAACCACAAGACGTTATGTTCTAAGATTATAATCATGCAGTCTGTATGAACAAGCTCAAAACAATATGCTATATGTATAAAATACCAAGAAAAGGCACTTTAAACAATGAGAGTTCTCTATTTCAAAAGTAGGCCCTAACTCCATACCTATCAGAAAAGCAATTTTGTCAATGGTGGTTATATGTATTTGTTTAATACTATGAAAAAAAATAAGAATTATTTATTGTTCCTTTTTTTTCCTAACAAAATAAAAAATAGCTTAAATCCCTATAAAAGGTGTTTTGGAGAAATAATTTGTAGATCAAAATAAACATTTTGATAAATGTTCTAAAAATTCAGATATTGGGCTTGGGATGGAGTTCAGTAATAGAGCATTAGCTTCATATGTACAAGGCCCTCAATTTCAATGTGTCACTACCCACCAAAAGAAAAATAAAATAAAATGTTAAAAACCTATGAAGATATCGTACAGAGCAACCAGTAAACATAAAGACACAACTGAAAATTGGCCAGAGTTTTGTTGGTAAACATGTTGAAACAAATCCTCTTTCTTTGGATGTAGTGAAAACTTTCTTTTTTTAAAAGTAATTGCTGTTGAGTCGGGCGTGGTGGCACACGCCTTTAATCCCAGCACTCGGGAGGCACAGGTAGGAGGATTGCCGAGAGTTCGAGGCCACCCTGAGACCACATAGTGAATTCCAGGTCAGCCTGGACCAGAGTGAGACCCTACCTCGAAAAACCAAAAAAAAAAAAAAAAAAAAAAAGTAATTGCTGTTAAGTTGTTTAATTAGAGTAGTAAAATTCTTAGAGGTTGTTGACCCTAATTCTAAACAATGGGTATAAACTATCAAGAAGGCAGGTTTGAAATCTGAATTTTCATTATGGTTTCACAAAAAGAGTGCTGTGGGCAGAAACCCACATAAGCCCGTCAAGCAGCTATTTTATTAGCTATCCATAATAATTTCTTGCATCTTGAATGAAGAGTGTGGTCTTATACAGATGTGAGCATGAGCACAGTTGAAGAGGACTCTGACACAGTGACAGTAGAAACGGTGAACTCTGTGACATTTACTCAGGACACAGACGGGAACCTCATTCTTCATTGCCCTCAGAATGGTAGGAGAACTTGCTGACTCTCATTCTAACTCTTGGGATTTCTGAATTCCATGCTACCCTTGACCCCTAATACCCAGCTAGTTGAGACTAGCATGGTAGTAAAATGGGTTCTCTCTTTTTGGCCATTCATCTTAATGTATATATATTATTTTTTAAATACATTAATATTATCTATAAATGTTAACTTTTATCAGTCTTGTAGCTATTTTATATGGAATCTATTGAGTCTCAAAGATGAAGGAATAACAAATACACTTTTATACCGTTTGTTACTAGAAGTATATTTAATATATTAGAAAATGTAGAAGTAGTTCTTCCAATATAGATAGACTCCTGTTCTTGATGTTGGGAACTGGCTTAATTTTGTGCAACTGTTCGAAAAAGATTTAATCATTTGTGATGAATTAAGATTTAAAAGCCTTTGAGGCTTGTGATTCAGTTATTGCTGCTTACCTCTGTATTCATTTTTGCTTTTAAGTTCATCATTATTAATCTAGGCTATGTCTTTTTTCTCTGTATAGTCTCTGGATTGTTTCACTTAGGCTTCTGATTTTAACTACCTACTAAAATTACTCAAACTTCTAATAACTTCTCCTTAGAGGCACCTTAAACTTCACATGCCCCAAACAATTCTTTCATGCACTTCCTAAACTTTACTTTTTACTTTGTGTTTCTAATCATAAATGTAGTTTTCTTCTCTTATCTCCCACATTCATTCTATCATGAAGACAGTGTTTTAAAAGTATATTTATTCCTGTTTCAACTCATTATTTTTTCTCATCTGGCTAACCAGTTTCCCACCTCTTAATTCCTTTTCAAACTGCTGATAAAATTGGCCATGATACTTTGTAGCATAAAAATGTTTTTGGAAAATTTTTCATGTTTTTCAGAACCTCCTGCCACAATACATATAGATTTGTTCTAATAATCCACAGTTACCAACTTCTTTACACAGCTTAGTTGCTGTAAACTTTTCTCTGCAGCCTAGCGGAATAATCCTTTTCCCCATTAACCTTTCTTTGAAGATTATGACACCTGCCTTAAGAAACCTTTTCTCACTTCTAGTCTTGTATAATTTATTTCCTCTGCTCCCTGAACAGCCTCTTCATTCTGCTTTTACACATTTTAGTGCTGGTTTAGGGCTTTCTTTTTGTGGGGGTGGGGGTGGGGAGAGAATCAGAGAGAGAGAAAGAGACACACAGAGAGAGAATGGGCGTGCCAGCAGCCTCTCAGCCACTGTGAACGAACTCCAGAGACTTGTGCCCCCTTATGAGCAAACACAGCATTGTGCCCTTACCTTACTTTGCATCTGGCTAAATGTGGGACCTGGAGAATAGAACAGGCATTCTTAGGCTTAGCAGGCAGGTGTGTTAACAGCTAAGCCATCTCTCTAGCCCTCTGGCTTAGTTATTAGTACACCAGACATTCCTTCCTAGTCAGTATATGTGTATGTCATCGTTCTCTTTCCTGCAGCTAGAATGTAGAAAGAGAAGGTGATGGCCTTTGATGTCTTTGCACAGGTGGGGTTTTAAAAAATAATTAAATATAATAAAAATAAATGAGTAATAAAAAATAATTTTAATGGGTAAGAAAACTGTTGTAGTGATTGCTAATGGAGGTTTTGTTTTTTTCATAATTCATTTGAGGTTTTTGAGATTTTTGTTTGGTTTATTTTTTTCCCCTTTTGTTAGAACCTGATGAAATAGACTCAGAAGATAGTACTGAACCTCCGCATAAGAGGCTTTGTTTGTCCTCTGAGGATGATCAGAGTATTGATGACTCTACTCCTTGCATATCAGTTGTTGCACTCCCACGTAAGTCTGTTATTAGGAACATGCAGTTCCCCCTTTGAAATTGAAGTTTAGCTTTGAAATTAATTTCTAGTAGACTTTGGCTATTTTTGGTCAAAACTCCCTTTTTAGCTAATAGCTAATGAGTGCTTATTGTATGCCCAGCATAGCTATGCCTTTATATAGATTATCTAATTTAATGTTCTCAACCTGATACAGACTGTACACTCAGTGAGATGTATCTTTTAGGCATATTGTCCTGATTACTCTGAGGTTATACCTTATTTTAAAATGGATATATGATACAGATATATGTCTATCCTTGTTTTGTTTATAAAGATATTTTTTCACTGCACCCTACAAAGTTGTACTTACCCTCATTGAGAAAGTGTGCTGTGTGAGAGGTGTTATTGTCATTACTATTTTGTGAATGAAGAAGATGAGGCACAGAGATACGACATATTGTCTGAGTTCATATCCAGGATTCTGGTTCCTGTAATACATCTCTTAACCCAGCATTGCACTGCCTCTTAAATATGGCATATGCCCACTTAGGTCAAGTTCTTAACACATTTATATTCCAGGATCATTTTGATTAGGCTAGGTTCCATAGGAGAGAAATATTTCAGGTAGATCACCATTGGCAAAATACCATAACATGCCAACTGATTTGCTTAGCAAAGAATATGGAATCCTGTTCCCTATGAATCCAGAGTAGATATCTTCATCCATGGTGGTAGTGATGGAGCACATAAACCTTTTGGTGGCATTTCAGGACATTTCAGAGTTTTGCAGTATCCAAAAACTCTGATTTTGCATATAGTATCAAGTAAAATCACATCTTAATATAGTGAAATGACTAAGACTAGATTTTCAGCATTATAATCTTGTCTTAACAAGTAGTATGTATAGAGCTACTCGTAAACTGAACAGAAAAGAAATCATTTTGTTACAGTTTATTATGACATTTATTGGAAAACCTGTCAGTATTGCTTCCAGGTATGGCAAAGACTATAAATTTTGAATTAAATAGTTTTCCCCCTAATGATTCCTATTTTAATTTTTTTCTCAATTTATCATGTGTGATTGGTCTGTCTTTATAGATACAATCATGGCTATTTTCTAAACTAGAATTTTTAAATGCTTCTTTTGGACTAAAGTATAACACCCTGTAATTTTGGATTATTTAATTATAAATTAGAGTACCTTGCTCATGATATAGATTCGGACTCCCCTTGACATTTTGTTACATTTTATGGTATTAAACTAAATACTTGGCTCATCACTTTACCTAAGATTAGTAAATGTGTTGACACAAACGTGTGTGTTACTTAATTTGCACTAGTATACATGGAACATCGCCTGGAGTCTAATATATGCCTGAGTTTATAAAAAGTGGGCTGTAAGTATTTACATGTTCTCTGGATTTGTAAAGCATATTGATACAGTCAATTTAGGGCAATTTCTCTAAATAAAGAAAGTTATATTAAAAAGCAGGAAGTTTGTTCTCTTACCTACCCTCAGCCACCAAATCAACTGCCAAACCTGCAGTTAGCAGTTCCACCAGGAAGGCCCCCACCTTTGGTTCTGGGAAGTAGCCAAGAAGCCTAACAAACTAAGGCTCAGAAAGCAGCAGGTGGCCCTCCCATCCATCCACAACTCTAGGAAACAGGTAGGCTGTCAACTCCTGAGGCTTTGTAACAGTACCTATGCTACTTGCACACACTGATGGGCATTCTTCCCTTTGTGCTTACTAAGGCAGCCTCATCCCCACATAGGCCTGTGACTAGAGAGCACCCTGCTGCACTACCAGGCATGTTCTTTGTTTGACCTGCTAGAAACACAGCCTTCAGAAAAGTGCTCTGCCTCCATTACCATATTGGCCATATCTGGCCTGCATGCAAGAGCCCACCATAGTGGCTCAGACTGCATATAACCCACAGAAGCTGACCAGTTCACGGTGCCTAGATACACTAACAGGCTAGTCCCAAATAAGCTCCATCTTAGCTGGGTAGTCCCACTCAGTCACTTATAGGCATCATGAATGTCTTAGACTGAAGACTTTTTTGAAAAATTATTTTGTTTGCAAGCAGAGAAAGAGAGAGGAGACAGACAGAGAATGGGCACGCCAGGGCCTCTAGCCACTGCAAATGAACTCCACATGCATACACTGCCTTGGGCATCTAGCTTACATTAGGTACTTAGGAATTAAATCTGAGTCTGTTGGCTTCACAGGCAAACACCTTAACTGCTAAGCCATCTCTCCAGCCCTAGACTGAAGACATTTTTAACAGTTGAAGAAGCTACATAGGCACTTTGTTACAACACCTGTCTAGAAGACATAGTAGTCCACCCAACCAACTCCTTAAGGGCACATATCTAGGAGAAAATACCTCTACTTAGTAGAAGCAGCTAATCAGGCAGATGTACAGACACCAGTGTAGGGACAAGGAGACATGATGTACAGAAGCCAATGGAGGGTGAAGGAGACATGAGAAAGGAAACTTGTGGGTTCCAAAGATTCAAAATCATAGGATATTAACAAATTGCCTAAAGAACAAAGTAATTTTAAGGAAATTCAATAAGATAAGAATACAGAATAATGCAATGAAATTCAGAAAATGGCTTGTGGACTAAATGAAAATACTACAGAAAATTCTATATTGTAAAATAATCAGCCAAATCTTGTAGTTAAACTCTATAAGTAAGATTTAAAAGTAGAGTAGAAGGCCTTAACAGACTAGATTAAGTAGAAGAATTTCTTAGCTGTAATAAAGAATTTTTTGGATGGTGAAATGACTTAGCAGTTAAAGGTATTTGCTTGCAAAGCCTGTTAGCCTGGGGTGCATTCCCCACTACCCATATAAAGCTGAGTGCAATGTGGCACATGTATCTGGCATTTATTTGCACTGGCAAGAGACCCTGGCATGTCCATACATACATGCAACTAAATAAGTAAACTTAAAAAACTAAAAAAATTTCTGAGCTTGAAGTTACAATAGATGTTTAGAAGTAATTCTTATTTAAAAAAATAAAAAAGTCTACCAGACTAAGGAGATACCATTAAGCAAACAAATCACGGGTATTCTAGAAAAGAAGGGGAAAGGGCATAGAAAATGAATTAAAATAATAGCCGAAAATTTTCTAAATCTTGGAATAATACATAAATCCCAGCCCAACAAGCTCAAAAGACTCAGCTTCCCCCAACAGTTGTCCTTTCCGAGGCATATTATTGTCAAATTGCCAGATGTCCAAAGAGAGAACTCTAAAAATATTTAGAGGAGAGTGTCAACATATAAGAGAATCTTCATTAAGCTAGCAGCAGGTTTTCTCCACAAAAACCTTTCAGGCCAGGAAAAGTGGAATAGACTCAGTGTTCTGGAAGAAAATAAATTGCTTATCAATATCAGTATTGTACCCATCAAAGCTGTCATTCAAAACTAAAAGAAATAAAACCCTTTCCAAGATAAGCAATAACAGAGAATTCATTACTACCACACCAAGTTTACAAGAAATATTCTTAGAGACTTCTTCACTAGAAACAAAAGGACAACAGCCATCATTTTTTTTTAAATTAAAGTATAAAACACTAATAGAATAGAAACACAAGAGTAAGAGGATACAATTAAACCTTAGCAGTATAGAAAAACACTAAATCATAAAGATGAAGGAAAGAGGGAGAAAGGAAACAAGTATATACAAATAGAAAAACTAATAAAATGACAAGATTATGCCTTGTCAATAATAATGTCGGGTGTGAATGGGTTAAATTTCCCCATAGAAACATTTAGGTTAGCAAAATCAATGTAAAAGCAAAAATTACAAGAACCTTGTTTGTTTGTAAAAAGATAAAATTGATTTTATTTATAGATAAAATAGACTTAGAGCCAAAATCTTTAGAGACAGGTCACAATAATAAGGGATCAATTCAAACAGGAAATAACAGTTGAAAATATATATACATCCATTACCAAAGTAGCCAATTATATAAAGCACATGCTGGATGTCAAGAGAAAGATAATGCAAAAAACCTTAGTTGGAGATTTTAAAAAGATGATCGTTGGATTTAGACTATGCTATGAAGCAAATAGATCTAACAGACTTTTATAAACCATCTTATCCAACAATGATACATACTCTCTTTAGCACATGGAGCCAGTTAGTACCAGGATATACCACTTCAAAAAAGTAGTCATCAGACCACAGTAGAATAAAACTAGAAGAATGTGCTCTTGAACGACAATGGCTCAACAGAAAAAAAAAAATCAGAAGGAAAGTACAAAGGTTTCTTGAAACAAATGAAAATGGGGACACAATACCAAGGCCCAATGGGTAAAGCAAAAGCAATACTAAGAGGGAAGTTAGTTTATAATTGCTTATATTAACAAAAGATTTCAGGTGACCAACTGCCTGCCCTCAGGGACCTAGAAAACAAGAAGGAACCAAACTCAAAATTAGAAGTATCAGATCCAATATAAACAAACAAACAAAAGACCAAACAATATAATAGTTGACATAAATAGTTGGTTTTGTGTAAACATGTAAATTGATAAACCATTAGGTAGCTTGACCAGGGGGAAAAAAGTACACTCAAACAAATAAAACCAAACAAAATGAGAAACTACAATTGCTGCCAAAGAATTACATCCTTTCCTATCAGAATAGCTCTAATTCAAAACAAAAGATACAGAGAAAAGAGAACTTTCACATACTGTTAAGACTCAAGATTAATACAGCCATCATAGAAAATAATGTAGAGACGTAGCACTACTGTGCTATCCAGCTCTCCCATCACTGGGTGTATACCCAGGGTAAATGACATCCATGTATGCAGATGCCTAAATTCCCTAAGTTACGATGCTTGTAGCACTATTCACAAGTAGTCAGTATATGGGTCAACTTAGGGGTCTATCAGTACATGAATGAATAAAGAAAACGAAATGTGTAGGATAGTGGAAGGTTATTTGGATACAAAAAACAAAATCCTGCCACTTAAAGTGGCAGCATGTCTTGAGTGAAATAAACCAGACACAGGACACTAAAAGGTTGATTTTATGGAAGTAGGGAGGAGTATGATGGTTGCTAGAGGTTGGAATGGGGAGGAGGAAGGAAGAGGTTAAGTAACAGATAACAGAATGCACTTATGTTGGAGAAGTGGATTCTAGTGTTCTGCAGAACCTTATTGATGAAACCTTAACCATTGTATATTTTTTGAGTGGGAAGGCACAGAGGATGTGAGGTGTTCCCCATTCTGGGAAAATGAATGACTGGAGGGACACACTCTAGTTTGATTGCAGCACCTTAGGTGCATGTGTCAGGTTGTCACTGTATCATATGAAATGGACAATTATTACATGCCAATTTTTTTTTAAGGAAAAAGAAAGATGGGGGTGAGGGAGCATGAAATTCTACAGCTGGCACCATCATCTAGAAGTAAGCTGGACTTTATGGAGATCAACTAGTGTTAAGATTAATATTAAATTTAATAAAAATATTCAGGTTTTCTCTTACATGCTTTTATTTTAGTTCTCCTTGTTTGCTTACCACTTTTCTTAGTTACCCATTTCTTATTCGTAGTTTATATGGTGATCATTATATTAATTTAAATAAAACTTTCAACACTTTAGCCTTCTGTTCTTTTTTTCTCTCCACTTATTTATCATTCCCTTTACCCCCCTTGCCATTCACTGTTACTGGAATCTGTTGTGACTTTTCAGACTTGTTTTCTTAGTATTAGTTTCTCTTTCCAGCTCATTTTCTCTCTGGTACTTTAAAACTCTTGTAATCCTTTGCTCTGCTGGAACCCATTGATCTTACTATTTTTCTTGTTCCATCTGCCCTTTATCCTTTCTTTTATCTTTATTCACTTGCAACTTCATGGTTAATTATTATAATCAGTATTTTGCAGTTACCTTCAGGTACCTCCTGTCTTTTCACAGGTCTTGCTGAAACCACAACCCTATCTAAATCTATCTTTGCCTCTTTATATTCTTTATATTTCACAATAGAGCAAAACAAGACAGGCAAGCTGAAGAGTCTTATCATTAACCTGAAGTGAGCTTTTAGTACTGCCTACCAGTCAAACTAGACATATCCAATGTTCTTTCTGCCTCTGTGAGGTCACTATTTCATATGTCCTCAAATCTCTGATACACCCTTACCTTTTTTAACTCTCAGGTAACAACCTTGCTTCTGACTTTACTGAGAAAATTAGAATAACCAGAAAATGTCAGTACAGAACCTTATCCACACCACGTGTGCCTGTAGCTAGCTAAGATTTGTTCTTCACATTACCAGACTCCATCCCTTTCTCTTCATTTCAGTTAAGAATTGTTTCAGCAATTCTTGGGCTGGAGACATGGCTAAGCCATTAAAGTACTTGCCTGTAAAACCTAATAACCCAAGTTGGAGTCCCCAGTACCTATGTAAAGCCAGATGCACAAAATAGTTTGTCTGTAGTGGCTGGAGGCCTTGGTGTACCTGTTTTCTCTCTGTGTCTGTATCTGTTTCTCTCTGCTTGCAAATAAATAAAAATATTTTTTTTTAAAAAAGAATTGTTCCAGCAATTCTTAACTCTGGCTTCTGAATCATGAATTTTTCATAATCCAGCTAGATGATTCTCATTAGTAGTACAAACATACCTTTCTTTAAAATAGAGTCCCATCCCATTTTTAGCTCCTATGTGGTTTCTGTCCTTGCCTTTAGAGTAGAATGCTTGGAAAGACTTGCCTATACTTACCTCCATTTTTTTCCTTGCATTGTTCCTTAAACACTTCATCTAGGCTGTGACTTGACCAAAAAATTTTCCCAAGTCTCCAGAGATCTTGTTTCTAAATCCAGTTGTCATTTGGGGGTGGGACAGTATTTGTCCCTTCCTTCCCCCTGTAACATGGCTTCTAGAGAGCACATTTCTCTAGTTTTCTTTTTATGTCTCTATCCATTCCATAGTTTCTCAGGCTGACTTGTGCACATCACTGAAATCTCTAAATGTGGTGCACCCCAGGACCAGTTCTTAAAACACTTTTTCTTTTCTTACTCATTTCTTAGGTAATCTTAATTGTTTTAAGTATTCTCTCTAGTGATGAATACTAAGTTTATTTTAGCCCAGACTTTTCTTGTAGCTTCAGTGCCCTATGTATTCAGTGCCCTATGTATTCAGTGCCCTATGCACAGTGGAGCTGCCTTCAGACTTTCCTTAAATTCTAGATGTGTGGTAAGTACCTCAAAGTAATGTATTTAAATTTCCTGGCGATAATTAATCCTTGAATTTTCTTCCATAATCTTTGTCATGGCAGGTCCATTCTTCTAGTTGCTCAAATAAAAGAAGAAAACTTAGTCATCCTTGGCTCTTCAATTTCTTGCAAACCTGGTTTATCTGCAAATTATTGGTTCTATCATCAAGATGTGTTCACAATTTGAACTACTTACCCCTCACCTTATGTCTACATCTCATGTCTACATTACAGCATTGTTAGTCTCTTAACTGACCTCACTGTAGCCCTTCTGCCCTTCAGGTAGAATATTCCTGTTAAAATGAAAGTGAAATTGTGTCATTCCTCTATTCAGGAATCCTCCAATGTTTCTTGTCTCAGAATTAAAGCCAAAGTCTTTATTGTGGCCCAAATGGCCTCACACAATCTCCTACTGTTCTTGTTCAGCTCGTTGTAATGGTGGTAGGATTGGCTTTGCTCATGAACACTAAGCATGTGATTGGCTCTCTTTAAAATACTCTTCCTGAAGATACTTGCTTAACTGCTGGCTTTCTTATTTTGTTCAAGTCTTGGTCACTTTCCTTGCACTGCTATCTGAAATTTCAAACACTCTCCTATACTCCAACTCATTTCTAAGGTTGGTTGGTTGGTTTGTTTTTGAAGAAGGGATCACTGTTGCCCGGGCTGACTTGGAACTCACTCTTCACCTAGACTGGCCTCCAAGTCATGCCAGTTCTCCCTCAGCCTCCCAAGTGCTGGGATTAAAGGCATGTGCCATCATATCTTGCTCCAACTCATTTCCTGCTTTATTTTTTTTCTCCTTATAACCACCATTCACCATAGTATTTTGCTCTTTTTTGTCTTCCCTAATAGAATTTAAGCTCTGTGACAATAGGATTTTAACCTACTTGGTATGAATTGGATGCACAGTCAGAGTTTATTTAACAAATGAATACATGTATGATGTATTGATGAGAGGTGAGTTAGGAAATGAGATGGCTAACATTTTTTCCATGGATACTTTTAGGATAATTAGATTCTACAGTTACTGTAAGGATAAATTATTCTTTTCTTGAAGTTTCAGAAAATGATCAAAGCTTTGAGGTGACCATGACCGCAACCACAGAGGTGGCAGATGATGAGCTTACTGAGGGAACTGTGACACAAATCCAGGTATAGTACATCTTTTTTTAAAAAAATTATTTATTTGCAAGTAGAGATATAGAAAGAGTCAGAATAGGTGTACTAGGGCCTAGTGCCACTGCAAATGAAATCTAGATATGTGCACTGGTGCTTTGTACTGTGAGGACCCCAGAGTGGGTCCCCAGATGGGATTGTCTGCTAGACCCGAAGACACTCACACGGGAAACTCTCAATGCAAGCAGCAGGAGGTTTTATTGAAACTGGTGCACCGGGGCTCAACACAGAGTCCTCACATAGGAGGGGTGAAGAGCCCCGAGGGGCAGTTAGGCAGAGCTTTTATAGGAAAAAACCATATGTATGAGGAAATACCACAAATATGTTGTAGCTTAGGGGCTTTCCAGATAAGGTTGATGCCTCCAGGTGGTGAGGCGCTATCAGGGACCAGAGTTATCTGTTAACTTTAGTTCCTGGAATAGGGGCTCTGTTTCAGCCCCAAGGACACAGGGTGTTTCAACAGGATAAAGCCCCAGCTGCAGAACCATAAGATAAGGACTTCTTCATTCTCTGTGGGTTACATTGTTCTTTTTCTGTGCATGGGTTAACAACTGCAAACTTTGTAACTTTTCAGAACAGACAACTTATGTTTCGTTCAGAAAGTCACGTCCTCATGGGTGCATTTGTTACAGACTGTTTGTCTTTAGAAAATGGCTGTCTTTCTTTTGTGCGAGCAAGCAGGCAATTGTATAGAAACCAGTGAAACACATCAGTTATGTTTCCCACCAAGCAAGCGATTATACAGAAGCTAAAGAAGCAGATTAGTTATATTTTTCTTAATCTTTCAGTACATCTGGCTTTACCTGGGTACTAGGGAACTGAACCCAGGTTCAGGGTTTGCAAGTAAGCACCTTTAGCCCTTGAGCCATCTCCAGCCCATAGTACATCTTTAACTTGCCTCAGGCAGATGATTTACACATAATTTATGTTTAAAAACATGAGAAGGTTATATTATGATAAAATATCAGGCACAAAACTAATACAAGACTTATCTCAAGCTAGGGAATGGTGGTTTATGCCTTTAATCCCAACACTCAGGAGGCAGAGATAATGAGGATTGCTATGAGTTCAAGGCCAGCCTGAGACTACATAGTGAATTCCAGGTCAGCCTGGGCTACACCAAGACCTTAAAAAAAAAGACTTATCTCAATATTTAAGCTTCCAGTACTCACATATCAGTAAGTCACAGTTACGTGCAAAGATACATTCTTTGCACTTCCTGTGGAGGTTTTCACATCTATTAAAATAGGAAATTGTGGAAACATACTCATCTGTATGCAGTGATCTCATTTCAGCTGTTAATTCTAGTGGTGCTTGTAGGGTACATCACATATATCCATCCCATGTGTGAAGAGGGTGGGTAGTAGTCAGGCTTTATTGTTCTTATGTAAACTTCAGTTGTCTCCTGTAAGTCCTAGCTAAGTTATTTCTGTCAAAAGTAACCATAATTCCTGGGCTACCTTTGATAGTCTGTATATGATGTCAGCCGGAATGTACCTTTTGCTTCTATAATTTGTCCTTTTGCTTCATCTCTTCATTTAATGCAGTGCTTAATATTCATGACATAGTGACACTAGCATTTTTTATGAAACATCACAACGACCTTGCATTTAAGTAATATACGTGTAGGTTGATATGGAACATCAAGGACTGAGAATATCTCAGGTGTATATACTTTTTCAGTGGACAGGAAGTACCCTAATGCAATAGAAAATAGCCTTCCTTCAAAATTATTTTTGTCAAAGTCATTCCAAATTCATTTTATTATTATATAACCTCACTTTTTTTCAGTTTTCTGCATAACAAGAATATATTTGTGTATGTATATGCAGTTTGATCTACAACCTAATTACTGAAAGAGTGAGCATTGGCAAAGTTGTTTTTGATGTCTAAACCCCATATATATTCAGACATGGAGTCTTCAAAAAAAATTTAATTAGAAAACAATAGCATACTAAATAATATGTGTGTGAGGTTAAGATTTTTTGAATTAATTAGTAAAAATGGGACAAAATGTTATAAACGTATATGTCAGTAATTAACATACACACACATATAGGATATACATACATACATATGCTATATTGACTTTTGGAGATAGGATCCTGCTTATATAGCACAGGCTGACCTCAAACTCTATGATTATGCCTCAGCTACTCAAGTATCAAGATTCTAGGTTATATACTGCAATACCCAATTTCCTATAATTAAGTAATATAATTATGGCCTATGTTATAAGCAGTTGAAGCTACTGTATATGAAAAGGTGAATTCCGCTGGGCCTGATGGCACATGCCTTTAATCCCAGCACTCAGGAGGCAGAGGTAGGAGGATCGCTGTGAGTTCAAGGCCACTGTGAGTGAATTCCAGGTCAGCCTAAGCTAGAGTGAGACCCTACCTCAAAAAACCAAAAAAAAAAAGGAAAGGAAAGAAAAGAAAAGAAAAAATAAATACCATATAAGAGTTTCGTAATGCTTAGTATTATAGATAAAAATGAATCCACTTGGGTATTAATCCTATACTGTTTTTTTTTATTATTTTCTTTTTTGGTCTTCATGATCATTTTTTAATCTAAATTTTAGAAAAGATGCCTAAATTTTGGAAGATGCACCTCATGGTATCTTAAACATGTTCTCAGTTGCATAATTAATTTTTTTCTCTTTCTTTCTTTCCTTTTTTTTTTTTTTTAAGATTTTACAAAATGAGCAACTTGATGAAATATCTCCCTTGGGTAATGAGGAAGTTTCAGCAGTTAGCCAAGCCTGGTTTACAACTAAAGAAGATAAGGATTCTCTAACTAACAAAGGTAAAATACATTGTGAATTCTGGGTCCCAGTACAAAAGAGAAGAGTTAGAGAAAGGGTTTGTTCTCAAGATTCAGCATTAGACCTTCATCAGTGTAACTGAGTGATGGCATTGAATTAAACTTCATCCAAAATGTCTTTGAATGAGGTTATGATACCTACATTTATCCCCAATATTTGTTATTTTTCTTTTTCTGATATAAAGTATGCTTTATCTTGTTAATTTTTGAACATGTGTAATGGTAGCATTTAAAAGGCAATAACATAGTCTTTTTAAAAATATTTCTACTAACTTTGACCTGTAAAGTCCCATAGATACTTAAAGTAGAAAGTGTTTATCATGCTATCTTGCTCACAAGGATAGCTGGGAAAGCTGCTACAAATTAGAAAACAAATATTATGCCACTGTGAAGTAAGTAAGTAAGTAAATTATTTCCATTTCTGTACTTTTTAACAATACTTTATTGATTGGTATTTAGTATATGGCGTTTACCTTAACCTAGAATCTTTTGTACATATTCTTTTGCCTGTGTTTTTTTCATATAAGAAACTTCTTAAAAAGTTTGGACACAATTAAACTTTCTTGTTTTTTGTCTCTTCAGAAATTTTGAATAGATAAGTAAAATTTTTAAATAATTTCATTATTTTTATCATTATTTAGTAGGTCATAATACATTCTTATTTATTTATTTATTTATTTATTTATTTATTTATTTATTTATTTATTTATTTATTTTTGGAGAGAGACAGAGGGAGAGGAAGACAGAGATGGGCGCACCAGCAGCCTCTCAGCTGCTGCGAACGAAATCCAGATGCGAGCCCTTGCATGCATTGCGCCCTTGCGTCACTGCATCCGGCTAAAAGTGGGACCTGGAGATTGGAACCAGCGTTCTTTTAGGCTTAGGAGGCAGGCGCCTTAACCGCTAAGCCATCTCTCCAGCCCTATATTCTTATTTAAAAATAAGAAGTAAAAAGTAGCAACTTTACCTGGGGGAAATTTCAGGTTTCAGATGAATGAGAAATTAAAGTAGCCAAATTTTATTCCTAGAGGCAATTATGTGCGAGTGGGTGCATGTGCATGTGGAGGCCATAAGACAGCACCATTAGTTGTCATCCTCAGGTATGCCATCCACCTCCTGGAGTTTACCAGTTAGACTAGACTAGCTAGACTATCCCTGGCAATGGAGCCTTAGAGATTCTCCTGTTTCTGCCTCTCCAGCCCTGAGATTGCAGGTATATGCTGCCATACCTGCCATTTCCATGTCTGCTAGGGATCAAACTCAGGTCTTCATGCTGTTGAGGCCACACCTTACTGTGACTGTGCTGATATCTCTCCCCCAGCAATTACATGTTTTCTTTCAAAGGACATAAATGGAAGCAAGGGATGTGGTCCAAAGAAGAAATTGATATTCTGATGAACAATATTGAACGCTACTTGAAGGTAACCTATGACATAGGTTTTGTTTATTCTGTATAATTATTAAGAGCTTTATAATATCATGATTGGATTATATGGTAGAGATTAATAACTCTGAAGTCTATGATTCTAAAGTTTTTTTTAAAAAAAGTGTTGAAGCTGGGTGTGGCTGCACACTCCTTCAACGCCAGCACTCCAGAGGCAGAGGTAGGAGGATCGCCATGAGTTCAAGGCCATCCTGAGACTACATAATGAATTTCAGGTTAGTCTGGGCTATAGTGAGTACCTACCTTGAAAAACCTAAAAGAAAAATTTAAAAATTGAATTCTCAGCAAAAAATAGCTTTATTGTTGTAGTTAACCACCTGAAGTTTAGCCAAAATCTTCTTAGCCTCAAAACATCCTAAAACCTTGTCTTTTCAAATAGCCCGTGGAGTTTATATTGCTTACTCCCTGGGTATGCATCTTCTTTCAAATATGGCATCATACTTGTCCGTCCCTTTTTTTTTTAGAACATCAAATTTTTAGTTTATTTTAATATTGACACTATTTTCTTCCTATATTTATCTTTATTAAGTGTCCTTTGAATTTCAATTTTTTTTGTTTGCTTTTGTTTTTGTTTTTCGAGGTAGGGTCTCACTCTAGCGCAGGCTGACCTAGAATTCAGTTGGTAGTCTCACGGTGGCCTCAAAATCACTCAATCCTCCTACCCCTGCCTCACGAGTGTTGAGACTAAAAGTGTGCACCACACCACACCTGACAGAACTTCGAATTTTTGAGGCATTAGAGACAGGAATCTTCTCAACATGTAGTGTTAACTTTTCAAAACTTAGTGCTCTGTTTGGGAAAACTGAAAACAGATTAAGAATAGTATAAAGCTTTCTGTCTGAATCAAATGTGTGAGTAGCACCTCTAAGTATTCAGGGAAGAAATGGTTTATTCTCAGAACAGTTAAGAAAAGTTGTTTTGGTTTGTTTTTCAAGACAGGGTTTTTGCTATGTTGTTTGGCCTGTAACTCACTATGTAGTCCTGGCTGGCCTTGAGCGTGAAGCATCTATCTTACTTTAGTCTTCCAGATTACAGCATATACCACCACACCCAGCTAACAAAAATTTTTTGCTTCCCAAAGATTTGAACCAAATCTTATAGAGGTAAAAAGAGGTCTGCTTATAGGAAATGGTGTGTAAATAAATGCTCTGTGGCAAGGAATTTGAGATGAAAAAATACACAGTACATTAAATTAATCTTCACTTGAAACAAGATAAATAGCCTCTGGAAAACTGGCATAAAGTCTAGGCCAGGGCTGGAGATGGGTCAGTGGTTAAGGTGCTTGTCTGCAAAAACTAATAACCCAAGTTTGGTTCCCCAGTACCCACATAAAGCCAGATGCACAAAGTGGCACATGCATCTGGAGTTTGTTTACAGTGGCTAGAGGCCACTTCCCCCTCCCCCCACCTTTTGCTTGTCTATGCTTGCAAAGAGATAAGAAAAAGAAAGTCTAGGCCAAAGAATTAGAACTTTATTTTGTAGAAAACAAAAAGTGTTCCTCTTCAGAGAAAAGCTGGTAGGTAGAATGATCTGTTCTCTTACATGTAGATGTTTTTCCAGAGCCTTGCTGCCTATCCTTATCATGGAGTTAAGTTTTAAAGAGTACATGTTTGAAGTGTAGTCCATTAGCATTGTTTGGGGGAGAGTACTACATGTGGCTGTTCTCATTGCTGCCTACATTGTCCACATTCTTCAGCTTAATTTTAAGTACAACATTCCCAGATTAAGCTTTATAAACTGTAAAGATTTTTTTAAAACTTCTTAAATTATGATTTATTGATTTATTTATTTATTTTGGTTTTTCAAGGTAGGTTGCTGTTCTAGCCCAGGCTGACTTGGAATTCACTATGTAGTCTCAGGGTGGCCTCAAACTCATGGCTGTCCTCCTACCTCTACCTCCCAAGTGCTGGGATTAAAGGTGTGCGCTACCATGCCTGGCTTTTTTTTTTTTTTTTTTTTTTTTTTTTTTTTGGTATTTTTTTTTATGAGAGAGAGAGAATATTGGCACGCCAGGGCTTCCAGCCACTGTCGAACTCCAGACATGTGTACCATCTTGTGCACATGTGCACTGTAGTGCCCTTGTGTCACCTTGTACAGCTGGCTTATGTGGGACCTGGAGAGTCAAACATGGATCCTTAGGCTTCATAGGCAAGTTCCTTAACCACTAAGCCATCTCTCCAGCCCGAATTGTTTATTGTTTTAAGAGAAACTAAAAAGGAATAAATGTTGAAAATATATCCAACAGTATAATAAAAGCTGTCCACAGATCTCATATATCTTAATTAAACCTGGAAAGTGGAGCTGGGTCTATAGTTCAATGGTTCAGTATTTACCTGGTAGGCCAGTGTGGGGAAGAGGAGAAGTTAAAGGAAAAACCAGGAAATAGTATTGGTTTAGATAAGCAATAAAGTATGGTAGGAAACAGGATTTGGAGAATTTAGAAGATGGTTTCTTGTTTAGGAGATCTGAGTAAACAATCTCCAAAGACCATTACAATTTAGTGATTAAAGTGTGGCTGAGATTTGAGACCTTTTAGAGGTCCATTTCGGAAGACTAGGTGAGATTATCGGAACTAAGCCTACATTGGTGAAATTAGAATTGACAACAAATGGCAAATAAACAAATGTCTGCCTGTTTGTCAGGAGGAGGATCACTGAGTTTGAAGCCACCCTAAGACTAGTGAATTCCAGGTCAACCGGGCCAGAGCGAGACCCTACCTCAAAAGAAAAAGAAACCTGTTGTGTTGTAGATGGTTGGGAAAGAAGGAACCATAGAAACTGGAATAATTTGAAATATTTTTTTTCTTGGTTCATAGGGTTGACAGGAATAGAAAATTTATCTTGGGGGAGATGATTTAGTTTCCATTTTTGACCATGTTTTTTAGTGTGAAGTGCTCTTATAAAAATGCTGTAGAGCCAGTTTTAAACATTATAGAATTCTAATTAGCTTAACATCATATATTCCATATTTTGGGCAAAAACGGTAAGTTAAAACAGCTGCCACAAACAGAAGTAGGGAGGGGCAAGTGCCTCTTACATACTGTGTTGTTGCCTTGCACCAGACTTTACAAGAGTTGTGAATAGAAAACTTACCTGGTTTTGACACTTAAGATTCATTCTGTGAGTATTTTGTAACTCTTTCTTTTGTTCAGTATGTTTTTGCTTTTCATCCCGTTTTTAGTTCATTATACAAATATAATTCAGGTTATCTATTCCTCAGGAAATGTTTGTCTGGGTTCTTTTTCATTTCTCACTATTGAGTTTCACAGATATATTTTTATATGCTTATTGGCCATTCATTTTTCTTCTTCTTTGAAAATCCTTGACATTTTAAAATAAATTTTCTGTAGTTCTATTACTTGATGCCAATATATGCTGTATATTAATGGTTTATTGGTCGTTTGTTATGTATGTGTCTTGACACAATTTAGTGGCCTTTTTCCCCTTATATTTAGGTGTCATTTGATAGGCAGTGATTCTTAACTTTAATATCAAATTTATCGTCTTTTTACTTTTATGTTTCAATGCTTAAGATACCTTCCCATCTCAAAGGCATAAAGATATTCTTATATATTCAGGTTTGGTAATTTTGACTCTTTCCCTCCAAGAAAAAAGTGTGTATAAGCTAGGCCTTCAACTCTATCTTCCTCCGCACAGATGCCAATTATCCAGCATTGTCCTTGGAGCATGTTCCATCCCAAAACAGGCTTTCACTATCTTTTTTGTTTTTTTGTACCAATCCCTGTACAACACTAGCTTCAGAAGTACTAGTCTGATTGGGACAGTGTCATGATTGTCTTAGCTACTTTTAGTTCTTTACACTTTTAAAAGTTTAGAATCAAGAGCTGGAGATGGCTCAGCAGTTAAAGGTACTTTCTTGCAACGCCTGATGTCCCTAGTTTGATTTTCCCAGGACTCAAAGTAAAGCCAGGTGGACAAAGAGGCATATGCATGAGGCATACCCATAGTGACTTTCTGTTTAGTGGTGTGTGTCTGTCTCTTTCGCTCGCTCGCGTTCTCTCTCTCTCTCTCTCTCGCAAATAACTTTAAAAAAAATTTAAAGCTTAGAATCAGTTTGCAGAGAATAGAAAACTGACAGAATTTTCATTGGAATCACATTAATCTGTACAGTGTTTTGGGGGGAATTATATCTTTATAGAATTGTGCCTTTAAAAAAATGTGGTATATCCATTTTAGATAATTCCTCTTTAATATTTTTGATAAATTTTATGCCTTACATAAACATTTTCTTCTTAATGTATCTTTTCAGAGAACCACTTTCTAGGTTTATCTTTCAGTTTATTTGCTTCCTGATAAATTTTGCTGTTAGGGTTTTCTTTTAATGCTTTATAATTTTTTCAAAGAGTTAAACCAAAATTGAATTTTCAGTTTATTTTTGGTGTACGTTATCACTTTATTACCTCAGCATTTTAAAGTTTGTATTTGACTTGTTAATTAGCAATATTCTTTATTCTAAATGTTGTTGATGACCTTACACATTAAAACAAGTTTAAGAGTTTAATATATCCACACTCATTGTATCAGAAATCCCTAAATCCAAGAAATGTAACCCATTTAGGCACGCGGAATAAAAGATGCTACAGAAATCATCTTTGAGATGTCAAAAGACGAAAGAAAAGATTTCTACAGGACTATAGCATGGGGTCTGAACCGGCCTTTGTTTGCAGTTTATAGAAGAGTACTCCGCATGTATGATGACAGAAACCATGTGGGAAAGTATGGAAACTTGTAATGCTGCATGTTTGCATGAAACTAGTTAACTAGTGGAAATAGTTAAGGAACTGACTTTTTTTTTTTTTTTTTTTTCTGATAGAGTTACAATCAAGGCCTGAAGTAGAGGTGGCTGTGAATTACTTTTAATATTAACCTTCAAGTCTGGGTTGGGAATGTAGTTAACCTCATTATAATAAGGCCTTTTTTAGCAGCTAGAATTGGAACTGCCTTACATAGGTTAACTTGAAAATTTGTTAAAATCTACTTTGTAGTAAAGTAATATAAAGCATATAGGAGTGTCTAAAATGCAGAAAATTTTTAAAGAACTCCAAATTCATTGGTGAAGTTTTATTTTTTTCTATTTGATTTTAGAATATAATGTTACTAGGTCAGCAGCTTCATTTATTTGTAAAATAAAACCAGAGTAGAAAATACCTACATATGTGGAAACAGTGAATGGATTTTTGTTGTAAAACACATTTATGAAAAGGTGTTACGGTTGTTCAGTGATTGTATTGTTATGACTGTCATTTTTAATTTGGGAACTTGAGGTGGATTAGCATGACTTACTATACGGACTGTTATGAGTGGTGGTCTCCTTCTAGCACCCCAGCAGCCTGCAGGTTGGTGTCCATTTGACAGCTGAAAGAAATTAGCTTATGTTTTGTGACAGTAGAAAAAGACGTTTTTTTTTTTTTTGTGAATGAATGACTTGCTAACTTTTCAAAAACCTTCCATTTAGTACAAGTGGCTAAAAAGTGAGCAGCCTTCCATAGTGTTCAGTAAGTGGAGATATATATATAACATTGCATTGGCTGTATTGAAATAAAAAGCAAGAATATGGCATATATTCATGTCTGACAGAATTAAATTTTATCAGTACTTTAAGAGAATTTTTCATAGGTTTTCTCTTTAGATGTAGTACATAGGGTCATCCTTGGGTCTGAGTATGTAGAACTTCAGAGTGCCTGCACCTAACTGAAATAAAGGGAGGGTCACACAGTATAGAAGATACATGTTTTAAATTTTGGCTTTTCCTAGAGAAGTTTATAGAGTATTTCTGGATTGTAACTAATGGTTTCTTTTTTAATTATGAACATGTAAGCATTTACTTTAACTTTTAAAAACTCACTTTAAAATCTTTTTAAAAATACTATCCATATGCTAAGTGATTAAAATTAGCTTCCCAAATGAAATTGTGTCTTTTATTAATGTTTTAACAGTTCTTACTTTCATTGATTTTTTTTTTCTGAATTTATAGATATACACCTGAAGAAATTGAGAAGCTCAGGGAGTAAGTTTTAAATTTTGACTTCATTAATTATAGTTATTGTTTACATTATCTGTGTTCTTTAAAAAAAACTTAGTTTGAAAATTTGAGGGAACTTTTGGCAGACTGGTGTGTAATTTCATCTGGCTGTCCAGCATGATTAAGTGTTTGAAGAGCTTATCATACCTAGACCTGTACAAAATAGCTGGGTCCATAGCACACAGATTAATGTCTCTTGTTGTCAGTCACCAAATGCTTCCTAAAACACTAACAGGGGTTCCAAAAAAGATGAGGTGATTGTTTTTGGTGGCCTAAAGATTAAGTTTTTAGAAACATAGATTCCAAGATCAAAATCAGGATTTTGCCAACATGGCCTGATATAAAATGGGGACTTACTAAATGTTTTCACTAAATATCCGGGCTGACCATTAACTGATAAGGAATCGCAGGAAACAGTTTTGTTTCACTGACTTAGAACCATAAATGATGGTTTAATGTACCTGAAAAAAGAGAAGGTAGAACCTATTTATGATAATAAGTACCTGTGATACTTTTTGAGAAGTTTAAAGAACTTGCTAGGAATAAGCTCAAGGGAAATATCTGGGGCTTGCCTGGGAGATTGTGTCAATAACCTGAGGGGAAATTCGGTCTTTTTTGAACACATATCCAAGTTATTTATTTCTTCTCTGACCCAGGAAAAGGGCAATTGCTGCCTGTTTTTCTTTTTTCCACCCACAGACAACTGTGGACCCCCAAAAAAGGCCACACTTTCAAACATTGGCTCTCAAAGTATTGCTGCCCACAACTTCCAAACCAGTCAAATGGGAAGAAGAAGAATGAAGAATAAATGATGAAATTAAGAGGGAGAAAACAGTTGACCCAAATGCTGATTGGCAGACTCTTGTTTTAGGCTCCGGATAAAGCATGGCAATGACTGGGCAACAATAGGGGCGGCGCTAGGAAGAAGTGCATCTTCTGTCAAAGATCGGTGCCGACTGATGAAGGACACTTGCAACACAGGTACTGTAAGTGCTGCTGGGGGCTACCTTGTTACTGTATGAGCCACTGCCCCTCTAGATGCTGCTGCCACTTCATTCAAAAGCAGTCATTTCCTAGTCTATCTCGTTTTATTGTTAGGTTAACAGAAAGATCAAAGTAATTTTGGGGCTTTTTTTAATATAAGCTGACATTGTTCACAAGAACACAGAAACTTCGTTTTCAGAGGATTTAGGTTAAGCATAAGAGAAATATATGGTTATCGGTATTTCAGTCTCCAGGATAGAGTATATTATACACATGCCTCTTGATATGTACAAATATACTGGGGTATGTGCTTGAACCCTGATGTTTATGACCAGAGTCATATGTAGAAGTTCTTTGCCATTGTCACCTAGCCTCATTTTCCTATGACAACAAAAGTTAAATGCTCCCACACTTTACTGTTTGTTCTAGTGTTCACTCAAGGATCCACAGTCTGTGTTCAGTGTTAAAAAGTTCTCAAACTTAGTTTCAGCTTCAAGGATGTGGGTGTGTACCCTTACCCTACTAAAGTGAAACCAAGGGTATTTCCTCTTTACCTACTCCATCAGTATTACCAAAAAAGCAGTGAGAACATAAATTAAAATTTTGTCTTTTTTTTATATTTATTTGAGAGAGAATGGGTGTTCCAGGGCCTCTAAGCCACAGCAAACTCCAGATACATGTGCCACCTAGTGCATCTGGCTTTATGTGGGTACTGGGGAATAGAACTTGGGTCCTTAGGCTTTGCTGGCAAGCACCTTAACCATTTATAAGCAGCCCATTTATAAACTATTCTGACTCATTCTTCAGGGTGACTAGTGTAATGAACTAAGTACAGATGGAGGGTTTAGGTTTAGGATAAAAACCCAGAGTTCATGTACAGTGCTCAGAGCACAGAGCTCCTTTTGTTAACACTCTGAGGGACACTACTAAGAGACTGATTTGCCAACTTCCTTTTCATCTTATAGAATGATTTTTAATGAGCTTTTTCTCCTGTGTGCCTGTAGTTACCTTTGTGTTGCTAGCACAGAGCACCTGACCAAAAGCAGCTATTGGGAAGAAAGTTGTTTATTGTGGCTTACACTCTTAAGAGGAAGCTCCATTATGGCAGGGGAAAACATGGGATGAGCAGAGGCTAGACTTATCTCCTTGTCCATGGCAGGTGACAAGCTGCAGCAGGAGAGTGAGCCAACTCTATGCAAGGAGAAGCTAGCTATAATACCCATAAGCCCACCCCCAGCAACACACCCCCTGGTAGCAAGACTCCACCTCCCAAACTGCAATCAACTGGGAAGGAAACATTGAAAAACACACCTAATACAAACCACAACAGCACAACATAAGACAACACAGGGAGCTTCTGTTCTTCCTGTCATGCTCTCATGATAGCAGAGCTTTGTCTTGGATCCATAAATTAAGCAGAATTATGCCTACATATAATCATTCAGTGAAACCAGACGTGGTAGAACACACCTTTAATCCCAGCACTGGGGAGGCAGAGTTAGGAGGATTGCCATGAGTTTGAAGCCAACCTGAAAATGCATAGGGAATTCCAGGTCAGCCTGGGCTAGAGTGAGACCCTACCTCAAAAAACCAAAAAATAATAATAGTCAGTGAATAAACTGTTTAAAATTTTATAGAAGTTTATAGATGCTTTAGTATCTTACATTAGATAATTTAGTAACTTCAAGACAAAAGTAAAGAACATTTATTTTTAAGGTTTCCTTTTCTGTTTTTCTGGTCAAGCTCCATTACACAAACTGATTAAGAACATTAAATACTATTAGTAGGTATAAAGAAGCCAAGACTGAAAATGTGTGTGATTTGTGTCCAAACTGACTAATATTGTCATCACAGTGGCTTGAAATTAGGGGTAGTGAAAATCTAGTTTTTACTAAAATAAAGCAGCTCATGATTGTTGTCCTCCATCATCCTACTTGTAAATAACAGGTTGACCTTTATTCCATTTCTCCTAGTGAGAATTAGGACAGAGTATTGGTTTCTGTGCTCATCAAGCCATCAGTGAAGCTCTTCCTACTTTGCTATATATGCAAAGGACTCACTAGAACTTGAGCTTACGTAATTCTTTGTAGTTATGTTTTGGGTAATTTTTCTCCCCTTTAAAAAAGGTCAGTAAGGGCTGGAGACATGGCTTAGGGGTTAAGGCACCTGCCTCCTAAGCCTAAGAGCACTGACTCCAACCTCCAGGTCCCACGTTTAGCCAGATGCAAAGTGTCGCAAGGGCGCAATGCCGCACTTGACCACAAGGGTGTTGGGCCCTGCCTGGTGTGAAGCCGAGTGGTTAGCCCAGCCAATCTTGGCCTACTCCCGGTGAGGCCTAGTCGAGCTTCCAGAGCCTGAGTAGAGTTTCGTGACCTGCCCTTGATTCAGCACCTAAGCTGAAACTGCCTCCACCCAGCTGCTGCTGACGTGATGAAATACTATTGGCCCTTACACCTTTCTCTCATCCCCTCTTCCCGCCCCCTTCCTCAAAATATATAAATACCTCCCCTGACAATAAACGGAGAGATTTCCGCCTTAGACGTTTATCCCAGCTCAATGTGGTTTTTCTCCCCGGTGTTTTAGGGGGGGAAAGGGGTTTGAGTCGCCGACACCCGCCTTCTCGCTCAGCCTCAAGAGAAGCAGCTGGCCCGGTTCTCTTTCTCTTCTGCTCTACCTGCCGGTGGTGGAGGGAAAAAATCCCCGGCACAAGGGGGCACACACATCTGGATTTCGTTGGCAGCAGCTGAGACACTGCTGGCGCACCCATCTCTGTCTCCCTCTCCCTCTCTCTCCAAAAAAAAAAAAGGGCCAGTAAAATGTAGTTGTACCTAGTAGGTACTTGTGGCTTCCAAATTGAATCCTGTTAAGAAATAAGCTCACATCCTGGTATGATAGCACTTGCCTTTAATCCCATCACTCAGGAGGCTGAGGTGGAAAGATTGCCAGGCGTTTGAGGCCATTGTGGAGTCCAAAGTTAGTTCCAGGTCACTAAGCTATAGTGAGAACCTGCTTGAAAAAAAGCGGGGGGTGGAGGGGTTGCCGGAGAGATGGCTTAGTGGTTAAGGCACATGCCTGTGAATCCTAAAGATCCTGGTTCAATTTTCCTGGTCCCACATTAGCCAGATGCACATGGTGTTGCATGGGTCTGGAGTTCATTTGCAGTGGCTAGAGGCCCTGGCGTGCCCATTCTCGCTCTTTCTCTCTCTCTAATAAATAAATAAAAATTAAAAAAGCAGGGGGGAGTAAATGCATACTTTTCATATGTACTTGGAAACACTGGACTGGGTCAGATATGTACATGCTGAAAAGAATAATTTTCTTCTTTTTAGGAAAATGGACAGAAGAAGAAGAAAAGAGACTTGCAGAGGTGGTTCATGAATTAACAAGCACTGAGCCAGGTGACATAGTCACACAAGGTGTATCTTGGGCAGCTGTGGCAGAACGAGTGGGTACCCGCTCAGAAAAGCAGTGTCGTTCTAAATGGCTCAACTACCTGAACTGGAAACAGAGTGGGGGAACTGAGTGGACCAAGGAAGATGAAATCAACCTTATCCTCAGGTCTGTGTCCTAACAACTTAAAAAAAAAAAAAAATGTCTTCATTACTTCTTTATTTCCTTGATGCCTGAGGTTTCAAAAGCAAACGTTCCATAAGGAGTCTCTGTTGAAGATCACAAATATTTCATATAAGCTCTTTTTGTTTGTTCCATTTAGAAGGCATGGAGACTGACATCCTCTCCCCAGTCAGACTGTCACAGGCCACAACACAAGACAGCTTTCCCACTGTCCCATCTGTAGACCTCAGTCTAGCCCAGAGGGACATATTTAAGATAAACAGTGTCTTCAATCTTCATGCCTTTAAGTCCTTGGCTACTAGGTTAAGACTGGCAAGAAGGGGGACCAACACTTCACATAAATCAAAAATTAGCTTTAAGTTAGTGCCTAGGTTGACTGGCTTTTTGTTTTAACCATGAAAATTCAGTGCCCCCAAGATGAGTAAAAATAACAGCAAGAAAATATTTAAGACATTGAAGGTTGTCATTGGGGTTACTCCCTGCTGAAAATCAAAGCCATCTTAATAGTTAAAGCTGGGAAGTGAAAAGATTTTTTGTTTTATTTATTTATTTATTGGAGGGAGGGAGGGAAGAAGGGAAGGAAGAGAGAGAGAGAGAGAATGGGCATGACAGAGCCTCCAGACACTGCAAACAAACTCCAGATGCATGTGCCACCTTGTGCATCTGCCTTACCTGGGTGCCAGGGAATCAAACATAGGTCCTTAGACTTCTTAGGTAAGTACCTTAACGACTAAGCCATCTCTCCAGCCCCAAAAGATTTTTAAAACCCCAAATTAGTTGTTATATTGTTGGTTGTTTGATGTTCTATCATTTTATTTTGAATTTGGTATTTAATACTTCTTCTCCCACCCCCACCCCACCCCCCCACATTTCTGATCACTTTAGTTTCTTTAAAAAGGGAAAAGCACAAAGCCAGAAAATAACTGACTTAGTAAAAGTCAATCAGATCAAAAATAGGAGCTGGAGAGATGGTTTAGCCATGCTTGCCTGCAAAGCCTAACGACCCAGGTTACATTCCCCAGTACCCACATAGAGCCAGATACAAAAAGTGGCACATGCATCTGGAATTTGTTTGCATCAGCTGAAAGCCCTCACACACCTATATTCATTCCATTCATATTCTCTCTCCCCTCTCTCCTTGCCAATAAATATTTCTTTAAAAACTGAAAATCTTTTTGAAAAAAAAAGTCAAATTCTAAAATGCTACAGCCCTATAAAACTAAATCTGTTCTTTATCTCACTATTGATGTTCGCCTGTTCCATTTCCTTCACAGTGCTCTATCTGCTTTGGACCATTTACAGTTCATCCCACTGGTTAGACTTTTCCTCAGCTCCTAACGCTGGAAGTCTATTTGCAATACCGTAGAATCTCATTGCCATAACATGCCTTTCCCTCTAAGGCTGGTGCCATCATCGCCTGTAGTAAGAGGAAGATTTATATGGACATCTAACATATACTTACTTTATAACCTATAGGATAGCAGAACTTGATGTAGCTGATGAAAATGATATAAACTGGGATCTATTAGCTGAAGGATGGAGCAGTGTCCGTTCACCACAATGGCTTCGGAGTAAATGGTGGACCATCAAAAGGCAAATTGCAAACCATAAGGATGTTTCATTCCCTGGTAATGTATTAGTTGCTTTTAAGTCCTTCCCTTTCCAGTATATTCCTAAGAATTAGAAGTCCCTTGCCTCACATAAAGAGGTGTCATAACACATTTTCACATAAACTTCTAGCTTATTTCTTGGGGTAATTGGTCTGTCTTCTCTAGAGAAGAGTTAATGTGATTTTAATTCCCAAAACTTGTAACATAAAAACATTTATACATTCTTGTTCTGCATATAAACTAAGAAATCAATTTTGCATGGTTTTGTTTTGTACAAAGATTCCTCAAATTTTCACGAGTTACATAATTTTGAATATCTTAACTATGTTCATTATTTATAAGAAAGTCCATGGTGTTTCATGTTTGCTACGTAAATACAGAGATCTTAGTTGGGTTTCCTTACAGTGCACACTTGTTATTTCCTTGCCTGTTTGCATTGAAGGATGTAACTAAGCTTTGTAGTGTTCTGGATTTAATGTATCAGCTCACCCTTGACGTCAACTTCCATTTATTTCAAAGGAAAATTCAATACTGAGGAACCTTTTCTTGATGGAAATGTATTTTTTTTTTTAAATTAAAAACGTTACGGCAGAGCTGTAATCTTCAGCATTTAGGAAGCAAAGGCAGATGGATCACTATAAGTTGGAGGCCAGCCTGGGCTACAGAGCAAGATCCTGTCTCAAAAATAACAAAAAAGAGCAAAATCTGCAGTGGGCCTTCCTTGCAAGGCCTTTAAGTAGTCACTACAAGTGTTTGACAGTCAGGTACCACCTTGAGCTCTTGGTAAAGAGTGCAGACTGCTAATTTAGGAAATAAAAGCAAGCTGTTGTAGCATTGCCAGCATTCTTCCTTGATGGCAAGAATCTGTCAGAAGCCTCTGACAGAAAATGTCTTGTTTCTGTGTTCTAAACACTATCTACCCTTTTCTAATTATAATTCTTGTATGACAAGAACAGTACTTTCTTAAGAATCTTGAAAACATGGGCCACCACCAAGCATGGTAGCCTATGTATGTAAGTCCAAGTAGCTTGAGGCCAGAAATTGGAGACCATACTGGACTCAAAAAATAAATATTAATGGGTGGGCTTGTTTAGTCCCAACATTTGAGAGGCTGAGGTAGGAGGGTTACCCTGAGTTGGAGACCAGCCTAGGTCTACAGAGTGAGTACCAGATGAGACTTGCCTTAAAAAAAGAAAAACAAAATATTATGATGGCTGTTTCTAAAATTTTCAAGACAGATTATAGTTTCAATATTTTATTATTTTGATAAATTCTCACATGTAATAATGCAATTATTTACTCCAAATACTTTCCCTCCTTACCCCCTTCCCACCCTGCCTCCCTTGTTGCTTAGATGGTGGTCTGTCGAAGAGTCAATGTTCTTTTTGTCTACCCATCTCCCTTCAGTCTTAATAAAAGGTCTTAAACAGTTACATGAGAACCAAAAAAACAACCCAGTGCTTTTGGAGACTAAATCAGGATCTGGAGTTCCAAACAGTAATTCCAATTCCAGTGTACAGCACGTTCAGATCAGAGTCGCTCGTTTAGAAGATAATACAACCATCCCTCCAAGCCCTGTGACAGCATTGCAGATTCCTGTCCAGATCACCCATGTCTGTAAGTGTTGGAACCTCTCTCAAGATTCCTTGCCATTGGGCCTGTATGATTTGGTTAATGGCTCTGATGGCTTTCAGTCTTCTAGAGTTAAAGGAGATAAAAGCATTTTATGTTTAGCTCAATATCTATAAAAGAATTAATGTGTGATAGGAACTTCTAATCCAATGTCCCAACCATTTCTAAACTAAACCATCTTTCTAGACTTTATAAGGATTTAATAGGGATTAATCCTTCAAACAGAGATTTAAATTAATGATTAATAGAAAAGTACTTAAAATAATTGTTACCAAGCAAAGAAATAGTGTTCCCATTATGATACATACAAAGTAGGAGTAGGTATGAGGGAATATATAGGAAAAAAAACTGGGAGAGATAAAAGGGTCAGTTTCCTATGGGAAAATGTCTTTTTTATCCTTCAATTGTCCTTACAGGGAGAGGAAATATTTTTTTTTTTCTTCAGCTCTAAACCAAGTTGCCCTTTCTCATCTTTATTTCTGTTGTTATTGGGTTATAGTGACAGGGGAAAAAATGAATGCAAAATTCTCAGATCTGGCTTCACTCTTTTGGTGAGGGGAAGGCCAAACACAGTGTTGTTTACCTATGAGAAAAGTATAAAACAGGGCTGGAAAATGGCTTAGCGGTTAAGCACTTGCTTGTGAAGCCTAAGGACCCCAGTTCAAGGCTCAATTCCCCAGTACCCACATAAGCCAGATGCACAAGGTGGCGTGTGCATCTGGAGTTCGTTTGCAGTGGCTGGAGGCCTTGGTGCACCATTCTCTCTCAAATAAATAAACAACAACAACAAAAATAAACAACACTGTTATTCTCACCCACAAAATGCCAATGATGCTTCTTATGACAAAAGCTCCCCTTCTCCTACCAAACACTTCCACTGGACCCTCATTTATCTGTATCTGCAATGACTGTCAAGGTTACCTCAGAGTAGGACTGGAATATAACTCAATGGAAGAATACTTGCCTAACATGGTGTGAAACCCTGGTTTTGATCACCAGCACCACAGAAAGTTGCCTTGGACACATTTAAACTAATCATAAACTTTTGTTCTTTTTTTCTTTGGCCCTACTTGATTTGTCTCATAGTATGAGAACTGTAAAGTAAATGGAATCACTAGTTCAAATAAACATGTGAGCTACTGTTAATTATAAATTGTGTCAGCTTTCCTTGGATTAACAGTACTTACTAGGAAGACAATAAGTATTTTATAATACTCTTTCACACCATCACTTTTTAATAGTATTTAGAATAACATTTTTTCTAGCTAGCAACAAGATATGTGAGTATAAGGATCTGACCCAAATCTGCATTTTGATGTTCAGAACCTCTCCCCAAATATGCTCTGAAATAATAGTATTTACATTTATTTCTTATTTTAAAATGGCTTTTGATCTTCAAAACAACTATATGAGGTAGGCAGGACAGATAAAGCATCAGTATGAATTAGTTGCCCAGATTCTAGAATGTCCAAGAAAAAAAAAATGTTTGCAGATTAGCCTTGGTGTGCTCCTCTTGCTTCCTATCATTAGAAGCAATGTGCACATTAGAAACACCAAGGTGTTAGCAAACCTTTTGTGTAAAGGGTCAGGTAGTATTTTGTCTTTGAGCTTCGTGGTATCTGTCACCATTACTTTCTGTAAAGAAGTAAAGCAAATAAAGGGAAAAAAACTATAAATTGGTGGGCATGGTTATGCTCCAATAAAATGAGCAGTGGGCATAACTGATCTATATACCATTCCAGATAAATCCATTTGCTTTCTTTCATAAGAAATGTAATGACAAGGTGTGCAAGCAAATTACTGAATGTGAAATTTCCTTCATAACAACTGACTCCACTGGAAAAACTTGACCAAGTATTTTACTTCATTTCTGTTCTTCCTACAGCTTCCACAGACACCCCTGCTGCTACTGTTGACTCTGAAACAATAACACTAAATAGTGGAACACTACAGACATTTGAGATTCTTCCAGTGAGTAATATTTCAAAACCAGTAGCTATTGACCATTTTTATGCAAAAGATCAGTTGGTATCATTTTTAGGAATGTTATCATATAAACAGGTGACATTCTGAGGCAAGATACACAGTAGATTAGACATAAATCAGACCTCTACTTTTACAAGTCATTCCCTTTCTTTTTACCCCCTGGGTACAACCAATATGTTCTTCATATATATATATATATGAAAATAAAAGTATTAATGAGAGCATAGTATAGATTTGTACTGAGATGTAGGTCAGGTAGGTTATTCAAGAAAAGGCATGGGGGCTGGAGAAATGGCTTAGCGGTTAAGGCATTTGCCTGCAAAGCCAAAGGATCCCGGTTCAAGGCTCAATTCCCCAGGATCTACGTAAACCAGATGCACAAAGAGGCGCATGCATCTGGAGTTCGTTCGCAGTGGCTGGAGGCCCTGGTGCGCCCATTCTCTCCCTCTCTCTCTCAAATAAATAAATAAAGTATTTTTTAAAAAAAAAAAAAAAAGAAAAAGCATATGGCTGGGCATGGTGGTTCGCGCCTTTAATCCCAGCACTTGGGAGGCAGAGGTAGGAGGATAGTAATGAGTTCGAGGCCACCCTGTGACTAAATCGTGAATTCCAGGTCAGCCTGAGCTAGAGTGAAACCCTACCTCGGAAAAAAAAAAAAAAAAAAAAAAGCATATGAGTTGTTGGTAACATAAATAAAATACTTGGAGTAGTCAGTTACTGGGGGTATGAAATTTTTAATTTCCAATCTTTCAATGGCTATACTTTGGGAGAGTCTTTGTTATTGTTCTAAAAATGTTAAACAGCCCAGTTCTAATTGCAAGTTTATGTAAGAGAAACATAAATATCTGCCTGCATAAGCACTTAAACATGGAAGCTGGGAAGATGGCTCAGTATAGAAAACATGAGGACTTGAATTTGATCCTCTATGTCAGTGCCAGGTGTGATGGCTCAGACCTATAATCCCAACACTGGGAAGACAGAAATATAGCTAGTCTAGCCTAACTGGTGAACTCCAAGCCAGGAAGAGAGACTGTCTCAAAAAGAAATAAAAAATATAAAAGCAGATATAACATACCTGAGGATAGCACTCGGTGATGTTCTGATCTCCACACATGCATCCCCTACACACAAATACATATATACAAGCATACATACATAACAAAAGGAACTCATGCATGAATGCTCAATTCTGAATATTGATCTCTTCTTGGGCAAGCAGTATGTGCTTAACACACTGGGTCATGGCAGTAAGCTGCAACTCCCAGTCAATCACAGAGGTAAACAAAATGCAGTATACTGTGTTGTTATGACGTTTCAGCATCTTCAGTAGAAAATTGCTATTTCAGAATAGTGTCTTCTCCAAAATTTGTTTCAACTGGGAGATTGACAGTTTTATATACTACGGAGAAAGAGGGGCGATTGAGTTCTTACACTGCATATAGTGGCTTTTGCACCTGTTGTCTTAGTACCTTGAAACAAAGTTGAAACCAGAAAATAGAAATACATGGGAGCAAAGGACAGGATGAGAGTCTTTAAACCTCTCGGCAGAGTGGTGACTTACTTCTTTGCACCTTCAAGTCAGTCTTATTAAATGTAGAGGTAAGACAATCCAGAGATTTTACACTTGTGTTAAGCCTG
Organism: Orientallactaga sibirica; assembly: GCA_036365145.1. NCBI lineage: Eukaryota > Metazoa > Chordata > Mammalia > Rodentia > Dipodidae > Orientallactaga > Orientallactaga sibirica. The sequence goes on from JAEOAD010000418.1 coordinate 283,477, forward strand.
TCTTCTTTTTCTTGAGTCTTTCCATCTACAGCCCACCGGCACTCCAGGTACCTACCTACTTCAAACAAGCTCAAGTCAAGGCCTTCCCCTAACTCTGACTGCAAGTCCCACAGTAACGCTGACAGCTGCTGCTCCTGCTTCTCCCGAACAGATCATTGTTCATGCTTTATCCGTACGTTAGAGCATTGTTCATGCTTTATCCATGTTACAGAATCTTAATTTTGGAGTATCTGTGATGGGTCAGCATAAGTTGATACAAATATAATCACCAAAACTAGATAATTCTTCCTGCTACTCATCACAGGTGCAGTATTTTGCAGTCACTCGCTGGGGTATGTCTTTGATCCTCTGTATATCCTTTTTTCAGATATGTGAGATGGACATCCATTTGAATATAGAATTAAGAAGAGGAAGGGATTCAGTGGGTAGAGAACAGGGGTTCCAGAAAAATGACTTAAAACATAGTTCCAGAAGTAAGAGTTAGGAGGAGACAGTGAGATACCACCTGTTTTTGTGATCTGTTGGATGACTTAATAGTCATTTTGTCACTAATTCGTTTCCTTTAATGTTTTTAGCCAGAACATCTGTTGAACACCAGTGACAATGTCACAGTGCAGTGTCATACACCAAGAGTCATCATCCAGACTGTTGCTACTGAGGACATCACTTCTTCCATATCCCAAGCAGAACTGACAGTCGATAGTGATATTCCTTCATCTGACTTTCCTGAGCCTCCAGATGCACTAGAAGCAGACACTTTCCCAGATGAGATTCCTCAACCTAAGACCACTATACAGCCATCATTTAATGATGCTCATGTGGCTAAGTTCAGCAACCAAAACAGTACAGAACTGATGCATAGTGTTATGGTCAGAACAGAAGCAATCTCTGACCTTAAGCAAGAAGAATCACCCTCAGATTTAGCCAGTGCTTACGTCACTGAGGTAAGCAGTACAAAATGACAGCTTAATGGGCTTGGGCCTCAAGCCTGCAGTTTGGATCTTAGTTTAGGTTATTCTCTGCCACCTTCTTTCATGTTAATGTTGACAGAAAAGGACAAGGAGAGATGCCTGAGCACAATCCTCACTAGAACTTCCCTTTCCATTTGCAGTAGATTGCAAAGTGTTTGTTACATCTACTCTTTAGTCTGCTTAATATACCTTGGTAAGTTGGCCTAGGAGCCCATCCTAACAGTAAACAATTTTTTTTTTTTAACATTTACTAGGAGGGTAGCATGTTCACCTTTTAATCTTTCTTTATATTCTAGTTTTAAAATGTAATATACTGGAGAGCTAAGTGCTGTCAACCTTAGATGTACTTAGGATTATAAGTAAGACAGATGTGAGTTGGAATTTTTTTTTCCTTTTCTTCCATGTTATATAGGCTTTAAAGTCTCCCACCATAGTAGAACAAGTTCATCAAACAATAGATGATGAAACAATACTTATCGTTCCTTCACCACATGGCTTTATCCAGGCATCTGATGTTATAGATACTGAATCTGTCTTGCCTTTGACAACACTAACAGGTACTGTAATAAAATTTTGATCATGTGCCTGATAAATCATATGGGGGAAAATCAGGTAGTTGTTTAATTCCATTGTTAATCTTCTCTTGATCTACTTGGTTACATCATATATTTTGGAAGAAAATTCTTCTCACAAGTTAGAGAATAAATAGGACATATTTAAGACTAACTTGGAATTTATCTTATTACAGATCCCATATTCCAACATCATCAGGAAGAATCAAATATAATTGGATCATCTTTGTGTAGCCCTGTTTCTGAAGACTCAAAGGATGTTGAGGAGTTGGTAAACTGTCACTAGGTAATTCTATGAAACAGGCAGTTAAAGCAGAGAAGCCACACATTATCTCCAAAGAGATAGGAGCAACCCCAGGAGACTCAATTTACCATTCCTCTGGCTTTATACAGTTGCAATGCTTAAGCTATGTACTTTGTTGCTGAGACTTTTTACCTCCCTCTATCACCTGTGGTCCAATCTTATGGCAATGTGGAGTGTGGGAGTTTCAATTGCACAGTTCTGTGTTTAGTGTTGTGTTTTAAAATCACCAAAGCTTAACTGCTGTGGTCCAAAAGCAGCAATAGTCATCTCTACAGATCAGACTTGGCATCCAGACTCAAGAGAGCCTAATTATATTTCAGAAGTCATAACGTGATCTCTAGACTCTAGTATTGGCAACCTTCTTCAAATAGAGTATCTTGTGTTAAGAGACTTGACCAGCATACAGATATAAAAACTTGGGAGGGGGTTGTAAGATGGTTACTTTTGTTAACCCATGGCTGGCAGTAAGGGCTGTTTACACAGGATTAGAAAGGAAAGCATTAAAACTTGCTACAGGCTGTTTTGCAATTACTACTTTAAAAGGGCATCTGGATAAAAGTAGTGACAAACCCACCAGTAGCTAAGCAGTTGTCACCCCCTCAACAGAAGCCAATCATTAGTTTACAGTTAGCACTTTAAAACTAAATAGGGAAAGAAGTAATGTTGCCTGTATCTGATAACCATGATCATTTATTGCATTTTATTATATACCCAGAAAATAGTTGAGGGGGTACATATTAACTTCTCCTCTCAGGCAGCTTAAAAAAAATCTGCATCTCTATCAAAAGCAAACAAATCAAGAGTCATTCCTAAGGGTTAAGCCAAACTAGCCTCTAGGGTTTTAATAAATACGATCCTTTTAGAAAAGTCACAAAAAAAAAAAACTTGTATAAATTATTTTATTTATTACTGTAATTAGATATTCACAATCAAAGCTGTCTTCACCATCTGTGTTTTGTTAATGTGAAACTATTATTAAACAAAAGTTGGTTGCTTAGGGAACAATAATTGTATATTCAGTTTAACAGAAATAAAGAATATTTGTCTTAAAATGCAAGATTTTGAGCCATGCAATTTAATTAAAAAAAAAAAAAAAAAAAAAAAGGTTTTTAATTTCAAAAGTGAAAATTACTTGTGCCATTTGAAGGTTGGAATGTCCAAATGCTACATAAGCTCCATAAAGAAAAAGCAGAGATCTATGATTTATCTCCCTTGCAAAAGGGAATTTAGATTTACAGTCAACATGAAAATCATGTGTGATATTTCTGTAGAGGATTCTTCAGCATACTTCTCCAACAGTTATTCACTGTGCTAACATATCATTTTCAAGAGTCCTGGGTGTTTCTCCTTGCCGCCTCACCTTCCCACTTCATGGAAGTACAGGTTCGCACATATACATAACATGATGATAGAAAATAAGATATAGTAAATTAGATTCCTAAATTTCGGTTCTAAGTCTCCTTGTCGATACCAGTAGATCTAAAAGAAGAATCAAATAAAAATTTAAGTAATGGCCAACTATTAAAATGTAAAATGAAACGAATTCTTTTTCCACCAGTATTATCAACATTCTTGAATCCGTGTCATTCTTTAACTCTATAACCCAAGTAGTATTACATGAATTTCCACATCCTAAGATCATATTTATTCCTATCATGAGTTGGCAAGCTACAGGAGAACATTTATCTGGAAGTATTAATGTGTAACTCTTCCAGGTACTACTAGAAGAGAGGACATTTAAATTTATATGACTGATTAGGGTTAGCAATACAAAATAAAGCTTACATACACTTAGATTACATGATCTCATGTTAGTCACTCGGGCTTCAGGACAGGGAAGATAAAAAGCTCCCAAAATGAAAAGGGCCATTTCTTCCTACATGTTATAGGAGTATAGCAAAATTGGTTTGAAGTGAATTATTAGGATTTAAATCTTATGTGGGTCTAAACTTTTATTTTTATGATGCTGGGTAATCAAACCCCAGGCCCATAGGTTCCCAAAACCACAACCAAACACTGAGTGAACAATGAGGACCCACTCCTATCTTCATTTCTTTACACAAGGCCTATTTGTAGTTAAATCAACCCCTGTGACAAGAATACAACTGCAACTTTAAACTTCTCAGGAAATTTTGTGTCAAATGCCTCTATTTTAATAAATTAAGCACAAAGACCAATTTTAATTATTAGAACTAAGTCCAGAGTGCTGTCTTCCTTTAAGAACATTTCTCAAAGCTTACTGGGCCCTGTATATAGTCCCTGAGTAAAGATCAGTAAGGCCCATCTAATTTGGGGTCACATGAAATATTTTAACTTTTCCTTTTAATTTTTAGCTATCAAGAAAACAATTTTCCTTTAGGGTTACAGCTTTGGAATTTAGAATAGGTAACTTTAAAAATGTGTAATTCATGATTAAGAAGTTTAACCACTTTGGGGGTTAATAGGCAATTAGAGATCCTATTTTTATTCCTAGACTCAGAGCTAAGAATGTCTTAAGAACTGTAACATCAGGCCCTTTGCAGCATTTAAATTTGGTACTCACAAGTATGCAGGCAGTAATAGTGCTCAAAGAGATGCAGACTGCAAAAAATATATTCAGCGGTTTGGGAGGTAGTTGAGGGAAAACAAAAGCACTGATCAGTGTTACCTGTATGGAGAGAAATTGTGTGAGGCCTTGAAAATGATTCTAAGACTGGGTAGGACTGCTTCAACATACTTCATTTTATGTGTCGTCCAAGCTAGTTACCCTTGCCTGCTCTTCTAACCTTTTCTTAACATGTGGGCAGATTTGAAGTCACAAATCCCATTCTAGGATAACAACTACACTAGAAAAAGCTCTAACCATCCTGATACTCTGAATCCTTCTGCCAAATCAATATAATCAGCTGCTGTGGCTTAGCTTTTGAAAGATGAGTTTCCAATACCCATTTTGTTTCTACCACAGATTAATGAATGTGCCAGACAAATGCCATCACTGTACTATGGAAATGATAGCTTTTCACTGTGGTAGACCTTGTTTTGTTTGAGAAATCAGAGTTGAAGCTGTGAGCATCATGGTAGCCACTAACATTTTTATAATTCTTTGAGGCAGGCAAGCTCGAGACATGCAATTAATTGACTCTTACTGGTGTGAATACTTAACTGAGGAACTTCAGGGGAGAAATCAAATTAGCTGTTTCAGATGCCAATTTCAGTTTTGTGGTACTGAATTTGAAAACATTAATTTGATTATAACTAGGATATCTCACATGCTTATACATTACCCCCCTTTTAAAGTTTTTGTTCTTTGTTTTGGAAGAATTGAATCCTAATACTAAATTTTCAAAACTGGCTAAGAGCCTGAGTGTGGATAAAATAAAGATACTTACTAGAATCAACAAGGATGTTAAGCTGCCAACAACTAAATTGATGATTCGGTCCTAAAAGAGAAAAGAATTTGTGAGCCAGTTGTCTTGGATTCCTGGTGCTTTCAGAATGACATAATGTTAGTTGTTGGGTTGGATCAGAATGAGGAAACCAAGACCTGGATCCTTCTCTGAAGAAGCTTTCCCTACCAGAGAAAGGGCAGTGTACTTACTGAGTTATTAGAGGGAAAGAGTAACTGTGGAGAGACTGGGAAAGTTTTCTCAAAGGAGCTGGACATTTAACAAGTTTTGGAGACTGAATAGGGAATACATGTACTGCTGGGTATGGTATGAGGAGGACAAATGCTGAGACTTTCAGGCCACATCCTTGGTGAAAATTAACAGGAAATGACACAGTTTAGGTGTCTTTTTTTGTTTTGTTTTTCAAGGTAGGGTCTCACTCTAGCCCAGGCTAACCTAGAATTCACTATGTAGTCTCAGGGTGGTCTTGAAGTCTTGGCAATCCTCCTACCTCTGCCTCCCTGAGTGCTGGGATTAAAGGCATGCACCAACACACCCAGCCTAATACCATCTATTTTTAGTTTAAAAAAAAAAAAAAGCCAGGTGTGGTGGTGCATGCGTTTAATCCCAGCACTTGGGGAGGAAGAAGTAGGATCACTGAGAGTTCAAGGCTACCCTGAGACTACATAGTAAATTCCAGGTCAGCCTGGGCTAGAGTGAGGAGACCCTACCTCAAAAAACCAAAAAAAAAAAAAAAGGTATTACTGTTAAAAATGTCCAGTGTAAGTAATCACAAAGACTTTTTAGTATGGTGATTTTTGTTCAAGTTATCGTAATATATAAACAGGTTTAGAATTTTTTTATTCAATGTAAAACCAAGGACCCTACGCATTGCATTTTCTTGTGATTTTCATCCCTAACCCAACCACCTACAAAGAATGTCTGAAAAACTGATCCAATCCTAATTTTACATATTACAGTAAACTTTAAGCCCAGTGTGTTTAAACAACCAAAAAACATCCAGAGAACTACAGGAAACTCAATCCAAGAATTCCTAATGTTAATAGATTGACAGAATTTATTTCTAAAATTACAAGATAAAGGACAAGAGTTGTTTAAGATCTGATGAGGAAACAATACTTTAAGGCTTACCAATACCACCTCATAACGTTATTCTAAGAAGTCAAAGCAAAGCCTTAATGAATCAGTCTTTGGGCAGAGCATACTGGAGATCAAACCTAAGGCCTTGTACATGCCTCTAGGCGAGCTCTCTGCCACTGAACTATGTCCTCAGGCCTTGACTCTAAAGACAATTTTGGTATGATCAGAGGGCAGGATATGAAACAGACTACTTAGGAAGCAGAAGAATCACAAAGCAGCAAACTAAATCCTCATTTCCAAGTTTCCTGCTCCTCCCCCTACCCCCAGGCAGGGTCTCCCTCTAGCCCAAGCTGACCTAGAACTCATTCTAGCTCCAGACTGGCCTTGAACTCAGTGATTCTCCTACTTCAAGCCTCCAGAATGCTGGGATTAAAGGTGTGTGCCACCACACCCGAGCTTTAAATTCTTTGCTTTTAAAGGTGAGAACCCAAAGGAAAAAAGTGGCAGGAAATACTAGAAAGGGAAAACCATAAAGCCAAGTATTGGGTATGTCTAATCTAAGCCAGTACAAACCACAACTCTGCAGTTGAAGACTAAGGCAATTCAAAGTAGCTATACCTTCATTAAACGTAAGAGACTCCACAGATAACAGCTCTGAAATTATGATCAGTCACTGTTAATAATAAAATTTCTACCTTGTAAAAAAGTTTTACTAGCCAGGCATGGTGGTGCATGCCTTTAATCCCAGCATTTGGGAAGCAAAGGTAGGATCGCCGTGAGTTCGAGGCCAGCCCGAGACTACACAGTGAATTCCAGGTCAGCCTGTGCTAGAATGAGACCCTACTAAAAAGTTTTATTTATGGGCCAACGAAGCAGCTCTGTGGTAGCAAGCATGAGACCCTGGGTTTGTTCCCTAGTACCACCACACAGTTGTGCTTGTCTGTTATTGGAACCTGGCCTGGGCTAGAAACCCCACCTTCAAATACATAAAATGTTTGACCTTCTATGGCTCTTTATTTTGAGATGAGCATCTGCTCTCGGGAATTTGTATTCATTACTATGGTTTGCATATCTCCCAACAGCTCTCCCAGCAACAGAATCCAAGGAGGGAAGGGGTTCACATCAAGATGAAATCACTAAATTCCAAATGTCACAGCAATTTGTCCACAAGGTTCAAAGCAAAGGGCAAAAAAAATAGTGATGAGGGGAAAGTGACCCCAGAACTTAAATTTTATTTTCTAACAATCTTATGGTGAAATGCCAATGACTTGGACATAGCAAAACAGGCGCAGGTAAACAAACTGCCCATGGTCTTGTATAACAATAAGTTATGGAAACAAGATTCAGTGAGAGGCCTACTTTCCCCAACAGAAGATCCCCCACTAGACAGCACCTTAGAAACTATGGCTGTAAATGAACACCAAATGACAGATGGCACTGCACAAAGCCTCTTAGTATCATACGCTGTTAGCCTATTAAGAATGAAGACCAGCAGGGAATGTGGCTCAGTGGGTAAGTGTTGACGCATGGTATGCATGGAGCCCTGTAGGCATGGTGGTGCACCCCAGTAATCAGGCGTACAAGGCCAGCCAGAAGTATAGGAGACCCTGTCTCAAAAAAAGAAATATTTCCACATATGTGAATTGACCAGGTTAAATAATTTCATAAGCATACTTCAATCACTGTGGTAAAGATATATAACTGTTAGTTACTAAACACACTTAACAGGTCACTGATCTTCATGATTTAGTTATTCTGCTAAAAAGATGAACTTAGGAATACTACAGAGGTGCTTCTCACTGTTTTATTTCCCCAATGCCTTGGCTTCAAGTTTCCTGCTTAGTAACGTAACAGAAATGACATGAACAAGAATCGAGGTCAAAGGAGATAATAGAAGATGGTTCAATAACGAGATAACCAAGATTTCAAGGGGCACTGGAGGGAAAAGCATTTTCCATGAAGAAAAATGAATGTTTCATTTTAAAGTCTTTTGAACTCAGGGTATTTCAGCAGCTATAACTAGTGTCTAACTCTGAATTTTTTCCCCAGAAACTACCTTTTACTAACTCAGTTTTATTTTTACCCTAATTCCATGCACCAGACTTCCCATACTACTGTTTCAAACTTTGTACTGTTGCTTATTTTAACTCCCCAACCAAAATAGACAGGATCAAAATCAGCTTGGATTCTTACCTGCCAAGAGAACAGGAGAGGAATTTAAATATATCCCTCCCAAAGATAAAATATTTGTTTTATTTATTAGATACAGAGGGAGAGAGAGAGAATGGGCACATTAGAGCCTCTAGCCACTGCAAACGAACTCCAGAAGCATGCACCAAGATGTGCTTCTGGCTAATATGGGACCTGGAGAATCGAACCTGGGTCTTTACTTAGGCTTTGCAGGCAAGCACCTTAACTGCCAAGCCATCTCTCCAGCCCCCAAAGACAAAATATTCAACAGCAGATTTTGGGGCCTTCATTTATCTACACTAGTACATCCTCCCTCCAGAAACTTACACCACCCAGAATTTAGGAAGGAATAATGAAGTTAGAAGACTACTAGAGAAAAAAGCCTGACCAGCTCAGAGCAAGAAGAAAAGGAAAGATGATTTACTACTAAATTAACCACATAAAGACCAGTAGGAGGACAAAAAAAAACTGCTGTTACCAAAATTCATGAGGCAAATGGAAATAGGGGATGGTGCTTAGTTGAGTTGGGAAGAATACGAGTGACACACAGGAAAAGACACGCCAGGTCCCAAACACATCTTGTCTTCCTCTACAATGAGGAAAGAGAAAATGCCAGACATGTATGTGAACTGTAGAGTTACCTATCAAGCAAGTAAGAAAGAAAGTACTGCCATTTGCCACTGCATAACTGGGTTTAAGGTGACCCACTGCAGAATTCTCCAGTCCCAGGGTTTTTACACAATGGGACTCTAAAGAGCAGTTCAGAAGATCTGAGAGCACTTAGACTCACACGTCTGAACACTAAAATTAGATTCAGACCAGTGTATTTATTTCATTCTTCCAGGGGCTATGTAACTGCAAATGGATCCTTTAACCAGTTTGGTCTATCCAATAAAACAGGACTAAGTGACATCTGGTCCAGTTTGAACAATTCATACTTTGGCATCACCTTCACATGGGCCAGAAGTGGACAGCCTAGTCAATCCCCTAATATCTGAAAAGCAGGAAAGCCCATCTTGCCTGGTCAGTCATTGTCCAGCATACTGACACAAGGCAGCAGATACCAAATGCATTTCAGAAGCACAAGTAGTGATGGTCCTCACAGGAAGAAGTTGGAAGTAACCTCCCAACGAACCAAACCAGCAGCTCTCCTCCACTCTTGGGAAATGATGATGTTGTTATAGAGTTCAAAATGCTATTGTTTCATACTCAGCCTTCCATTGCCATGGCAATTTATGTCTTGCCTATTCCCAAAATGGACTTAAAGCGTATGCTAAATATAACAAAATCTTAGCCCACTTTAATAGTAAGAAATTAAAAAAACTAAAATTATTAGAAAAATTGCTTTACATGGTTTCAGTAATCTGTGGTCAGCAATCCACAAGTATCTCATGGGAAAAAATCCAGAATTTAACAGTTTTTAAGTTTTAAATTGAATGCTGTTCTGAGTAGCAAGATGAACTCCCTGTCCTGCCCAAGACAAATATCTCCTTGTCCACAATGTCCACACTCAGTATATTATCCATCCATTAGTAATTTATTAGCTATCTCAGTGGTCAGCTCTTGTGTTCAGGAACCCTTATATTACTTAATAATGGCCCCAAAGTACAAGAGTAGTGATGCTGGCGATCCAGACATGCCAGAGAACATCAAGTGCTTCCTTTAAGAGAAAAGGTTTAGAAGTTCTTGACTGAGGTTGCTGAGATCTACAGTAGGAACAAATCTGTATTTGGAACTGGAGAAGGAAAAATATCTGTACTTCAAAGGGAAAGGTGTAGCATGGTGTTTAAATGTAAAATGTATTAAATTCTGCTGTCCATGATTTCAGGAGGCAACTCTTATTGATAAAGAGGGTTACCATGCTAAGATTCCCGGCAGCTAAGAGGGATATACAGTTAGGATTTAAGTTCCCACTAATGATACTAATTACAAGAGGCTTTAGACAGAATGTGCTACACGAGTTTATATTTAAACTACAAGGATACAGAAAAAACCGTATTTTATATGGCCAGTTCCCACATTGGCCCATAACATAGGTCAGGTCATAGTTCCTTAAAGTATGAACTATGGCTTGGGTGGTGGAATATTTCTCCATCACAGTTCAGCTCATTTCCATTTTACAATCCTTTCTGGATACCAGGCTGTAAAGTTCCTTTAAGGAGTTGAACTATTCCCCCCCCCCAAAAAAAAAGAGTTGAACTATTCCCATTTCTGGGGCTCTAAAGACTACACTAGACAAAAATTAGGAGCTGCTCCCTATGCATTCCACTAAGACCAACAGTTAATTATTGGGGAGATGGTCTTAGTTGTGTTTTTTTGTTTGTTTTTGGTTTTTCAAGATAGAGTCTCACTCTTGAGTTGTTGGCCAAGGAGGACCCAGTAGCCTCCAAAACATTAAAGGCTATTGCCAAAGCCCTTGGATTCCCTTGAGAAACAAATAGTAAGACCCTATTGCTGAAGACATCTCTTGCCTGAGAGGCAAGGTCACTGAGAAAGCAAGTTGGTGCTGAGCAGAAAACCTTCTCCCTGTAGACCAGCCAACTGAAAGCTGGAAAAAGCTGCACTGCATGCAGCCCTATGGGAGACAGAAGTCATCAGCAGTGAACAGAGTGGACACTGAATATTCAAGTTTGGCCATAAAGGCCCAATGACTGAACGGGTGCAATAGTGGAATGTCTGCTCTGGGGGTAACCAACTGCTCCATAATTGGACTGAAGGCCCTCTCTATGGGAGGGAATACATACCTGGTACTGAAAAACCTAAGAAAAAGTCTATGGCAGGGGAGGTCAAGAGCCTTAGGGGTATAAAGCCTGCTCTTGTCTGGTTAAATGTATATATTATTCCCACCAAGCTGCCCTGAAAGCACTACACTTAATGTTCATATTCACGTATTAATGCTACTCTCACTTCTGGTTAGAGAAGCTTCTCTTCTCAGATGGCAATGACCATGGGATGACCCAAAAGGCAACATAGTGCTGAGAAGGAATGGAGGAGTGCCCAGCACTGAAACATCTCTGTCACACCCTCCAAGGCTCAGGGCCCATTGCGGAAGAGGGGGCAGATAGAATGGAAGAGCCAAAGGAAGGGTACGACTACTTACAATGCAACTGCCCAGACAGAAATTGGCCTTGATATCCATGACCTTGCAGTGCCTAGCAATACCTTTGCAAGACCCTCATAATAGAAGAAAAAGATGACATCAAATTAAAAGAGAGACTAATGGAAAGAGGGAGGGGATATGATGGAGATTGGAGTTCTAAAGAGGTATGGGGGCAGGGGAAGGAAATATCATGCATTTTTTGTATGTAAGTATAGAAGTAGTCAATAAAAAATTTTAATTTAAAAAAAAAAAAAGAGTCTCTCTCTTGCCCAGCCCAGGCTGACCTGGAATTCACTACGTAGTCTCAGGCTGGCATTGAACTCCCGACAATCCTGCCTCTGCCTGCTGGGATTAAAGGCTTGTGGGCATGTGTCACCACACCAAGCTTACTTTCCTTTCATTCAGTATGACACATGGTTGGTCTTCTAGGAATGTTGTTTAAATAAGAGAATCAAGTAACAGAAATGACCAATAGCATTTTCCTTCAGAGTGTATACATCATTTACCTGGGCCTGATCTGTCACAACTGAATATGGCCATGTTATTGTGGGAAGGGCACGCAGCAGGTGTGGTAAGGTCTTGCAAGAGACCTGGTTTTGGCAGATATCGGCCCAAAACCCTCTCAGAGGCCCAGGGTTTCCTAGCCTGAGTGTAAGGCCAGCTACTTAGTGCTAAGGCAGGAGAAAGGAATGATTTCCAAAGCACATAGCTCTGAACTCCAGCTTTCTCTTTAACCAACCAGTGTTCAACACTCCCAGGAGAAATAAAGCAAAACAAAGACCTGTAAAGAAAAACCCTACACAACATTCCCCCTACCCCACATACTCTTGGGGAGAAGGTGAACAGGATGTGAGTAAGATTAAGGACTGCTTTCAGACCTAATGCTCAGTTGGCAGGTAGCCCCTACACACATCATTCCCCAGGTCTTCTCAGGCTCATCCAAATCAGTCTTAACACCACAGACAAGTGTGTATCTCCATCCATCTCACTATCTCTGACACCTCAAAGCTCTTGCAGAGATGCTGCCATCTCCAAATCCTCTCCTCAAAACAGTTTGTGTCCATGTGTACTCACCCCAGACTTTGGGAGTGAGGCTTCTCTGTTCTATAGGCCAACCAGAGTCAGCAGTTTCAGTAGTATCCTTAATTTTGAAAATGTGTACCCTGGCAGTCACATGGAAAACCTCTTTCCTATTTTAGTACTTGCTATGCCAAATCCCTTTTCCTCCAATTTTTTACCTTCCTCCCTCTTTCTCTGACCCTGAATCTGGCCTTCACCCTTATCCATAACCTAGAACACCCTTCCAAACTGGCCTTGTACAGAAAACTCCCTGGTGGCTACATCTACTTTAATGGACTTTTTAGGAACCTAACCCTGTCATCTCCAAGCTCCCAACCTCTATGGGTGTTGGCTCTGAGCCTTACTCTGGACACTTCTAACTATAAATCCTAACTATAAATGCTAGCTTATTTGTCTCCTCTACATCACAAAATATGGCAAGTAAGGGTCACACCCTGCCACTGTACATACCTACTGTCTGGTGGAAGTCTAGCCCTTCTAAAGCTGCATTGTCTAAGCTTTGTACCCTGTCACCAGCTCATACCTACCCAGACCAACACCATTTTCTAATTCTGACAAAATGAAGCCACATTTCCTGGGGTTGCCACATTGTACAAAAGTATCATGTCTCTGCTTACCCACAATGTTCAAAACAAATGATTAAATATTTTAAAGGAACAAAACAGCATCTTACTACAAATTCATGTGTTCTACCCTCTGCTGGGCCTTCACTGCATTTCATTGGCCTTTAAACTGACAGACACTGATCTCTAGAAAACAGCAGGAACCTCCCCCCCTTCCCAGTCCCACTCCTGCATAAAACAAAGAAGAGCTCCTCCCCACCAATACTCATGCCTCCCAACCTAAAGAGGATCCTAAAGTGGCCTGCTTCTCTGCTTCTCTCCAAACTTCATATAGAAACAATCTCCAATGCTAATTTAAGAGGAATATCCTTTGGGAGGTGATTAAAGGTAAATGGGATTAGCACTTCAAAGAAGGCTTGAAGTGGAAGAAAGCACTCTTGGCCTTCCATTCTCTCTACCTGTGAGGACAAAGCAGTCCCTCCATGCAGCCCTCATCAGCCATCAATCCTGAGGGCTTATCAACCTCCAGGACTATCAGAATAAATTTCTGTTCTTTATAAATTACCCAATATGTGGCATTTTGTTCCAGCAGCACAAATGCACTAAGACAAAAGCTTAATGAGCAATAGTGAGATTAGAAAAAGGATTTACTATCATTGTATCTTCCCTGCAGTACATTTCCATTAGAAAAGGGCTCCTACCCATTTCCTGGTATATAATATTGACTTGACTGACTCAAGCTGTACCTCCTGCTTGGGTTCTTTGTTACCTTCACCTGTTAAAAACTTTATGGCTAGAAGCACAAAGTGATGTAAGCGTGCAATGTCACACATGTCAGGTTGCAATGGATGGAGGCACTGGGGCACCAATTTTCATGATTCAGGACATGTAAACCAAAGAACTGAACTGAAACTCTAAAAACAATGGCAAAAATTGTACAACTGTTCAAGAATGCTGTATTTAATCCAAAAATTAACATTTGTCCAAACTGATGTTTGTTTTATCCAAAATAAACTTGATGCCAAATGTTGTATTAATCTGGGACTTCAATTTATGTGCTTAATAAACTTATGTGCTTAAATAAACATCAACTTAAAAAAAAATCTTATTTGGCTGGGTGTGGTGGCGCACACCTTTAATCCCAGTACTTGGGAGGCAGAGGTGGGAGGACTGCCGTGAGTTTGAGGCCACCCTGAGAATACATAGTGAATTCCAGGTTAGCCTGAGCTAGAGTGAGACTCTACCTCAAAAAACAAAAAATAAAAAAAAATAAAAAATGTATTACTCCTGCTTCTAGGTCCAAGACTCAAGTTTTCTGGCTTGACATCCCAATGTAATCACTATTTCCTTGTGTTCCCTGGAACACCATTCCTCTTCTAGTGACTTTATATGCAGTACTTTATACCACATTCGTTAGGTCTCTGAAGATTGAGTATTTTTTTTCATGAGGGAAGCAAAGCAAGATATTTAACATGCCAAGCTTCCAGGCTGGATAGATGGCTTAGCGGTTAAGATGCCTGCCTGTGAAGCCTAAGAACGCACATTCCAATCTCCAGGTCCCATGTTTAGCCAGACACAAAAGTGATGCAATCTAGAAGCTGTAGACAGTTACTAGAAAATTTTCAGTGCCTGGGATGGGATACCTTCCAGTGAGTTGTTGGCCAAGGAGGTCCCGGTAGCCTCCAAAACATTAAAGGCGTTTGCCAAAGCCCTTGGTTTCCCTCGAGAAACAGATAGTAAGACCCTATTGCTGAAGACATCTCTTGCCTGAGAGGCAAGGTCACTGAGAAAGCAAGCTGGTGCTGAGCAGAAAACCTTCTCCCTGTAGACCAGCCAACTGAAAGCTGGAAAAAGCTGCACTGCATGCAGAGTATTGGGAGACAGAAGTCATCAGCAGTGAAAACAGTGGACGCTGAATATTCAAATTTGGCCAGATAGGCCCAAAGACTGAACGGGTGCAATAGTGGCATGTCTACTCATGGGGTAACCAACTGCTCCATAATTGGACTGAAGGCCCTCTCTATGGGAGGGAATACATACCTGGTACTGAAAAACCTAAGCAAAAGTCTAAGGTAGGTAAGGTCATGAGCCTTAGGGGTATAAAGCCTGCTCTTGTCTGACTAAATGTATGTATTATTCCCACCAAGCTGCCCGGAAAATAATACACTTAATGTTCATATTCACATATTAATGCTACTCTCACTTCTGGTTAGAAAAGCTTCTCTTTTCAGATGGCGATGACCACTGGGATGACCCAAAAGGCAACATAGTGCTGAGAAGAAGGGATGGAGGAGTGCCCTTCACTGATACACCTTTGTTGCACCCTCCAAGGCTCAGGGACCATTGCGGAAGAGGGGGCGGATAGAATAGAAGAGCCAAAGGAAGGGTACGACTCCTTACAATGCAACTGTCCAGACAGAAATTGGCCTTGATATCCATGACCTTGCTGTGCCTAGCAATACCTCCGCAAGACCCTCATAATAGAAGTAAAAGATGATGACATCAAATTAAAAGAGAGACTAATGGACAGAGGGAGGGGATATGATGGAGAGTGGAGTTCTAAAGGGGAATGGGGGAGGGGAGGGAAATACCATGCACTTCTTGTATGTAAGTATATTTTGTTGTCAATAAAAAAAAAATTAAAAAAAAAGTGATGCAAGCACACAATGTCACACATGTGCACAAGGGGGCACACACATCTGGAGTTTGTTCACCGTGTCTGAGAAGCCCTGGCGCACCCATTCTCTGCCTCTTCCTCTCTGTGTGTGTGTCTCTCTCAAATTAAAAAAAAAAACAAAAACAAAAACAAAAACAAAAAAAAACTTACCGCTGTCTACCTTGAGTAAAAAGGTTCAACCCTTGAGCCATATACATCCTACAATTTTTCATTTTCCAACCCTAAGGATTCTGGTACCATAAATAAGTATATTCTCAAGGCTGAGTGAAAAAACAAAACAAACAAACAAAAAAAGAAGTATATTCTCAAATGACTTGCCTTTTCTTCTCTGAAACCACACAGGGAAATATCATGTCATACAAGCTCTAGAAATAGACCAGTGAAAAATCTAAAAGAGGGGATGGAGAGATGGCTTGCTGTTAAAGGCACTTGCCTGCAAAGCCAAAGACCCAGGTTTGATTCCCCAGGACCAATGTAAGCCAGAAGCACAAAGTAGTGCATGCATCTGGAGTTCGTTTGCAGCAGCCAGAGGCCCTGGCACACCCATTCTCTCTCTCTCAAATAAATAAATAAAAATTAAAAAGAAAAAGAAATCTAAAGGGGCTAGCCCTGAGAATACATACACTAATAGAATGTGAAATATGGGAGGCTTCTTTTAGGCCTGGCTAAAGTGAGAAACCTCATGTCTGGTCCATGGATTTAATTTGGTTTCTCCAAAATTGTAGGGCTCTTACTATATAGGAGCTTCCTTATATTGTCAGCAGAGATAACCCAGAGGCACAAACACCTTTCATGTGTGTGGAAAGTAAGGCGCCCTCTTGCCTCACTGGCTAGCCCTAGGGAATAGTAAACTCTGTCCATTGGTGCAACTGCTCTGAGACTTTAAAGAAGCAAAAAAAAAAAAAAAAAAAGTGCATGAAAGGGTTATCAAGAATACAGGTACAACTACTCCTTACAACTCATGACCCCACTGCTACATGGATGTGAACACTGAATTCCTCATTTCTATCATAGACATCTGTTAATTTTTCCAGTAATCCACAGATTCACATTTTGTCAGTATTTCTGTACATTCATCCTACCAGATTGTCCTCATTCATAAATGCACCTATAATACATGATTGTTGAAGCATCATTTATGGAAATCAGACCAAAGTATAAACAGAGCACATACACAGTCCACATGTTCAAAAGAGAAAAACACCTCTAGAGTTGATACCCAGAGGAGGCACCCCAAGCTTCAGAATGAGAGACAGCACATACAGTGAGGCCTAGGCCTGACAGACTGTGGCCTTGGATGAAATCACTTAACTATTAAGGACTAGTTTCCACCTATGTACAACATGCTGGGCTGCCATAAAGATTAGAAGATAAAACATAGAAAGCCCCTTCAACAGAACAGCTTTCATTAAATGGTGACTAGTAGGGTATTAGTACTTCTACCATACCTAATAGTCTTCAATGAGAGATCAGGCATCTCGGAACTTAGTGGGAGCTGAATTGACCCCATGCCTATGCCCCAATATCTAAAGCAGCCAAGAACTTCAAATGCATTTCATCACTCTCATAAAAACACTCAAATAAGTCAATCTGAGTTCAGAAAATGTTGTCACTGTATTTGCACATGACCTGCAACAGACCATAAAACAATGATTTGGGGTTCAACAGAAACAGCTGATTACCACAAGCCAGCAAAAATCAAGACTACAGAGAGGAAAACTCAACAAACTGGTAGCTTCTGTGAGGCTAGGCTCAGACTGGCTTCTGCTATATATACCTCAGAGGAAAGAGACAGTAATGACTTTAAGTGCCTGAGAACCGAAACACTACTTCCTGTTTTTGATAGCTTGTATATCCAAATTTCTAAACACCCACCTTTGCCTTTTGTTGTTTTTGAATGTCCCAAGAGTACAATATGAGTCCCTTTCTGGTCATGACTAGTAGGGAAGCCATATGACCCAAGTCCCTCACAGCACACAGATTAAGTGCCAGAGTGCACCTTTGGCAGCCAGGTACGGGTATGTAGGAGGGAAGAAAAAACATGCATAAGGAAGGTTACAAAGTGGAAAATTATAGACTGTCTGAACAAGAGTCAAGTGTGTGGGGAAAAAAGGTAGCACTGTAGAAAGGTGAAGAGTATTTGCAAAGATTGAGGGGCAGCTAGAAAAGCCAGTAGAGAGATGGCTCAGCAGGTAAAGGTGCTTGCTCACAAAGCCTGCTGGTCCAGGTTCCACTCCCCAAGTAAAGACAGATGTTCAAAGTGGAGCATGCATCTGGAGTTCATTTCCAGTGGCATTCACTCTCAAATAAATAAAAGTATTATTTTTAAAATTTTTATCATTATTATTTATTTTTGGAGAGAGACACAGAGAGAGACAGACAGAGAGGGAGAGGGAGACAGATAGAGATGGGCGCGCCAGCAGTCTCTCAGCTGCTGTGAACGAAATCCAGATGTGTGCGGTGGTCAAGTGCTGCACTGCACCCTTGTGTCACTTTGCATCTGGCTAAACGTGGGACCTGGAGATTGGAACCAGGTTCTTAGGCTTAGCAGGCAGGCGCCTTAACCGCTAAGCCATCTCTCCAGCCCAAAAGTATTATTTTTAAAAGAGAAATGCTATGTTGGATGGGGCTTGCACAGACTCAACCCTCTCTGCCCACCCTCTGCAGAGCTTTACAGATGTGCAGTGCCTAAGGCCTATCCCCAGGGATCCCAGCTCACTGGTCTCGGGAGTGAGGATAAGGAAACTTATACAGAATAAGGAGGAAAGAACTCATATCACCTGTTTTTCCTGATTTTTTTGTTCAGCACAACACACTGGAGAGAAGACAACTGTTTACAGACCTGGGTGACTAGCTCTTCTGAGGAAGACAAGAGCTATGCCAACAAGATCACTGGAGAGTATACAACCTTCTGACATGGTGACATGACAGTCATCTACAAATGTGTTAGCTACCTGGGATACATGATGCCTGTGGGACACAGGGTGGGTTTGCCTTCTAGATTTGAGCTGTCCCAAAAAAGCTAATGCGTTTGCTCCTCAGGACAGCCCTGGGGGTCCTGAGACAAGCAAGAGGTGGCAGGCATACATGCAGCAATCTTAACCACAGCTTTGTCCTTAATTTTGCAAGAAAAGAAAAAGGCTAAAAGCACAATTCTATTTGACTAGGACTATGGGTTATGAAAGGATTTTTGTTTTTCACTTTTGTTTACTTATTTATTGGGGGTAAGGGAATGCAGGAAGAGGTTTTCATCCTTAGAACCAAAACTGTAAGTCACAGGTTCCACGAACTTGCCCCTCCACAGAGGGTCTCCCCCAGGCAGTCTGTCACAGTGTTCAGGACATGAACCTCTTCACACATCACTACCAAGAACTGTCACTACCCTTGTCAGAGAATAAATCCCTTATTTATGATCAGTGAACATCACTAGAATAGGTTGGTATAGGAACCAGTTTACATTATGTCCCAGCAAGTGAAGCATTCATGCTTTTCCCATCTGCCCTACTATAGGGAAACCCTGTTGCTTTCTCCCTTGGAAAGAACTATTCTTCCCTCTTAGGTTCACCAGTCTAGATTGGCTGAACTGATTTAATTAGGAAGCCAAGAAATTAAGAGTGACTCCTAAACCATGAGAACTGAGAGCCCTTCTATGACAGACATATCACTGTTTTATAAAACAAACCTGAAGGCCCAAGACCATAACATCTCCAGGTGTTAGTTCACACTAGGAGACTGGAGGAGCAGAAAAAGATTGCTAGAGCAACCCAAAAGCATTTTGTGACTTGGAATGCTCCTGCAGGGAGAGGTAAGAACAGGGAAAGGTACTGTGCTAGGACTCAAAAGACCAAACCACCAAAACGTACTTGAGAAGTACTACTGACCCACCCTACCCAACTAGCTTCAGTGAAAATAAGCACATCAAAGAAAACCATTCCACAAACACAAGGATAGAACCACCATAACCTGTAAGTAGTAATTCCCTAGCTTTAGAGTATGCTGTCCAAACGGTTATGGTTACTGAGCAGACGACATATGAAAGAGGCTAAAAATGTAAAATACACACTGGGTATCAAAAGCTTAATACAAAAAAAAAAAAAATGGGGGTGGGGTGGGGAGAGGTTTGAGGCAGGGTCTCTAGCTCAACCTGACCTGGAACTTACCAGGCTGGCCTCAAATTCACAGCTATTCCTCTACCTCCCAAGTACAAGATTAAAGCACACCTGGCCCTAAATATTCTTTATATTGATCATATACTGAAATGATGAACTTATGGGTTTATATACAATTAAAATTTTACCTGTGCCTTTACATATTTTGCCAGAAGTACATTAGTTCTAAATTACATATCTGGCTCACATATGTCTGCAGATTTTTAGTGCTGGGATCACACAGCATGTACATGTTAGGCAAGCACTCTACCTTGAGCTACATCCTCAGACTTTATTATGTTTCCATGTTTGTTTTAGTCTGAAATTTATTTTGTAGCCCATTCTGTCCTCAAACTCACACCAATCCTATTGCCTCAGCCTCCAGCGTCCTAGGAAAGAATGGTTTATAACAGTGAAAATTACATCTGGACATTCTGACTAGGATTAATAACATAATTTTCAAAGATTATCAATGAGGCATATACTTCTCACAAAAGATGAAGACCATGCCTTGTAATCAGTAACCCCTAAGATATGGGTATAACCACAAACTACTTTAATTGGTCTTTCACTCCATGGCTCCACAGGTGAAGCAGTTCCTCACTGCAGTGGCTGAATCACTGTGGGCATGCAGTGCAGGTAGACAGAAGTTCCTCCAGGAGTGGCCTACCAGGGTGCTACTCAAGATCCACTGGTATTTATTCTCTAGGAGATTTCAGTATCTTCTTCCATGACCTGGGGCAAACTACTTGACCCTGTTTCCTGTGAAATAGATATGTGAGGGTCTATACTGTGCTGAGAAGTATGTGGAACAAGCTACATACACTACTGTTCACTCACAAAAGTGAACTGGTAAAATATTAGCAGAGGAGAACTAGCAGTGCATTGAACAAGCAACCTGTGAAGTTCTACTTCCTGTGTTGTACAACAGGAATAAGGCATCCATCTTATAACAAATTTAATGATCAAAGCAGGGAAAGCTGAAGGCCCAGCATGTTGCTTCACATAGGGGAAACACAAATGTCTCTCCAGATGGTCCTCTCCCTTTTGGACTTCAGTCTTCTTTGCCTCAGAGTTAGGGATTACACCTTTAATCCAGAGGCTACATATTGTCTGTTGTTCTAAAGCAAGTAAGATTGCTAAAGCTCAGGAATTCAGTGAGACTACAAGAAATGGACTTTCCTCCTTCTGATTTTCTCCAGTAACAGTACTCTATTACTTAAAGTTTCCACTGTTAAGCGCCTATATGTCGAGTTTCCTGTCATCTTCAAAGAGAGTCAACTGGAGACACCCACATACAAGGGTCAATGAGAGGTTTCTCAGAGTTCCCAAGACCCCTCTGGCTTAGCTGGAGAGGTTCCTATCTTCAGTGAACATGGCTGCACTGCCCTAGGTACTTGCCCTTCCATTTTTAAGGCCCCATTCCTGTTCCTTGCCCAGCTTGGGCCCTGCAAATAGTCTTTACTTGATATTAACAGAACAGACAGTTCATCAGATTTGGAAATGTGTTTTGTCTCCCCTCACCACCACTGCCACCGCCACCACATCCCTCAGGATAGTATCACAATGTTTTAAAGCTGCCCAAGTACTGCAGAACAGTATATACATCACACACTTGAGCTAAACAAGTGTGCCATCAACACATATCTATTGGGGACACTAAAGTTCTTGGATGGGTTTTAAATGCATGAGTAATGATAGGAAACTTTAGGCAATAAGCATTTTGGCACTGTTTGGAAACATCAATATTTCTCAAAGTCTATATATTGGGTAGTTTTTGTTTTTTTGTTTGTTTGTTTGTTTGTTTTTGTTTTTTTTTGACAGGATCTCATTATGTTCTTGAGGACGGTCTTTAACTCCTAAGCTCAAGTGCTGGGATCACCACAGCCAACTTCTGAATGACTGTATAAGTCGACAAGTCTATTATCAAGACTCATCTACCTTTGTATGAAAGGGTTTATGGAGTCTGAAAGAGGTCTGAGTCAACCAGCCTTACCCAGTAACCACTCCAAAAATATGTGGGGGAAGGAGCAATGAACCTGACTTTGGGGACAGTTGAGCATATTTCCCATAAAAACATGACCAGTTTCTTCTTTTGTCTCTCCAACATGCTTCCTCTATGCCCTTGTCATAGTAAAGATCCAGCTTCAAAACACTACTCACGTTTCCTACTCCTTATTTCCTTTCCATCCACAGAACCAAGCATAAAACTCATGCTAGAGCGCATCTGCAAAAATATGAACACTGAATGGGCTAGGGTCTATGAGCACTGTGCGTTCAGATTACACAAAGCTCCAAGATGAGAATCTTCCTGGACATCAAGCGCAAGGTGTTTTATTCAACACTTTAAAATAAGCAAAATCTACCTGGAGATTAAAAACTGTAATAGCCTCATGCATGCAGGCTGACAGGTTTCAAATTCAGGGTTGTGTCCCTGATTACACGATGAGTGAGTTGCCTATCCTTTGTGGTGGGTGGCTTTTGCCAAAGACAAATCCAGAAAGTCTGAACTCTTCGTGCCTTAACCTTTGAAAGGATGAAATAACTTTATCAAGGTCAAAGATCACTGATCCATTTTATAAATGCAAAAAAGGAAAAAGAAAAGAAAAAAAAGGTAAATCTTGCCTAAACTCCTCAGAAAGTTAATCAATTGCTGGCCTGGCACATTGGCCTAATCGAGTGTTTTAAAAGTTCTATGCTTTTAAAAGGCTACACTGTACCATAGGTTCTTTGGGCCCAGGGACCCTAAGTCACTTCCTGGAATGGAGGCCTCAGCAGCAAAGACACGCTCCATTAACTACTAGGGGACCTCAGCAGCAAGCCCTTAAGGGCTCTCTGTAAATGGGCGTCCGAAGCAACAGGCCTGGCTCTTTCCAAGCCAGCTTTGGGCGCACACCTGAAGCCTCCTTCTAAAAGGTCAGTACAGGTGGAGGTGCGGTTGTGTAACCGCAAGAATCTCCCTCAGGTGGATGGGCTTCCGCACTCCTGTGAAGGCCTTCCAATAAACAGCCCCTAACTTTTTGAACTTTTCTCCACTCCCACCTGCTCTTGGCCAACTCTGTCCGGAAGAAAGCAGGCGACGAGTGGCAAGACAAATATCCTGAGAGGAAAGTGATTGCAGAACCAGCTGTCTCCACCTCCAAGTGCACTCAGGGACCACTGAAGGAGCCGGGAGGGCTCGGGCGGAAGGCAGGACACACGGACACACAGACCCGTGCTTTTCGGGCCCAAGGCCCGAGTCCGCACTCACCTTGGCAGAAGTCTCCCCAAACAGAGGTCTGTTGTCCAGGCCAGTGGTGCCGTAGGTCCTGGGAGCAAAGTCCTCCATTTTGGAGCTTGTTCGCTCGCCCCAAGTCACTGAAGAGCGAGTGGGCATGAGCAGGCTAGGTCTCGCCCCGGCTCCCGGCGCCGGCCCCTCAGGGCGCACGCATGGCCGCGTGCCTGGGTGGTCCCCGAGGTCCCGAGGGGGCGACAACTCAACGCCGGGAGACGTGGCAGCTCCGCCCCAGCCCCGCTCTCCTCATCTTGAGCAGCTGCCACGGGAAGTGAAAGGAAACAAACAGCGCTCGGCCACTCCGCGGGACGCGCCCGCCCGCGGCTCCCACTTCCCCAAATCACGGCCGCTGCCCGCTCGCCGCCCCCGCCGCCCGAGGGGCTCCTTGACGGCCGCCTCCCAAGCCTCGGGGCTCCCACGGCAGAAAGTTTTGTCCGCAGAGAGCCGCACGGGTCCCTCCGCGATCCCGCGGACCCCCGCGCGGCAGACCCGAAAGTGAAGTTGCGGAACGAGCGTCCCGCACATCCCTCCGCGCCCGGCAGCGGGTCCCGGCGCGGCGGCTCGGCTGGGCTCGGCGGGACTCGCGCGTGTGCGCCGCACCGGCCCGGCCAGCCGCCGAGCTCCCCTCCCCGCAGGAGTCCCGGCCGCCGGGCGCGCGAGCGCCAGCATCCCGCCCGGGGCCCGCACCCGCAGGCCAAACCTCGGCGTCTCTAGCCAGCCGGCTGCGCGCTGGGGAGTCGAGCCCAGGCCGGTGGTTCCCGCTCCACGCCCCGCTGGGATCCCGAGGCACAGCTCGAGGGCCTGGCCGCGCCGCAGGTCCCCTGCCCGCTTGCTCCCACGGCCCGGACCCGCGGCCACTGTCGCAAACCGGCCGGGCCCGCCCAGACGGCGTCACCGCCGAGCGGCCAATCCCGCAGGCCGAGGCGCCGCCCTGGCCGCGCGGCGCTCTTTCTGCGGCGCGGGGTGCGCTCTGCGGGCGCCCGGCCCCGCCTCTCGGTAATTAGCGTCTACGCGGTCCACGTGGGCGAGCGCTCGCCCAGCACAGCCTCGGGTTTAGCCGCCCGCATCGTAGGAGCACTCGGCCTGCTCCGGCCCCGCCAGTCTTTGGACGGCTAGCGCTACTGTAAGGGAGTCACTGGCATTTTGGTTTTATGTGCGTTTTTTGTTGTTTTATTCTGGATTACAGATCGTAGATAGTTTACATAAACAGGAAGTAATGGTGCTAGGTATTTCTTTGACTCGTCCACTCTTTCAGACAGCGAGGGTACTGACTAAGCTGCGTAACTACCAAGGAGCCACAGCTTCACGTCCTAGGCTTCTGGGGTCAGGGGACGCCGAGAACGGGATGGAGTGAAGGACCAGCCGCTCAGGTCACAGCGTCGCTCTGCATTCGGAGTCTTTATAAATACTCAGAAACGAACAGCTACTAACTAGGATGTCTCCCGACACTACAATACCTAGACTGAAGAGAGCTCTGAAAAGGCTTGTTTGCAGGGTAAATGGGTTGAAATGTTATAGCCAGGCAACATTTAGAATGCTACACGTGATTCCAGTGATCACGCAACAGTTTGGGACAAGGGACGGAATAAGAACCACATAGAATTTGCATCGTTGAGTAGAATTAGCTGAATTAGTAGAATTACATATGTCTGATCTAACAGGTATTTTACACATCTGTTTGCTGAGGACTTTTAACAACAGCAAAGTTTATTGGTCCTACAAATAGCTTCATTCGGAGAGGCAGTAGGAGTATTGGTTTCAGGCCAGTATAGACTACAGCAAGACCCTGTCTCAAAAAACGGCTAACAAAAATAAATAAATAAATAATAAAAACTATGTACCAGGCAATCAAAATAATACAATAATTCTGATGGGCTTGAGCAACAATTCCAAAAGAATCCCGGCTATCATAATACCAAATATTGAAATATAGAACAATCAAAATCCTGAAAATATAATTCTGAAAAACTAAAGATTCTTTAAAAAATATTTTGAGACATTTTTAAAAGAGGATTTATTTGAGAAACATAAAAACATGATAAAACAATAAATAGGCAACTTATAATAAAATTGGCAATACACTCAGGTACTCAGATATACCAACAAGCTCATACAACTGACAGTTCTATGGTCATAACTTTTGAGTGGGGATATTCAAAAAGAAGTATGTCAGAGCATAAAATGTATAAATGTATATAACTATGGTTGGCAATTATGTACACCCAGATTGATAACTATGGTCATCTGAAATCCCATGACTGATAATGTAAATTTTTTAACAAAATGCATCACATACAGTGATGGGTATACTACTACATATGCACCATCCAAAGATCTTGGGCTCCAGAGAATGTTAGCTTTCACAAATGCAAATGATCAAGAAAGATATGCTAATTTACAGAAGAATTAAATGGCTTATGTATAATGCTGGCACACAAAGTCAAATTTATAATAATATACTTTCAAGAAGTTAACTTTAAAGCCAGGTATGGTGGTGCATGCCTGTAATTATAGCACTTAAGGAACTGAGGCAGGAAGATTCCTTCAAGTTTGAGGCCAGCATAGGTTATTATATAGTGAGTTCTAAGCCAGTGTGGCCTACATAGCTAGATCCTGTCTCAAAAAAAAAAAAAAAAAAAAAAAAAAAAAAAAAAAGTTGACTGGAGAAATGGAGAAAGGTGTGTGTCTGTGAAGCCTAAGGACCCAGGTTGAACTCCCCAGAACCCACATATGCCAGATGCACATGGTGGCACATGCATCTGGAGTTTCTTTGCACCAGCTAGAGGTCCCAGTGCAGCCACTCTCTCTGTCTCCTCTCTCATAAATAAAAAGAAAAAGAAGAAAAAGAATTTTAAATAAAAAAGCTCTGAAAAGATAGTGAGAGATTTACCTCTCCACAGTATATCAAATTGAAGCTCTCTAAAAGTCTTTATACCATGTATATCTCCATTATTTGATAGTGATATGAAGATGGAATACAGAACACAGTAAGTTATTTTTAAATGCTGGTAATTTAAAATAATGGGAAATTTTTAATTTAAAAATGAAATTCAACATATGAAAAGGAAGCCCTAAGAACTGGCTGACTTCCACAATTGTTAACAATATTAGAAAGTCTTGGGCTGGAGAGATGGTTTAGCTATTAAAGTGCTTACCTGCAAGTCTAAGGACCCATGTTTGACTCCCCAGATTCCACATAAGCCAGATACACAAGGTGACACATGTACAAGGTTGCTCATGCACACAAAGTGGTGCATGCATTGGGAGTTCAATTGTAGTAGCTGGAGGCCCTGATGTGCCCATTCTCTCTCTCATAAAAAAATTGTAATAAAAAGCCAGGCATGGTGGTGCACACCTTTAATCCCAGCACTTGCGAAGCAGAGGTAGAAAGATCACTGTGAGTTTGAGGCCATCCTGAGAATACATAGTAAATTTCAGGTCAGCCTGGACTAGAGGGAGATCCTACCTTGAAAACCCAAAGTGAATAAATAAATAAATAAAATAAATATTTAAAAAAAAAAAGAAAGTCTTGCCTCCTAATGAGTAACCATTTTGGTTTTGTTATTCTGGTTTTTGTGAGTTTTCCTTTTATAATATAGCTGCTCTCAAAGGATATGCTCATGTTCTATGCAACACTACTTCATGGCATTCTTCTATGCAATATCTACCAACATGAGTATTCCCTGTTAAATTTTAAACTCTTCTGTGTCATGCATTGCTGTTGCTTAGGTATGGAGAAATATAGCTCATCTCCACTCAGCTGTAGGCCACAGACTGACCAAAACAAGTCATTGCATAAATGTCTTTTCTTCCTTTTCTGCATATAAGTTATTTTCAAACCAGTAACTTCACTTTAGTTCATTATAATTTCCTAGAATTACAGCTGGCCATGGTGGCTCATGCCTTTAATCCCACTACTAGGAAGCCTGAGATAGGAGGACCATAAATACCATTAGTTGAAGTCCAGCCTGGGCTACAGAGTAAGTTTCAGGCCAGCCTGAGGTAGAGTGAGATCCTGACTCAAAACAACAACAAAAAGTTCCTAGAGAGCTAGGCGTGGTGGCGCATAGCTTTAATCCCAGCACTTGGGAGGCAAAGGTAGGAGGATTGCCATGAGGCCACCCTGAAAATACAGAGTGAATTACAGGTCAGCCTGGGCTAGAGTGAGACCCTACCTAAAAAAAAAAAAAAAAAAAGAAAGAAAGAAAGAAAGAAAAAGAAAGAAAGAAAGAAAGAAAGAAAGAAAGAAAGAGTGACTAGAATTTCCCATTTTCTCTCTAACTGCCTCTTTCTCTTTCAGATAAATAAATATTTTAAAAGGGGGGGTCTGAAGAGATTACTTAGTGGTAAAGGCACTTGGCTTACAAAGCCAAAGGACCCAGGTTTAATTCCCCAGGACCCATGTAAGCCAGATACACAAGGTGGTGCATGCATCTGCAGTTCATTTACAGTGGCTAGAGGTCCTGGCATGCCCATTCTCTATCTGCCCCCACTCAAGTAAATAAATAAAAAATTTTAAATATGTTCCTAGAATTTCATCAGCTAAAAGAAATGCCAATTTAGTGGACATATTTTGAAACTGGAGTTTTCATTGTTTATGAGACATGTGGCCAGCCCCTTCTCTGGAATTCAGATTTCTACCCGTGTGTACAGCTGCTTTCCTTGGGATTTGCAGTTTTCGGCAATTTTGAATGTCAGGGTTTTAACATTTTGGGCTGAACTACAGAGTTTAGAGATTTTGGTGTTTGAAATTATGACTCTTAGGTTTGTGATCAACACCAGGTCAAGCTATAGGCATAGGTATAGTCTTTAAGCTGGAGAGGAATACAGAGACCATGGTCACAATTAGAGGAAGGGGAAGGTACTATATCTAAAGCACACAAAATTTGAAGTTGATCATATCCACCCTCAAAACCTGATGCCACCACCTACAGATTATGTGACCTTAGGCAAGTTATCTAGTCTCTCTTGAGCTCCTCCTTTGTAAAAGATGATGATAATTATAAATGTAAATTTATCTAACTTCAACTATTGTTAAAATATTAGTGAATATATAAGATGCAAATAATATCAAATGGTGATTGTTATAAATTATAACATGTTCTGTGAACTGGACAGTATGGTTGCTGTGGGATACCTGGAGGATGCTCACTACCTTCAGGGAAAACTTCCCTAAGGAAGGTTTCTAAATAAACACAGAAGAAGAATATGAATTAGCCAAGATGAGAGAGTGGCAAGAAGCCAGGCCACAGAGGCCAGATCCTCACAGAGGTTGCACGTGAGTAGCAAGGTTGCATTAGAGATAATGATCTCACTCTAGACAAAGCTGCTTTTTCAGAGTCAACAACTTCCTACACTACTGCTTCATTGCCCCTATATTCCAGCTTCCTCATGGTTATTACTCCAGTTCATGTGTAGATAGTTTTTTGCTTGTTTTGATGCTACCATTGGGGAAAATGGAATTTAAAGCTCTATGGCCCATCACTGCTTGGCAAGCTCAGTCTTTTTGCCATTTTAGACTCGTGGAATTTTTTGCTTTGTTTTATCTTGTTTGTGGTGCTGAGAATAAAAACTAGGTTTGCAAAAACAAAACAACAAAAAAACTGGGATTGTATAGTGAGTGCTGTACCACTGAGCTACACACCTATCCTTCCCGTGAAGAATTTTGATTGGCTCAATACAGATTATGGCTTGACTTTTGTTACATTAATCCCCCAGTCAGACAAGAGGGGTCAATGAATCATATCTTTGAAGCTCATTCTACCCCTTTGTGCAGAGTAATAAAGGACTATTCAAAAGAGACTGTGCCTGAATGTCAATGAGAGGGCTAGCAGTGCCTATACTCAAAGTGGGGTCTCCAGAAGAGCAGCATTAGCATCTAGAGGACTTGTTAGAAATGCAGAATTTTTCAAGCCCCACCTCAGATCCATTGAGTCACATTCTGGGTTTTCGTAGAGCTCCTCTGAATATTCAGATGCATAATACACAAAATCATGGAAACTAAACAACACACTACTAAATGATGAATGGGTCAATGAAGAAATCAAGAAGGAAATAAAAAAATTCATGGAGTCAAATGATAATAAGAAAACAACATACAAAACACTTGGGACACAATGAAGGCAGTCCTAAGAGGGAAATTTATAGCTTTAAGTGGCTAAATTAAGAAATTAGAAAGGTCACAGGGAAACAACATAATGCTCCACCTTAAGGCCTTGGAAAAAGAAGAACAAGGCAAACTAAAAATCAGCAGACAGAAAGAAATAATAAAGATTAGGGCAGAAATAGAAACCAAAAAAACAATCCAAAGAATCAATTAAACAAAGACTTGGTTCTTTGAAAGGATAAACAAGATTGATAAACCCTTAACAAACCTGACCAAAAGAAAGAGAGAACAGACACAAATTAATAAAATCAGAGATGAAAAAGGCACCATTACAACAGATACCAGAGAAATTTAAAAAAGCATAGGGACATACTATAAGAACATATACTCCACTAAGTTTGAAAATCTGAAAGAAATGGATGAGTTCCTTGATTCATATGACCTACCTAAATTAAACCAAGATGAGATTAACCACTTAAATAGACCTATAATAACTATGGAGATCCAAGCAGTTATAAAAAAAAAAAATCTCCCAACTAAAAAAAAATCCAGGCCCAGATGGTGTCAATGCTGAATTTTATCGGGTCTTCATGGAAGAACACCAATGCTTCTTAAACTTTTCCATGAGATAGAAGAGGAAAGAACCCTACCAAACTCCTTCTACAAAGCCAGCATCACTCTGATCCCAAAGCCAGACAAAGATAGAACAAAAGAGGAAAATTATAGACCAATCTTCCCCATGAACATAGATGCAAAGATTCTCAACAAAATATTGGCAAACAGAATACAAGAATATATTAGAAAGATCATTCACCCTGACGAAATAGGCTTTATCCCAGAGATGCAGGGATGGCTCACCATATGCAAATTGATAGATGTAATACATTATATAAATGGACTGAAGGATAAAAATCACATGATCACCTCATTAGATGCAGAAAAAGCATTTGACAAAATCCAACATCCCTTCATGATAAAAGTCCTAGAGACTGGGAATAGAAGGAAAATATCTCAACATAATAAACACTAATTATGACAAACCCACAGCCAGCATAATACCAAATGGGGAAAAACTTGAAGCTTTTCCACAAAATCAGGAGCATGAGATAAACCATTTAAATAGACCTATAACAAGTACAGATATCCAAGCAGTTATAAAAAGTCTCCCAAATAAAAAAGTTCAGGCCCAAATGGATTCACTGGTGAATGTTACCAGACCTTCATGGAAGAACTAACACCAACGCTTCTCAAATTTTCCTTAAAATACAGAAAGAAGGAATTCTACCGAACTCCTTCTATGAAGCCAGTATCACCCTGATACCAAAACCAGACAAAGACAAGACAAATAAAGACAATTAGAGAGCAATCTCCCTTATGAATATAGGTGCAAAAATTGTCAACAAAATATTGGCAAACAGAATACAACAATATATCAGAAAGATTATTCACCCCAACCAAGTAGGCTTTATCCCAGAGATGCAGGGATGGTTCAACATACCCAAATTGATAAATGTAATACATCATATAAATGGTCTGAAGAACAAAAATCACATGATCATCTCAATACATGCAGAAAAGGCATTCAACAAAATCTTACATCCCTTCATGGTAAAAATATTACAGAAACTGGGAATAGAAGGAACATATTTCAACATAAAAAAGGCTATTTACGTCAAACCTACAGCCAACATAATACTAAATGGGGAAAAACTTGAAGCCTTTCCACTAAATTCAGGAATAAGATGAGGGTGTCCACTGTCCCCACTTTTATTTAATAGTACTGGAAGTCTTAGCTATAGCAATAAGGCAAAAGACACTCAAAAAAGTGACACAAATTGGAAGGGAAGAGATCAAATTATCATTATTTGCAGATGATATGATTCTATACATAAAGGATGCTAGAGACTGTACAGCAAACTGTTGGAGCTGATAAACAATTTTAGTAACATAGCAGGATACAAAATAAACACACATCTTTCCTATACACTAACAACAAACATGCAGAGGATGAATTCAGGGAATCCCTCCCATTCACAATTACAGAAAGAAAAGAAAAGAAAGAAAGAAAGAAAGAAAGAAAGAAAGAAAGAAAGAAAGAAAGAAGAAAAGAAAGAAAAGAAAAGAAAAAGGAGGGAGGGAGGAAAGAAAAGAAAAGAAAAGAAAAGAAAAGAAAAGAGAACAAACGAACATTGGAATAAACTTAACCAAGGATGTGAAGGCTCTCTATAATGAGAACTTTAAAACACTTCAGCGAGAAATTGCAGAAGACACCAGGAAACAGAAAGACATCCCATGTTCTTGAATTGGAAGAATCAATATTGTGAAAATGTCAATCTTACCAAAAGTGATTTACACATTCAATGCAATCCACATTAACATTCCAATGGTATTCTTCACCAAAATAGAAAAAAACAAGCCTAAAATTCATTTGGAAGCACAAAATACCTGAAATAGCCAAAACAATTTTGAGCAACCAACATATGGCTGGTGATATCACCTTACCAGATATTAAGCTATATTACACAGCAATAGTAACAAAAACAGCATAGTACTGCAACAAATAAAGACATGAAGATTAATGGAACACAATAGAGGACCCAAATGTCAATCCAGGCAGCTACAGCCATCTGATTTTTGACAAGAATGCCAAAAATATTCATTGGAGAATAGACAGCCTTTTCAACAAGTGGAGCTGGGAAAACTGGATATCTATATGTAGAAGGATGAAAATACATCCTTATCTTTCTCCATGCACAAAAATCAAGTCCAAGTGGATCAAGTCCAAGTGGTCCAAGGGACCTTAATATCAGACTTAAAACTCTGAAACTGCTAGAGGAAAAGGTAGGGGAACCTCTTCAACACATTTTCATAGGCAATGACTTTCTGAATATAAACTCAATGACTCAGGAAATAAAGCCACTAATCAACCACTGGGATCTCATGAAATTACAAAGCTTTTGTACAGCAAAGGACACTGTGAATAGGGCAAAGAGACAACCTACAGAATGGGAGAATATCTTTGCCATCTACACATCTGACAGACGATTAATATCCAGAATATACAAAGAACTCAAAATAACAGAACTATAAGAAATCAAACAACACAGTTAAAAAGTGGGGTATGGAACTAAACAGAGAGTTCTCATCAGAAGAAATACCAATGGCATATAAACATCTAAAAAAGTGTACTACATCCTTAGCCATTAGGAAAATGAAAATTAAAACTACTTTGAGAATCCATCTCACTCCTGTCAGAATGGCTACCATCAAGAAAACAAATGACAATAAGTGTTGGCAAGGATGCGGAAAAAGGGGAACACTTTTACATTGTTGGTGGGAATTTAATCTGGTACAGCCATTGTGGAAATCAGTGTGGAGGTTCTTGAGACAGCTAAAAATAGATTTACCAAATGATCCAGCTATACCACTCCTAGGCATATATCCTAATGACTCTTCTCACTACCTTATGGATTCTTGCACAATCATGTTTATTTCTACTCTATTCACAATAGCTAGGAAATGGAACCAGCCTAGATGTCCCTCCACAGATGAATGAATAATAAAGATGTGGTACATTTACACAATGGAGTTCTATTCAGCGGTAAAGAAAAATGAAATTATGAAAATTGCAGGGAAATGGGTGGATCTGGAAAGGATTATATTAAGTGAGGTAACCCAGGCTCAGAAAGCCAAATGTCACATGTTCTCTCTCATATGTGGATCCTAGCTACAAATGTATAGACTTGTGTGTGATCTGGAACCAAAAATAGGTGCCAGAAACCAGTAAGCTGGTAAAAGGCCATAAGGGAGGGAGGAAAGGGAAGGACTTAAGTGTATGGTATTGTACATAGGTAAGTAGAAGAACAGATTACAGGGAGGGGAATGGCCTAAGCAAGGCAATGGGAAGAGAATGCATAAAAGAAGGGCAGGGGGAGGGTCAATCTAAATTCAAGATATTGTGAATAAGACTTATGTAAACCTACTTTTTGAATAATGGCACATCTAGACGCTGTAGACTGTTACTAGAAAATTTTCAGTGCCTGGGATGGGATACCTTCCAGTGAGTTGTTGGCCAAGAAGGTCCTGGAAGCCTCCAAAACATTAAAGGTTATTGCCAAAGAACTTGGTTTCCCTTGAGAAACACATAGTAAGACCCTATTGCTGAAGACATCTCTTGCCTGAGAGGCAAGGTCACTGAGAAAGCAAGTTGGTGCTGAGCAGAAAACCTTCTCCCTGTAGACCAGCCAACTGAAAGCTGGAAAAAGCTGCACTGCATGCAGCTGTATGGGAGACAGAAGTCAGCAGCAGTGAAAACAGTAGACACTGAATATTCAAGTTTGGCCATACAGGCCCAATGACTGAACGGGTGCAATAGTGGCATGTCTACTCTTGGGGTAACCAACTGCTCCATAATTGGACTGAAGGCCCTCTCTACGGGAGGGAACACATAGCTGGTACTGAAAAACCTAAGCAAAAGTCTATGGCAGGTGAGGGCATGAGCCTTAGGGGTATAAAGCCTGTCTTGTCTGACTAAATGTATATATTATTCCCACCAAGCTGCCCTGGGGGCACTATACTTAATGTTCATGTTCACATATTAATGCTACTTTCACTTCTGGTTAGAGAAGCTTCTCTTTTCAGATGGCGATGACCACTGGGATGACCCAAAAGGCAACATAGTGCTGAGAAGAAGGGATAGAGGAGTGCCCAACATTGAATCACCTCTGTCACACCCTCCAAGGCTCAGAGACCATTGCAGAAGAGGGGGCAGATAAAATGGATGAGCCAAAGGAAGGGTATGACTTCTTACAATGCAACTGCCAAGACAGAAATTGGACTCAATATCCATGACCTTGCAGTGCCTAGAAATACCTTCGCAAGACCCTCAAAATAGAAGAAAAAGATGATGACATCAAATTAAAAGAAAGACTAATGGAGAGAGGGAGGGGATATGATGGAGATTGGAGTTCTAAAGTGGAATGGGGGAAGGGGAGGGAAATATCATATGTTTTTTGTATGTAAGTATAGAAGGTGTCAATAAAAATAATAATAATAAAAATAATAATTAAAAAAAGATATTCAGGACACTATGAAAAAAACTCTACTCCATAAAACAGGAGAATATGGAAGAAATGGATAAATTCCTAGACACATATCACCTACCAAACCTAAGCCCAGAGCAGATTAATTTCCTAAACAGACCCATCACACCCTTCGAGATTGAAGAGGTAATAAAACACCTCCCCAAAAAGAAGATTCCAGGACCAGATGGTTTCTCAGCAGAATTCTACCAAACCTTCATGGAAGAACTGAAACCAATTCTTCTCAAACTGTGCCACACAATTGGAGAACAGGGAGAGATCCCCAACTCCTTTTATGAAGCTAGTATCACCCTAATTCCAAAACCAGGCAGAGATGCCACAAGAAAGGAAAATTATAGGCCCATTTCTCTAATGAACATAGACGCAAAGATCCTGAACAAAATTCTTGCAAACCCAATTCAACAGTACATCAAAAGCATTATCCACCTTGATCAAGTAGGCTTCATCCCTGGAATGCAGGGATGGTTCAACATATGGAAATCTATCAATGTAATACACCACATAAACAAGCTAAAACACAAAAACCACATGATCATTTCAATAGATGCAGAGATGGCCTTTGACAAAATACAACATCACTTCATGATCAAAACACTGGAGAGAATTGGCATAGATGGCCCATATCTCAACATAATAAAGGCTAGATATAAAGCACCTAAAGCCCAAGTAATTCTAAATGGGGAGAGACTGAAGGAATTCCCATTGAGGTCAGGAACAAGACAGGGGTGTCCACTCTCACCTCTGCTCTTCAACATAGTGCTAGAAGTATTAGCTCAAGCAATAAGACAGGAGAAAGAAATCAAAGGGATACAAATTGGAAAGGAAGAAGTTAAGTTAGCCCTATTTGCAGATGACATGATTCTATACATAAGTGACCCAAGAACTTCCATCTCAAAACTCTTAAAGGTGATTAGCGCCTTCAGCAAAGTAGCAGGATATAAAATCAATGCACAGAAATCAATAGCCTTTCTGTATGCAAAGGACAAAGAGACAGAAAAAGAAATAACTAACATCGTCCCATTTTCAATTGCAACAAAGAAAATAAAATGCCATGGAATAACATTGACTAAGGAAGTGAAAGATCTATACAATGAAAACATAAAAACTCTCAAAAAAGAAATTGAGGAGGACTTGAGAAAATGGAAAGACCTCCCATGCTCCTGGATTGGTAGAATTAACATTGTGAAAATGGCAATCTTACCAAAAGCACTCTATAGATTCAATGCAA
This sequence comes from Orientallactaga sibirica, assembly GCA_036365145.1. NCBI lineage: Eukaryota > Metazoa > Chordata > Mammalia > Rodentia > Dipodidae > Orientallactaga > Orientallactaga sibirica. The sequence continues at coordinate 319,258 of JAEOAD010000418.1, forward strand.
TGCTGATAAAAATCCCCACTTCCTTCTTCAATGAGATAGAAAAAACTATCTCAAAATTTATATGGAAAGGCAGAAGGCCTCGGATATCCAAGCTCATCCTCAGCAAAAGAAATACCTCTGGAGGCATCACCATACCTGATCTAAAGCTATACTACAAAGCCATTGTAATAAAAACAACATGGTACTGGCATAAAAGCAGGAATATAGACCAATGGAACAGAATTGAAGATCCAGATTTTGGATCAAATAACTACAGCTACTTGATATTTGACAAAGGCCCTTCCAATGCAGAATGGAGAAAAGACAGCATCTTCAACAAATGGTGCTGGACAAACTGGACAACCATATGTAGGAAAATGAAACTCGACCTGCACATCTCTCCATGCACAAAAATTAAGTCCAAATGGATCAAAGACCTTAATATAAAACCAGAAACACTGCATCTACTGGAAGAAAAAATAGGAGGAAATTTCCGTGACATAGGAGTGGGAAAAGATTTCCTGAACAAAACCGCAGCAGCTCAGGAAATTAAACAATCACTCAACCATTGGGATCTCATGAAGCTGAACAGCTTTTTCACTGACAAACATACTATAACCAAAGCCAGCAGATTACCCACAGAATGGGAGAATATTTTCACCAGCTATACATCTGACAGAGGCCTGATTTCTAGAATCTACAAAGAACTCCAAAACCTAAACAATAAACCACCAAACAACCCACTCACAAAGTGGGGCAGAGAACTGCACAGGGAGTTCTCAGAGGAAGAAATACAAATAGCAAATGCACATTTAAGAAAATGTTCAACATCCCTAATCATCAGGGAAATGCAAATTAAAACATCAGTGAGATTCCACCTTACCCCAGTAAGGATGGCTAACATAAAAAAAAAAAAATGAAAACAAATGCTGGCGAGGTTGTGGAGAAATAGGAACAAGTTTTCACTGCTGGTGGGAATGTAAAATGGTTCAACCATTATGGACAGCTATATGGAGACTCCTGAAAAGGATGACCATAGACCTACCAATGGATCCAGTTATTCCCTTGTTGGGCATTTACCCTAAAGGCTCCAAACCTCAAACCAGAGACATTTGCTCAACCATGTTTATAGCTGCTCAATTCATAATAGCACAAAGCTGGAATCAACCCAGGTGTCCATCACTAAATGAATGGATAACAAAGATGTGGTATATCTACACTATGGAATTCTATGTAGCAGTAAGGAAAGATGAAATAAGGAAATTTGAAAAAAAAAATGGTCAAACATGGAACAGATCATCCTCAGTGAGCTCACCCAAGAACAAAAAGATAATCGTCGCATGGTCTTGTTTATCTGTCGCTCCTAACCTGAATCTATATGACATGCAGCTAAACCTAACAAACACTCTGAGGACCAGACAAGGGGGGGAGGGATGGGGGTAAGGTAAGGGTGGGAGGGAACGAGAGGGTGGGGGGAAGGACAAAGGCAGGGATACAATTGGGACCCAAAAGGAAAAGATGCTATAAAAACCTTTACTCTGAACAATAGGCTAAAACATTGATCCTTCAGCAGGCCCGCAGAGGGAACACCCAAATCACAGGAATCTGGAGAGAGCATCATGAAGGCTAACCCTAATCTTGTCCTGCTTCTCTCTCACTCTCTCTTCCTACCTCTCCTCTCTATACACACTTCCTCTATAATATTATCTATCTTTTTCTTCCCTCACCTTTCTAGGTGCAGACTTGAAACTCCCAGTGCCAGCACAGGGTTAAACTCGACAATGAGCTCTTGATCTGAGACACCTACAAGGTTACCCCCCCCAAAAAAAGACAGACTTCTGTCAGAGTTCTTGGTGACCCACCAAAGATTAATGGTAAGTCCCTACTGTCGAAGATAGCATACGTGTGTGAGACCAAACACAGAGAGACCTGGCCAGAATCTGGAAGAAGGTCAGTCCCCAGACAGTTAGCTAGTCTAGTACCAGAGGGTGCTATATGAGCAACTGGGGGAAAATGTACGACATTGGTCCAAACAACTTGCAGTCTAAGATACCCAGCAGAAAACAACTTGACATAATGCTCATACAAGTGCAGTAGTGGCAAACAGCCATGGTGGGTAACCAACTGCTCTTGATTTGGCTAACAGATCCACTCAGTGGAATGCAACTCATTGCTGGAACTGGGAAATAAGTCAAAACCAGGTACAAAAAATAAGCTCAGTCTCCAAGAGCAAGATACCACCAAATGTGGGCTAGAAGAGAGCCAATGCATATAAAATTCCCTCCAAAACATTGATGGTCATCCCTTCTACTTAGTTCTAACTTTTCTCTCTGTTGGAGAATTTGCTTATCTTTTTTCAGGTGGACAACGAACCTGAAGGGAGGATCAGCTAACCACACCTCACCAGGGCCCCAGCTGAAACCATAGAAGAATACAGGGGAAGGGCAAGAGTTCAGCGTTCATGGTGATCACGACACCAGAAAAAGGCTGAAGGAGATAAACACAAGGAACATCCAACTCCAACTAAGCCAGATATCCAGACACAGAGGCTCCCAAAACCTCATCACTGAAACAGAACTAAAATTACCCCAATGTGGCTCAGGGAAACTCGCGGAAGAGGGGTGGAAAGATTGTTAGAGTCACAAGTTGGGGCATTATGCATAGAGACTGGGGCCTACACTTCAGAACTCTTGACTAACCTCATAATGCACGACCCACATTCCCCATTGATGAGGGTCCCTTTGAAAGTGGGAGGACAGGCAGGAGGACAATGGAACCAATACTATGAATGTAAAATCAGAATAATATAAAAAATGAAAAAAAAAAGATCAAACATAAGAATTCAGAGTGTACTAGAAGGACAAGAATTTCACTCCAAAGGCATAGTAGGCAGTTTCAACAAAATCATAGAAGAAAACTTCCCCCAAATTGTAAAGAAATGCCAATGCAGATACAGGAAGCCTTTAGAAGACCAGACAAAACCTGTAAAGAACCTTTCCTCTCCATATTATAATTAAATTACCAAACACACAAACCAAAGAAAATATATTGAAAGCAGTTAGAAAAATCAAGTCACATTCAAAGGAAGCCCATCAGGATCACAGCAGATTACTCAAGGGCTTGGAGTGAAAGATAACAACTGTCAACCAAGGTTATTTTATTCTGCAAAGCTATCTATCCAAATTGATGGAGAAATAAGGACATTCCACAACAAAATCAGGCTAAAAGAATATTGGAAGACAAAACAATTCTACAGAAAATACTTGAAAGGATCCTCCATGCTGAAGAGAAAGAAAAGCACACATATAAGGAACCCAGAAAAAATAAACCATCCTCAAATACTAGCTAATACAAGAGATCAAAGGTAAAACCAGAAGAACTACAAAACAAGAAAAAATGGCAAAAGTTACACACCTTTCAATAATAACTCTTTATATCAATGGCCTCAATACCCCACCCAAAAGACATAGGTTTGTAGACTGGGTTAAAAAGCAGGATTCTTCAATTGGTTGACTCCAAGAAACTCATCTTTCTACAAAGGATGTACACTATCTTAGGGTGAAAGGTTGGAAAATGGTGTTTCAAGCAAATGGGCCTAGAAAACAAGCAGGGGTCACTATCCTAACATCTGACAGGGTAGACTTCAGACCAACATTAGTTAGGAAAGATAAGTAAGGTCACTTTATATGGATTAAAGGAACACTCCAACAGGAGGACATTACAATCCTAAACATATATGCATCTAACATGGGGGCTCCCAATTTCATCAAACAAATGTTTTTAGAACTAAGGTCACAGGTAACACCAAACACAGTTGTAGTGGGTGATTTCAATACCCCACTCTCATTAATTGACAGGTCATCCTGGCAAAAAATAAACAGAGATGCATCTGGATAGAATGAAGTCATAGAACAAATGGACCTAACAGATATATATAGGACACTTCATCCCAATGCTGCAGAATACACATTCTTTTCAGCAACACATGGTATATTCTCTAAAATGAACATGGATGCAAAAATTCTCAACAAAATATCAGCAAACAGAATACAACAATACATCAGAAAGATCATTCACTCCAAGCATATAGGCTTTATCGCAGAGATGCTGGGATGGTTCAACGTATGCAAATCGATAAATGTAATACCATGCTTCTTAAATTTATCCATAAAAAAGATGAGGAAGGAATCCTACCAAATTCCTTCTATGAAGCCAGCATCACCCTGATTTACTGTCCCCACTTTTATTTACTATAGTTCTGGAAGTCTTAGCCATACCAGTAAGGCAAGAGACATTCATAAAAGGATACAAATTGGAAAGGAAAGATCAAGTTATTATTTGCAGATGATATGATTCTATACATAAAGGACCCTAAAGACTCTAGCAGCAAACTGTTAGAGGTTATAAACCCCTGTAGCCATGTAGCAGGATACAAAACAAACACACAGAAATCGGTATCTTTCCTATATGCTAACAACAAACACACAGAGGTTGAAATCAGAGAGTCACTCCCATTCACAACTGCATCAAAAAAATAATAAAGTACCTTGGAATAAACCTAAGCAAGGAAGTGAAGGATCTCTACAATAAAAATTTTTAAACACTCAAGTGAGAAATTGCAGAAGACACTAGGAAATGGAAAGACATCCTTTGTTCTTGGATTAGAAGTATCAATATTGTGAAAATGGCAATCTTTCCAAAATCAATCTACACATTTAATGCAATACCCATTAAAATTCCAATGGCATTATTCATGGAAATAGAGAAAACAATCCAAACATTCATTTGTAAGCAAAAAAAAAAAAAAAAAAAACCCTCAAATATCTAAAACAATTTTGAGCAACAAAAATAAGGTTGGTGTTATCACCATACCTGATTTTAACCTATATTACAAAGCTGTAGAAACAAAAACAGCATGGTACTGGCACACAGACATGCAGATCAATGGAACAAAATAGAGGACCCAATTGTAAATTTGGGTAGCTATATCCACCTGATCTTCAACAAAAATGCCAAAAATACTCATTGGAGAAAAGACAGCCTCTTCAGAAAATGGTTCTGGAAAAACTGGATTTGTATCTGTAGAAGGATTAAAATAGATCTTTATCTCTCTTCATGCACAAGAATTAAATCCAAATGGATCAAAGACCTTAATATCAGACCTGAAATTCTGAAATTGCTAGAGGAAAAAGTAGGGAAAACCTATCTACATATTGGTCTTGGCAAAGCCTTTCTGAATATAACTCCAATTGGTCAGGAAATAAAACCACAGATCAACCACTAGGACCTCATGAAATTACTAAGATTTTGTACAGCAAAGGACACTGTGAATAGAGCACAGAGACAACCTGCAGAGGATTAATATCTAGGATATACAAAGAACTCAAAAAAGTAAATAATAAGAAATCAAACAACTCAATTAAAAATGAGCTATGGAACTAAATAGGGAGTTCTCAAAAGTAGAAATATAGATGGCATATAAACATCTAAAAAAAATGTTCTACAACCTTAGTCATCAGGGAAATGCTGATTAAAACTATGTTGAGATTCCATCTCACTCTGTCAGAATGGCAACCATCATGAAAACAAATGACCATAAATGCTGGTAAGGATGTGGAAAAAGAGGACCCTTTTTACACTGTTGGTGGGAATGCATTCTGGTTGGTTCAGCCATTGTGGAAATCAGTGTGGAGGTTCCTGAGACAGCTAAAAATAGATTTACTATATGACACAGCTATACCACTCCTAGGCATATATCCTAAGGACACATCTCACTACCTTAGAGAGACTTGCTCAACCATGTTTATTGCTGCTTTATTCACAATAGCTAGGAAATGGGACCACCCTATTGTCCCTCAACTGGTGAATGGATAATGAAGATGTGGCATATTTACACAATGCAGTTCCAGTCAACGGTAAAGAAAAATGAAATTTTGAAATTTTCAGGAAAAATGGACGAATCTGGAAAGGATTATACTTAGTGAGGTAACCCAGGCCCAAAAAGCCAAATGTCATATGTTCTCTCTCATATCTGGATTCTAGCTACAAATGATTGGACTTGTATGTGAGTAGGAATAAAACTCAGTAGCATAGGCCAGTAAGCTAGAAAGGGGACATAAGGGGAATAGAAAGGGAGGGGGGGACTTAATAGAATGGTATTGTATATATGTAAATAGAAGAACAGATTAATGGGGGTGAAAATGCCTAAGTGAGGTCGGGGGGAAGATTGAGTAAAGGAAAGGTAGAGGGAGGGCTAATAAAAATCTAAGAGGATACAGATAAGTCATGTGGAACCCTACTTTTTTTGGATAATGGAACACTCAGAAGCCATAGAATATTACTAGAAAATTTTTAGGGATGGGATGCCTTCTAGAGAGTTGTTGGCCAGGGAGGTCACTGATACCTCCAAAACATTATAGGCCACTGCCAAGGCTCTTGGTTTCCCACCAGGAATAGATGGTAAGGAATAGATAGCTGAAGATTCCACATACTTGGGCTGCAAGGTCACTGAGAAATCCTGCTGGAGCTTAGCTGAAAACCTCCTTCATATAGACCAGCTGACAGAAAGGTGAAAAAAAACTACACTGCATGCAGTTCAATAGGAGAGAGAGAAATCACCAATGGAGATACTCAACAGTGGACACTGCAGGCCTTAAATTTGGCCAGCCAGGCCAAATGAGCCAACGGGTGCAACAGTGACATGTCTGTTATGGGGGAAACCAACTGCTCTCTAATTGGACTGGCAACCTGCTCCATGGGAGGGAACACATCCCTGATACTGAAAACCTACAACAGGGTAGTCAGCTCCAGGGGTGTAACATCTGTTGTTGTCTTGCTAAATGTATATACTATGCTCACCAAACTGCTCAGTAAGCACTTCTCTTAATGTTCATACCCATATATTTATTAATGCTACTTTCACTTTTGGTTAGAGAAGCTTCTCTTTTCAGATAGCAGTGAACTTAGGATGACTCAGAAGGCACCGTGGTGCTGAGAAGAAGTAACAGAGGAGTGCTCAGCACTGAAATATTTCTGTCATATTGTCTGTCATATTGTAGAAGAGGTGGCAGAAAGAATGTAAGAGCCGCTGGGCATGGTGGCACGTGCCTTTAATCCCAGTACTTGGGAGGCAGAGGTAAGAAGATTGACATGAGTTCAAGGCCACCCTGAGACTGAATTCCAGGCCAGCCTGGGCTTGAGCGAAACCCTACCTCAAAAAAAACAAAAATGAAAAAACAAAAACAAGAATGTAAGAGCCAAAGGAAGATTAGGACTCCTTACAACGTGCTCCTCCAGACACAAAATGGCCTGGATATACATGACCTCATAGTGCTTGACACTACCTACACAAGACCATCATAATAGGAGGAAAAGATCATGACATCAAAATAAAAGAGAGACTGATTGAGAGGGGGAAGCGTTATGCTGGAGAGTGGATTTTTAAAGGAAAAAGTGGGGGGAGGGAGGGAATTACCATGGGATATTATCTGCGATTATGGAAGTTATCAATAAAAAAAGTAAATTGAATTTAAAAAATGGGGCATAGTGGTGCATGGCATTAATCCCTGCACTCTGGAGGCAGAGGTAGAAAGATCACTTTGGAATTGAATTCAAGGCCAGCATGAGAGTATAGAGTGAATTCCAGGTCAGCCGGGGATAAAGCAAAACCTGACCTCAAAATACCAAAAAGAAAAGAAAAGGAAAAAAAATTCAAGACATATGCTGGTTAAGGAGTTAATTGTAAACATTGGGCTGTGGAGAGGTGGTTTATTGGTTAGAGAGTTTGCCTGCAAAGCCAAAAGACCCAGATTTGGTTATTGAGTACCCATGTAAAGCCAGATGCAAAAGGTGGTGCAAGGTTCTGGTGTTTGTTTACAGTGTCTGGAAGCCCTGACCTACCCATTCTTGTTCTCTCTATCTCTCAAATAAATAAATATAAATATAATTTTTAATTGGCAAGCTAAAAACAAAAGTGGCAAGCTATCTCATAGCCTGTGGCCATCACCTTCCCATACCCATGAAATTAGAATGGTTGGAGATAACACTCAAGTGACAGTAGTTTTTTTTTTTTGTTTTGTTTTTGTTTTTGTTGTTGGTGGTTTTTAAGGTAGGGTCTCACTCTAGCCCAGGCTGACCTGGAATTCACTATGTAGTCTCAGGGTGGCCGAAACTCATGCTGATCCTCCTACCTCTGCCTCCCAAGTACTGAGATTAAAGGTGTGTGCCACTATGCCCAACCAGTAATTTTTTTTTAATCCAGATAATTCTGGTGTAAACCAAAGTAGAGAACCATTGCTTAAACCTGGATTTCTATGTGGCTCCCACTCTATCCTCTAGCAAATAGAAGGCATAGACTTTGAAGTTGACAGATCAAATCCTGGTATAACCTTTCAGTTAGTTAACTCATAGGATTTTTTTCCCTTAGTGCGAGGGTTGAACTCAGGATCTTGCTTATGCTAAGCACGCACTCTATCACTTCCCTATATCCTCAACTATCTAGTTTTATTTTCACAAAATAGGCATAATAATTTCCTTACAGTGTTTTATTAAAAAAAATTAGGGCTGTACAGATGGCTAAGCAGTTAAAGGAGCTTGCTTGCAACATCTGACAGCCCTGATTCAGTTCCCCAGCATCCACATAAAACCAGATGCTCAGAGTGGTGAATGCATCTGGAACTCCTTTGCAGTGGCAGGAGGCCCTGTGTACTCATATCTACTCTCTTTCTGTCTTTCTTTCTCAAATAAATAAATAAATATATTAAAAATACAAATAGCTATCTGCCACATAGTTGACATTGTAAATTATGCAAATTATGGATGTATCTACTAAAATTGGCATATGACCATTGTAGCAAAAATGGAGAAAAGTGCATTGGTTTTGTTAAGGAGAAAGTAAATACAATGTAAGATATATGGTATAATTGGATAACTTAATGAGTATAATTGTGATGTAACAAAAATATACATTTATTTGCCCTTATTTCTGACACAGAGCTTCTATATACCTCAGAATTTCCTGCATTATGGGATCTTTTGTTCTAAGGAGGTGACTCCTGGTGGGCTCATAGGCAGTATCAGGATGGTGTTGGTCACCAGAAACACCAAGTCATGGTTACTAATGTGGAACATCCAAGGAGGGAGAAGGGCTGGAGACTGAATTCCTACTTGTCATACTGCATGATGAAGTCTCCCTAAATACTGCAGAGTTTAAAGAGTTTCTATACCAAACCCATCCATGTGCTCTCAGAGTGCCTCACTCCAACTCTACAGGGATGGAAGAAGCTCCTGTATTTAGACCTGTTGCACTCAGGTTCACATTGCTGGTAGAAATCAACCAACCAAGAGGAGCTTGTGGGGAAAAAAAGAGGTTTATTTTGGCTTACAGGCTCAAGGGGACGCTCCACTATGGCAGGGGAAAATGATGGCATGAGCAGATGGTAGACATCACCCCCTGGCCACCATAAAGTGGACAACAGGAACAGGAGAGCATGCCAAACACTGGCAAGGGAAAACTGGTTATAAAACCCATAAGCCTGCCCCCAACAATACACTGCCTCCAAGAGGCATCAATTCCCCAATCCCCATCAGCTGGGAACCTAGCATTCAGAACACCTAAGCTTATGGAGGACACCTGAATCAAACCACCACAAGGCCCTTCCAAACCTCACTCTAGATACCTCTCCATCTGTTCACTGGTCTGTATCCTTTATCATATCCTTTATAACAAAACAACAGCTGTGCTTTCTGAACTGAGCCATCATGGCAAATTATCAGGTCTGAGGAAAGGATTATCACAGCCTGCAATTTTTAGTCCAGTGAAAAAGGAGTAACTCCTACTCAAGATCCACTACTTGCCAGGGGCATCTGAAGCAGGAGTAGTCATGTGACACTGAACGCTTAGCCTGCAGGCTCTGTGTAGATTGTGTCAGATGGGAAGTATTGAGCAGAGAAAAATAATTTGGTTTACCTTTTTAGTTAGTATCAGAAGCTAATATTTTTTTCTCTCATATATGAACCCAAACTGAACAAGAACATGAAAAAATGTGAAACTTTTTCTCTGATAAATCTTCTCTCTTTTTCTGGGTAGTTTTGAATGTATGCCTTTGTGAAAGGATAGAATAGCTAACAAGAATTCACCTATGCCTCTTTATCCATTTCCCCCTGAATAAGTGCCCAGTAGCAACATTGAAATCATATGCTCTTTCAGTAGCAAACGGCAAGAGTATTTGGAAACAGAAATGGATGGGAGGAAAGGGAGAGGAAAATCAGTGTTTCATATCAGTCCAGGCAGAGCACAGTGAAAGGACAAAATCAGAGCACAGTGCTTGTCAGTGAGGTAGATTATAGTGAAAAGAAGCAATTAACCACATGCAATCTTATTTGTTTGTTTGTTTGTTTTTATGTTTGGCACAGAATCTCTTGTAGCCCAGGTGGGCTTTAAATTTGCTATGTATCTGAGGATGATCTTTAACTCTGGCCATAATGCTTCTATGTCCCAGGTGCTGGAATTACAGTTATGCTGAATTTGATGCAGTGCTAGGGATGGATCACCATGCAGCATGCATACTAGGCAAGCACTTTACCATCTGAGCCACTTCCCCAGACAAACCACACGAAATCTTGACTGGTGAAGAGAAGTATATCAAGTAGCTGGATAATCAAAGCAGAACTGTGAAAAGTCAAGCTCTCTCCCTGCTTGTAGTGCTCAAGAATGAGAGGAGGATACACCTGGTGAGTGTGCCTGAGGCTTGCTGAACTGCTGTGTCTCTAATCCTAGGTGTCATTCAAAGGAAAAAAACAGAGAACAACACATTTTTCAAGCTTCTATCTCAAACTTGTATCCTGAATGTGACCTTCACTGGACTTCAAAAATATGCAAAGAGGAAAAAAAAAAAGCCAAGAAGGAAGAAAAATAGCTACAGATTAGAAAGGGATGAAGTTGTCTTCTAACAACCCAGGAATCCCATGGGGATGCACAGTCTGGGTAATATATGGGAGAGCAGATTCACAGATGTAACAGATTTAGGCATTCTGATCTCTTGTACATATCATGCAACATGCAATATCAATGTGCATGCACTGTTAAGTGCACATAGGACATGTGCACCCCTTACACATCCCTTGCAAATCCAGCAGGTACTGTGGAAAAACCAGCTCAGTAATTTTTTTTTTCCAGGACTGGCACAAGCCAGGTCTTTGCACATGCTAGACAAGTGCTCTACCAACACCAAACCAACAATTGGGAGACTCCAATTTGGTTTGACCTGGGTGAGTCTCTATGGGAACCAATTTGGGCTAACACCCTGTGAGAATAAAGGACCCACCTTTGGGGGAAAAATATACAGAAAATTTGAAGAGACATTTGAAGAGACATATGGCATTTTCTTCCTCCAGCATTCCCAAACATTAACATCTTGGGAAGCTACAGGACTTTAAACAAAATTAAGTTATGGTGTCATACTATTAACCCAATTACAAGCTTTACTTGGAGTTCCCCGTTTTTATTTAAGGCAGATGAGCAGTAAAAAACGACACCTTGAGCAGACCTCAGAGGTTTTCTGTGACATCCACTGATAAAAAAGGAAAGTCCCTCCTCTCACAGGACTGTTATGGAAATTAAATGAAATATAATAGGCTTTGTACTGTGAATTGATATTCAGTGGAATGATCCACATAGAATAGATTTGAATAGAAATTGCCCATAAAAAGGGAATCATTGATAATTGCTATGTTGATATGGTTTTAACATCTTTCTTGCAAAGATCTTTTCTCTAGGACAATTTTGATATTCTAATATTTCCAGCATAGTAAGACACAAGCCTAGCACACACTGCAGCACAAACCTGACAGCCTTGCTATGGGGCACCTTCCCACTCTGTAAGTTGTCCTCTAAATAAACATGTCTAAATTTAGAGTCTTTTCACAAGTGTATTCTAACAGAAATGCCACCCTGTTTTTTAGACTATGCAGACATACAATTTTGTTGCTTTAAGAACCAAAGTTCCTAGTTAAAAATAGATAATCTGAAGAAGTAAATGGCATTGCTTAACATATCTGTGATGTCCCTTTGTTAATGATGGGTAATATTACATTGGCTCATTTACTATAGAAATCCAAAGAAATAAAACAAAAGAACAAAAACATCAAGCATGAAAAAAGTTTATGTTTTTCATTACTTTCAACATATTAGATTAGAAAGTAAGTAAGACATTACAGGTCAGATTTAAGCTCCATTTTCTTCTCCCTCCAAAGAATTCTTGAGAGGCTTTCAATTTTTAAGAAAGATATAGGAGATTATAAAGAAAAAAATAAACAACTGGAATAAAGACATTCTCTTGCATCTTTCTCCCCAAAACCCCCAGCAGTACCCATCATTTTTTCCTAAAGACATTCGTGTTCTTGGCAGTGAAGATATTAGCACCAGTCCCCTCTCTGTTGGCTGGGCTCCATGGTAATCTGCAGTGAGTGCAGGTGTCTGTTCCTGAGCTCTATTTAGCGAAAAAGGTATTAACTTTCAGAATGCAGGAAGGAAAAAGATCTCATCAATGCCACCCAGTATGCTGTTCTCCATCTTTGCCTCCTAAGAACCAGATGAATAGAATCTCTGAATATCTAATGCAATTACATTCTTTCATCAACAGTTTTAGTGCCTTCTTTTGTATGTGGAACTATAGCCTCCTGAAAGACATGCCCATCCTAAACCTGTGATTGTGACTATATTAAAGAAAAAGTTATTCATAGAGCTGAGGGTATAGTTCAGGGGTGGGATACTTGCCTAGCATATGCAAGGCCCTGGGCTTAATTGCCAGCACCTCCCACACAGGAAGTTATTCAAATTCACTTGTGAAAGCACACTAAGGAATATTTTATTCAGGACCCATGGAGATAGGTCTAAGGGCCACTAAAATGGGATTTTGAGGTGGGAGAAACAGAAAGAGAGAGAGAAAAAGATTGGGTTCAGTTCTGAGTGGTTCATGTACAAGGGAGAGTTTATAGCCAAGGAACAGAGTGCAGCTCAGTGAGTAGAAAAATTTCAAGTGGTAATATCAAGAGGAAAGAAGATTCTAGCTAAACAACTCAGGAGAATTCTTGCTGAAGACACACCACTGTGATCAGACATTACTTGGGGTTGGTAAAGGATAAGAAACAAAGATTATCAAGGATGATCAGGTATCCAAAGTAAGAGGTTCTTACTAAACTGAATTAGCAGAGTTCTTTGATAAAACTGAATTTTACAAATACAAAGATGGGTCTAGAAAAAATATTCAGGAGCTTTTATATGTTAAGCCCTAATTGCCAATGTGATATCATTGGAGCCTTCATGGATGGGATTAATCATGAGGATGGAGCCTTCATGGATGGGATTAACCTTTATGAGAAGAGACATGAAAGGATCTCTCCAGCATGAAAGGATACTGCAAGACAGCAATCTGTAAGCCAAGAAGAGGGCCCTCACTAGAATCCAACCATCCTGGAACCCTTATCTATATTTCCAGCCTTCAGAACTGTGAGAAGTGTTCTCTAAGTGTATCATATGAGATCTATCTACAAAGTAAAGCTACTTAATTTTAAAGTTTTTTTAAAAATTTTATTTATTTATTTTAATTTTACATTCATGTTGGTGCCTCTGGTAGCCTCCTCCCTGTCCTCCCCCCTCCAAAGGGACCCTCCTCATTGGGGAATGTGGGTCGTGCATTATGGGGGTAGCCAACAGTTATGGAGGAGAGGCAATGTCTCTGTGTATAATGACCCAATTTGTGGCTCTAACACTCTTTCCGCCCCCTCTTCCACAAATTTCCCTGAGCAAAGTTGGGTTCATTTTAGTTCTACTTAAGTGATGAGGTCTTGGGAGCTTCTGTGTCTGTGGATATCTGGTTTAGTAGGAGTTAAATGTTCTCTGTGTTTATCTCCTTCAGCCTTGTTCTGGTGTCAGGTTCACCAAGAACCTTGCCCATTTCCCCCATTACTCTATGGTTTCAGCTAGGGCCCTGGTGAGGTGTGATAGGCTGATCCTCCCTTCAGGTTCGGCATCCATCTGAAAAAGAGAAGCAAATTCTCTAATGGAGAGAGGTTGGCACCAGATAGATGGGATGGCCATTGTTATTTTAGAGAGTATTTTATATGTGTAGGCCCTCTTATAGCCCACAATTGGTGGGAGCTTGATATTGGAGAATGGGCTCATTTTTTGGACCTAGTTTTGACTTGTTTCCCAGTTCCAGCTATGAGTTCCATTCCACTGAGTGGATCTGTTAGCCAAATCAAGAGCAGCTGGTCCCCACCATAGCTGTGTGCCACTATTGCACAATTTTAAAGTTTTTTAATTAAAAATTTATGCACATCTATGTGCATATGCATGCGCACACATGTGTGTTTCATGGCACATGTGTGGAAGTCAGAAAACAACTTTCTGGTTGATTCTCTGCCTTTCTAACTCATTTAATTTTCGTCTTCTGGTTCACATTTTGCTGATGTTCCCTGTTGGGCTCACCATGAGATTCCTGGAAATTCTCCTGCTTCCACCTCCCATCTTGTTGCTAGCATCAGAGCCAGTGTCAGCATTTTGGGATAACAGAAGCCCACAACAGTTTTCTGTGCACATGGGATCTGGGAACTGAACTTGGGTACTCCAGCTTGAGCAGTGAGTGCTTTATCCACTGAACTATCCTTCCAGCCCAAGTCACTAAATTGTTACTAGACATTCAGAACCATAGTATCATCCTTCAATGTCATCCTTGGACCATAGACCTAAATCAAGTTGATATATTCACTTACACTTCTGAAAACCTTTTACATTCATCTTAAAACCTGGTTGACAAGTTATGCAAGTAAAAACAGGTCTACTATTATAATCACTATTAAAAGTAATACTATCCAATCTCTATTCTTAGATAATTTAAATTACAATAATAGTAATAAATGCTGCACTTCACTCCTGGTGACATTACGTATTTTTCAAAATATTTTTATTTATTTATTTGAGAAAGAGGTAGGGAAAGAGAGAGAGAAAGAGAGAGAGAGAAAGAGAAAATAGGTATGATCATACCAGGGCCTCTTGCCATGGCAAATGAACTCCAGACACATAAGCCACATTGTGCATTTGGCTTTAGGTGGGTACTAGGGAATCAAACCCCAAGCCAATAGGCTTTGCAAGCAAGTTGAGCATCTCTCCAGCCTGACTTTTTTTTTTGGGGGGGGGGAGAGACACAGAGAGAGATAGAGGGAGAGGGAGACAGATAGAGATGGGCATGCCAGCATCCTCTCAGCTGCTGTGAACAAAATCCAGATGTGTGCGCCCCCTTGTGGTCAAGTGAAGCATTGCACCCCTTTGCATCTGGCTAAACATGGGATCTGGAGATTGGAGCCACTGGAAATTAGAACAAGCCTTCTTAGGCTTAGGAGGCAGGTGCCTTAGCCACTAAGCCATCTCTCCAGCCCTGACTTTGCATTTTTTAAAGGTTGGGATGAAATCCAGAATGTTACATATCTAGGCAAAAGCTTTATCACTAACCAAAACCCATAGTGTTTCATGACTTATAAATTAAAATAAACAAGTAAAACATCTGTGAAGGATAAGACATATTCAGTGTTCATCATCTTACAATTGATTAGACCATCATATCTTTGAAAGTACAACAGTTTAGCCTGGAGAGATGGCTTAGCCATTAAGGTGCTTGCCTGTGAAGCCTAAGGACCCAGGTTCAACTCCCCAAGTAAGCCAGACACACAAGGTGACGCATGTGCACAAGATGACACATGTGCACAAGATGATGCATGCACACAAGGTGGCGCACACATCTGGAATTTGATTGCAGTGGCTAGAGGCCCTGGTGTGCCAATACATTCTCTCTCTCTCATTTTGAAAAAGCCCTAACGGTTAAGGCATTTGCCTGTGAAGCCAAAGGATCCAGGTTCAATTCCCCAGGACCCACATAAGCCAGATACACAAGGGGTACATGCATCTGGAGTTCGTTTTCAGTGGCTGGAGGCCCTGGCATGCCCATTCTCTCTGTGTCTGTCTCTCTTCTTTCTCTTTCTCTCTCTGCTTGCAAATAAATAAATAAATAAATATTTTTTTTAAAGCCCAACAGTAGCATGTTGGGCAAAGACATATAACATTTTAGGAAATATCATCCTCTGCTACTCAGGATGTTATGAAGAGCTATGCACTCATTTCATAGTGAAGATTAAGATGCAAATATCTACCATCTCAACAATGCTAAACTTAAGTGTGGAGGAGAAATTCTTGCACAAATGCACCAAGAGACTTGGGCAAGAAAATTCAAGTTAGCATATAAATCATAACCGAAAGGTAGAAACAGCTCAAATGTGCAGTAATGGAAGACATAAACAGATGGAACACATTTGTATGACCAATCATAGCAATGAAAACTAATGAGTCAGCCACATGTATAGACGTACCAACAAGGATGTACCTCATAAACACTGTGGGGCTCAATAACAAACAAAACAGGGAACAAATCCCTGGGGTTTTCTGCAGTCCCTGAAGGGCCCAGTTTGAATCTACTCAACAGTCCTCACCATTTCCGTAAACCAAACCAACCTCCAACTGAAATCAAGATGGCTCTCTATCACGGAACTCAGCTTGTACCTGCTCACCAGGCAGGCCACAATGTGGAAGGGGAGTAGAAAGGAGAAAAGCATCAAGATTAGCCTGGCCAGTGTCAACATTGGGAGCAGCTAATACTGCGCCCTCAGGAGGCCTTGTCCCTGCCACCTGCCACCCGGCTGCTGCTGGCCCTGGCTGAGGAGTAGAAAGTGGAAGCTAAGAAAAAAGAGTCTGAGGAGTGTGATGATGACATGGGATTTGGTCTTTTTTTAAAATTTAATTTTTATTTATTTATTTGAGAGAGGGAAAGAGGCAGAGTGTGTGTGTATGTTTCTGTGTGTGAGAGAGAAAAAATGGGCATGCCAGGGCTTCTAGCCACTGCAAATGAACTCCAGATGCATTCGTTCCCCTTGTGTATATGGCTTATGTGGGTACTGGGGAATCGAACTGAGGTCCTTTGGCTTTGTAGGCAAGCACCTTAACCACTAAGCCATCTCTCCAGCCTGGGCTTTAGTCTTTTTGACCAAACCTCTTGTAACACACTCAATAAAAAGAAGACTGTCACTGTGGTAGTTTGAAGGCAGTGTCACTGGAAGTATCTTAAGGTGTGGTGGTGGGTTTAGGATTTCAATGTAAATATATGCAAAGTGTGCCTAGCTGGAGTTCCTGAAGTGTGCTGTGTGCCTTTTGGCTGTGGCTTTGCTCTCTGTGTTTGGTTCTGTGAAATCAGGCCAGTTTCTTCTGCCATTATGGAACTTCCCCTGAATCTGTAAGCTGCAATAAATAATATCCCTTCCTCCATAACTGTGCCTGGTCTGGAAGTTCATCTCAGCAAACCTGAAGCTGTCTGTTACAGGAAAGTGGTACTGAGTGTGGGGTGAGATGAACCTGACCATGTGGATGTTTGTCTTTTGGAACCTTTTTTTTGGAGGAACAGGCATGGACTTGGTGCTTGCAATGAAGATTCTGGAGTGGTAAGCCAAGTTTTATGGATTATTCTGATGAGAATTTGAGAATGCTAAGTGCAGACAGTATTGAACTTTGAGGCTTGGCTTATGAGCTTTCTAAGGGGAAGGAAAGACTACAGAGGACTTTGTTGGAACTGGGCTACTGGCATAAGGGCTGGTTGTGTCCTGCTGCCCAAGCCCAGAGAATTTGATCAGGGTTAAATTTGTGCTTGGCTAAAGATATTGGACTGAGAGAGTTAAGATTTTAAGTTGGAAAACCTCAAGCAAGTTAAAATTAGAGGCACTGAGACTGGTTTTAGGTTACTGGAGCTGCTATTGTCAACAAATTAGCAATCTTAAGGAAGGTGGCCCAACTGCTTTACATTAAAACAGTGGAGAAGATGCCTGAGGAAAGACTGTTAGAAATGCAAACTCTTTTGGAAAGAGTTGACTGGAAGCCGGGCATGGTGGCACACGCCTTTAAACCCAGCACTTGGGAGGCAGAGGTAGGAGGATTTCTGAGAGTTCGAGGCCACCCTGAGACTACATAGTGAATTCCAGGTCAGCCTGAGCCAGAGTGAGACCCTACCTCGAAAAACCAAAAAAAAAAAAAAAAAAAGTTGACTGGAGAAGGAACCTGCTTTTCAAGGCTATGATTTATTTTGTCCCTGAATTAAGAATATGGCTGTGTCCTGCATACCTGGTATTAGTTTTGGAAGCATGAAAAATGCATGGAGTGGTCATGAATTGCACACGGTTCCAAGAGCCGCTGCTGAGATGCAGCATGAGGCAGGGCATGAAAACCCTCAGGAATAGGCTGGAAGAGCCTTTGGAAGATGGACCGTGGTTTGCATGGAGACCTGAAGATGTTTTGGATATACCAGGACTGTGCAAGGGCTACCATGGAGTGCACTGTGGGCCTGGGATGGAAGTTTTCCACGGCTACTCTGCCCAGCTGGATGGGTAGAATTGGAAAACCTGCTGACTGTCAGTCTCTGGTTATATTGAACTTGAACTGCAGAAGTTTGATGATTTGATGATGGCTGAGTTTGCATTGTTCAAGTCTCTCCTTATTCCAGTTAAAAATGTTTACTCTGTGCCTTTACATGTTGAAAGTATTTAACTTGTTTGATTTTACAGGATTCACTATCTTAAGTTGGTCAATACTGTGGGGACCTTTGAAACTGGACTGAATACAATTTACAATTTGTGATAGTTATAAATTTATTGGGGGCCAGGGCGGGATGTGGTAGTTTGAATAGATGGCCCCCAATATATTCAGTGTTTTAGTAGTTTATAATTTGCATCTGCAGCCACTTGGCTGGAGGCAGTGTCACTGGGTGGATCTTAAGGTGTGGTGGTGGGTTTAGGATTTCAATGTAAATATATACAAAGTGTGTCTATCTGGAGTTCCTGAAGTATGCTGTGTGCCTTTTGGCTGTGGCTTTGCTCTCTGTGTTTGGTTCTGTGAAAGCAGGCCAGTTTTTTCTGCCATTATGGAACTTCCCCTGAATCTGTAAGCTGCAATAAATAATATCCCTTCCTCCATAACTGTGCCTGGTCTGGAAGTTCATCTCAGTGAACCTGAAGCTATCTGTTACAATCACTGGTCCAAATAAATAAAATGATTAGCATTTGAAAGAAACCAGTGGCAGAGAAAAAAAGGATGATAAACCTCTCCCCACCAAAGCTGACATGTAACATAGCATGTGCAGACAAAGTACACACAGTACATATGCCCCAATCTACCCAGCCCAGGTGCCATCCAATGTCTAACTTCCTTTTCTCTCTTCCTTGCTTGGAAGCACTCTTTCTTAATAAACTGTCTCTGTTTCTACCATTATCCACATCCTTGTTCTAGGCCATGCACTGAAATTCAAGAACACGGAAATCCCAGTGGGTACGTACCATGATCCCTCATCTATGCCTTTAACAAGAGTTCCAGGAAAGTGCAGACAGTGAGACTGCACTGTGGCAGAATAACTGTAACATATACACTCTACTCTGGCTCCCAGATCTACTTAGTGTGATTAAGACTCAGCTGCAGGGTAAGGCTTGGTGGCACACACCTTGAATCCCAGCAATCTGGGAGTCTGATGTAGGAGGATCACTATGAGTCTGAGGCCAGTCTGAGTCTAATTCCAGGTTAGTCTGGGCTAGAGCAAGGCACTACCTCAAACAAAACAAAACAGAACAAACAAAACAAAAAGACTCGGCTGCCCACAGTGGTAACTTCTTGCATAACACCCCTGTGTTGTCTGCTTCTCCTCTCCTGTCTTAGTGCCCTACTCTTCTTCCAGGTTTTTGTGGCTCATTTTCCAAATAAACTACTTGCATTAGAGTCCATCTCTAAGGCCATGGCTTCTTAGTAAACAAAACTAATATGGTATGCTTCCGTTTGTGTGTGGTTCAAAAATAAGTACAACAACAATATATTTTCAAGTTCAGCTTAGTTCAATGGTTAAGAGTATAGAAGCTAGAGCTGGACTACCTGGGGTTGACACTAGCAACTGTAGATTTTGAGCAAGTCAAAGAATATTAGCTCTTACTATTATTAAAGATGCATACATACAAAAAAAACCATAAAGGAAACATTAACAGAAAATTCAGAAGTGTAGTTTCTTTTGGAAGGGAAGGAATGTTCAGAGTGGGGTTAGGAAAGTCGAAAAGATCTTACTCATTTTATTTTTTTAAGCTAAAAATGTGTTATTTGTTGTTTTATTACTATGCTTTATCATTAACACAAATCATCTTCTAAAATATCAAACATTTTATAAATTTTCAAAATCTACAAAGTAGTCTCCATCAATATATCCAAATGTTTGTGCCCTTTCATGGAGTACTATCTGCTCTTTGCCTCCCAAGAGTCTTTCCATCCCAGGAGGCACTGGCTTCTGACTATGCTCATTGTAGCTCTTTGGGGGAAGTTCCCTCCAGGAAACTTCTCTCTTTCAGGTCCTTTGAGACTCAACCAGTCAAGCTTCTGGAAATGTTCAGCAACTTCTTGCTATTATCTTTCAAAAAACCTTAGTTTTCTAAAATCTTTTTTTTTTTTTTTTTTTTTTTTTTTTTTTGGTTTTGCGAGGTAGGGTCTCACTCTGGCCCAAAACCTGGAATTAACTATGTAGTCTCAGGGTGGCCTCAAGATCCTCCTAAATCTGCCTAGTTTGGGATTAATGCACCACCACGCCTGGCAATCTTTTTGTATTTTTAAAATTAATGTTTGCTTATTTACCAAAAAAGAATACTTGTGAAAAATTTATGCCTATAGTGCCATCATTCATCTGTAACTACTGCTCCTATCTTGATGTATTATTCTTCCATTCCAGCCTTTCTTTTCTTTACCTACCATCAGCCATCTGAAGCTCTCAGCTGTTTCTACTTTAGATTCAGAATATGGACATCTTGAGGGACCCCAGTGGTTTCTGTGGGTAAGGAGTTTTGTATAGGTATTTGTTATAGAAAGACTGAGACTAGCTACCTTTGGGACAGGTGTCCACTCCGGGCAGCAACCCTGCCTTTCCCTTCGCTCCTCAGTGGAGAGCCCTTGAAAACTGTATGTGTCTAGATAGAATTATGATGCCCTCCCTTGGATACTGTAGGCATTACAAGAACATTGAATCTCTTTTAGAATGGGTCTTCAAATTGTGGGTACATTAATTTAGAATGATGAGATCAATATGAGGTATACAACTAGAATTTTTATAGTGGGAAGAAATAGAATAAAATAAAATAATAAAAATAGAATGACTGCATGCTATTTACTAAGAATACTAAGAATAAAATAGAATGAGTGTATGCTACAACATTGAGTATGTTTCACAAGCCTTTTGTTTCTGATATGTGTGTATAAAAAACTATAAGATATCTGACATATTTTTAAAAGTTACCTTTTTTCAACATTCTTATTTATTTGAGAGAGAAAGAAATGGGCACACAAAGGCCTCCAGCTACCGCAAACAAACTCCAGACACATGCTCCACCTAGTGCATCTGGCTTATGTGGGTACTGGGGAATTGAACCTGAGTCTGTGGGCTTTGAAGGCAAATGCCTTACCTGCTAAGCCATCTCTCCAGCCTGATATCTGACAAATTTAAGAGTTGAAATGGCATAGAGAAACATATTCAGCATAAACAACCAATGTGACTGTACTCAAGGAGCCAGATGACACTTGACCTTTTATCGATGGGCAAGATTGTGATGTAATGGTTTTTTTTAATTTTTTTATTATTTTTTTATTTATTTTTGGAGAGAGAGACAGAGAGAGATAGACAGAGGGAGAGAAAGACAGAGATGGGCGCGCCAGCAGTCTCTCAGCTGCTGTGAACGAAATCCAGATGCGTGCGCCCCCTTGTGGACAAGTGAGGCATTGTGCCCTTGCGTCACTTTGCATCTGGCTAAACGTGGGACCTGGAGATTGGAACTGCTGGACATTGGAACCAGCGTTTTAAGCAGGCAGCGTCACTAAGCCATCTCTCCAGCCCCAATGTTTTTATTTTTGAACACAGGTCATGTCAACAGTTTGAAAGATAATTATACTACATCACAAGATAGATATTTATCAGTTATCAAGTGTGTGTGCTATGCAGGTATGTGCACATGCATTCTATGTGTATGCATGCTCATATATATATGGGCACATGTGTGAATGTGTCATGCACATGTGTGCACATGAATGTGGAAGCCAGAGGTTTGATGCCAGGTGACCTTCCTCAGTTGCCCTTCTATGTTATTTTTTGAGACAGGGTCCCTCATTGAATCAAGAGCTCACTAATTTAGCTAGATTATCTGGTCAGAAAGCTCTAGGGATCCACCTGTCTTTGCCTCCCCAGCTCTGAGATTATAGGCATATGGCACCACTCCTGGCATTTTACATTTGTACACAAGGTAAAAATCAGGTCCTTATGTTTATGCAGCAAGCACTTTACCCTCTTGAGCCCTCTCTCCAGTCTCATCATAGTTTTTTCTTGTTTATTTATTTTTTTAATTTAAAAAATTTATTCATTTGAAAGCAGGTGTGGTGGCACACACCTTTAATCCTAGCACTTGGGAGGCAGAGGTAGGAGGATCGCCATGAGTTTGAGGCCACCCTGAGACTACATAGTGAATTCCAGGTCAGCCTGAGCTAGAGTGAGACCCTACTGAAAAACCAAAAAACAAAAAAAAAAAAATTATTCATTTGAGAGAGAGAGAGAATGGGCATGCCAGGGCCTCCAGCCCCTGCAAACAAACTCCAGATGCATGCGTTACACTGTGCATCTGGCTTATGTGAGTCCTGGGGAACCGAACTCAGGTCCTTTGGCCTTGAAGGCAAACACCTTAACCACTAAGCCAGCTCTCCAGCCCCATTTATTTATTTTTAATTGACAACTTCTATACTTATAGACAATAAACCATGATAATTCCTTCCCCTTTCCCACTTTCCCCTTCACAACTCTGCTCTTCATCATGTCCCCTCTCTCTCCATTAGACTCTTTTAATTTGATGTCATCATCTTTTTCTCCTACTATGAGGGTCTTGTGAAGGTATTGCTAGGCACTGCAAAGTCACGGATATCAAGGCCAGTTTTTGTCTGGACAGTTGCTTTGTATGGAGTACCCTTCCTTTGGCTCTTACATTCTTTCTGCCACCTCTTCTGAAATGGACCCTGAGCCTTGAAGGGTGTGATAGAAATGTTTCAGTGCTGGACACTCCTCTGTCACTTCTTAACACTATGTTGCCTTTTGGGTCATCCCAGTGGTCACTGCCATCTGAAAAGAGAAGTATCTAACCAAAAGTGAGAGTAGCATTAATATATGAACATTAAGTGTAGTGCTTATACGGCAGTTTGGTGAGCGTAATATATGCATTTAGCCAGACAAGAGCAGGTTTTATACTCTTAAGGGTCATAACCTCCCCTGCCATAGGCTTTTGATTAGGTTTTGAGTACTAGGCATGTATTCCCTCCCAAAGAGCAGGCCTCTAGTCCAATTAGAGAGCAGTTGGATTCTGCCATAACAAACATGCCAGTATTGCATCTGTTCAGTCATTTGGCCCGTCTGGCCAAACTTGAGGCTTCCAGATTCCACTGTTTTCACTGCTGATGATTTCTGTCTCCCATAGGGCTGCATTTAGTACAGCTTTTTCCAGCTTTCAGTTGGCTGATATACAGATAGGAGCTTTTCAGCTCAGCACCAGCTTTATTTCTCAATGACCTTGCTGCCCAAGTATGTGAAGCCTTCAGCAATAGGGTCTTACCATCTGTTACTCATGGGTAACCAAGGGCCTTGGCAATAGCCCATAATGTTTTGGAGGCAACAGAGACATCCCCTCACTGGAAGGGATCCCATCTGTGGCACTGAAAATTTTCTCATAGTAATCTATGACTTCTGGATGTACCATTATCCAAAAAAAGTAGGCTTTCATATGTCTTATTCAGAATATCTTGAATTTTGATTGATACTCCCTCCACCCTTCTCTTACTCAATCTCTTCCCATGGCCTCATTTAGGCCATTACACCCCTTGCAATCTGTTCTTCTACTTACATATATACAATCCTATCCCCTAAAGTCCTTCTCTCTAGCCTTTTTCTAGCTTACTGGCCTCTGCTACCAATTTTTGGTTTCAGCTCCCATACAAGTCTAACAATATGTAGGTAGAATCCACATAAGAGAGAGACATGCAACATTTGGCTTTCTGGGTCTGGGTTACCTCACTTAGTATAATCATTTCCAGATCCACCTGTTTCCTTGCAAATTTCATAATTTCATTTTTCTTTACCACTGAATAGAAGTCCATTGTGTAAATGTACCATATCTTTAGTATCCATTCATCTGTGGAGGGACATCTAGGCTGGTTCCATTTCCTAGCTATTGTGAATAGAGCAGCAACAAACATGGTTGTGCAAGTATCACAAAGCTAGTAAGAAGGGTCATTAGGATATATGCCTAGGAGTGCTATAGCTGGATCATATGGTAAATCTATTTTTAGCTGTCTCAGGAACCTCCACACTGATTTCCACAATGGCTGTACCAGATTACATTCCCACCAACAGTGTAGAAGGGTTCCCCTTTTTCTATATCCTCGCCAACATTTATTGTCATTTGTTTCCTTGGTGGTAGCCATTTTGACAGGAGTGAGATAGAATCTCAAAATAGTTTTAATTTTCATTTCTCTGATGGCTAAGGATGTAGAACACTTTTTTAGATGTTTATATGCCGTCTGTATTTCTTCTGATGAGAACTCTCTATTTAATTCCATAGCCTTTTTTTTTCTTTTTTCTTTCTTTCTTTTTGTTTGTTTGTTTGTTTTTCAAGGTAGGGTCTTACTCTAGCCTAGGCTGACCTGGAATTCAATGTGTAGTCTCAGGGCAGCCTTGAACTCACAGTGATCCTCCTACCTCTGCCTCCAAAGTGCTGGGATTAAAGGCATTCACCACCACACCTAGCTCATAGCCCATTTTTAATTGTGTTGTTTGATTTCTTATTGTTTTGTTTCTACAGTTATTTGTATATTCTATATATATATAATTTAATTTTGTTTATTTATTTGCAAGCAGAGATAGAAAGATAGAAAAGAGACAGACAGAGAGAGAATGGACACACCAGGGCCTCTAGCCACTGCAAATGAACTCCAGATGCATGTGCCCCTTGTGCATCCAGCTTAAATGGGTCCTGGGGAAGTGAACCTGGGTCCTTTGGCTTTGCAGGCAAATGCCTTAAACACTAAGCCATTTCTCCAGCCCTATTCTGGATATTAATCCTCTGTCAGATGTATAGCTGTCAAAGATTTTCTTCCATTCTGTAGGTGGACTCTTTGCTCTATTCACAGTGTCCTTTGCTGTACAAAAGCATTGTAATTTCATGAGATCACATTGATTGATGAGTGATTTTATTTACTGAAGAATTGGGGTTATATTCAGAAAGTCATTGTCTATGCCAATATGTTCAAGGGTTTCCCTACCTTTTCCTCTAGCAGTTTTAGAGTTTTAGGTCCAATATTAAAGACCATGATCCATTTGGTCTTGATTCTTGTGCATGGAGAAAGACAAGGATCTATTTTCATCCTTCTACATATAGATATCAATTTTCTCAGCACCACTCCTCCGCATGTTTGTTATTCGTATTTAGGAAAGCTACTGATTTCTGTGTATTTATTGTGTATCTTGCTACATTGCTAAAAGTGTTTATCAGCTTTAACAGTTTGCTGATAGAGTCCTTAGGGTCCTTTATGCATAGAATCATATCATCTACAAATAATGATAATTTGATCTCTTCCTTTGTATCCCATTTATGAGTGTCTCTTGTCTTATTACTATAGCTAAGACTTCTTTACTTTCAGTTTGCACCATTGCATGGATTTGAAACAAAGTGACAGGGCAACTGAGGTCATTTGGCTGGGGCTACACTCCAGTATTGACTGAAGGTCCCTAGCTCACTATTTGAATCCTGACAGCCCGCTCAGGCATTGCAACAACCTTCTATCTATTTCTCTTCACCATCAACAAACTGGTAATGCATCGACCAGGAATAGACTCTAGGGTGGTTGCTGAACTCTTAAAGTTGCAGACAGGTTTGCATCAAAGTCTTTGGGAAATCCCCTGTGCTGTTATAGCCCAGGAACATTGCCCTCTGGTCATGGCATTTCTGGTCTTTCTCTATCATGGGAAACACTAGCTCCTGTCAAAAGGAATCCCAAATCAGCGGATTAAGGACATTTCTTAAAGTTAGAGGCATAAAACTCTCTCATAAAGAGGCCAATTTATTCTGGGAAAAAGTCCTCCAGATCTCAGTCACCATGGCCGCTGGCCCATGCCCCAAAGCTGCTTCAGGTGGACAGGGGCTGCGGCCGCTGGACTGCGCTCTGCTCTGGAGCCATAGCTGCTGGGCTCTGCAAAAACCACAGACAACAGAGGCAGCAACAGCAGTGGCTGAGGGGAGAAAGGCCCCTCCCCCAGACCCTGCTTCTCTCCCTGCTAGCCACTGGATTCAGGACCCACACTCCAGAAAGCCTGGCTGACCATGTGGGCTCAGGCACAGAGGCCTGATGCCTTCCTACCACACCTGCCCAGAAATGTAGACAAGGAGATAATAGGTTTAAAAAAAAGTTCTAAAATGACAAGATCAGAAAGCTGCCTTATAGCCTGAGGTAAAAAGTCCAAAACCCTCCCTGGAATAATTTTTTAAAAAGAGGTTTTTAATTAGCTTCCCTGGCTTGCAGAGCCTGGGAACTGCAAACCCATCAAATCTCGAAATCTGGGTAAATGCCAAATTGCTGTGAGTAGATATGAACTTCTTATAAGTATTTACAACTGTTTTAAGTTCACTTTGCCTCTCTATGCTTCTCTGGGACTACTAACAAAAAACAGTCTCATGATTTATATTTAAATTTAAACATGCTCAATGCTAAATTTGTTATAAAAGTTCTATAATGTTGAAATCTACTTTCATATTTTAAAATGTGTTTCAGAAGTCAAGTCTGGTCTATTCTTTTATAAAAAGTTATTCAAAAGGCCTTTTATTAAAAGTCTTATGGTAAAGACAATGAAAGTTTTTACTGGTAGTAATGAGATAAACTGTCTAAGAAAGTTAAACTGGAGAGAAAACTTTAAATGTAACTGTTTGATGAAAAAGATTGTTACAGAGTGGTTACATAGATTGTAAGGTAAAAGTATATAGATGAAGGTATAAATAAAGTATGTAGATGAAGGTATGAGTAAATGTAAACAGAAGGTTAAAGACAAAGCACTTAATCAGATTACAGACCTTTTGAGATACAATAAAATGATTATTAACCTAGGTCTTACATCAGACTAACAAATCATGGCCCTGGCTGGTAGCAGGTTACTATAGTATTCAGGTTGTAAACATAAAACTTTAACTTGTTGATGTTAATCTGGTCATGATAATAGTTATGAAAGACTAAATTTAGATTACCCAACTGAGTTAATTAAATTCCTCTATTTGTCAATGTTTTAACTATATCTTAAAGTTAAACTTGGCTCATTAGTATTTAATTCTCTCACATGGTTAATATATCTAATATACAAAAACTCCCAGCATCCCCCTATCTCCCTCTCTCTCTATTCTGGTGCAATGGCAAAATCCTTTAGATGAAATATGGTAGGGGTTTGACCCCCTCCTCACAAGGGAGAGAGAATTTGATTCTATTTTCACAGGACCAGCACAGGTCCCAGCTCAAAATATCCGATTCAATTCCACCAGCCAAGGAGATGGCTCATCTGACACTGAAATGAAATGGAAGCATCCCAGGCCCCCCAGGAGGAAAACACATCTGATCTGGAGCCAAATTAAGACCCTCTGCCAGCAAGGAGTCAGGCTGGTATGAAATTCACAATAGCCTCTATCGCCAGAGACTCTGTTTATATCCTTACTTGTTATCCTGACCTTAAAAGTAGCACAGGCTCAACAAGCATATTGGGCTTATGTACCTGACTCCCCTCCCCTCTAGCTAGGGCTGCTCTTTGGGAAGAACTCCTACCTAAGATGTTTTCCAATGCTTCCCTTACCATTGCCAATTATGACCTAGAATTCTTGCAAGAAGTGGCTAAACCAGTTAACTAGATCTTTCTCACAGCAGAGCCACCTATCTGCTTTTCAAGCAATAGGTATCATGAGGGATGTTATTTAATGTATACAAACCACCCATTAATTACGGATGGTAAATACCAAAATAAACATAACTTACAATTACAATTGGGTACCTGGGAAAGTAAACAATCAGAGGCACCACCCATCTTGAGTCCCCAATGGTGGCCTCAACCAGAATTATGGAAAGTAATAGTTACCCTAAAAGAAAATCATTTCAAGTTTCATACGTGTCTGCCCCTCCCTTATCTTTCTGTAGTTGGGCCTGGGTAGGTCAATCACCAAAATGGAATTTACTATCTTAGTTGTATCAGGTGTATTATCACCAATTGTATCAATTCTAAGGGAGGCACAGCTACAGATTACTCCTCAATGTAGTCTTTATTGTCATGCGGTCTCCTTACTTAATTATGCCAGTCAAAATGACTGAGCCCTGGTACTCCAGCTTCAGAGCTCAAGTGTTCCAGCAGCTCAACAGATTGATGACACAGAAAAGAAGATTCAAAGAATGGCTAATTGAGAGGATCATTGCTATGATCTCCATCATCTCCTCTTCCACTGTGGCAGCGGTATCCCTGACACAATCAATGAAGACAGCTGATCATGTTAATGGACTAACTAAAAATTTATCTCAAGCCCTCTCGTCACAGATAGATATTGATAAAAAGGTGTTAGTCTGGTTAGATGCTCTAGAGGATGCTGTTATGTATTTAGGAAGATGGCTTGCCAATCTGGTGGCTCAAATGCAATTGGTCTGTCATGCTAATTATCAATTCATATGTGTTACTCCTTTACCCTACAATGGGACTGCTACTGAATGGTGGAAGGTTGAAAGTCATATTCGGGGTATTTGGAATCATAATAATCTCAGCCTAGATTTACAAAGTTTACAAAAGGAAATATCTGTTATTTCACATAATCACCTGTCTTTTGGTGATCCTGCTAAGGCTGCTAAAGGATGTTTTGATGTCTTACAGAGCACATTACAAAAATTATCTCCCAAACAGTTTCTTTTTCAGATTTTCGTTTGGCTACTATTGGTGTCAGGCAACTTGCTACTACTCTTATGCATAATCCCCTGTATATGTAAATTAGGGCTCAAACAATATAGACAAATCTTGACCATTCGGGTCCTTATACTCCATCTGCCTCTAAATGGGCCCACATTAAGCCACAAAAAACTTACCCAAGATGACACTGCCCCATTTAAAAAAAAAACAAAGGGGGAGTTGTTGGGCATTGCTAAAAATGGGCTGGTACTATGAGGAGGCTGGCCTGAACTGTTGGACATGGCTGGGGTTGCAGCTGGCCCTATCATCAGGAGTCCCTGGCAATGGTGACTGGCCTTCCCTATGTTGTAGTTCATAGTGTGCCCTGTCATTGCCCAGAGTGGGCAGAACTGGCAAGGCCCTCCTCTGGGACCCCAAAAGGCACTGACCATTCCATAAGTCAGACTTTCCCCCCCACAGTTCCTGACCTTGTGGCTTGCTGTCCAAGAGACCCTTATGTGGCTGAAGTCACATAGCCTTTCCACCATCTCTCTCAGCTTTGAAGTCAGCCTTCTGCCATTCCCCTTATCTTCTCTCTCACCATTCCCCTTATCTTCTCTCTCACCATTCCCTTTATCTTCTCTCTCACAACTCCTACCCCCACAGCTCTGAAGTTACTAGTTCTTCCTCCACTTAGATAACAGCCCATAAACTATGCATCCAATCACCATATAGTCTGTATGTGCCATCTCAACCTTCCCCAAATGTTTATAAACCCACTCCCCTTTTGAATAAATGAGTGCTGTCCATCAGACAGTCTCCCGGGTTTTCATTGCCTGTCATCTTCATCATGGCACTCACCTGCCGCTCCAGGATGGACCCTGCTGCTTTCCTCCAACTCCTCCCTCCCTCACCTGGGACGTCACTGGCCAATGACCCCGGGAAATAGTAATGGTAAAGACCCACATATGCTTTGCTTTCTCTTCAGTGTGAAGGATTCCTTCAAGTATTTTCTGTAGCTGGTTTAGTTGTCATAAATTCCATAGCCTGTTTTTGTTATGGAATGTCCTAATTTCTCCTTCAATTTGGATACAGAGCTTTGTGGGATAAGGTAATGTTGGTTGACAGTTGTTAGCTTTTAGAACTCGGAAAAATCATTACAAACCCATCTGGCTTTTAAAGTTTGTGTTGAGTATTCTGCTGTGATCCTGATGGGCTTGCCTTTATAGGTGACTTGCTTTTTCTCTCTAAACACTTTCAATACATTTTCTTTGGTTTGCATGTTTAGTAGTTTAATTATAACATGACGAGGAGAGGTTCTTTCCAGGTTTTGTCTGTTTGGTGTTCTAAGGGCTTCCTGTATGTGCATTAGCATTTCTTTCCCAATTTGGGGAAAAATTTCTTCTATGATTTTGTTGAAAACTCCTACTGTGGATTGAAATTCTTCTCCTTGTACTATACCCTGAATTCTTATATTTGATCTTTTCCTAGTGTTCCAGATATCTTGAAAATACCATTCATACTTTCCTATTAGCTTGTTTTTCTCTTTGTTGGACTTTGTTAGAGCTGCCACCTGGTCTCCTAGTTTAGATATTCTGTTCTCTCCTTCATCCATTCTGCTGGTGAGACTTCCCACACAGTTTTTTTTATTAAACTGACTGTGTTTTGAGTGCTAGAATTTCTGCCTGGTTTTTCTTCAGTATTTCTATTTCCTTACTCATGTCTTGTAATGACCTCCTTATTTCATCAAGCTGGTTTCTTGTGTTCTCTTCTAATTCTTTCAGGAGTTTGTTTTCTTCTTTAATTCCTTTGG
The DNA here is from genome assembly GCA_036365145.1 of Orientallactaga sibirica. Classification (NCBI taxonomy): domain Eukaryota; kingdom Metazoa; phylum Chordata; class Mammalia; order Rodentia; family Dipodidae; genus Orientallactaga; species Orientallactaga sibirica. The sequence continues at coordinate 350,140 of JAEOAD010000418.1, forward strand.
TTTCCTTGAATATAGATAAAATCATGTTTTTGAAATCTTAGTCAGGCATTTCATCACACACACACCCCCCAAACACTACTGATCCTAACCCTTTTAGCATTGGTAGTTGGGATGGGAATGTTTGGAGGGGAATAGAGTGAGTGGTTAGAACATAAGCTCTAGAGCAAGATTTCAACATGAAAATCTCACTTTCCCATGTGTGAGGTGTATGAACAGATTACCTAACATCTCTTTGCTTTAGTCTCTCTTCTGTAAGTTCAGGATAATGAAAATAATTGTATCTCTTCCACAGAATGGCTTGTTTGAATTAATTACTGATGTAGAGTGCTCAGAAAAGTGTCTGGGACATACTAAATGCTCAATTAAATGTGAGCTATTATCTTTCTTCAGGTTGTGGCCAGCTTTTCACTCTTACAAGTAAAAATATTGATGAGATGAAGATCTTCATAGAAAACAGACTATAAGTCTACTCATGGCACTAGAATTGCTAGGTGGAATATGTACATTTAAAAAAATTTATTCACATGTAGAAAGATACAGAGAGGAGAGAGAGAGGGAGGGAGGGAGAGAGAGTGTGTGTGTGTGTGTGTGTAGGAGAGAGAGAGAGAGAATGGGCATGCCAGGGTCTCTAGCCACTGCAAATGAACTCCAGATGCATGTACCACTTTGTGCATCAGGCTTCACATGGATACTGGGGAACTGAACCCTGGTCATTAGGTGTCATTAAGTGTTTTAATTTCTGAGCCGTTACTCCAGCCCAGAATATGTACATTTTTAAGGTATATAAGAACTCTGTGAAATTACCTATTTGGCAGTGTCTTCTACCATAAGTGTTTGACTAGCTATTTCTCAAAATCTAGCCCATACTGAATGTTACATTTTAAAATGTAAAACTTGCCAATTTGATTTGGTAATAATGATACTATTATGTAACTTTGCTCCTCTTTGATTACTAGAGATGGAACAATTTTTCAAGCGCATTTTCTTCATTTATGCTTGACCCTCCAGTAGATCACCTTGAGTATAATTACTTTTACAGATAATTATTCCCAGCTAGCTTGTACAATTCTCATCTTTTAATCTGGCCAAATCAAGCACAAGGCCCTGCCCACAACTGGTCCCAATGCATCTTAATCAAATAAGTACAACCACCCCATAGGAGCTCTGCAATGAATCCTGTAGCAGAATTATGTGGCAGTCACATAAGAGGAGACATCAGAAGGCTCTCCATACTTTTCAAAATGGCCTTGAGGTATATCTTTCCTTCGTGCTTCTGATAATTAAATGGTTATGTAATGACATTCAAATGCTTTTCTTTTCCACTGCTGCTTTGCTATAGAGGTTATATGTTAAAATTTTTCCTTTTCTCAAAGAAAAAGAGCATATAAATATTGTAGTTCCAAAGGAACTTTTTCATCATCAGGAAGTCTTCATAAGTCATGGACTTGTGTGTCAGGCATGTGTGTGGGAGGGAGGGAGAATCTGTGTGCACAAAGTATAGAGCTTTTCCCCTTGCTGCAAGGGAGGAAAGGAGCATCATAAAGGGCAGGACCCAAACCCAGAATCCACTCTAAGGGGAGTCCAATGGACTCCTATTCTTCCAACCTAAGCTGGAGTCCTTTGGACTACTATTTCAGGGTAAATGAAAAAAAGAAATAGCTTCTCCAGGGGCCAACCAGGAACACTGACCGTCTCTATCTTGATGTTGGATGAAGAAGAAATAAATAATATTCCATGGGATTTATAACTATAAATGTCCTCACGATAGAATTTGGGAATAATACTATTATGTAACTTTGATTCTCTTTGATTACCAGTGAGATGGAATAATCTCAGCTTCCAAACAATACACTATTAGGTAATTTTGGACATGAAAAGCCTTCAGGGCCAGAATTTTAAGTGGCTGTGCATTGCCATTGGACTCTGACAGATACAGACATATTCTCCCTGGAGGAAAATACCTTAAATTCAGGACATACAGGTAAAGTTCCAAGAAATGTGGACTCACTGTTAAATAAACAACACTCACAAATCTCCATGAATAAGAGCTAACAGAGAACACAGGCTCAAGGTGCCAGAATGAAAACCACAAAGGATGCATGTTATCAGAACTATCAGGGAGAGGCTAAGATTGTCCAGTAATCATATCTCCTCAGAAGTGTCATTTGAAAAGTTCTTCACACACAAAACTACCTTCACAAGAGAACAGGAAGTCAGGTGAAAGACCTCAATGCTGGTGCCTCATTTTAGTATAATAATAATACAAGGCACACTGAAAAGGTCGTCACCCTTCCACCAACTCTAAATGGAGAGAGATGATGCCTCTTGCCTTAAACAGGGAGAAGGAATTAAGTCTAGATCTTAAATGTGAAACCCAATACTAGGGCTGCTCCCACTGCTGGACAGAACTCCATGACCCCTACTCACAGGCCAGTGCCCACAAACTAAGCCATTGGAACTGTATAAGCCCATATGGCTAAGTATAGCAGTTACCTTCTCATTGCTGGGACAAAACACTCGATCAAAAGCAGCTTTAGGGAGAAAAGGGTTTATTTCAGCCTTGCATTTCAAAAGGGAAGTTTCATCATGATGGAAAAAACATGACAACTGGCTCACATGTTCATGCATCAGCAGCAGGAGAGAGAGAGGGGGTGGGCAAGAGTGAGTTGAGCTGGCTCTGAACATACAGTGAGCTGGACTAACAAACTTCAAAGCCCACCCTCCAGCAAGGCTCCACCTCTCAAAGACTCCACCAGCATGGGATTAAGTAGGAAGCAAATACTTGAAGCTATATGGGACATTTTACATTACTGCCTCTACCACCCCTCCTCCAACATCAAGGAGCAGAGAAAGAAGCAAAATGCTTAGGAAGTGGATGTTACTTGCTGAAGAAAGTGGTTAACTAGGGGCAGGCCATGAGAACTTTATATTCACAATTCATGTCTGTTCTCTACTTCTTGACTGCAATGTGACCAGCTGCCTTATGCTCCTGTTGCCATGTATTTCCTGACATAATGAACTGTAATCCTGAAAACTGTAAGCCATTATAAACTTCCTCTCTTAAGTAATTCTTGTTAGGTATATGGTTACAGAAACAAGAAAATTAACTAATATAATAAGCAATACAGGACTGGGGAGACAGCTTAGTTAGTAAAGTGCTTGTCTTGCAAGCATGATGATTTGAGTTTGATCCTAGAACCCACCTTTAAAAGGCTGAGCATGGTGGTAGACATTTGTGTTCACTAAATAGTCAGTCTAACCTACTTGGCAAGTTCCAGGCTAATTAGAGACCCTGACACAAAATAGGTGGATGGGTTCCTGAAAGACTAATACCCAAGGCTGTCCTCTGACCTCCATGTGCACATGTACACACATGCATGCACCCACACATGCACCTGCACAACACAACAAAAACATGCATATATGCATACACAATATATACACAGAAAGCAAAAACAGAAGTAATGTACCTCAACATTCAACTGCTGAAAAAAGAAAAACAGAAAAAAAACAGTTAAAGATATAGACACAGACAAGGACTTTATGAAAAGGATCCCAATAGCACAGGAAATCATCCCAACAACTGGTAAGTGGGATTGCATGACATTTAAAAGCTACTGTACACACAAATATGCACACATACCCATGTGCATGAGTACACACACACACACACACACACACACACACACTCCAATCACCAAAGTGAAGTGAAATCTAAATCTAAATCTAAAATGAAACCATCTAATCAATTAATGACCTATTGGGTTGAATAGACAGTTCTCAAGAGAAGAAACACAAATGCCCAATAAATATTGGTAAAAGTGTTCAATATCCTTAGCCATCATGCAAATTAATCTCATCTTATTCAAAAAGACAACCATCAAGGAAACAAATACCAAAAAATTCTGGAGAGAAGATAGAGAAAGATCACAAACATGCTATCACTCCTATTAAGGCTCTAGAAGCATGAGAACAAGCCCAAAACTACAAGGAAAGAAATAATAAAGATAACAATAGACAAAAATAACATAGAGAATAAAGAAACATGAAAAATCAACAAAGTGAGGAAGTGGCCCTCAAAAAAAGGTTAAATGAAAAACCCTTAGCTAGGCCAAGAAGAAGGGAGAAACAACTCAAATAAAATCAGAGATGAAAGGGGAGATATAATAACAGACATCAAAGAAACACAAAGGATCAGATTATTATAAGCAAGTATATTCCAACAGATTTGATAATCTATACAAAATGTATAAATTCTGGAACACATGCTTTACCAAGATGGAATTATGAAAAACAGAAAGTCTGACCATACCACAACTAAATCAGTAAAAAAATTCTCCTAATAAAGAAAAGATTAGAGTCAGATGGCTTCACTGCTAAGTTCTACCAAACATTTAAGAAGAACTAATATCAAATCTTTAATCATTACAAAACTTTTTTGAAAAGAATAGAGTTCTTCCAAACATATTTTATGAGACCAGCACAAATATGTAATCAAAAACAAAATATACTGACCAAATTATTTATTTATTTGAGTGAGAAAGAGAGAAAAAGAGAATGTATGGGTATGCCAGTGCTCTTGCCACTACAAATAAATTCCAGATACGTGTGCTACTTTATGCATTTGATTTTATGTTAGTACTCGGGAATTGAACCTCGGCCAGCAGGCTTGGCAATAAAGCACCTTTAACCACTGAGCAATTTCCCCAGCTTCCTGCACAATATTCTTTTTAAAAAATATTTTATTTTTATTTTTATTTGAGAGATAAAGGGCATGTCAGGGCATCTTGCCACTGCATATGAAAACCAGACACATGGGCCACTTTGTGTTGCTGGCTTTGCATGGGAACTGGTTAATTGAACCCAAGCCGTCAGACTTTGCAAGCAAGTATCTTTAACAGCTGAGCCATTTCCTCAGACCCCCAATGTTCTTGATGATCATAGATGAACATCTCAAAAAAAAAAAAAAGAAGCACCCAAATCTAAGAACATATTCAAAAGACTATTCACTTTGGCCTGAAGAGATGGCTTAGCAGTTAAGGCATTTGCCTGCAAAGCCAAAGGGTCCTGGTTTGATTCTCCAGGACCCACATATGCCAGATGCACAAAGGGGCACATGCATCTGGAGTTCATTTGCAGTGACTGGAGGCCCTGGAACACCCTTTCTCTCTCTCTCTCTCTCTGCCTTTCTCTGTCTGTTTCTCTCTTAAATAAATAAATAAATAAATAAATAAATAAATAAATAATACATATATTTTTTAAAAGATTATTCACTTTGATCAAGTAGAATTCATCCCAGGGATGCAAGATCAACCTTTGCAAATCCTTAAGTGTATACAATATATCAACAGAATGAAGGGGAAAAAGTCATCATTTCAATAGAGACAGAAGATGCCTTTGATGAAATTTAACATCAAGCTGGGCATGGTGGCACATGCCTTTAATCCCAACACTCAGGAAGCTGAGGTAGGAGGATTGCTGTGAGTTCAAGGCCAGCCTGAGACTAATTCCAGATCTGTTTAGGCTAGAGCAAGATCCTACTTTGAAAAATCAAACAAAAAAAATTAACATCACTTCAATAAATTAGGTACAGAAGATATAGACCATAAATAATAAAAGCCATATATAATAGTCTAGTAGTTAACATCTGAATGGGGAAAAGCTGAAAGCTTTCTAAGATCTAGACCAAGATATAATGACACGGACTTTCACCATTTTCATTCAAGATTATAAGTGGAAGTTCCAGATAAAGCAATCAATCACTGAAGACAAAAAAATAAAGGGCATACATATTGGAAAAGAAGGGAAAACATAACTGTTTGCATATAAGATGATTTAGAAAATCCAAAAGATTTTACCTCTATCACACCTGCCAGGGCCCAGGAAACACTACAGAGGAAGTGATGGATTAAATATGGGTGATGCTTTCACTGCTAGCCAGACAATCTTCTCTATGAAGATGGCAGTAGACACTGAGGAAACTCAAAACTCATCAAAGCAGAAAATCAGAGCCTGCCATGAGCTCAACACTAAAGGAGACTTACAACATGCCCTCCAAGGCTCAGGGAACATTGCAGAAGAGCAAGAAAGAATGTAAGAACCACAGGGTGAGAAGGGGTTCTATGAGGCATTGTCCTTCCCACAGAAACTGACTAGCAGATTCATGACCCCACAGTGGTTACAGATGCCCTCACTGAAGAAAGCCATCAGTGGAATTGGGATGGGGGAGAAGGGACAAAAGAAAAAAAAAATGGGAAAAAGATGGGAATATGATCAATTTGCAGTATATTCATATATTAACTTTCCCAATTAAAAATATATATAATGGATTTATTTGATTTTCTTACACAGTATGGACTTTATAGTCTGCCTTCTGGAGAGGCTAAAAAACTAGTAGCCACTCAGTCCACGAAGCTGTATACCTCAGCACAACCAATTTGTAGCTGAAGGCCTAGTAGATTCCTTGAAAGATATTAGTGCTCTGTATACATTCGAAGCCAAGGAAGTTGGAGTCTGATATTAGCAGAGGATGGCAGCAGGAACATTCACACAGTCACTCAAGAAGAAATGAAGGCAAGCAGATGACACTTCTTTTTCATCACACCTCTTTATCTCTGGGGCCAACCATTGGAAAGCAGTGTTCACTCGGAGGGCAGGTCTCCTCCCCCTCAGTTAATCCTGTCTGGGAACATTCTCCCACACATGCCCTGGAATATATCTCCTAGGTGATTCCAGATTCTTGTAGGTTGACAATAAAGATTAACATTCACATTATAAGACTGTGAGTTTGGGATCAGCCTCAAACAAGCTGTATAGCAAGGTTCTGACTCAAAAGGGGCAGAAGGAGACAGGCCTATCAAAAGAGATATACAGGACTGGGGAATTGGTACAGTGGTTAATGGTGCTTGCTTGCAAAGTCTGATGGCCCAGGGTTCAATTCCCAAGAACCTAATAAAGCCAGATGCACAATGTGGTGCATGATCTGGAGGTTGTAGTGGCAAAATTGCCTTGATGTGCCCATAGTCTCTCTCTCCCTCTCCCTCTTCTCACAAATAAATAAATTTTTTTTATTTTATCTTTTTTTTTTTGAGAGAGACAGATAGAGAGAGGGAGAGGAAGACAGATAGAGATGGGCACGCCAGCAGCCTCTCAGCTGCTGTGAACGAAATCCAGATGTGTGTGCCCCCTTGTGGTCAAGTGCAGCATTGCGCCCTTGTGTCACTTTTCATCTGGCTAAACGTGGGACCTGGAGATTGGAACTGCTGGAGATTGGAACCAGCATTCTTAGGCTTAGGAGGCAGGTGCCTTAACTGCTAAGCTATCTCTCCAGCCCTTTCTTTTATTTTAAAGAGAGAGAATTCGCATGTCAGAGCCTCAGCCACTGCAATGAAACTCCTGATGCTTGCACCACCTAGTGGGCATGTATGACCTTGTGCTTGGCTCATCTTTGTGCACCTACCTTACATGGGCTCTGGGGAGTCAAACATGGGTCCTTATGTTTTCAGGCAAGTGCCTTAACTGCTAAGCCATGTCTCCAGCTAATTTTTTTTTAAAGACACAAATGAATGGTCAATAGGTACATGGAAAAATAATCAAGAATCACTAATTATGCAGGGGTTACAAATTAAAATATGACAAAAATTTGTATAACAATACACAAATTAAAATATATGAGATATAACCTGATTCAAAAGAATGATTATGATCAGAAAGACAAAAGATAATAAGCACTGGCAAGGTTGTAAAGAAAAGGGAGCCTTGCATATTGTTTGTGGACATGTAAATTAGTACAGACATCATATAAAACAGTATGGAGAATACTGTATGATCTTGCAATCCTACTCCTGGGTATATATCTACAGTATATGAAATGAGTATGCTGAAGAGACATCTTCACTTCTATGTTTATTGCATGGAAGTTATCATACCTCTCACAAATGTCCATGAAAGGAGTGAGGCATCTAAGTATCCCTCAGATAATGAATAGATGAAAATATATTATATCTACATATGGCATACTATTCAGCCACAAAGTGAAATTCTATCATTAAGACAACATGGATACAATCAGAAGACATTATGTTAAGTGACATAAGCCTAGCATAGAACGACACACACTGAATAATTTCACTCATACAGAATCTAAACAGTTGATATCATAGAGACTGAGAGTAGAGTATGGGTTACCATAAGTTTGGGGAATGTGTTAATTACTTTTCACATTGCTGTAACTAAATGCCTGATAAGAAGCAATGAAGGAAGAAAGGAAGGAAGGAAGGCAGGAATGGGAGAAGGGAGGGAGGGAGGGGTTTATTTTGACTCGCAGTTTGAGTCCATTCTGGGGGGGAAGGCATAGCAGCAGGAACATGAGACAGCTGGTCACATTTTATCTACAGTCTGAAAGTGGAAAAGGGATTGTACTTGTGAGCCATCGTGTCTGGTGATACTAGTTCTTTGTTGGTGATAAATCATATGAATATATTTTCCCAGTTAATGATTTATATTTTTCATATCCTTACTCCAATGATTTCAGTTTCTTAGCTTTTGCATAACATCAACAACTACATATTTAGACTGAAAGAGAACCTGAATAAATACCACAGGGACAGCCTAAAACAGCATTTGAAAGCAAGCTCAGGCTGCTTTGCATTAGCAATCAGCAGGAGGAGGGAAAAAAAATGAAAGTGAAATAATCCCAGAAAAACTAGTTATTATATTATCTAGGTTTTGTGAGCGTCTGCATATTGCATATTAGCAGTCTCACCAATAATGTGACTTCAGCTGCAATCAACACTTCAACAAATTAAGTTGAATACATTCAGTATATAAATATTTTGCACCCCTTTAATTTCTAGGGTATGCTCATTTGTATATTGACCAAAGAAAATGTGCATAAACATTCCTTTGTGATAAGCCAAAACATCTAAATTATCCTAACTATACCAAAAGAAAACATACAAAATAGTATGAAAGAACTTCATTGCCTGAAATTACTAAAGTGTCCATATGTACCTAAATAACTTTCCTCCCATTCCATCTTTTTAGCTCAGTCTTATTCATATAATATCTGCCCTCTTATATTCTTCCCTCATTTGAAAGGCATGATGATCCTGCTAGTCAAGTAAACCTGCATCTCCTTACCAGTCTCCAACCTCTGAACAAGTAGGAATCATCCACAGCTTCTCTGGTATCAATCTTTTATTATTTTTTTAAAAACTTATTATTATTATTATTTTGTTTTTTCAAGGTAGTGTTACTCTAGCTCAGGTTGATCTGGAATTCACTATGTACTCTCAGGGTGGCCTTGACTCACTCACTACCTCTGCCTCCCAAGTGCTGGGATTAAAGGAGTGCATGACAATGCCTGGCCCTATAAAAAATCTTTTTATTTACAGCTTCCATAATTATATTCAATAAACCATGATAATTCCCTCCCCTCCCCCACTTTCCCTTTCACAAATCCACTCCCCCTCATATCCCATCCCTGTCTCAATATCTCTTTTATTTTGATGTCATTATCTTTTCCTCCTATTATGAGGGTCTTGTGAAGGTAGTGCTAGTCACTGTGAGATCATAGATATTGAGGTAAATTTGTATGTAAACAATTGTATTGCAAATAGTCCTCCCTTCCTTTGGCTATTACATTCTTTCTGCCACCTCTTCTGTAATGAATCCTGAGCCTTAGAAGGTATGATAAGTATGTATCAGTGCTGAATACTGTCTGTCACTTCTCAGTACTATGGGTATTTTGGGTCATCCCAAGGTCACTGATCTGAAAAGAGAAGCTTCTAAAACCAAAAGTGAGAGTAGCATTAACATATTAGTATGAATGTTAAGAAATGGGTTTGCATGGCAGCTTGTCCTGCAAGGAGGCTGGTGTTAGTGGAAAATTCCTTCACCTGCTTCTACTCCTGAGGCTCAGGCCAGGTAGACACATGGACCTGGTGCTGCAGTGGGAGTTGTTTCTGGCTGGTTGCCTACTTGCTAGAAGCTCTGGGTCTCTCCTGCTTCTCTGTCGTGGTTGATAATTCCTTATAAACCTTCACTTTTCATTAGAAGAGTGTATTTTGCTGTTTTTTTCTGCTCATTTCCTCCCCTAGGCTGCTTTGGTGTGGCTACTAAGTTGCCATCTTACCCAGAAGTCTCTTAGTTACTTTCTTGCTGCTGGTGAACAAAAACCCAACTAGAGGCAACTTATGGATGGAAAAGAGTTAATTCAACTTGCAGTTTTTAAAACTTTATTATTATTATTATTATTATTATTATTATTTTATTTTTGGAGAGAGAGACAGAGAGAGCTAGACAGAGAGGGAGAGGGAGACAGACAGAGATGGGCGCACCAGCAGTCTCTCAGCTGCTGTGAACGAAATCCAGATGAGTGTGCCCCCTTGTGGGCAAGTGCAGCATTGCACCCTTGCCTCACTGCATCTGGCTAAACGTGGGACCTCGAGATTGGAACCGCTGGACATTGGAACCAGCGTTCTTAGGCTTAGCAGGCAGGCGCCTTAGCCACTAAGCCATCTCTCCAGCCCTCAGCTTGCAGTTTTGAGGGAAAGTTTCATGGTAGAAAGGCTTGGCAGCAGAAGCAGGAGCAGAACTGGTCACATTGTCAGGCAAGAAACAGAGTACAGACAGTGTGGCCTGGCTATAAAATCTCAGTGCAAGGCTCTACTTCCTAAAGGTTACACAACCTTCCCAAACACTGCTGTCAAGTGGTCAAACACATGTGCCTATAGGGTTCATTTTACACTCAAACCACAACACTCAGTAACAAAAAGAAAGAATAAAGAAAAACAAATTATAGCATTTCCAAACTAGGAGAAGGGGTGGAGAGATTGCTCAAGCAGTTAAAGCATTTGCTTGCAATGCCTAATGACCCAGGTTTGATTCCCCACTTTCCACAGATATACAAAGACAGATGCACAAAGAGGTGCATGCATCTGTAGTTCATTTGCAGTGGCTAGAGGCCCTAGCATACCCACTCTTTCTCTTTCTCACTTCTCTTCTCTCTCTCCCTGCAAATAAAAAAATAAAATATCTTTTTAAAGTCCTTAACTGGGCATGGTGGTGTATGCCTTTAATCCCAACACTCAGGAGATAGAGGAAGGAGGATCACTGTGAGTTAAATGCTAGCCTGAGATTATATTCTGAATTCTAGGTCAGCCTGTGCTACAGTGAGACCCTACCTCAAAAAATATCCTTAAAAAACTAGGAGAAAGGATTTTGAAAATTCTTGCCATAAGGAAGTGATAAATATGTTTAATCTGATATATCAAATATTATACAGTAATTAATGTGTATAATTTGTTATAAAAACAAAAAGGTTTTATTGTTTAAACATTTATTAAATATTCTTTTTCATGAGATAGGGTCTCACTGTAGCCCAGGCTGACCTGGAATTCACTATGTAGTCTCTGGGTGGCCTTGAACTCATGGGGATCCTCCTACCTCTACCTCTGCATCCTGAGTGCTGGGAATAAAGGCATGTGCCACCATGCCTGATCCAAGAAACTGTTTTTTTTTGTTTGTTTGTTTGTTTTTTTTTGTTGTTATTGTTGGTTTGTTTCTTTTTGGTTTTCAAGGTAGGGTCTTGCTCTAGTCCAGGTTGACTGTGGTAGAAATGAAGCTAAAAGTTAAACTGATTCACTGAGTTACTGTAAGAGTCAATTGCTGAGGAACTAAAACATATCTTTTCAGCAGATGGACAAATCTCAAAGAAGAAGCTGTCCAGAAAGAGCCCAAAGGGACTATATAAAGAAAAGACAGTTTAGGCTAAAACAAAGTAAAATGGAGTTCATGTTAGGGTGGACTGACTACAGAAATTATTGACATGCAAATTGTCACATCTTCTTTGTTCACTTACTCCTCCCCTTAGCAATGAGATCTATAAAATAAAAATAAAATTGCCAGATAATAAACTCCTCCACTTTCACTCATTCTGGCATTGGGGTGATCTTTCCAGAGAATTTATACAAATTGGGAGGCCCCAACGAGATTTTCCTTTCGCCACAACCCCAATTGGTCAGGAAGAATGGCTGCTCCTGGGCCTCCCAGCCTGCCAGAGGTCCCTGAAACTGGTAAGCATGCGCCCCTACATGATTGCAGGGTCCCCTTCCAGGTGGTCCAAAGGTGGAAGGAGATAAGCCTGATCCAGACATCCAGACCAGGTAAGAATTCCCCAGGGAAACTGGAAACGGGATTAGTCAGGTCTGGAGGAGCCAGTGTAGACTGATCCCGACAAGAGGAGGAATCCCCAAGCCTCAATACTGCTATGAGGTAACAGCCCTCTTTCTGTCAGGTTGTCAGGTATTCAGCTTCAGTAACTAGCTCGATAAGCCCATCTCTGTAATGAGCTCAATCAGGGTTATGAATGGGATTAGATTTAAAAAAAAAAAAAACTTGCTTAAAGTCTAAATAAAGAAATAAATGTGTGAGGAGAAAATGGTCATTTGATATGAATGTGTGTACAAGTATGCATGTGGCTCACAGCCCCATGCACTCGTCTTTGTGTTTGTTCTGTAGCACCAACACAGCGGGGAATTCACTGTGAGGGAAGTCCTCCACCAAGCCCACTGTCCTAGATTGCATGGTCAAAAACAACCCATACTTCAGAGGAGACTATTCAGAAGATTATACTACTAAGGTGACACCAAAAAAATTAAAGGCCTCTGTAAATTAGGAAGGCCAACTTTTAATGTTGAATGACCCCCAGAGGAAACACTGAAAGTAACTAAGATTATAGAAAGAGAAAAATGCAAGATTCTCCTACTCCTAAAAGTTATAAAATGACAAGATCAGGGAGCTGTCCTTTAGCTCAAAAAAAAAAAAAAAAAAATCCAAAACTCCCTGGGGGAGGGCACACAAAATGCTCAACTAGAGTAAAAACAGAAGCTTCAAGACCAGAGCTCACACCTACACAGCTGCCTCCTAACACACTCTCCAGTAATGAGATACTGGCTGGCAGAACTTAAAATTGGCAAGACCCAAAGCCACAGGAGGGAATGTAAAAAGAGATAATGTTGTCTGGGCTACTGGGAAATTCCACCACTCTGGGGCCTGACACTGAAGAAAAATTAAATGATAGAAAAGGTAAACCCAGATAAAAGTCTTACTGCAAAATTTTACAAATGCTTCCAAGTTAAACTAATATGATTCAAGACCTAAACGCAACCCTAACCCTGCCAAAAGAGGAGGGAAAGCCTCTCCACACTTGCAGATAATGGTTATGCTGTCCTGCTGTGTTCCCAGGGGCAAAAGGTCAATCAGGAGTAGCTAAATTCTGAGGCTAGCCCCAGGCAAGTGCTAGAAACCTGGGGAAACCCATCTGTCTTGCTCTCACATGCTGGAGCTGGGGCAGCTCTACAAGGCAAGGACAAAATGGGGACTACACATGAGCAGACACCTGCAATTGCAATGTGTCACTTAGCGCTTCCCCAGCAAGGCTTGACCTACATGATGGCCAGATGGCCCTGGAATAGGAGGGGGAACCTGACACACAAATCTCACTGAACAGGGAGACAAGACACAAACCTCTCTGAGCTTATGCTGAACTGCCAGGACCCCCAAATGTGGGTTGGGGTCCTAGGGAGTCACCCAGTGAGACAACAAGACCGAGGAGCTCGAATGCAAAACTGCAACTGGACTCTTTATTACCAAGCCTAGGCTGGGACTCTAACCACACAAACCAATGCAGTGGGAGTGTGAGAGAGAGCCCTGACTCTTGGGGGAAAGGGTTTATATAGAGAAGGGGTACAGCAGTTACATCATATTGCGACATTTGAAATGATTGGTTCAAAAAGTGCGTGCGCGGGAACATTCCGAGCTGCTTATCTAGGATCAGCAGCTTGTTTGCAGAACCTGTTTTTGTAAGGGGCAGGAGGCCACTGTGGTTTATTACCTCTGGGATGTCTTAAGACTTCCCAGAAATGAACAATAGAAAGGGGGAGTGGGCCTGCCGCAGTTAAGCAAGCAAGCAAGCACAGATCACAGAAGCAAAGGACAGCACGTTAGCCAGCGAGTTCCTCATCTGAGTCGGGCCTGGGTTTTTTTTTTATTTTAAATGGCTATCTATTCTAAAATGGCAGCGCTATTGTTTGCATGTTCCTTTGGTCTCTCATTTCCCCCTCTCTATGTACCCAGGGAGCCTATCTAGGGTCCCTATTTGAAAGTTCAAACACTTCTGCACCTATGTTAGTTGTCACAGGCTGGTAGGAGTAATTTCTTTGGACCATTAGCTGAATAGTGCCCAATCTTTGTTTTATGAATTGTATTAGTCTATTAAGAATACAGGGCCCAAAAGTGAGTAGTAGGAGCAGAATGAGCAGAGGCCCCAGGAGGGCCGACACTAAGGTGGTGAACCAGGGGGAGCTATTGTACCATGATTCAAACCATCCTTCCTGAGCCTTTCGTTCACGCTGTCGTTTTTCTAATCCTTCCCTAACTTTAGTCATGCTATCTTTAATGCGACCAGAGTGGTCCCTATAGAAGCAACATTGTTCCCCCAGGGCAGCACATAATCCCCCTTGTTGGAGGAATAACAGATCTAGTCCCCTCCGATTTTGTAGGGTCACCTCTGCCAATGAACTCAAGGAGTCCTGCAGATGGGTAATTGAGTCTTCTAACTCTCCAATATCCTGATCTAGGCTTGCCCTCAGGGTGGAGTACAATTGTCCTTGTTGAAGGAGGGCCGCAGTGCCAGTGCCTATACCGGCTGCAATTCCTGTGCCTAATAAAAGACTTAGAGAAACGGCAGTGATTAGTTCTCTTTTGGCCTTGTGGGGACTGTTGAGTTTAGTGTAGGCTTGAAGGAAGTCCCTATTTGAATGTAGAGGATTCTGGGGAATAATCTGACCATGATGCAAAAATCTCCAGTGAGGTGAAAAGTGGGAAGGTATAAGCAAGGGGTCAGGCCCATGGAGCAGGCCCACCAAGTATCATTATGGGGAACCAAGTATGATGAGGACTGTTGGACATTGTGAGTCTGGTTACAGAGGTAGTTAAGGGCAGTTGGGATCCTGCCTATACATGTACCTCCCGTCAGACCGCTAGTCACTTGTTGGAGAGTTATTTTGGGTTCTGAAGTCCATCTGCATTGGGAAGGTTCACTAGTGACAGAGAAGGTTCCCTGCATGGCAGTGGCTTTGTAGTAAGGGGGAGCAATATCATAGCATAACCAACAAGACTTAGTCAACTCTGGCCTGGAAACATTGAGGAAGAGAAAAGCTTGCTGTAGCATAGCCTGGAGCAGGTCAGAAGGAGATTGAGGGTCAGTTTTATCCTGGGATGGTGTTTTTATGGGGGGCGCCGGCTTCATTGTGGGTAGAGGAGGTGACGCCTTCTTGGGGGGTATGGGCAGGGCCTTATTTGGTCCTAGAGGTGAACTCAGTGGGGGTTTAGCTCATAATCTTATTCCTAGGAGAGTCCCGGGGTCTTTGTGGTTCCCTGCCACCCGTGCAGGTTTTGAGACACCTATGCATCTTTCTTCATAAACCCGGATGGCCCAGATTAGTCCTTTGAGCCAGTTACAGTTTGTTTTCCCTCGATCAGTAAATGTAATCTGAACTGGGTTGCAGATTTTAGGGCTATCCCCTGAACAAGTTGGTTTGGACTCTCTTTTTATAGTGATCAAGTCCCCTTTCCAGGCTGCAGTCCATGGTATATCGCCTGTGGTTACACAAGCCCAAGACTTACAGTAAAAGTGTCCTGGCCCCCCGCAAGTTTGTTTGTCCTGTTTTGTCCCCATGTGCTCCCCTGGGCAAACATAGAAGCCTTCTCTTTGTAATGCTCCCTGATACCCCTCAGTAGGTGGGAAAAGAAAAATTTGATCCCAGGTGTCTCCCAACAATGCTCCCAGGTCAAAATACAAATCTGGGAACCAAGTCCAAAGCGGGTATAGGCCGCTAGAAGAATTAATGACTTCAAGGGTGGTTGCATCATATACTTGCCAGGTAAGGTTCAGAGGGGTATGAGGTGAAAGATCAAGGGGAGGGACGACTGGAGAAGCATTCCCGACCTGACAGAGAGCGCAACAAGCAGCCAGGAACATCAGGAAGCTGGAGTTAAGGGTGCTGTGTCTCATTGGAGGCGAAGCTTGAGAGGGTCCTCTGGGTCGGGGCGACTTATCCAGGTGTTTCCGGTTTCCCAGGGGACCGCCTTCACGTGGGGTCAATGGATCCATGACGTGATGTCATCCACTTTTATGGCTGTTGGGGTTGTCATCAGTACGATGTAGGGGCCCTTCCATCTGGGTTCCAGGGACTTCCGCTGGTACCTTTTGACAAGCACTTTATCCCCTGGTTGAAACCTGTGGGGTTTTGGAGGAACAACAGTCTCATAAACAGCTCTCAGGTGGGGCCAGACCTTTTTGTGGGTAAGTTGTAAGCGCTTCAGGGAGAGCACTAGGTCTTGGTCATCCATCCATGCTAGGAGATCAGTCTGGAGGCTCGGGATAATAGGAGGGGGCACTCCAAACATTATTTCAAAGGGAGTTAGGCACATATGATAGGGAGAGTTTCACACCCGGAACAGAGCAAAGGGGAGGAGAGTCACCCAGTCAGTGCCGGTCTCTAAAGCTAATTTAATTAAGGTCTCTTTTAAAGTTCTATTCATTCTTTCTACCTGTCCTGAACTCTGGGGGCGATAAGCACAATGCAATTTCCAATTGGCCCCCAGTGCAGTGGCTACTCCCTGACTTACCTGAGATATGAAGGCTGGTCCGTTGTCTGAACCTAAAGAGACTGGGAAACCATACCTGGGCAGTATTTCTTCTAGTATCTTCTTAGCAACAACCTGTGCAGTTTCAGTCTTAGTGGGGAAAGCTTCTACCCATCCAGAGAATGTATCTATAAACACTAAAAGATACTTGTATCCTGATTTTCCAGTTTTAATTTCAGTAAAGTCTAATTCCCAGTAGGCCCCTGGTCTAGTTTCTCTTAGTCTAGTTCCTGGATTGGAGGGAAGAGCAGTAGCATTAGTCATACAACAAGACTGGCAATTAGACACAATTTGTTCAATAATTTGGCTAGCGCTCCGTATTTTCAAGTGGGACTTCCTCAGTAACTCCTGCATCTGCTTGATTCCCAAATGAGTGGAGCAATGCACCCTCTTTAGAATTCTTTGTCCCAGTCTTTGAGGCAAAATCAAACGGCTATCCTCGGTTTTCCACCATTCATCAGACTTTTGAGTTCCTTTTAATCCATGTCAAATCCTCTGAGGTGTAGTTTGGAATGTCTGGAAGTTTTCTGCCTCCGGGGTCGACCAGGACGGGGGCTATCTTGGTTGTAAGGGCCACTTGTTTGGCTGTCTGATCAGCCAAATTGTTTCCCTGGGGAATTAGTCTGTCCCCTTTCTAGTGTCCTTGGCAGTGAATGATAGCTACCCGAGTGGGACCCCCAGAGGGCTTGGAGCAGGTCCAGAATCTCCCGTTTGTTTTTAATAGTCTTTCCTTCAGCAGTTAAAAGTCCTCTTTCTCTGTATATTGCTCCATGGACATGTGCCGTGGCAAATGCATATCGGCTGTCCATGTATATGTTCAGTCTCCTGTTAGCCCCTAACTGTACAGCCTTAGTGAGGGCTATAAGCTCTGCTCTTTGGGCTGAGGTTCCCGTTGGAAGGGGCTCTGCCCATATGACTTCGGTTCCCATGGTGACTGCTGCCCCCGCGTACCCGTGTCCATCCTGGATAAAGCTGCTGCCCTCGGTGAACCAGGTTACCTCAGCATCCTTGAGGGGGGTGTCTCCTTTGAGATCAGGTCTTACATTGTACACGTGGGCCCATATCTCAGCACAGTCGTGGAGAGGGGCGTCCAAGTCCGGATCAGGCAACAGAGTGGCAGGATTCAGGGCTGTGGGAGTCTGGAAAGTAATTCTAGCAGTGTTTAAGAGCAGGGTCTGATAGTGGACCATGCGGGCATTGCTGAGCCAATGGTCAGGTGGTTGTTTCAGCACTCCTTCGATGGCATGTGGGGCTATGACTGTTAGGTTTTGTCCCAAAGTCAGCTTATCTGCATCCTTGACTAAAAGGGCTGTGGCGGCTATAATTCTTAGACATGGGGGCCAACCTGACGCAAGAGTGTCTAACTTCTTTGATAGGTAAGCAACTGGGCACCACCAGGGTCCTAGACTTTGGGTGAGGACTCCCTTTGCTATCCCATTATGTTCATCTACAAAGAGCATAAATGGCTTAGTCACATCAGGGAGGCTCAAGGCAGGAGCTTCTAGAAGGTGTACCTTTAGGTCCTCAAAGGCTCGTTGGTGATGATCCATCCATTGAAAAGGCTGGTTCTCCTTGGTGGCTTCATATAGAGGTTTTGCCAGTTCCGCGAATCCGGGGATCCACAGACGGCAGAAGCCGGCTGCACCAAGGAATTCTCTGACCTGTCTGGCTGAAGTCGGCATTGGGATCTGAAGGACAGTCTCCTTCCGTGTGTCTGACAGCCAACGTTGTTCATCTTGGAGAATGTATCCCAGGTAGGTTACCTGTTGTTTACAAATCTGGGCTTTTTTGGCAGATGCCCGGTATCCCAGATCACCCAATGTCTGCAGGAGGTCTCTGGTTCCCGCCAGGCATGCCTCATGGCTGGTGGCTCCTATTAAAAGATCATCCACATACTGCAACAAAGTCAGTCCTGGGTTGCGCATTCGAAAGTCTGATAGGTCCTCGTGTAGGGCTTCATCAAAAATGGTAGGAGAATTTTTAAATCCCTGGGGCAATTGAGTCCACGTAAGTTGGCCATTGATCCCAATGTCTGGATCATGCCATTCAAAGGCAAAATATAGCTGACTCTGTGGAGCCAGGGGCAAACTAAAGAATGCATCTTTTAAGTCCAAGACAGTGTACCAAGTGACCTCAGGTGTTAGATTTCCTAACAGAGTATAAGGATTAGGCACCGTTGGGTGGATATCCATTGTTCTTTTATTTATCTCCCTCAGATCCTGTACTGGGTGATAGTCATTGGAGTTAGGCTTTTTCACTGGCAGGAGGGGGGTGTTCCAGGCTGATTGTACTGGCTTTAGGATCCCTGATTGTAGAAGTCGCCTGATATGGGGGGTGATTCCTAATTTAGCTTCTAAAGGCATGGGGTCTGGCGAACCCTGACTGGTGTGCTTCCAGGTTTTAGTTCTACCAGAATGGGGGGCCTATGTTGTATCCATCCCATCCCACCAGTTTCTGCTGATGCTCGTGGGTAATTGGTCAGCCAGGAAGAGTCCTGGGTCTCCGTGTCTTTGGCACACTTTTGAAAGAGTCTATATTCTTCTGTCAGATTAGTGGTCATCAGAATCTGTATTGGGGGGTCTCCCATCATTGAGACTTGTGCCCCTTGTTCTGAAAATGAAATTTGAGCTTTCATTTTGGACAATAAGTCACATCCCAGCAGTGGGTATGGACACTCCAGTATGACCAGGAAGGAATGGGTTACTTGGTGGGTGCCTAGGTTAACAGTCCTTTGTGTTGTCCATTGATAAGGTTTGATACCTGTTGCCCCTTGGACACAGGTAGTTTTCTTAGTCATGGGTCCCTCTGCTTGTAATAATATAGAATTTTCAGCCCCGGAGTCGGCCATAAAAGTTATCTTTTCCCCCTCCACTTCAAGGGTTACCCTGGGCCCCGTCTCCCTCAGTCACTCTCTTCCTGAGTGGCTGCCAGGATGTTGGCCCGGTGTTTCTTTTTGGGGCAGTCTTGGACCCAATGTCCTTCCTCTTTACAGTAAAAACATTGATTCTTTCCTACCTTAGATCTTGTTCTGGTATTGTTTTCCCTCTGAGATACTCAGAGGTTCCCCGTAGCCATTAAAATTTCCTTGAGTTCTTGGTGGTGCTTAGTCTGCTGTAATTCTAAAATCTTGGTTAAGTTCTTTTCCTGTCTCCTTTCTCATCTGATTTCTTTCTCCTCTGTGCTTTCCCTTTTATCAAAGACCTTTTCTGCCACTGCCACTAAGTCCCTGATGTTCCTTTCTCCTAGTCTCTCTAGCCACTGTAACTTTTTCTTAATATCGGGGGCAGCCTGATTAATAAAGGCAAACATGACAGTAGTGGCTGCCTCTTCTGACTCAGGCTCGTATGGACTGTACCTGCGGAAGGCTTCCTGAAGTCTTTTTAAGTAGGCGGCTGGATTCTCATCAGGCCCCTGTCTAATATCGTATACCTTGGACATATTGGCAGGCTTTCTTGCTGCTGCTTTGAGACCCACTAACAGAGTCCGGCGATAGACCAGGAGTCTCTACTTACCTTGTGCCAAGTTGTAATCCCAGGTGGGGCAGGTAGTTGGGAAACTGCCATTTATTATGGCTGGGTCAGTGGTGGGGTCTCCCGTGGGCCCTGGGACCAGTTTCTGAGCATTCTCAGTGATCCTGTTCTGTTCCTCAGTAGTGAACAGGACCTGTAAGAGTTGCTGGCAATCATCCCAGGTGGGCTGGTGTGTAAAGAGAACAGTTTCTAACAGGTTAATTAATCCCCTAGGGTTCTCAGAGAAGGGGGCATTCTGAGAACGCCAGTTGTACAAGTCACTAGTGGCAAAGGGCCAATAGTGAAAAGGCTGATTTCCTTCCGCGTCAATGGGTCCGGCAGGGCGGAGCGGCAAAGCTACTGACTGGTTGGGGGCTTGAGGTGTGGCTGCCCTTCGGCTCCGTGTAGCTTGTGCTGGTCCCTCCGGATTAAGAGGTGGGTTAGTGGGGGCTTGAGTGCCCACCGGGAGTTGGGGAGGGTTAGGGTTAGAGGGGGTATGTAAGGGGGAGGAAAGATGTTGGCCTCTTCATCGCCCCCCACAAGAATTGGTGCCGAGGCTTCAGTGGTGGGCCTGATGCCTTTCTTAGGTGTGGCCGTCAGCACCTGAAGAAGGGAATGAAGGTGGGAGAAAAGCTCTCATCCAAGGGAGAGGTTCCTCAACTAAATTTCTCCAGGTCACGATGTATGGGATCTGGTCTGGGTGTCCGCTCCTGGGGTGGAAAACAATTTTTTCAACTTCCAATATAACATTTAAATGGAATGTCCCCTCTGGTGGCCATCCCACATTAAAGGTGGGCCATTCAGAGGAGCAGAAAGTAATCCATTTGCCCTTGTTAACAGACACCCCGTTTTTCTGGGCAATGTCCTTGATGTTCTTCCAGTGGGCTAGACAGAGTTCTAGAGGAGAAGAAGGAATCTGTCCCATGTTATTAAGTCAAGGGGAAAGCGTCCATAGGATTAGGGCGACAGCTACACAGACACACACAAGTATAAAGCAACACTTCAGATTCAGATCCGTGATGGCCAGAAGAGTCTAAGTCCAGCTTAGGCTCAATAATACCGAACATGGTACAGATGGGAGCTGGTCTCCCCAGCAGGTTAGCTCTGTCCTCTGGGACAGGGCCCCCACTCAGATGAGGGGGCAGGACATCTCGTGCCTCCTCCAGGTCTGCCTTTACGGTGTGTCCACCAAGGTGTATGACCTGTTCAGAAATACAGAAGTACAGATGCCGCAAACGCGGCTTGCCAGCAAAACTGAAAGTAAAAACAAAGAGAGAGAGAGAGAGAGAGAGAAAGAAAGAGCACTCAGATACTCACCTCCCCCCCCCGACCAGTCGGTGAAGAATCCCTCGAGTCTCGGGGTTGTTGGGCAGTCACTGGGGATCCTGGATGAGCCCCAAAATGAAGTGCCAGGACCCCCAAATGTGGGTTGGGGTCCTAGGGAGTCACCCAGTGAGACAACACCAAGGAGCTCCAATGCAAAACTGCAACTGGACTCTTTATTACCAAGCCTAGGCTGGGACTCTAACCACACAAACCAACACAGTGGGAGTGTGAGAGAGAGCCCCGAGTCTTGGGGGAAAGGGTTTATATAGAGAAGGGGTACAGCAGTTACATCATATTGCGACATTTGAAATGATTGGTTCAAAAAGTGTGCGCGTGGGAACATTCCGAGCTGCTTATCTAGGATCAGCAGCTTGTTTGCAGAACCTGTTTTTGTAGGGGGCCAGAGGCCCCTGCAGTTTATTACCTCTGGGATGTCTTAAGACTTCCCAGAAATGAACAATAGAAAGGGGGAGTGGGCCGGCAGCAGTTAAGCAAGCAAGCAAGCACAGATCACAGAAGCAAAGGTCAGCACATTAGCCAGCGAGTTCCTCATCTGAGTCAGGCCTGGGCTTTTTATTTTAAATGGCTATCTATTCTAAAATGGCAGCACTATTGTCTGCATGTTCCTTTGGTCTCTCAGTGCCACCACTAGGTAAATCTGTGATGGCTCTGCTTTCTTGTCTTCCTTGCCTTGCAGAGCCAGGGGGAGCTATAAGCACAGGGAATCTCAGGGTCCTGGTTCCAACATAATGATGTGTGAGTCCCAAATTGCTGCAGACAGATGAGGTCTTAGAAGAAATATGTAACTGTTTTAAGTTTACTTTATTTCTCTATGCTTCTATGGAACTGCTAACAGACAGTAGCCCCAAGGTTTTTGTTTAGATTGAGAAGTATTAAATACTGAGTTTGTCAGAAAATTTCTAAAACTTCTAATGATGTTCTAATCTGCTTTCATATTTTTAAAATATGTGTTCTGAAAAACTAATAGAAAAAGGTTTCAAAATCAACAAATGATAAAATATATATGTATATTCTGAATAAATAATGTAAGTCAAGTCTAGTCTATGCTTTTATAAAAAATTATTTCAAAAAGCCTTTTGAAGACAAAAGAAAAAAACACTTAACTGGTCATATTAGAAAAGTTCTTAGATAAAGACCATAAAAATTTTGTTGGTGGGTTGGAGGGATGGCTTAGCAGTTAATGAGTTTACCTGCAAAGCCAAAGGACCTCGGTTCAATTCCCCAGGACCCATGTTAGCTAGATGTTCAAGGTGTTGCATATGTCTGGAGTTAGTTTGCAGTGGCTGGAGGCCCTGGTGTGCCCATCCTCTCTATGTCTGTCTCTGCTTCTTTCTTTCTTGCTCTCTCTAAATAAATTAATTAATTAAATTTTTGCTGGTAACCATAATGAGATAAACTAGATAAAAAGATAAACTAAAAACTTTAAATATTGGATATTAAATGTTTGATAAAAAAGACTGCTACAGAATGGTTACACAGAGTATATGGTAAAAATATATAAATAAAGATACGAGTAAACTTAAACAGAAAACTTAAAGACAAAATTGATTAAGTCTTAAACTGCTTAATCAGATTACAGACTACTTGAGATTAAGATGACTGTTAGCCTAGACCTTATATCAGACTAACAAAGAATGGTCCTAGCTGGGTGCAAGATGTTATGATATTTAGGTTATAAATTTAAAACTTTAACTTACTGGTGTTAATCTGATCATAATAACAGTTATAAGGTTGTAAAAAACTGGCTTTAAAGTTCTCAACCAAGTTTGCTATGTTTCTGTATTTGCCAACCTTTTACTATTTAATAAACAATAACACTGTAACCTTAAGATGGTTCCTGTCTTGCTCATGCTGTTTTACTGGGTGATTATCACTGAGATTATTGTCTAAGTCTTATAAAAAGTGATTTAGTCATTATGACTTTGTTCTTTGGGAAACTGAGAAAACTTCTCCTGTCCTAGGAAAGCCTGAAATATACAAACAATGTTAATAAAGTTTGTCTAGGCTTCATTTATTCTACCAGTCATAAATGTTGCCTTGTGTTAAACTTAAAAATGGTTCAATGATTAAAGGTAGTTGATAAAGATGTCACTTTATGTCTATCATAATGTCTTTAATGTATATTAAAATCAGACTAATTTAGCTGAATAATGACCAGATTTGGCTTTATTTTTAAGCTATGTATAATCAGTCTCAGTCAAGGTTTTACTTAAGTAATTGTCTCATTTGTTGTATCTTAAGTTCATTGCTTATACATATTTTTGATACGTAAGACATGTTCCCTGCTCTAGAAAAATGATCTTAAATGCTGCTGTTCCACCTCCAGTTTGTAGAGTAATTGGTACCTTTGTAGGTACAAGACTAGCTAAAGTTGTTTTCAAACACAGATGTCAAGTTTTTACACTGCCTTGTCTTTTCCTGGCATACAGTTTCTAGATCAAATCAATTGATTTAAAGGTATAGATAAAATATTGTTTCTAGGGATGCTAACATGTTCTGCCTATACTTATAACTTACAGATACTTAAAAGATAAAATGTGTATGTTTTCTCTGTTCCAGATATAGCTAACACTGCCATCTGACAACTAAACTAAAATGCTAATCAGAATGATTTTAAATTATTGTGTCCTTCTCTGACCAGATCTACTTTGTTAACCAGATATGTTTTGTACCTTTTTAACTAAATCTGTTTTGCTAATAAAATATGTATAGTCTTTCTAAGTGATTAATAACCATATTTAAAATCCAAGGTCAATTGAAAACATTGGAATTAAAAGGATAACCAATATTTTGGTTCATGCTCTCAGGTCAAAAGGCCACAGGAGATGATGGGACACTTGCTAATGTCTAGCCTTTGATAAGTTGCCTGTCTTCTTGATCAGGGAGGACTTGGAGACCCAGAGATGGACTCCAAATCAATGTATCTGCAACAGGAGAATCACATTAGAGAAAAATCAGTCCTCCAGACTTCCCAAAAGAGGGAGGGCCACTTGGTCAGCATGGCTTTGACTTATCCTAGCAGATGACAATGCTGAGTCATAGAACTCCTCACAGGTCCCTTAAGTCTCTCCTATAGAGACACAAATGACTTCTAAAATATAATACATGGTTATTTTTTTTGCTGCCTACATAATCTTAAACACCCAGTAAGAGAATATAACTACAAGATATTATAATATAAACCAAGATTCAGACAAGTAGACTGCCCTGCCTGATGCTGACTTACAGTACGAAACTATTAATTCATGCCTTCTGCTTCTGCCTGGTCCTGATTAGTCAGCCACTGTTTGTCTTTAAATCAAAGATCCAAAATTGTCCTCACTTACCATGTTTACCTGATAGCTACTGATTTGTATTAGTCCAATCTCTCCTTATCATGTCTTATTAAAGGTTAGGTATATCACTAAAGGCAGATCTCAGAGCCAAGCCCTAAAATACATTTAGGGCAAATCTAAAGCATAGCCTTAATATATATAATTGATTTAGAATTCTGGCTGTTTGTACTTGCTGATGTTGATGGTGGTAGTTTTTTGATGGTATCTCTTTGATTAGATTAATAAAAGTAAGCCAGATTCCCCTGCCACTGATGATGCTTCCTTAAAATTTGTAACACAAGGGGACCCACATACCCTTGCAAAATTTGGACCACACCCATAAGTCAAATGATATAAACTTATCACACCAGAATCCAGAAGCCAGTATCCTCAGCCAGTTGTAACAGTTAACAGGTCACTTCAAAGTCAAACTCTAAAAGACATCTGCCCCAGCCAAAAAGACTGTGGCCCTGCTCCACACATGACAGAAGCCTGAGGACTGTAACATGACATGCTGAAAAATCAGACACATGGGTAGGGTCCTAACCCCTTCCATTTACTAGACATATCAGCTCATTTGATAACCTCATGAGATCCATAGAAAAAGTTTGGTACCAAGAGACTTTTATGTCTTTCACCCTTAAACAGATACAGTTATTTACTATTAACTCATATTACATCTTTTTCCTTCCACAGGAATATCTGCTTCGTTTTGAGGAATGTGGTACCCCCCCCCACCACAGGAATGTCCTGTGCTCTCCTTCTCACAATAGGATTAGTCACAATCACTCCTGCTGACTAATCTTATACAGTGAGGATCCTCCTGGCTCTCTGTCTTTTCTTATAATAATTCTTTTGTGTTGCCATTTAACTGAGTCACAATACCAAAAACAAACCAAAAAACACATAATGGCACAAAACACTCACATTGCAAAAGATGGCATTGGGCATAACAAAGAAATATTCAACCAATACAAGATTTAAACAGGGCAAATATCAAACTCTGTAGCTCCAAGTCCAACAACTCTAGTCAGTGACACACCTCCAAGTCCTATAATTCCAACCAGCAAGTCCCTGGAGTTCCAATTCCACTTCTCCAGCTAGGCCACTCACAGTCCTAGAAAACTTCATCCAGGATCAGCACCTTTCCTTAGCAGCCATCTTGTGGTCCTGGCATCTCTACTGGGTCTCCACTGCAAGCCATGGTCCATCCTCAAGGCTCCATCGGGTCTCCATGCAGGCATCCAGCAAACCTGCTACACACTGTCCATGGCCATTTCCAAAACACAAGATCATGTTGCAAATTCAATGACCCTTTCTTTCCTGCATTTCTTGTACTCCATAATTCCAGCTAGAGTGTCAGTTTGTTAATCCAGGGGGGAATAAAGCAGACTTTGAAGAGCAGGACACTTCTTGAGCATTCAGGCCCTTCAAAAGAGTCTACATTCTTCCTGTTGCTCCAGTCTCACAGGTTGTAATCACTCATATAATTGCAGCTGAATGGGCAGAAGTTTCAGCCCAAAGATTTCATTTCTGTGCCATATCCCTCTGCTCACACCAGTCCATTTATATGCAATGCAACCCTGCACAAATTCTCAGGACACAGGCATAACAGCAAACCTCTCACACAAACTGCTTCTAGCCCAATCCAGGCAAAGCTCTTTCTCATACTCATAAGCCAAACCTCACAGTCCTTAGTTTTTACTGCATTCATGTATTTCCATTCTGACCAGAAAGAGAGTCCATAAAGCTGTACTTAAAGCATTGCAAGGCATCTCTTAGACCAAGGTTTCAAATCCTTCCACTTTCCTCTTGCAAATCAGCTCCAAAAGACCAAAACCACACAGGCAGGTTTCAAGCAGCAACCCCATTCTTGGTACCAACTTTACTGTTGCAGTCAAGTTCTTATTGCTGGCAGAAATCACCCAACCAAGAGCAGCTTTGGGGGAAAAAAGGGCTTATTTTCACCTTCAGACTTTAGGGGAAGCTCCATGGTGGCAGAGAAAAATGTTGGCATGAGCAGAGGGTGGACCTCACCCTCTGGCCAACATAAGGTGGACAATAGCAACAGGAAAGTGTGCCAAATACTGGCAAGGGGAAACTGGCTATAATGCCCATAAGCCTGCCCCCAACAATATACTGCCTCCATGAGGCATTATTTCTGAAATGTCCATCAGCTGGGAGCCTAGCAGTCAGACCATCTAAGTTTATGCAGGGCACCTGAACAAAACCACCACACCACCCATATTTTCAAGGATAATAATGACAAACCATTTCCTACTACTAAAAATTAAACACAAGATTTAATGGTAACACTGTCAGCATTCCCAATGATGACTGATTCCCACTTGGCCCTCAAAGTCATGCTTATCCAAGACTCTGGAGGCCTTACAGCTGATGTCCCCCAAACCTTAAGCCTTCCCCCTATGTGGTCTATGTGGGGACACTGGTTAGCTCCTTTAATAGAGCCTCTCATAATATTATGCTGGAACTCATGTTAAAAACATATGTTCAAAATGCTCTGTCCAGGTTCATCCAATCTAAAATAAAAATAATTAAAATACAGGTGATACTCCAGGTACACCAGCCACTGCATACAAAACCATAAGGTGATAAAAAAGGAAATGTGCATGCCTTTAATCCCAGCACTCAGGAGGCAGAGGTAGGAGGATTGCTGTGAATTCAAGGCCACCCTGAGACTACAGAGTGAAGTCCAGGTCAGCTAAAAGTTAAACTGATTCACTAAGTTACTGTAAGAGTTAATTGCTGAGGAACTAAATCTTATCTTTGTCATCAGATGGAAAAATCCCACAGAAGAAACTGTCCAGAAAGGGCCCAAAGATATGATTATTTAAAAAAAGACAGTTTAGACTAAAACAAAATAAAATGGAGTTCATTGTTAGGATGGCCTGACTACAGAAATGATTGATATATAAATTGGCACATCTTTTTGTTCACTTACCCATCCACTTGGCTATAAAACTATAAAATAAAACTAAAATCTCCATTGGGGCCAAAACCTCTTTGGAGGGCTACTTCAAGCTTTATGGCCTCTGGATAATAAACTCCTCTACTTTCACCCATTCTGGCATTAAAGTAATCTTTCCAAAAAATTTCTACAAGATGATCTGGAATTAGTCTCAGGCTGGCCTTGAACTCACAGTGATCCTCCTACCTCAGCCTCCTGAGACCTGGGATTAAAGGTGTGCACCACCACGCCCAGCTAAATATTTTTTATTAATGAGCATTCATTTGAATGAAATATATAATTTAAGAAAATATGTGATGCTACATATTATCTGCATCATGTCTTACATAATTTATGTCAGATATAGTATGTATAATATATGTGGATTAGTTTTTAACAGTAAATCTTAAATTCAGAAAAAAAACTATTATTTTCTTTTCTTATTAAAAAATCCACATGTAGACTTATGGCATGACAGGAAAGTTGAATCACAACATTGTCAATTTAGAAAAAATAGTAGGTAAAGTTTCATAACAAATGTGCAAAGTCATTGCACCACCTCTCCCTGCCTCGTCTTTAATCTCAAGGGAAACTTACTATTCATCACTTGATTTTGATATTTTCAGCATTACCATTATACCTCTAATCTATACTAGTATGTCCTAATATCTCTTTTTAAAAAAATTTTAAAATTTTATTGACAACTTCTTTACTTACAGACAATAAACCATATTTCCCACCCCTCCCCCATTCCCCTTCAGAACTCCACTCTCCATTGTATCCCCTCCCTCTCTCCAGTAGTCTCTCTTTTAATTTGATGTCATCATCTTTTCTCCTATTATGAGGGTCTTGTGAAGGTATCACTAGGCAGTGCAATGTCATGAATATCGAGGCCAATTTCTGTCTGGACAGTTGTATTATAAGGAGTCATACCCTACATTCATTCTGCCCCCTCTTCTGCAATGGACTCAGGGCCTTGGAGGGTGTGACAGAGATGTTTCAGTGCTGGACACTCCTCCATCCCTTCTTCACAGCATTATGTTGCCTTTTGGGTCATTCCAGTGGTCATTGCCATTGAAAAGAGAAGCTTCTCTAATCAGAAGTGAGAGTAGCATCAATATGTGAATATGAACATTAAGTGTAGTGCTTTCAGGGCAGTTTGGTGGGAATAATATATACATTTAGCCAGACAAGAGCAGGCTTTATACCCCTAAAGCTCATGACCTCCCCTGCCACAGACTTTTGATTAGTGTTTTCAGTACCAGGCATGTATTCCCTCCCATAGAGCAGGCCTTCAGTCCAATTAGGGAGCAGTTGGTTTCCCCAAGAGAAGACATGCCACTATTGCACCTGTTCAGTCATTGGGCCTGTCTGGCCAAATTTGAATTTTCCAGTGTCCACTGTTTTCACTGCTGATGATTTCTGTCTCCCATAGGGCTGCATGAAGTGCAGCTTTTTCAGCTTTCAGTTGGCTGGTCTACAGGGAAAAGGTTTTATGCTCAGCACCAGCTTGCTTTCTCAGTGACCTTGCCTCTCAGGCAAAAGCGTCTTACCATCTGTTTGTCAAGGGAAACCAAGGGCCTTGGCAATAGCCTTTAATGTTTTGGAGGCTATAGGGACCTCCTTGGCCAATAACTCACTGGAAGGTATCCCATACCAGGCACTGAAAATTTTCTAGTAAACATCTATGCCTTCTGGATGTGCCATTATTCAAAAAGTAGGTTTATATAAGTCTTATTCAGACTATCTTGAATTTTGATTGACTCTCCCCCTGCCCTTCTTTTACGCATTCTCTTCCCCTGGCCTCACTTAGGCCTTTCCCCTTCCTATAATCTGTTCTTCTACTTACATATATACAATACCATCCACTTAACTTCTTCCCTCTCTTCCCTCCCTTATAGCCTTTTACCAGCTTACTGGCTTTTGCTACTGATTTTTGGTTCCAGTTCACACACAAATCTATACATTTGTAGCTAGGATCCACATATGAGAAAGAATATGTGATGTTTGGTTTTCTGAGCCTGGGTTACCTCACTTAGTATAATCCTTTCCAGATCCATCCATTTCCCTGCAAATTTCATAATTTCATTTTTCTTTACCGCTGAATAGAACTCCATTGTGTAAACATACCACATCTTTATTATCCATTCATCTGTGGAGGGACATCTAGGCTGGTTCCATTTCCTAGCTACTGTGAATAGAGCAGCAATAAACATGGTTGTGCAAGTATCTCTAAGGTAGTGAGAAGAGTCCTTCAGATATATGCCTAGGAGTGCTATTGCTGGGTCATATGGTAAATCTATTTTTAGCTGTCTCAAGAACCTCCACACTGATTTCCACAATGGCTGGACCAGATTTCACTCCCACCAACAGTGTAGAAGGGTTCCTCTTTTTCCACATCCACGCCAACACTTATTGTCATTTGTTTTCTTGATGGTAGCCATTCTGACAGGAGTGAAATGGAATCTCAGAGTGGTTTTAATTTGCATTTCCCTGATGGCTAAGGATGTGGAACACATTTTCAGATGTTTTTATGCCATCTGTAGTTCATCTTCTGAAAACTCTATTTAGTTGCATAGCCCATTTTTTAACTGGATTGTTTAATTTCTTATTATTCTGTTTTTTGAGTTCTTTGTATATTCTGGATATTAATCCTCTGTCAGATGTATAGCTGACAAAGATTTTCTCCCTTTCTCTAGGTTGTCTTTTTGCTCTATTCACAGTGTCCTTTGCTGTACAAAAGCTTTGTAATTTCATGAGGTCCCAGTGGTTGATTAGTGGTTGTATTCCCTGAGCAATTGGAGTTATATTCAGAAAGTCATGGCCTATGCCAATATGTTGAAGGGTTTTCCCTACCTTTTCCTCTAGCAGTTTCAGAGTTTCAGGTCTGATACTAAGGTCCTTGATCCACTTGGACTTGATTCTTGTGCATGGAGAGAGAAAAGGATCTATTTTTATCCTTTTACATATAGATGTCCAGTTTTCCCAGCACCACTTGTTGAAGCGGCTATCTTTTCTCCAATGAATATTTTTGGCATTTTTGTCAGGTGGCTGTAGCTGCCTGGATTAATATTTGGGTGTTCTACACTTTTCCATTGATCTACATGTCTGTCCTTGCGCCAGTACCATGCTGTTTTTGTTACTATGGCTTTGTAACATAACTTAAAATCGGGTATGGTAATACCACCAGCCTGATTTTTGTTGCCTAAAATTGTTTTGGCTATTCGAGGTTTGTTGTGTTTCCAGATGAATTTTAGGATTGTTTTTTCTATTTCTGTGAAGAATGCTATTGGGATTTTAATGGGGATTGCATTAAATGTGTAGATTGCTTTTGGTAAGATTGACATTTTCACAATAGTGATTCTTCCAATCTGAGAGCATGGGATGTCTTTCCATTTCCTTATGTCTTCTGCAATTTCTCGCTTGAGTGTTTAAAAGTTCTAATTGTACAGATACTTCACTTCCTTGGTTAAGTTTATTCCAAGGTATTTTTATTTATTTATTTTTTTGAGGCAATTGTGAATGGGAGAGATTCCCTGATGTCATCCTCTGCATGTTTGTTGTTAGTGTGTAGAAAAGCTACTGATTTCTGTGTATTTATTTTTTATCCTGCTACATTGCTAAAAGGATTTATCAGCTCTAACAGTTTGCTGGTAGAGTCTTTAGGGTCTGTTATGTATATAATCATATCATCTACAAATAATGATAATTTGATCTCTTCCCTTCCAATTTGTATCCCTTTTATGAGTGTCTCTTGCCTTATTGCTATAGCTAATACTTCCAGTACTATATTAAATAAAAGTGGAGAAAGTGGACACCCTTGTCTTGTTCCTGAATTTAGTGGAAAAGCTTCAAGTGTTTCTCCATTTAGTATTATATTGGCTGTAGGTTTGTCATAAATAGCTTTTACTATGTTGAGATATGTTCCGTCTATTCCCAGTTTCTGTAATACATTTACCATGAAGGTGTGTTGGATTTTGTCAAATGCATTTTCTGCATCTATTGAGATGACCATGTGATTTTTGTCCTTCATACCATTTATATGGCGTATTACATTTATGGATTTGCATATGTTGAACCATCCCTGCATCTCTGGGATAAAGCCTACTTGGTTGGGGTGAATAATCTTTGTGATACATTCTTTTTTTTTTTTTTTTAAGAAGGGCATGGTGGTGTACAGTTTTAAATATTTAAATATTTAATTATTTATTTATTTGCAAGCAGAGAGAGAGAGAGAAGAGAGGCAGACAGAGAGAGAATGGGCATGCCAGGGCTTCTAGCTACTGCAAACAAACTCCAGATGCATGTGCCCCTTGTGCATCTGGCTTATGTGGGTCCTGGAGAATCGAACCAGGATCCTTTGGCTTTGCAGGCAAATGCCTTAACTGCTAAGCCATTTCTCCAGCCCTGTGATACATTCTTTTATTCTGTTTCCCAGTATTTTGTTGTGAATTTTTGCATCTATGTTCATGAGGGAGATTGGTCTGTAATTTTCTTTCTTTCTTTCTTTCTTTTTTTTTTGTTCTGTCTTTGTCCAGTTTATCATGGTGATGCTGGCTTCTTAGAAGGGATTCAGTAGAATTCCTTCCTTTTCTATTTTATGGAAGAGTTTGAGAGGCATTGATGTTAGTTTTTCCATGAATGTCTGCTAAAATTCACCAGTGAATCCATCTGGGCCTGGATTTTTTTTAGTTGGGAGATTTTTTTTTATAACTGCTTGGATCTCTGTACTTGCTATAGGTCTATTTAAATGGTTTATCTCATCTTGATTTAAATTTGGTAGGTCATATGAATCAAGGAAATCATCCATTTCTTTAAGGTTTTCAAACTTAGAGGCATATATATTCTTAAAGTTTGTCTGTATGATTTTATGAATTTCTTTGGTATCTGTTGTAATGGTGCCTTTTCATTTCTAATTTTATTAATTTTTGTCTCTTCTCTCTTTCTTTTGGTCAGATTTGCTAAGGATTTAACAATCTTGTTTATCCTTTCAAAGAACCAACTCTTTGTTTCATTGATTATTTTGATTTTTTTTTTTGGCTTTTATTTCATTAATTTCTGCCATAATCATTTTTATTTCTTCCCATCTACTGACTTTTGGTTTTCCTTGTTCTTCTCTTTTCAAGGCCTTAAGGTGAAGCATTAAATTGTTACTTGTGAACTCTCTAATTTTTAATATAGGCACTTAGAGCTATAAATTTCCTTCTTAGGACTGCCTTCATTGTGTCCCAAAGGGTTTTGTATGTTGTATTCTCCTCATCATTTGATTCTTATATGGCCAAAATCCCTAAGGGTGTGTGTTGCTCTATACCCTTAATCCTGTCATCTAGGAGGTAGAGAATTCTGTTCTGAATTGGATTGCAGGTCAGCCTGGGTCTGGATCATACTCTGCCCCCAATAATGACACAAGCAAAAGACAAAGGCGCTATAAATCTGTAAGTATTAAAGGCAGCAATATTCAACACCCCATGTACAGCTTATTTGAAAATGGTAAAGCCAACCATAAATATGTAACCCATAACCTGCCCTGACATGGAAAGAGAGATTAGCACTACCAATGCAGGCCTATGAACCTTTTTTTTTTTTTTTTTTTTTTTTTTGTCAGTCAGCTGGCCTCATTACCTTTTGGTGTAGCTTCCAATCTCACCAATGCTGAGTGCCCACCTCATTCCCTCCGTGTTGTGCTGTGAGGCTTGAGCTTGGCTCAGCTGTGCTGGATGCTGCAGGGAAATGAATGCTGGAGGTTCATGGTTCTGATGGTTGGGGATGGGAGAGTTCAGGAAGCCTGTAGTTGCTCACACTGTTTCCCTGTACCTCTTTCAGTAGCTCAGCAGACTTTTCTTTAGGCTTTCTTTAGGTTTCTGGGCTCTGCAAGGAGGCTGTTGAGGTTGTAAAGTCCCCTTGTTTGGTCTGTGTTGCTGCTGTAAGGCATGCCTGGTGGGTGGTGCCTGATGCATAAATTGCACAGATCAGGGCTGTGGACCGGGGCTGGTGAGGATTGGGCTGCAAGCTCCTTAGTGGGATTCTGGCCATCTCCTGCTTCTCCTCTGTGTTGGGGGAAAAACTATTCTGCACTTTTCAGAAGAAGAGTGCATTTTGCTGTAGTTTTGCTTAAATCCCTTCCTTACCTGGTTCGGTGTGGCTCCTATTCCGCCATCTTACTGGGAAGTCCCTAATATCTCTTATATATACTTTCTCACATTATTTTTATTATTTTATGGCCACTAAAATTAATTTTATTTTTAGTAGAAAAGCTTAAACAAAACAATCAAATAACATAAACTAATTTAAAAATCTAATCCATGGACTGAAGAGATTGCTTAGTGGTTTAAGGCACTTTTTGGTAAAGTCTAAGGCCCCAGGTTCAATTCCTGAGTGCGCACATAAGTCAGATGCACAAGGCCATGCATGCATCTGGAGTTTGTCATAGCTAGAGGCCCTGGAGCACCTGTTCTCTCTTCCTATCTGCATCTTTTTCTCTCAAATAAGTACATAAAAAAACTTTAAAAAAACTTTTTAAAAAGTCTAATTCAATGATGCCTCACGAGTGACGTGCACAATAACAAACTCAGGGGCAGACACAAGCAGCCTGGAGTCATCCCTGCAGGGCCATGGGGCTCTGGCGCCATGCTGCGCAGTGTGTGGGGCATGCTGAGGACACTGGGCAGGCCATGGCTGAGCTGTGCACAAGCTGCAGAGGTCTCCTGCGCTCCCTGCTCAGTTTTATCTAAAAGTCAACCTGACTCCATTTTAACAAGAGCCGTTTTGATATAATGACTAAGTTTCTGTTTCTCTAAGTTTCTATGTCTGAGCTGGGGCCACAAATTGTTTCCAGGATTGTGTAGTTATAACATTCCAGGAAGTAGTTTAACTGTAACAGTTGGTCTGCTTCTGGCACCATGCTTGCTTGCCTCTGAAAACTCCCTCCCCTGTGATTTCTATGGTTTTGCCCTATAAAAAGAGCCTGAGAAGTTGACTCGGGCTGCTCTCTATACCCCTGCCTTAGGAAGGCAGCTGTTGGACTGGCTGTATTGTGCACAATTAAAAACTTGCCTCAATTTGGCCATAATTTTTGGCAGCAGTCTTTATTCTTGTGAATTATGGGTTGACATAATGGAGACCCCAACAAGATAGAGACCCCCAACCCAAATTCAGAAGCTGGACCCTTCTCTCTGAGCCTCCTGGACTGAAGCATTGTTCCCAGGGGGTGTGCACCTTGAAGATGTTCCAAGGCCCGGGGACACACCTGTTCCAGGGACAGTTGAGATTTACAGCCACACACACACAAAAAAATGAAACCAGCAAGCACTAGTCTGGGGAGACCTCCAAGGGTAAGTCATATAGTAAGGCATTTCCTTCTGATACTGGTTCTGGTGGGATTGCTTCTGGGGATAGAGAGGTGTCTAGCAAGGCATATTCACACCAGGGCAATTTCAAATCATTACACTTCCCACCTGGTTCAGGACAAGTGCAGAGCCTGCATTTTCCACTTGATCCTGGTTCTAGGCAATAGTGAGATGTTGTATTGTCTACTTGGTTCTTGGTTTTGAACCCATATATCATTCAATTGTTGTCTATCCTTTGTCTGTCTTTTGTTTGTTCTTTTGTGACTTGTCCTTCTGTTTTGTGTTGGTTTTGTCCTTTTGTGCTTAATATTTTTGGGTCCTCTAGGAACTGCCTATCAAGTCATAGGTTGTCCTTGCGCAACCTGGACACCCTGACCACACCAGGTAAATTAAAAATTGCAAATTAAAAATTGAATTTGAGACTAGTTTTGGCTTGGCAAATCCTGAATATGAAATCTGAAATTATACTTTGAAGTAATTTCAGGTTTGGTTTTGGACTCCAGAATTACAAATAGAATAGGAACTTAAATGGGAATACATAACTTCTGAATGAATGAATGTGTGAGGGGGGAAATATGTCTGGAGTCTGTATGAAAAGTGCACTTAGAATTTATGTGTGTATATATAAATGTACATGTGCCTCACAGCCCTAAGGCTGCAAAATGATAATGGGAAATTCATTGTGCAGGATGTCCTTCACCAAGCCCACTGGCCAAGTTTTACTGTTGAGTGTCTCCCAGAAGGAATACTGAAAATAATTAAAGTCATAGGCAGAAAAAATGCAAGATTCTCCTACTCTTTAAAAGTTATAAAATGACAGGATCAGAAAGGTGCTTGTAGCTCTGAGGGAACTTCTAAACTACCCCTGGAATTTGGGACTCACCCATCATCATACTGGTTGGACTAAAAGACTAGACACAAACTTCTCTGGAGTTTATGTGGTCCCCAGGAGAATCCTTGATGGCTTTTAGCTTCCCTGCCTTGCAGAGCGCTGGAGGGAGGGAGGGCTGCAGGCACAGGAAATCTCAGGATGCTGGCTCCAGTATGATGATGGGTGAGTCCCAAATTGCTACAACAGATGGGGACTTCTTACAAGAAATCTGCAACTATTTTTAAGTTTACTTTATCTCTGTATACTTCTATAGGATGGCTAATGGACAACAGCCTCAAGATTTAAGTTGAAATTTAGAAGGACTCAATAATGAGTTTGTCAGAGAATTTCTTTTTTTAAAAATTTATTATTTATTTTATTAGTTATGCTCATAATGTGAATACATTCATGTTGGTGCCTTCGATAGCCTCCTCCCTGTCTTCTGCCCTCTAAAGGGACCCTCCTCACTGGGGAATGTGGGTCGTATATCTTTTTTTATTATTAGTTATGTAGAGAGTGTGTATAAAGTTATGCTGGTACCATCTTTAGCCTCCCCTGTCCTCCCCCCCTCTGAAGGGACTCTCCTCCTTAGGGAATGTGAGTCATGCATTGTGGGGGTAGCCATCAGTTATGGAAAGAGGCAATGTCTCTGTGCATATTGTCCCAACCTGTGGCTCTAACAATCTTTCTGCCCCCTCTTCTGTGAATTTCCCTGAGCCATGTTGGGATCATTTTAGGTCTACTTCAATGATCAGGTCTAGGGAGCCTCTGTGTCTCTGGATATCTGGTTTGGTAGGAGTTGAGTGCTCTCTGTGTCTATCTCCTTCACCCTTGTGTTGGTACCAGGTTCATCAAGAAAGCAGCACTCTTGCTCATTGCCCCCATTACTCTATGGTTTCAGCTGGGGCCCTGGTATGTGCGATGGGCTGATTCTCGCGTCAGGTTCTGCATCCATCTGAAAAAGAGAAGCAAATTTTCCCATGTAGAGAGAGGTCAATACCAGATAAATGGGATAACCATTATTATTTTAGAGAGAATTTCATAGGTGTAGGCTTTCTTATAGCCCAAGATTGGTGGGAGCTTGATGTTGGAGGGTCTGCTCATTTCTTAGCTATGGGTCTGACTTGTTTCCCAGTTCCAGCTATGGGTTTTATTCCACTGAGCAGATATGTTAGCCAAATCAAGAGCAGTTGGTTACTCACCAAGGCTGTGTACCACTATTGTCCTTGTGAGAGCATCACGTCAGGTTGTTTGCTATTGAGAAGCTTAGATCATGTATTGCTTGGACAGTTTTTGGTCACTTTCCCCAGTCACTCATGTAGTACCTTCTGGCACTAGACAGGCTAACTGTCTGGGGACTGACTCTCTTCCAGATTCCAGCCAGGTTATTCCATGTTCCGTACCACCAGCATATTGTGTCTTTAGCAGTAGGTCTTACCATTAACCTTTGGTGGGTCATCAAGTACTCTGACAGAAATCTGTCTTCTTTTGAGAAACCATGTACGTCTCTCTGCTCAACAGCTCATTGTGGATGTTAACCACATGCTCGTACTAGGAGTTACAGGCCAGCACCAAGGGAAAAGAAGGAAGAAAAAGATTGGTAATATAAGAGAATGAGAGAAGAGAGAGAAGAGGTAGACAGAAAGAGAGAGAAGCAGGAGAAGCTTAAGGTTAGTCTTCATCATACCCTCTCCAGGGCCCTGTGAATCAGGTGTTCCCTCTAAGGACTTGATGAAGGTTCAACCTTTTAGTCTGTCTTTCAGGATATAGGATGTTATGGTGTCATTTCCATTTGAGTACAGTTTTGTGTGTTCCCCCCCACACACCCTTATCTTCCCCTCTGGCTGCACTCTCCCTATTGTCCAGTCCTCAAGATGCTTATTAGATATGTCAGCATCTTAGGCAGTTTCAGGTTAGGAGCCACAGATGACTGAGACCATGCAATGATTATCTTTCTGTGATTGGGTGAGTTCACTGAGAATGATCTGTTCCAGGTTTGACCATTTTTCTCCAAATTTCATTGTGTCATTTTTCTTTACTGCTGTGGAGAATTCCGTCATGTAGATATACATCTTATCCATTCATCTAATGATGGACATCTGGGTTGATTCCAGTTCTTAGCTATTATGAATTGAGAAGCTATAAATATGGTTGAGCAAATATCTCTGAACTGAGGCATGGAGCTTTTGAGGTAAATGCCCAGTAAGGAACTAACTGGGTTTGCTGGTACCTCTATAGTCAACCTTTTTAGGAGTCTCCATATTGCTTTCCATAGTGGTTATACCATTTTACATTACCACCAACAGTGAATGAGGGTTCCTATTTCTCCACAACATCACCAGCATTTGTTTTCATTAGATTTTTTTAACATTTGCCATCCTTACTGGGGTAATGTGGAAACTCATAGTTGTTTTAATATTCATTTTCCTGATAATTAAGGATGTTGAACATTTTCTTAAGTGTGTTTGCCATTTGTATTTCTTCCTCTGAGAACTCCCTGTACAGTTCTCTGCCCCATTTTGTGAGTGGGTTGTTTGTCTTTTCTGTGTTTAGGTTTTTGAGTCTTTGTAAATTCTAGAAATTAGGCCTCTGTCAGTTGTATAGCTGCAAAAATTTTCTCCCATTCTGTGGGTAATCTATTGGCTCTGCTTATTGTATGTTTGTCTGTGAAAAAACCTTTCAGCTTCATAAGATCCTAATGGTTGAGTGATTGTTTAATTTCCTGAGCTATTGTGGTTTTGTCCAGGAAGTCTTTTCCCATTCCTAGGTCATGGAAAGTTCCTCCTATTTTTTTCTTCCAGTAGTAGCAGAGTTTCCGGTCTTATATTGAGGTCTTTGATCCATTTGGTTTTGATTTTTGTGCATGGTGAGATGTGTGGATTGAGTTTCATTTTCTTGCATATAGTTATCCAGTTTGTCCATTTGTTGAAGATGCTGTCTTTTTCCAGTCTACATTGTTAGGGCCTTTGTCGAATATCAAGAAGCTGTGTTACTTGACCCAAAGTCTGGGTCCTCAATTCTGTTCCATTGGTCTATCATCCTGTTTTTATGCCAGTACCATGTTGTTTTTATTACTATGGCTTTGTAATATAGCTTTAGATCAGGTATGGTGATGCCTCCAGAGGTGTTTCTTTTGCTGAGGATATGCTTGGATATCCAAGACCTTCTGCCATTCCATGTGAATTTTGAGATCATTTTTTCTATCTTTGTGAAGAAAAATGTTGGGATTGTTATTGGTATTGCATTAAATCTACAAATTGCTTTTGGTAAGATTGACATTTTCACAATGTTAATTCTGCCTATCCAGGAGCATGGGAGGTCTTTCCATTTTCTCAAGTCCTCCTCAATTTCTTTCTTGAGTGTCTTTATGTTTTCATTGTAAAAGTCTTTCACCTCTTTGGTTAATGTTGTTCCAAGGTATTTTATTTTATTTTTTGTGGCTATTGAAAATGGGACATCTCTTATTTCTTTCTCTGTATCTTTGTCTTTTGCATTTAGAAAGGCTACTGATTTTTGTGCATTGATTTATATCCTGCCACTTTGCTGAAGGAGTTAATCACCTTTAAGAGTTTTGAGATGGAGGTTTTCAGGACACTCATATGTAGAATCATGTCATCTGTGAATAGGGCTAACTTAACTTCTTTATTTCCAATTTGTATCCCTTTTATTTCTTTCTCCTATCTTATTGCTTGATCTAGGACTTCCAGTACTATGTTGAAGAGCAGAGGTGAGAGCAGACACCTCTGTCTTGTTCCTGATATCCGTGGGAATTCCTTCAGTCTCTCCCCATTAAGTATTATTTGGGCTTTAGGACCTTTATATATATAGCCCTCAATATGTTGAGATATAAACCATCCATGCCTATTCTCACCAATGTTTTGATCATGAAGTGATGTTGTATTTTGTCAAAGGCCTTTCTGCACCTATGGAAATAATCATCTGCTTTTTGTTTTTAAGCTTATTTATGTGGTTTATTACATTGACAGATTTCTTTATGTTGAACCATCCCTGCGTTCCTGGGATGATGCCTACTTGATCCAGGTGGATAATGATTTTGATGTGCTGTTGAATTCAGTTTGTGAGGATTTTGTTTAGGATCTTTGCATATAAGTTTATCAGGGAAATAGACCTGTAGTTTTCTTCTGCCTCGTTTTGGTATTAGGATGATACTAGCTTCATAGAAGGAGTTGGGGAGTTTTCCCCGTTCTCTGATTGTGTAGCACAATTTGAGAAAAATTGGTTTCAGTTCTTCCATGAAGGTTTGATAGAATTTAGGTCCTGGACTCTTCTTGTTAGGGAGGTTTTGAATACCCTTTCAATCTCAGTGATTGTGGTAGGTTTGGTTAGGAGAATAATCTGCTCTGAATTTAGCTTTGGTAGGTGGTACATGTCCAGGATTTCATCCATTTCCTCCAACTTATCCAGTTTTGTGGAATAGAAGTTTTTGAAATAAGTCCTGATGATTCTCCCAATTTCACTTATGTCTGTTGTGATCTTTCCTTTTTCACTTGTAATTTTGTTAATTTCAAGTGTCTCTCTCTTTTTTTTGCTTGATCAAATTGCCCAGGGGCTTATCATTCTTGTTTATCTTTTCAAAGATCCAGTTCTTTGTTTCACCAATTTTCTTGTTTTCTTAGTTTCCAATTCATTAATTTCTGCTCTGATCTTAATGATTTCTTTCTGTCTGGAGCTTTGGGGGTTGGATTCTTCTTGTTTTTCCAATGCCTTTAGGTGTATGGTTAGGTTATTGATTTGGGATCTCTCTGTCTTTGTTATGAAGGCATTTAGTGCTATGAATCCCCCCCCCAGGACCACCTTCATTATGTCCCATAATTTTTGGTATGATGTGTTCTCATTGTCATTCATTTCTAGAAATTTTGCAATTTCATGTTTTATTTCATCCACTACCCATTTGTTGTAGTTTGAATAGATGACCCCCAATATATTCAGTGTTTATTAGTTTGTAATTTGCATCTGCAGCCACCTGGCTGGAGGCATTGTCATTGGGAAGATCTTAAGGTGTGGTGGTGGGTTTGAGATTTCAATCTAACGATATGCAAAGTGTGCCTAGCTGGAGTTCCTGAAGTATGCTGTTTAGTGTGGCTTTTGGCTTTTGGCTTTCTCTCTCTCTTTCCTGGTCCTATAAGAGCAGGCCAGCTCTTTCTGCCATTATTGAACTTCCCCTGGTTCTGTAAGCTTCAATAAATCACTTCCTCTATAACTGTGCCTGGTCTGGAAGTTCATCTCAGCGAACCTGAAGCTGTCTGGTACACCATTTATTGTTTAAATGTGTGTTGTTCAGTTTCCAGGAGCTGGTGGGATTCCTGACGCATCTTTTGTTGTTAATTTCTAGCGATACAGCATTGTGATCTGATATCATGCAGGATATTATGTCAATCTTCCTAAAAATATGGAGACAAGCTTTATGACCCAATATATGATCTATTTTATAGAAGGCTCCATGGGCTTCTAAGAAGAATGTGTACTGTGTGGATTTGGGGGCAGCAAGTGGGTCAGTGCAGGGCTGCTTGAGTGATAGCCTCTTGGCCTGGGTCTGTGCACAGGGGGCTACAGTGAGTGGGATGGCTTTCACATGTGGAGCTCCACAGGGGCAGGAAAGCCTAAAATGTCTTGCCTT
Source organism: Orientallactaga sibirica (assembly GCA_036365145.1). Lineage (NCBI taxonomy): Eukaryota > Metazoa > Chordata > Mammalia > Rodentia > Dipodidae > Orientallactaga > Orientallactaga sibirica. The sequence continues at coordinate 391,846 of JAEOAD010000418.1, forward strand.
TCCTTCCCTGTGAGGTGAGGCATGGTTAGGCAAATGCTATTTTGACCAGAAGTCCTCTATACAAACAATCTTATATGGTTTGTCTAAGCATCATATATTCTAACAGTCTATAAATATTGCTGTATGTTAAGCTGTAAAATGGTTCAATGGTTACTTATTTAAAAAATTACTTTATTTCTGTCATGTCTGTAATATATTTAAAATCAGGCTAGCTTGACTTAACAATGACCAGGTTTGACTTTATTCTTAAGCTATGTATAATCAGTCTCAGTCAAGGTTTTATTTAAGTAAGTTCATTGCTCATAGATATATTGATACTTATGACATGGTTCCTGCCCTAGAAAAATAATCTTAAACTGCCATTCTACTTCCAGTTTGGAGAGTAATTTGTAGCTGTACAGGTATACAGAGTAGCCAAATTTGTTTTCAAACACAGATGCCAAATTTTTATACTGTCTTATCTTTTCCTGACATGCAATGTCTACATTAAATCAATTGGCTTAATGTTATTGATAAAAATAATAAAATATTGCTTTCAGGGCTATTAAAATGTTCTGCCTGTACTTATAACTGACAGATACTTAAAAGATAAAATGTGTATGTTTTCTATGTTCCAGATATAGATTACACTGCACCTGACAACTAAACTTAAATACTAATCAGAATGTTTTAAACTATTGTGTCATTTTTCTGTCCAGATCTGCTTGCTAATCAGATATTTTCTGTACCTTTTTAATTACATCTGTTTTGCTAATCAGATATGTACAGTCTCTCTGAGTGATTAATAACCATATACAGAAGCCAAAGTCAATTGGAAACATCAGAGTTAAAAGGGTAACCAATATTTTGGTTCCTGCTCCCAGGTTAAAAGGCCTAGAGATGAAGGGACACTTGCTAGCTTCTAGCCTCTGGTCAGTCACCTGTCTTCTCGATCAGTGAGGACATGGAGATGGGAGGTGAAATCCAAGTAGGTGTATCTGCAACAAGAGAGTCACATCAGAGGAAAATCAGCCCTCCAGGCTTCCCAAAAGAGGGAGGGTAATTTGGTCAGCATTGCCTTGACTTAACCTAGCAGATGACAATGCTGAAAGTCATAGAATTCCTCACAGGTCCCTAAAAGTCTCTCCTACAGTGCCATACTTGACCTCCAAAAATATATAGTTAATTCTGGCAGTCTGCATGGTGTTACTCACCCAATAAAAATATAACCACAAAATATTACAAAATAAACAGAGTCAGACTAATAGGCTCCCCTGTCTGATGCTGGCTTAGTATACTAAACTCTAACATTAACTCATGCCTTCTGCTTCTGCCTGTCTCTAATTTGTCAGCCACTGTTGCCTTTAAATAAGAATTCCAAAAATTGTCCTCACTGATTATGTTTATGTAATAGTTATTGACTTGTATTAGTCCAATCTATACTTGATATGTCTTAATAAAGGAGGTATATTACTAAGGACAGATCTCAGACCCCCATCCTAACATGTAAAAGCAATTTAGAATCCTAGCTATTAGTACTTGTTGATGTGGATGGTGCTGGTTGTTTAAAGGTGTCTCTTTGCTCAGATTTATAGAGGCAAACAAGATTTGCTTGCCATCGATGGTACTCCCTTAAAATTTGTAACATAAGGGGACCCACATTCCCTCAGGGAACTGGTCCCATACCCATCATCAAGGGATATGAATTCATCACACCAAAGTCAAGAGGACAATGTCCTCTTGATTATAGCAGCTAACAGATTACCAGGAACCTAGAGTGTCCCCTTCAAGTCAAGCTCCAGAGACACATGCCCCTATCAAAGATTTGACAGAGATACATAAGAAAACGGGGAATGAAGAGCCAACCTGACTCAATTTTTTAACAGCAAGAGCCATTTTGATATAATAACTAAGTTAAGTTTTGGTTTCTCTAAGTTTCTATGTCTGAGCTGGAGCCACAAGTTTTTCCCTGGTTGCTGTTCCCAGGATTGTGTATTAACAATGTCCTGGGACTACACTTAATGTTCATATTCACATATTAACGCTACTCTCACTTCTGGTCAGAGAAGCTTCTCTTTTCAGATGGCGATGGCCACTGGGATGACCCAAAAGGCAACATAGTGCTGAGAAGAAGGGATGGAGGAGTGCCCAGCACTGAAACACCTCTGTCACACCCTCCAAGGCTCAGGGCCCATTGCGGAAGAAGGGGCGGATAGAATGGAAGAGCCAAAGGAAGGGTATGACCCCTTACAATGCAACTGCCGAGACAGAAATTGGCCTTGATATCCATGACCTTGCAGTACCTAGTAATACTCCACAAGACTCTCAAAATAGAAGAAAAGGATGTTGTCATCAAATTAAAAGAGAGACTAATGGAGAGAGGGAGGGGATATGGTGGAGACTGGAGTTCTAAAGTGGAATGGGGGGAGGGGAGGGAAATATCAGGTGGGTTTTTTTATATGTAAGTATAAAAGTCAATAAAAAATAATTAATTACGAAAAAATAAATAAAAATAAAATCTTCTAGATTATTAAAAAAAAATAAAAATAAAAAAAAAATAAACAATGTCCTGGGAGGTAGTTTAACTGTAACGGCTAGTCTGCTTCTGTCACCATGCTTACTTGCTTCTGAAAACCCCCTTCCCTGTGATTTCTGTGACTTCACCCTATAAAAAAGAGCCTGAGAAGCTGACTCGGGGATGCTCTCTATACTCCCACCTTGGGGAGGCATCCCTGGATCAGCTGTAATGTGTACAATTAAAAGCTTTCAACATGTGTTCTTTACACACTGAGTATGTCCATAACTAATAATAAAAAAAAAGATAAAACCATGACAAAAAAACTTGCTTCAATTTGGCCATAATTTGTGGTCGGTGGTCTTTACTTTTGCAAGTTTTCTGGGTTAACATCACCTCTCCACCTCATCTGCCTGGACTGAGCAGCCACTATAGAGGAAGAAATGACATGAGTACTGCTCTCTCACCTAACCTGAAAACCAGTTCCAGGGAGATAGCGACACAGTGTGGTCACTCAAACCTCATCAAAAGAGAGATACAGAGGATATAGAGAACTCCACATTAAATCAGATCTCTCTCATACCTGCCAAGGCTCAGGAAACATAGTGGTAAAGGGGGTGGAAATATTTTAAGAGCCTCAGGGTGGGTGGTAGTAGCCTGAGGTACCGTGTTCCTTGCCCACCCTCCCAGAGATTGACTGATGCTGCTTGGTGCCTACAATGAATACGAATAATCCCACTGAAGAAGACCCTTAGCAGAACTGGGGCTGGGGAGAGAGGATATAAGAGTACAACCTTTTTAAAATTAAGTCTCTATTTTAAAAAAAAACAGCCATAGTTACATCTCAGCCACAAGCAGCATCTTCTAATTGTTGATGTAAAACACAGGCGGTCAGTGGAGGGTCTAATTGTACAGAACTTTGGATTGTATAAGAACATACTCTAAAAGATAAATACTTGAAGCTGGGCATGGTGGTGCATGACTTTAATCCCAGCATTTGGGAGACAGAGGTAGGAGGATCACTGTGCGTTGGAGGCCACCCTGAGACTACATAGTGAATTCCAGGTCAGCCTGAGCTAGAATGAGACCCTACCTTGAAAAAAAAAAAAAGATAAATACTTGATTCAAAAAAGAAATGATTCTTAGGGACCTGGGAAAAGCTATATGCCTCTCTGAGCATTTGTACCAACTCTTGGGATGAGTCAGGGCCATGCTGGTCATGTGGCTTTCCTCTTTGCTGACTCCCCTGCAGACTGTACATTGGTTGGAGCCCAATCTTTGGGCCTGTGTTTCTTCCCTGATCCAGAAGATAGGTGACTTACCAGGGCTATCGTACTCTATGGAAGTGTCCCATCATCTCTTGGGCCTCTTTGAACTGAGGGTCCAGGACCAAAATACTGGCTGTCCTTTTAGCCCCCATGTCCTCATTGGTTTTGGCTGCTATCTGGAGTTGCACACCTAGAATAAAAATGAAAATATAGAGCATATCTGTATTGTCTGCCTTTAGAAAAATAGATCTAGTTAAAGGGTGTTAAAAAACCTTAACATTATGTTGTAGCATGTCACTTAAGTTGTCCAGTGATGTGACAAGCTATATCTAAAAAATAGAAAACATATATTAGTTAATGGTCATAAGCACAGGTAAATCCTGTTAATACTCCTGCAGACACTTTTACCAAGAAAACCATAAATATTAACTCTCTGACTTTTGTTTAAGTTCTAGAGCCACCACTTTTGTCAGCTGAGCACACTGCTTGACAGAGTGCATTTTTAATCTTAAAGGAACTTCTGGAGGAGAATCTGTTATCTCAGGGGACATGTATCAGTCACTCAAAAATTTTCCTTGGAGGGCTGGAGAGATGGCTGAGCGGTTAAGGCGCCCACCTGCGAAGCCTAAGAATGTGGGTTCCAATCTCCAGATCCCATGTTTAGCCAGACGCAAAAAGTGACGCAAGGGCACAATGATGCACTTGCCCACAAGGGGGCACATGCATCTGGAGTTCGTTCACAGCGGCTGAGAGGACACTGGCACGCCCATTCTCTCTCTCAAATAAAAAAAAATTTTTTTCCTTGGAGAATAATAGACCTAACATGTTGTAAGGTTGTTTCCCAATGTTAATTTGGTAGCCTCAAGAATTAAAAAGGCCATTGTTATCTGTGACTAAAGTCAGTTGGCCTGGAACTCTGGACTTTTTTTTTTTTTTTTTTTTTTTTTTTTGGCCTCTGCTTCTTGAGAGATTATTTACCATAACTGGCAGAGCCTTGAGAGTCCTGAGAATGTACTAAGTTGCTTGAGAGTCCCAGGGAATGGGCAAGAGATAATAGGCTTCAGTTTCATCTCCACTTAATGTCCCAGTATTCCCTCATAAAAACCTGTCTTAGGTCGCAATTCATTTCTTTTTCTTCTTGCAAAACAGGTCTAGCTGAAGGATAGTATTATCCCTGCAGGGGGCCATGGTTTCTTCTAGGGAGTCTGTTGCCTAGAATAAAGAAAACTAGAGTGATGCTTCCCCTCTTGCATAGAGAGAGTGGGTCTCCAATTCAGCCCTAACATAAAGGCAATTGATGCATGATAATCATCACTCTCTAGTGAAATTTCTTCTGTAGGGGAACAGAGAAGGATGGCATTTATACACTGGATGACCTGAACTTGAGTATGGGACAAATAGCACTGCCTTTTGTCATTAGTAAACCTTCATTAGTTTAATGTTTATAACCTTTTAATATCAACTTTCGTTCTTAATTTTTAGCAAGGGCCTTCTCAGATGGGAATGGAAGGACTTCCTAAAAGGGCAGAGACTTTTTTGATGTTTCTAACCTGTAGCAAAGTGTAATGACCTCGATTTTCCCTTATAGATCCTAGCACAATTCCTGCTTTTGGCTAAGAGAAAGCTATTCTCTTTAGGGCCCTGTCACCCCTACACTGCCTCAATACGACCCAAATGCAAGCATTGTAAGTTGATAGGTGCTCCTTTATTTGCACCTTTTCTTCCTTTTTTCCCCTTAAAGCTATGAGAAATGTGCTTACATTCTCTACTACCAGTGTCCTTTCTAGATTTCTATTCAGTATTCAGTTGAATCATATTTATCAGTGTGTGTATGTGTGTGTGTGTGTGTGTGTGTGTGTATAGTTCATATAAATCTTTAGAAATTAGGATGGCATTCACAGAAGCTCAGGCAAAACATATGAAGTAAAAACACACAAACAAAATAAGACCTGAAGGCTGAAGATGGGTTGTGATGAAGATAGAGGTGTAGATTCAATGGATGACAACCTTGGTCCAAACGATGGCATTTAAATGTAAGTGATCTTTTCCGTTCTTTGTAACACTGCTTGGCTCAAGACAGGTGCTCAACAGAAACTGCAGCCTGGGTTGCATAAAGCAGGAATGAATACATCTTCATGGATGCCAGGAGAATTTCATGCAAGATAAACAATCAGTTCTCAGGGTTGGCAAGAGATTCAGAAAATGAGCTAATGAATGTGAGAGAGAGAGCTTGCCAACTGACCTAAAGGTTATGTTTACAGTTCATTTCCCTTTCAAGTTGCACATCTTATACATTGATGACCAAGTCATTTGTATATTTTAAGTTAATTTCTATTGTATCTCTTTTAAAAATAATTTAATTTCATGTACATCCCAAGATATGATTAATTAAATATATTAATTGTGGTTCCTGGGGTCTCTGTGGCCGCCATTCCCTGAAGATGTCCAGGCAACTGTGGTGCAGGGTCTTGGGTGGCCTTGAGTGTGAAGGGAAGAAACACCTGGGAATCAGCATCAACACTCTTTTATTGTCAGGAGAACAGGTTTATAAGCATTTGTGAAAGAGTGGGAAGAGGTACTGGTAATAAGAGGATTGATTAGTATAGAGGTCCCACTGATGCCTAATTAGCATGTAGGGACTTTGAGTAAGTGGGAAAGAGTCACATGGTCTAAGTAGTGGCAGAAAAATGTATAGGGTATGGGTAATAGGGGGATTGGTTGTGCAAGGGCTGCTGGCTAATATCTCATTAACATATAGGGACATAAGCGGACAAAGCTCACAAGGCTCTGGGGAAAGCAAAACCTAAGTCTTATCAGGATGTCCAGGTGCCCAGGCTGGGAGAAGGGAGTGGCCTCACTCCTGCCAGTCTCAATATTGTTGGCGTCTAGTCTTGCTGCAACCTCGGGGCCCAGGGCCCTTAGTCATGCCTGACAGCTCAGGTCTGCCTAAACCTCCAGTAGCCTGGGGGCCTTCAACCATGCCCTACAATTAATATTATTGGAATTAAAACCAAGATGAGAAGGGAAATAAACCTTAACACTTGGAATCAACATGGCTGAACATGACCTAGGTTCAGTGCAGACAGACCCTACAAGTCAGGTTATTTCCTTTGCACATGTACTTTTCTTAAAAAGACCAGGACCAAACTGTTGTATCTCTTATTTCTGTAGTAAGAAGAGATCTCAGATATAATTTCTCTAGTAGTTGTGGGATCTTTGTGAATTTATTTCAAGGATAATCTTGTGAATTTCTCTGATTGGGCTATTTTTAAAAATTACTTAGTGACCATTCTATGGAGCATTTGGCTTATCATTCACTGTAATCTCCCGTGTGTGTGTGTGTGTGTGTGTGTGTGTGTGTGTGTGTGTGCATGTGTGTGTGTTTTGAGGAAAGTAGGGGTACAAATATATATTTTTTTTAATTTTTAATTTTTATTTTTATTTATTTTTGGAGAGAAACACAGAGAGAGAGAGACGGAGAGAGAGGGAGAGGGAGACAGAGATGGGCGCTCCAGCAGTCTCAGCTGCTGTGAACAAAATCCAGATGTGTGCGCCCCCTTGTGGGCAAGTGCGACATTGCGCCCTTGCGTCACTTTACATCTGGCTAAACGTGGGACCTGGAGATTGGAACCGGATTCTTAGGCTTAGCAGGCAGGAGCCTTAACTGCTAAGCCATCTCTCTAGCCCCAAATATATTTATTTTTGTACACAGAAATCCAGTTGATCCAGATTCTTCTTTGCCCAGTGATTGATTTAACTATTTCATCACAACTCAGGGTCCATCAATGTTAATTTCTGGACTCCCAATTTCATTTGATTCTCCTATATGCCTATCCTTATCCAGTATGATACTGTCTTGATGAATGTAGCTTTTAGTTTCAAATTCTGAAAGTTTGATACCTCTAATTTGTTTTTATTTTTTCAAGATTTCTTTGGTTAATCAGGATCCCTTGCTTTTCCAAGGACATAAATTTTCCAACATAGCTAGAGACTCCAGCATATATTTATTTTTCATGTAGTGAGTAAATATTGGCTTTTCCATGGTTTTTTATGCTTTTAGGAAAACAATGTAATCTACTTAGTGAACTGGAAATATGTAAGTTCTTGTTTCTTGTTTTTCTTTTTCCAGTATTTCCTAGCTGTATCTTCATTTACAAATAGTTATGAGGGATGTAGTATTCACAAATGTAAAGCTTGCTAAGAATATTTATTAAAAACACTAGGCTTGTACTCTATTACACAGTAGTCATGTTTATAGTATCTAGCAATTATCCCAGTAGATACAGCTATATAAGAAAATAAGAGAAATTAATATTCATCCTCACATGGAATCATTATTTTTTAAAATTTGTATAATATTATTACTTCATTCCTCATATTGATACATGTCTAATAATGTACTTTGCCTATTAAAAGTACAAATATATGGGCTGGAGAGATGGCTTAGCAGTTAAGGCATGTGCCTGTGTAGCCTAAGAACCCAGGTTTGATTCCCCAATACCCACATAAACAAGATATACAAGGTGGCACATGCATCTGGAGTTCCTTTGCAGTGGCTAGAGGTCCTGTCACATCCATTCTCTCTCTCTCTCTCAATAAATTAATAAATAAATATAAAATATAAAAAATACATACACAGTGGCAGGAGAGATAGCTTAGTGGGTAAAGAGTGTGTCATGCAAGCATAACAACCTAAGTTTGGACCCCTCCCCCCAGTGCCATGTAAAAATACTGGGCATAGTGGCACACACCTATAACCCCAGTGCTGGGGAAGCAGACCGCTACTGCTTACTGGTTTTGTATTAGAGCCCAGGGGAAGCAATATGCTCCTGCTGAAACATCTCTACCACTGATTTCTTCCATATGCTACTTGCTACTTAGCTTTTACTTGAATTCTATACAATCAATATCTTTAATATAATATTTCAATGAACATATTTGTGTGTTACTTTAAGTTTTCTTTTCCTTCTTTTCATCACAGGACCTCTAAACATGTTTCTTGATATGTTGTAGTTTTGTTTACTTTTGTCCTCATTAACTCTACTGGGCAGAGAGCCAATAGAACACACACTAACTAGGTATATAGCCTGACTCTCAATCAAGGCTTAAAACACTGTATAGACATTGAATGATCATGAAGATTTGGGGGGTTTGTTAGTAAAAATTTGGGTATATAAATCTAGAGTACAAGAGATAATTTATGGCAGGCGACAAAGGCAATACAGCGATCCTAAGAAATTTCATGGAATAAAGAATAAGGAAGTCTATGTGAAAGCTGGGGTATACCTCAGTAGTATAGTATTTGCCTTGCATGTGTGTTTGATCCCCAGCACCAATCCACTTCCTCCCTTGGAAATGTATCTCTTCCTTCCTTCCTTCCTTCCTTCCTTCCTTCCTTCCTTCCTTTCTTTCTTTCTTTCTTTCTTTCTTTCTTTCTTTCTTTCTTATTTTTTTTACATTTTTTAAAAAAAATTATTTTGAGGTAGGGTCTCACTTTAGCCCAGGCTGACCGGAATTCACGAGGTAGACTCAGGGTGGCCTTGAGTCATGGAGATCCTCCTACCTCTGCCTCCCAAGTGCTGGGATTAAAGGTGTGCACCACCATGACTGGCCTGGAAATGCATCTTTTCCGAATAAACTGTCCCTGCTTCTATCTATGTGTCTCTTTCAAAGTTCTTTCTCCAGGACACAAGACCTTTGAACCCCTTTGGAGGTGCCTACTGAACCCTGATATGAGTTGGATCTGGCTGTAGTCTGGCCTCTGACTTAGGTCTCTGGTTGCATATTCACATTTTATTTTTGCCACAAATTATTTCACATCTTTAATAAGGGGAAATTGTAGGAAAGAAGGAGAAACCAAGAGCCACAAAGAAGCATATGCAGTCAAGGAGCTAATAACAAGTATACATGCAAAAGTAACTGGAGAATATGATGTGTCTTTTTAAAAACTGAGTGCTAAGGAGTGTTATGTTAAAATATAGTGAGACTATCACCTGAAAGAGTTAGAGAAATTTTAGAATAAGTAGGCCACAATGGAAACATCATGGAAGGAGAAACATGAACAATCATGATGAATAGATAGTGCTAACTGATGAGAGCCTTAGAAGCTGGAAAGAAAAAATCAGTAAAGCTAAAACTACAGACTTCTCCATTTTGAAAATAAACCGGGCGTGGTTTTGCATGCCTTCAATCCCAGCACTCGGGAGAGGTACGAGGTTCACTGTGAATTCAAGGCCACCCTGAGACTACATAATAATTCCAGGTCAGCCTGGGCTAGAGTGAAACCCTACCTCAAAAAAAAAAAAAAAAAAAAAAAAAAAAAAAAAAAAAAAAAAAAAAAAAAAAAAAAAAGAAAAGAAAAGAAAAGGAAAGGAAAAAAGAAAAAAAAGAAACTCAAAATGGTTAAACATTTCTTATCTACCAGTAAGGTCTAGAATGCTGAGTTTCTGCCTATCAACTCTGTTTACTGTCCATACTGCCCCTCAAGATTGCTCCTGGCAACAGGAAGCCACTGGTGGTTTGTAATCTAGAAAGTGCTTTAGAACCTTTAGCAGTGAGCTGAGTTGTGGTGGAACATGCCTGTTATATGAGCATTTAGGAAGCTGAGGAGAATTGTGAATTCAAGGGCAGTTTATGATACAAAGGGAAACCCTGTCTTAGACAAAGTAGCAAAGTCTTCATTGCTGTAACAGGGAGCTGACAGAAATGAAGGGAGTAAAGAATTATTTTGGTTCATGGCTTTAGAGGTTTTAGCATACAGTCAGATGGCTACACTGTTTCTGGGACATGGAGGGGCAGAATGTCAAGGCAGAGGGAGATGGGAGCACAGACTATCTCACTCTGGCAGCCAGGAGAGATCAACACACTGGGGCAGGGAAAAATACATCCTGCAAAGCCACAGTGACTTAGCTTCTCCTACTAGGTCCTACCTTCTAGCATTTCTACCACCTCCCCAAATAGTTTAGCTGAGGACCAAGCATTCAGTACTTGAGCCTGTGCAGGCGATTTCATATTCAAGCAATTACAAGGAGAATGAGAGAAAAACTGTGGAGCCACAACCACAGAGGATTCACAATTGCTGTGTGAAATTTCAAGAAGAAACTCATTGCTTAAGAAGGGAAAGAGTCTGCCAGCTAGAAAGTACTTTCTGTACCTGGTAACATCATTTCAGTTTCTGTATTGCGCAATACAAGATAACAAACACAAAAGCCCCCATTAATTACAGTAGTCTGGGAAGTGTTATGAATTATGCTGATATCCTTTATGTTGTGTCTGACATGACTTAGAAGATAGCTGGTGTCCACTCCTTGATTATTTTATGGGTTTCAATGTGACATTTTCATACATTTATATTACACTTTGTCCTTATTTGTTCTATAATGGCCCTCCACAATCTTCCTTCCACCTCTTGCTTATCTCTTCCCTTTACCCAAATAATCCCATCTTCTGCTTTCATGTCACATATATTCCATCACTCTCTCTTGTTCCCCCTCCCTTGTCCTTTAGATCTCTTCCTATCACAGTCCCCTACTTTCATCACATGCACATGCATGCATGCATGCGCACCCCTGCCATACACACTTTAAATCTGGATCCCACATATGAGAGAAAACATGCAATATTTGCCTTTCAGAGTCTGGCTTATTTCATTTAATGTAGTGATCTCTAATTCCATACATTTTCCTGCAGATATCACATTTTAATTCCTTTTCTTAGTAGCTGAATGAAATTCCATGACGTGCATATGCATTTTTTTGTTTGTTTTTTGTTTTTCAAGGTAGGGTCTCATTCTAGTCCAGGCTGACCTGGAATTCACTATGTAGTCTTAGGATGAACTTGAACTCACGGCAATCCTCCTACCTCTTCCTCCCAAGTGATGGGATTGAAGGCGTGTGCCACCATGCCCTGCTCATCTGCATTTTTTTTTTTTTTTTTTTTTTTTTTTGGTTTTTCAAGGTAGGGTCTCACTTTAGCTCAGGCTGACCTGTAATTCACTATGGAGTCTCAGGGTGGCCTCAAACTCACAGTATCTTTTCTACCTCTGCCTTCCAAGTGCTGGGATTAAAGGTGTGCGCCACCACGCCCTGCTCATTCTGCATTTTTTTAACTATCCATTTATGAACTTCTATGCTGGTTCCATTTCCTGTCTATTGTGAACAATGCAGAAATAAACGTGGATGTGTAAGTATCTGTAGTATACTGACTTAGAATGCTTCAGGTATATACCCAGAAATAGTATAGCTGAGTCATATAGTAGTTCTATTTTTAGTTTTTTTTTTTTTTTCTTTTGGGGAATTTCGTGGCTTCACCAGTTTATGTTCTCATCAGCAGTGTGTAAGAGTTCCTCTTTCTCCATGTCATTGGCAGCATTTGTTGTCATTTGTTTTTTTGATAATAGGCACTTTGACCGTATCTTCCTCCCCAATGGTTAAGAATTTTGAATGACTTTCCAAATATCGATTTGCATTTATTATTATTATTACTTTGGTTTTTCGGGGTACGGTCTTGCTCTAGTCCAGGCAGACTTGGAATTCACTATGTCATCTGCGGGTGGCCTTCAAGTCATGGAGATCCTCCTACCTCTGCCTCCCAAGCGCTGGGATTAAAGGCATGAGCCACCACCCCCAGCTGCATTTTTATTATTTTCCTTTAAGAACTTTCTTTCGTATTCATTAATCCAATTGTTGACTGGATAATTTTGTTTTGGTGTTTAATTCCCACAGCTCCTTATAGGTTCTAGGTCCTAATAACTTGTTGGATGTATATTGCCAAAAACTTTCTTACATTCTGTAGGCTGTCTCTTTATTCTCCTCATTGCTTTCTGTGCAGAAGCTTTGAAATATCATGTAATCATATTTGTCAATACTTGGGATTATGTCCTGTTCTATTACAATCTTTTTCAGAGAGCTCTTTCCTATGCCTGTACCTTGATGTATTTGCCTAAATTTTCTACTAGCAGTTTCAGAATATCAGGTATTAATTAAGGTTTATTTTGAAAATTTAAAATTTATTTTTATGAAGGATGAGATACATAGTTTTAGTTTCATTCTTTTGCATGTAGGTAACCAGTTTTTCCAGTACCATTTGTGGAAAGATTGTCTTTTTTTGCCATATACTTTTGTTGAATATTAAATATCTGTAGCTTTGTGGTTTTATTTCTGTGTCTTCTGTTTTATTCCATTGGTCTACATGTCGGTTTGTGTACCAAAACCACGCTATGTTTGTTCTGTAATACAATTTGAGATTAGGTATTATAATGCTTCCAGCATTCATCTTTCAGATTCAGATTGCTTTGGTTCTTCATGGTCTTGTATTACTGTGAATTACAGGAATTAAAAAAATTTCTGTGAAGAATATCATGTTGGATTTATAGATCACTTTTGATAATACACTTGGACATTTACAATATTAATTTTTAAATTTTTAAATTTTTAAATTTTTAAAATTTATTTTATTTATTAGAGAGAGAGGCAAACACAGAGAGAAAATGGGCATACCAGGGACTTCAGCTGCTTCATCGAACTCCAGAAGCATGTGCCACCATGTGCATCTGGCTTACATGGGTCCTGTAACATTCCAGCTCTGTATAATCACAGAAGTTCTCATCAGCATTATGTAATATAGATGTAATATATATCTGTAATATAGATGTCATTTTTATCTTCTGGGAACTTAAGCACAGAAGACACTGGGACTCAACATGTTGAACCCCTTGTTTTTCATCTTTTTAAAAATTATTATTATTATTATTATTTTTGGTTTTGCAAGGTAGGGTCTCACTCTGGCCCAGGCTGACCTGGAATTAACTATGTAGTCTCAGGGTGGCCTTGAACTCTTGGTGATCCTCCTACCTCTGCCTCCCGAGTGCTGGGATTAAAGGCGTGCGCCACCACGCGCGGCTAATTATTATTTTTTTATTGACAACATTTATACTTACATACAAAAAAAAACCTGATATTTCCCTCCCCTCCCCCCATTCCACTTTAGAGGTCCAATCTCCATCATATCCCCTCACTCTCTCCATTAGTCTCTCTTTTAATTTGATGTCATCATCTTTTTCTTCTGTTTTGAGGGTCTTGCAGAGGTATTGCTAGGCACTGCAAGGCCATGGATATCGAGGCCAATTTCTGTCTGGGCACTTGCATTATAAGGGGTCATACCCTTCCTTTGGCTCTTCCATTCTATCCACCCCCTCTTCCGCAATGGTCCCTGAGCCTTGGAGGGTGTGACAGAGGTGTTTCAGTGCTGGGCACTCCTCCATCCCTTCTTCTCAGCACTATGTTGCCTTTTGGGTCATCCCAGTGGTCATCGCCATCTGAAGAGAGAAGCTTCTCTAACCAGAAGTGAGAGTAGCGTTAATATGTGAATATGAACATTAAGTGTAGTACTTTCAGGGCAGCTTGGTGGGAATAGTATATACATTTAGTCAGACAAGAGCAGGCTTTATACCCCTAAGGCTCATGACCTCACCTGCCATAGACTTTTGCTTAGGTTTTTCAGTACCAGGCATGTATTCCCTCCCATAGAGATGGCCTTCAGTCCAATTATGGAGCAGTTGGTTACCCCAAGAGTAGACATGCCACTATTGCACCCGTTCAGTCATTGGGCCTGTCTAGCCAAACTTGAATATTCAGCGCCCACTGTTTTCACTGCTGATGACTTCTGTCTCCCAGACGCTGCATGCAGTGCAGCTTTTTCCAGCTTTCAGTTGGCTGGTCTACAGGGAGAAGGTTTTCTACTCTGCACCAGCTTGCTTTCTCAGTGATCTTGCCTCTCAGGCAAGAGATGTCTTCAGCAATAGGGTCTTACTATCTGTTTCTCAAGGGAAACCAAGGGCTTTGGCAAAAGCCTATAATGTTTTGGAGGCTACCAGGACCTCCTTGGCCAACAACTCACTGGAAGGTAGCCCATCCCAGGTACTGAAAATTTTCTAGTAACAGTCTACAGCTTCTAGATGTGCCATTATTCAAAAAAGTAATTTTACATAAGTCTTATTCACATTATCTTGAATTTAGATCTTATAGGGCCTTCTTCAATTTCTTTCTGGGCATCCTAAAGTTTTTATTGTATCAGCCTTTCATCAACTTGATTAGGTTTATTCCTGGGTATTTTATTTTTCTTTTTGAGGCTATTGTGAGTGGGATTCCTTCTTCCCAATTTCTTTTTTGTCCGATTCATTATTAGTGTAGAAAAGGTACTGATTATTGTATATTAGTTTTTGTATCTTGCTACTTTGTTGAAAGTATATATCAGAGCTAAGAATTTTCTGGTGGAATCTAGGGTTCTTTCAGTATAGGCTCATGTAATATGAAACAGAGACATATTGACTTCTTACTTTCCTATTAATGTACCTTTTATTTCTTTTATCTTATCTTGTTGTTCTAGCTAAGACTTTGAGCAGTGAGTGTGGGCACCCCTGTATCATTCCTGGTTTTGGAGGATTATAGTAAATGTTGCCAAAGGTTTGTTATATTTAGGCTTTATTATGTTAAGGTATATGCCTTTATTTACTGTTTCCTCAGGAATTTTACTTATTTGCTTGTTTTCATGTGCATGTGTGTGTGTATGCTCCATGGCCTCTTGCGAGTGCAGATGAATACTAGACAGTTGTACCACTTTTCACATCTAGTTTACATGAGTGGCTTGGGAATTGAATCCAGGCTGGCAGGCTTTGCAAGCAGTTGCCTTTAACTGCTGAGACATCTTCCCAGCCTGACTTCAAGACTTATTATGAAGGTATGTTGACTTTTTCTCCAAAGGTGTTTTCTGCATTTATTGAGATAATCATGTGGTGTTGATCCTTAAGTCTATGTGCTATATTACATTTATTGTTTTCTTACGCATGTTGCACAGTTCTTGAGCCTCTGGAATGGAGTTGACTTAATCGTAGTGTATGGTCTTCTTAATGTGTTCTAAATTTGATTTTCAAAAAGTTTTTAAATATTTATTTTTATTTATTTATTTACTTGACAGATGGGCAGGAGGAGAGATAGAGAGAAAGAGAAAGAATGGTACACCAGAGTCTCCAGCCTCTGCAAATGAACTCCAGACACATGTGCCCCTTTGTGCATTTGGTTAACGTGGGTCCTGGGGAATTGAACCTGGGTCCTTTGGCTTTGCAGGCAAATGCCTTAACCATTAAGGCATCCCTCCAGCCCTGATTTTCAAAAATTTTATTGAGAATTTTTGTGTTTATGTCCATCAGGAAAATTGGCCTATGGTTCTATTTACTTTGTATCCTTATCTAGTTTTGGAATCAAGGTAATGCTGGCTTCAAAGAATGACTATGGCAGTGTTCCTTCCCTTTCTATGTTATGGAACAGTTTGAGGAGCAAACTGGTGTTTAAAAAGGTGTTAGCTCTTCTTTTAAAAGCTTGGTAGAGTTTGGCAGATATTTCCTTTAGAATCCTTTTTTTTTTTCTTAAAAAAAAAAGTTATTTATTTGCAAAAAGAGAGAGAGAAAATGGGCATGCCAGGGCCACCAGCCACTGGAAACAAACTCCACATACATGCACAACTTTGTGTATCTGGCTGTATGTGGTTATTAGGGAATCAAACCCTGATCATTAGGCATTGCAGGCAGACACCTTAACCACCAAGCTATCTTTCCAGCCCCCACTTTTTTGGTTGAGTTTCATGTATCTCAGGCTGCCCTCAAACTCACTATGTAGGCAAGGATGACCTTGACCTTCTAATCCTCCTGCCTCCACCTAATGCTGAGATCTGGGATCACAAACATGCACTATTATAATGGGAGGCTTTTTGTAGTGCTTTAATTTTGTTGCTTGTTGTGGGTCTCTCTCATTACTGTTTGTATCCTCTTGATTTCATTTTGGTAGTCCATATGTGCCTATGCATTTATCCCTTTTTCTTTTGCAATACAAGTTTTCAAAGTATTCTCCAAGATCCTTGGAATTTCTTCAGAATCTGTAAGATTTTTCATCTCTAAATTTACTAATATGAGTCTTCTTTCTCATTCCTTTTGTTACTTTGCCAGGAGTTTACCAATCTGATTAACTTTTTCAAAGAATCAGCTCTTTGTTTGATTCTATTTATTGTTCTTTATTCTCCATTTCATTTATTTCAGCCTGGATCTTTGTTATTTCTGCATCTACTGCCTCTGGATTAGACTTGTTCTCATCTTTCTTTTTTTTTTAAATTGTTTTTCAAGGTAGGGTCTCACTCTGGTCCAGGCTGACCTGGAATTCACTATGGAGTCTCAGGATGGCCTCAAACTCACAGTGATCCTCCTACCTCTCCCTCCTAAGTGCTGGGATTAAAGGCATGCACCACCATGCCCGGCTTCTTTTTAATTTTTAAAATTATTTTTCTTTATTTGAGAGACAGAGAAATAGGCAGGGTAGGGAGAGAGAGAGAGAATGGGTGCACCAGGGCCTCTAGCTACTGCAAATGAACTCCAGATGTGTACGTCCCCTTGCACATCTGGCTTACGTGGGTCCTGGGGAATTGAACCTGGGTCCTTTGGCTTTGTAGGCAAGCACCTTAACCACTAAGTCATTTCTCCAGCCCTGATTTGTACTCTTGTTTTATTGTTCTCATCTTTCTAAGACCCAAGTTACATTGCTAAGTTAGATCTGTAATATTTGTTAATTTTCACCTATATACTTTCCTATTCAAATGTCTTAACTGTCAAAGGTTGATAACTTCAATATGCTTAATGATTTTTGTTGACATGGAATATATAATTCCATATCACCACTATATTTCAGAAAAACAAAAGACATTTACAGATACCTTTTTTACCTTTTGGAAGGTGGGTTGATAACATACACATTATATATTTAGTGCTTATATGTACTACTTGGTAAAAACTGTTTTTGAGAGCTGTGAAGATGGTTCAGTGGGTATAGTCCTCACTGTGCAAATGTGAAAATATGAGTTCAGACTCCCATAATCCACGTAAAGCCAGATGCACAAAGTGGCACATGTATCTGGAGTTTGTTTGCAGCAGCTTAAGGCTCTGATATGCTCATTTTCTCTCTCTCTCTCTCCTCTCTCTCTCTCTGCTAGGTGTGGTGGCACATGCCTTTAATCCCAGTACTCGGGAAGCTGAGGTAGAAGGATCACTGTAAACTGGAGGCCAGCCCGAGACTGACTATATAATGAATTCCAGGTCAGCCTGGGCTAGAGTGAGACCCTACCTTGAAAAATCAAAAATAAAGTAAAATACAATACATTTGAGAAATCATTCCATTTAATCATACACTAAAAAAAGGAATAGTTTTTTTTTTTTTTTAGGGAAGTAGAAATTTGACAACTTTATAAAGTTGTTTTTTTTTTTTGTTTTTGTTTTTGTTTTTGTTTTTTTGGTTTTTTGAGGTACGGTCTCACTCTAACTCAGGCTGACCTGGCATTCACTATGCAGTCTTAGGCTGGCCTGGAACTCATGGCGATCCTCCTACCTCTGCCTCCCAAGTGCTGGGATTAAAGGCATTTGCCACCACGCCTGGCTATAAAGTTTTTTTTTTTTTAATAACAAGATTTACTTACTGGAAAGTTGATAAAAATAAACGAGTCTTGAAGGATTAAGACCATTATAGAATTTTAAAGAACTGTACATAGTGGTATAGGTCTGTGGTCCCAACACTTGGGAGGCTAAGACAAGAGGATCATGAGTTTGAGGCTAACCTTGGCCAGCTTGGGCTTTAGAGTGAGACTCATTTTTCAAAAAGTAAATTATGGGGGCTGGAGAGATTGCTCAGTGGTTAAGGTGCTTGCTTGCAAAGCCTAATGTCATGGGTTCAATTCCCTAGTACCCTTGTAAAGCCAAATACACAGTGGCACATGCATCTGGAGTTCATTTGCAGCAGCTGGAGGCACTGGAGTACCCATTCTCTGTCTCTCTTCTCTATCTCTCTCTGCTTACAAATAAATAAATGAAAATATTTTTAAAAAATAATAAATTGGATAGATGTTGTACATATGTGTATCTCAGCTCTTTGGGGCCCACAGTAGAATTGTGAATTCAAGGCCAGCTTGGGTTACATAGCATGGCCCTGTCTCGAAAGAAAGAAAAAAGTTTAAATACTCTCTCTCAATCTCTCTCTCTATATATATGTGTGTGTGTGTGTGTGTGTGTGTGTGTGTATGCATAGATAGATAGATAGATAGATAGATAGATAGATAGATAGATAGATAGATAGATAGATAGGTTTTTTGAGGTAGGGTCTTGCTTTAGTCCAGCCTGACCTGGAATTCACTATGTAGTCTCAGGGTGGCCTCAAACCCATAGTGAGCTTCCTACCTCTGCTTCCCAAGTGCTGGGATTAAAGACATGCACCACAACACCTGGACACCTGGCCTTTAAAGACACTATTTTTGTGTTTGCAAAATAGTTTATCAAATGTCATTCAATATTGTGTTCTTGCACTATTGAAGCAAATATATATCACATAAAGTATTGAGGATCCTTGACCAATTTCCTGGATTCTAAGACTTATCTTATTAAAACAAACAAATAAATGAAAAAACCATTTAGGCTTTAGGACTATCATTTTGTTTTGACTTAGTGCTTTTCTTTTCTTTCTTTTTTTTTTTTTTTTTTTTTGAGACAGGGTCTCTTAATATAGGCTTGCCTCAATCTGTTTGCTTGCCTCAGCCTCCTGAGGCATGTGCACCATGCTTAGCTGAGCCACCATTATCAGACTACAACACATCCTTAGAGAGTCTCCTCATTCTATAACAAGCCTATTCTAAATCTGTTGACATGACATAAGCAGGTAGCATGGAGAAATTTAGAAGCCAAATTCTGCCACTATCAGATATGAGCTTTTGCACAAATCATTCATCCTTATGTAAGCCTCAGCATTCTCTGTAAAACAAATTAGTACTCTGTGTTCTCCTAAGTCCCTACTTACTCTCTATTATTTTGACAAACTCCCAATGAATCCTGCAAGCTCTTCCAAAGCAGAGTTCATGTATCATGTCTCCTGCAGTGTGAAGATCCCATGAGAAAGTAAAATAGTTCTAGTGAGTGGTGTTAGATTTCTGTTGCTATGAGAAAGTGTCTGAGAAAATCAATTTGAAGGAAGAAGTATTTATTTTGGCTATGGTTTCAGCGATTTCGGCTCATGGTCACTTGGCTTTATTTTTTTTCTAGACCTCTTAGAAGGCATAACATCATGCCAGGGTAGTGTGGTGGAGTAAAGCTACTTACCTCACAGCTCTCAGACAGGAATGGGGAAAAGATGCCACAGACAAAAGATACCCTTCAAAGGTACCTCCCACCCCTAGTACACACTTTCTCCAAATAGATCCTACCTCCTAGTTTTCAATACCTCTCAATAACCTGTTGAACTCTGGATTCAGCTCTGATAACTAATGATCCAATCTCTTCTCAAAGGCTTTATCTCTGAATACTGCTATGTGAGGTCCTAGCCTTCAATACATGAGTTTTTGGGGAGTATTTTGCAACCAAACCATGATAGTGAAGGTATAATTTACCTAATAGGATCTAAGAGGATTCTCTTAGAAAACAAAGTGGACCTATCTCTTAGACTGCTATCTCATCTTTCAGACTCACACACTTTCAAGAACCATTTCTTATTCTACCCTTTCTCTTCTCTTCTGCTCTTTTCTTTAACATGGGAACCCAAGCTAACTACACAGCCTGTTTTTCCACTGCCTTTCCTTTTTTGCAATCATTATGATCTGCTCTCAACCACTATTTCACCTTGAATTCCTGTGCCACTGAAGTTGGCTAACTTGGACAGCCGTCAATTTTGACCAAGTAATTTGATACCCATGTTAATGGCAGCTGATGAAAATCATAGTATTCTTGTCAGTATTCCAAGTACTTTGGACTCTACTTTAATCTGTACAGGGTTCATTATTTTTTCTTCTTTTCTTCCTTTCTTTTCTTTTGTCCTTCCTTCATTTTCTTTCTTTCTCTTTTTTCTTTTCTTTGGTAGTTTGTTTCTTTCTCTTCTTTCTTTTTTGTTTCTTTTAAAAAATATTTATTTATTTGAGAGAGAGAGAGAGAGAGAGAGAGAGAGAGAGAGAGAGAGAGAATGGGCACACAAGGGCCTCCAGCTGCTGCAAATGAACTCCAGACACATGTGCCATCTTGTGCCTCTGACTTACGTGGGTCCTGGGTAATTGAGCCTGAGTCCTTTGGCCTTGCAGGCAAGTGCCTTAACTGCTAAGCCATCTCTCCATCCCTTATTTGTTTCTTTTTGTTGTGTTATTAGCTAACAAGGCAAAAGACTATAAAAATAAGTATTTATTGAGCACTCATTTTTGGCTAGCATATTGCAAAAAGACACAAATCAATGAGTCAAATTCTGAATTTTCCAGTTTTCTGTGTACATGGATATGACAGCTCATAGAAGGTAATACTCCTGAACTATTCCTCATTGTATTTCATGGTGAAGCATGTGTATTATAAAATATATATATATATATAAATATATAAAATATATATAAATAGGCTGCCCAAGTATCCAACTTCTATATGAAGGACAAACATTTTGCTTATAGAAATATCAGCACACTATTTATGTATCTTTTCATTACATATACATTTTAATACAATCTTTTGTACTAATGTTGACTTTTAAATAAAAATTCAATATAAATCACTTTTTATTTGTTAGAAGATAGGATCTTCTTATGTTGTCCAGGCTAGCCCTAAACTCTTGGGATCAGGCAATTCTCCTGCCTCAGCTTTCCACATAGTTGGAACTACAGGCAGTGCTATACCCAGATTATACACATGTTGCGTGTCTCTAGGACATTTCAAGCTTAAATGGATGATGCTTGAATTTTTACACTTAAACAAAAATTATGGACCAGACTTGTTATCTCTGGGATGTAAGGATATGAAATATTTCATTTATTTATACTTTTCTGCATTTCACAACTTCAAAACATAAATTATCTTATAAATACATATGTATGTATAAATAAACTGAAATATGTTATGCACAACACACATACATACATATGTAAATCAGGGGTCCATATAAGTCCCATGTCCTACTTTCAGGATTATGTGCTACTATCCCTACATGAAGCTAATCTGGGACTGGGGAAATTGCTCGTTGGGTAAAGTGATTGCTACGCAAGCATGAAGATCTGAGTTCAGATCCCACGTCAAATGCTAGGTGTCACAGTGCAGGGGAGGCAGAGACAGAAAAATCTTCAGGGTTTGATAGCTAGCTTGTCTAATCAGTGAGTGTTCAGTTAGAGGCCCTATCTCAAAAAAAGTCAGGTGGAGAGCAATTGAGTAAGGCACCTGATCTCTACATGTATACACACACATGAACTCCTACATATACAAATGTACATAAATACATACATGCATATGCAAAGTAAAAAGAAGGCAATCATTAGAAGTACAAAAATATTATGTTATCTAGAATTATATAACTAGGAAATGATAGGAAAGGAACAAGAACCAAGATTTACCTAATTACTAGTCTTCAATATTTTTGGCTGGACATGGTGATGCATGCCTTTAATCCCAGCACTTAGGATGCAGAAGTAGGAGACTCACCATGAGTTCAAAGCCACCCTGAGACTAAGTGAATTCCAGGTCAGCCTGGGCTAGAGTGAGACCCTATCTTGAAAACTTAAAAAAAATTCTGTAAAAATGAAAGTGACAAATAGAATTTGAGGACCCTCTTTCCACCATCAGAATCTATATGTACTATTTAATGTTAAATCTTTGGCATTCCAGAACTTGAAATGTTCAATCTAGGTATGCCTATGTATCTACTATCTTTAACCAAATTGAAAGTTTTTGTTTTTGTAGAGGAAGTGTATCTATGAGCAAATGTTAAGTTCATGCTTTATTTCTCAAATAAGAAAATTTGTTTTACTTAACAAGTCCAAATATATATTAATGATAAATATTTAACATCATGTGTTGCTTTTTAAAAAATGTTATCAGATTCCTTTAATGATATGTTGGAAGTTATGAAGTCTCCCCCTAGAAAAATATAAATATATACATAGGCTCAAAATGTAAAATCTTTCTGAACATTCACAACTCATTCATTTAATTCCTTAGTACAACTCAAAGTATGGGTCACAGTTTTCATCATAACATTAATTCAGATTCCAAACAATGACTCAGACTTTGTATATAAGAAGAAAGAATAGGACCAAGGGATCTGTCTCTTTAACCAAACAGTCCTTCTCTACCTCAAAATAAATGGTAAACAAAGCAAATGAGATGACTCCAGAACTTGGGGTATTTGTAGAACTCAGAGGTGGTAAAGTTGGAATACCTAAGCATAAGCACAGGGAAAGTTTAAACTAAAAATGAGTTTTGTAGAACTAATATTACAGACATTTCATAGTTGAGATGACAAGTAATGATGTAATTTACCTCCAGGTGACACAGTGGCAGAGCTGAGTTTAGAAGTAGCAACATAACCACATAATTCGCCACCAAAGATCCTCAGCAGAATTGGGGCAGGGGAGAAAGGAGTCTATGTGTGCAACCTTTTTTTAAAAAGAAATTAATAAAGCCAGGCATGGTGGCACATGCCTTTAATCCCAGCACTGGGGAGGTAGAGGTAGGAGGATCACCATGAGTTTGAGGCCACCCTGAGACTACATACTGATTTCCAGGTCAGCCTGAGCTAGAGTGAAACCCTACCTTGAAAAAACAAAAACAAAAAAATCATTAGATTAAAAAAAAAAAAACTGGGTTGGAGAAGTGGTTTAGCAGTTAAGGTGCTTGTCTGAGAAGTCTAAGGACCCAGGTTCGATTCCCCAGTACCCACATAAGCCAGATGTGCCTTGGGCTGGAGACCCTGTCATTCTCTCTCTGTGCCTCTATCCACCCCCATCTCTCTCTCAAATAAATAAATAAAATATTTTAAAAATTACATCATTTCTTAAGTTTCACAATGTCCGACCTAAAAAAAATCAGTAATTCAGTATTTGTGTTTTGTGGTATGCATGCAAAAATAGCTTCTGCTCAGTAATATACTCTGTTCATACTCGACAGTGAGAGAAGGCACTGGGTCAGCAATAATATCCTTAAGCCAGCACCTGGCACCATGAAGTAGATGAAAGTCATGGTGACTGGAGAGCAAACACTGAAATTTGAGTAGCTTGTGAAGGTCAAAGGAGTATTCATCTGTGGAAGCAAAAGTGTTTCTAGAGAATGTGACATTAATGGATTGGTTTTCACTTATGATTAATGGAGCCAAGGTTTTAGAAATGATCCTCAGCCAAAGAAGTTGAAGTGATATGATTTCTGAGTTTGAAGATTGAAGGGGCCACAAGTTAAGGAGGGAAGTGATGTCTAGAAGCTGGAAATGGCAAAGCACAGATTATTTCCTGAGCCTCCAGAAGGAATGCAGCCCTGCTGACATTGACTTCAGCCAATAGCAGTTTCTGAGTTTCAGATCTCTTCAACTGAAGCAAAAGATCTCTGTGATTTGAAGTAAACACATTTGTGGTAGCTAATTAGACTAACAACAGGAAATTAATACAAAGCAAGTATACTGATTAGTCAATGACAGGTCAGGAATTAAACTTGGATCTCTCTGATTCCCAAGCTATGCTCAAGCTACTTTGTATAATTAAGGGAGAAATAATTGACATTCAATAGCAATTACAGAGATTTAGTCCTAAAGTCTGAAATTCCTGAGGAAAGAAATGTCACTGTAGAGCATTTTAAGTAAATTTTTTTATCAAATCAGCCTTGCATATATTATAGCACCCTGTCAGTGGTTTGTAAGAACATTTGAAATAAAGGCTAAAAACAAATCTAAAGTGAAGAAAGAGTATTATTTCTCCAATACTTTTCTTCTTTTTGCTCCTACTACTGCTAACACCAAGGCTTACATATTTTCAATTCTTCAATAGCAATAGGTATGTGTGGTATGTGTTTGTTGTGGGCACACGTGTGTACAGGTGCACATGCATGTGTTTGAGTATGGAGGCCAGAGGTTTATGTTGAATGTTTTCCTCATTAACTCTCCATTTACTGAGGCGGGATTTCTCACTTGAGCTCAGAGCTCACCAATTCTGTTCAGTTAGGAAGTTTGCCACAGTGATTCCGGTCTCTGCCTCCGAAGCACTCAGATTTCAGGTGGGTTGTCGTACCTACCAGGCCTTTATGTGAGTTCTAGGGAGCTGAAGTCAGTTTCTCATGCTTGCATTCAAAGCACTTTATCCACCAAGCTCCACAGCCTCTATATGATGTGCTTTACATACATCAAGATTATGTAATCTTTTAGCCACATTAATACTTTAATGAAGAACTTGAGTATATTTTATTGCTATTCAGTCTTTGTAACTAGAATAAATGAAAAGAGTGAGGAGAAGAAAATAAAAACCAGCAGCATCTGATGTTTGAGACCATGTCTTCATGTAGCTGGATATTTAAATTTAAGTCTGGGATGAATTATATTCAAAGTAACCAATCAAGTCCACCCTGAGCTGATGTCTGATTTACATCCACAAGGGTATTAAAAAATAAACCCTGAGCCAAATCACACTCCATGGATTTCTGGTTTGTTTTGTTTGTTTGTTTTAGTTTGGTTTTTTGAGGTAGGGTCTCACTGTAGCCCAGGCTGACCTAGAACTCACTATGTAGTCTTAGGGTGACCTTAAACGCATGGTGATACTCCTACCTCTGCCTCCAGAGTGTTGGGATTAAAGGTGTGCACCACCATGTCTGGCTTGGCTTTTCTGTTTTATTTTCACCTTTTGACTTTCACTGTATTCTAATGAACCCTCACTTCACTTGCCCTTTGCTGTCTGCAGTCATCATTCTTCGTAGTTGACAGACAACAAACTTGAGAGCCCCTGGTTTGGGAGTTTTAGTGACCATTTAGTGCCGGTACCCTAACTCCTCATTGAGGCCCACCTGGAGCTAAGAAAGACCCCACTTCTCTCAAAACCTGTGACAATGTCCATTAGGATGGTGATAATGAAAAGTACACTAACAATGATATTGTAAATCACTGTAATTAAAAAACATGAAGAAGCTAAGCATGGTGGCACACAACCTTTAATCCAAGCAGTCAGGAAGCTCTGGTATGAAGATTGCTGTGAATTTGAGGCCAGCCTGAGCTACATAGTGAGTTCCAAGTCATATTGAACTAGGGTGAGACCCTGCCACAAAACAAACAAACAAACAAAAACAAAAACAAAAAAACAAACAAAAAGAAAGAAGAAAAAATAACAGAAAAAAGTAAAAAGGAACATGGGGAGTTGTTGGTATGAAAACATATATTCACACAAAACTTGTACATGAACATGTATAGTAGCATTATTAAAAAAATCAAAAGTGGGCTGGAGAGATGGCTTAGTGGTTAAGGAACTTGCCTGCAAAGCAAAAGGACCCAGATTTGACTCCCCAGGACCCATGTAAGCCAGATGCACAAGGGGCACGTGCATCTGGAGTTCATTTGCAGTGGCTGGAAGCCCTGGTGCACCCATTCTCTCTTTCTCTAGCTGCCTATTTCTCTTTCTCTCAAATAAATAAAAATAAAATATTAAAAAGGAATCAAAACATAAGCCAGGTGTGGAGGCACATAGCTTATAATGCTAGCACTTGGAAGTTGTAAGCAGGAGGATAGGGAGACTCAAGGTTATCCTCCACTACATAGTGAGTTCAAGGCCAGTTTGGGACTGTGTTACAAATAAAAAACAATGGTAACATTCACCTGATGAATAAACAAATTATAGTATCGTTAGATATGGTCAGCCTGCTAAAAGAAAGAAGTAGTGAAATATGCTAAAACACAGATGAATCAGAAGAACACAAGTGAAAGAATGTCAATGACAACAGGCTACACATGTATGATTCCGTTCATCCGAAGTGTCCTGAATAGATCAATATTCAGTGGCAGAAAGTATATTGCTGGTTGCATAGGGCTGGGAAATTAGGAGTGGGGTTGGATAGTATTTCTTTTGGGGGTGGCAAGATATTCTAAAATTACATTATGGCTACATAAATAAAGTTAAAACATCCATATGTATGTTTAAAGGGATAAACTTGGTGCTATGTAAATTATATGTCAATAAAATTAAAATTTAAATGTTCTTTTTAGCAATAAGGGATATTTTCTGAGGTATAAAATCATCACAGTTACCCAAACACTTCCCCTGGGTTGCAGGGGTGGGCAAGTTTTCATTAATGGCAACCCAAATCAGTGATTACTGCTAATATGAGTCTATTTGTGTGGAACAGTGTTCATATGCTGTTGGTAGTGGTGGCTCTTTTTTTTCTGCAAAGCCCCAGTGAGATAGTGCAATTGATTTTTAATATCAAATTTATCTCTTTGTATCAAGCCTACTTTAATTTGCTTTTGGTTGCTGCTTCCTACAATGACCTTCTATGCATACTCACATTAAAACAATAAGAAAATATCATATATGTGGTTCCTGGTCATCCTGGGGCCATGGTGCCTCAGTGTCCCAGGGGCATCCAGGCAATGGCAGAGTGGGGTCTTGAGCGGCCATGAGTGTGATAGGAAGAAACACCCAGGAGACAGCTTCAGAGAACAGCTCATTTATTTGCCAGGGGAAAGAGCAGGAAGAGGTATGGGTAGGTATGGGTCATAAGGGGATTGGTCAGCTCAAAATCCTGCAGATGCCTAATTAGCATGTAGTGATGTCACAGGTGAGCAGGAGAGGGTCTTATGGTGTATGTAGTGGCAGGAAAAGGTATATGGAATGGGTCGTAGGGGTATTGGCTGTGCGAAGGCTGCTGGCTGATACCTCATTAATATATGTGATGTAAGCAGACAAAGATCACAAGGCTGTGGGGAAAGTGAAACCTAAGTCTTATCAGGATGTCCAGGTGCCCTGGGCTGGGGGAGGGAGTGACCTGACTCCTGCCAGTCTTAAGATTGTCAAGGGTCTGGGTTCACTGCAACCTCGGGGTCCAGGGGCCCTAGTCATGCCTGACAGCTCAGGTCTGCCTAAACCTCCAGTAGCCCAGGGGCCTTCAGCCATGCCCTACATCTCCCCCTTTGGTTTTATAATGGGGGAACTATCATCATATTGAGTGAGATTTTTATGGTCCACTGCAGGTCTAGATAGAGCTAGATGGTGCATGAGTACCTGATTGGTAGCAGCCTTAGCAATATTAATTATTTGTTGTCTGAGAAAATTGATAAGGTAGGGGGGCACAAGTAACAGGGTTCCCATAGCCAGGAGGTGACAAAGGAAGGGGAGAAGCCAGTTCAGCAGTGATGAGGTCTAAGGCTCTATGGTTTTGGAGCACCACACCGCAAGAGAGTTCAGTTGTCTCTAAAGAGACTCAAGGCTATTGGTAGTTGATATCATGGCCTGGTCAAGATTGTCTCAGAAGTCCCCTGCAAGGTGGATGGTTTGGACCAGGGCGGCTTCACAGCACCAGAGGCTTCCAGGGACAGTGTCACACTGAGGCCCACCAGTAGGGGGATGAAAATCTCTCTCGGTTGATGCAGGCAGAGTTTGTAGGCTGCTTCTTCTTCCTCATAGAGATACACTTGTGGAACAATCAGGACTGGGGAACAAAAAGTGGGAGAGGAAACATTTATGCATGGGATGGTTAACCCTTTGCACCAATGGAGAATAGGTGTCTTGACACAAGTGGTCTTGGTTATGGAAATATTGAGGAGACATTCAGCTCTGGTCAGCTTGGAGCTGGACAGGCAGAGGGGCATACCTTGACTGGAATCAAAGAGGGGGATATCAGTAAGGCAGGGTTGTTATGGATGTGGGGTATTCAAGGATGGCATTAGTAGGCACCAAAGTCAGCAGGGGATGGGTAGGGGATGCACAAAAGAAGCAGTTAGAAGCATTGGGACGGTTAGTAAAAGGGAGGTTGGCCACATATTGGATATACTGCACCCATGTTATAGTGGCTTGTATTTTTTTCTGTGACTTGCTTTTCCTGTGAGAGAATATGGTGGTTAGTTTGCACTGGGTGGGAAGCAGGGATATACTGCCTAGAAATATGAAGAGTACCAGAGGGAGACGATGAGAAGCTATTAGCAGAGAGTTTTTCTGTCACCCCCCATCTGCCAGCATTCATTCCAAGGGTCTTATATGGAGACTGCAGATTCTCTAGTTTTCCTAGAGGTTTTAAAGACAGAGTCTGAGTGCCCATAGTGCTCAATAATACAGGTTTGATATTGACACCCCCATAATACTCCTGATCTTCAAGGCAATCTTTATTAATTTGGCTGTAGGCAAAACATGCCCTGCTGTCCATGCAACCCACAGACTTAGGATAGATACAGAAGCTGACAGTGCTCTGGCAACCCTGAGTAGGGCAATATCCTGTGCCAATGATTTTATTGACTCCTTAATAGGTCTCTCAGGCTTCAAAGCACCATCCTCCATGGGGGGAGGAGGGGGATGGTGAGAAAGGCTCAAGAGAGCCATTTGCATTGGAATGTAAGATTGTTAAAGCTGCCAACAAAATGGCTGAGAGGGATGCCAGTGGTGGGCATATAACTTGGACTGCGTCCAGGAGGTCATTGACATCCCTCCATGCACCTCCCTTTTCTGACTCACATGGTGTCATCAGGGAGGGTGATTTCTCTATTTCTTCCATCCCTGATCTGAAAATGTCAGGCGGGCCATCTTTTTGGTCGGTAGGGTTGAATCGGGCATTTCGAGCTGGTACCCAAATGGGCCTGGGCTGGTCCTGTGGGAAGACGCAAGCAAATCCCCTTTCCCTAGTGAGGAGGGGGTTCGATCCCTTCCATATTCCATTTAAAGGATCTCACCATCACACCAGAATGGGAGGGGCAGTCTCTGGTGTATGTCAGTGGAGGGTGATGGGGGGGGGGTTGGGAGTTTTTATATACATTGAAAATGTTTAAAGTAGTCAGGGCCATGGCCAACTGGAGATTGGGCAGGAAGGTATTGGGCTGTTGTTTTTTAAATTGGGCTTTGAAAGTTTGATATGTCCTTTTTATTATACCTTGCGGGATTCCCATATGGTGAGTAATTTTCCATTGTATGCAAAAGGCTTTGAATGAGGAGCTAGTAAAAGCCAGGCCATTATTGGCTTTTATCTGATGGGAAAGGCCCATGATGGCAAAGGTAGAGAGCATATGATGTATGAGTTTTTTTGAGCTTTCTCCCATTTGTGCCATGGCCCATATGAAGTGGGAATATGTATCCACTGTAACAAAGACATATTTTTGTTGGCCAAAGTGGGGAATATGGGTGACATCAATCTGCCAAACGCAATTGGCCTTAAGGCCTCGAGGGTTGGTGCACATTGTCTGGAGGGCAGGTATGGTTATTAGCGAAGCACAAGAATGGCAGTTTTTTTTTTTTTAAATAAATATAAAGTTTATTTAGCATAGTGTTTAGAAAAATAAGTTCACATCATTTCAGAAAACAAATAAAACACTTAATTGTCCAGGCATAACCCCTTCCCCCTCCCATTACAGTACAACATACAGACTTTCGATCTCTTTTGAGCTCTTAAGCACAGAAATCTTTGGAGTTGACTTTTAGGGATCAGAGGAAAGCGGGATTGAAGTCTTTTGAGGTTTACGTGGGTGTTAGCATGGAATTTTTCAGCTTCTTCAAGAGTGGCCAAAAGGATGTCTGTTGGGCCTCCATAGGAGGCCACCTGGTCTGCTAATGCGTTTCCCTCAGTGAGGGTACGAGGTAAGGGACGGTGAGACCTTATGTGTTGTACAAACAGGGGAGCCCTTTATTTGCATATGAGGTTAGAGACTTTTATCAACAGCAATGAAAGAGGGTTTTCATCTAGCTGGATGTGTGAGTGAATGAGCCACGGGAACAAGTTAACAGCATAAATACTACCTGAAAAGGGATTACAGGGGCCTTCTTCCTCTAAGAATGCTAGATAAATAGCATATAGTTCCTTGGATTGTGGGGATCTGCCAGGAAGCTCCTTAAAGTGACTGGTGGGAGGTTGACTCCCTGGGTGATAGAGAACCATAGCTACTCCCTTCTTCCCTCCATCTGTGAAGATGGGAGGAGCTCTGGGGATTGGTTTTCTTTCTCTTTTTTCTTTTATTTATTATTTATTTGAGAGAGGGAAAGAAGGAGAGAGAGAGAGAGAGAGAGAGAGAGTGTATGGGTATGCCAGGGCTTCTAGCCACTGCAAACAAACTTCAGATGCATGTGCCACTTTGTGAATCTGGCTTATGTGGGTCCTGGGGAATTGAACTGAGGTCCTTTGGCTTTGCAGGCAAGCACCTTAACCAATAAGCCATCTCTCCAGCCTGGATCAGTTTTCTTGAAAAAAGGCAGGGTGGAAGCCATGTTAAAAGAAGAATTGCAGGGATCCATTTTTCATTAGGGCAGTGGTTGTCAATTTGACCAAGGAAGCCTATAAGGTTGATCTCAAATCAGGGATGGTTTCTCAATAGCCATTGGATATAGGTGAGGAAAATGGGGGTTATGATAACATCAGGTTCCTTGCCTAAATTTTGGAGGGCTTGGTCCCTCCTGGACTTGATCATGGCCACAAGGGCATCAATTTCTGTCATGATTCTTGAGGCACCACCAATGGAGGTATGTAGCTATTCTAGGATCACTGGAGATTGATATAGTGCTCCCATGATGGTCGGGAAGGAATTAAAATATCATAAGTTGTATCAAGGGCCATGTCAGAAACATGTTATTGATTTTTGTTAACGTCTCTTTCACTTTTGAGCTCAGGGATTGGGGGGAGAACAGGTCTGCGTTACCTTTTAGCATATCAAACAAGGGTTGTAAATCACTTGTGGGGATAAGGAGCCAGCTGTGGTTCCTGGTTGTCCTGGAGCTGTGGCACCCAGGGGCATCCAGGAAATGGCAGAGCAGGGTCTTGAGCAGCTGTGAGTGAAATGGGAAGAAACACCCAGGAGACAGCTTCAGAGAACAGCTAATTTATTTGCCAGGGGAATGGGTTAATAAATGTTTGTGAAAGAGTGGGAAGAGGTATGGGTAGGTACGGGTCATAAGGGGATTGGTCAGCTCAAAGGTCCAGCAGATGCCTAATTAGCACATAATGATGTCACAGGTGAGTGGGAGAGGGTCACATGGTCTAAGTAGTGGTGGGGGGAAAGTGTAGGGAATGGGTCGTAGGGGTATTGGCTGTGCGAAGGCTGCTAGCTGATACCTCATTAACATATAGCGATGTAAGCAGACAAAGGTCACAAGGCTCTGGGGAAAGTGAAATCTAAGTCTTATCAGGATATACAGGTGCCTCAGGCTGGGGGGAGGGAATGGCCTCACTCCTGCTGGTCTTGAGATTGTTGGGGGTTTGGGCTCACTGCAACCTTGGGTTCTGGGGGCCCTAGTCATGCCTGACACCTCAGGTCTGCCTAAATCTCCAGTATCCCAGGGGCCTTCAACCGTGTCCTATACATATACATATTTCTTCAACATATTCCTTTGGATAATTTCAGTTAGAGATCTATCCCATAGATTAGGACTTTTTACTACACCTCATTACTTGTTAAAAATCACAAATCTGGGCTGGAGAGATGGCTTAACAGTCGAGGTGCTTGCTTTCAAAGCCAAAGGACTTTGGTTTGAGTCCCCAGGACCCATGTAAGCCAGATGCACAAGGGGCACATGCACCTGGAGTTCATTTGCAGTAGCTGGAGGTCCTGGCACACCCATTCTCTCTCTCTCTTTCTCTCTGCCTCTTTCTCTCCAATAAATAAATAAAAATATTTTTTTAAAATCACAAATCTGCTGGGCGTGGTGGCGCACGCCTTTAATCCCAGCACTTGGGAGGCAGAGGTAGGAGGATTGCCGAGAGTTTGAGGCCACCCTGAGACTACATAGTGAATTCCAGGTCAGCCTGAGCTAGAGTGAGACCCTACCTCACAAAACCCCCCAAAAAAAAAAAAAAAAAAAAAAAAAAAATCACAAATCTTAGCAGTAAGATAGGTGGAGGCTGAAATGAAGACTCACAGTGATTTTATAATTTTTATGTTAAATTTTATCCAGACTTTTCAATTTTTGTATATTAGGAAAGAGCTACATAAGGATAAAAATGAATGATTTTTATGTCTACTTTAAAAAGTTGACTATTCATGACATCAGAATAAAAGAGAAACTGATTGAGAGGGGAAGAGGATATGATAGAAAGTGAAGTTTCAAAGGGGAAAGTGGGGGGAGGGAGGGAAATAACATGGGATACTGTCTACAATTAAAGAAATTGTCAATAAAAATAATAAAATAAAAAAAGAAAGAAAGAAAAAGTTGACTATTTACAAGTTTACCTCTAAGAAAATGTTTTCATTATTCCCTACCACACCTGTTTTTTTTTTTAAATTTTTATTTTTGCTTACGTTTTATTTATTTGAGAATGCCAGACAGAGAAAGAGGCAGATAGAGAGAGAATGGATGTGCCAGGGCCTCCAGCCACTGCAAACATACTCCAGATGTATGTGCCACCTTGTGCATCTGGCTTATGTGAGTCTTAGGGAATCGAGCCTCAAACCAGGGTCCTTAGACTTCACAGGCAAGTACTTAACCACTAAGCCATCTCTTCAGGCCCCACACAGGTTTTTTTTTTTTTTTATTGACAACTTCTATACTTACATACAAAAAACGAATGATATTTCCTCCCCTCCTCCATTCCCCTTTAGAACTCTAATCTCCATTATATTGAATTCCCTCCCTCTCTCCATTAGTCTCTCTTTTAATTTGAGGTCATCATCTTTTTCTTCTATTATGAGGGTCTTACGAAGGTATTGCTAGGCACTGCAAGGTCATGGATATCGAGGCCAATTTCTGTCTGGACAGTTGCATTGTAAGGAGTCATACCCTTCCTTTGGCTCTTCCATTCTGTCCGCCCCTTCTTCCTCAATGGTCCCTGTGCCTTGGAGGGTGTGACAGAGGTGTTAGCTGGGCACACCTCCATCCTTTCTTCTCAGCACTATGTTGCCTTTTGGGTCATCCCAGTGGTCATAGCCATCATTTTTGGTTTGCCTTGTGCTTCTCTTTTCAAGGCCTTAAGGTGAAGTATTAAATTGTTTCATTGTGAACTCTCTAACTTCTTTTTTGTTTTAAAATATTTTTATTTATTTATTTACTTATTTATTTATTTGACAGAGAGAGAGGGAGAAAGAGAGAGAAAGAGAATGGGGGCACCAGAGTCTCCAGCCACTGCAAATGAACTCCAGACGCATGCACCCCCTTGTGCATCTGGCTAACATGGTCCTGGGGAATTGAACCTGGGTCCTTTGGCTTTGCACGCAAATGCCTTAACCACTAAGCCATCCCTCTAGCCCTCTAATTTCTTAATATAGGCACTTAGAGCTATAAATTTCCCTTGTAGGACTGCCTTCATTGGGTCCCAAAGGTTTTGGTATGTTGTGTTTTCATGATCATTTGATTCTATGAATTTCTTGATTTTCTTTTTAATTTCTTCAATGACCCATACATCGTTCAATAATGTACTGTTTAGTCTCCATGAATTTCTGTAAGCTCTGTAGTTTTTCTTGTTGCTGATTTGCAGTTTAATCCCATTGTGGTCAGATAGCATACAAGGGATTATTTCAATTTTCCTGTATTTGTTAAGATTTGATTTGTGTCCTATTATGTGGTCTATTTTAGAGAATGTCCCATGTGCTGCTGAGAAAAATGTATATTCTGTAGCATTTGGATGGAATGTTCTGTATATATCTGTTAGGTCCATTTGTTCCATGATATCATTTAATGCAGATGTCTCTCTGTTTATTTTTTGTTAGATAGACCTGTCAAGTGATGAGAGCGGGGTATTGAAGTCACCCACTACAATTGTGTTAGGAGTTATCTCTGACCTTAAGCCCAATAGTGTTTGTTTGATGAAATTGGGAGCCCCCGTGTTAGGAGCATATATGTTTAGGATTGTGATGTCCTCCTGTTGGAGTGTTCCTTTAATCAGTATAAAGTCACCTTCTTTATCTTTCCTCACTAAAGTTGGTTTGAAGTCTATCCTGTCAGAAATTAGGATAGCAACCCATGCTTGTTTCCTAGGCCCATTTGTTTGAAATACCTTTTTCCAACCTTTCACCCTAAGAAGGTTTCTATCTTTTTTTGAGAGGTGAGTTTCCTGGAGGCAACAGATGGTAGGATCCTGCTTTTTAATCCAGTCTTCAAGTCTATGTCTTTTGGTTGGGGCATTGAGGCCATTGATATTAAGAGTTATTATTGAAAGATATGTATTTATTCTCACCATTTTTCTTGTTTTGTAGCTCTCTCTGGTTTTCACTTTACTCACTTGTTTTAACTGTTATTTGAGTATGGTTTATCTTTTCCTATTTCTTGCTGTGTGTGTTTTGCTTTCTCTTCAGCATGAATGATTCCTGCAATTATTTTCTGTAGAGCTGGTTTAGTTGCCAAAAATTCCTTTAGCCTGTCTTTATTGTGGAATGTCCTTATTTCTGCATCAATTTGGATAGATAGCTTTGCAGGATAAACTAATCTTGGTTGACAGTTTTTGTCTTTCAGAACTTGGAATACATCACTCCAGGCCCTTATGGCTTTTAAAGTTTGTGTTGAGTAATCTGCTGTGATCCTGATGGGTTTCCCTTTGAAGGTCACTTGCTTTTTCTAACTGCTTTCAATATATTTTCTTTGGTTTGCATGTTTAGTAGTTTAATTATAACATGGCGAGAAGAGGATCTTTCTAGGTTTTGTCTGTTTGGTGTTCTAAATGCTTCTTGTATCTGCATTGGCATTTCTTTCCCAATTTGGGGAAATTTTTCTTCTATGATTTTGTGGAAAACACCTACTAAGCCTCTGGATTGAAATTCTTCCCCTTCTGCTATACCTTGAATTCTTATGTTTGATCTTTTCATAGTGTCCTGGATGTCTTGGAGTTCTCATTCATACCTTTCTATTAGCTTGCCTTTCTCTTTGTTGGACTGTATTAGGTCTGCCATCTGGTCTTCTAGTTTAGATATTCTGTTCTCTCCTTCATCCATTCTACTGGTGAGACTTTCTACAGAGTTTTTTATTTCACTGACTGTATTCTTCAGAGCTAGGATTTGAGCCTGGTTTTTCTCCAATATTTCTATTTCCTTATTCATGTCCTGTAATGACCTTTTTATTTCATTAAGCTGTTTTTCTGTATTCTCTTTCAAGAGTTTGTTTTCTTCTTTAATTCCTCTATTTTCTTCTCTGATTCCTTTCATTTCATCTTTTATTTCTTCTTCCATTTCTTTGAGTACAGATAATATCATTCTTTTGAAATCTTTGTCAGGAATTTCATCTAAAACAGTCTCATTGGTGAACAATTCTGATGGATTTGTAATTTTTGGTGGGATTGAATTGTCTTTATTCTTTGTGTTTCTTGTATTATAATGTAGTGACTTTTGCATCATGGCTTTATTTGATGCTTAGGTTTTCTATTTATCTGCAATATTCTTAGGTGTGGTGATCCACCTTTATATTCTTTCAGGATATGAGTTTAAGGAGCCAAGTGTAGCACTTGTACCCAGTCCAACCTCAGAAGTAATCCTATCTGTTGAATTTGCTTGTTAAGCAAGTATTGTAGTGGACTGGTTGGACAATTTACTAGCAAGTTCTACACGTCAACTGAGCAAAATACACATTCAATTATAATGAACACAGAGTATACAAGTATGGAATTAAAACAGTCTTATAAGGTCAAAATCCCTAAGGGTGTGTGTTGCTCCACACCCTTAATCCTGTCAGCTAGGAGATACAGGATTTTGTTCTGACTTGGGTTCCAGGTCAGCCTGGAACTGGATCAGACCCTGCCCCCAATAATGACAAAAGCAAAAGATAAAGGCCCTCTAAATCTAAAAGTATTACAGGCAGCAATATTCAACAACCCATATTCAGCTTATTTGACAATTATAAGGCAAACCACAAATATGTAACCCATAACCTGCCTTGACCTGGAAAGAGAGATTAGCACTTCCAATGCAGGCCTATGTACTTTTTTTTTTTTTTCTTTTTTTTTGTCAGCCGGCCTTGTTACCTTTTGGTGTGGCTTCCAAACTCACCAATGCTGTGTGCCCACCTCCTTCCCTGTGCTGTGGAGCTTGGCTCAGCTGAGCTGCATGCGGTGCTGGTAATGTGGTACAGAGTTTGAGCTTGCCTCTATGGCGCTGGATATGCTGCTGCTAGTTGCTGAATGCTAGCAGCTCCTGCGGTTCTGATAGTTGGGGGATGGGCGAGTTCAGGAAGCTTGTAATTGCTCACACTGTTCCTCTGTATCACTTTCAGTAGCCTAGCAGACTTTTTTTTTTTTTTTTTTTTTTTTGATTTCTGGGCTCTGTGAGGAGACTGATGAGGTTGGAAAGTCCCCTTTTTGGGGCAGCTCAGCGGTTCCAGGTTGGTGGCTTGGAGCCACTGTGGAGCAGCAGGCTGCCCTGTGTCGGGCTGCAAGCTCCACAGTGGGATTCTGGCCACCTCCTGCTTTCCTGCTGTTTCCTGGAGAAAAATATTCTGCTCTTTTCCTAAGAAGAGTGTACTTTTGCTTAAATCCCTCCCTGATCTGGTTTGGCATGGCTCCTATTCCGCCATCTTACCCAGAAGTCCCACACCAGGTTTTATGTGTCCCTGGGGGCTGAACCCAGGGCTTCAGGCATGTTAAGCATTCATTCTACCAACTGAGCTATAGCTTCACTTTAAATATGAATCAACTTTTAAAGAAGTGCCAAGATTCACTAAGAAAAAGAACAATGCAAGTTTTTGAGAAGTTTCTTCAGTTTAGAAAAGCAAATATTAACATTCAGAACACCACAAACATACTATGAAAAAAGTTCTCTATCACACTGTTATAAACGACTATTACAAGTTCATAGTCCTTAAAGTGAAATATTTTGGCTAGATGTTTCAGAATTTTGAATAAAGGTTTCTATTTATTTTGCAATGCATCTAGCAAGCTGCCCTATTGTGAAAATTGTAATTATTTTTACCAAATTCTTCAGTGACAGCTTCAACTCAGTCCAGGCCAGACTTCACTATTAAAGAAATTAAGAATTAGGGACCCAGGCTTTTAATGGTGTGTGAATTTGAAATCTAGTTTATTTAGTAACTAGTTCAGAGCCAGCCAGTAAAATTTTGATATTTTTTTCTTCCATGAAAATCAAACAGTGGAAGGAAAAAAGAAATCGAAACAGTGTACTTAAGATTAAAAACGACACAGTTATTTCAGGAAATGAAACATGGATTGACCTGTGAAAGTAAACTGAGCCACATTCTTTCTCTGGAATGTATAACTGTCCAGCTCCACTCTGGTTTTTTAAAAAGGCATTTCTTGGCAGTGATAAAAACATCAGAGCATCTCCAAGTTTTTGGAGACTTTCAAGGACTTTGGGTAGCTTGACCCGTAGGAAATAGTCAAGGAGCGCGTCTCAGGCTGGGCCAAGTTCATCCCCAGAGAAGATAGAGGTCATGGGGGTCGACCTGTGTGGTCGCGTTGTTTTGCCACCACTTACACAAGAAAATCCCTTTCTAAAACTAGTGTGCAATTCGTGCTTGGGCGATGCAAAAATAGCACAGGCAGGGGGCGGGGTGAGTGGGCACATGAAGTGGCCAGGAATCTAGGCAGCGGTGGGTCTGAGCTGCCAGTCTCAAGTCCATTCCCGACTGTCAGGCACTTGGGTGGGCGGAGCGTGGCGCGCCCTGTGCTCCTTACATCATCACCACGTAAGGTCGCCGACCTCCCGAGCAGGAAGCTCCTTTGGAGATTTCGGAATGCTCATCCAAAGTCCAGCACACGTCCTTAGGCCCGCAGCCCACAACACAGCCCGAGCTCCCGCGTCCCGCGGGGCGTGAGACCGGCAGGGGCTGAACCAGGTCCCAGCGCAGCGCAGGCCCTGTTGGGCTTCAAACACTGGGTGGGACCCTCGCGGCTTTCCGTCCAATCCCTTTCCGCGAGGTGCGCGGGGCGGGACCCTCACGGCTTTCCGTCCAATTCGCACTTGGGTGCAGAGAGGAAGCTGGAGGCCCTCGGCGCTGTCTGTCGGCGCCGGAGGCGTGGAGAGGTTCGGTCAGCTCACCCCGCAGCTCGGGCCGAGGGAAACTTGAGTTGTGTAGGACCGGGTGAATTCCAGTAGGAGCGCAGAGGTGCCCTGGTCAGACACCTGCCTGGGGGCTGGCCGGGGTAGCTGGCAGCGGGGTGTGCTTGGACCCCGCCGCTTGCTCGGATCCCCAGCTCCGGGAGATACCTCACGTCCCTGGTGCTCGTTTTAATGGAGGGAGTGGCTGCCTGGCCGAAGCTAGCCTGTAGTAATTTAAACCTGCTCTCTCTCAAGCAGACTACCTTCTGCGTCTCCAGTGACTTATGATAGTTTGTGTTTTGGGGCCTCTCATACCTCGATTGTCTTCCACCTTTCAGCAGCTTTTGTTGTTCATTTTTTGTTCCTGAAGTTTTAGTTAAGCTTATTTCTTCCTTTTCACAGTCAAACCTCTGTGTCTCAAATCGGAATTGTTGCAGCAGGCTCCTGGCAGTACTAAGCAGATCATCTTGGTTTATTGGTATGTGGCAGTCTACTTACTAACTGTTCTGGTTCTCTTTCCCACTTGGGTGAGTTCCTATTGTTTCCAGGAAGTCCGTCGTAGTTAATCCATCGTCGTCATTTCCTTCCTTCCTTCCTTCCTTCCTTCCTTCCTTCCTTCCTTCCTTCCTTCCTTCCTTCCTTCCTTTCTTCCTTCCTTCCTTTCTTCTCCTTCTTTCTTCTTCTTCTTCCTTTTCTCCTTTCTTTTTTTTTTTTTTTTTTTTCGTTTTTCGAGATAAGGTCTCACTCTAGCTTAAGCTGACCTGGAGTTCACTCTGCAGTCTCAGAGTGGGATCGAACTCATTCTGCGACCCTCCTACCTCTGCCTCCCAAGTGCTGGGCTTAAAGGCGTGCACCACCACGCCCTGCTTGTCATTTTCTTAATGCTGTTAGAATTATTTAATTTAGTTTTAGTGATTAATCGAATAATTCATAATTTCAATCTTAATTTAATTAATATTTTTAAATATTTTATATTTATTTGTTTGTTTGAGAGAAAGGGAGGGAAGGAGGATGGGCAGGCCAGAGCTTCTAGTTACTGCAAACAAATTCCAGACATATGCACCACCATATGCATCCAGCTTATCCAGCTTATGTGGGTACTGGGGAATGGAACCTGGGTCCTTAACGCTTTGCAGGCAAGTGCCTTAACTGCTAAGCCATCTCTCCAGCCCAGTAATCCATATTTTTAATGCTACACGTAGACACATTAAGCACAATAGAGGTTATGAAATTAGTATTCTTGTTCCCTGTTTTCTAGTCTATTAAGTGACATGGAGGTATATAGAGAACAACTGCTCTTTTCTGCATTAGTTTCCTGTTGCTGTCATTATGGATTAAGATTTACCAACACAAATTTATACTCTCATAGCTCCTGTAGACAGGAAGGCTGGGTGAGTTTAGCTGTGTATCTGCATAGATGCTCACCATCCAGATTTATGTAGATCTGGGTTATGGGTTACTGTTGGAGACTCTGGGGAGAATTTTCTTCCAGATTCAAATTGTTGGCATAATTTAGTTCCTGTGCACTTGGAGTAGGACAGAGGTTCTCATTTCCTTACTGTCTGTCAGCACTGCCTCTTAGTCCTTAGGATCACTGTTGTCTTCCAATTCACCAACAGCATCTGTGCTTGAAAGGGCTCAGGTGATTAAATTAGGTCCACCTGGACAAAACCCTATTTTATTTTTTAATTTTTAAAAATATTTATTTGTGAGCAGAAAGGTGGGGGAGGGAATGAGTACACCAGGGCCTCTTGCCACTGAAATGAACAGATGCATGCCACTTTGTGCATATGGCTTTACATGGGTTCTGGGGATTTGAATTGCAAGCAAGCACCTTAAGCCACTGAGCCATCTCCCTGGCCTCAACATCCCTATTTTAAAGTCAGTTCTATGGATGATAACCTAATCACAATGACAGGAGTAATTATCTCCTCATAATGGCAAGTTCTGGATATTAGATGGGGTAGAATTTGAAGTCATAGAAATTTCATCTACCATTATCCGTAGTGTTGCATCAAGCTGGATTAGTTTTATGACATTCATTTATGGACATTAAAAAAAACCTCTGATGACTCTAGTTATATGGATATACATCCAGTACATTCAAAGATAAAAGAATTCAGTTAAATTACTTGATACTAATCTACATTTCCATTAGGTTCAAAGTCACGTGTATTGATACTTAGAATAGTATGTACCTGAAGTCTTTAGAAAATGGAAGATATTCAGGAGCTATGGGATTATTCTCACTTTTGGATTGTCTGTTTATATTAATGGTAAACTAAGCTTTTCTCCATAACAAAGCTAAAATACAAGGGTCAATGGCATAAGTAAAATAAGAGTTTTTGTTGTTGTTTTGCTAAAACAGCTTCACTGTTAGTCAGATCTTAAACTCCCAGCTTCAAGTGGTCCTCTTATATCACCCTTCTGAGTAGCTTCACCTATAGGAACACGTTTCCATGCCCAGTCCATTTTTTATTCTCTCTAGCAAGAATTCAGGGCCAGCAAGGATGATTCTGACAGCCTTAACAAATGTCTTCTGTAAATAGCTTCAACATGCTTGTTTGAGAAGTCACTACCTGGCAAGCACTGAAAATGAGGGAACGAGCAGGGAAAACAAATGCAATACTTTTTAGGACTATGTCTTAGAGGGGACATACATCACAAGGCCACCTTGTGCTCCATGGGAGAATAGAGACAATATAGGTAAGTTGCTGTATGTATGCCCAGCAAAAATTCCAGATTCTATTAAGAAAGGAGAAAAAAAGTATTAATTGAAAACATCTGTCCTGCCCTTGTTTCGGACAGTATTTAATTTTATAACCTAGGAGTGGAATATTCTGTTTGACTTTGCTATTTTCATAAGACGTATATTAAGGAGCAGGAGATTTTTATTCAGTATGGATAGTCATTTTAATAGCTATTGTAATAGGAATTTATAAAGGCTTCTTTGAAAAATCTCATATGTATACATATCTTTTGTTTTTATTATTCATGTATCTTACTCATATTTGGGGTGAGTTTGATGAAAATAACCAGTGTTTGTGGAACATATTCAAAATTGCTTTGTGACATTGGAAATTGATCTAATTAGGCCCTAACCCACCCAACATAGTGAAGCTATATTAGCTTGTCATGATTTGTGTACTGTAATACTCTGTAACTCTACAGTTAAACAACTTCCTATCTCTTCATAGTTCTGTCTCTCAGCCATAATCCTTTTCTCTACATCCAATCCTACTCACTGATCAAGACTTTCTGCAGGTTTCCTAAACATCTATAATGATGCTTTGTATAGAGGTTCTGGAGTATAACTGATACAGGTTTGAGTGGTTGGTATGGCCTCTTGGATCTATTACCAAATCTGATGGGATTTTCCTATGTAAAACTGTCAAAGAATATCCCCTATGGAGGTATCATGTTTTTAGTAAATATTGCACTGTCTAGCAAATAGTAGGTGTTCAGTAAATGGTGACTTCTAGTTTCACTGATCTTGCTTTGATTTTTAGCATGTCACATTTATTACAATTGGTTTTCTTTGACA
The DNA here is from genome assembly GCA_036365145.1 of Orientallactaga sibirica. NCBI lineage: Eukaryota > Metazoa > Chordata > Mammalia > Rodentia > Dipodidae > Orientallactaga > Orientallactaga sibirica. The sequence continues at coordinate 434,086 of JAEOAD010000418.1, forward strand.
AATTTATAAATCCCATAGGAATTAGGACCGCGTACTAGATAGACGGAGTCTCTAAACACTGGTTTAGTGAATGGGAACAAGCGTTTGGAAGAGTATTTATGAGACTGAAGCTGTGAGAGCTGTCTCTTGTTTTATTCTTCAGTTTTCCCATTCTGATTGTATCATGGAAAATCAATTGTCTAAATCAGTTGAAGAGCGAACATTCCAGTACCAAGATACTCTTCCATCACTGCCTGTTCCTTCACTTGAAGAATCACTGAAAAAGTACCTTGAATCAGGTATGTGCATCATCTTTTAGTGTACATGAACATTGTTAGCAATATAGATACTGTTAGAGGTTGGCGAGGGTCTGATTTCTGCTTGTTAATTAAAGTATCTTTAAAGTATGCTGAACTTTTTTTCTCTTATAATTTCCACAGTTTGAAAACCTTAGTACTAATAGACTGTCAGTGTAAAATGTATGGTCTTATTAACCCACCTGCCCAATATCTGACTGCTGATCTCACATTGCATAACCCACAATCCCATGGGGAATAACAACAGCCCCACTGAGGAGGGCCCTCAGTGGAATGGGGGCAGGGATGAGGGAAAGGATAGTACCAACACATGATGTGTCCATACTAAGTATGTCTATGATAAAATAAATATTCCCTTGGGGAAAAAAAAGTACAGCCTTGCCCCATTTGCTGTTACAAATCCTACTCCTTAGGATAAAGATTTTCAAATCTTTATCTGCTTCCTGTGTTATCACCATATTTGAAGTAATAATTATAAGAATAATATTTTTTGGATATTTTTGTTGTATATATTGTCAGTTAATTCCTAAAAAAGATGTGTATTTAGCTCTCTAATCCATTAGAGGGAAATTGTACCAGTTTTCCCTCTAATTATAGTTGTATAAAATCATGATTTAAAATCCATAGCCACATAAATTAAAGATTTCACCTGATTTTAGTAATTTGCCTTAATTCATGGGACCAGAGTTTAGGGCCAAAACATTATTCATAAGTGAACAATTCATTTTACTTTAGTACCTTTTTGCTTAATTACCCCTCAGTTTTCTTTTTGTTTTAATTTCTTTTTATTATTGATAACTTCCTTAATTGTAGACAATATCCCATGGTACTTCCCTCCCCCCACTTTCCCCTTTGAAACTCCACTCTCCATCATGTACCCTGCCCCTCTCAATCAGTCTTTTCTTTTAGTTATGATGGTCTTAGGTAGGTAGTGTCAGGCACTGTGAGGTCATGGATATCCAGGCCATTTTGTGTCTGGAGGAGCACTCTGTAAGGAGTCCTACTCTTCCTTTGGCTCTTACCTTCTTTCTGCCCCTCTTCCACAATGGACCCTGAGCCTTGGAACGTAGGTTTGAGATGTTTCAGTGCTGAGCACTCCTCTGTCATTTCTTCTCAGCACCATGGTGCCTTCTGAATCATCATCCCAAAGGTTGCCACCATCTGAAAAGGTCTGATAGAAGCTTCATCTAACCAAAAGTGAGAGATAGAATTAATATATGGGTATGAACATTAAAAGAAGTGCATTTTACTGGGCAGTTTGGTGATCATAGTATATACATTTAGTACCATGAGTCACCAGCAGACATTATAGGTATCAGGATACCACCAGGCTCATGACTACCCTTTTTTCCTATTTCGTGAAGAATTTTCAGTATCAGGGATTGCTTTGGGAAAGAATGTGTTTTCCCTCAAGAATAAGAGGAGCAGTTGGTTTTTAACAGACCTGCCAGTCCAATTAGTGTTTTAAAGTTCTCACAGTTGGTTTATCCCAAGGTACTTTATTAGGCTGTGTGTTTGTTGTTTTGTACTGATTGGTTTATTTTGGCCTTGCTGACCAAATTTAAAGCTTGCAGTGTTCTCTGTTGAGTACCTTCACTGGTGTTTTCTCTCTCCCATTGACCTGCACGCAGAGTAGCTTTTTCCAACTTTCTGTCGGCTGGTCCTCATGGAGGAAGCTTTCAGCTCAGCTCCAGCAGGTTTTCTCAATGAACTTGCCACCCAAGTATGTGGAGTCTTCAGTAATAGGGTCTTACCATCTATTCCTGGTGGGAAACCAAGGGCCTTGGCAGTGGCCTATAATGTTTTGGGGGTATCTGTGACCTCCCTGGCCAATAACTCCCTGGCACTGAAAATTTTCTAGTAACAATCTATGTCTTCTGAGTGTTCATAACTTCATTTTTCTTTACCACTGAATAGAACTCCATTGTGTAAATGTGTCACAATTTCATTATCCACTCATCAGTTGAGGGACATCTAGGCTGGTTCCATTTCCTAACTATTGTGAATAGAGTGGCAATAAACATGGTTGAGTATGTACTTCTAAGGTAGTGAGACAAGTTCTGAGGATATATGCCTAGGAGTAGTATAGCTGGGTCATATGGTAGATGTATTTTTAGCTATCTTGTAAGACCAAATCGGGAACTCCCCGGGCTCTGTCTCGGGAAAGGCGACACCCCAAATCACTCCAAGAAACAGTCTTGATGCAAATAGCAAAGAGGATTTTTATTCCAGCTGGGGCCCCAGTCATACGCCACGCAGGGGTAGAGGACTGGCTGGAGACCCTCAGCAGCGTAGAATCAAGGCAGTTTTTATTGGATTCAAACAAAGGAGAGGAGAATTTATAACATGATTGGTTAACAATTAAAAATAATGTACATGTAGTATGCTCATTGGTTATGTGGTTACTATGGCATTTTGAGCCAACTTATCTATAACTTGAGGATCACAAGTATGTATAACATTTGCTTAGTTTCTTCTGACTGGCTCATTTCAAGGATTATTTTGGGTACTGGGCAGTCTGGGGTTTTCCAGTAACTGCAAAAATGCTGTGTCAGTTCAGCCGGAAATAGAAACTCAGGCCTGTGAATATTCCTAGAGCCTGTCATGGCGTTACTTTAGTTCTTGCTTTTTTTGCTTACATTCTCTATCGTCCTACACCTCTATCTATATACTTTTACATTACAATCTTTCCTTTTATGGTGCAAGCAGTTCACAGAAGCCAGATAAGCAATTAGTTAGTTCATTTTTTGTTATCTCATTAGGCCAGAGTCACGTACTCAAAAGCCTGTTCTTTTTATTTAGGTTCATGCAGGAAGCAGGCTCTGAACCAGCAAGAAGGGTGATCTTCTACCTATTTGCTGGCAGAGAGCCAATTCTGGAATTTGAAGCATTTATGACTTTTTCCATCCTTTCAATCTCAGGAACCTCCATACTGATTTCCACAGTGGCTAGAAGAGATTGCAATCCCACCAACAGTGTAGAAGGGTTCCTCTTTTTCCTCATCCTCACCAGAATTTGTGGTCATTTGTTTTCATGATGGTAGCCAATTTGACAGGAGTGAGATAGAATCTCAATGTAGTTTTAATCTGCATTTCTTTGATGACTAGGGATGTAGAACTTTTTTTAGATGTATGTATTTTTTCTGAGCACTCTCTAGTTCCAGAGCCCATTTTTTAATTGAGTTGTTTGGTTTCTTATTATTTAATTTTTTGAGTTCTTTGTATATCCTAGATATAAATCCTCTGCCAGATGTATGACTAGCAAAGATTTTCTCCCATTCTGTAGGTTGCCTCTTTGCTCTATTTACAGTGTTGTTTGCTGTACAAAAGCTTTGTAATTTCTTGAGGTCCCAGCGGCTGATCTGTGGTTTTATTTCCTGAGCAACTGGGGTTATATTCAGAAAGTCTTTGCCAAGACCAATTTGTTGAAAAGTTTCCCCTACCTTTTCCTCTAGCCGTTACAGAGTTTCAGGTCTGATATTAAGGTCTTTGATCCATTTGGACTTAATTCTTGTGCATGGAGAGAGATAAGGATCTATTTTCATCCTTCTACAGATGCATATCCAGTTTTCCCAGCACCATTTGCTGAATAGGTTGTCTTTTCTCCAATGAGTATTATTGGCATTTTTTTGGTCAAAGATCAAGTGGCTATCGCTACCCGGACTTACATCAGGGTCCTTTATTCTGTTCCATTGATCTACATGTCTGTTTTTGTGCCAGTACCATGCTGCTTCTGTTACTGTAGCTCTGTAATATAGGTTAAATTAGGTATCAGGATACCACCAGCCTTATTTTTGTGGCTCAAAATTGTTTTAGATATCTGAGGTTTTTAGTGATTCCAAATGAATTTTTGGACTTTTTTTTTCCTATTTCTGTGAAGAATGCCATTGGAATTTTGATGGGGATTGCATTAATGTGGAGATTGCTTTGGGAAAGAATGCCATTTTCACAATATTGATTCTTCCAAATTCAAGAATAAAGGATGTCTGTCCATTTCCCAGTGTCTTCTACAATGTCTCACATTAGTGTTTTAAAGTTGCCATTGTAGAGATCCTTCACTTCCTTGGTTAGGTTTATCCCAAGGTACTTTATTATTATTTTTTTGATGCAATTGTGAATGGGAGTAATTCTCTGATTTCATTCTCTGTGTGTTTGTTGTTTGCATATAGGAAGGGTACTGATTTCTGTGTGTTTATTTTGTATCCTGTTACATGGCTGTAGGTGTTTATCAGCTCAACAGTTTACTGGTATCATCTTTAGGGTCCTTTATGTATAGAATCATATCATCTGCAAATAATGATAACTTGATCTCTTCCTTTCCAATTTGTATCCCTTTTATGACTGTCTCTTGCATTATTGCTATGGCTAAGACTTCCAGTACTATATTAAATAAAAGTGGGGACAGTGGACACCCTTTTCTTGTGCCTCATTTTAGTGGAAAAGTGTCAAGTTTTTCTCCATTTCGTATTATGTTGGCTGTGGGTTTGTCATAAATAGCCTTTATTATGTTGAGATATGTTCCTTCTATTCCCAGTTTCTGTAATACATTTACCATGAAGGGGTGTTGGATTTTGTCAAATGGTTTTTCTGCATCTAATGAGATGATCATATGATTTTTGTTCTTCAGTCCATTTATATAATGTATTACATTTATTGATTTGCATATGTTGAACAATACCTGCATCTCTGGGATAAAACCTAATTGGTCAGGGTAAATGGTTTTGTATTCTGTTTGCCAATATTTTGTTGAGAATTTTTGTATCTATGTTTATGAGGGAGAGTGGTCTGTAATTTTCCTGTTTTGTTATATCTTTATCTGGTTTTGGTATCAGGGTGATGCTGGTTTTGTAAATGGAGTTTGGTAGGATTCCTTCCTTTTCTATTTTATGGAAATGTTTAAGAAGCATTGGTGTTCTTCCATGAAGGTATGGTAAAACTCAGCAGTGAATCCATCTGGATCTGGACTTTTTTTAGTTGGGAGATTTTTCATAACTGCTTGGATCTCCGTCCTTGTTATAGGTCTATTAAGTGGTTAATCTCATCTTGATTTAATTTAGGTAGGTCATATAAATCAAGGAAATCATCGTTTTTTTCATATTTTCAAACTTAATGGAGTATATGTTCTCATGGTATGTCCCTATGATTTTTAAAATTTCTCTGATATCTGTTGTGATGGTGCCTCCTTTATTTCAATTTTATTAATTTGTGTCTCTTCTCTATTTCTTTTGGTCAGATTTGCTAAGGGTTTATCAATGTTGTTTATCCTTTCAAAGAACCAACTCATTGTTTCACTAATTCTTTGGATTTTTTTTTTTTTTTTTTGGTTTGCATTTCATTAATTTCTGCCCTAATCTTTATTATTTCTTCCCATCTACTGATTTTCAGTTTGCCTTGTTCTTCTTTTTGTTAAGGCCTTAAGGTGAAGCATTAAGTTGTTTACTTGTGACATTTCTAATTCTTTTTTCTTTTTTTGATATACTGTATTTAATGATGGGAGGTTAAGAACATACAGCATATAGCCAGGAGTGCTTTTTTTTTGGGTCATTTTTCTTTCTTCTTTTTCTTTTTTATTGACAACATCTTTAATTATAGATAATATCCTATGGTACTTCCCCCCCACACTTTCCCCTTTGAAACTTCACTCTCCATCATATCCTTCCCCCTCTCAATTAGTCTCTTTTCAGGTTGATGTCATGCTCTTTTCCTCCTATTATGATGGTCTTGTGTAGGTAGTGTCAGGTACTATGAGGTCATGGATATCCAGGCCATTTTGTGTCTGGAGGAGCATGTAAGGAGTCCTACTCTTCCTTTGGCTCTTACATTCTTTCTGCCTTCTTCTGCAATGGACCCTGAGCCTTGGAAGGTAGGTTTGAGATGTTTCAGTGCTGAGCACTCCTCTGTCCCTTCTCAGCACCATGCTGCCTTCTGAGTCATCCTAAGGTCACCACCATCTGGAAAGAGAAGCTTCTCTAACCAAAAGTGAGAGTAGCTTTAATACATGGGTGTGGACATTAAGAGAAGTGCTTACTGGGCAGTTTGGTGAGCATACTATATACATTTAGCGTGACACAAGCAGAAATAACACCCTTAGGGCTCATGACTATCCCTGTCATAGGTTTTTAGTATCAGGGATGTATTCCTTCCCATGGAGCGGGCCTCTAGTCCAATTACAGAGCAGTTGGTGTCCCCCATAACAGACATGCCACTGTTGCACCTGTTGGCTCATTTGGCCAGGCTGGCCAAATTTAAAGCTTTCAGTGTTCACTGTTTAGTACGTTCACTGGTGTTTTCTCTCTCTCATTGAAGTTCATGCAGTGTAGCTTTTTACAACTTTCTGTCAGCTGGTCCACATGAAGGAGGCTTTCAGCTCAGCCCCAGCAGGATTTCTCAATGACCTTGCCAACCGAGTGTGTGGATGCTTTGGCAATAGGGTCTTACCATCTATTCCTGGTGGGAAATCAAGGGCCTCAGCAATGGCCTATAATGTTTTGGGGGTATATGTGCCCTCCCCGGACAAAAACTCACTGGAAGGTATCCCATCCCTGGCACTGAAAATTTTCTAGTAACAATCTATGGCTTCTGAGTATTCCATTGTCCAGAAAAGTAGGTTTCCATATTACTTGTTTATAAGCCCTTCCTCTACCTTTCTTGTACTCAATCTCTTCCTCTGACCTCACTTAGGCCTTTTCACCCCCATTAATCTGTTCTATTTTACATATATACAATACCATCCTATTAAGGCCCCCCCATCCCTCCCTTTCTATTCCCTTTATATCCCCTTTCTAGCTTACTGGCTTCTGCTACAGAGGTTTGTTTTTTTTTGTTTGTTTGTTTGTTTTCCCACTCACATAGAGTCCAATCATTTGTAGCTAGGATCCACATATGAGAGAGAACATGTGACGTTACCGGGTTACCTCACTAAGTATAATCCTTTCCAGATCCATCCATTTTCCAGCAAATTTCATAACTTTATTTTTCTTTACCGCTGAGTAGAACTCCGTTGTGTAAATGTGCCACATCTTCATTATCCACTCATCAGTTGAAGGACATCTAGGCTGGTTCCATTTCCTAGCTATTGTGAATAGAGTGGCAATGAAACATGGTTGAGCAAGTATCTCTAAGGTAGTGAGACGAGTCCTCGGGATATATGCCTAGGTATGCTACAGCTGGGTCATATGGTAGATCTATACTTAGCTGTCTCAGGAACCTCCACAACTGATTTCCACAATGGCTGAACCAAATTGCATTCTTACCAACAGTGTAGAAGGGTTCCTCTTTTTCCACATCCTCACCAGCATTTATAGTCATTTGTTTTCATGATGGTAGCCAATCTGACAGGAGTGAGATGGAATCTCAAGGTAGTTTTAATCTGCATTTCCCTGATGACTAGGGATGTAGAACATTTTTTTAGATGTTTATATGCAATCTGTATTTCTTCTTCTGAGAACTCTCTATTTAGTTCCATAGCCCATTTTTTAATTGAGTTGTTTGATTTACTATTTAATTTTTTGAGTTCTTTGTATATTCTAGATAGTCACCCTGTGTCAGATGTATAGCTGGCAAAGATTTTCTCCCATTCTGTAGGTTGTCTCTTTGCTCTATTCACAGTATCTTTAGCTGTATAAAAGCATTGTAATTTCATGAGGTCCCAGCGGTTGATCTGTGGTTTTATTTCCCGAGCAATTGGGTTATGTTCAAAAAGTCACTGCCAAGACCAATATATTGAAGGGTTTCCCCTACTTTTTCCTCTAGCAGTTTCAGAGTTTCAGATCTGATATTAAGGTCTTTGATCCATTTGGACTTGATTCTTGTGCATGTGGAAAGATAAGGATCTATTTTCAACCTTCTACAGATACATATCCAGTTTTCCCAGCACCATTTGCTGAAGAGGCTGTCTTTTCTCCAATAAGTATTATTGACATTTTTGTCAAAGATCAGGAGGATATAGCTATCCGAATTTACATCAGGGTCCTCTATTCTGTTCCACTAGTCTACATGTCTATTTTTGTGACAGTACCATGCGGTTTTTGTTATTATGGCTCTGTAATATAGGTTAAAATCAGGTATCGGGATACCACTAGCCTTATTTTTGTTGTTCAAAATTGTTTTAGATACCTGAGGTTTTTGTGATTCCAAATGAATTTTCGGATTATTTATTTTCTATTTCCGTGAAGAATGCCATTGGAATTTTGATGGGGATTGCATTAAATGTGTAGATTGCTTTTCATAGGATTGCCATTTTTACAATATTGAATCTTCCAATCCAAGAACAGGGGATGTTTTTCCATTTGCTAGTGTCTTCTGCAATTTCTCGCTTGAGTGTTTTAAAGTTCTCATTGTAGAGATCCTTCACTTCCTTGGTTTGGTTTATCCCAAGGTACTTTATCTTTTTTTGATGCAATTGTGAATGTGAGTTATTCTCTGATTTCATCCTTTGTGTGTTTGTTGTTTGCATATAGGAAGGCTACTAATTTCTGCATGTTTATTTTGTATCCTGCTGCATGGCTATAGGTGTTTATTAGCTCTGACAGTTTGCTGGTACTGTCTTTAGGGTCCTTTATGTATAGAATCATATCATCTGCAAATAATGATAACTTGATCTCTTCCTTTCCAATTTGTATCCCTTTTATGACTGTCTCTTGCCTTATTGCTATGGCTAAGACTTCCAGTACTATATTAAATAAAAGGGGAAATTGGGCATCCTTGTCTTGTGTCTGATTTTAGTGGAAAAGCTTCAGGTTTTTCTCCATTTAGTATTATGTTTGCTGTGGGTTTGTGATAAATAGCCTTTATTATGTTGAGGTATGTTTCCTCTATGCCCGTCTCTGTAGGACTTTTATCATGAAGGGATGTTGGATTTTGTCAAATGGTTTTTCTGCATCTAATGAGATGATCATGTGATTTTTGTCCTTCAGTCCATTTATATAATGTATTACATTTATTGACTTGTGTATGTTGAATCATTCCTGCATCTCTGGGATAAAGCCTACTTGGTCGGGGTGAATGATCTTTCTAATATATTCTTGTATTCCGTTTGCCAATATTTTGTTGAGAATTTTTGCATCTATGTTCATGAGGAAGATTGGTCTGTAATTTTCCTTTTTTGTTCTATCTATGTCTGGTTTTGGGATCAGGGTGTTGCTGGCTTCTGTGGTAGTTTGAATATATGTCCCCCAATATATTCAGTGGTTTATTACTTATAGTTTGCATCTGCAATCACCTTGCTAGAGGCAAGGTCACTGGGGGTCCCCAGTCTTAAGGTGTGGTGATGGTTTGAGAGTCCATTGTAAAGATATGCAAATGTGCCTAGCAGGAGTTCCTGAAGTGTGCTGTGTGACCTTTTGGCTGTAGTTTTGCTCTGTGTGCTGTGGTGGCTGGTTGGCTTTTCTCTCTCTTGCCTGGTCCTGTGAAGGGCAAGCCGTTTCTCTTGCCATTATGGAACTTCCCCTGGATCTGTAAGCTTCAATAAATAATATCCCTTCCTCCATAACTGTGCCTGGTCTGGAAGTTCATCTCAGCGAACCTGAAGCTGTCTGCTACACTTCGTAGACGTTATTTGGTAGGATTCCTTCCTCATTTATTTTATGGATAAGTTTAAGAAGCATTGTTGTTAGTTCTTCCCTGATGGCCTGGTAAAATTCAGCAGTGAATCCATCTGGATCTGGATTTTTTTTAGTGGGGAGATTTTTATTTTTTATTTTTGGAGAGAGAGACACACAGAGACAGGGGGTGGGGACAGATAGAGAATGGGCGTGCCAGCAGTCTCTCAGCTGCTGTGAATGAAATCCAGATGTGTGTGCCCCCTTGTGGGCAAGTGTGGCATTGCACCCTTGCATCACTGCATCTGGCTAAACGTGGGACCTGGAGATTGGAACTGGGTTCTTAGGCTTAGCAGGCAGGTGCCTTAACCACTAAGCCATCTCTCCAGCCCGGATTTTTTTTTTTTTTTTTTTTTTTGGGAGCTCAGGCTGACCTGGAATTCACTATGTAGTCTCAGGGTGGCCTCGAACTCATGGCAATCCTCCTACCTCTGCCTCCCAAGTGCTGGGATTAAAGGTGTGCGCCACCACGCCCGGCTCCGGGGAGATTTTTTTATAACTGCTTAGATCTCTATATTTTTATAGGTCTCATCTTGATTTAATTTAGGTAGGTCATGTAAATCAAGGAAATCATCGATTTCTTTCAGATTTTCAAACTTAGTGGAGTGTATGTTCTTATAGTATGTCCCTATGATTTTTAAAATTTCTCTCGTATCTGTTGTAATGGTGCCTTTTTCATCTCTGATTTTATTAATTTGTGTCTCTTCTCTCTTTGTTTTGGTCAGATTTGCTAAAGGTTTATCAATATTGTTTATCCTTTCAAAGAACCAAGTCTTTGTTTCATTGATTCTTTGGAATTTTTTTTTTGGTTTCTATTTCATTAATTTCTGCCCTAATCTTTACTATTTCTTCCTGTCTACTGATTTTTGGTTTGCCTTGTTCTTCTTTTTCCAAGGCCTTAAGGTGGAGCATTAAGTTGTTTACCTGTGACCTTTATAATTTCTTTATATGGACACTTAAAGCTATAAATTTCCCTCTTAGGACTGCCTTCATTGTGTCCCAAAGGTTTTGGTATGTTGTGTTCTCATTATCATTTGACTCCATGAATTTTTTGATTTCCTTCTTGATTTCTTCATTGATCTATTCATCATTCAGTAGTGTATTGTTCACTTTCCATGATTTTTGTGTATGCTCTATAGCTTTTCTTGTTATTGATTTGTAGTTTGATCCCATTGTGATCATATACAGTGCAAGAAATTATTTCAATTTTCCTATATTTTTTAAGATTTGCTTTGTGTCCTAATATATGGTGTATTTTAGACAATGTTCCATATGCTGCTGAAAAGAATGTGTATTCTTCAGCATTTGGATGAAATGTCTTGTATATATCTGTTAGATCCATTTTTTTCTATGACCTCATTTAATCCAGAAGCATCTCTGTTTACTTTTTCCCGGGGTGACCTGTTAATTGGTGAGAGTGGGGTGTACTGCAAGTGTGTTTGGTGTTATCTGTGACCTTAGCTCTAATAGCATTTGTTTGATGAAATTGGGAGCCCCCGTGTTAGGTGCATATATGTTTAGGATTGTAATGTCCTCCCGTTGGACTGTTCCTTTAATCAATATAAAGTGACCTTCCTTATCTTTCCTAACTAATGTTGGTCTAAAGTCTACCCTGTCTGATATTAGGATAGTGATCCTTGCTTGTTTTCTAGCCCCATTAACTTGAAACACTGTTTTCTAACCTTTCACCCTAAGATAGTGTCCATCCTTTGTAGAAAGGTGAATTTCTTAGAGGCAACAAATTGAAAGGTCCTGCTTTTTAACCCAGTCTGCAAACCTATGTCTTTTGGTTGGGGCATTCAGGCCATTGCTATTAAGAGTTGTTATTGAAAGGTGTGTATTTATTTTTGCCATTTTTCTTGTTTTGTCGTTCTTCTGGTTTTACCTTTGACCTCTTGTATTAACTAGTATTGGAGTATGGTTTGTTTTTTCTGGTTCCTTATATGTGTGCTTTTCTTTCTCTTCAGCATGGAGGATCCTTTCCAGTATTTTCTGTAGAGCTGGTTTTGTCTTCAAATATTCCTTTAACCTGTTGTTGTGAAATGTCCTTATTTCTCTGTCTATTTGAATGGATAGCTTTGCAGCATAAAGTAACCTTGGTTGACAGTTGTTATCTTTCAGAACTTGTAATACATCACTCCAAGCCCTTCTGGCTTTTAAAGTTTGTGTTGAGTAATCTGCTATGATCCTGATGGGATTTCCTTTCTTTGTATGTGATTTGATTTTTCTCTCTAACTGCTTTCAATATATTTTCTTTGTTTTGTACATTTGGTAGTTTAATTATAATATGGAGAGGAAAGGTTCTTTCCAGGTTTTGTCTGTTTTGTGTTCTAAAGGCTTCTTGTATCTGCATTGGCATCTCTTTCCCAATTTGGGGGAAGTTTTCTTCTATGATTTTGTTGAAAATGCCTATTATGCCTTTGGAGTGAAATTCTTCTCCTTCTACTATACCCTGTATTCTTATGTTTTATCTTTTCATAGTGTCCCAAATATCTTGAAATTCCCATTCATACTTTCCTATTAGTTTGTCTTTCTCTTTGTTGGACTGTATTAGTTCTTCCACTTGGTCTTCTAGTTTAGATATTCTGTTCTCTCCACCCATTCTACTGGAGAGATTTTCTACAGAGTTTTTTATTTCACTCACCATGTTCTTCATTGCTAATATTTCTGACTTGTTTTTCTTTATTATTTCTATTTCCTTATTTATGTATTTTATTAACCTCCCTATTTCATTAAATTGGTTTCCTGTGTGTTCTCTGATTCTTTTCTTTTTCCTCATTGAGTTCTTTGAACATATTTATAATCATTCTTTTGAAATCTTTCTCAGTCATTTCCTCTAAATCAGTCTTACTGGCGGTCATTTCTGATGCATTAATACTTTTTGGTGGATTTATATTGTTTTGATTTTTTGTTTTTCTTGTATTATAATGTAGAAATTTTTGCATCTTGGATTAATTTAATGCTTGTATTTTCTAATTGTATTCAGTATTATTAGATGTATCAATCAATCTGATGTTATGTATCTTCAGGGTAGGAGCTTAAGGTGGTAGGTGTTCCTCTTAAGATTCTTAGAGTAACCACAAAAGTGACCATAGGTTTTGGATTTGCCTGCTATGAGAGTATTCAAGTAGGCTGAGTGGAACAAAATACAGACAAGTTCTAAAAATTTAACTAAACAATGTACCCATTCAATGAAAAACAGCACAGAGTATTTATGCAAGAGTAGGTTTTAATGACAAATTGATCCTCTAACAAAGTCACATTCCCTAAGGATGTGTGTTGCCCCATACCCTTAATCCTGTCAACTGGGAGGCTGATTTCTGGTCTGTTGAGGGTTCCAAGGTCAGCTTGTGACTGAGCGAGACCCTTCCCCAACGAATGTCAGAAGAGGAAACAAAGGCACTATAAATCAGGAAGCAACAAACGACAAGCCCAAAATATAGCTTATTTAAGAACAGGAAATCCTACTGTCCATCAGATTTAACACATAATTTACCCTGACATCGATCATGCAATTAGCACTTCTGCTGCAAGTCTATATGCCAAGCTTATTTGGCCCGTACTTACCTGGTGTAATTCCAGTTACCTTTTGGGATGGCTTTGGTCTCAGCTATGCTGCACAGCTGCTTGGGTTCCTCTTTGCTGTGCTGTGGGCTCAGGTTAGCTCATTGCCTTTGCTGGGTGCTGTGTAGGTGAGCTTCCTTCCCCAGGTATCTGGTGCTTCCTGGCGCTTTTGCTGGCAGTGGGGGAGGGGAGGCTGAAGTCCTCCCCCTGGTCCTCACTATCCTTTTCCTCACAAGCTGCTCCGTTGGTCTCTGTTGTCTTCCTTCCACATTTCTTGAGTTCGAGGAGGCTGGTATGAGTGGAAAATCCCCTCACCTGTTTTTTTTTTTTCCTGTGGCTGAGCCTGGTGGTTGCGGCTGTGTGGAACTCGTGCCTCAGCTGCTGGAGCCGTTCTGCCTGCTTCTGTGGGTTCTAGACTTTCTGGATCTCTCCTACTTCTCTGCTGCAGTTGATAATTAATTATACATGTCACTTTTTAGTAGAAGAGTATATTTTGCTGGTTTTTTTTTTTTTTTGCTTTTTCTCCCCTAGGCTGTTTTGGCATGGTTCCTGTGCTTCCATCTTAACCGGAAGTCCTCCCCTCATTTTTCATTTGCTAAGTTTACTTTGTACTCATAAAATAATTTGTTCCCAAACACTAGGTGAAAGTACATGGAACTATTTAGATACATAAAATATTCTGTCAGTTTCATTCTTCTTTTTTTTTTTTTTTTGAGGTTGGGTCTCACTCTAGCTCAGACTGACCTGGTTCACTATGCAGTCTCAGGGTGACCTCAAGCTCACAGTGATCCTCCTACCTCTGCCTCCCAAGTGCTGGGATTAAAGGCATGCGCCACCACGCTCAGCTCATTCTTAAAATTTACTCTTACCTAATAGGTTAGGCTCATTCCAGCTTGTGGGGGAGCCCTGCTATCCTTACCTCTCCCCTGGGTGGCTGTCTTTTTCCTGGTGTTGGTATCTTTCTTGGTTTACTTCTTTGTTTTGATTCATCTTTAGTAGCGACCAGAAAGAGGATATTTGGAGGAAAAAAGAACTGAACACGTTTTTACTTTATTGTTTAGCTGAGTGTAGAATTCTGAATTGGAAGAAATAGCTTCTCTTGTCTGTATGATGCCATTCTGGTTTGTGGCTTTTCCTCCTAACAACCTGCCTGTACCACCAGCTGCAGACTCAGGCTTTAACACCTGAGTTACTACAGTTACTTTCCATATTTAAGCCTAGCAGTGCTTTTCTTTTTGGTGTGCTTAGTAATAGTCCCTCTCATATAAAAGACTTTCTTCAAGTATCTGCTGTTGTGTTAACTTTGGGAGAGAGATATGAAGAAGTTCCTGCTCACCCCAAACAGACCAATAACAAACCAAAGAAACAGTTCAAGTCCAGCTTGGTGAACCACTGAGTTTATTGGGCTTAGCTCACCCTAACAAAAGGTATAACCCTGAGGAAGCTGAATCATGGAGTCCTGCCCTTTTTAACTTTACACTTCCTGTGTACTCTACCACTTCCTGAGACCACCTACATCTATGGTGGAATTACATGCAGCTGAAGGGGGAGAAGAGAAGTGCCTAAAATTTCAGGCAAGGGTCCAGTGAGTGTTCCCTAGCTCCTCTTGTGGAGGAATGTCAACAAGGACAATCCTGAAAGGTCCCTGCTGCTCTGACCAACATAGCAATGGACACATTATACCTTCCGACTCCTAATTTTTTTTCTATCCCCTTTTCTGCAGTGTTCTTTGGAGTATATGATGTAGATGTCTAGTTATTTGCTTCATTTGTAGCTGAGTCTTGGACCACTATATTACAGCAGTTGTTGTCACTTTTTTCTTAGCAACATGACTGAGTATGTCTCTGCAGTAACCACTGCCACTCCAAAAAAGTTTCCTTCCATGACGGAGACTGATAGCAGTGGTTTAAGTGCATAAATTCAAGTGTTTAAAAAGTAAGGTGATAGGCATATACGTCATTCCCTTCTAAACCTGTGATCTTCTCAGCCACCATATGAAACATGTATTCTTCTTGTGAAACAGGTCTTAAATCCATTAGCAAAGCAGTTGGTTGTACCTGTAAAATGCCACTATTGCACCAGCAGGCACTTCTTGCCAGGTATGCTGATAATGTCAACATGCATTGTTCCATACCTGAACAGGAATGAATGTTGGTGGAAATTCTCCCCCAGCAGCTTGCATAGCTTCTTCTAGCACTGTGAAAGCTAGTCAGCAGGGCAGACACTTCCAGCTCAGTTCCAATTTGATTTCCTTCATGGCTTGTAACCAAATCACGTAGTGTCTTTAGAAATAGGGTTTTACCATGTAGTTCTGGTGTGCAACCAGCAGCAGTGGCAATAGCCTGTACTTTTGTGGGACCTCAGGAACTTCTGTGGCCAACAACTTGTAGTGAAGTAACCCAAGTATAGCACTTGGATTTCTATTTAATAATGGCATCTTTTGCACTCAGGCAGGGTACTTTTATTCAAACTCTTAACTATTTTAATGTTTACAGGTAGAGGCTGTTGTAGGATTTTTAAAGTCACTTTGTCAGGTATCATTTGTGCCTTAACAATCCATAAAAATTTCAAGAATTTTCAGCTGTGCCTGGCCCTGAGACCTTGTGCTAACTGCTTTTCCATCCTCATTCCTTGAGGTGAACCTACATGTTTTTCAAATGCTGTATAAGAAAACGTTTCATGAAGGTGGGCAGGATAACAAAGCAGGGTCATGGAACCATCTCATAACAAATAGGAATGTGTGAAAATAACTTTTTTGGAGTACTCTGAAGATGAGTTGCCCATTCTAGGTGCCAGTTGGTCTTGGGATTCAGCAGTTAAAGGGAATAATAAGGCATGAGCAAGGTCCAATATAGCATGGAAAGAGCAAATCACTTGTATTAACTGTTCTGTCAGAGAATATTGGGTACTGTGGTGTGGATGGGAGCACTATTTTATTTAAAAAATCCACAGTCATTCTTCATGAGCTCTCCTGCCTCCTTGGGACACTACCCTGGGGGTACTATGCATATCCCCGCCCCTAAGGCCCAGCATGTCTGCTCAAGATGCTCCTCTCAGCTGGGGCATAGGGGCATTGCCAGCCCCTGAAGACAGTCCTATAGTGGTGTGGCTTCTTCTGTCCATTGGGCACATTTGGCTATCAGAAAACACCTGAGGAGGCACGAACAATCTCTCTGACTTTATTGGAGAAATGTGCACTGGATACTCTTGAGGGGATAATTGCCCAGTCCTAGCACAAGCTTAAACCTTTCACCAGCACCTCTTTATCTCCATATCCATCCACTGATGCCCATTACCTCTGAAGCTTCTGGACACTGCTGCAAGGAAACCAGGGTAACCTAGTCTTAGCATGTACCTAAGCCCAAATATTCTGCACATTAGAAGGGAACCAATAAATTTGCAATTCAGCCTCTGTGCCTACATGGTCCTCACCTGCAGAAACCTGGCCACCCTGTTATGGAAGCAGCTAGTGCAGTTTTTATGGGATCTTCCTTCACAACAGCTGGCACAGAAAGACTCCACATCTCTAATCCACCCATTTGGTAAACCATTGGTCAGCTTTAAGCCTTCCAGATACTCCAAAGCACAGCCTTTGGCTTTACTATTTTTTTCCTTGATAAGTCTAGCTTGACACAAATCTTGCCACATTTGATTTCAAGTGACCGGGGAGGTCCCTTTTGCTGCTTTTCCTTTTTTCATTTTTTGATTGTTTTAGTGCTTTACAAACCTAGTGTATGTGCTGATCAGAGTCATTTAGATCCGTCAGCCTGTGCTGCCTCATAAAGGTCATGACCCACCACAGAGCTCAGCAAAGCAGCAAGAGCTATGACAGTCATAAGGTTGTTGCCAGATCAGAGGACTAACATATAGGATGCTACCTGCATATCATTTTCTCATTTTCACTTTATAGCATTTTGCATTGTTACTTCTCAGCCAGTTTTACATTGTGAATTCTATTATAATTTATTATTCTGTGGTGATATTTAATAACATTTTTATGTATCCAAATCACTATATTTATATAAAAATATCAGGTGATTTAGACGTCCTTTATGTCTAACTTCTTTTATCATATTTTTTCTTTATAGTAAAGCCATTTGCAAGTGAAGAAGAATATAAGAAAACTGAAGAAATAGTTCAAAGATTTCAAAATGGAGTTGGAGAAAAATTGCATCAGAAATTACTTGAAAGGGCAAAAGGAAAACGAAATTGGGTATTTATTTCAGTATACCTATAATTGAAAACTTGATGATACTTAAGAGAATTAAAAATGAACATAGCAGGCTAGGGAGATAGCTCAGTCAGTAAGGTGCTTATATTGCAATCATGAGGAGCTAAGTTTAATCCCCAGAATCCTCATAAAAAGAAAAGCAGACATAATCTTGCGTATAATCCCAGCACTGGGAAATGAAGGAAGGTGGATCCCTGGAGCTTGCAGATCAGCCTGTCTGGCCTACTTTAGGTACAGTCTAGTGTCTCAAGGTGAGCAGCACCTGAGAAACAATACCTACGATTGTTCTCTGGCCTCCATACTCATAAGCACATACAGGTATTCACACAAACAATATACATACATAGCTTTCATTTTTAAATCATCACTTTGAAAATGCTTGTAGTTGTCTTGATCATCTGAAAGAACAATGGATCATGTAATGAGAGTTTTGTGTTACAGTTGGACCCTTTGAATTTGTCAGCTCAACCACTTTTCTACTTCTCTAGTACATGATTTAGAGGGCAAGTTTCCCTAATTAACAAGCATTACATTAGTCTAACTAACTCAAAGTTTTATAAATAAAATATATGATCTTTTTTCTGAGCTGATTATTTACTTTCCTACTGAACTTAGGTCTTGTAAAATAATTTGATGGTTATGATGACATAATAAAATTTTCCACTTTGAGATTCCTTTTTTCTCAATTTTGAGCCTTAGTGATTTTAATTTAAATGGGGGTAAAGATAAATAAGTTGTTAGTGTTTGTACTCAGGTCTTTTTGAAATTATTAAATTATACTTTAGAAGTGCAATTTTAAAAAAAGAACTCTAGATCACTTGATCAGATTTGCTTCCTTTTGCATGAAAATCAGTTGCTTATTGTGAAAGGGGGACACATGAAAGTAATGTCAGTGAAAACTCAATGAGTTTTAAGCATCCTAACAAGTCTTTAGTATTTCAGTTTTTGTTTGAAAAAGGAGCATAACAAATGCCTTAGTAACATCATTAGATGAGGCATTATTAAAAATCTATTACAGAGCTGGGGAAATGGCTTAGTGGTTAAGGCCTTTGCCTGCAAAGCCTAAGGACCCTGGTTCAATTCTCCAGGATCCACGTAAGCCAGATGCACAAGGGGACACGTGCGTCTGGAGTTTGTTTGCAGTGGCTGGACGCCCTGGTGTGCCCATTCTCTCTTTCTATCTGCCTCTTCCTCTTTCTCTCTCTTTCAAATAAATAAATTATTTTAAAAAAATCTATTGCACTTTAGGACACATATCAGTATCTTGTTGGATGCTTGTAATGTCAGTATGATGATCTGTCTGAAGGTAACTTTTCAGAGCTTTCTTGTTTTATCTTTTTGATAGAGTGGTTAAGTCAAATAATAATTGAGGTCCTACAGTTCCAGAAGGAGGATGTTATCACAGTAACTCTTTTCAATATTTATGATGATTTAAAACAAGAAAATATGTTTTTGCTAGCACTTGTACATCCAGGTACTTTGTTTGAAGAATATTAGGCTGATATTCTTAATTTCTTTTAGATGGAAGAATGGTGGCTGAATACTGCCTACCTGGATGTTCGCATGCCATCACAACTGAATGTCAACTTTGCAGGTCCTTCTGGCCTTTTTGAACACTTATGGCCTCCAAAGGAAGGCACTCAACTAGAAAGAGGAAGTATGATTCTTTGGCATAACTTATGCTACTGGCAGCTGCTAAGAAAGTAAGGATACTTATGTGAAAATTTTTTTTTTTTTTTTTTTTTTTTTAGTCTAACCCAGGCTGACCTGGAATTCACTATGTGGTCTTAGGGTGACCTTGAACACATGGCCATCCTCCTACCTCTGCCTCCCAAGTGCTGGGATTAAAGGTGTACGCCACCACGCCCAACAGACTTTAAAAAATATATTTATTATTTGCAAGGACGGTGGGGTGGGGGTGGGGAATGGATGCACCAGGGCCTTTTGCCAGTACAAATGAACTCCACATTTATCTACTACTTTGTGCATCTGGCTTTACATGGGTACTAAGGAATTGAACCTGGGCTGTAAGGCTTTGCCTTTAACTGTTGAGTCATCTCTTTGCCCATTTCTGTGAATTCAATAATAGATTTACCTGAGTTCCCATGTGGTAAAATTTTGAGAAGCTTAATTTACTTTGGGGAAAAATAATGCAGTTGTAATGGTTTACTTTCTAAATTTAATAATGACTGCATGATTAAAATGCTTTTTTGATAGAGAAAAAGTACCTGTACATAAATCTGGAAATACTCCTCTAGATATGCATCAGTTTCGAATGCTGTTTTCTACCTGCAAGGTCCCAGGAATTACTAGAGATTCAATTATGAATTATTTTAGGACTGGTAAGTAAAGACAGACTTCTTTTTTTATAAAGGTATTGGGATTTAAGTAGTTTGGGATAGTTATAGTAATTTTACTATGATGGTATGGGGAACACACTTTTGAAGAAATGTTCCTTAATAAATCAAAAGCTTTTTATGAATCTTAATTTTCACTTACTGTCATTAGTTTGGATGTAATAAATGGGAATGGATTTTCTAAACTGTTGTACTTAGTTCTGAGGCAGTTGACATGCTGAATTAAATAGTAAGTTATGAATCAGAATAGTAAGGAAATTATAGACCATGGGTCAGTATGCTGCTTTTTCAGCCCACTTTATTTGAATAGTCTTGGAACCTTGCATGTTCTTATCTAGTCCCATTTCTTTTGTGACGAGTCTGGATTTTTTTTTCCCTTGCATGAGGTGAAAGCCTAGGGCCATGCTTGTTGGAGGCATAGGAGTTCAGGTTGACTCATCATATTATCATATCAAATATTATCATATTTGAGAGAGAGGCATATAGACAAAGACAGGATGAGGGGAAAGAATGGGCATGCCAGGGCCTCCAGTTGCTGCAAACTAACTCCAGATGCATGTGCCACCTTGAGCTTGTGGCTTATGTGGGTCCTGTGGAATTGAGCCTGGGAAATCTGCTTTGCAGGCAATTGCCTTAACCGCTAAGCCACCTCTCCAGACTGACTCATCATATTTTTGTTCTGTCAGTGTGTGATAGTTTCTACTTGTTGTCCTAGCATAGGAAACTCTGCTTTGGCAGTTACTGGCTTCTAGTTACTTCAGATATTTTCATATTTTATGAACTTGGAGATAGTTTGTAATTATCACAGTATAATTTGAATAATATTCTTCTGTATAATTTTGTCTAAAAGGAAGTGTCATAGCTGATTGTGCTTATAGTGTGAGGAATATATATTTACTTCCCTATGGAACTTAACCCCTCTGTAAATTACTTGGAATGTTTACTGTGCTTAATGTTCTTCAGCCTGCACTACTGCTTTGGTTATACAGATATAATAATTAAAGGACCAGGAAAACAAGGTCATTTATGACAAAGTTTAATGCCCAGATATGAGTGGAAAATATGAACAGGCAAAAGCTGATGTAAGAGTAGTATTAGCAAAGAAAGAAATATGTAAACCAGGTAAGAAAGTAGTCAGTATACATAGATTCAAATTCAATCTTTACCTAATAGATATATCCCTCAATAACTTTAAAGTTATAGGATATAAAATGGTTATCATTAATAGAATGTTTCAATATAATGCTTTAAGCATTCTTGAACTTGAATGTAGGTAAAGATAAAGATGAAGCTAAGGAGTAAATGTGAAAAAAATATGAGTGGCCTAATGGTAAATACTAGAGACTTCAAATAAGATAAGTAATTGCATTACTGTTTTAGATTAGATAGTCAAGGAAGGACTCTGAAGGTCTCAGTACCAAGATGGACCAGTACATTTTTCCTGCTTTTTGTTTAGTTCGGTTTCTATTTGTTTTTGGTTTTGTTTATATTGTGTTGAGGTCATAATCTTATAGCAGGGAAAAATGTGGTACATTCCAGGGGCAGTTTGGACAGAGTACAATACACAAGACAGAGAGGAGCAGCTTGAAAGTTGCTTTATTTTTATTCCTTTGACAGGACAGGGTGGACTCACCAGCCTTAAGCCCTAGAAATTTATTATCAGTGCAAACAACTGACCACTGGCTACTACTTCTCTGCGCCTCATTTCTGCCTTAAAGAAAATTTAATTTTAGACCATGGGATGCAACCTAGATAAAAAGAAAAATGAAGAAATTACATGGTGGGACACAGAATGCCAAGTTGCTAAGGCACTGTAATGATGCTATACTGAGAACCCATCTTTTTTTTTTTTTTAACCTTTCCCACCATCAGTTTAATCCTGGCTTTCATCATTGTTTACTTTAGCCTGCTCCAAAAATTCATATTTCCTCTATCATCTCATCTAGATTATGGATATATGCATAGCCTAATGTGATCCAAGTTCCCCACTGCTCTGACCTACCATCATCACTCTCCCCCCAAAACCTTCTGATGTCCTTTGTGGAGTGTA
The DNA here is from genome assembly GCA_036365145.1 of Orientallactaga sibirica. Classification (NCBI taxonomy): domain Eukaryota; kingdom Metazoa; phylum Chordata; class Mammalia; order Rodentia; family Dipodidae; genus Orientallactaga; species Orientallactaga sibirica. The sequence goes on from JAEOAD010000418.1 coordinate 456,182, forward strand.
AGAGGTAGTGGAAGTATTATCATCAGAAGATGGTCTTTCCTCATAGCCAAGAATATATATTATGAGTGTATGCAAAACAGTTTTTAAATGAGTAAATTTCCTTCCAGGGGCACTATTTCCTCTTCCTCTTTTTCTTTTTTATGTCTTAGAGGCTAAGAGCAGGGATTATAGGAGACTCTTCACTAAAAGAATTGTTCTTTAAAAATAGGGCTAAATCAGTAGTCTGAGGCTTATAGCAAACAGTTCACGAGTAGTTAATATGTGTCCAAGGAATCATAGAATTTTTAATTATCAGTAACTTATTAGATGCTGTCCGAGCTGTAAGTAAAGCCACAAACTCAGGCATATTATGATCGTCCCTGTTGAAAACCATTTTGTTAAAGAATCATAATGCTGCAATTCAGTTATCTCTAATTGGGGTACTGAGTACTCTCCAGGCCCAGCCGTCCTTAGCTGGTGACACAGAGGAGAGATTGGTCAGGTTCAGGGTGGTATGGCCATAGTCTTCAATTAGATTATCTGATGGGCAGTTAACATTAAAATAATCACAAAGAGAAGCTTCTTTTTTCAAATGGTTCGCTTCCAGAATTCCTCTGATCCCATTCCTATCTCAAAGAAAAAACTTAGAAAACACTTTGGGGCTTCTCAGAATGTACAAATACTTGAAACTCTCAGGAATTCAAGAGGATGTGTTACAGCAACTGAAATTCTGTTAAAATGATTTTTTTTCCCTTTCTGGTTGTAGAGATCAAACTTGGCTTTGTGCCCAGTAGGTCTGATCTACACCTCCAGCCTTGAAATTTTATTTATTTGTTTTGGATTTTTGGTTTTTTCAAGGTAGGATTTTCCCTCTAGTCCAGGCTAACCTGGAACTCACTTTGTAGTCCCAGGCTGGTTTTGAATTCTTAGCTATCCTCCTACCTCTGTCTCCCAAGCGCTGGGAATAAAGGTGTAAATCAACACACCCTTCCAATTTGTTTAGATTGTATTTACAGTAATGGACTAACAAGTAATTCATTGTGAAATCATGTTAAACATATCTGTTTCTTCAAACATTTATTATTACTTTTTAAAAAACATTTTATTTGCTTATTTATTTGAGAGAGAAAGAAAGACAAAGAGACAGCTAGAGAGAGAGAGAGAGAGAGAGAGAGAGAGAGAGAGAGAGTGTGAGTGTGTGTAATGGGCACACCAGGACCACTGCAAATGAACTCCAGACACATGCACCACATACTTATTTGGGTACTGGAGAATCAAACCTGGGTCCTTACTTTTCATAGGCAGATGCCTTAACCATTATGCCATCTCTCCAACCCAAACATTTATCATTTCCTTATGGCAAAAACATTTTATCTTTTGAGATCTACAGCACAGTCACTTACCTACACTCACTCCTGTGAAATAACACACCTGAATTCTTACTTTTATCTGACCACAATGTAGTATGTATTGACCAACCTTTCCTCACCCCTTCCTCTGCCTAAGTGATATATTTGATGAATGTGTGATAAATAAATAGTGTAGGAATTATCTTCTGTTGGCTCTATGTAGCTTTACTTTTGTTTAACTTTGTGAGACTTGAGCTTTGTGTTTGTTTCTTTTTTCTAGAGAGTGAAGGGCATTCTCCAAGTCACATTGCTGTGTTATGTCGAGGCAGAGTTTTTGTCACTGATGTAATGCATGAAGGATGTTTGATCACCCCACCAGAGCTTCTCAGGTTTTCAAACTGCCTTCTTGAATCTTCTTAGGTCTCAAGGTTTTATTTAGGTTAAAAAAAAATAAGTGTTCAGAATTTCCCTTCTCTAAAATGACAGTAAACTGAAAAGTAAGTTTTAAATTTGCTATTTAAAAATGTATACTTTAAGTTTTTAAATTTTGTTAGTTATACGTGAATATGTTCTAGTTGGAGAAAAGGAAAACATTACAGATATTATCAGTGCCATTTTCCACCTTGTTACTACTTTGGTGTATCCTATCCTTCCAAATATATTGCAATGAATTTACATATATGTATTGCTTAAAAGAAGAGGGCATTTATATATGTATATTTTATCTATAGTATGTGTTTGTATATATATGCATGTATAGTAGTGTTTATTCTAAATAATATTATTTTCTATATATGATTAAATAAAGGTTATAAGTAATGACACATGTAAAAACATTTAAAATTGACTACATGATACTTACATTTTTTGGGTAAAACACAAATATTATTTGGATATACAATAGTAAGTCCTCTGGGTATATGAACACAATTTTTAATTAGATAAGGTATATGTGATATATATAAGATTAATTCCAAAACATTTTTTAAGTTCAAGTTAACTCATTTGAACCTTGGAAATGTATATACATTTTCAAAGTTTCAAGTATCCAAATTCATTTTTTAATTTTTTATAATTTTAATTTTTATTAGTTATAAACTTTTTATGAACAAATCACATGTTGGTAATATTCTCCTTGGGTTGTCTTCTTATATATCTTCAATCCTGTCCCCATTCCTCTGAGGGCCCTACTTAGTGGGGTTATTGGTATTCACCATGACTGAATGTGTCAGTCTCTGGTGGGGTGGGGCAGTAAATGCAGGATACTCCTTTCCACCCTGTGACTTTTGAAATCTTTCTGCCTCCCAAATTATTTTTTGATACAAATTATTGTTCAATATATTTTTAGTCTTACTAGGATACATAATCACCTATTAAACTATGGGAAATAAAAATTCTTACTTTTAATATGACAGAAACATTTTCCATTCTGATCAACATCATGACCTTTTAAAGGCCTTTGTGACCATGTGTGCCTATGATCTTTTTGACTATGCCTTCTTAATCTTCCATAAGGCAACTGACATATATCTACAAGAAATGCCATAGTGAACCTGATGGACCTGGCATAGCAGCATTAACTAGTGAGGAGCGAACTAGATGGGCTAAGGTGATGATTTATGCTATCCTTCATAAACTTTTTCTTTAACAAAATCTTTGGATATATTCTGGATATATTGTATTCAAAATGTAACACTTAATCTTTATCTCCTTGCCCTTTAGACACGAGAATATCTGATTGATCTTGATCCAGAGAACTTGACTTTGCTAGAAAAAATTCAGTCCAGTTTACTGGTGTACTCCATAGAGGATGGCAGTCCCCATGTAACTGCAGAAGATTATTGTCAGGTAGCTTTCTTGTCTTCTCACCAGTTTTCTGGAGGTTTTCTGTATGCATTGAGCATGAGAAGATTATTTTCTCTTTTAATTATAAGGCTATTAGACTCTCAGCTATGAAATGTGCACCAAATCAAATCTTACACATAGGTAAAATAGTGCTCTGTAAATACTGTATTGTTAGTTGAGATATAATTTGAACTTTGTTTAGAGAAGCATGGATGTTATTTATCTGTTATGTCCATGTTTTCTGTTTTCCATCAACTGTATACATAGAGTATTTTCATGGGACGCTGGGGAGAAATTAATTTTCTTCTAAAAGTTGACATAATTTACTTATGACTCATACAAGTGTACCTTGATCAATTGCAGGAGGTCTATCCTAAAAATTATATCACCCTTGTAAATAATTGATTGTAATTTAGTCTTATGAATACACTGACTTTAGTAGATTTAAGAAGAGCAAATGAAACTTATTTTTCTTTTTCCCCAACCCTGGAATAATGTTTTTAGGACCTGGGAAATAAGATGTAGTCATCATATTAGCAGAACTCTCATCTTTTAAAAACATTTGTTATTTCAGAATGCATTCATTAAAAATTTTTTTTTATTATTTTATTTATTTTTGGAGAGAGACAGAGAGAGAGAGAGAGAGACAGACAGAGAGGGAGAGGGAGAGGGAGACAGAGATGGGCGCACCAGCAGTCTCTCAGCTGCTGTGAATGAAATCCAGATGTGTGCGCCCCGTTGTGGTCAAGTGCGGCATTGCACCCTTGCGTCACTTTGCATCTGGCTAAACGTGGGACCTGGAGATTGGAACCTGGTTCTTAGGCTTAGCAGGCAGGCGCCGTAACCACTAAGCCATCTCTCCAGCCCTGCATTCATTTTTTAAAACATTTTTTAAAGTTAGCTTACAAAGGAGCAGATTTCCTTAAGGCATTTTTAAAATTTATTTGCTTAGTTTTGGCTGTCCATTCCCTCTCCCTTCATTCATCAATATTAAGTGACAGGAAAAAATAATACAGTTTAAAAAATCGTTTAGCTAGTAAACAACTCTTTCTGGCTGTATTTCAGAGGAGGAAAGAATCACCAAAATACTTAAGAAAGATGATATTTTAAATATTAATTAATTTTTATTTATTTATTTATTAGAGACGGGGGGTGGGAGGAGAATGGGCGTGCCAGGGCCTCTAGCCACTGCAAACAAACTCCAGATGCATGTGCCACCATGTGCATCTGGCTTACGTGGGACCTGGAGAATTGAACCGGGATCCTTAGGCTTCGCAGGCAAATGCCTTAACCACTAAGCCATCTCTCCAACCTGAAAGATGATATTTTAATGTAGTGTTCAAATGTAATTGGGTTGTATACTACTACTTACAGATGTGTATGATTTGCAGCACATATAATAGAAGCTTCATAATTCACAAAAATTACTTTTACTGTCCATAATTCCATGATGTACTCTGCTCTTTCTTTCTTTCTTTCTTTCTTTCTTTCTTTCTTTCTTTCTTTCTTTCTTTCTCTCTTTCTTTCTCTCTTTCTCTCTTTCTCTCTTTCTCTCTTACTTCCTTCCTCCTTCCTTTACTTCTTTCATCCTTCCTTCCTTTCCTCTCTCCCTCCATCCTTTCCTTTCCTTTCCTTTCCTTTCCTTTCCTTTCCTTTCCTTTCCTTTCCTTTCCTTTCCTTTCCTTTCCTTTCCTTTCCTTTCCTTTCCTTCTTTCCTTCTTTTCTTTCTTTTGAGGTAGGGTTACACTGTAGCCCAGGCTGACCTGGAACTCACTCTGTAGTCCCAAACTGGCCTCAAACTCACACTGATCCTCTTCTCTGCCTCCCAAGTGCTGCAATTAATGGTGTGAATCACCATACCTAGCTGACTCTGCTGTTTCTATTCTGTTTTATTCTTTGTGTAGAATATTGTTTATGATGCTATAAATTGTTTCATGATTCAAAATTGGCCAGAATAAACAGTATGAAAAATAGATTAAGTGAGATAGAAATTATTAAGATATCTTATTTTTAACTTTTTAGGTTTCTTAAAGTATCCAAATTCCAAAAGGCTTCTGTTTTCAGTTTTGTGTTCTGTAAACATCCATGAGTAACACATCAGCATTTTGTTTTCAGTTTGAATTTTCTTATGATTTGAGAAATAGCTGAAATCAGGATTAGAATTAACTTTTGTATATAGCTGTATTATCATTTTATTTTATTTATTTATTGGTTTTTCGAGGTAGGGTCTCACTCTAGCTCAGGCTGACCTGGAATTCACTATGTAGTATCAGGGTGGCCTCAAACTCATAGAGATCCTCCTACTTCTGCCTCCTGAGTGCTGGGATTAAAGGTGTGTTCCACCACACCCTGCTCATTTTACTAAATTTTATTGGCTTGAAAATGAAAAATGAAATGATATATATATTTAAGTTGTAAATACTTGAAACCAAACCCTTTTAATTTGGAAAAATACAATGCATTTCAGGTCATTGAAAGACTCCTTACTGGAGATCCAACAGTACGCTGGGGTGACAAATCCTATAACTTGATTTCTTTTTCTAATGGAGTGTTTGGCTGTAATTGTGATGTAAGTATACTACTGATGTGTTTTATTTGTTTACTTTCATACTGAAATTTTTTAGTTTGTTCACTTTTAATTGTTTAGGGTGACTTAGGGCAATAAATCACAAGTACTTACATTGTACTGTGGTGTAATATAGGTAAGAATTTTTAAATTTTATGTCACAATAATAAGAAGTTTAGTTATTCATTCTCATTGGAAGTAGAGCATATATCTAGATATTTTCTTCTGTTGAAAGGCCAACAGTTGATGTATAACTGCAGAAAAGAATTTGTAATTTTTGTGTCACATAATTTCTTAAAACCTACTGTCATCATTTTGCTAAAAATGATATCTAATGTAAATGACATTATATGGTATCATGTATATATTCTATGAATAGGGAGATGTTTCTGGGTATATTTCTTGATTTCAGGATTTGCTTAGTGATGAGTTATTATTTTCCTAAAATGACACATGATCTTTGGAACACTATTTAGACTATAAATGTTAAAATGTCTGGTAATTGCTATCATTTTTTTAACCATCCTACAAAGTAAAAAATCTGCTTTTCTTGTTTTTGGTCTCTCTTCTTCTGGTCTTTACTAGCCCTTTTTCCATTCAGTAAATCTGTAAAGTAAGAAAATGAAACAAAACAAAAACCAAATTTCCCACAGTTTCAATGGGTTATTGTTTTTGTGGAGCTGGGGGTTGAGCCCAGGGTTTTAGGTGCATGTTAGGTAAGTGGTCTGCCATTAAGCTATAGACCTAGCTCTGTTTTAATGGTTTTATTAATCTATGTTTACCCAGTTTTATATGATGCAAATCTAACCTGGTGTTAGCCTAAGAAGATATTTGGTAGTATAGATGTATACCTAAGTATGGATAAGGTTGACTTCTGGTGTCCAAATGCTTTTGGTAGAAAGCTCTCTCCATTTTTACACTCTAGGCTTCTTTTTAGGTAGAGTGCCCAATGGAATTGAGTCTCCATGTTTTTCACCAAGCCCCGATGTTCTTCCTATCTCTGCTGCCCTCAGTGATGGGATCACAAGCATGCCCAGCTTTGTACATGGGTGCTAGAGATTGAACTGAGATCCTCATGCTTGCACAGCAAGTGTTCATACTGAGCCATCTTTCAGGCTCCATGATTATGGTTTTTTTTAAAAAAAAAAAAAAAACACTTTTTATATATTATTTATTTATTTATTTATTTATTTGAGAGAGATACAGAGGCAGAGAAAGAGAGAGAATGAATGGGTGTGCCAATGCCTCTAGCCACTGCAAATGAACTCCAGATGCATGTGCCCCCTTGTGAATCTGGCTTATGTGGGTCCTGGAGAGTTGAACCAGGATCCTTTGGCTTTGCAGGCAAATTCCTTAACCACTAAGCCATCTCTCCAGCCCCATGATTATGTTTTTTAATGCTCATCTACTGGCCTTCTTTACCTAAAAATGTTCATACTTGTCCTAAATGCCCTCTTATAATCTGCTGTCCTTGAAACTTAAGAACATATTAGAACATTACATAATGTATACCTGCTTTGATTCCCAGTAAAAAAATACCTTATTTCTCTGGAATGTTCATGTTTACTATCACACACACACCCCTAATACCCTCAGATCCCTAATTAGGTGTTTCCAGTTTTGAACATTTGTTGATTTTTCTCCACTGATAATAAGCATTTCTTTTTTTTAATTTATTTTTTATTTTATTATTTTTATTGACAACTTCCTTAATTGTAGACAATATCCCATGTTATTTCCCTCCCTCCCCCCACTTTCCCCTTTGAAACTTCTTTCTCTATCATATCCCCTTCCCCTCTCAATCAGTCTCTCTTTTCAGTTTGATGTCATGATCTTTTCCTCCTATTATGATGGTCTTATGTAGGTAGTGTCAGGCACTGTGAGGTTGTGGATATCCAGGCCATTTTGTGTCTGGAGGAGCACATTGTAAGGAGTCCTACTCTTCCTTTGGCTCTTACATTCTTTCTGCCCCCTCTTCCGTAGTGGACCCTGAGCCTTGGAAGGTAGGTTTGAGACGTTTCAGTGCTGAGCACTCCTATGTCACTTCTTCTCAGCACCATGGTTTCTTCTGAATCATCACCATCTGAAAAGAGAAGCTTCTCTAACCAAAAATGAGAGTAGCATTAATATATGGGTGTGGACATTAAGAGAAGTGCTTACTGGGAAGTTTGGTGAGCATAGTATATACATTTAACGAGACTCCAGCAGACATTACACCCTTAGGGCTCATGACTACCTCTGTCGTACATTTTCAGTATCAGGGATGAATTCCGTCCCGTGGAGCGGGCCTCAAGTCCAATTAGAGAGCAGTTGGTTTTGCCCATAACAGACATGCCACCAAATAAGCAGTTCTTAATTGTGTAGTATATCTATATCATTAGGAAGTGAGGTATTTAATGATACACCTTTTCTATTATAAGTGAAAGAATACTGGGTTAAGTTTTAATTTGACATGAAGTGCTGATGTCATGTTTCTTCATTGTAGCATGCGCCTTATGATGCCATGGTTATGGTAAACATTGCCCATTATGTTGATGAGAGAATTTTAGAGAGTGAAGGAAGATGGAAGGTATGTAGGAGCAAATACTTCTTTTTTCCTTTAAACATTTCCATAGGTAAAATGTTTTTTTTTTTTTTTTTTTGGTTTTTGGAGGTAGGGTTTCACTCTGGTCCAGGCTGACCTGGAATTAACTACGTAGTCTCAGGGTGGCCTCGAACTCACGGCGATCCTCCTACCTCTGCCTCCCAAGTGCTGGGATTAAAGGCATGCGCCACCATGCCCGGCTAGGTAAAATGTTTTTATGTCTTCTCTATTTCCAGGGTTCAGATAAAGTACGGGATCTACCACTTCCAGAGGAGCTTGTTTTCACTGTGGATAAAAAAATACTAACTGACATCAGTAATGCTAAAGCCCAACATCTCAAACAGGTAGTAGAGTTTTCACCTTTTTCTTAGATAGAAATGCTTCCTTTTTTAACTGTAATTTACAAAAATGTGGCTATTATCAAAGCATGAAGGCATAAAAATTTTTTGATTACATTCTTTATGTGTGATGATTAATGCAAATAATAATTTGATTATCTTTTGAGTATTCTCCAATTATTCTTCTGCTTTCCTAATGAAATCTTTTATCAGTCCTCTGATGTACAGATTGTAGCATATGCCTTCACATCTTTTGGCAAAAAGCTCACGAAGAAGTATTCGCTTCACCCTGACACATTTATTCAGCTTGCACTTCAGCTGGCCTATTACAGACTTCATGGACGGTGAGAACTGTTTGTTTTCCATTTTCAGAATGTTAAAGTCCATGGGTATGTATTTTACATAGCAATTATATCCTAATCCCCTAGTGGCTTTTTTCACCCCTTTCTAGGAGAATTTCATCTTACTTTGTGCTGCCATTAGTCATTCTTCTCTTAATATTTTATCACATTTTCACTCCATACCTCGAAGGGTTTGCTCTCCACTCAGAGAGGCTTTACAGTAGGAAACCTTTGTGTGCATAATGATATGCAAAACTTGGCTCCCATTGTGTGGGCTCACTCTTTCCTATTTCTCTCTTTTTTAAGATTTAAAATTTTTTTTCGATGTATGTGAATGATATTCTATGTACATGTGTGGAGGCCAGAGGACAGTTTTTGGGTGTCTGTCCTTGCCCTCTCCTTTAAGGCAAGGTCTCTCACACTTTTTCTCCATTGTGTTCTCCAGGCTAATTGGCTATCAAACTTCTGGAAAAATGTTGCAGTTACCTTCGCATTACTGGGAAAACACTTGACTAGAAGCAGCTTGTGGGAGGAAAGGGTTTATTTTGGCTTACAGTCTCAAAGGGAAGTTTCATTATGGCAGGGGAAAACATGGCATGAGCAGAGGTTGGATGTCATCTCCTGATCAACATCAGGTGGATAACAGCAGCAGAAGAGTATGCCAAATTAACACTGGCAAGCTAGGGCAAATAAAACCATTAGGGTCCACTCCCAGCAGCACACTTCCTCCAGCAAGCCTCCACCTTCCAAATTGCCATTAGCTAGGGATCAAACATTCAGAACACATGTTTACAGAGGACATCATTCAAACCACCACAGAAAATCCTGTCTTTGTTGTCTGTGTGCTGGGATTATAGAAGCTTGCCGTGACTTCTGGCTTTTACATGGAGTCTAAGGATCTGAACTTAGGTGTGCAGACTTGTGTGAAGCACTTCACTGTTTTCTTTTTCTTTTATTGCTGATCCAAGAAATCATTACTAAATCCAATACAATGAAGCTTTCTCCCTATGTTTTCTTCTAAGGTTTTTTTTTTTTTTTTTATTTTTATTTTTATTTTTTATTTATTTGAGAGAGAGAGAGGAGAGAGAGAGAGAGAGGCAGACAGAGTGAGTATGGGCACACTAGGGTCTCCTGCCACTGCAAACAAAATTCACCAATTAGTGCATCTGGCGTTATGTGAATATTGGGAATTGAACCCAGGTTGTCAGGCTTTGCAAACAAGTACTTTAACCACTGAGCCATGTCTCCAATCCCCCCTCTAAGGGTTTTAAAAGTTTTAGCTCTTATTTTAGATCTTTCGTTCATTTTGAATTAATGTGTATACATGGTTTAAGGTAAGAGTCTATTTTGGAATTATTTACAGAAACAGACTGGGGGGCATGCATGCACATGCAGAGAATGATTAATTGAGGTTTATTATGGAAATAGGCTCACATGGTTATAGAGACTGAGAAGCCTCATGGTGTATGTGGTGGTTTGATTCAGGTGTCCCCCATAAACAACTGTTCTATGTCACTACCACAACATTTTGCTACTGTATCTTTGTTGTGAGTTTGAAACCTGAAAAGGTGAGTCATTCAGCTTTGTCCTTCTTTTCAAGATTGTTTTGAAATTCCATACATGAATTTAGAGTGAGTTTTCCACTTATGCACAAAATACCATGAGATTCGGACAGGCTGCATTGAGCTGAGTCACTTGTGGGTATGCCATCATCTTATCAAGGTTACATTAGGACACATGAACATAGATTGAAATCTTTTTTATCTTGTTTGGAGTTTGTAGGTTTGGGTGTCCGTGAGTTTTCAATTCCTTGGTTAAATTTTGTTTTTATATTTTTATTTATTTATTTGAGAGAGAGAGAGAGATAGGCAGAGAGAGAGAATGGCCATGCCAGGGCCTCCAGCCACTGCAAACAAACTCAAGATGCATGTGCCCCCTTGTGCATCTGGCTTACGTGGTGTGGTAGTTTGAATAGATAGCCCCCAATATATTCAGTGATTTATTAGTTTGTAGTTGCATCTGCAGCCACCTGGCTGGAGGCAGAGTCACTGGGCAGATCTTAGGGTCCAGTCCTAAGGTGTGGTGGTAGGTTTAGGATTTCAATCTACAGATATGCAAAGTGTGCCTAGCTGGAGTTCCTGAGGTGTGTGTGTGGCTTTTGGCTTTTGGCTTTTGGCTCTCTGTCTCTTGCCTTGTCCTGTAAGAGCAGGCCAGCTTCTACTGCTATTATGAAACTTCCCCTAGATCTGTAAGCTTCAATAAATGATAAATCCCTTCCTCCTTAACTGTGCCTGGTCTGGAAGTTCATCTCAGCGAACCTGAAGCTTTCTTTTACACGTGGGTCCTAGGGAATTGAACCTGAGTCCTTTGGCTTTGCAGGCAAGTGCCTCAACTGCTAAGCCATCTCCCCAGCCCTCCTTGGTTAAATTTAATCTTGAGTATTTTATTCTTTATAGTGGTTTTGCAAATCATCCATGTTTTTCTAAATTTCTATTCATTGCTAATGCATAGAAATAGAACTGACTGTGGATTTTGTATCCTAAAACTTTGCTGAATTTACTAGCTCTAACAGTTTCTTTTGTTGCTCTGATTTTTTTATCTTTATTTTTTTTAATTAGTTACTTTTTTTATATTTACAACTTCCTTAATTGTAGTTCATAGTACTTCCCTCCCTCCCCCCACTTTCCCCTTTGAAACTCCACTCCATCATATCCCCTCCCCCTCTCAATTAAGTTTTTCTTTTCATTTTGATGTCATGATCTTTTCCTCCTATTATGATGATCTTGTGTAGGTAGTATCAGGCACTGTGAGGTCATGGATATCCAGGCCATCTGCTCTTACAGGTCCTACTTCTTAGGATAAAGATTTTCAAATCTTTATCTGCTTCCTGTGTTATTGCCATATTTGAAGTAATAATTATAAGAATAATATTTTTGGATATTTTTGTTGTACATCTTGTCAATTAATTCCTAAAAAAGATGTGTATTTAGTTCTCTAATCCATCTAATCCATTAGAGGGAAATTGTACAAATTTTCCCTCTAATTACAGTTGTATAAAATCATGATTTAAAATCCATAGCCACATAAATTAAAGATTTCACCTGATTTTAGTAATTTGCCTTAATTCATGGGACCAGAGTTTAGAGCTAAAACATTATTCATAAGTGAACCATTCATTTTACTTTAGAACCTTTTTGCTTAATTACCCCTCGGTTTTCTTTTTGTTTTAATTTCTTTTTATTATTGATAACTTCCTTAATTGTAAACAATATCCCATGGTACTTCCCTCCCCCCACTTTCCCCTTTGAAACTCCACTCTCCATCATATACCTTGCCCCTCTCAATCAGTCATTTCTTTTAGTTATGATGGTCTTAGGTAGGTAGTGTCAGGCACTGTGAGGTCATAGATATCCAGGCTATTTTGTGTCTGGAAGAGCATGTTGTAAAGAGTCCTACTCTTCCTTTGGCTCTTACGTTCTTTCCGCCCCCTCTTCCACAGTGGACCCTGAGATGGAATCTCAACGTAGTTTTAATCTGCATGTCCCTCATGACTAGGAATATAGAACTTTTTTTAGATGTTTATATGTATTTCTTCTTCTGAGAACTCTCTTATTTAGTTCCATAGCCCATTTTTAATTGGGTTGTTTGATTTCTTATTATTTAATTTAATGAGTTCTTTGCATATCCTAGATATTAATCCTCTGCCAGATGTATGACTGGCAAAGATTTTTCTCCCATTCTGTAGGTTGCCTCTTTGCTCTATTCACAGTGTCCTTTGCAGTACTCATGAGGTCCCAGGGCTGATCTGTGGTTTTATTTCCTGAGCCATTGGGGTTATATTCAGAAAGTCTTTGCCAAGACCAATATGTTGAAGGGTTTCCCCTACTTTTTCCTCTATCAGTTTCAGAGTTTCAGGTCTGATAGTTAAGGTCTTTGATCCATTTGGACTTAATTTTTGTGCATGGAGAGAGATAAGGATCTATTTTCATCCCTCTACAGATGCATATCCAGTTTTCCCAGCACCGTTTGCTGAATGGGTTGTCTTTTCTCCAATGAGTATTATTGGCATTTTTGTCAAAGATCAGGTGGATATAGCTACCCGGATTTACATCAGGGTCCTGTATTCTGTTCCGTTGATCTACATGTCCGTTTTTGTGCCAGTACCATGTTATTTTTGTTACTATGGCTGTATAATATAGGTTAAAATCAGGTATCGGGATACCACCAGCCTTATTTTTGTTGCTCAAAATTGATTTGGATATTTGAAGTTTTTGTGCTTCCAAATGAATTTTTGGATTGTTTTTTCTATTTCTGTGAAGAATGACATTGGAATTTTGATGGGTATTGCATTAAATGTGCAGATTGCTTTTGGTAAGATTGTCATTTTCACAATATGGATTGTTCATTCAAGAACAAGGGATATCTTTCCATTCCCTAGTGTCTTCTGCAGTTTCTTTTTTTTTTTTTTAATTTTTTAAATTATTTTATTTATTTTTGGAGAGAGACACAGAGAGAGACTGAGAGGGAGACAGATAGAGATGGGCACGCCAGCAGTCTCTCAGCTGCTGTGAACGAAATCCAGATGCGTGCTCCCCCTTGTGGTCAAGTGCGGCATTGTGCCCTTGCGTCACTTTGCATCTGGCTAAACGTGGGACCTGGAGATTGGAACCCGGTTCTTAGGCTTAGCAGGCAGGCGCCTTAACCGCTAAGCCATTTCTCCAGCCCAGTTGGGAGATTTTTTTAAATATTTATTTGAGAGAGAATCAGAGAGAGAGAGAGAGGCAGGCACATAGAGAGAGAGAGAGAATGGGCACGTTAGGGCCTCCAAATGAACTCTGCAAATGAACTCCAGATGTATGCGCTACCTTGTGCATCTGACTTATGTGTGTCCTGGGGAATTGAACCGGGATTCTTAGGCTTCATATTCATGCACCTTAGCCAGTAAGCCATCTCTCCAGCCCCAGTTGGGAGATTTTTTATAACTGCTTGGATCTCCGTACTTGTTATAGGTCTATTTAAGTTATTAATCTATTCTTGATTTAGTTTAGGTAGGTCATATAAATCAAGGAAATCATCCATTTCTTTCAGATTTTCAAACTTAGTGGAGTATATGTTCTCATAGTATGTCCCTATGCGTTTTTTAATTTCTCTGATATTTGTTGTGATGGTGTCTTTTTCATCTCTAATTTTATTAATTTGTATCTCTTCTCTCTTTTAGTCACATTTGCTAAGGGTTTATCAATCTTGTTTATCCTTTCAAAGAACCAACTCATTGTTTCATTGATTCTTTGGATTTTTTGGGGGGTTTATATTTCATTAATTTCTGCCCTAATCTTTATTATTTTATTATCCCATATACTGGTTTTTGGTTTGCCTTGTTCTTCTTTTTCAAAGGCCTTAAGGTTAGGTTTATCCTAAGGCACTTTATTTTTTTGATGCAACTGTGAATGGGAGTGATTCTCTGATTTCATTCTCTGTGTGTTTGTTGTTTGCATATAGGAAGGGTACTGATTTCTGTGTGTTTATTTTGTATCCTGCTATATGGCTATAGGTGTTTATCAGCTCTACCAGCTTGCTGGTAGTTTTTAGGGTCCTTTATGTATAGAATCATATCATCTGCAAATAATGATAACTTGATCTCTTCCTTTCCAATTTGTATCCCTTTTATGACTGTCTCTTGCCTTATTGCTATGGCTAAGACTTCCAGTACTATATTAAATAAAAGTGGGGACAGTGGACACCCTTGTCTTGTGCCTGATTTTAGTGTAAAAGCATCAAGTTTTAGTATTATGTTGAGATATGTTCCTTCTGTTCCCAGTCTCTGTAGGACTTTTATCATGAAGGCATATTGTATTTTGTCAATGGTTTTTCTGCATCTAATGAGAGGATCATGTGATTTTTGTCCTTCAGTCCATTTATATAATGTATTACATTTATCTATTTGCATACGTTGAACCATCCCTGCATCTCTGGGATAAAGCCTACTTGGTCAGGGTGAGTGATCTTCCTGATATATTCTTGTATTCGGTTTGCCAATATTTTGTTGAGAATTTTTGCATCTATGTTCATGAGGGAGATTGGTCTTTAATTTTCCTTTTTTGTTCTATCTATGTCTGGTTTTGGGATCAGGGTGATGCTGGTTTCCTAGAAGGAGTTTGGTAGGCATGGTAGTTTGAATAGATGGCCACCAATATAGTCAGTGTTTTATTAGTTTGTAGTTTGCATCTGTAGTCACCTGGCTGGAGGTAGTGTCACTGGGTGGACTTTAAGGTGTGGTGGTGGGTTTAGGATTTCAATCTAAAGATATGCAAAGTGTGTCTAGCTGGAGTTTCTGAAGTGTGCTGTGCTGTGTGGCTTTTGGCTGTGCCTTTTTTCTCCCTTTTGATCCTGTGAAGGCATATCAGCTTCTTCTGCCATTACAGAACTTCCCCTGGATCTGTAAGCTTCAATAAATTTCCCTTCCTCCATAACTGTGCCTGGTCTCGAAGTTCATCTCAGCGAACCTGAACCTGTCTGCTACAGTAGGTTTCCTTCCTCTTCTATTTTATGGAAAAGTTAAAGAAGGCATTGGTGTTAGTTCTTCCATGAAGGTCTGGTAAAATTCAGTAGTGAATCCCTCTGGGCCTGGACTCCTTTTAGTTGGGAGATTTTTTTTTTAAATTTTATTTATTAGAGACAGACAAAGAGGAAGAGAGAGACAGAGAGTGAGAATGGGCACACCAGGGCCTCTAGCCACTGCAAACGAACTCCAGATGCATGCACCACCATGTGCATCTGGCTAAACGTGGGACCTGGAGATTGGAACCCGGTTCTTAGGCTTAGCAGGCAGGCGCCTTAACTGCTAAGCCATTTCTCCAGCCCACTTGGGACATTTTTTAAAATATTTATTTGAGAGAGAATCAGAGCGAGAGAGAGAGAGGCAGGCACATAGAGAGAGAGAGAGAATGGGCACGTTAGGGCCTCCAAATGAACTCCAGATGTATGCGCTACCTTGTGCATCTGACTTATGTGTGTCCTGGGGAATTGAACCGGGATTCTTAGGCTTCATATTCATGCACCTTAGCCAGTAAGCCATCTCTCCAGCCCCAGTTGGGAGATTTTTTATAACTGCTTGGATCTCCGTACTTGTTATAGGTCTATTTAAGTTATTAATCTATTCTTGATTTAGTTTAGGTAGGTCATATAAATCAAGGAAATCATCCATTTCTTTCAGATTTTCAAACTTAGTGGAGTATATGTTCTCATAGTATGTCCCTATGCGTTTTTTAATTTCTCTGATATTTGTTGTGATGGTGTCTTTTTCATCTCTAATTTTATTAATTTGTATCTCTTCTCTCTTTTAGTCACATTTGCTAAGGGTTTATCAATCTTGTTTATCCTTTCAAAGAACCAACTCATTGTTTCATTGATTCTTTGGATTTTTTGGGGGGTTTATATTTCATTAATTTCTGCCCTAATCTTTATTATTTTATTATCCCATATACTGGTTTTTGGTTTGCCTTGTTCTTCTTTTTCAAAGGCCTTAAGGTTAGGTTTATCCTAAGGCACTTTATTTTTTTTTTTTGATGCAACTGTGAATGGGAGTGATTCTCTGATTTCATTCTCTGTGTGTTTGTTGTTTGCATATAGGAAGGGTACTGATTTCTGTGTGTTTATTTTGTATCCTGCTATATGGCTATAGGTGTTTATCAGCTCTACCAGCTTGCTGGTAGTTTTTAGGGTCCTTTATGTATAGAATCATATCATCTGCAAATAATGATAACTTGATCTCTTCCTTTCCAATTTGTATCCCTTTTATGACTGTCTCTTGCCTTATTGCTATGGCTAAGACTTCCAGTACTATATTAAATAAAAGTGGGGACAGTGGACACCCTTGTCTTGTGCCTGATTTTAGTGTAAAAGCATCAAGTTTTAGTATTATGTTGAGATATGTTCCTTCTGTTCCCAGTCTCTGTAGGACTTTTATCATGAAGGCATATTGTATTTTGTCAATGGTTTTCTGCATCTAATGAGAGGATCATGTGATTTTTGTCCTTCAGTCCATTTATATAATGTATTACATTTATCTATTTGCATATGTTGAACCATCCCTGCATCTCTGGGATAAAGCCTACTTGGTCAGGGTGAGTGATCTTCCTGATATATTCTTGTATTTGGTTTGCCAATATTTTGTTGAGAATTTTTGCATCTATGTTCATGAGGGAGATTGGTCTTTAATTTTCCTTTTTTGTTCCATCTATGTCTGGTTTTGGGATCAGGGTGATGCTGGTTTCCTAGAAGGAATTTGGTAGGCATGGTAGTTTGAATAGATGGCCACCAATATATTCAGTGTTTTATTAGTTTGTAGTTTGCATCTGTAGTCACCTGGCTGGAGGTAGTGTCACTGGGTGGACTTTAAGGTTTGGTGGTGGGTTTAGGATTTCAATCTAAAGATATGCAAAGTGTGTCTAGCTGGAGTTTCTGAAGTGTGCTGTGCTGTGTGGCTTTTGGCTGTGCCTTTTTTCTCCCTTTTGATCCTGTGAAGGCATATCAGCTTCTTCTGCCATTACAGAACTTCCCCTGGATCTGTAAGCTTCAATAAATTTCCCTTCCTCCATAACTGTGCCTGGTCTCGAAGTTCATCTCAGCGAACCTGAACCTGTCTGCTACAGTAGGTTTCCTTCCTCTTCTATTTTATGGAAAAGTTAAAGAAGGCATTGGTGTTAGTTCTTCCATGAAGGTCTGGTAAAATTCAGTAGTGAATCCCTCTGGGCCTGGACTCCTTTTAGTTGGGAGATTTTTTTTTTTTTTTAATTTTATTTATTAGAGACAGACAAAGAGCAAGAGAGAGACAGAGAGTGAGAAT
The DNA here is from genome assembly GCA_036365145.1 of Orientallactaga sibirica. NCBI lineage: Eukaryota > Metazoa > Chordata > Mammalia > Rodentia > Dipodidae > Orientallactaga > Orientallactaga sibirica. The sequence goes on from JAEOAD010000418.1 coordinate 474,029, forward strand.
GGGCACACCAGGGCCTCTAGCCACTGCAAACGAACTCCAGATGCATGCACCACCATGTGCATCTGGCTAAACGTGGGACCTGGAGATTGGAACCCGGTTCTTAGGCTTAGCAGGCAGGCGCCTTAACCGCTAAGCCATTTCTCCAGCCCACTTGGGACATTTTTTAAAATATTTATTTGAGAGAGAATCAGAGCGAGAGAGAGAGAGGCAGGCACAGAGAGAGAGAGAATGTTAGGGGCACGTTAGGGCCTCCAAATGAACTCCAGATGTATGCGCTACCTTGTGCATCTGACTTATGTGTGTCCTGGGGAATTGAACCGGGATTCTTAGGCTTCATAGTCATGCACCTTAGCCAGTAAGCCATCTCTCCAGCCCCAGTTGGGAGATTTTTTATAACTGCTTGGATCTCCGTACTTGTTATAGGTCTATTTAAGTGATTAATCTATTCTTGATTTAATTTAGGTAGGTCATATAAATCAAGGAAATCATCCATTTCTTTCAGATTTTCAAACTTAGTGGAGTATATGTTCTCATAGTATGTCCCTATGCGTTTTTTAATTTCTCTGATATCTGTTGTGATGGTGTCTTTTTCATCTCTAATTTTATTAATTTGTATCTCTTCTCTCTTTTAGTCACATTTGCTAAGGGTTTATCAATCTTGTTTATCCTTTCAAAGAACCAACTCATTGTTTCATTGATTCTTTGGATTTTTGGGGGGATTATATTTCATTAATTTCTGCCCTAATCTTTATTATTTTATTATCCCATCTACTGGTTTTTGGTTTGCCTTGTTCTTCTTTTTCAAAGGCCTTAAGGTGAAGCATTAAGTTGTTTACTTGCAACATTTCTAATTTCTTAATATAAGCACTTAAAGCAATAAATTTCCCATAATGCCTTCATTATGTCCCAAAGGTTTTGGTATTTTTTGTTCTCATTGTTATTTGACTCTGAATTTTTTGATTTCCTACTTGATTTCTTCATTGACCCATTTATCATTTAGTAGTATATTGTTTAGTTTCCATGATTTTGTGTATGCTCTGTAGCTTTTCTTGCTATTGATTTGTAGTTTGATCCCATTGTGATCAGATAGAGTGCATAGAATTATTTAAATTTTCTTTTATTTGTTAAGATTTGCTTTGTGTCCTAATATATGGTGTCTTTTAGAGAATGTTCCATGTGCTGCTGAAAAGAATGTGTATTCTTCAGTATTTGGATGAAATGTCATATATATATATCTGTTAGGTCCATTTGTTCTATGACCTCATTTAATCCAGAATCATCTCTGTTTATTTTTTGCCAGGATGACCTGTCAATTGGTGAGAGTGGGGCATTGAAGTCACCCACTACAAGTGTGTTTGGTGTTATCTGTGACCTTAGTTCTAACAGTGTTTGTTTGATAAAATTGGGAGCCCCTGTGTTAGGTGCATATATGTTTAGGATTGTAATGTCCTCCTGTTGGAGTGTTTTTTAATCAATATAAAGTGTCCTTTCTTATCTTTCCTAACTAATGTTGGTCTTATGTCTACCCTGTCAGATATTTATTTGAGAGAGAGAAGCAGAGAGAGAGAGAGAGAGAGTGAGGGGGGTGCCAGGGCCTTCAGCCACTGCAACAGATACATGTGCCACCTTGTGCATCTGGCTAATGTGGGTCTTGGGGATCAAACCCAGGTCCTTTGGCTTTGTCCTTATCCGCTAAGCCATCTCTCCACCCCTTGTTTTTTAGTTTTTGAGATGCGCTCTCACTATGTTACATAGGTTGACCTAGAACTTCTGGACTAACGTGATCCTCCTGCCTTAGCCTCCCAAGAATTAGGTGTACCGGTACATCATGTCCAGCTTCCTGAATGCTTTTAGTAGGCAATGATGATTATGACAGGGTCCATCATTGAGTTACAGGTTACGCAGTGGTGATACTTTGCAATTCACTTTTTTTTTTTTTTTTTTTTTTTTTTGCTTAAAAACATCTCCTCCCCCATGTTTTCCTTTCTAACAGGTTCTGCATATGTTTCCCAGCTGGTTTCCAGCTCCTGAGCTCAAGCAATCCTCCAGCATCAGTCTCCTCAGTAGCTGGGACTATAGGCACAAGCCACTGTGCCCAGATATTTTGAGGGTTGCTGTTTTTGAAGGAATATTATCTTCATGCTGGTTAAAGCTTTTTTTGGACCCTTTCTCCTTTCTACACAAAGGGATAACATTTCTCCTGAGAGAAACCAAAACACTGCACAGAAGTCTCAAGTTTTTGAGCTCTCATAGTGTCTGCATTCATATTTCTCACTATCATTCCACTAGACCTCATTGACTATGAATTCTAAGGGCAGTTCCTATCTACATTTGTCCACCATTCATCAGTTGAGGAAAGTGCTGACAGCCAAGGACTCTGTTTCTATTTCTGTGTAGCAAAGTACCCCAAAACTTAGTGACTTAGACTATGCCTATACATGTTTTCTGCAGGTCAGTAATCCAGACATTTAGCTGGGTGCTCATAAGTGTGGTCAGTGTCAGCCAGGGATGTGTTCTCATCCTTAGGTTCTCCTGAGGAACAATCTTCATCAAGGCTAGCAGGACTTGGCTCTTTTCTCATTGCTGTCCAAAGGGCATCCAATAGTTTCTTGCCTGGAAGCTGGGGCTTCCCTCAGAGAAAGAAAGGAAAAAAGAGACCTCTCATCTTTTCTTTTCTTTTCTTTTCTTTTCTTTTCTTTTCTTTTCTTTTCTTTTCTTTTCTTTTCTTTTCTCTTCTCTTCTCTTCTTTTCTTTTCTTTCTTTCTTTTTTCTTTTCTTTCTTTTTCTTTCTTTCTTTCTTTTTCTTTCTTGTTCTTTCATTCTTTCTTCTTCCTCCTCCTTCTTCCTTCCCTCTTTCTTTCTTTTTTTAAAAATTTATTTATTTATTTATTTATTTATTTATTTATTTATTTATTTGAGTCAGTGAGTGAGTGAGTGAGAGAGTGAGAGAGAGAGAGAGAGAGACAGAGAATGGGCGCACCCAGGCTTCCAGCCACTGCAAACAAACTCCAGACATATGTGCCACCATGTGCACCTGGCTTACGTGGGACCTGGAGAATCGAACCTGTGTCCTTAGGCTTTGCAGGCATGCACCTTAAGCCATCTCTCCAGCCCTCTTTCTTTTTTATAGTCTCCCCATTACACAAGCAAGTCACTAAATCCAGTTGACATTCAAAGTGTGCTAAAGTCTGAATAGCAAGTGGCATGTATCTTTGGGGTTCATTCCAGAAACTGCCTACCACAAATTAAATGTACATGATAAGACTGCAGCTGAATCTTTGAAATAGCCCATACTATCAGAGGTTTTTCAAAGATGCCTCTTTGATGAAAGTCATAACTAGTTTAGTCTGAGTTGTAGGGACTATCTGAGCAGAATCTGATTTATAAGGTAACTACATCATACTACATTAGAGCATTTTCTTATCATGCTCTGCTCTCCATTTTTTTTAGCCCTGGTTGCTGCTATGAAACAGCCATGACAAGATATTTTTATCATGGCCGTACAGAGACTGTGCGGTCCTGTACAGTGGAGGCAGTCAGGTGGTGCCAGTCCATGCAGGACCCTTCTGCCAGTGTGAGTATCGGAAAAGAAAAAAAATTCTCAGGATTTGTTAAATGGTTCTAATGGACCCTTGGTCCTTAACATTCTTTGCTTCCATTTCACTGAATCACTAAAACATTTTGAGATTAAAAAATTTTTTTTATTTATTTAAGAGGGAGAGAGAGAGAAAATGGGCGCGCCAGGGCTTCCCGCCCTGAAAACGAACTCCAGATACATGCAACACCTTGTGTTTCTGGCTTATGTGGGTTCTGGGGAATCGAACTGAGGTCCTTTGGCTTTGCAGCCAAGTGCCTTAACCGCTAAGCCATCTCTCCAGCCCCGATTTTGAGAGTTTTTTGCTAAAGTTTTCAAAGCATTAATTTACCAATGAAATTTGTACTTAGAAAAACTATAGAATAGATGATCTGGAAAGAAAGTCCATTTATATCATTTTCTAAGAAAAGTGGCTTCTTTACTCTTGAGTTTTTCAGTGCCAGTGGTGACCCTTTAAAGCAGCATCAATGAAATGCAGAACTTAGCCAAAGTACCTTTAAGAGGAAGCTTTTCATGCTGCTGAATTTTTGTGACATTACAGATTCTGGTTCTTGGTTAGAAATTACTAGGACCAGATCAAGATTATATGTTTATTATTATTATTATTATTATTATTATTATTATTAATTATTTTCAAGGTAGTGTCTGGCTCCAGCCCAGGCTGACGTGGAATTCACTATCTAGTCTCAGGGTGGCCTCAAACTCACAGCTATTCTCCTACTTCAGCTTCCCAAGTGCTAAGATTAAAGGTGTGTGCCACCACACCCAGCTTTATTATTATTATTATTTTGAGACTGTGTCTCATTCTGTAGGCTAGGCTGACCTAACTGTTTATGGAGCCAGGTTGTCCTCAAACTCCTGGCATTCTTTCTAACTCAGTCTCCCAAGTGCTGAGATTGTAGGTGTGAGTCTCCATACCCAGCTTTGTTTAGTTTTTTGACATATTTAGACAATAATCTATTTCTTTCCTACTATTATTTTGTTATTTTGCTTATTTCTTTAGTTTATTTATTTATTTGAAAGAGAGCGGGAGAGGCAGAGAGAGAATGGGTGTGCCAGGGCCTCTAGCCAGTGCAAACAAACTCCAGATACATGTTTTACCTTGTGCTTTTGTGGATATGTAATCAAACCTGGGTCCTTAGGCTTTGCAGAGAAGTGCCTTAACAACTAAGCAATCTCTCTATGCCTATTTCTTTAATTTAGGTAGATGTGATTATATGTTAATTTTCACAGAAATTATTACTTTTGTAGTAATGCTTTAGTTTCTTTTAGAAATATTTATATATTTATTTAAGAGAGAGATACACACACAGGCAGACAGAGAGAATGGGTGCGCCATGCCTCTAGCCAATGCAAATGAACTCTAAATGCATGTGCCACCTTGTGCATCCAGCTTTACATGGGTACTGGGGAATTGAACCTGGATCCTTTGGCTTTGCCAGCAAGTGCCTTAACCTCTAAGCCATCTGTCTAGCCCCTAGTTTGTTTGTTTATGTATTTATTTGCTTATTTAAGAGAAAGAGGCAGATATAGAGAGAATGGGTATGATAGGGCCTCTAGCCACTCCAAACAAACTCCAGACTCATGTGCTACCTCGCGTATCTGGCTCCATATGGGTCTTGCGGAATCAAACCCAGGTTGTTAGGCTTTGCAGGCAAGCACCTTAACCATTAACCTATCTCTCCAGTCCAATTCTTAAATTTTTTTAGTTTTTTATTTGAGAGAGATATGCTTTAGTTTTGAAATTCAAAATATTTCTCTTTTTATATTAACATAACAAGTAACTCAAAGCAATTGTCTGCCTATAGGTTCCTCTTTTCATATCCCAAGAAAGAAATCATCAAAACTCAGGGATAATGGGGAAGAAAAGCCAATAGAAAAAAATAGAAAAAGAGACGGGATCATGTGTCCTAGGTCTACCTAGAAATCTTTATTTCTCCCATTACCCAAATCCTTATACTAATAAGATTTTTTTTTGCTTTGATTTTGATTTATATGGAAACTTGATTATTCTAATTATTTATTTTTATTTATTTATTTGAGAGAGAGAAAAAGAGGCAGATATATAGAGAGAATGGGCAAGCCAGGACCTCCAGCCGCTATAAATGAACTGTGCCATTTTGTGCATCTAGCTTATGTGGGTGGGTCCTGGGGAACCAAACTAGATCCTTTGGCTTTGTAGGCAAGAACTTTAACTGCTAAGTCTTCTCTCCAGCCTTCATTGTTCTAATTTTTTTATGCAGCTTCTTGAGCGGCAGAACAAGATGTTAGAAGCTTTTGCAAAGCATAACAAAATGATGAAAGATTGTTCAACTGGAAAAGGTAACTTATATTTGAATTATTCTGACTTTTAAAAAAACCTCTGTTAGAAACTTTATTTTGACTTCAAGTTTGGGGCTTTATTGCAGGATTTGATCGTCACCTTTTAGGTCTTTTACTCATAGCCAAAGACGAAGGTCTCCCTGTTCCAGAACTCTTCACTGACCCCCTTTTCTCCAGAAGGTAATGCGATGTAATGTCTTATAACCTACACCAAGAAGACATTTCTTTGTTTGTTTGTTTGTTTGTTTGTTTGTTTGTTTCCAAATGTTAAAAGTTTTCAGAAGTAATGCAAGTATCTGCGGGTGTAGTACAACATCCTTTCTTTGTGTCATACAGTGGAGGAGGTGGAAATTTTATTCTATCAACAAGCCTGGTTGGTTATCTACGGATCCAGGGAGTTGTGGTTCCCATGGTGTATAATGGGTATGGGTTTTTTTACCACATCAGAGATGACAGGTGAGCCTATTCTTTATTCCTACTAAGTTAAGGAACGAAATGTATCAATGTTTGTTGTTTTTATATTTTTCCTATACTATGATTTACTAGTGTTGCCATGCATAATTTGCTGTTATTTTTGTCACCGAAGCATTTAATGTAATGTATATTTGTATTTCTCCATCCTGCCTTTGAGATAATTTTGAAATCCATCCTGTTAGGTTTTTATGCAGGATAATGTTTTTGTGATCATATCATCACCCCAAAGGCAGTATGTTGTTTAACATGTTTGACCTGTACGAGGTATTTTTAAAATATAATTGAGTTTTCCTATGTTAAAGATGAGAAGTGGGGGGCTGGAGTGATGACTCAGCAGTTAAGGCGCATAAAGCTAGGTGCACAAAGTGGTACATACATCTGGAGTTTATTCATAGTGGCAGGAGGCCCTGGTGCGCCCCTTCTCTCTCTTTACCTCTATCTCTATCTCCTCCCCCTCCCTCTCTGCTTGTAAATAAATAAATAGATATGAGAAGTAATCATATCCCTATGCACAGGAGAACCTGGAGGCACTTCAGGTGGAATGCCAAAAATTGGGATGATATTATACGTGACACTTTAGTTTTCTTTTTAATTTTATTTTTTATTTATTTATTTGAGAGAGAGAAATACAGAAATAGGCAGGTAGAGAGAGAGAATAGGTGCGCCAGGGCCTCCAGCCACTGCAAACGATTTCTAGTTGCATGAGCCCCCTTGTGCATCTGGCTTATGTGGTCCTGAGAATCAAGCCTTGAACCAGGGTCCTTAGGTTTCACAGGCAAGTGTTTAACCACTAAGCCATCTCTCCAGCCCTGTCACTTTAGTTTTTATTTTATTTTATTTTATTTTTTTTGGAGAGAAAAACAGAGAGGGAGAGGGAGACAGATAGAGATGGGCACGCCAGCAGTGTCTCAGCTGCTGTGAACGAAATCCAGATGCTTGTGCCCCCTTGTGGTCAAGTGTGGCATTGTGCCCTTGCGTCACTTTGCATCTGGCTAAACGTGGGACCTGGAGATTGGAACCAGATTCTTAGACTTAGCAGGCAGGCGCCTTAACCGCTAAGCCATCTCTCCAGCTCCACTTTAGTTTTTAATGTATTATTTTTATATTTCCTTTTAGAATGTATTGGAAGAGTATTTTTTCAGAATTTTATTATTTGCTCCTATGATGTGGGATTTGGTATGGTTATGCCTGTGATTCTTGTTATTATTCCCCTCTATGACCTTGTATTGTGTATTCATATGGTGTCTGGTTTGTGCATATTAATGTACAAATTAAAAGTTAAATAATGAGGGCATTACATAGGTTTTATTTTTCATAAAAAAGAAAGGGCCAAAATTATTATTCACAGAGAAAAGTAAACATTCTAACATATTCTCAACTCACTTTCTTGTAGAAAACTCTTACTGATCTGATCCTAGAAAATGTCCATTCACTCACTCAGGAAATATTGTGTGTTGTGTTATTTTAAGTGCTAAGGACAAAAGACAGAGAAGATCCCTTCTTATTTTATTTTCAAATGGGGTTATATAAAAATAAATAAGCTAGGTAACTTTAAATAGTGATGAATGTTGTACAGAAAGTAATCTCTAATTACCACATTAACTTGCTTAGCTGGTAGGTAGTAGTGGAACAGTATTTTGTACAGTGTAGTCAGGATCCTTCTTGAAGAGTGACAACAAGGTTGATATGGTAGGGATGAGAAGGAATTAATTTTATGTATAAACAAGAGAACAAGTCTAAAATCTCACTGCTTCTTATCTTCAGTGCTACTAAGTCAAGCTACCCTCTTTTTTTATGTGAACTGTTTTTTGTTGTTGTTGTTGTTGTTGTTGTTGTTGTTGTTTTGGTTTTTCGAGGTAGGGTCTTACTCTGGTCCAGGCTGACCTGGAATGAACTATGTAGTCTCAGGGTGGCCTCGAACTCTCGGCGATCCTCCTACCTCTGCCTCCCAAGTGCTGGGATTAAAGGCATGGGCCACCACTCCTGGCTTCCTGTGAACTGTTGTAACAGATTCCTATGTGGTCTTCTTATCCCTTGTCTATCCTTATCTATTGACCACTGTATGCTCTGAAGCTCTGGAAAACCCCCCTGGGGCTTCCCATTTCACTCAGAGCATCTATAGTAGCACTACTTTAAGATAAAAATACCTGGAAATTATCTAGATTTGCTTTTATTATATTTGAAAATTGTATGAGTTAAAGTGAATTACAGCATTTTCTTTTAAATGTTCTACATTCCCCTTGTAAAAAGTTTGTAAAAGATGAAACAGTAGAAGTTATTTACACTTCCATTGTAAGGCACAAAACAGCTGTCATTATATGATGCTTTCATTCTGTAATGTATGTGGACAGGGTATATAAGTTTAACTAATTTAAACTAACTATTTTTGTATCCTTTTTTTGTGTGACTTCATTCTGACTGGTTTCAAGTAACTCCCAATGATATGAAACATGTTTTGAGATATTTTTAGTGTTGCACTATTTTCAGTCTTCCATATGGAGGACTTAAAGCATTTGGTAAGGAATAATTTCCAGCCCCCTATGAGAGAAATATTTATAGTTCATTGACTGTTTTTCTTTTTATTGACAACTTTCATACCTATACAAAAATATATTTTGGCCAGGCGTGGTGGGACACGCCTTTAATCCCAGCACTTAGGAGGCAGAGATAGGAGGATTGTCATGAGTTCAAGGCCACCCTGAGACTACATAGTTAATTCCAGGTCAGCCTGGGCCAGAGTGAGACCCTACCTCGAAAAACAAACAAACAAAAAATATATATATATCATAACCCCTTCCTGTTATCCTATTATTTTATTTAGTCTTCCTTCTCCCATAACCCTTTCATATTGCCCCTTCTTTTCTAACTAGTTGTTGTTCTAGTTTGAAGTCTTTTATATTTTGTTTCATTTTGTTTTTTTGCTTCCTCCATTACCTGTTACTGATATGTTGTTGGCAACTGCTTTTCTTTCTTATTTCCTATCATTCGAAAAATACCATATGTCATATATATACCCTTTCTCATTTCCTCACATTATTTCCAACTCTGTTTTATAAAATATTCTACTAGTTTGATAAACAGAGATAACATAACTCTAGTTCCTTACCTTACATGAAGTAAACCATTTTTTCAGGCTGATCTGGAATTCACTATGTAGTTTCAGGGTGGCCTCAAACTCATGGAATCCTCCTACCTCTGCCTCCTGAGTGCTGGGATTAAAGGTGGGTGCCACCACACCTGGCGTATGTTTCTGTTTTGAATTGACCAAAACACTTAAATAGGTTTATTAAGTTGTACAAGAAAACATTTAGATGTTATTGAATATTTTGGAATTCTATTCACAGAATACCTGGAAAATTACTCCTAATGATCATGTATCACTAGAGGAAAACAAGGCACAACTTCTTCTAGGTTCCTATATATCTTTTTTTTATTGACAACTTCCATAATTGTAGACAATAACCCATGTTAATTCCCTCCCTCACCCTACTTTCCCCTTTGAAACTCCACTCTCCATCATACCCATTCCCCCTCTCAATCAGTGTCTCTTCTATTTTGATGTCATCAACTTTTCCTCCTATTAGGATGGTCTTGTGTAGGTAGTGTCAGGCACTACAAGGGCATGTATATCCAGGCCATTTGGTGTCTGGAGGAGCATGTTGTAAGGAGTCATGCCCTTCCTTTGGCTCTGACATTCTTTCCACCAACTCTTCCACAATGGACCCTGAGCCTTGGAAGATGTGATAGAGATGTTTCAGTGCTGAGCACTCTTCTGTTACTTCTTCTCAGCACCATGGTGCCTTCTGAGTCATCCCAATGTCACTGCCATTAGAAAAGAGAAGCTTCTCTAACCAAAAGTAAGAGGAGCATTAATATATGGGTATAAACATTAAGAGAAGTGCATACCAGGCAGTTTGTTAAGCATAGTATATACATTTAGCCAGACATGAACAGATATTACACCCCTAGGGCTCATGACTACACCCGTTGTAGGTTTTCAGTATCAGGTTTGTATTCCCTCTTATGGAACAGGCCTCCAGTCCAATTAGAGAGCAATTGGTTTCCCCCATAACAGACATGCCACTATTGTACCTGTTGGCTCATTTGGCCTGCTTGGCCAAATTTAAGGCTTGCAGTGTCCACTGTTGAGTATCTCCAGTGGTGAGTTCTCTCTCTCCCATTGAACTGCATGCAGCATAGCTTTTTCAGCTTTCTGTCCACTAGTATACATGGAGGAGGTTTTCAGTTCAGCTGATTTCTCAGTGACCTTGCAGCCCAGGTATGTGGATTCTTCAGCAATAGGGTCTTTCCATCTATTCCTGGTGGGAAACCAAGAGCTGTGGCAATAGCCTGTAATGTTTTGGGGGTATAGTGACCTCCCTGGCCAACAACTCACTGGAAGGTATCCCAACCCTGGCACTGAAATTTTTCTAGTAACAATCTATGGCTTCTGAGTGCTCCGTTGTCCAGAAAAGTAAGTTTCCATATGACATATTTATATCCTCTTAGATTTTGATTAGCCCTCCCTCTACCTTTCCTTTACTTAATCTCTATATATCTTTAGCAAATAAAAATCACTCAGAAATTGAATTTCTGTCTGGGAGTATAGCTCAATAATAGAGTACCTGGCTAGCATGCATGAGGCCCTGAGTTCATTCAGTACCTCAAGAACAAAAAAAGGGTTACTCATTCTATACTAGGACAGAGGGACAGAGCATACTTGTATTTCCTGTTGCTTCATCTAAAGCCGATGTTGAAAACACTTTGCTGTCCTTGACAATGCTGTGAAAATTATGTGGCTGTCCATAACCTTCTTACTGCACATTTAGTTTTGGGCTTTCGTTTTGTACATTATAAAAACTTCAGGAGACTCACTCCATAAAGGTTAGGAACCAGGCTTTCGGTCACCAGAATTAGTTTAGCTTCCTGGGCCCACTTTTTTCACTTGTGGAATCTCAGATTACCCCTCTGTCAGGATAGAGTAGGGGAGGTTCAAGACAAAGCTTGAGTTTGAGAGCTTCTTTCTAGTTCTTCTAGAAATAGCTTTACAAATCTCTTATCCCTGTTTTCTTTCTTTCCTTCCTTTCCACTCTCACCTCCCAAGGAGTAGGGTCTCACTTCTGGCATTCATTATGTAGTCCAAGGCTGGCCTCAAACTCAAGGTGATCCTCCTACCTCTGCCTCTGGAATGCTGGGATTAAAGTGTGCCACCACGCTTGGTTGTCTTCTCATTTTTTGTTCCATTTGTCTTAGGCCTCTGTCATCTAGGGGTTCCCTAGCATTATGTGTCACTATGGCTTTTTAATTATGCCAGGTCACATATACCTAACATCAACAAGAAGCCATGTTTCATGTATGTACAGTGAAATGGAGTATCCAGCATCTTAATTTGGAAGGTATGTCATAATCATTCATCTGTTATTTGCACTTCATAGGTTTGTTGTGGCCTGTTCTGCCTGGAGATCATGTCCGGAGACAGATGCAGAGAAGCTAGTCCAGCTGGTTTTTCATGCTTTCCACGATATGATGCTGCTGATGAGCAGTGCTCATCTTTAGAAACTAAGCTTCAAATGTCTCATTGGATGAGGTACTAAGAGTAGACTGGTGATGAGATAGAATTAAAAGCTGACTTAAAGAAAACTTGATAAATACAGAAATTTGTAGAATCATGCTTTCTAAATTTACTCTACCGTAGAAGGTAGAAATATTTTAAAGTTTTCTATGGTGCAACAGCAATGCAAATATGATATAGTTAATATAGAACTATGCAATATTTCATTCTCAACAATGCAAACCTACTAATTTTAACAATGCAAATCTTACTGTAATTTTAAAAAATATTTTTGTTGGTACTTGTATAGGTACTTGTAAAACCTCTTGGAACATGATTGTAGAGTCAATTTTTGAAGCACTTTAACATTTTCTAATTGCCAAAGGGTATAAACTACATGCTTAAAGGCTAATTTCCCTAAAATCGGTGCCTTCCACACAGATCAGCTGTACATGCATATTATGTTTGATGAGAAAACCACTACAGTTCAGTAGTGATTTAAAATAGTCTCTTGAACAGATATAAGAAATAGGTTGTAGTAGAGAGTTTATATTCTCTAATATACAAAGAGAAATCCTAATAGAATTCAGTATAGTTCATTGTAATTAGTTTTGTGACTGTTAAAATAAGCATTGTATTTAAATCTAATTGTTATAGTTAGTAAGATTTAAAGAATTAAATGTTGAATCAGATCCTCAGGATTTTATTTGTTTTCTCCTTATTGTACATAGTTTCTATTCTCAGAAAATAAAACATCCAAAATCATACAGCTTCTCATTTTGTGTTTCAAAAAATGATTCTTATTTTCTTTGTTTGCATTTTCTGATATAAGTTAAATAAGCCACTCAAATAAATCTTACAGCAGTTTGCCCTTTCTCATAATTTTGTCAGTTGACTGTGCTCAGCTAGACAATTCTTCTGCCTGATGATATAGAATTTATTTTGTATATGTGGGTACATGTGCAGATGGAGGCCAAAGAACAACCTCAGATGTCACTTCTCAGGCACCGTCTACCTATTATTGAGATAGTCTCTCACTGACTTTGAACTCATTAAGTAGGTTAGGCCTTCTGGCCACATGGTCAGCAAGCCCAAGGATATGGCTATTTTCTCCTCTCTAATGACCATGCCAATTTTGTTTTGTTTCATGAATATACATGGATTCAGGGGATACAACTCAAGTCTTTTAAATTGAGAACTTTATTATATGAACATATTGTAAATTGGTCATATTCCCATGGGGTTCTACTCTTCCTTGCCCCCATTCCACTGAGGGCCTCCTCATTTGTATTATTGGTAATCACTGTGGGGTCATGAATGCACTAGTCAGTCTCTGTTGGTGGGACAGTGACTCAGTGTACACTTTCCTGCTTAATGGCTCTTAAATTCTTTCTACCCTCTCTCCCCAGTGTTCCCTGAACCTTGGAAGGTGTGTTATATGTAAGTCTCCTTTAGTGTTGAACTCTCAGTAGCCTATGATTTTCTCATTTGATGAGTCTCCTCAGCTTCTACTGCCATCTCTATGGAAGAGGTTCTCAGGCTAGCAGTGAGAACAGCACTCATTTAAACCACCACTTCCTCTGTAATGTTTCCTAGGCTCTGGCAGATGTGATAGAAATGATTGGTCTCATGCTAGACAGTCAGTTTTCTTTCTTTCTTTCTTTTTGTCATACTCATGGATTTTAAGACTTCTCAGTATTTGCTGCCATCTGTAAAAAACAGGTTCTGTAGCCAAGAGTGAGAGCAGCATGGATCAAAGGGCTCAAAGTAGACATTTAGAAGACTTTCTGACAATCACTCCTGTTAACGTCTCCCTCTAGGGTCTGTGACTTTCCAAGTCAAACACTTCTGACTTGATTCTCAGTACCAGATATGAATTCCTTCCCACAAAGCTGGCCTCATATCCAATCAGAGCAGTTGATTACCCCCAAAGCCTATGTGTCACTATTGCACCCATTGTATATTTGCCTACGAGGGTAATTTTGTAGTTTGCAGATCTACTTCTTGTTCACACTGTTGGTGACTTTCATCCCTCAGCAGCTTGCCAGTAGGGAGCTGTCTTCTGTCTCAGTTCCAATATGATTTGTCAGTCCTGTAACCTGTGATATAACAATCAGGTCTTACCATTTAGTTCTAGTGAGTAACAAAGTGCTTTGGCAATGGCCTGCATTGTTTTGAGGCCTCTTTGTCCAACAGCTCACTGGGGCGAGGCAATGACCCATTTCTGGCACTGGAATTTAGAAGCATCAACCTATGGTTTTAGGGTAAAGCTTTCTCCCACCTGCAGGGTGTTTTGCCCAAACTATCCCTATCCCACCCCCTCTCTGTCAGAGTTACATCTTTTAATTAGCTAGCCAGGAGGAATGTTTCTATGGCACTGATTCATGCCATCATTCCTTTTGTGTATCTTGCCCCTTCATAACCTTCCTTACCCCAGTTTCCCTTAGATCCTTTCCCTCCTGTATTCTGTCCATTCACTTACCTGTCAAGTACGCCTCCTCTAATCCCTCTTTTCAAGCCTCATTCTAGCTTCCTTACCAGTACTACTGATATTTACTACAGCTTAAAACAAATCAAACTATTCCAAGGTAGGATCCACATAAGAGAGGGCATGAGGTGTTTATCTTTCTGAGTCTGTATAACCTCACTTCTTATAATTTTTTGGGTCCATCCATTTTCCTGAAAATTTCATAATTTCATGTTTCCTTGCCACTGAGTATAATTTCCTTGTCTATGTGTACCACTTCTGCATTATCCATTCATCTATCATATGGGCTGATTCCATTTCCTAGCTATTGTGAATACAGCAACAACAAAAATGGCTGAGCAAATATCTCTGTAGTAAAGAGTAGAGTCTTTAGGGTATATGCCTAGGAGTGGTATCTGAATCAAATGGTAGATGTATTTTTAGATTTTTGAGGAGCCTGCATACTGCTATCCATAGTGGCTATCCAAGTTTGCACTTCCACCAGCAGTGGATGAAGGTTCCTTTTTCCCCACACCCTTGCCAGAATTTGTTGTCATTTGACTTTTTGAAGATTGCCATTCTGGCCAGAGTGAGATGGAATCTCAAAGTAGTTTTAATTTGTATTTCCCTAATGGCTAAAGATGTTGAACATCTCTTTAGGTGTGTATTGTTTTGTCTATTTGTATTTCTTCCTTTGAGAACTCTTTTCACTTCTCTGCCCCATTATTGAGTAGGTTGACTGATTTTTTTATTGCTTAGTTTTTTGAGTTCTTTGTGTATATTAGATATTAGATCTCTGTTGGATGTATAGCTGGAGAAGATATTTTCCCATTCAGTGGGTTGTCTGTTGATGGTTTTCTTAGCTGTGCAATAGCCCTTTAGTTTCATGAGATCCCAATGGTTGAATGTTGTCTAATTCTCTGAACTACTGGGGTCTTGTTGAAGAAGTCCTTCCCTATGCTTATATCTTGGAGTGTTCTCCCTAATTTTTCTTCCAGTTATTTTAGAGTTTCAGGTCTTACATTGGGGTTCTTGATCCATTTGGAGTTGATCTTTGTGCAGGTTGAGAGAAGTAATATACAGACTCAATGTAATTCCAATCTAATTTCTAGTACCATTTATCACAGAAAAAGACAAAATAGTCTCAAAGATCATATGGAAGCACAAAAGGCCTTGGATATCCAAAAATGTCCTCAGTAAAAATACTATTAGTGGCAGATGTGGTAGAGATGGAATGTGTCATGGTGGACAGTCAGCTATTTTTTTTTGTTGTTGTTGTTGTTTTATTGATGGATCTTGGTTCTTATCAGTTTTCTCTGCCATCTGCAAAATAAAGCAGATTCTCCAAGAGTGAGAGCACCATGCTATTACTTATTACCATGGCTTTGTAGCATATTTTGAAATCAGGTATGGTGACATTTTTTATATACCACTAATGATCTTTATTTTTTTTTACTTGATAAAATAGGATGAACACTGTATATTTTCTAATAGGATGTTATTCTTCTGATGCATAAGCATAGGAGATCTTTTCATCTGCTTCCTTAGTTTCTTCAGTGTTTCAGTTTTTTCATTGTAGAAGTCCTTCACTTCCTTGATGAGGGACATTCCAACATACTCAATTTTTGGTGGCTATTGTAAGTGGGACTGCTTCCTTGATTTATTTCTCTGTATGCTTGTCATTGATATATACAAAGGCTAGTGATGTTTGTTTGTTGATTTTATATCCTGCCATCTTTGCTCTCCTTATCCATCTGAAAGAATATATAAAGCCCTTCTGAACATATTCATATAGCTGAAGTCACCAGGTGCAAGAACTGAGAAGACTATGTCTCCCCATGTAGTCTCATCATCCAGTGTCCAAAACCAGCTATTCTTACTTAGCAGTAGGAGTGTTCTGAGGGGTGAAGGTGAAAATGACAAAGGATTCCTGGGCCACAGCTCTGAAACCACATAATATATCTCTTATACATTTTGTTAGTTAAATCATAACTGAATGGGAAGTCCAGATTCATGGTGTGATGATAAAGTATCACCTTTGCACAACATTCCTTTTCACAGAAGAATCAAAGAAGTGTATACGTACATTTTGAAATGAGAGAACTCTGGAAATCAGCAGGGAGGAGATTGGGACTTTGTTTCAGAGACTTGAAAGAGCCAGCTCCACAGCCAGGGGAGGAGGCATCTTCCTGCTGCAGGGTAAGAATAAGCCTCCCAACCCTCTCTTGCCAGTGAGGATGCTGGCCATTTAAATTACAGAAGACTTTCATAATCCTCACAGGCTTGAAGCCTAGCTATGTAAGTAACTTAAAATTTACAGTGTCTTGCTTTGGGAAAGGATCTCACATCATACGTAGTGTGTAGTCAGGGTACACTCATTAGAATTGAGCTATTGTTTGAGTTTGGAGTGCTCTACAGGTCTGAAATCCTTGTATGTTCCCATCTGAAACTCCATATATACTGGGGTGGAGGGTAGATGCCTTGTGATTACAATATATCCCAGAGAGTGATCTAAATTTGAGTGCCCTACACTGTAGGGAATGGATGTTAAGATATACAGAGGAATGGAGGGTACCGTCTTGAGAACTGGGAGGTGGGGCACTTGCCATCCAAGACCAAGAACATGGTCAGCAGTATATAGAACTGACCATTATCAGGATTGAAGGCAGGCACCCATGCAATTCCTGCTGTCCCTCGCCTAGGACCACACCTGTTAGAGAGGGAGCAGGTGTCATCTTACCTGCAGTTACCTGTTGAGGGAGCACTGAATGTAGCTCCAGCACTTGTTAATACCAGCACCTGGGAGATGGAGGCAGGAGGATCAAGAGTTCAAGGCAAGCCCTGAGTACAGTAACAAATGTGAAGATGTAGAGAAAGACCACACTTAGCCACTGTTGATGGGATCGGTGCAGCTACTAGTGTGGTAATTTTTTAAATTTTTTTTATTTATTTATTTATTTGAGAGCAACAGACACAGAGAGGCAGAGAGAGAGCGAGAATGGCGCACCAGAGCCTCTAGCCACTGCAAACAAACTCTGCATGCATGCGCCACCTTGTGCATCTGGCTTACTTGGTTACAGGGGAATTGAGCTTCAAACTGGGGTCCTTAGGCTTTACAGGCAAGTGCTTAACCGCTAAGTTGTCTCTCCAGCCCTAAAACATTTTTTTAATAAAAACTTAAGTAGGAGTCGGGTGTGGTGGCACATGCCTTTAATCCCAGCACTTGGGAGGCAGAGGTAGGAGGATTGCCGTGAGTTCAAGGCCATCCTGAGACTACATAGTTAATTCCAGGTCAGCCTGGACCAGAGTGAAACCCTACCTCAAAAAACTAAAAACAAACAAACAAACAAAACTTAAATAGGAGCTGGAGAGATGGCTTAGTGGTTAAGGCACTTGCCTGCAAAGCCTGAGGACCCGGGTTCAATTCTCCAGGTCCCATGTAAGACAGATGCACATGAGATGAACTTGGCAGACCATGCATCTGGAGGAAGGGTTTATTATTTATTGAAGCTTACAGATCCAGGGAAGTACCATAATGGCAGAAAAAGCGGCCTGCTCTTCACAGGGCCAAGCAGAGAGCAAAAGCCAACCAGCCACCACAGCACATAGAGCAAAACCTCACACAGCACACTTCAGGAACTCCTGCTAGGCACATTTGTATATCTTTACAATGGAATCTCTTGCCTTTCTGTCTTGCAAACTATAACTAGTAAAATACTGAATATATTGGGGGACATATAAATAAATAAATAAATAAAATAAAACTTAAGTAGGAACAGCTATACCATTCCTGGGTATAAACCTGAAAGATTCTAAGACAGCATACCACAAGTAGGCCCTCTTTACCATTACCATTCCTAGGTATATATCTGGTGGATGATTCTAAAACAGCATGCTACAAGTAGAAATGATACCAATCCTGGATATATAGGATTCTAAGCATGCCACAAGTAGGACTAGCTATATGATTCCAGGGTATATACCTGAAGGATTCTAAGACAGCATAAACAAGCAAGACCATGTAAACCATTCCTGGGTGTAAACCTGAAGGATTCTAAGACAGCATACTACAAGTAGGACTATTTATACTATTCCTGGATGTATACCTGAATGATTAAGACAGCATACCACAAGTAGGACTATTTATACTATTCCTGGATGTACACCTGAAGGATTAAGACAGCATACCACAAGTAGGAGCAGCTATACTATTCCTGGGTATATACCTGAAGGATTAAAACAGCATGCCACAAGTAGTGTGTCGGAACAATGGAAATTTACACAATTGCTAAGAAAGAAGACCTGAGGGTGCTATCCTGCCCAAGGACATGAGTCCATCCAGTTCTGCTTGCTAAAGATAATGACTGCATGTACTCAGGTTTGGAATTTCTCCCTTGTTTACCCCCTCCCCACTTCTTTGTGCGAATTGCTGCTAACTGATATCTGCTTGCTTCTACTTTTCACCAAAACTACAAATTAGAAGTACACGCAGTGCTCATGGCCAGAATCTTTCAAGAGGTATCCTGGCTCTGGACCACACATGAATAAATCTTTTTTTCCACCCAATTTGGTGTCAGGTCAATTTCTGGAAGGGTGTTTCCCATTTGGAGGTCTCAGTGAGATCCCCTCACCAAGACTTCTGTTGGTCAGGGGCTGCTCCACTCCCAGACTATGCAGCCCACTGCAGGTCCCTGGCACTGGAAAATGAGCACCCTCAATACCCAACGGTATTCCAGGGTCCCCTTCCAAGCAGCCAAGGAGGACTGCAGCGCCCTGGACTGGAGCCTAAGATGGAAGAAGAAGAGACCAGAGCAGACATCCAGACAAGGTAAGAGCCCCCGGAGTAGCTAGGTATTGGAAACCGCACAGGAGACTGCATCTGAAGCCTTGGTGCTATACCGAGATGGCACTGATTTCTGTAATGGATCAGGTTGGAAGCTTGGAAGCTGTACTGAGGTCAGGTTAGAACCTGAATTTAAAATGAGAATGTATAACTTCTGAGTGAATGGTGAATAGCTGTAATGGTGCCACAGCCCTGCAGCTATGGAATCTGATTGGATCCTAACCTGCGGTTCTGCTGGAAGCCACTTTACCTCAGTGGGCACTCACCCATCTGTAATAGAGGGGTTGACCAGATGTGGGGTTTATATGGTAAAGCTTCTTTAAGTCCCCTCTGGGGAGCCCAGGTGGGCATCTGCTTGAGGGAGAGACTCATTCTTTCCACACCATCCTACACACCATATGGGGCTAGGCACATATAGAATCCCTGTTAGGAAATCCCCTGCTTTGTCCCACAATGGGCTCTACACACTCCCAGTGTTGCCTCCACCCCCCATTGGTCCTGCAGGCCATGCTTGATAATTTCAATGGGGTTATTCTGAGTACTATGGAACCAAGATAAAACCTAAATTGAGGACCCTATGTGAAACTGGCCTGCATTGATGTCGGATGGCCATCAGATGGAACTTTGGACTTGGCCCTCAATTAGTAGGGTCTGAGAAATTTATATGAGAATGTCAGGTCATCTGGACCATTTTGACTCATAGTATATGCTGGCCAGGGACTCCCTCCTCCCAGATGGCTCCATTACTGGACCCCAGGACCCTCCCCTCAAGCTATCTGGCTGAAAGAGGTGCTGAACCTGAGCCTATAAAACCGAAACTGGCAGTACTTCCAGCTGTAACAGGAGAACATTATATGCCACCTCCCTACCAACTACAGCTCCCAGAGACCCATGCTGAACATCTCCCCTCCCTTCACCCAACTAGCTGAGGTCCCTCTTGTCTCTATCCTTGATGACCTGGCACCAACCCCAATGGCACCAGTCCCAGCTCTCTACCCAATGGCCTTGGCACTATCAGTTTGGGCACCCCTGCTGGTAACTACATGGGGTCACTGCCCCTGCCTCCAGCTGACTAAAATCCAGGGAAGAATCCATGCCCCTCTGCCTGCTGTGGAAGATGTTAGGCCCTCCCTTCTTGCAAGATGATAGCATATACATCACTGGACCAGTGAGTCATCTATTAGCCCTTCGCCAACACTGACCTTTAGAACTGGTGGCTGCACACCCCACCCTACTCTGAAAAACCCCAGGCCATGATAGACTTGCTGTCCTCCATTATGGAGATCCACAGGCTAACCTGGGACGACTGCTGCCAGCTTCTTGCCACATTCCTTGACTGAAGAAAGGCAGTGAGTCCTCCAGGCAGTGAGAACATGGCTGGATGCACAGGCTCCAACTGGAACAATGAATCCATAGGGCTTTCCAAATGATACCCTGCCTAATGTCTGGCCAAACTGGTACCCAAATACAGATGTGGGAGCCCAGTCTCTCAACCAGATGAGACAAGCTATGCTTGAAGGGGTCACAGCAGGAGCACAGAATGCCACTAACCTGATGTAAGTGAAGTGATCCAGGCAGAACGAGAGCCCCCTAGCCAGTTTTATGAGAGCCTTTGCCACACGTATCACAAATACACCCCATTTGATCCAGAGGCTCCAAAAACTGGTCAGTGGTGAACACAGCTTTCATAACTCCATCAGCCTATGATGTGAGATGCAAGTTGCAGCGCTTGGAAAAGTTCGGGAATGAACATAAGCAAACTTCTTGAAATCACTTCCAAAGTGCTTGCCAAAAGAGAAGGTGCTGCCAGGAAGGAAAAGGACAGACAAGATGAGAGGAAAGCTCGAGTGCTCGCAGTTGCCATGAAAGAAGCCATGAACCCCCACAGATCCAGGGCAGAAACAAGGAAGAGAGGGCAATTCCTTCCCTGCCTCAGGCAAAGACCAGTGTGCTCACTGTAAGAAGGGAGGCCATTGGAAGAACAAATGCCAGGAATGGGAGGAAGGCAATAGCATGCCAGGAAAAGATTCCAGGAGAGGGATTCATTCAAACCTGCATTCACAGCTTCCAAGTAGGTGCAGGCCCCTAATATGCAGAGCCCTGTTGGGACTCTGACTCTGACTGAGGATGACCCAGCTCATGTGCAACTGGTCCCCATGAGCCCATGGTCAGCCTTGATCTTGTGGGGAGACCAAACCATGGACTTCATTTTGGACACTGGTGCAGCTATCTCCACTATAACTACTCCTACTGCAAGACTTACCAAAGAATCCATCACCATCATAGGAGCAATGGGGATCACCAAGAAATGCTGGTTATGCAAACCACAAGAGTGCGCAGAAGGAGGCCACTTGCTCCATCATTGATTCCTGTATGTTCCTGAAGCCCCAGAACCTTAACTAGGGAGAGACTTATTATCTAAACTGGACACAAAAGTGACCATGGATTTGATTCCCATGACGAACCCTGGCCCCTGCCTGTACTGACGCTGCAACTCTACCCAGAAGAAGAATGGAGGCTTCACCAGGAGACAGCAAGTGAAAAGTCTCAGGATGCCACAAATATTAACTGGTATCTGGAGTTGTTTCCCTAGGTCTGGGACATACATGGAGGGACTGACCTTGCCAGGGGCCACCCACCAGTGGTGGTCACATTAAAACCAGGTGCCACCCCTATGAGGCAGAAACAATATCCATTTTCCCTGGAAGCCTACCTTGGAATAGCCCCACACATGAAAAGACTCAAAGATGAGGGAGCCCTGTGAGAAATTCAGTCTCCATGGAATACCACCTTTCTCCTGGTGAAGAAGCCAAGGACCAATCATTATCAGATCATTATCGACCAGTCCAAGACCTTCACAGGGTCAGTGATGCTGCTGAGACCCTGCACCTTGTGGTCCCCAATCCATATACCTTGCTGAGTCTGATACCCCTAATAACCCCTGTCTTCATGTGCCAGGACCTGAAGGATGCCTTCTGCCTGAGATTAGAAGAAATAAACCAGCCCCTGTTCACCTTTGAATGAGAAGACCCAGAGACTGGTTCAAAGGGGCAAGTGACAGGAACTTGTCTGCCACAAGGGTTCAAAACCTCCCCTCCCATTTAGGAGAGGCACTGGCAAAGGACTTAGAAAACTGCTGACCAGCTGTGTGCTCCATCTTGCAGTTTGTTGACAATCTGCTGCTAGCAGCTCTCATGAAAGAATTCTGCAAGAAGGACACTGAAGAGCTGTTGCATTTCCTACAAGAGGCAGGGTATAAGGTCCCTAAGAAGAAGGCTCAACTATGTCAGAAGGAGGTCACCCACTTGGAGTATCACCTCAGCTTGGTACAAAGGAGACTAGAGAAGGACAAAAGGAGTGACCATGCAGGATCACCACCACAAAACTAAGAAACAGCTTAGAGCTCCTGGGGGCAGCCACGTTCTACCAACTCTGGATCCCAGAATTTTCTACCATCACTAAGCCTCTTCACAGTGCCCTCCAAGGACCTGCTATAAACCCACTGAAGTGAGAATAGGAGGAAGAGGATGCCTTTGACCAACTCAAGATAATTCTAAGTGAGGCTCCTGCATTGGCACTCCCAGACATCACTGCCCCTTGGTCCCCTATGTACATGAAAAAGGAAGAATTGGATTGGGGGTCCTAACCCAGTGGCTAGGCCCATGGTATAGACTAGTGGCATTCCTGTCCAAAAGACTAACCTCTCTCCATTGGAGAATTTGCTACTCTTTTTCAGATGGACGATGAACCTGAAGGGAAGATCAGACTATTGCACCTCACCAGGGCCCCAGCTGAAACCATAGAGTAATGGGGGAAAAGGCAAGAGTGCAGCTTTCTTGGTGAACCCAACATCAGAACAAGGCTGAAGGAGATAAACACAGAGAAAATTCAACTCCTACTAAGCCAGATATCCAGAGACACAGAGGCTCCCAAGAACTTATCACTGAAGTAGAACTAAAATCCCAATGTGGCTCAGGGAAATTTGTGGAAGAGGGGGCGGAAAGAGTATTAGAGCCACAAGTTGGGTCATTATTCACAGAGACTTTGCCTCTCCCCCATAACTGTTGGCTACCCCCATAATGCATGACCCACATTCCCTAATGATGAGGGTCCCTTTGGAGGGAGGAGGACAAGGAGGAGGCTAACAGAGTCACCAACATGAATGTAAAATTAGAATAATATAAAAAAGAAAGAAAATAAAGTACTGAGCTGGAAAAAAAAAAAGACTGGACCCAGTGGCCATGGGATGTCCCCTTGCCTCTGGGCACTGGCAGCTACAGTAGTTCTGGTGCAGGTAGCAGATAAATTAACTTTGCAACAGAGCATCACTGTCAAAGTACTGCACCAGGTCACCTCTTTGCTAAATGGGACAACTAGCTGCTGGATTACTGGATAATGATATCAGGCTATGATAGGAGAGACTCTCTGGGGCCTGGGGAAATGGCTTAGCGGTTAAGGCATTTGCCTGTGAAACCAAAGAACACTGGTTCGATTCCCCAGGACCCACGTAAGCCAGATGCACAAGGGGTCACACGTGTCTGGAGTTTGTAGTGGCTGGAGCCCTGGCATGCCCATTCTCATTCTCTCTCTCTCTCTCTCTCTCTCTCTCTCTCTCTCTCTCCCTCCCTCCCTCCCTCCCTCTCTCTCTCCCTCTCTCTGTCTTAAATAAATAAATAAAATCTTTTTTAAAAAAGAGAGAATCTGTGAGTGTAGTTGGAAGCCACTCAAGCCCTAAACCCAGCCATATACCTACCAGAAGAGGAGAGAGAGCCCTTTCACACTTGGAAAGAGGTCACAGAGGAGAACGTCTCCTCCTGACCAGACTTAAAGGATGAGCCACTCTCCAACTGAGATATGGAACTCTTTACTGATGGGAGTCGAAGCCTACAACAGGTAGAGTACTACACTGGGTATGCTGTGACCACTATAGACCTGGTCATAGAAGAGGGTCAACTGCCCAATCACTGGTCTCCCCAAAAGGCTGAGCTCCATGCACTAACAAGAGCACTCTCTCATGGAGGGAAAGTGAGCCACCATTTTACACTGACTCAATATGCCTTCGCCACCCTGCACATTCATGGAGCAATATTCCAAGAAAAGAGACTGCTCACCTCAGGGGGCAAAGAAATCAAAAACAATGACCAAAGCCTCTGATTCTTAGAAGCTGTCTGGGCCTCTCCAGCCATAGCAGTGGTACATTGCCAAGCCCACACAAGGAATCAGGACCAGGTAAGTTGAGGAGACCAGCTGGAAGACCAGGCAGCAAAACGAGCAGCCTTCCACGAAGATGTACCCCTCTGATTCTCTCCCACCACCTGTCAGAAGGTTTGTTTCACACTCCCAGTACTCCCAGAGCAGCACGTATACAATCCAGAAGAAAGAAAAGAAGTAACAGACCAAGGAGCAACCGAGAATCCTGAGGGCCACCTAATCATCTCAGATGGGAAAATAATAGTCCCAAGAGGGCCACACCTAGACTGGTCCAGCAATCCCACGAAGTGACTCACTTGGGAAAGATGGCCTTGCAAGCCAATTGTAGAGATCCCTGGTGGTCCCAGAACTGGCAATGTTAGCGCAGCAGGCCAGCAGAGCCTGCCTACAATGTGCACAAAATATCCCTGTCCCCAAGCAGTAGTCCTGGGCCCCACTGTTGCCACAAAATGGGGAGAAGTGGACTTTATGAACATCTAGCCCAGTAAAGGATATCAGTACTTACTAGTCATAGTCTTTAGTTTTTCAGGCTGGGTAGAGGCCTTCTCCACCCTCACAGAAAAAAAACCCAAGAGGTGTCCTGTGAACATTCTGGCAGGAGATATCATTCCATGCTCTGGGGTCCCAATGAACATGGGTCAGAAAATGGCCCAGCTCTTGGCAGCAGGATTGTTCAGCAGGTGTCCAAAGTAGTGAGCCTAACTTGGCATCTACAAACGTCCTATTACCCCCAGTCCTCGAGCTGAGTCGAGAGAATAAACAGGACCTTAAAGACTGCAATGGTCAAGCACTGCCAGGAAATGGGCCTTCCTTGGCCAGAAATTTTGCTGCTTGTACTGTTCAGAATGCACTGAACACTCCGAAAATGTGGATTTTCCCCTTTTGAAATTTTGTTCAGATGCCCTCCCCTGCTCTCCTGAGAGACTCTGGAGATCTCAAAGAGTATGGACAAACTCACCTCCAGTGGTTCTTAAAGAACTTAGTCAATGCTGCAATGGAAATTGCTGGACATTTAAATCTGCCCCCTCACCTCATGACTCAGGACCCCCTACATTCCTGGAACCCTGGAGACTGGATCTGGATAAAGATGCCAGTCTGTGGAAGCCTATACCCCAAGTGGAGGGGCCATACCAAGTTATCCTAGCTACTCCCTCATCCCTTAAAGTTGCAGGTGTCAAGCTGTGGATTCACCACACCCAAGTGAAGGCTGCCACCAATCTGGAGAAGTCCTGGATTGTGGACTCCCAAGATCCCTTGAAGCTAAGACTCTCCAAGAAGAGCTGAGATGAGGCTCTGCCCATACCACAAATTTTGTTGGCGATGAGTCTGATGATCCACATTGTAACCAATGATGCCTACGTGATCCTCAAAGCCACTCTGTCATGTAGAGATGGGCTCATGGACCACAGTGACTTTTGGAGATTTTCCCATAAATAGGCCCTGTTGCCTCATTTTTAGGTTGTATTTGGAGAGTCCTGAGATCTTCACAGTTACTGGAGTAAACTAGGACTGTTCCAGCAAGGAAAAGGGATGGAAATGTTATTGGGAAAAGCCAAACATAGCCATCTTTGGTCGAGTGGCCCAGCCAGAGGATAATGACTGTGTGTTGGGGGGGGGAATACTGGGCTTATCTAAAAAGCACTGATCTTGTGTTGATTTCACCAGCACTCCTTGGGAGGGGATACTAACTGCTGGACAAGGAGTGCAGAATATCAAGTCCTCCCTTGATCAGAAGAGAGGTATCCAGGTGGAGTTAACCCTGAGTAACCCCATCATTTGAGGAACCCACACCCTAGGGCTGGGCATATGGCTGTATTTGACAGGACCCAAGATCATGGTTGCCTGGTTGACACTGAAACAACACACCATCAATATTCCAGCCAGCATGACCAACTCCCTGGACAATGCCAGGGCCCCTAGACCAACAGAAGGCCCCAACAATCAGTCCAGCCTTAAGGCCATTTGACCCTGAAAGCCCCATTACTCAACATGTTCACCCTAGTAAATACCAACTGCTCAGCCAAGCCAAACCCCCTCTGAGCGAGGTTTGTTGGCTATGTCTTAGGGCCAGCCAGATCTTTTACACTGGGATGAGAATAGCTAACCAGAGCCTAGCTAACACAACAGGGGAAACTTGCTTAACTGGGCCACCAGTCCAAGTTATAAGAGACATTCAATGTGGCCACCAAGACAGTGGTTCCCCAAGGGATCATATTTTGCCTGCCCTAAACATATCCATACTTGTTTTCCAGGAGGGAACTATAAGCCAGTATTCCTGGTCCTTGACTTGGATGTGTTTCCTGGAGATGAAGTCCTTCAGTATCTATAACTCAGGGAGGCAAGACAGAAGAGAGTCCTGATGCTCTTGCCTATTTTGTTAGGATTTGCCCTGGCAGGAACTGCAGCTACCAGTGCCACCATAATAGGCCTCCAACAAGTACAGCCTAGTCAACTGTCTATCCAGATTCAAGATAATCTGACCATTGTCCAACAGAACATAGTCACCCTCCAGAACCAAATAGACTCACTGGCAGTGGTTATCCTGCAGACCCGGAGAAGACTAGATTTGATTACTGTAAAGAAAGGGGGGATATGTGTGTCCATTGGTGAGGAATGTTGCCAGTCAATCGTGGTTAATAAGAGAAAATGCTAGGCAATTATTAGAAAGAATTAAGGGTAGGAGCAAAAAGGAAGGTACACAATGAGAAGCTATTTGGGCAACATGGCAACCCTGGCTCGTGCCCCTGACAGGGCTCCTAACTGTGATCATATTAGGCCTTGCATTCTTAACCTTCTAACTAGGTTTGTCAAGAATCAGATAGAGGCAATAAAATTGCATGTGTTAGGCCAAGAATACCAATGAGTTTCCATAACATAAGGTAAAAGACATAAGGTATGAGGTAGGTGAAGAGGAGGGAATGTGGCAGAACAATGGAAAATGACAAAGTTGCTGGAAAAGATGGTGTGAGGTTGCTATGGCAACCCCATTCCTGCCCAAGGACATGAGGCCTGCCAGTCCTGTTTTCTAAAGATAAGAACTGCAGGACTGGAGAGATGACTTAGTGGTTAAGGCACTTGCCTGTGAAGCCTAAGGGACTCATGTTCGACTCTCCAGATCTCATGTATGCCAGATTCACAAGGTGATGCAAGTGTGTAAGTTCTCACATGTGCACAAGATGGCACACATGTCTGAAGTTTGGTTGAAGTGGCTGGAGGCCCTGGTGTACTAATTCTCTCACTCTCTGTCTCATAAAAATACAAAAATACAAAAATATAAAAATTAAAATAACTGCACATTCTCAGTTTTGGAATTTCTCCCTTGTATAACCCCTTCCCTACTTCCTTGTATGAATTGTAGCTACTAACTACCATATCTGCTTCTGGAACATCTGCTTGCTTGCTTCCACTTTTCACTGAAACTATAAATTAGAAGTATATACAGGGATCAGGGCCAGAGACTTTCAGGAGTTATCCTGCTCTGTACTGTGCATGAATAAATCTCTTTTCCACCCAATTTGGCTTCAGGTTGATTTCTGGAGGGGTGTTTCCCACATCAGTAGGAGCACCTATACCATTCCTAGGTACAAACCTGAAGGATTAAGACAGCATGCCACATGATACTTATACCTTTTTATGGCTGAACTATTCATTATAGCCAAGATATGGAACCAGTCTACATGTCAAGTAACAGATGAATTGGATAAAGAAATTGGGATATATAGAGATAATTTTATTCAGCTATAAAGAAAAGTGAAATTATGACATCAGTAGGAAAAATGTGTGGAACTGGAGATGGAGATCAAGATGTTAAATAAGCCAGTTAGAGAAGTAAGCTTTCTCTCATAGGCAGAATCTCAATCTCTCTCTCTGTCTCTCTGTCTCTCTGTCTCTCTGTGTGTGTGTGTGTGTGTGTGTGTGTGTGTGTGTGTGTGTGCGTGTGTGTGATGAAAGGGGATTATGAGAGGAGAGGAAAAGGTCCAAAGCAAGGGGGAAGGGGAAACAAAAGTTATTGAGACTATGGGGGGAGGAAAAGGATGATAAAAGAATAAGAACAAAGTAAAAAAAGCAAGAGACACATTGTAGAGCCATAGTTCAAAAACACAGTGATGGAACAGATTAGAGATCCAAGAAATAAACACATCTATATCCAATTGTGTTGTGTAGCAGATTTCTCCAAATTGGAGAAAGGAAGCAGGTTCTGATTCAGAAAGTCAAGCCTTGAGGGCTGGAGAGATGGCTTAGTGGTTAAAACATTTGCCTGAGAAGCCTAAGGACCCCAGTTTGAGTCCCTAGGACCTATGTTAGCCAGATGCACAAGGGGGTTCATGCATCTGGAGTTAATTTGCAGTGGCTAGATGCCTTGGCATACTCATTCTCTCTCTTTCTCTTCTGCCTCTCTCTCTCTCTCTCTCAAATAAATAAATAAATAAAAAGAAACCTCAGAGTCCTGAACTTAAAGGTCATTCAACCACTCTCAAAGTTATATTAATTAGAAACTGAAACATCCCTTCTTGGGAGGGGCAGTAAGTTCCTGAGATTCAAGAAATCAACAAGTCTGGGAAAGGGTTGCGAGACCCCAACCTAAGGCTACATAAAGGGGAAAGTGCTTGGGGAAGGGACTCACATTGAGGTGTCTGCAAATCATGTATGCTCCAGACTCTCAACCATCCTAGCTGCCTGCAGGTTGTACAGCTCCAGAGATGCAGCTTCCATGAGTCATCACCTATGCTGGGGAAGTCTTTTAGGTGGTGCAGCTGCCTTTGAGTAGTCCATTGCTCCTAGAAACAACCCCTCACCTTGCTCTTTAAGTAATCCCAATAAATTCACTGGTTCACCAAAACTTGTTTTGGTGTATTCATATTTTGGTCTGTTGTCTGTGCCCTATCTGGGGAGAAGACATGTATTCATGTCACCCCAGGTGACAAGTTTTCCATTCTCAACAAAGGCACCAACAGCATACACTGGAGAAAGGACAGCCTCTTCAACAAATGCTCCTGGGAAAATTGGATATACACATATAGAAGATTGAAACTTGAACCTTATTTTTCACTGCACAAAAATCAACTCACAATGGTTAAGGCCAAAATGGAATTCTGACACTATTAGGCAAAAACATACAGCAAACATTTTAAGACATTGGTACAGGCAGTGATTTTTCTGGAGAGGACCCCAAAAGCCCAGGAAGCAAGCAAAAAATGACAAAAGGGATTGCACAAAACCAAACAGCTTCACAGCAAAGGGGAAAAAAATCAACAGAAGCCGGGAATGGTGGTGCACGCCTTTAATCCTAGCACTTGGGAGGCAGAGGTAGGAGCATCTACATGAGTTCGAGGTCAACCTGACACTGTGTAGTGAATTCCAGGTCAGCCTGGGCTACAGTAAGATCTTCCCTCAAAAAACCAAAAAGAAAAAAAAAAAAAAATCAACAGAATGGAGAGAACCTTTAGAATGGAAGAAAACGCCTGCCAACTGCACTTCTAACAAGAGTTTACTATCCATAATATAGAAAGAGCCAGATGTGGTGGTGCACACACTTTTAATTCCAGCACTAGGGAGGCAGAGGTAGGAGAATCACTGTGAATTCAAGGCCACCCTGAGACTACATAGGTCAACTTGGGCTAGAGGAAGACCCTACCTGGAGAAACAAAACAGAATATAGAAAGTGTTAGGCAGGACCGTACTCAGAACAAAGGACCAACATGGCGACCACACCCCCTCCCTGATGACCATGTTCCCCATATGCCTCAGCGGGACTTGTGCCAGCAGTTTCAAGACTCCGGCCAGGCACCGGCCAATCCCACACCCCAGCTTTGACCTCTTAACGAGGCCCTTGCTCCCTCCTGTCCTTGAACCAGTTACATTCCCAAGCCTTCGCCAGCTCCTGACTAACACATCATCTTCCCCCGCCCAAGCCTTTAAAGAACCTCCACCTTAGGTCCCAGGCATGACTTCCCAGGCAGGAGCGTTGAGAAACCTGGACTAACTTTGCTAATCTGGTCTGATCTGGTTCCTTGCATTGGTCACGCCTTTCAGAAAGAACTCAAAAACTTGAACAAGTAACCCAATTTCAAAACGGGCAAATTCTTTGAAGACAAATTTCACAAGATGACAATACAAATAGCTAGCAAATATATGTAAAGCTGTTTCCCATCATTATCACAGATACAAACTAAAGCTACAGTGAGATGCCATGTCACCCCAGCTATGGTAACCATAATAAAAAAAAATTACAAATGCTCATTTAGATGTAAAAAATGAACTCATGGTGTTGGGAGAGATGCATTTTAGTACAGTAATTATGGAGAACACTATAGTTGTTACTCAAAAAGATAAAAGAATCATCACAGTATATATCCAAACACAATGAAATCAGCACACAACAGAGATGCCTGCCTGTCTGTGTTTAGTTCAGTAGTGCACCTAAGAGGTACGTATCTGCCTAGGTACTCACCCATAGAGGAATCGATCAAGAAGATTTAGTGCATATACACAGTGGGATAGTTTTCAGCCATAAAGAAGAATGAAATAAGGCTGGGTATATTGCTCAGTGGTAGAGTGCTTGCCTACCCTGAGGTTGATCTCCGGTAGCACAAGTAAACAAGAGTTAAGAAAATGAAATGTCTGCAATAAAATGGAATGGGAGCAGGTCACATGAACTAATCCAGACATAGATAAGTACCACATGTTTTCCCTCATGGTGAAGCTAAAAAAAATAAATAAATAAACTCAACCTGAATGTAGAATAGCAGTTATCAGAGATTGGGAAGAGTTGGTGTGGGAGAGGAAAAGAATAGCTGGATTTGATCAGTGCATACTGAACTCTGTTAATGGGTACAGTTAAAATGTATTAATAAAAACAAGACCTTCTATTCCACAGTAGAGTAATTCAGAAATGTGTACAAGGAGAAGCCAGAATTTCAAACAATTTATTTTTCCTTTGCACTTTGGCAAACTTGTTCTCCAACAATTCTGTCCTCTACCCACCTTTCCAGAACCATGATTTTCTTCCTATTTCTTTAACTTTTTTTAGTCATGTACCTGAACTTTGTTCTCTTTATGGGTGTTACTGAAAACTCAGGGAGAGCTAAGCTGTTTTTATATTTTGTTGAAACAGATGGTACTTCCGACACTCAGGTTTCAGTTGCTATAAAACCAAGCATCAAATGTGGTGTTTTATAAATATATATATATATATATATATATATATATATATATATATATATATATATTTAGAATTTTTATTTTTTTATTTTTTGAGGTAGGGTTTCACTCTAGCCCAGGCTGATCTGGAATTCACTATATAGTCTCAGGGTAGCCTTGAACTCACGGTGATTCTCCTACCTCTGCCTCCCGAGTGCTGGGATTAAAGGCATGTGACACCACACCCGGCTCAATAAACCTATATTTTATAATTTAAGCTTGAACCTTTTACAAGCAAAAGTTGTGAATGATTTGATTTATTTTAAGATACACTATAATAAGAGTTCATAAATTCTGTGTGCCAGCCTGGACGCTGACCATTGAGAAGTAGATGCCTTTCTGTGCCAGCAACTGTTGGTGGGTGCCATGCTCCTTGACCTTGCCATTCTCAATCACCACGATTAGGTCTGCGTTCTGGATTGTGGACAGACGGTGAGCGATCACAATGCAGGTGCGGCCTTCTCTGGCTTTGTCCAGGGCTTCCTGAACAACCTGTTGATAAATCCAACAAACGCTATGAACTAAAGTCTTAATAAGCTTTAGCATTAAATTAAACGCTTTACCATCCTAACAAAACCAACAAGCATTTACATTTTCTAACTAATTGCTGTGCCATTTTATTTAGTTCTCATTTAGTTCCTTTTCCAGTTGTTCATTATTATAGTTAATGTGCTAATTGCTATTTATGCAGCTTTTCTCTTTGTTATAAAATACATATTCATTTTAGATATATGTTCAAATGTTCTAGCACTTCACAATAACTACTACCTAAATTATGTTTCCCGGTATTTGTTTTCTTCACAGTAAAGAGTAAAAATACATCTTCTATTTATTAGTTTAACAAGACAAATGTGTGAGGACAGACCTTTTCACTTTCAGTGTCCAGAGCTGATGTAGCTTCATCCAGCAGCAGGATTTGGGGTTTTCTGATGAGGGCTCGTGCAATAGCAATCCTCTGCTTTTGACCTCCTGAGAGCTGAGTCCCTTTATCTCCCACTCTTGTTTCATATTTCTGCAAGTTAGACAGAAAATTATGGATGGAATATTAAAAAACTTTTACTTAACATTTGACAATTCTATTTATAAGGAAAACATTTGCAGTCAATAAAAGGTTCTGTAATAAGATAGTTGTATATTTAATACTATATTTTAAACTTTACGTAATGTTTGCTTTCAAAATTGAACTAGAAAACTAGTGACTTTTACCATCCATAGTCTTGTCACAGAAATTTGAGTGATCAGCTCTTGAATTCCTGTCACTATCATATGGCCACCTAATGTGATGTCAGTGGAGTCCTAAGAATATGCATTTCTTATGTCAGATGACCCATGTGGAGTCTAGTTTAGTGTTCTATAATATTTTAGTGAGATTCACTTAAATGTCTACTAAGTTTCTGCTATATCTAGAAATATGGGAAACACCAAAACAAATTTAGCTTTGTTCCTCTCTGAAGAGATTCTCACACACACACACACACCACTCAAGTTGGTGGCAAATACATGTTATAAAACATAGAAGAGAGAGGACAAGAAAGGAAGAGGGGAAAGGGGAAGCTAAATGAAGGAAAGAAATCCTAGGAAGCTGGAATTTGAGAAAAGATGGGAGGCTGAGTGTAAGGAAAGTGAAAGAGAAAGCAAAGGAAAAAACACCAGATGTGCAGCCTGGACCAGAGTGAAACCCTACCTCGCAAAACCAAAAAACAAAAACAAAAACAAAAACAAACAAACAACAAAAAAAAAAAACACCAGGTGTGATCTCAACAGACAGAGACTGTTTGTTTAGTGAAGCACAGCCAGGAGCTACAGCTTTCCATTGGGATGGAGACTGAAGCACTGAACTAGGCTGGGGTTCAAGCTTATAAGGAGGATCCTAAGAAAAACAGACTGAACTAGGTACATGTCCAAGGGAAGTAGATAAGGAACTGTAGTTATTTGTGTCCTTGCTCAGAATAGGCTTTTTCAGAAAAAAAAAAAAAAAAAAAAAAAAAAGTCTAAGGGGGCTGGAGAGATGGCTTAGCTTAGTGGTTAAGGTGTTTGCCTGCAAAGCCAAAAGACCCAGTTCAATTCTCCAGCACCCACTGGAGATGCCCAAAGGGGTACATACATCTGGAGTTCATTTGCAGTGGCTGGATGCCCTGGCATGCCCATTCTCTCTCTCTGCCTCTTTCTCTTTCTTTCAAAAAAAAAAAAAAAAAAAAAAAGTCTAAGGGAGAGAGTGTCCCAGATGTGTTCCTTCAAGGTCTTCTGAGCTAAGGGAAGTACATCAGTCTGGAGAGTTGTCAGGCCTGTCTGGAAATGACTGCCTCAGATGTTTCTTCAAGGCCTTCTAGTCTTAGGGACAGTTATTAACCCGTTAGTTCCCTCTGGTTTCCAGGGAGAGTCATTAACCCCTTCACTGAGAAAGAACAGAGTGAATAGAGATGTTAGTGTAGTGGGTTCGGCTTGCAAAGCTTGCATAGTGATCTACATCTTGTGAGATCATTTTCCAAGGTCCAATATAATTTCTATTAAAAAGGTAGAGCTTTAACTTTTTTCCTTTCATAGTTAAACCCAATGTTTGAGTCAAGTCAATGCCAATGATTCAAGCAAGCCTAACCACACAGAGTTTAAAAGTATGTCTGAGTGTGATTCATTTCTAATTATAGCAGAATATAAAAGCAAAATTAATTAAGCTCTACTTCAGTTTCTCCTTGAATTCTGGATGAATACCAAAACGTGAAGTGCTACCACTTTCACTTTTAGAGGCCTCAAAGTCATCTTTCAACAATTAATTAAATCTGGTTAAAAATCACCTTTCCAGAATTTATTATATATGGTTAAAATTACATACGAAACAGAATGAACCACCTACTTAAAGGTAAAATGTAAAACAATAAAAGTTTTTAAAATGAAAACATCTTTAGGGTCAAGGGTTTTGCAAACAGTTCATTATTAATGACATAAAAAGCAAGTCAATGAAAGGAAAAATGAGTTAGACCTCATCAAGTTTAAATTTGTTTGGCTCTGCAAAAGAAAGAATAAAAGCAAGCTGTATAAAGATGGATAAAATATTTTTAAAACATATGTTTATTTAACAGTAAGTAGAATACATAAGAAGGTAAACCTCCACAATAAAAGAACAAAATATATACATAGCAAATAAATATATGAAAAGACAGCTAAACTTTATTTTCCTTTAAGAAACACGGGTAAAGACCACAATGATGTCACACTCTTATTAAAATGTTAAAAAAATGATAGCACTAAATATTGGCAAATACTTAGAGAAACTGCATCACTCATACCCTGCTGGGAGGACTGTAAAAGAGTGCAGTTAGCTTGGAAAAGATTGTTTTTTTCAGTTCCATGTAAAGTATGAGTATTTATTTCAGGTTTTAGATCCCAATGGATTTCAAAAAAACAAAATCTGTTTTCTCTCAGAGTAGCTGAGGCCTCCATGTTAAGACAATTTCATGGACACAGATCACAGATGCGCATTTCATCAGGCTTAGCAAGAAGTCCAATCCCTGGTGCCCACCGTGTCCCTCAGCCTTAGAAAGGGACAGACACAAATTGACTGTCATAGGCTGAACAATGCACATACACTAATATAAATGAGCAGCTAAACCTTGGCAAATTCGCTTTTTTAAAAGTCTGTTTTGTGGGGTTTTTACCCCCTCCCCCATTTTCCTTTGCTACCCAGTATATGCAGCACTTGTGAACTCCCATTGGGTTCCCAGCTTTAAACACATTAAGTGTCTTAGACTAAATAAATCTTCAGGAATCTAAAAACAGATAAAGGTGTTTCACTGTGAGCATTTTCTAGAGATGAAGTGAGGTGGGAGTTTGGGTGGTGGTGGGCTTTTGTTTTGTTTTGTTTTGCTTTTTTGTCGTTTGTTTTTTCCAAAAGAATCAATACAGTGATGGAAGGGTAACAAATGCAAGAATTCAGACATTCTGTGGAGGGTTGGTTACTTTCCATTAAGGGAGTAAACTGAGATCCGCAAGGGGCGTCAGCAGGAGCTGTTTGTTTTCCCCACCCCCGTGAATGAGTTTTTGCTGAGAGGCGCTGCTAGATCCCTACTTGCTCCCCTCCCTTTGGCCTGAGACTGCAGTGCAGTGCAGTGCACTGAAGGAACAGTCACGACTCTTCATTCCCAGAATCATCATCATCATCATAGCAATCAGCACCCTTCTCCTCATCTTCATTATCAATGTCGTCGTCGTACAAGTGGTCATAAAGAAAATCTGAGCTTCTGAGCTGTTGTCATTGGAAGGCACTTTAGTTTTTTTTTTTTAATTTATAAATTGAAGTTTATTGAACTTTATATATGTAGAGAGAGAGAAGAGAGAAAGAGAGATGAGTGTACACATATAGTGGGTTTGTACAGAAAATATGTATAAACAATTTAGTAACATTAAGCTTTCCTAACACCACAGTCAATTGAGGATCTTGGAAAATATTCCACCAGAGTTGTGGAAACCTTCACTCCATCTTTTTCTGCTTCAGCCTTAGTGGCTGAAACCTGTTTCCTAGTGATTTCAGCATATTCTTTATTTGTTTCTTTACTGTCCCTCCATTTCCTGAACATAACTGAAGCATCCACATTGGCTGGGAAGAAGGTGCTGGGCTCATTAATTAGTGAGATTACGCTTAACAGGATAGTCCCCACATTCTGAGTAGGGTTCCACCTTTCAGAGGGCAGTTCTCCACTCTGTGGGTCATCTACAGGCGGATGAAGAGTTGAAATGCATACATCCCCATTCTCATAAATGTTGGGGTGCTACATTTTGGTCAAGAATCTGAAGGTAGGTGGAGAATATGGGTAGTCAATGGGAAATGTAATATGTGCCTTGAAGGAGCCGCCTTCGTAGACGGTATTGGGGGTCCGAAGATGGTCACCTCCTAGTTGTAGAGATCGGACTCATCCACCAGGTGATCCGGACGCCCTCCACCGGTTCCTCCTGCAGGGATTTCATTTCGAGCATCGGGCCTTTTGCGACCTGGTCATCTGCTGCTGGGCCATCGCGGCGGCCGTGTGGGGCCTGGGCCACAGTCCTTGCGCACCCCCAGGATCAGGCCCCTCCCCTCCTCCGCTCGCCCTCGGGCCAGGCTGGACCAGGCCCGGGTCTTCACACCTCCGCCCTCCTCACCCACTGGCGGTGGGAGGGCGCTGGAGGGAGTTCGGGGAAGTCGCTCTGGGCCTTGGACCTCCCCCCAGGGGGGCATCTTTTTGGTGGGGTTGGGGGAGAGCGGAAAAGATTTTTTTTTTAAAAAGACCAAACAGGGCTAGCTAGATGGCTTAGAGGTTAAAGGCACCTGCTTACAAAACCTGTTAGCCTGGTTGCTTACAAAAACTGTCAGCCCAGGTTCAATTTCCCCAGCCACCCATGCAAAGCAGTGCCAGGAGGTCCTGATGTGCCCACAGTCTCTCTCTCTCAAGTAAATTTTTTTTAAAGACCAAACATGGGATGGTCATATGGCTCAGTAACTGTTCTGCTGGGTGTTTATTTTTAAAAAAAATGTCTTAGATTCATACCAAAACACCAGGATCTAGTATTTATAGCCCAAATAGGGAATGACCCTGGTAAACTTCTGCAGGGTGAAGGCTGATCACCTATGCCATGAATGCCCCTCAGCAATGAAACAGAATGACTTACAAATATATATAATTTCAGGTAATTATACTGAATGAGAAAAGGGAATCCTACATGTTTCTATACTGCATGTGCTTATATAATATTCTCAGATTAGAAAAACTGTATAAATGGAGAACGGATCAGTAGTTGCCAGAAACTGGGGAGAGTGAAGGTGAGAGGAAGGGTTGTGTGACTAGAAAAATGGACACACAGGGGCTTTTCATAGTGAGGGAATGTTCTATATCTTGAGTGTGGTGTGTCAGGTTATATGAGTCCACACTTGGCACTGCAACTGCACAAGACCAGGTACACGCAGACACAAACAAGTAAACTCACATGAGGTAGTGTCTCGATGAAAGAATGGATGTTGGCAGCTTTGGCTGCGCTCACGATCTCATCCTGGGACACGACCCTGCTGTTGTCTCCATAGGCAATGTTCTCGCCGATGCTGCAGTCAAACAGGATGGGCTCCTGGGACACGATGCCCAGGTGCGCTCGGAGCCACTGCACATTCAGGTGCTTTGCTTCCTGACCATCTATGAGCTGAAGAATAGAAGACCACAAACTGAGTCTTTTAAAAGGGGGGGAAAATGGCAATAGGAAGTGACTAAATTATAAAAGCAGAGGTGTCTGACCTTTTGGCTTCTTTGGGCCATATTGATGAAGAGAAACTGTCTTGAGACACACATTAAATATGCAAACATGAAAGTTGGCAAGCAAAAGATAGTCTCTGCATATTTTTTTTATATCAGCCAGTACAGATAGACCAAAAAAAAAAAAAAAAAAGGATGTGATCCTAATTCTGTGGCATTCTGTTTGGAGAGTGCTTTAAAATCATTGAGCAGATGACAAATGGATGATCACTAATAAAGAAAATGAACATATGTAAGCAATGAAACCTCAATGACTCATTTATTTATTTATTATTAGAAAGAGAGAGAAACTGGGCATGCCAGGGCCTCTGGCCACTGCAAATGAACTCTAGACACATGCACCACCATAAGCATCTGGCTTATGTGGGATCTGAGGAATTGAAGCTGGGTCCTTAGGCTTTGCAGGCAAGCGTCTTAACCACTAAGCCATCTCTCCAGCCCCTCACTGACATTTTTGATATTTTTATTTTAAAGGCACCAGAAAACAAGTGGGTGTCTGGAAAGATAGCTCAACCATTAAGACCACTCACTGTGCAAGCATGATAGCCTGAGGCCACCAGAGTTTGATTCCCTAGCATTCATGTAAACAGCTGTGTATGGTCATGCAAATCTATAACTCCATTCCTGGGAGGGGAGCAGAGACCAAAGAATCACTGGGGTTCACTGACCAAAAAAAAAAATGGTGAAAACAGCAGCTAGCTCTAGGCTGAGTGAGAGACTCTGACTTAATGAAATAGGTGGATGAGTGAAAAAAGGATGGCACCTGATGTACTATTCTGGCCTTTGCACTTGTGTTTTCATCTGCACACATACACATGAATATACTACACTCACATCATATTACACACCACACCACACATAATCTACATTGTGGTAGTTTGAATATATGTCCCCCAATATATTCAGTGTTTTACTACTTATAGTTTGCATCTAAAATCACCTTCCTAGAGGCAATGTCATTGGGGGCTGGTCTTAAGGTGTTAGTGGTGGGTTTGAGATTCCATTGTAAAGATATGCAAATGTGCCTAGCAGGAGTTCCTGAAGTGTGCTGTGTGACTTTTTGGCTATAGTTTTGCTCTGTGTGCTGTGGTGGCTGGTTGGCTTTTGCTCTCTCTGCTCGGCCTTGTGAAGAGCAGGCTGCTTCTCCTGACTTTATGGAACTTCCCCTGGATCTGTAAGCTTCAATAAATAATATCCCTTCCTCCATAACTGTGCCTGGTCTGGAAGTTCATCTCAGCGAACCTGAAGCTGTCTGCTACAGTAAAGTGGTACTGAGGAGTGTGGGGTGAGATGAACCTGACTGTGTGGATATTCGTCTTTTGGAACTTTTTTTTGGAGGAATGGGCATGGACTTGGTGCTTGCAACTGAAGATGCCTTCTGGAGTGGTAAGCCAAGTTTTATGGACTATTCTGATGAGAGTTTGAGAATGCTAAGTGCAGACACTATTGAACTTCGAGGCTTGGCTTATGAGCTTTCTAAGGGGAAGGAAAGAAGGCAGAGGACTTTGTTGGAACTGGGCTACTGGCATAAGGGATGGCTACGTTCCGCTATCCAGGCCCAGAGTGTTTGATCAAGGTTAAATTTGTAATGGACTGATGTGCTTGGCTAAAGATATCAGACTGAGATTTTAAGATTTTAAGCTGGAAAACTTGAAGCAAGTTAAAAGTAGAGGCATTGAGACTGGTTTAGCTGCTATTGTCAATCACATTAGCAATCTTAAGGAAGGTGGAAGGAAGGTGGCCTGACGACTGATTTACATTAAAACAATGGAGAGGATGCCTGAGGAATGACTGTTAAAAATGCAAATTCTTGGAAAGAGCTGACTGGAGAAGGAACCTGCTTTTCATGGCTGTGGTTTATTTCATCCCTGGATTAAGAATATGGCTGTGTCCTGCACACCTGGTATTAGTTTTGGAAGCATGAAAAATGCATGGAGTGGTCATGAGTTGCACACGGTTCCAGGAGCCGCTGTTGAGATGCAGCATGAAGGCAGGGCATGAAGTCCCTGAGGAATAGGCTGGAAGATCCTTTTGGAAGATGGACCATGGTTGGCATGGAGACCTGAAGATGTTTTGGATATACCAGGACTGTGCAAAAGGGCTACCATGGAGTGCAGTGTTGGCATGGGATGAAAGTTTTCCCTGGCGACTCTGCCCAGCTGGAGGGGTGGAATTGGAAAACCTGGAGACTGTTAGTCTCTGGTTATATTGAACTACATACATACACATGCAAAAAAGTCATGAGTGTAATATTTGACATTGAATTTGAGAAGTTAATGCATCAACATCTGGTTTGATGGAAATAGCTGTGGTTCTCACTGAGTTCTCAAGATGCTCATCAGGCACTTTGGTTCTAATTTTACTAGTGAACTGCATTCTGGAAAGCAGTTGCTCACAAATGTGAGTGCTACCAAAAACTGATGACACAAATAAGGCATGATTAAAGCAAGGGATGTATGTCTCTGGGAGACAGGATCTATACAAGTCTAGAGAAGAGACATAAGGATATTTTTCTTTAAGTTGAATGTCAGATTGTTGCTCTATGCATTCCATTTGAAAATTGGCAGGTAACATATTTATATCTCCTGAAATTTAAGTTACAAATATACTAAAATATTTATTTCCCAAGAAATCATGCAACCAGTCTTCAAATTCTTATACCAAATTGAAAAGCAAGGTTACATGTTCTTCATTTTATTTTCTTTATTAGTGATGTCACTCGTCACAAATGATGTTTAGCTATCATGTTGAAATGCATAAAATGCCTTAATTTGAAGTTGCCATAATTTCAGTTTCATTTGTGATGCTGTAATGATTTGAAATGTATCGATAAGTTGGTTTTTTACCCTCCTCACTTATGTGAGCTGTTAAATCCAGGTAAAATGCTAATTTTTTAAGTCAGTTTTCATTGTCAAGTTCTGTCACAAATTTTGTTCTTTATGCCATAAATAATAACCTGTCACAAATCATAATTTTCAACATTTGGCCTTGAGTTATCCCTGTTTCTTCTGAAAAGTAAATGATGTTGCTGTAGTCAGCATGAACACTTTTAAGGAATTCTCGGGATTGGTGATGATCCCTTAGCCCTTATGAAATTCAGTATTGTTAATCTGCATGACAACATCAATTTTTTATGATTTTGCACTTAAATTTTCTTGATGTACTATGCAAAAATAATTAAATGTGAGGTTGAGGTAGCAACAGCATCATCTTGTATTAATTTTAAAAGTTCCTCTTTTTTTACCTACCCTCCCCAAGGTACCATCAGTGACTGTATCAGACACATTTACAATGGACAAAGAAGTTGCTTAATATATTTTTTACTGCTTCTTATAAATCTCTTTATTTAGCTGTGTCTTTTAATGGCACTAAAAAATCCATTTCTTTGAGTGGTAGCATATTTGCTGCAAATACCTCTAATACAAATTACAAGTTGAGCTGTGTTTGTAGCGTCTGTGCTGTCACCCATCACGAAAGAATGAAACAAAATTAGAAGCTCTCCTGATTTTTCCAATTTCTTCAGTTCATTGACTGTAGTCTTGTCAGACAAATTGATTTCAACAGTACCTTCCCTCTGCTGCATAGTATATCTGCCATGCTTTTCATACGTTGCTTAATAAACTCACCATCAGTAAATGGTTTTGATTTTTTTTGCTGTTAACTATGCTACCATGTAACTCACTTTTACAATAGCATCTGAGTTGTAACTTAAAAAAAATCTTGTTGAAAAGAGACCTTTT
Source organism: Orientallactaga sibirica (assembly GCA_036365145.1). Lineage (NCBI taxonomy): Eukaryota > Metazoa > Chordata > Mammalia > Rodentia > Dipodidae > Orientallactaga > Orientallactaga sibirica. The sequence continues at coordinate 515,704 of JAEOAD010000418.1, forward strand.
TTGCAGTTTTACATAGAATGACTTTTCAATTTTTAAAAAACTTGCACAAAATTCCCAACATATGAACAGAGTGCCTTACTATTTACTTTGACAAGAAAGTCATCTTTCCACTTTTCATTTAGCAATATTCCTTCACCTCTAATTTTTCTTCCCCCTACCTTTTTTGAGGTACGGTCTTACTCTAGCCAAGGCTGACCTGGAATTCATCTGTAGTCCCAATCTAGTCTCAAATTTACAGCAATCCTCCTACCTCTGCTCCCAAATTGTGTGATTAAAGGCATGCATTACCACACCTGGCTGACAATTTTTTCTTTTGAGGAGTCCTATTTCTATCAAACATTGCCGAAGTCATATTGTGATTAAAGAAATAGTAATAAAGGACTATATCTACTCTCATGAAAATTAATTGACAACAAATATAAAGTAAGGTTTCCGCCCTTCTACATCTCAGCTGTCAAAGCAGCACGAAGAAAAGGGCTGATTATAAGGCACAGTGGGTGATGCATGAGGTGAGGCCAGGTGTGGCAAGACCCTTAATAATCATATAAGAATATTTACCTGTCTTCTAAGTAACATTAGATGCCTATCATTAGCAGTGGTAGGTTAAAACATGGACAATCATTGCTTCCCCACAAGCCCAGCTAGTGTCTGTGGTGCCAGTTCATCAGTGTGCATTGGAAGATAACACACTGGAAGCCACATACCTCCTTAAAACTGAAGCCATGCGTGTGTACAAGTAGTGAGAGCACATATTGTTTATTTTGAGTGACAGTAGGAGTGACATGATGTCATCTACAAAGATCACACTTGAGAACTGTGCAGTTGAGTACCAAAAATATCACAGAATTTGTGATATTTAAATACTTATGATTTTGTGTTGAGCCTCATTCATAGGTATCCTGGGCACAGGTTGTACATCCCTGGTCTAGAAGATTATTGTAATGTGCATCAGAAGTTAGGGAACACTGTGCCTCACGCCTCTAAGATCAACATGACTTGGAAGACATTTTTAATAACAAATAGGTTATCCTTATCTTGGTCTAGATGGTAAAATCATAGCAAACCTGGATTTGTCTTTCAACACTTTTTGTCCCTATCTGCATGTGTTAGGCATTCATGTCAATCTCTTGCTTTAGAAAGTGTATATCAAATTCTCACACTTAGATCTGCTGTCCTCACTTCAACTTGACTTTATTCCCTCCTTCTCTAGGCACACCAGGGGGAAAAAGGCTGATTCTGCAGGTTTTTTTAATTGCTTTTTTTCTTTTAAAGCTACTAGCTCTAAACTTCTCTCACTGTGGTTGATTGTATAATTGGAAGTAGTTTACCATGTCACAGGTCATAGATTCTGTGCCCAGGAATTGCAGGTACAGGTTACAGAGACATATCTTCTCTGAAGAAAGATAGCTAGATGCCAGAAATCTATGATTAAAGCCAAAGAAATCTGGAGGTTGAGGGTTTCAGAGAGCCCTGGATTCAGGATTAGATAGATAAGGGGAAGCAGAAGGCCTGTCCTGGAAGTTTGTCTTTATCAAAGAACTGCCAGCCTTCAACTTCTAGGAAAAATAAAGAAACCTTTGAAAGAATGATTTTTGTTGGTGGTTGCATTCTGGTTTTGATTTCTGCATGTGTGGCGGGGTCATACTCATTGCTGCCTTCATAAGCTAGTGAGGTTTTGTTTTGCCCAGGCTGGCCCAAAAGGCCCATAAGGATGTTGGAAGTCAACCATAGGATGCAGTATTTCCTGAGCTAGACTACATTTTAGATGTCTGTCTTATTGTCTCCATACAGTTGTCTGACATGGGTGTCAGTTTGGACATGGTCATTACATCAAACAGAATTATAGGCATCCACTTGTCAAATGGTTTCTGTTAAGACAATATTGGTTTGGTCACATAAAATAAAAACCTTAAGTCAATTTACATAGAAAGTGTGCTCACCACTCTTCCGGCCATGGGGTCATAGAACCTCTCAAAGAGCTGGACCACTGTGCTCTTCCCGCAGCCACTGCTGCCCACCAGGGCCAGCGTCTGACCCTTCTTCACTTCCAGACTCAGCCCCTGAAGCACTGGCACGTTTGGCCGAGTGGGATAGTTGAACATGACTTCATTAAATGTCACACTTCCTTCAAACTTATCCTAAAATTGTTTATAATATTTTTATTATGATTATTAAAATTAGAAGTATTATTTCAAGGAAACTTTACCAAAAACTCTAGTAAGGAAATATGAGATGCATACTTAGTGTAGTGCTGGCATCAGTTAGAATTGAGAGCAAGTTATAAGTATATGAAATAAATATTATGGAATTATAGGCTAGATACAAAGTTATTAACCAAATATGTATTATCTAAACTCAAATTCTGGTTTCTGTAAGATAAACATTTAGCTTCCCCAACTGCTGAGCCTCAGTCAAGCCAGTGACCAAGGGCTCAATGGCTTAGCACATGGAAGAGCAGTCTGTAATCACAGTGCACAGCAGCTTCTTTCTCTCTGTCTCTCTCTTCATCTCACCCACTGAGAATACTAAATACCTGTGAAATGCCCTTTACCTCCACTGCTTTTTGGGCATCAAAATGTGCAGCAGCTTATAACATACAAATAACACTGTGGTCTTTTATCTTTGTAGATAAATAGAACACAGGATTATTGCTCTCATTGTGAATAAAACCTCTTCTTATCAAGCATAACTCAGCCATTGTGATGAAGACCAAACTGCTAACTGCATCAGAATGACTAAGCAGCATGCATGTTCTTTCATATTGTCAAAATTATTCAGTTTTAGTATATGTTTTTTTCCTTGCTTTAAATTGGGTTAAAATAATGAAGTGCCAAGTATGTTGGTCAGATATCAGCCATATAAATATTACAAAATAACTTAAGTATGTGTCTGTGTAATCACCACCAATCATATTACAATCTAGCATAGAGAAAATCTTTAGGAAAAAACTTAAAACATTCATTAGGCAGAAGAAAACTTACAGGCCATAAACCCTCTACTGTAGCTGTCAATCAAAGGTTGTCTCTCAAACAAGCTGAACAAGTGGGCTGCAGACAGCTTGGCTTTAGTGTAGTCTGAGCAAAGGGAACTAGCGTGCCCTAGAGCCACTGCAGAAAAAACAATCGCTGAAAACACCCTGGAGGGATTAAAAGGAGCTCATGTAATTAGCTTCATAATGTTTGAAGTCCAAAGACAAACTGCTTACTCCCTTAATTACCATTTTCCCAAACCCACACACATTGCCATGAAATTCCAGGAACAAAAGAATAGAGAAGCAATATCCACTGCCTCAGGGTTTTGTTTGTTTTCTTTTTTCCTTCTACAGCCTCCACAGGACTGGAACTCTGATACTACTACAAGAAAACATTAGGAAAACAACTCAAGATATTTATATAGGCAGTGATTTTCAAGATAGGAGATAGGACCCCCCCCCCCAATGCCTGGGCAAAAAAAAAAAAAAAAAAAAAAAAAAAAAAAAGAGGGATAGTATCAATCTTGCACTCCAAAAAGGGACCGGAACAGGAAAAAAATACTTGCCAAATGTTCATCTAATGCAACTGTTCACCTGTCAGAGACTTAACATCCATAATATTTGAAGAACTAACAGGGCATTAAAATATAACTCATCTAATATAAAAGTAGACAAATGACTGCTCTATTAGCTTCTGTATACTTGCTTGCTTCAAAGGGAAATGTAACTAATATGCTTCAGCAATTTATGCGACCGCTTGCATACGCAGGACAGACATTTCTTTGTACAAACAACCTGTGAGGACGTGACTTTCTGCACGGGCTGGAAAGTTACAAAGTTTGCAGTTAACCCATGCACAGAAAAGAAAAAAACAATGTAACCTACAGAGAATGAAAAAGTCCTTATCTTATGATTCTGCAGCTGGGGCTTCATCCTGCTAAAACACCCTGTGTCCTTGGGGCTGAAACAGAGCCCTGTTCCAGGAACTAAAGTTAACAGATAACTCTGGTCCCTGATAGCGCCTCACCACCTGGAGGCATCAACCTTATCTGAAAAGCCCCTAAGCTACAACATATTTGTGGTATTCCTCATACATATGGTTTTGTCCTATAAAAGCTCTGCCTAATTGCCCTCGAGGCTTCACCCTCCTGTGGAAGCCCCGGTGCACCGGCATCATTAAACCTCCTGCTGCTTGCATTGAGTGTTCTCCGTGTGAGTGTTCTCGGTCTGGTCGACTATCCCCTCGGGGCCCAATAGGGGTCCCTACATTTGGGGCTCGTCCGGGATTTCGACAAGACCCCAGACCTCTCATCGGACTCCTCAGAGGTAAAAGGCGCCTCCTGTTATGTCTGTAATTGTCCCGTCTATTGTCTCTGATTCTGTCTGGTTTTGAGAATTCTCAATCTGGGTGCCTTGTCTGAGGGTATGGCAGGTCGAGGCTGACGGGCCTGAGGACCGCCACCCAAGCAATCTGGAGGACGCTCTTGATTGCCCGGAGGAGACAGATCCATTTTCTGTCTCCTATCTGAAGAACTCCGACCGAGTTCTTATCTGTAGTGAGAGGCACCATCTGGGTCTCGCCCTCTGCCATCTGTCTTTTGTTTTTGCTCAGGCGGAGTGCAGGCCAACTCAGTCTTTTTGTTCTCTGTGTTTTCCTGTTTATTTTGTTCTTCTATTTTTCCTATTCACCTCCCAATATGGGACAGACTGTTTCTACCCCTTTGGACTTGACTTTGGCACACTGGACTGACGTTAAGACGAGAGCTCATAATTTATCAGTAGAAATTAAAAAAAAAAAAAGTGGCGGACTTTATGTCAGGGAGAATGGAATTTATTTAATGTAGGATGGCCTCAGGAAGAAACTTTTGATATAAGTGTTATCCAAGCTGTTAAGAAAATTATTTTGCAGGAACCCGGAGGCCACCCAGATCAACTGCCCTACATCTACACGTGGCAAGACTTAGTCCAGGATCCTCCCCCCTGGCTAAAGCCATGGACCCCTAAAAAAAACTTACTAACAAGGATTCCTTGGGATCCGCCACAGTTCTCGCAGGATCAAAAGAAAAAGAAGATCTACCCGACACCCAGACGGACTTGCTCCTGTCAGACACCCCGCCGCCTTACCCGCCATCCTCGCCCCTACAGCTCCACCTAACCCCTTACCCAGGGAGCACAGGGGGGCCAGCGCGGGGACTAGAAGCAGGCGGGCTCAAACTCCAGAGACCACAGTCACCCTGCCCCTCCGGGCTATAGGTCCTCCCCTCCCCAGGACCAGGAGATGATCCAAACCACCGACCCTTACCACCGCTTCAATACTGGCCTTTCTCTTCCGCAGATTTGTATAATTGGAAGGCTAATCACCCCCTTTTTCAGAGGACCCTCTAAATTAACCGCCTCATGGAATCTCTAGTTTTTCTCACCAGCCCACTTGGGATGATTGTCAGCAGCTACTCCAAACCCTCTTTACAACAGAGGAAAGGGAACGTATCTTGTTGGAAGCCAGGAAAATGTTCCTGGGGATGACGGACGTCCCACACAGCTCCAGAACGTGATAGATGATGGGTTCCTTTGACTCGACCCAACTGGGATTTCAACACTCCTGAAGGTAGGGAACATCTCCGTGTTTATCGCCAGGCTCTAGTGGCTGGTCTCCGGGAGCTGCAAGGCGCCCCACTAATTTGGCCAAGGTAAGAGAGATCATCCAGGGACCTGATGAACTGCCCTCTGTTTTCCTAGAGCGCCTCATGGAGGCCTACCGCAGATATACACCATTTGATCCAACCGCTGGAGGAACAGAGAGTGTCAGTTCTGATGAGTTTTGTTGATCAGTCAGCACCAGATATCAGAAAGAAATTACAGAGGTTAGACGGCTTAAGTAGGTATACGCTGTCAGATTTAGTTAAGGAGGCTGAAAAGGTTTATAATAAAAGAGAAACAGAGGAAGAAAGGGAACAGAGAAGAGTGAAGGAACAGGAGGAAAGGGACCACAGACGAGATAAGAGACATGAGAAAAATATGACTAAAATTCTGGCCGCTGTAATTCAGGACAGGAAGAACCTAGACAAAAAAAAGCGTAGAGATCCTAGGCAGGAACAAAACCAGGGCAACAGACGGCAATTAGACAAGGACCAATGTGCCTATTGCAAGGAGAAGGGACACTGGATAAAGGACTGCCCTAAAAGGAGACCAAAAGAAATCTTAACTTTGGAGGAAGACGACGAATAGGGGGAACTCACTCAGAAATTAGGACCTTGGAAAAAGCCAGTAGCCTATTTATCCAAGAAGTTGGATCCTGTGGCCGCTAGATGGCCCCCTTGCCTCAAGATTATTGTAGCTATAGCGCTGCTTCTAAAGAATGCAGACAAATTGACTTTGGGACAGACTGTCACTATCATAACATCACATGCACTGGAGAGCGTCATCTGCCAACCTCCAGACCGCTGGCTCTCAAATGCCAGGATCACCCACTATCAGAGTCTCCTCCTTAACTCAGACCGGTTAAGTTTGCTCCCCGCCCAGCTGAATCCCGCTACCCTCTGGCCGGATACGGATCCTCCGTGTTACACAACTGTGGGGAAGTCCTGGCTGAGGTCACCGGAATCAGACCCGACCTCATGGACCAGCCCCTACCAGATGCGCAGATGACCTGGTTTACAGACGGTAGCAGCTACCTCCTTGAAGGTAAGAGGATGGCGGGGGCAGCTATTGTGGATGGGAGCAGGGTGATCTGGGCTAACAAACTGCCAGAAGGAACGTCCGCCCAAAAGGCTGAACTAATTGCCTTAACCCAGGCTTTAAACATGACAGAAGGAAAAAGGGCTACAATATATACAGACAGCCGGTATGCTTTTGCCACTGCGCATGTACATGGTGCCATCTACCGGCAGAGAAAATTATTAACGTCTGCAGAAAAAAATCAAAAACAAAAAGGAAATTATAGATTTAATCGATGCTTTGCATCGGCCGCCAAACTAGCTATAGTCCATTGCCCAGGACACTCAAAAAGGAGATTCCTCATAGCCCGGAAAAACAGAATGGCAGATGAGGAAGCCAAAAAGGCAGCTCAGGAAGCTTACCTGTTCCCTTTGATTGAGAAAGAAACTATTCTTGCTGAGCCATTGCCCTCAAGCTACACAGAACAGGACCTAAAAGGCTGCAAAAACATTTTAATACCAAAACACAGAAATGGAAAACTGAAACCGGGACTTCTTGTCACATATACACAGATTGACTCATTTTGGACCTAAGAAAATGATAAAACTTTCAAAAAGACTGATTATTACATAATTGGACTTAAGGATATGGCTGAGGAACTTGTAAAACAATGTGTACCCTGCCAAAAGGTAAATGCACAAACTGTCCCAACAGGCACAGGAACCCGATTCAGGGAGATCGCCTGGCTTGTTTTGGGAAACAGACTTTACTGAACTGAAACCAGCACAATATGGAAATAAATATCTTTTAGTCTTTATAGATACTTTTTCAGGATGGGTGAAAGCTTATCCCACTAAAAAGGAAACTGCAACCATGGTGACAAAAAAGCTCCTGGAAGAAATAATTCCCAGATATGGAATCCCACAGGTAATAGGCTCTGACAACGGTCCAGCCTTTGTTGCCCAGGTAAGTCAGGAGGTGGCCAGAATACTGGGGATTAATTAGAAATTACATTGTGCATATAGACCCCAGAGCTCAGGACAGGTAGAAAAAATAAATAAAACATTAAAAGAGACCATAACCAAATTGTCCGTGGAGACTGGCTGTAAAGACTGGACGATGCTCCTTCCCTAGGCCCTCTTCAGGGTCCACAATACCCCCTATAGATTCAACCTGACCCCCTTTTGAAATACTCTTTGAAGTTCCAACCCCACTCAGTACATTGCTGACTCAGAAGAGTCCAGATGTAATCTCTAACTCTGATTTAAATAGCAGGTTGCAGGCGCTGCACCTCCTCCAAAATGATTTGTGGCCTAAATTAAAAGAAGCTTATCAGCCTGCCAAGGACTCGACTCCACACTCGTACCAGCCCGGGGACTCAATCTACGTGAGGCGACATCGATCCACAAACCTCGAACCTCACTGGAAAAGACCCTTCACTGTGCTCCTGACGACACCAACGGCTGTGAAAGTGGACGGAATCACGGCCTGATCCACGCCTCCCACGCCAAACCAGCCCCTCACCTGACCCCTGCTGGCAACTGGAAAAGACTGATAACCCTCTCAAACTGCGCTCCATCGTGTCCCTGTTACTGTTTTAAATCATAATGGCTCACTATAAGGTTTGGTTAATGTTAATGTATATGTTACTACCCTACTCACTTTTAGCAGCCTCCCCCTACCAGCTCTATAATTATACATGGCAGATCATCAATCAGGCGGGTGATGTTGCTAGTTCCACTTCTCAGTTATCTCTATCTACCCCTTGGCCTACTCTGGAAGTGGACCTCTGTAAGTTAGCTCTGGGAGCAGACTTGGTCTGGGGCACTTCTGACCATTTCTTACCCCAGTCCCACCCTGTCAACACTAGAAGCACTACTTACCCTCACTGTTCTAGTAACTACAGCCGGGCCCTCTTAAACATGGTTCCCATCTATGTATGCCCCGGGACCCATAGAGATCGCTCCTGGGGCTCACGCTGTGGCTACTCCACAGATTATTTCTGTGCTTCCTGGAAATGTGAGACCACTGGTGACACTGATTGGAAGCCCTCCTCAAAATGAGACTATTGCATACTAATAAGCCTGCTGCCCAGACTAACTATCAGAGATTCAGATGATTTTCAGAGAATATGGAGTATTGGTCCAACTTCTCCTCGACTTAAGAGGGAACCAATCACCACTTTGACCTTAGCATTGGTAATAGGTTTAGGGGCAACGGAGCAGGAACGGGAATAGCTTCTCTGGTCTCTTCTAACCAGCACTACGCTACCCTAACTGCAGCAATAGATCGAGACTTACAAGAGTTACAATCAGGAATGAAAACTTAAAAGACTCAGTTTCCTCCTTATCTGAGGTAGTTCTACAAAATAAAAGAGGATTAGACTTGCTGTTTTTACAACAGGGAGAATTATGCGCAGCCTTAAAGGAAGAATGCTGCTTTTATGCAGACAAGACAGGTTTAGTTAAAGACAGTCTAAAACGGGTACGAGAAAGCCTAAAACATCAGAGAAAAGAGAGACAACAACGGCAGTCTTGGTACGAATCTTGGTTCTCTAGTTCCCCTTGGATGACTACTCTAATTTCTACTCTCCTGGGGCCTCTCTTAATATTGCTCTTACTTCTCACCGTTGGCCCATGCATCTTAAATAAGCTACTCACCTTTGTTAGAAAAAATTAGTACCGCACAGGTAATGGTACTAAGACAATGATATCAGCAATTGGCTGAGACAGAAGATAAACTGTAATTCCATGATTGGAATTATGACAAAGAAAAGGGGGAAATGAAAGGATAAAGAAAATATAACTAAACTGCTCTATTAGCTTCTGTATACTTGCTTGCTTCAAAGGGAAATGTAACTAATATGCTTCAGCAATTTATGCGACCGCTTGCATACGCAGGACAGACATTTCTTTGTACAAACAACTGTGAGGACGTGACTTTCTGCACGGGCTGGAAAGTTACAAAGTTTGCAGTTAACCCATGCACAGAAAAGAAAAAAACAATGTAACCCACAGAGAATGAAAAAGTCCTTATCTTATGATTCTGCAGCTGGGGCTTCATCCTGCTAAAACACCCTGTGTCCTTGGGGCTGAAACAGAGCCCCTGTTCCAGGAACTAAAGTTAACAGATAACTCTGGTCCCTGATAGCGCCTCACCACCTGGAGGCATCAACCTTATCTGAAAAAGCCCATAAGCTACAACATATTTGTGGTATTTCCCTCATACATATGGTTTTGTCCTATAAAAGCTCTGCCTCGACTATTGTCCCCCTCGATGGGCTTCACAATCCTCCTGTGGAAGCCCATTGGAAGTGCACCGGCATCATTAAACCTCCTGCTGCTTGCATTGAGTGTTCTCACTGCATGTGTTAGGCATTCATGTCAATCTCTTGCTTTAGAAAGTGTATATCAAAGTCTCACACTTAGATCTGCTGTCCTCACTTCAACTTGACTTTATTCCCTCCTTCCCTAGGCACACCAGGGGGAAAAAGGCTGATTCTGAAGGTTTTTTAAATTGCTTTTTTTCTTTTAAAGCTACTAGCTCTAAACTTCTCTCACTGTGGTTGATTGTATAATTGGAAGTAGTTTACCATGTCACAGGTCATAGATTCTGTGCCCAGGAATTGCAGGTACAGGTTACAGAGACATATCTTCTCTGAAGAAAGATAGCTAGATGCCAGAAATCTATGATTAAAGCCAAGTGCGAGAAATCTGGAGGTTGAGGGTCAAATTCAGAGAGCCCTGGATTCAGGATTAGATAGATAAGGGGAAGCAGAAGGCCTGTCCTGGAAGTCAATTTTGAATTCGGCAAGTCTGTGGTGCACTCTGGTCCCCCCGTCTCTTTATCTAAGAACTGCCAGCCTTCAACTTCTAGGAAAAATAAAGAGCTACAAAGAGAGTGCCTTTGAAAGAATGATTTTTGTTGGTGGTTGCATTCTGGTTTTGATTTCTGTAAAGTGTGCATGTGTGGCGGGGTCATGTACTCATTGCTGCCTTCATAAGCTAGTGAGGTTTTGTTTTGAAGGCCCAGGCTGGCCCAAAAGGCCCATAAGGATGTTGGAAGTCAACCATAGGATGCAGTATTTCCTGAGCTAGACTACATTTTAGATGTCTGTCTTATTGTCTCCATACAGTTGTCTGACATGGGTGTCAGTTTGGAGTTTAGAGAACATGGTCATTACATCAAACAGAATTATAGGCATCCACTTGTCAAATGGTTTCTGTTAAGACAATATTGGTTTGGCCACATAAAATAAAACTTTAAGTCAATTTACATAGAAAGTGTGCTCACCACTCTTCCGGCCAGGGGGTCATAGAACCTCTCAAGGAGCTGGACCACTGTGCTCTTCCCGCAGCCACTGCTGCCCACCAAGGCCAGCGTCTGACCCTTCTTCACTTCCAGACTCAGCCCCTGAAGCACTGGCACGTTTGGCCGAGTGGGATAGTTGAACATGACTTCATTAAATGTCACACTTCCTTCAAACTTATCCTAAAATTGTTTATAATATTTTTATTATGATTATTAAAATTGGAAGTATTATTTCAAGGAAACTTTACCAAAAACTCTAGTAAGGAAATATGAGATGCATACTTAGTGTAGTGCTGGCATCAGTTAGAATTGAGAGCAAGTTATAAGTATATGAAATAAATATTATGGAATTATAGGCTAGATACAAAGTTATTAACCAAATATGTATTATCTAAACTCAAATTCTGGTTTCTGTAAGATAAACATTTAGCTTCCCCAACTGCTGAGTCTCAGTCAAGCCAGTGACCAAGGGCTCAATGGCTTAGCACATGGAAGAGCAGTCTGTAATCACAGTGCACAGCAGCTTCTTTCTCTCTGACTCTCTCTTCATCTCACCCACTGAGAATACTAAATACCTGTGAAATGTCCTTTACCTCCACTGCTTTTTGGGCGTCAAAATGTGCAGCAGCTTATAACATACAAATAACACTGTGGTCTTTTATCTTTGTAGATAAATAGAACACAGGATTATTGCTCTCATTGTGAATAAAACCTCTTCTTATCAAGCATAACTCAGCCATTGTGATGAAGACCAAACTGCTAACTGCATCAGAATGACTAAGCAGTATGCATGTTCTTTCATATTGTCAAAATTATTCAGTTTTAGTATATGTTTTTTTCCTTGCTTTAAATTGGGTTAAAATAATGAAGTGCCAAGTATGTTGGTCAGATATCAGCCATATAAATATTACAAAATAACTTAAGTATGTGTCTGTGTAATCACCACCAATCATATTACAATCTAGCATAGAGAAAATCTTTAGGAAAAAACTTAAAACATTCATTAGGCAGAAGAAAACTTACAGGCCATAAACCCTCTCTACTGTAGCTGTCAATCAAAGGTTGTCTCTCAAACAAGCTGAACAAGTGGGCTGCAGACAGCTTGGCTTTAGTGTAGTCTGGAGCAAAGGAACTAGCGTGCCCTAGAGCCACTGCACCGAAAACAATCGCTGAAAACACCCTGGAGGGATTAAAAAGGAGCTCATGTAATTAGCTTCATAATGTTTGGAAGTCCAAAGACAAACTGCTTACTCCCTTAATTACCATTTTCCCAAACCCACACACATTGCCATGAAATTCCAGGAACAAAAGAATAGAGAAGCAATATCCACTGCCTCAGGGTTTTGTTTTCTTCTTTTTCCTTCTACAGCCTCCACAGGACTGGAACTCTGATACTACTACAAGAAAACATTAGGAAAACAACTCAAGATATTTATATAGGCAGTGATTTTCAAGATAGGAGATAGGACCCCCCCCCAATGCCCAAGAAATGCAAGCAAAAAAAAAAAAAAAAAAAAAAAAAAAAGGGATAGTATCAATCTAAAAAACTTCTGCACTCCAAAAGGGACAATCGACAGTAAAGTAATAGCCTATGGAACAGGAAAAAATGCTTGCCAAATGTTCATCTAATAGGGGCGAAAATATTTGCCAACTGTTCACCTGTCAGAGACTTAACATCCATAATATTTGAAGAACTAACAGGGCATTAAAATATAACTCATCTAATATAAAAGTAGACAAATGATCCAAAGAGATGATACTTTTTGTTTGTTTGTTTGAGGTAGGGTTTCACCCTAGCCCAGACTGACCTGGAATTCATTATGTAGCCTCAAGATGGCCTTGAACTCACAGTGATCCTCCTACATCTGTCTCCCAAGTGCTGGGATTAAAGGCATGGGCCACAACGCCTGACTAAGAGATACTTTTTAAAAGAACTACAAATGGGGCTGGAGAGATGGCTTAGCAGTTAAGTGCTTGCCTGTGAAGCCTAAGGACCTTGGTTTGAGGCTTGATTCCCCAGTACCCAAGTAAGCCAGATGCACAAGGAGGCGCATGCATCTGGAGTTCATTTGCAGTGGCTGGAGGCCCAGGTGCACCATTCATTCTCTCTCTCTCCATGCTGATTTCTGTATCTCTCTTTCAAATAAATGAATAAAAATAAAAATTAAAAAAATACAAATGACATCTGGTTTTTGATAGGGTTTGGCTAATAGAAGGCCTGAGCAGGTTCTAGGTTCTGGGAGGGCTACTTTTTTTTTTTTTTTTTTTTTTTCGAGGGTGTGGTCTCACTCTGGTCCAGGCTGACCTGGAATTCACTATGTAGTCTCAGTCTCAGGGTGGCCTCGAACTCATGGTGATCCTCCTACCTCTGCCTCCTGAGTGCTGGGATTAAAGGCGAGCGCCACCACGCCCAGCCATTTTTTTTTTCTGGTCCTTTCTTGTCAGATTGCTTACCTTATTACACACCTTCTACCAAGACCGCAGAAGGGCTCTCACAGTCCTCCTCTTCCTTTCCTGTAGCCTCAGTTCCTAGCTGGGTACTACCAAGGTTTTACCCACCTCCCAGGGCACTTTTTACCTTAACACTTCCCAAGCCTTTGTCAACAGACCCTTTAGCAAACTCTTTATTACATCATTTGTGATGACTTTTATTTCTTGCTGAGACCTTGACTGATACAAATATTATGTATACATTTTTATGCTATTTTAATTTTGGATGGAAACAAAAGAATGGATCCTAAACTGTTGCCTTGACCTCATTTCAGAAAAAAAGTTTATTTACCTTTTCTTTAAAATTATCCCACCAGAGCAGAAATATTGAGATGACCCTAGAAGTAGTAGCTTCTGCTTTGTGGATCAGCCAATTCTTATATATCAGAGATTAAGAGTTGGGCTGGGGAGATGGCTTAGCAGTTTAAAATGCTCATTTGCAAGCCCACCCACTGGAGTTTGATTCTCCTTCGTGCCCAGGTAAAGTCAGATGCAATGGTAGAACCTGAGTTTGTAATCCTAATGCATCTGTGGAATGGGAGGCTGAACCAGGAGAATCCTGAAGCTTGTCATTAGCAGCAGGAGACACCCTGTCTCAAAAGAAGGTGGAAGTAGAGGAGAAACACCTGAAGGTTGCCCTCTGACCTCCACATGTGCATTTTGCTGCTATATGCAACGCATATGTATGCATCAAATGCACAGATACATAAATAACAAAAATTTAAAACAAAAAACACTTCAAGTGTAATCTGCAATTTATATGAATATACATAATTTATTTTGAAAAGAATGTATCAATCAGATGGTGGGGCTAGGTGAGAGATGGCATAGCAGTTAAAGCACTTGCCTGCAAAGCCAAAGGATTCAGGTTCAATTCCCCAAGACCCACATAAGCCAGATGCACAAGGTGGCACATGTGTCTGGAGTTCGTTTGCAGCAGCTAGAGGCCCAGCGTGCCATTCTCTCTCTCTCTCACACTCTCAAATAAATAAATATACAATAAAATATTTTTAAAAAAATTCCAGGCTTGTCCCCAGTACTACAAAGACAGACAGACAAACAGATGGGGAGGGGAGGAAATGGGAGGGGAGAGGAAGGGAGGGGAAGGGAAGAGAAGGAAGGAGAGGGGAAGAAAAGGGAAGAAAAGGATGAAAAGTTAAAATAGACCAACCAATCCATCTTTGGAAACCAAGCAAAGGAAGAGACTTAAAACAATGTTAGCATGGATCTTAGGTCCAGTTAGGGAAGAAAGAGGCCAAGGCAAGCATTCCCATCCCATTGTCAAGGCCATGTTTCTGTTGTACAAAAACAGCAAATATTTTAACCCTTTGTTTTGAGATTGTGGTCTTTAATCTTTTGGATAACTTTGTCTCTGCCTACATTCTACAATGAGTATACTGTCTTTTTTATTGGGGATACACATGACCAAACTTGGGCTTTATGATCCCCTATATAAGCTTGATTGGTTCCAGTTCACTGAAATGATGAAACTGCACTTGGAGTTTTGACAAAATCAGATTTCTGAGCTTACCAGGGTAAAGGCTCCTACAAACAACTCCTTGATTTCATCTTGGGATAACTGAAGGGTTAATAGCCTTCTCTGAAAACCAAAGGGAACTAAAGAGTTAATAGCTATCCCTAAAGCTTGTGGGCAATAAAGAAGTATGGCACCCTTCCCTGACTGATGTACTCCCCTTAGCCTAGACAGCCTTGAAGGACCAGAGACCAACTGAGTACCCTCGCTTAGACATTCCTGGCTGAAGAAGCCTATTCTGAACAAGGACACACACAGCTACAATTTCCTTATCATCTGCTCCCGGTCCAGTCTGTTTTTCTTAGGATTCTCCTTATAAGCTTGCACCCCAGCCTGGCCCAGTGCTTCAGCCTTCATCCCACGGGATAGCTGTTTTCTCTCAATAAACAGTCTCGTCTGTAGAGATCAAATCTGGTGTTCTCTTTTGCTTTTCTCATACACTTTGCTTACATTCTGGTGCCATGTCTCAGATACCCCTCCAGGGCTCTCAGGCTGCATGTCCCCCACCCCTTCCTCTCTCCTTTTCTCTACCTCCCTGACAATGTTTTACGCTCTAAGGAATAGAAAACTCACTGTGCTCACTACTCTGAACTAAGCAGCCACCTGTGACCTGAAACCTTCAGTCTTTCCAGATTGATAGCTGAGGGTTTCTTCATTTTCTTCTTTTCACCCTCTCCCACCGGACTTTTGAACTCCACACTAGAGGCCTCTCGCCATGCATCCACACCCTCATCAGATTACAGCTTCAGGACAAGGTATTCGGTCTCAGTCTGTGGCAGAGGTACCCTGTCCCAGACCTTAGAAACTCTGGGAGTTTCCCACATTTTGGTCCATGGACAATGGGAGACTCCAGGAACCTCCCACATGTTCCACCAGACACTCCAAAGTTTATGAGTGGGAAGACTCTCCCTCCTAAACCTTGGGTGGAGCTCCAAATTCCTGAGCTCCTGCCTGCCAAATTACTCCAGCTCTCTGTTCAAATTTGGCTACAATACTCCTTAGATAATGCTGACCTGAATTTGGTACTTTTTTTTGGTTTTTCATTTTAATATTCTTATTGATATTGATAACTTTCCCAGAAGCAAAGGTGAATGGTCCAAGGTTCCTTACCTTCAGGGCTTCTTTGCCCTCCATTCCTGCCCTTCCCTTTGTACTTCTTGTTCTATCTACCAAATTCTCCTGTCACCAAAACCCCTCTAAAATCCTGTCCCTTCTAAAACTCTACCTCTCACACACAGTTCTGCCTTCTGACTATGAATTTCGAGGGTCTCTCTCTCTCCAAATTCAAGCCATCTCACTAAATCAAATATAAATTCTACCCTCTTAAAGAAACTCCTGTGTGGGCCTCTTTAACTTATTCTACATATAGATATCTAAGTTTTCTCTTCTTGCTAAAAGTTAAAATCACTAAACAACTTCTAGGCTTTTTCCTTTCTTTTCCCTTTCCCCCTTCTTTTCATTTCAAGCCACCAAAGGAAAAAAAATGTCAACTTAAAATCCAAACCACTGGCTATTGCCCTGTTAAGATTAAGTCCTCACCAATTTAAAACATAACTAAAATCTTAAAAGGATGTCTCTCCATGTTTCGTGTTGTCATGTCTAATTCTGGCCAACCATGTCATGTTATATGTTCTATGTTTCATGTAATCTGTCCTTATGTATAAATAAACTATGGTTATTAATTGTTTCAGTGCTTATGGTCATTAAATGTTCTGATGCTCATATATTTTAAGATGATGTTAAATTATTGAAACCAGGTTTACAATATATTTAAAATGATTAACCTCTATGTTTTTGACAACGTGCTTATTCATACTTACTACAATAATAGACATATTAGTATACCAAATTCTAATCTTGCTTCTACAGAATGAGATGTGTTTTTGGATCAGAGAAGGCTTTATAAGGCAAAAGATTGCTGTAAGACATATTATTAAAAAGGATATAAAGATAATATTAAAAGATTATGGGACTAAAACTAAGAAAGGTTTGGCTTGCCTGTGGTAAAATGGTTAACTTAAAAATTTTCGGGTTGGAGAGATGGCTTGGCAGTTAAGGTGCCTGCCTGCCAACCTAAGAATGCCGGTTCCAATCTCCAGGTCCCACATTTAGCCAGATGCAAAAAGTGATGCAAGGGCGCAATGCCACATTTGCCCACAAGGGGACGCATGCGTCTGGAGTTTGTTTAGTGTCTGAGAGGCTGCTGGTGTGTCCATTCTCTCTCTCTGTGTAGCTCTCTTTCTCTCTCTATTGCAAATAAAAACAAATTTTCATTCTTCATATTTTTTTCTCACCTTAAATTGTTCATATAGTTCAGACTTTACTCTTTATAATAAGTTGATAAGTTTATTTATATTGTCATGTTTCAAATCAACATTAAATTGAGCTATACCTATATTTCCTACTATTAAACTCTGATTACTGAAAAAAACTAAATATTTAACAAAATCAAGATTCATTTTAATGAGTTTGTTTGTTTTATTTAACTTCATCTAATGTAACATAAAAATCAAAAATATAAAATTAATATAACTGACCTTCTAAATATTAAAAAAAGGGGGTAGCCTAGGGGGACTGCTGACCCAGGGAAATGGGAAGACACACAATCAGAATCCAGATAGTCTACTTATAATTAACCATAGGGACAAAAAAAAAAACAAAAAAAAAAAAACCCACATACAAGCAGAAGTTAGAAAAAAAACTTAGATGGTCATATTAAAAGTTTTATGGTAAGAAAGTTTTTGTTGGTAATTATGAGATAAACTGACTAAGGAAGATAAATTGAAAAAAAAACTTTAAATGTTGGTAAATGCTTGATGAAAAAGATTGTTACAGTGTGGTTACATAGACTGTAAGGTAAAAGTACGTAGATGAAGATATAAATAAAGTATGTAGATGAAGGGATGAGTAAGCTTAAACAGAAGGTTAAAGACAAAGTTGACTAAGTCTTAAAGTACTTGATCAGACTACAGACTCCTTGAGATATATGAAATGACTATTAACCTAGGGTTTATATCAGAATAACAAAGGATGGCCCTGGCTGGTAACAGGATGCTATGGTATTCAGGGTGTAAACTTAAAAACTTTAACTCATTGATATTAATCTGGTCATGATAATGGTTGTAAAAGACTGACTTTAAAGTGCTCAACCAAGTTTGCTATATTCCTCTATTTGTCAATCTTTTACAATTTAATAAGATTATTATATCTAAAAGAAAAAACCAAACAAACAACTGTAACTTATGATGGCTCCTGTCTTGTTCATGCTGTTTTACTGGGGGATTATCACTGAGATTATTGTCTAAGACTTATAAAAGATGATTTAGTCATTGTAACTTTGTTCTTAGGAAAAGTGAGGAAATGCCTCCTGTCCTAGAAGAGCCTGCAATATACAAACAATGTTAATATAGCTTGCCTAGACTTCATATATTCTACCATTTGTAAATATTGCCTTATGTTAAAGTTAAAATGATTCAATGATTAAAGGTAAGATGAAGAAATCACTTTATGTCTATCATAATGTCTCTAATGTATGTTAAAATCAGATTAATTTAGCTCAACAATGACCAAGTTTGGCTTTATTCTTAAGCTATGTATACTCAGTCTCAATCAAGATTTTACTTAAATAATTGTCTCATTTCTTATATCTCAAGTTCATTGCATATATATATACATACATATAAATATATATAAATATATATATATATATATATATATATATATATATATATATATACTTAAGACATATTCCCTGCTCTAGAAAAATGATCTTAAATGCTGCTGTTCTGCTTCCAGTTTGTGGGGTAATTGGTACCCACACAGGTATTGAAACTAATCAATGTTACCAAATACAAATGCCAAAACTTTATGTTGTCTTACTTGACATGTTCTGCCTATACTTATAACTATTACACATTTAAAAAATAAGATGTGTCTATCTTATAAAAAAAACTGTTTCTCTGTATTTCTCTTGCCTTAATTGTTTACATAGTTCAAACAATTCTCTATAATAAGATGATAAATTTATTTATAATGTCATACCTCATATTATGATAAAAGAAAAGTTAAAAGCCTCTGATACAAAGTTATGTCTTGTACTGTAATAAACTTTCATGCTAATTATGTCCCATGCTACAAAGTCTTTTGTACTGACACTGTTGTTTTTGTACTGTTTCAAGGCCATAGTTTGTGTTAAAGCTTCTGGCCAATATGAATATTATCTTGTGTTTCTTCTTAACTCCACAACATAGCTACAGATATCACTCTACTAATTAACCATTTTCTCAGGCTTTGGAAAAGATTCTCCTGGACTCAAGCTGATGTAAAAATAGACTGATTCTCCACTCAATCTCTGGTACTTGTTCTGTAAGCCTTAGTTTCCCATGTCAAGATCAAGGTTAACAAGATCAAGATTTTTTTTTTTTTGGTTTTGCAAGGTAGGGTCTCACTCTGGTCCAGGCTGACCTGCAATTAACTATGTAGTCTCAGGGCGGCCTCGAACTCTTGGCGATCCTCCCACCTCTGCCTCCCAAGTGATGGGATTAAAGGCGTGCGCCACCATGCCCGGCTTAAGATCAAGATATTTTAACTAGTTTTGTCTATTTATTTAAACTCTATCTGAATGTGACATAAGAATCAAAACTAAGCCTTTATTTTGTTACATAGGACACCTGTTTACAACTATAGGTTTCTTAAATGTTATACTCTTACATTTTTTTCCTATTGGGTAAGATTTTTATTTGCCATAAACTTATTCTAATAACTGGGTCTAGTTACGTAAAATATATTTCATTGTATTATATAACCAGTATAATTCTATAAAACACAATTTCATTATGTTTGTAAAATAAAAAACTAATAATAACAAATTATCAAGACTAATCAAAGTTTTAGCCTTTCATCTTAACATACTTTCATTAGTTCTCCTAAAGATAAGACTTTCTGATCTTTGGACCAAGAAAGTAAAGACCATAAACCTGCTATATTAAAGACTTAATACACACACACCCACACACACCCCACACCCCCCCACAAAATCCTTTAAACCGAAATTTCAAAATTAGTTAATTTCTTAATCTCTATCATTTCTGAATTTAAAATAATTTAATAAGCCAGGTGTGGTGGCACACGCCTTTAATCCCAGCACTCGGGAGGCAAAGGTAGGAGGATTGCCATGAGTTCAAGGCCACCCTGAGACTACATAGTGAATTCCAGGTCAGCCTGAGCTAGAGTGAGACCCTGCCTCGAAAAACCAAAAAAGGAAAAATAATTTAATATATTTCAAATAGTGCTTCAATACCTTACGTAAATCAAATCTTTGTATTTCCACAAATTCCAACTAGCCTCCATCCAAGTTAACAACTCCTTCCTTACCCATCTACTATATTATTATTTTTCTACCTTAAATATAATGTTTATGTCACCTGTTAATGTCATGTCACGTGCAAAAAAAAAAAAAAAACCTCCTACATGGATAATAACCAGATCATAATGGCTAATAGATTTGATGTGATCTAGACATTTTTTTCCTAATGGCTCTGATAACTGTCACTCTCCTGAAGAACTGCCTCCTTGCTGGTTCATAAGATTTATGAGGGATAATAGCCTACTATATACACAAACTACAAAATAAATTTTGACAAATGGAAAACTAAAAGCTAAAACTCCCCAAAGCTACACCTGTCTGACTAGTACTTCAATAATGGAGTACAATAATTGTGGAGAGGTAAATGTTACCAATCCAGAGCCAATAATATTTTGGGCTGTATTAGCCTTTTTAATGGCCAATAATATTTCTCTACATGTGACCTGACATCTCTCTGTGACCAACTAAGATATCTATTGCTACAAGTTAAGGAATCTCACAGCTCTACTCCCTTCAAGTTAAACCTATCCTGTCTCTGACATGTACTTTATTGCCCTGATTATGCTAATGTTCACCCTCTCTTTTGGTCCTTTCATACTCACATGCCTCACTGAATTCCTCCAGGACAGAATACATGCCTTCACTTCATGACGGAGTCCCTGAATTCCTCATAGCCACTGAATATCAGCCCCTGAACCTCCAACCTCCACCAGACTGCGTGGGACATCTTGAGAGATCTACCGCCCCCCTCAGCTTGAAGTAGTTGGAGACAAGTCTTCATTCCCAGTCCTGGCCTATGCAGTCCTCTCCAAAATGTCCCACTCACCCCCACGTCTCCCCAATTTCTTTTATCCTTCCAGAGTCTGGACTGAAGGGTTAACAGCCTTCCCTGAAAACTAATGGAAACTAAAGAGTTAATACCTATACCTAAAGCTTGAGGGCAATAAAGAAGTTTGGCACCCTTCCCTGATTGATGTACTCCCCTTAGCCTAGATGGCCTTGAAGGACCAGAGACCATCTGAATATCCTCCCTTAGATATTCCTGGCTGAAGAAGCCTACTCTAAACAAGGACACACACAGTACAATTTTCTTGTCAACTGCACCCGTTTTTCTTAGGATTCTCCTTATAAGCTTGCACCCCAGCCTGGCCCAGTGCTTTAGCCTTCATCCTGCAGGAAAGCTTAAGTCCCTCACTGTTTTCTCTCAATAAACAGTCTTGTCTGTAGAGATCAAATCCAGCATTCTGTTTTGCTTTTCTCTTAACTTTCCTTACAATAACTGCTTTCTTCTACTCCAAAATTCCAAAATTCTGCATAAACCTATTGAAACCCTATGACAAAGTTATAAAATATTCTTAATATTTTTAAAGCTACTTACAGAATAACATCTTTGAAGAGCATATGTCCATTCACAATAAGATAAGCACCAAATCGAAAACAACCAGCATAAGAAAAGTACATGAATGCTTGTGAGATGCTGAAGGTGATTCCGTAGATATGTGCCTTTCTCACCGAATTCCTGAAAACGAATTAGTGTATTCACAATTGCTATACTCATAATAATCTACCAGCTTCTATTGTTCAGCAAATACCTCCAATTGAAATATACTCTCCTCAGGGCATGAGGAGGATCCTGGGAAAGCTGAAACTTAAGAGGTCACGGGACCACTCTCTGAGGTTTTAGGAGTTTTAAGCAACTGGTGAGGAGGGGCAGACTCATCAGTGTTGTGAAGTAATTGAAACTTTTCTTCTGGGGCGTGGAAGGAAGCTCAGGAGACTCAGGAAGTCAGCAAGTCTGGGAAAATGGTTTCAAGAACTCCCCACGCCCAGGTTATCTAATGGGAAAACAGCTGCTTAGGGAGAGACTCTCAGACTAGCCTGGCTGCCTGCAGGTTGTGCAGAGAGTTCCAGAGATGCAGCTTCCCTAAGTCATCACCTATGCTTTTTGGTGATATAGCTGCCTTTGAGTAATCTATCGTTCCTGCAAGCAACCCCTCACAGTGCTCTGTAAGTAACACAAATCATCTGATTGGATCATGGTGAAATTGTCCTTTGGTCTGTTCTCTGTGCCCTGTCTTTGGTGGATAGATGTGTTTGTGTCTCCCAGGGAAAACATTTCTCATAGCATCTGTGGAAAGAACACAGCTCTGTATTTGTTTAATGTAGGCTTCGTTTCTACCTTCAGTTATACTAGTATGGGTGTGGTAGTTTGAATATATGTCCCCCAATATATTCAGTGTTTTACTAGGTATAGTTTGCATCTGCAATCACCTTGCTAGAGGCAATGTCACTGGGGGCTGGTCTTAAGGTGTTAATGGTGGGTTTGAGATTCCATTGTAAAGATATGCAAATATGCCTAGCAGGAGTTCCTGAAGTGTGCTGTGTGACCTTTTGGCTGTAGTTTTGCTCTGTGTGCTGTGGTGGCTGGTTGGTTTCTTGCTCTCTTGCCTGGCCCTGTGAGAGCAGGCCGCTTCTTCTGCCATTATGGAACTTCCCCTGGATCTGTAAGCTTCAATAAATAATATCCCTTCCTCCATAACTGTGCCTGGTCTGGAAGTTCATCTCAGCAAACCTGAAGCTGTCTGCTACAGTAAAGTGGTACCGAGGAGTGTAGGGTGAGATGAACCTGACCGTGTGGATATTCGTTTTTTGGAACCTTTGTTTTGGAGGAATGGGCATGGACTTGGTGCTTGCAACTGAAGATGCCTTCTGGAGTGGTAAGCCAAGTTTTATGAACTATTCTGATGAGAGTTTGAGAATGCTAAGTGCAGACAGTATTGAACTTCGAGGCTTGGCTTATGAGCTTTCTAAGGGGAAGGAAAGACGGCAGAGGACTTTGTTGGAACTGGGCTACTGGCATAAGGGATGGCTACTTTCGGCTATCCAGGCCCAGAGTGTTTGTTCAAACTTAAATTTGTAATGGACTGATGTGCTTGGCTAAAGATAATGGACTGAGATTTTAAGATTTTAAGTTGGAAAACCTCAAGCAAGTTAAAATTATAGAGGCACTGAGACTGGTTTCAGGTTACCAAGCTGCTATTGTCAACCACATTAGCAATCTTAAGGAAGGTGAAAGAAAGGTGGCCTGACTTGATTTACATTAAAACAATGGAGAGGATGCCCGGGGAAAGACTGTTAAAAATGCAAATTCTTAGAAAGAGCTGACTGGAGAAGGAACCTGCTTTTCAAGGTTATGGTTTATTTTGTCCCTGGATTAAGAATATGGCTGTGTCCTGCACACCTGGTATTAGTTTTGGAAGCATGAAAAATGCATGGAATGGTCATGAATTGCACATGGTTCCAGGAGCTGCTGCTGAGATGCGGCATGAGGCAGGGCATGAAGACCCTCAGGAATAGGCTGGAAGAGCCTTTTGGAAGATGGACCATGGTTTGCATGGAGACCTGAAGATGTTTTGGATATACCAGGACTGTGCAAAAGGGCTACCATGGAGTGCAGTGTTGGCATAGGATGAAAGTTTTCCCTGGCGACTCTGCCCAGCTGGAGGGAAGGAATTGGAAAACCTGGAGACTGTCAGTCTCTGGTTATATTGAACTTGAACTGCAGAAGTTTGATGACTGCTGATGGTGGTTGAGTTTGCATTATTCTAGTCTCTCCTTGCTATGCCTTATATCAGTTAAAATGTTTACTCTGTGCCTTGACATGTTGAAAGTATTTAACTTGTTTGATTTTACAGGACTCACTATCTTAAGATGATCAAGACTGTGAGAACCTTTGAAATTGGACTGAGTACAATTTACAATGTGTGATAGTTATAAATCTATTGGGGACCAGGAGCTAAATATATTGGGGGCCAGGGGCAGAATGTGGTAGTTTGAATATATGCCCCCCAATATATTCAGTGTTTTACTAGGTATAGTTTGCATCTGCAATCACCTTGATAGAGGCAATGTCACTGGGGGCTGGTCTTAAGGTGTTAATGGTGGGTTTGAGATTCCATTGTAAAGATATGCAAATGTGCCTAGCAGGAGTTCCTGAAGTGTGCTGTGTGACCTTTTGGCTGTAGTTTTGCTCTGTGTGATGTGGTGGCTGGTTGGTTTCTTGCTCTCTTGCCTGGCCTTGTGAGAGCAGGCCGCTTCTTCTGCCATTATGGAACTTCCCCTGGATCTGTAAGCTTCAATAAATAATATCCCTTCCTCCATAACTGTGCCTGGTCTGGAAGTTCATCTCAGCGAACCTGAAGCTGTCTGCTACAATGGGTAAGTAATTAATATCTATATGCTAGTTTTCTGACTTGTACAATGAAAATAATTACTATAGTAACACAATATAAATATCTATCATAGCACCTAGCTCATAAAAATTGTTCAAATGATAATTGCTAATGTGTATTACTAATTTTTTTTTTTTTTTTTGGTTTTTCAAGGTAAGGCTTCACTCTAGCCCAGGCTGACCTGGAGTTCACTATATAGTCTCAGGGTGGCCTCAAACTCATGGTGATCCTCCTACCTCTGTATCCCAAGTGCTAGGATTAAAGGCATGCACCACCAGGCCTGGCTGTGTGTTATACTATTTAATACTCAGATGTTCAAAACCTGTGATGATGATTCAATAGCTGTGTCAAAAAATACCTAGAAACCTACATAAAGACTTGAGCAATTCCTTAACAGAATGCTTGTCCTGAAACCATCAGATGGGTTACATTGCCTGTTCCAATGACCAATTATTCTTCAATTACCTGTACCTTTGAGCCTTTAGAAAACTAATGTCCTGAAATTTTAATCCTGGGAACATCAAATCCTGGCTGCATCAAAAAGCTACTCATCGCCGGGCGTGGTGGCGCACGCCTTTAATCCCAGCACTCGGGAGGCAGAGGTAGGAGGATCGCCGTGAGTTCGAGGCCACCCTGAGACGACATAGTGAATTCCAGGTCAGCCTGGGTCAGAGTGAAACCCTACCTTGAAAAACCAAAAAAAAAAAAAAAAAAAAAAAAAAAAAGCTACTCATTTTCAGTTATTGGAGAAAGGTCATCTAAATGGTCATATCATTGTTCAGAGCAGAATTTTCTATTATTTTTAGGGGTTAGCAATAAATAGACTTGGGAAAGCAGTACGTTCTTAGCAATCATGCTTCTTACCTGTAAGGCCCATATAATTTTTCAACATACATTGATTCAAATTTGCTTTCCTGGGTCAAGGATACAACAGTTCTAATATTTTCTATTGCCTCTGTTGCGATCTATAACAGAAAGACCTTCATGAGAAGTCACATCTTTATTTCTGAAATGAAAATTATAAGGCTTAGGGTTCTGTTAAAATATAACAACAAGAGTCCTGCAGTTATGCTTAGTATGGTAGGTAAGTCTTTGCATGTTTGGGGAGGATGACCACTGAATGCAGCAATGGTGGACAGGGCACTAGGGACCGGACCTGGCCTCGTTGACAGCCTGCCACTAGAGCTGGGGGCAGATAATTGTGTGGGAGACCTGTGGATTCATAGGGACGAGGAAATCACCATTTGGGGAACAATGTTTGGTAGAGAATACTGGCCTGAATACAGAGCATTTGAGGGATAAACAGATTTAAACATAGATTCAAAGACAACACAGTTTGGGGAATCTAAGAGCCAGCCAGCAAACTATTTCTTGCACATTCAAAATGTATACTTATATGAAACCCCTTTTTACCAAGATACCAGAGAGTTCTTTGAAATTTTTACAGCCAAACTACCCTTGATGAATGTTGTCTGTGACTTAGCAGAGTCCAAGTTATGGTTTGCAGATGAGCTGCCAACACTTGCTACCAGCAGCGGGAGCATCAGCTCATAACTTTTAAGTTTGTTTCAGCAGTTTCAAGACTTATTTCAGGGCTGAAGATGGCTCAGTTAGCATGCAAGTGTAAAGACCAGAATTTGGATCCCAATGCCCACATAAATGCCAATTCCAGTCAAATATGGCAGCTCACCTGCAATCCCAGTGCTCAGGAGATGAAGAGAGAGGAATCCCTGGGGCAAGCTGGCTAGTGAGACTAGCCAAATCGGGGAGCTCTGGGCTCAAGGGGGAGACCCTGCTTCAGCATAAAGAGTAGACAGCAACTGAGGAAGACACCCATTGTTATCCTCTGGCCTCCTCATGCATGTGCATACACATGCATACTCACCTGAACAAACATATGCACACACTCATACACCTACACACATGTACATCACACATATAAAAGACTTTTTTGGGAGGGAGGTTGAGGTAGGGTCTTTCTCTAGCCCAGGCCAACCTGGAATTCACTATTTACTCTCAGGCTGGCCTCACACTCATGGGTATTCTCCTACTTCTACCTCTCAAGTGCTGGGATCAAAGGTGTGTGCCACCACGCCTGGCTCAAAAGAGTTTTATTTCAATTTTCCATTGAATAATATTTGATATCTTAGGCTGAATAACTTTATATCTTTTTATGTAAATGAAAGATCTAACAGTAATAATAAAAGGCAGAATGTTACCTCATCAATTGGTATAATCTAATTTAGCTTGAGGACAATGTTACTCCTGCTTTTACAATGAGAAACTAACATGCAGAGGTATTTCCCTATCTGCCTAAATCTCTGGAGTTAATAAGCAGGATTGCTGCCAGACCGCTGGTGCTCAGCCTGTGCTGTTTGCTCAGCAGTCTACATTGCTCTGCCTACTTTGTCATTTACACAAGGAAATATCAGTTGTAGATGATTTTATATTGAACCTTTGATTTTCTGGTCGTGGATTAACTGCCTTGTGGGTTAGCTCTGAGATAGTAAGCGCCTAATTTCAATAAATAGGACATTAGTAAGATAGTCATGAAAGGTTTAGATTACTTTATTAAATTGTATTATAAGGAACAGGTAGGTAGAACTAATTAGTAGGCTGGGCATAGTTATACTATTTGATTATATTCAAAATATAATTTTATATGTATTAATATGACATAAAGGTGTAATGATTTTTAGTACTTTTCTCCTCTTCCCATTACTCCCCCAATCAATACCCTTATTACAACACCATTTTTATTAAACTGATACAGGGATATCACAACTCCTTACATACTTTATCCATTAAAAAATCTATACTCAAAAACATGAACATTTCTATTTGAAAATGGGATGGGGATCTTCAGAAGTGTGAGACACTCAGGAGTTCTGAAGTACAGGACCCACACATGGCCTCAGGGGCCTCTGATTCCACAGAAAGATTAGGTACAAATGCCAAGTGTTCTGAGTAAACCCTGGCAGGGCACTAACTGCACGGAGCTTCATCTGAGGCCACATAAGGGATAGTCACTCAGTCTCAGAGGTTTTCTTCCTGTAATGTGGAGACACCGTCCATCCCACCTCGTAGAACTGCAGTGAAAGCTTATGGAAGAGTATTAAATGTGGTGTTGTAGAAACAATTTCAGTTTGTATGCACCATCTGCTTTACCTACAAAGGCTAATGTTTCCATCTGTAAATATAAAGCTGTCCATTGCTATAATCTACATTTAAAATTTAAATTCATGGGTGTTGCAAATAATATGTTTATATGTAGGTTTAGATGCATTTATATACATATAAAGATATTGTAGTGGCAAAAGCTTTAAAATAGATAAGGTCTTCATCCATGTTCCATTTTGCTATGCTATATATCAAATTTAGGGCTTTGCTCGTGCTATCCAAGTAGTCTACCACTGAGCTATATCCCAGCCCCACACCACCACATTCTGTTTGATTCTCAGGTTCCACATTTGAAAAAAATGGGGTATCATTATTACCTAATTCACAGGATTATTGTGAAGATATTAAGAACCAGTGTTTAAACTTAGTTTAATAGTTGCTTCATAATAAGTGTCAAGTTATGTTAGCCACATTGTCACCATACAACCACAAAATAAGATATTGCTGCCATCTGGTGGCTGATAACTTTAACAATAGAATAATAGCCAAGAAGGGAAAAAACTCAAATGCAGTCAAATGATTTGGCTTTGAACAATTCACTTCTTTTCTCTGCCTTTAAGTCTTATTTATAAAACAGAGTGACATTTGTTCTAAAAAGAACATCAGGATATTAAATGTATCCTGAAGTTATTTTATTTATTTATTTGAGGGGAAGAGAGAGAGAGAGAGAGAGAGAGAGAGAGAATGGGTTTGAGAGATGCATGAGTCACCTTGTGTATCTGTATAAGTTCTGGGGAGTCGAACCTAGGTCTTTAGCTTCACAGGCAAGTGCCTTAAGCACTAAGCCATATCTCCAGCCCTTGAGGTTCTTTTTTTTTTTTTTTTTTTTTTTTTTTTTTTGAGGTAGGGTCTTACTACAGTCCAGGCTGACCTGGAATTCACTCTGTAGTCTCAGGGTGGCCTTGAACTCCAACAATCCTTCTACTTTGGCCCTCCAAGTGCTGGGATTAAAGGCATGTGCCACCACATGCTGCTCTATTGAAGTTCTTTATAATAACATGTTAAGTACTTTCTGAAGGCTAACTATAGTGCGAACAAGCATGTAAACAAGTATAATGCTATAATTAAGTAAAATGTGCCTACAAGCAATACTTTCACTAACTGGATCCTTACTTAACCCACCTTTCCAGCAGCTTCCAGTTCTTTTTTGTCTCTTTTGGCATTTCCAGCCAACATTTTCATCTCAACAATTCCTGATACAGCAATAAATGGAACAACTGATAACAGCAAAAGGGTTAGTTGCCAACCGTAGATAAGTGATATAATAATACCAGTCCCAAGGTTGGCTATGTTCTGTGCAACTAAAGCCAACCTGGTTCCTGTGGCCTACAAGAGAAATAGAATAAGGTGGTGGTTTATATAGATCCAAGTCCATGGGCTCTGGCCTTCAGTTTCCTGGTAAGATGGATGTGAGGTTTTGTGACTACGCTAAGGTTAAGTCAATAAATTCGATGCCATGTTTCACTCATGAGACTATAGGCTTTCTTTGTTGCATATTTCACACTCATCCTTCTCCAGGCCGCATGACTGACAGACTCAAGAAATAAACTATTGTGCTCTGTGGATGAGCTATGGTGACAGACAAACTTTTCATGCAGGTACCATTAAGTAAGGAAGCCAACCCAACATCAGTCTTGTTTTTATTTTTTATCCTTTGAAGCAGGGTCTCACTCTAGCCCAGGCTGATCTGTAACTTACTCTGTAGCTCAGGCTGGCCTCCAACTCATAGTGATCCTCCTACCTCAGCCTCTGGAGTACTGGGATTAAAGGCATGTGCCACTATACTGGGCTCCAACAGTAGTCATTTTAAAGACCATTTGATTCAATTGAATCAGATGGAAATTTAACCCTCCCAGAGACCATGGTACAAAGCACACACATTCAGAGAACATCCATCATAGAAAATGATTGGTAGAGTCTGGTCTACATACCCCTTGGACTTGGGCAGCATCTGTGGCAAGTCTTGTAGAAAGTGCACCAGTACTATTTTTATGATCATCAAACCAGCTCATGTCCTACAGTACAAAACACACCTGGATATTAGCTCAAAATTAAAACAAACAGAACTTAGATAAATCTTCCCAATGCTTCAGTTAGGAGGAAATATCCACACTGAACTTTGGTATTGAAATTTAGAGGAGAACTCTCATGCAGCACAGGGTATCCAGCATTACCCTGAGCACCTCCCCCAGCCATACACACCAGGCTCCACCTCTCAAATACTCTTCCTTGACAGGGAGGGGATTTCTAGTCTCAGGTAAAGAGCAGGGTTCACCCACTTCCAGTTTCACCTATGGTTGGGGCCCTGTGTGAATTCCATGTACAAAATCATCATAACTTGCACTAGGGCCACCTCTGTGTTGTTAGGGTATCATCTCTCATTAAAAGATGGCAGAGCTATATAGAATGTGAACTTCTTATAAATCCATTCAGGAGAAATTGAACACTGGCTTCTCACCTTGCTTTTGTTTGTTTAAACAAGGATTTTAAAAATGTGTCTTAGATTTGATCTTAATTATACATACTTATGCATAGCATCTTTTATTTTCATGTAAAATTATTTTTCCTACATAGCAGGAATTTAAAAGATAACCAAAAAAGTTATCAACTCAAACTTGCACAAAATATCATTCCCTGCCGTGGTAGGCAATAAATAATCTCTTCTTAGACTTGCTCTGTAAAAGTAGAGAGCTCCTGTTTGCACACTTCTCACACACATTAACATAGGGTGTGATTTCATTGAGACAATGGGTAATAGATCTCACAGTGTACCAGCACTTTTCCCGTTATGTAATGACTAATGTTTGCATGAGTTCACAAGTGAGGTCAAGTAAGATAAAACATAACTCAACTACCAGTATTTGGGAGAACTTACACTTAGTAGATTGTGGTATATGAACATGAACCAAATACTACTAACGACCTTCTCCTTTGACCCTAGAGGCTCCAAAGGCTGACCCACATCTCTGTAAGAGCCAGAGAAGACATACAGCCACCTAAAATGATAGTGTACACATGGATAGAGATAGTTGCAGAATAGGCCAAAAAGCTGCTGAAATTACTTTCATGAAGTCACTGGCCATTAAAGGACTAGGACAATTTAGAGGACCTTCATCAATCTTTGTGTGGATGCTTTGCAAAGAAACATGCATTTTAGGATGCCAATAATAACAGGAAGAGTCCTAAAGTGGAAGAATGAGCCCCAGAAGGCCATTTCCAGTGCACTCACCTGCCTCAGCATCGCTTTAAAGGCCATTGACCGCAGCCTGGTGGTGAGGATCTCACCAGCTTTCCCAAATGTGAAACCCTGGGTGAGGAAAAAAAAAAAACAAAACCCCAAAAAAACCTCCAGTCCCTTCTGATTTTATGTTATTTATATGTTAATTATTCAAGTACCAAAATATTAATTCAGAGTCCCAACTTAAAGTTCAGGTAACTGCTAAATCATAGAATGTATTTGAATTGTAAAACTGAAAACCTAAATGTCTAGTTTTGGCTTTTTACACATTCTAAATAAGTTCATTTTCCAATAACTTTCAAGGGCAACATCTCAGTGACAAAGATATTGTATTTAACTACAACATACAGTGTGTTCCTAATACATTCAGTAACATGCTTGACAATAAGAAGAAACAAAATTCTATGCAGAAATGCATTTTGGCTGTTCGGCTTTAGAAAGAGGATGCTGTTTGTGCTAAGTTCCAAATGAGTCCACTGGCTCCCTGGCAGAGTTCCACCTGCTCTCAAATTAGGGAACAATTAGGTTGCACTTCCTCCCCTGGTCTCCTTACAGTTTCCCTCTTTCTAACAACCACATTAAGCTGGAGAGTAGCCTAGCTGTCTAGAGATGGACCCCCAGCAGAGTTGTGAGTGTTGGGGGGTAGGTGGTAGGGGGTCCTGGGGAGTGTACACAGCACTGAGCTGGGGGTGAGTGCTGCCCCACATGTTCCTGATCCATGACCAGTCTGTCTTTGGCTCACTGTTCTGACAGCCTCCCAAACTCTACTCCCTGAAGCACCAGATCTTGGGGCTGAGTGGAATCTCTGAGATGCTGTTAGCAAAGCAGTGTTTTGTAAATAAAAAGCTAGTTTTACTGTTGTCACTGGTTTCATAATGATAAAAGAGAAGCATTCTGGGTACGACTAGAAAACATTATTTTGCAGACTTAATGAATTGTCTTTGAAAAGTCTGTCATGTCCTGGTAAAATAAACCAAAATAGATTTTGTTAAAAGTCTAGTTAGGTAGAAAAGAACTATTGTGACAAATTTGATGAGTATTTGATGAACTTTTGTTGTTGAGTCAGGGTCTCACTGTGTAGCCCAGGCTGGCTTTGAGCCTGTGTCCTCTTGCCTCAGCTTTAGTGCTGAGATTATAAACATGTACCACCAGCCTGGCTTGGACTAGCTCTTTTTGGCCAGGTCTCCAATATCTGAGTGTAAAACATATGTTCTTTCCAGTAGTTTGTCAATTAAAGCAGAGAAAGCCAAAATTACTTATGATTAAATAGAGAAACAAAAAGACAGTGCTTTACACTATATTTTTCCATTTTGCAATCAGCTGAGCTTACTAAATTATTATAGATCTATAGGCAAAATTATCTTGGGCTATATTAACCTTGTAAAACAGACAACTTGTTATACTTCTCTGTGTATGAGTTGACATCGAAGTGACGAGCAGAGAACCCTTGTTCTGGATTATAGTTCTAGATATACTCTTTTTAAAGCAAGTGTCTTTAACCTCTGAGCAATCTCTCCTGCCTGGAATATTCCTTTTACGCTAGACCTATGCATAGGACCTTGCATATTCTCAAAGGTAAAGAGCTCTCTCTTGTATGCTCCTTCATGGTTACTGAGATTGTTCTACTTCCCAGTGTCAGCAATATGGATACTTCTCTGACCATGCCAGTTCAGTCTCTTATTTGCCTACTTAATTTATACCATTCATTTCAGCAGATCCAATTTCAAATGATTTCAGAAATGCCTATTGTCATTTCCTCAATAACACTTTTATTCTTATATCCACAAACTGCTCTGTAGAACATCCCCCAGCATACCATGTTGACATTTTCATCCTTATGATGCAAGAATACAGACATGGGCTTTGGAATCACACACCCTGAGATGGGGAAGCCTCAAGATCCAACAGCATCTCAATTTAGCATGAAGCAGTTAGAAAACGATTGTGTTGTCCATCATCTCATAAGGTCTCCCCTTTCCTACTACCTTCCCTATAAATGTCTCTCTGTTCTTTTGTTTAGTATTCTATTATTTATTTGCAAGAGGAGAGAGATACAGAAAGAGAGACAGAGAGAGAGAGAGAGAGAGAGAGAGAGAGAAAGAGAGAGGGAGAGAGAGAGGGAGAGAGGGAGAGGGAGAGAGGGAGAGGGAGAGGAAGAGAGAGAGAGAGGGAGAGAGAATGAGAATGAATGTGCAAGTCAGGGCCTCCTGCCACTGCAAACAAACTCCAGATACATATGCCACTTTGTGCATTTGGTTTTACATGGGTACTATGGAATTGAACCCAAGCAGTCAGGCTTTCCATGAAAGTGCCTTTAACTGCTGAGCTATCTCTCCAGCCTGCTGTTCTTTTTTGTTTTTTAATACAAACAAAAAGTCTGGAAGGTAAGAGTCCCAGTTCTATCCTCCCTCTTACCTGACCATGCCTAAACTAGGTCTTAGGTTCTGGAACCACCCCCTGATTGGTAATTGAGGATACTCCATGCTGAGAAGAAGCAAATACCACCTTCCCTAGGCCCTTACTTCAACACTTCATGTAGTCTCTACTCTTCCCATAAGCCCCTCTCTCATGTCTCCTGGCATAAGGTCTTGAACTCAAGAAATGGGTTTTCTCAGTGCCTCTAACACCCCGCCCCTTGTGGTGGTTTGATTCAGGTGTCCCCCATAAACTTAGGTTTCTGAATGCTAGGTTCCCAACTGATGGAGGTTTGGGAATTAATGCCTCCCGGAAGCAGTGTATTGTTGGGGCGGACTTATGGGTATTATAGCCAGTTTTCCCTCGTCAGTGTTTGTCATATTCTCCTGTTGCTATTGTCCACCTTATGTTGGCCAGAGAATGATGTCCACCCTCTGTTCATGCCATTGTTTTCCCCTGCCATCATAGAGCTTCCCCCCAAGCCTGTAAGCCAAAAGTAACCCTTTTTTCCCCCTCATAAGCTGCTCTTGGTTGGGTGATTTCTGCCAGCAATGTGTACCTGACTGCAACACCTCTCCAATCTAACATTTATGTAGTTCTTTTCCTTCTCCAGGAAGCTGACATCTTCGTGGAAATGTCTGTTTGCTAAAGACAAACTTGCAATTTGCCCACTGAGAAATCTCAGTCCCTCTGCTGGGGAACCCATCCTTTCAAAGCCTGGTCCAACCCATTCTGTAGCTCCTTGCAGTCTGAGGACCTAGAAGCTTGGTTGGCTCTAATTCAATGTCATACTTGAAGAGGAGAACAGAGCATGCGTACTTACCTGAAGGAAGAAAGTGAAAAAGGAAAGCATCCCCAGGCCCAGCAGAAGCAATGAGAACATGTTACACTTCTGTTGCTTCACGGTATCATCTCCTGGGCCGAAGATCTACAAAAGAGCATCCAGAACACTTGTAACCACTCAGTTGGTGCTTGTTCATTCCTACCTAGATAATGACTCAAACGCTGCATTTCTGAAACCAGATACTGAGTATGGGGCTTTAAAAATGATGGTAGGCACAAATATGCCCAATATAAAATTAACATTTTTAATCACTATTAAATGTACAATTCTGTGGAAGTGCATTCATGTTGCTCTTCCTCACTCTCCATCTTCAGAAGTTTTTTGTTATTCCATTAAACAATTCCTAAGTCCCCATTCTCTTAGTCCCTAGAAACTATTCTATATCCCGACACTTACTTTGAGACCCATAGGTAGTTCAAAGGTTGAATGCTGTGGCAGGCTGTGAGAGGTTCCACATTTTAGTCTGCTCTTCCTCGTCTGCTCAATCCCTCTCTGACCCCAGCCCAGTCATCAACCTTCCCTTCCTGTGGCCTCCTCTGACCACCCCACTGAAACAGAACCCCTTTTCCCACTCCCCTATCATCCTGCCCTGCTTTTAAAACATTTTATCACGTGACACATTGCATATCTGGTTTTGTTTGTGTGCTGTGTCTGCCCCAAGGCAGTTGGCTGTTGTAGGGTATAACTCTAGTGCCTAGGGCAACACTTGACATACTGGAGATTTCCAAAAATGTGAACATAAGTCATGTGCCTCTTGAACTGCAAGAGAGCTATAAATTGTTTTTATTTTGACATTTAAGAGGATTTGGAGGTCTTAATAGTAGATCAATATTCAGTGTCATAAGATAGTAAATTTTAACCCTATTGGAGAATAATCCATCTTTTTCCAAAAGGCGTCTCCACCAATGTTAGAGGATTATTAAGGTAGTTAATAAAGTCTAAAGAAATAAAGTCTATTTGATAGAGACAGATAGTTGGAATAACTTACCATAGATATCCTCAAATGGATTTAATGATTTAGTATGAATTTTCTTTCTTAGCTTCAACCTCAGTCTTCGAAGGAATAATAAAATACAGTGATATAGTAGCTATCATTTGCTGAGTACTATAATAGGCAGACACTCAAACGCTCCCCATATGGTTACCTATATAGTCAACCATCCTTAGAGATAGGCTTATTTTATAGATGGATAAACTGGGTCATAGAGGGAGGAAGCATTTTTCCTGAACTTGGACTCATGGGCCATGATGTGAACTCTCCATCTCCTCCAGCTGACCCCTCCAGGCCCCACTCCTATGAGTCATGTGCCAGCCCCCCTCCATAAACATATTAGGACCAGTTTAACCCACATGGCAAAGGCTAAGTAGAATACTTTCTTCATGGATGTCTCACTACAAGTTCATTAATATCATACCTTGAAATAGTTCAAAAGTTACTCTTTTTTTCCTCTTATAGCTTGGCTCAAAAAGGAATTAGAGACTTTTGTTTAATTTAATTTGAAGATGTTTAAGCCCAGAGTGGAGCCAACTGGGTGAGGTTGGATGAGAGGGAGCCCATGAACTGACTGTATTCAAGCTGCCAAGTGATATTTGCAAACTTACCGCTATCATCTCTGACAAGAGGATGGAAAATGCTGGTTGCAGTGCTCCATTGGCAATGGCACAGATGGTTCCCACCACAAAGTAGGGCCATTCTGTCTGATTCAGTTTCAGAACCTTCAGAAAAGATACTGGTGGCACATTTGCATCCTAGAACATATAAATATCAGGGCCAATGCTTGATAACACAATATGAACAACAAGTTGACCCACAGGATCTTGCAAAGTAGATACAGAGAATGACCAGACATCTGCTGGAGAATACAAGACAGTGTATTATGAAATGCCAACAATGTCCACTGATAACGTAGCACAAGCTGATTGTGAATTGTTCACCCAAGATGCAATTTTCATGATGTTAGCAGCTGTCTGTTCTAGCCTCTGCGGATTGGGAAATAACAGGATCAGGGCACAAATGAGCAGAAGTTTCAGCTCTTAACTTAGTTGACTCTGAGTCCATGTGACAGTCATGACTGGCCCACATCAGCTGAGCTATGGTCTTCTCATCATAGCCCTGCCTCTCTTTATCAGTGATGATACCAGGATCACATGATGAAAATACATGTGAATAGATGGATCAGTGTTCTCATAAATATAGAATAACATCATTAATTAAAGAATATGGGTTTGGCCTCCTCACCCCAGAGCTATGTCCAGTGTTTTCAAATTAATTATAACCCTTTCCTTTTACTTTTTTTAAATGAAAGAGACAAAGCAAGAGAGATTGAGAGACAATTGGTACACCAGGGCCTCCAGCCCTGCAATTGAACTCCAGATGTGTGCACCACCTTGTATACATGTGGGACCTTGTGCATGCATCACCTTATATGTCTGGCTTGCTTGGGATATGGGGAGTTGAACATGGGTCCTTAGGCTTGGAAGGCAAGTGTCTTAACCACTAATCCATCTCTCCAGCCCCTCTTCTCTTTTACTTCTGTTTCCTGTACAGATTTCTCTTATTACCTACTTCAGCTTTTTGTAATTTTTAAATTTGTTTAGTTTTATAGCTTCTTTTTAAACATGTTAAGTTCTTTTTTAAGTTAAAGATTATTTCTTTATATATCTGAAAATGGATCTTGTTTTCATACACTTTCAGCAAATGCTTAACTAAATGTCTTTGGTGGTCCAGTATGCAGAAGTTAGGTCTCAAAAGCTGTTATTCTGGGGGCTGAGTAGATGTCTCAGTGGATAAAACATTTGCCATGCAAGCGTAAGGGCCAGACTTTGGATCTCCAGTATGCTTGTAGATGCCAGGTGTGTGCGGTGGCCACCTATAATCCCAATGCAGGAGAGGTGGGGACAAGGAATCCACCAAGCGATCTGGCTAGCTAGACTTACCAAATCAGGGAGCTGCAGGCTCACATGAGGAACCCTAACTCAGTATATAAAGAAGAAAGCAATCAAGGAAGGTTCACATCAACCTCTGCCTCCACATGAACACACATGTGCAAACACACCCACAAGCATGTGCACTCATATCACATACACAAATGAAAAATATTAAAAGGATAATCTGACTATGGAAACTACTTAACCTTAAAAATGGTAGTTATGGAATACTACAACCTAAGTTCATTTAAATGGGCTATATTTATGTCTTTGAAACAGAGAACATAAATAGTTCTACTTAGCCCTCTTCTTTCAGCTTTCTCATTTTCATTTAATTGTTGAAATTTTTCTCCCTAGCTGACACTATATTGTACATAATGTCTCCCTCTCCTTTGTTACATAATTTATCTCACTATGATGAGACTTAGGACAATCTTGTTGATTGTGGCGTCTTCTTGTCCTTGCCTTGGCACATTTCTTCAAGAAAAGTGCTCCTTAAATAATGCACTCCAAAGATTTAGGAAAATAGTTCTCAACAAAAGTGAGGAAATGAAAAGCAGATCATTCCTTAGCCAAAAGGGGAAATAACGAAGTGGTATAATAATTCAGCTGTTATTATTCTTTGTAAATGTATCTCCAGAAGAGAGAGAAAGAGAGGAAAAGAGACAGAGAGAGAAAGAGCACTCCTCTTTGTAATTTCTGCATTAAATAACTTTGTGGGTTTGGGCAATAGCTCTGTCAGTAATAGTTTGCTGTTCAAGCATGAGGACCTGAATTCAAGCTCCAAAACCCACATAAAAATACAGTTCATGGATGTACATGTTTGTATTCCAAGTACTGGAAGACAGAGAAAAGAGGTTCCCTGGGGCTCATTGGCCAGCCAGTCTAGCCTAAGTGGTAGGCTCCAGGCCAATGAGAGAGTCTGTCTCAAAGGAGGTGGACTGTGTTCCAGAGGATGGCTCCCAAGGCTGTCCCCTGGCCACACACACACACACACACACACACACACACACACACACACACACACACGGATGTGCACACACATATATACCCATGCATACACAAACACACTAAAAAATAATAATACTGTGAGCCAAAATAAGAGGAATACAAACTAATGGATTCATTTCTTCATGCCACAAATTAAAAGAAAATCAGCCTTTACTAACAAATAGCATCAAAGGCCACCAAAACTGAGATAAGAAAATAATTTTCCTTGGCCAGGTGTGGTGGCTCACACCTTTAATTCCAGCACTCGGGAGGCAGAGGTAGGAGGATTGCTGTGAGTTTGAGGCCACCCTGTGACTACATAGTTAATTCCAGGTCAGCCTGGGCAAGAGTGAGACCCTACCATGAAAAACCAATAAATAAATAAATAAATAAATAAATAAATAAATAAATAAATAAATGAAATAAAATAAAATACCTTTTCTTGGGATGCATTTGCTCCCTATAAAAGAAGCATTTCCCTGGAATATGAATAATATCTTATCTCCAAGAAAGGAATGTTTTGCTATTTCTGGCTATTTCTTCCTTTGTCTTAGTAAAAAAAAATTCCTGTCTAATTCAGCATATGAATTCACATAACAAGAAAAAATACATTTCCACACTATTTTATAGATAGGTATAACCCAGTGCTTAAGTTATAGCCAGTGACTTCTAATAAAAGCATTGGATGGGACTTCTGGACATTACTTTCCTCATTGTTGCTGCTTGGAACACAGATAAAATGACTAGAGCCCCAGACACTATTGTAGACCATGGAATGACTTTCAGGATAGAAGCCACCAGGGTGATAAGATAAATAAGAATAGGAGGGCTGGAGAGATTGCTTAGCAGTTAAGACACTTGCCTTCAAAGACTAAGGACTCATATTTGACTTTCCAGGTCCCATGTAAGCCAGATACACAATGTGACACAAGAGCACAAGGTTGCACATGCTCATAGGATGTTGCATATATCCAGAATTTGACTGCAGTGGCTATAGGCCCTGGCATGCCAATTCTCTCTCTCTCTCTCTCTCATGCTCTCTCTGACTTTCTCTCTGATAAAATGTAATAATAATAAAGATTTTTAAAAGGAAGAGGAAAGGGGCCTGATTACCTGGAATTGGGGAGAAACCACTTTAGACCAGAACTTTTCAACTCTAACATTTTTTATATAGATGAGAAATGAGAACTTCCAATGTGTTTAAGCTAATGTTTTTTTAAAATTTCCTAGTGCAGGTAATCAAATGTAGTCTGACCTCATAGAATATGCTAATACCAGGGCTTATTTTGGACTAGATTTATTATCTCTGGGATGTAAAGATGGGTAGAATATTTGATTTTAGTAGCAAACATCTAGCATAAAAGCTACATTCCATGGGATATCCATGTTTAGTTGGAATCTATTTTAATTTACTATCAAATAGCATTCAAAAATCAAAATGCAGCCCCCTTTTAAAGAAGTTTATGGCTCACAGTAGGGATCATCTGTGCCTAGAAAACAACTACATGGCTAAGAATGCCACCAGCAAAATTATAAAGTAAATGACTTAGTTGGAGAGGAAATTAACTTACGACTTCTTTGCTTTCTGCATCAAGCCCATTCTGATGATTTCGTAAATTTTTAAGGCTTTTTTTAGTAGAATTTCTAAATATGCGAGATTTCCAACCATTTGGAGCCATGAAACTAGTAGCTTTTTCTTCATTTAATTCAACTTCAAATTCTTCTGACAGGATCTTGTTTCCTGATGTCTGAAAATCAAACAAGAGATTGAAGTGAATATATGTGCACACTGACGTGCGTATGCATGTGTGTTCAGAAGGATAAAACATCCACATTTAGAGTCATAAAACAATTTTTAAAATATTACACTTCGGGCTGGAGAGATGGCTTAGCGGTTAAGCGCTTGCCTGTGAACCCTAAGGATCCTGGTTCAAGGCTCGATTCTCCAGGACCCACGTAAGCCAGATGGACAAGGGGGCACACGCATCTGGAGTTCGTTTGCAGTGGCTGGAGGCCCTGGCGTGCCTATTCTCTCTCTCTCTCTCTGCCTATTTCTGTATCTCTCTCTCAAATAAATAAAATATTTAAAAAAATATTACACTTCAAGACTTTTAGATTTGGGCTGGAGAGATGGCTTAGTGGTTAACTGCTTGCCTGTGAAGCCTAAGGACCCCAGTTCAAGGCTCGATTCCCCAGTACCAACGTAAGCCAAATTCACAAGGTGGTGCATGTATCTGGAGTTCGTTTGCAGTGGTTGGAGGCCCTTGTGTACCCATTCTCTCTCTCTCTTTCTTTCTCTGTCTGTTGCTCTCAAATAGGTTCTATAACATTTTCTCAATTAAGTGGTAAACCTATAAAGTGGGCAAGGTGGGGATAACAACATGGAATTCCAGAGCTGGTAGAGGCATCAGAGGTTATCTTAGTTCAAGCTCCTACTTATTTAACAAGGGTCAATACTAAACTCAATGGCTAAATGACTTGCCCAAGGCTATTGCCTTGTTAGTGACAGGTCTTTTATGTCATACCAGGCTACCATTCAGTCTGAAAATGTGCTACTTATTCCTGGAAAGAAAACTCAGCATATACTCAGGATATATGATATAGGCATTTCAGAGCAGTCTGAAGTCTTCTGTTCTAGCTGAAGTCTTTATGGGAGTGGAAGGTCATTCCTATGGGTGACATGAAGTAGGACAATGAAGGAGAAAGTGTTACTTAGCTTGAGAATCCCCCATGTCATCTAGGAAAAATCATGCTGCCTTGGTAATCATTATGAAATGAAAATTAAATGGATTGAAAGTACCATCATGAGTTTTTAGCTAGTGAAGTTATAAAGAGACTTTACACAAGCCTACGTTATTTATATATCTTTCTATCATTTCATTGGATATACTCATATAAGGAATTTGAAAATTTCAGAAGCTACCTTAATCATGCACATATTATGTGTCAGGGTTTTTATAAGTAGCAGCTTTATTGAAATCTAATTAAAATATTATCATTTCACCCTTAAAAAAACTTTATTGACTTTTTGGTATAATCACGTATTCATGCCATTGTTTTTCCTTTTGTTTTTTTTTGAGGTAGGGCCTTGCTGTAGCCAAGGCTGACCTGGAATTCACTCTGTAGTCTCAGGGTGGCCTTGAACTCACAGCTATCCTCCTACCTCTGCCTCCCAAGTGCTAGGATTAAAGGTATGCACCACCATGCCTGGCTTTGTTTTTTTCTTTTTAAGATATATATATATTGGTTTTTCGAGGTAGGGTCTCACTCTGACCAGGCTGACCTGGAATTAACTATGTAGTCTCAGGGTGGCCTTGAACTCACGGTGATCCTCCTACCACTGCGTCCCGAGTGCTGTGATTAAAGGTGTGCGCCACCATGCCCAGCTTTTTAAGATATATTTATATGTTTTATGTAATGAATGTGTGCTTTAGTTGACATATACTGTACTTATTTATAGTGCTTAGTGAGATATCTAAGCATATGTACATGACTGTTATCATGGACAAAGGTAATTAACATATCCATCACCCCAAACATTATCTTTCATGTTAGGAACATTTAAAATTGCCTCTCTTTGGGCCAGGAGTGCAGCTCAGTGGAAGAATACCGACATTGCATGAACAAGGCCATGATTCAATTCCTAGAACTGAAAAAATATTCCCTTATAGCTATCTTAGAATATAAAATTCATAAACTGGAGAAATGTCTCAGTGGTTAAAAGTGCTTGTTTGTAAAGCCTGATGGCCTGGGTTTGAGTCTCCAGTCCTCACATAAAGCCAGATACACATGGTGCTTGTGGCTGGAGTTTGTAGTGGCAGGAGGCTCTGGTGTGCACATACACTCCCTGTCTCTCTCTCTCCCTCTCTCTTTCTCAAATAAATAAATGAATAAAAATAAAAATATATAAAATTCACTATTGCCAACCATAGTTATCCCACTGTTTTTCAGAAAATGGAAGTTATTTCTCTCCCCTCCTCACAATTTTCAGCCCCTACTAACCATTATTCTAATCTCTTCTACAAGACCAGTGCTTTTATCTCTCACATACAAGTGGCAGGTGCTTATTTCTTAAACTTACAACAAGTTCCACAATTTATTTACTATTTAAAATGTGGAAACTGAGGCCGGGCGTGGTGGCACATGCCTTTAATCCCAGCACTCAGGAGGCAGAGGTAGGAGGATCGCCGAGAGTTCGAGGCCACCCTGAGACTACATAGTTAATTCCAGGTCATCTTGGACCAGAGTGAGACCCTACCTCACAAAAACAAAACAAAACAAAAAAAAAAAATGTGGAAACTGAAGCTCAGGAGAGTTGTTGTTAGAAAATTAGCTAGGCATGGTGGTGCATGCCTTTAATCCCAGGACTCGGGATGCAGAGGTAGGAGGATTGCCATAAGTTCGAGGACACCCAGAAACTACATAGTGAATTCTGGGTCAGCCTGAGCTAGAGTGAAATCCTACCTCAAACTCTGCCCCCCTCTGAAAAAGAAAGAAAATGGGGCAAATTTTTGACTTTTCAGCCCACTTGTGTTCATAATAGCAACATTTAGAATAGAGAAATATGGGGACTGTACAAGGTATCCAGCTTTAGGAAAACAAGTAATTTCACACATTTTTTATAATTATTATAATTATTTGGGGTTTGGGAGATGGCCTTTTGAAACCACCTGAGTTCAATTCCTCAAGGTCCATGAAAATAGTTGAGTATAGCCATGCACATCTGTAATTCAAGTCCTATGGGGAGCACAGACAAGAGAATCACTGGAACTCATGAAAACTGCAGCTCCAAGTTCAGAGAGAGTCTATCTCAAGGAAAAACTTTGTTGATCAATAGAGAAAGAACATGTGAAGTTCTTCTTCGGCCTCCTTGTGTCTGTGAGCACATCTGCACATATGTGTATATCTACCACATATATATACACACAACACCTACTACACACACAAATCATAGTATTTGAGTGATGTATATTTTAAAATGTTATGAGAAACAACCCAAAATATGCATGTACATTCTAATTATAATATAAAGGAAAATTGTATAATTTTATAATTTATCAATTATAATTTTATAAATTATAATCATAGAAGAAAAGTTTTAGGCTATGTATTCTGCAAGATTGTTCTAATGATAAAATATAGTAAAATATCTTGTTTAACAAGACAAACTAATAAATCTCAAACTATCATTTAGGAAATAGAGTAAATGAATTTTTAAAGATAACCAAACTATTCACTACTTAGAGCCATGAATCTTGCTTTTGGTATTATAAGGTATGTCTATAAAGTATTTTTATATCACATGGCATCCCCTCTCCTAATCACTAGAGATCCTCTCATTATCCTATAATGGGAATCCTCCCTAATCTTACAATGGAAATGATCTGCTAGTGTGGACATCTTTCCCACGTGATCAGGAATCGCTGTCTAGAGAATGCATTCACTGTGGTCTGGGCATTTGACTTCTCTCTCAACTCCTTTCCTCTTTCCCAGATCTGCTTCCAGATAGTGAATTAAGCTCTGTGTTTTACTTCACTTTTATGCCTCATCCTAATTCTCTTCTCTCTTCATGGCATTGACTGTAACTTATTTTAATAACTTAAAGAGTGCTATGTTGACAGCAAACAGCAGAAATAAGATCCTGGAATCCAATACCTGCATGTTAACAAGTTTGAAGTAGACTCCTTCCTTCTTCATCAGTTCGCTGTGACTTCCCTGCTCCACAATGACTCCATCCTCAAACCCAGCGATGACATCAGCATTTCGGACTGTGGACAGTCGGTGTGCTATCACAATGGTGGTCCGCCCTTCTCTGGCCTAAAGGGGAAAAGGACAAAACTGTGGTGCATCAGGATCACAGTACTGACATGCTGCCAGTTAGCTGGCACAGTTAAGCCTTGGATGGATGCTGTGTGTGGTTGATGAGTGAGTACTCCACATCCCAGGCCTATAGCCATCACTCTTGTATAAGAGATTAAGGCCACACTTGAGTCCTGGGCCAGACAGGTGACCAACCCTATCAGTATGAGGACCAATTACTCTGGAAGCCTACAGCATTACCTGTGTCACACAAGAAAATCAAGCAAAGACTGTCAAGTGATTTCACACTTAATTTAGGATGCGATAAGAATAGTATTGTCTATCAGAATGCAAAAGATGAATTATACAATAAATAGTGTTCAGATATTTATGTAGCTACCTGAAAAAAATAATGCAGCATTTCTACTTTAGTGTTTATACTGAGATAAATCAAGAATCAATTATGTTTAAATAAATATAAAAGAGTAATAGCATTCAAACAAAAAGAGTGGCTAAAACTGCTCTCATGAGCAATCTGTTGATTTTTTAGCATTTAAATCCCAAAGTAGCATTTACAAATATGTACTACTATGCAAACTGTACAACTTGGACCACATATAACACATTGAAGAAATAATATTATTAACCTATTAGAATGTTCACGATACTATCAGTGATGAATAAATTATTAACAGTGAT
Organism: Orientallactaga sibirica; assembly: GCA_036365145.1. Lineage (NCBI taxonomy): Eukaryota > Metazoa > Chordata > Mammalia > Rodentia > Dipodidae > Orientallactaga > Orientallactaga sibirica. The sequence goes on from JAEOAD010000418.1 coordinate 560,354, forward strand.
GTGATGTTAGACTTGTGAATGAATGAAAGAATAAAGCATCTGTTTGCGAATTTGAACCTCTCAGGTTGGAGAGATGTCTTAGCGGTTAAGGTGCTTGTCTGTAAAGCTTAAGGACCCATGTTCATTCTCCAGATCCCACCTAAGCCAGATGCATAAAAGGTGAGGCAAGCACAAGGTTGCACAATCCTACTAGGAGGTGCAAGCATCTGGTGTTCAATTGCAGTGGCTGAGTCCCTAGTGTGCTCTCTCTCTCTCTCTCTCTCTCTCTCTCTCTCTCTCTCTATATATATATATATATATATGTGTGTGTGTGTGTGTGTGTGTGTGTGTGTGTGTGTGTATCCTCTCTCTGAAATAAATGATAATAATAATAAAAACCCAGAAGTTAGAAACTCTCACCCTTGTCTCAGAAAAGTTGGACAAAGTAGAGCTTTGATGCAGATTTTCTTCAGAGCTCTCAGATACCCCAGTGAAGAGAAGATATTGGCAACTAGCCTGGGTTCAAGTACAACAACTGTTAAGAAATCTGGACCTTCAACTAATTTGCGTGTGCAGGGATGAAAGGCAGGCCAAACAAAAGTGGCATGAGTTCATTAGTCTTTCTGGAACTTTAGGAAAAAGAAAAAGAAATGAAGGCTTCTAGAGTACTGCTATGAAAATCATTATGAAAGCTAACTTTTTTTTCTGGTTTCTTTAACATGAGTACCAGTGTGTAAGTAGGTATTAAGCAGTGATTATTGGCTTTCTTTAAAAATTCAAAATATCAAATGTGCTATTGTATTCTTTAAGAATTTATGCTGCACAATACATTGTTTACCTTGATAAACCCTTGTGGTTTATTGAGTCTAAGCTGAGAAGATCATTATTTTGATTTTTAAAATGCAGAGGTGCTTTCTCAATGATCTGGCTCATCATATTCAATTCAGTAAATACTGCCTTAGTGTTACTATGTGACAGACACTGTTTCACTGAAACTATCATGAATATTTATTAATTCTAGGTGAGAAGATACAGACATAACCATTGGCCAAGCATGGGAGTGAGAAGTTAGCTGACCCTGATTTGAAGTGAGCCAGTCTGCCATCCAAAAATTGTAGTAACAGTAAATAAGCACTAAGTTTTGGCTCTAAGCAAATGATGAATTGGGATGTTGCTGTAACCAACCCCTGAAATATATGACCTTAGCTTTGAGACTGAGTGGTGATGATATTGCTACTGGAGACTGGATTGGAACAATGAGGAAACTGCTGCTGGAGGTTAGAAAAGAGTTGACCTATCTTACAACCTGGAAAATGTGACAGCAATGTTTTCTGTAGCACTTTGGAATAAAGATATTTTATGTTATGAATTTCTATATCTGGTAAAAGAATTCCAGATATCTCTAGAAAGTGAGTTTTTTTTTTTTTTTTTTTTTTTTTTTCGAATCTGGTAGGGTCTCACTCTGGTCCAGGCTAACCTGGATGTAGTCTCAGGGTCTACTCACGGCAATCCTCCTACCTCTGCCTCCCGAGTGCTTTTAAGACATGTGAGTTTTTTAAAATTGAAAAATTATCAACTGAGGGCTGGAGAGATGGCTTAGTGGTTGAGGCACTTGCCTGTAAAGCCCAAGGACCCAGGTTTGGTTCCCCAGTACCCACATAAGACAGATGCACAAGGTAGCACAGGTTTCTGGAGTTCATTTGCAGGGGCTGAAGCCCCTGGGGTGCCCATTCTTGCCTCCTCCCATGCCTCTTTCAAATAAATAAATAAATGAATAAATAAATAAATAAATAAATAAAATATTTTAAAAAATTAAAAATTTATCAACTGATATCACCATAAATACTACAGAATATGAAGAAATTGTTGAAACTGAGTAGTGGTTTGTGAAAATACCATATAAAACTTACTTAGGTATTATTGACCAGCTATCTGGCTAAAGCAACCCAAGGAGGGAAGGTTTATTTTGGTTAATGTTTAAATGGATAGGGTACTGTCTATCATGGGAGGCTGGCAGCTATGATGGTTGGAGAATGAGGGTGCCTTCTTACATCTCCTTACTCTCAGCTGACAAGGGGAAGGGAGGGAGGGAAGCAAGGAGGAAAGGGAGGGAGAGACAGAAAGAGAGAAAGAGAGAGAGAAAGATGACAGGGTGCAAAGCAAGGTTAGGCTATCATCCCTAAAACACACCTGGGAGACATTTTCCATGCAACTCACATGAACTTATGAGGCTCTAGCTTCATAGCTTCTCTAATAGAGGTCATGTCATGAGAAACAACATCTCCAGAAATTCCAAGTTTTGGAGGCTAGAGTTCAATTCTCAAGCCACCTACATAAGCCAGAATAAAGTGGCACAAGTGTGTGATGTTCATTTGCAGTGACAAGAGGCCATGGTATGGATGTGTATGTGTGTGTGTGCACACATGCACACGTGCAAATACACACAGATAAATTAAAATTTTAAATCTTTAAAAAATTAGTCTGACAAACATGAGGCCTTACTATATAGCATATAAGGCAGTTGGGTTCACTTAGGATTCAGAATAAAGTTTCCTGAGAAAATGAGGTTCATATGTCATGTCTTTAAACATACAAGGGTTAATTTGGATAGACTCTGCTAAGAAACTTGCACATCTTACTACCAAACTTTCTTGAATTAAATATTTTGTTCTCTTTATTTATTTGGAACAATTTTATATGCCAACACCTGACTCTGGTATTTGTACTATGTTGTTATAAAAGACCATCATTAATCCCAAGAGTACACCTATGTAGTTTCTTCCTTGAAGCCTCAGCTTAAAAGAGATGCTTGTCAGAGATATAAAAATACATAATTCCAGATACCTGACTTCAGTATATGCTACTTAAAATGTGTATCTTTCACGTGTTGTTTACTTACATATGCAAATACACAAGTGAGCTTTAGTGCTAGAAAAGATCTACCTTCTCAAGCCATGGTGATACCCTTAAAACAGAGTATTTTGAACTATTTTGAAGCTGGTCCATTTTCCAGGTAACTAGATTTGTGTATGTATATCCACATACAGTTATTTATATAAACATTTCCCACATATATTTTTTAATGTAAATATTTATTTTCTACTGATTTAATGAAAACAAGCAGGGCGTGGTGGTGCATGCCTTTAATCCCAGCACTCAGGAAGCAGAGGTAAGAGGATCACTGTGAGTTCGAGGCCACCCTGAGAATACATAGTGAGTTCCAGGTCAGCCTGGGCTAAAGTGAAACACTACCTTGAAAAACCAGCCAACCAAACAAACAACAAAAAAACCCAAAAATCCTCCCAATAAATCCACAATTTAAACTTTTGAATAAAGTACTGTACATCAAAGGATAAAATACCCTGTTATAACTAAAACTTATGTTAGAGAAGAAATACTTGGATGATTATTTCCCTATTAATCCCTACATATTTTAGCACACCTGCTTTTCTCAAACACAGCCCATGTGCAAGAAAGCAGCACAGATAAATGGTTCCTCACAGTGGCCTGGATCTGGGCCCATTGCACTGCAGTAGGAGCAAGTCAAGATCATTCACCTCTCTCTGTAGATACTGCAACTGATCAGAAAGGAGAAATCAATAAATCCCATTGAGATGACCTCATTTCCCTTATGTGTTTCTCAATCTAGACTCCCAAAAGAACTGGCAAAAATTTGCAAAAAGTTTCAATTTGCTATCTCCTCCCATGTGTTTAGAGTCTGCTGACCTTATCCAGAGCTGCCTGGACCTCAGCTTCACTCTCTGTGTCCAGGGCCGATGTGGCCTCATCCAGCAGGAGGATCTTGGGGTTGCGAACCAGGGCACGGGCAATGGCAATTCTCTGTTTCTGTCCACCACTCAGCTGTGCCCCTCTGTCTCCCACCAGAGTGTCAAATTTCTACAACAGAAACCATGAAAAAGCTCTTAAATTTTTTTATATTTTCTTATTTATTACTTAGTAATTTGCTCATTCATTTGTTGATGCATGCATTTAATTTTGAGGTATAGGAAATCAAATCTATGACTTTACAAATGCTAGGGAAGCCTTCTATCATCAAGCTACATCTATAAGCCCTCTGGAAGTGTTTTAAATACAAGAGTAAAAAATCAGTAATAAATGAAGCCAACTTAAATTGTTGACTACCATAATGTATTACAAATTATAAAAAAATAAATGAGCACTGAATTATAATACAATTACCAATACCAATGTATACACAATTTTTAATATTTCTAATATTCCCATATAGAATATACTCTTTAAACCACTAAATGAATAATTCAAGGGATTCACCCAGCAAGGTTGGAAACATTGCAACCCAAACATTAGCTTAACCTTTGAACCAAGAACTCATTCCCATGAGGTTCAACTCTAATTTCATGGGCAACTATGTCACTAGAGTCTTTACCTGTGGTAATTTCATGATAAACTCATAGGCATTGGCTTCTTTGACAGCTTTCTTTATCTCATCCATGGTTGCATTCCCTCGGCCATAACGAATATTTTCAGCAATTGTGGTAGAAAATAGTACTGGCTCCTGACTCACCACTCCAATTATTTCCCTTAGATACCTTACATTAAAGTTCCGAATATCCTGCCCATCAATGCTAATCTGAAAGAAAAAAAATCATATTCAATATTGTAAATATAAGCCATATGATAATCTAGAGCACTAGGAAACTTTTTTATGAATGAACATTGCATAATATTAAATTTTTTCAGCAATTTAAAATTACAGTTGAAGGGCTACTTGTCTGCAAAGCCAAAGGACTCAGGTTGGATTTCCTAGGAACCACATAAGCCAGATGCATGGTAGCATGTGTATCTGGAGTTCATTTGCAGTGGCTGAGGCCCTGGCACACCCATTCTCTCTCTCTCTCTCTCTCTCTCTCTCTCTCTCTCTCTCTCTACCTCTTTTTTTCTCTCTCAAATAAATAAATAAATAAATAGGATTGAAATAAATAGTTGTGATAGTTTGAATATATGTCCCCCAATATTTTCAGTGTTTTATTAGTTATAGTTTGCATCTGCAATCACCTTGCTAGAGACAATGTCACTGGGAGCCGGTCTTAAGGTGTGGTGGTGGGTTTGAGATTCCATTGTAAAGATATGCAAAGTGTGCCTAATAGGAGTTCTGAAGCTTGCTGTGGCTTGGCTGTAGTTTTGCTCTGTGTGCTGTGTGCCTGATTGGATTTTTTTCTCTCTCTTGCCTGGTCCTGTGAGAGCAGGCCGTTTCTCCTGCCCTTATGGAACTTCCCCTGGATATGTAAGCTTCAATAAATAATATCCCTTCCTCCATAACTGTGCCTGGTATGGAAGTTCATCTCAGTGAACCTGAAGCTGTCTGCTACAGTAAAGTGGTACCAAGGAGTGTGGGGTGAGATGAACCTGACCATGTGGATATTTGTCTTTTGGAACCTTTGTTTTGGAGGAATGGACATGGACTTGGTGCTTGCAACTGAAGATGCCTTCTGGAGTGGTAAGCCAAGTTTTATGGACTATTCTGATGAGAGTTTGAGAATGCTAAGTGCAGACAGTATTGAACTTTGAGGCTTGGCTTATGAGCTTTCTAAGGGGAAGGAAAGACGGCAGAGGACTTTGTTGGAATTGGGCTACTGGCATAAGGGATGGCTACGTTCTGCTATCCAGGCCCAAAAAGTTTGATCAAGGTTAAATTTGTAATGGACTGATGTGCTTGGCTAAAGATAATGGACTGAGATTTTAAGATTTTAAGTTGGAAAACCTCAAGCAAGTTAAAATTAGAGGCACTGAGACTGATTTCAGGTTAATGGAGTTGCTATTGTCAACACATTAGCAATCTTAAGGAAGATGGAAGAAAGGTGGCCTGACTGCTTTACATTAAAACAATGGAGAGGATGCCTGAGGAAAGACTGTTAGGAATGCAAACTCTTGGAAAGAGTTGACTGGAGAAGGAACCTGCTTTTCAAGGCTATGATTTATTTTGTCCCTGGACTAAGAATATGGCTGTGTCCTGCACACCTGGTATTAGTTTTGGAAGCATGAAAAATGCATGGAGTGGTCATGAATTGCACACGGTTCCAGGAGCCGCTGCTGAGATGCGGCATGAGGCAGGGCATGAACACCCTGAGGAATAGGCTGGAAGAGCCTTTGGAAAATGGACTGTGGTTTGCATGGAGACCTGAAGATGTTTTGGATATACCAGGACTATGCAAGGGCTCCCATGGAGTGCAGTGTTAGCATGGGATGAAAGTTTTCCCTGACTACTCTGCCTAGCTGGAGGAGTGGAATTGAAAAACCTGGAGACTGTCAGTCTCTGGTTATATTGAACTTGAACTGCAGAAGTTTGATGACTGCTGATGGTGGCTGAGTTTGCATTATTCTAGTCTCTCTTTGCTATGCCTTATACCAGTTAAAAATGTTTACTCTGTGCCTTTACATGTTGAAAGTATTTAACTTGTTTGATTTTACAGGACTCACTATCTTAAGTTGGTCAAGACTGTGAGGACATTTGAAATTGGACTGAGTACAATTTACAATGTGTGATAGTTATAAATCTATTGGGGGCCAGGAGCTAAATCTATTGGGGGCCAGGGGCGGAATGTGGTAGTTTGAAAATATGTCCCCCAATATATTCAGTGTTTTATTAGTTATAGTTTGCATCTGCAGTCACCTTGCTAGAGGCAATGTCACTGGGGGCCAGTCTTAAGGTGTGGTGGTGGGTTTGAGATTCCATTGTAAAGATATGCAAAGTGTGCCTAATAGGAGTTCCTGAAGCTTGCTGTGGCTTGGCTGTAGTTTTGCTCTGTGTGCTGTGTGCCTGGTTGGATTTTTTTCTCTCTCTTGCCTGGTCCTGTGAGAGCAGGCCGCTTCTCCTGCCCTTATGGAACTTCCCCTGGATCTGTAAGCTTCAATAAATAATATCCCTTCCTCCATAACTGTGCCTGGTCTGGAAGTTCATCTCAGCGAACCTGAAGCTGTCTGCTACAATAGTAGTATGCAAGAATAAAAACAAAATGTTCATACACCTTCCTGATATTTCTTTTCTTATATACAGTTTTTATACCATGAATAGATTGCTCTCCATAAGCTATCTTTTAATTTTATTTTTATTTCTTCATTTGAGAGAGAGAGGTAGATAGAGAGCGAATGGGTGTTCCAGGGCCTCCAGCCTCTGCAAATGAACTTCAAATGCATGTGCCACCTTGTGCTTCTGGCTTATGTTGGGGAACTGAACCTGGGTCCTTAGGCTTCACAGACAAGTGCCTTAACCACTAAGCCACCTCTCCATCCCTCCATAAGCTATCTTGAGTTGCATATTTGTTGTTTTTCAGTGCAGGAGAGTGAGCCCAGAGCCTTCTGCATATGTAGGCAAGCACTCTACCACTGAGCTATACTATTATTTTTTATACCAATATTAATTTTTAGTTAAAATGTCCACTTACCTAACTAGTCTACATATAATTGCTATAGCATTATGGTGCCTTACCTTGTCATTACCTTATCAATATAATTGACCTTATCATTTACTAGCTTTTGGCATTTGGCTTCCATAAAAATCATGGCAAATATTAAGTGAAGAATCTGTTTTCTTTTTCTCTTTTCACAATTTTTTTTTACCTGTGCAATGACTAGTGTTTGCCTGATTTATCAGTATGAGGCAGTAGCTTATCTCTATGAAGCTTCCTGTTTCTTAAAACATTTTGTAAACTTGGGATTTCAGTGGTAGGAAATCTGTTATGCATGAACATGGGCTAAAAAAAAAGTGAGTCTTATAAGTTCTAAAATGAATGGTAGGTATCTATGAGTTGCAAAATCTCTACTGATATATATTTTTAAAATATATTATTTATTTATTTATTTATTTGAGAGAGAGAGGGGGAGGGAGAGGAAGAATGGGTGCACCAGGGCCTCCAACTACTGCAAACGAACTCCAGATGCATGCACCCTTGTGCATCTGGCTTATGTGGGTCCTGGGGAATAGAACTGGGGTCCTTTGGCTTTGCAGGCAAATGCCTTAACTGCTAAGCCATCTTCTCCAGCCCCTGATACAGATTTTTAAATCTATCTTTCTTGGCCGATTTGTATTTACTAAAATATTACTCCAATTATAATTTAAGAATTACTTATTTTTAATTATCTTCTACTGGGTTCTTTATAAAATTTATTTTATTTGAGAGAGAGTGTAGGGGTGTATATATGCACACACACACATATATAGAGAGAGAGAGAGAAAGAGAGGGAGAGAGAGAGAGAGAGAGAGAGAGAGAGAGAGAGACAGAGAGAGAGAGAGAGAATGGATTGCCAGGGCCTTCAGCCGGTGCAAATGAACTCCAGATGAAAGTGCCACCTTGTGCATCTGGCTTACATGGGTCCTGGGGAATCAAACCTGGGTCCTTTGACTTTGTAGGCAAGTGTCTTAACTACTAAGCCATCTCTCCAGCCCTAGCTTCTTTTATTAAAAAATAAAGAATAATATTTTACACTTGAACTATGTATTTATTCCTAAAATCTCTGTCCTAGTTTATTTCCTTTTTATTGGTCTTTGTTTGTTTTATTTTTATATTGTAAAGTTCTGTTTCACCATTGTTGATTCACAATAAATTTTGATAAAGTCAATACCCTTATGTTAGAACAACTGACAACATTGTGTGTGTGTGTTTGTGTGTTTGTGTGTGTGGGGGGGTGAGTGTAGTCTGTTAGGTGTCCTCAGGCCCTTATGCTTGCACAGGAAGTGCTCTTAACTGCTGAGCCATCTCTCCAGCTTTTATATGCATGTGTGTCAGTGTGTGTGCCTGTAGGTGCATATGTGTGTGCAGGTACATGTGTGTGTGTGCAGGTGTGTTTGTACTCATGTACAGGAATGCTGTCCATCTTCCCATTTTTTTTTCTTGAAGCAGGGTCTTCCACTGGCCTGAAGCTTACCAAGCAGTCTAGACTGGCTGGCTAATAAGCCCCAATGATCCCCTTGTGTTCACTTCCAAGCACTGAGATTACAAGTGAATGTCATTATGTCCTGCCTTCTTAAATGAGTTCTGGGGATCCAAACTCAGGTCTTCATGCTGTGAGTCAAATATTTTACTGGCTGAGCTATCTCTCCAGCCTCATGAGAAAGTTTTGCATATAAACTGCATACTAGTATTGCATTAATGTTAATTTTATTATTTCAATCATTATTTTCTAGTTGTATAAGAGAATGGCCTCAATGAATATATTCTAACAGTGTATAGCACACAGAAAAGAAGGAGAACAAATCAAGTGAGTCAACATATAAATACTGCTGGACTAGGAGAAGGATATATGTGAGCTTCCCATCTGATGGTCCTGACAACCAGGTTGTCAACATTTGCTATGTGAAATGTTTGATTATATCCATGAGCTCCTTGGAAGCAATCCTCTTGGTGATTTGCATGGTGAGAGAGAGTCCTGCCTAGCCTCTGTGGCTTATATGGCTTTTATTCAAAGCATTTATCTATCCCACCCAATAGTGTATGTATGATGCAGATGTGCTGCAAGATGTGCTCCTTTACCAAAATCACTTCACACACAAATACGTTAGTAAAAAAACAGCTCCTAAGGGATAACTTGTATCCAGCTTCCCACACAGGAGTGGTTGTTTCTTCCCACTTACCATACCCTCCGTGGGGTCATAGAGCCTCTGCAGCAGCTGGACAGTTGTGCTTTTCCCACAGCCACTGTTCCCAACCAGGGCCACCGTTTGCCCACTACGCACCTTCAGGTTGAGTCCCTTCAGGATCTAGGAAAGCACAACAGAACACACTGAAGAAGGGAATAATTCAATTCAATTTAGAATTTGAAAAAAAAAAAGAAAGGATCAAATTAATGAGCTAAACTCATTAAAGGACACAAAATCTAAATAATAGGGACATTTATTTAAGATGATTATACAATCAACCCGAGTTAGAAAATTTTACTTATATTACTGGCAGTACCTTGATATTAGCTCGAGATGGATAGGAAAAATGAACATCACTGAACTCCAAATTTCCTTTGATGTTGTCTGGTTTGTGTCCTCTCTCTGAAAAACTGTCAATTTTAGGATTCTAAATAAAACAAAATTCAATGACTATTTCATCACAGAATAAGAAATTACATTTTAAGGACTAGGGTTCAGCAAGTTCTAAAAATATCGCCTGACATGGCAAATCTCCTTTACATGAGACCAAGACCAGTGAAGTGTGTGTGTGTGTGTGTGTGTGTGTGTGTGTGTGTAGTGTTGTATGTGTGTGTCTTATTTAAGGAAATATTTCTTTCATGAAAAATATATAGAGAATGTTAACTTATTGCATGTAATATTTCATGTTAACTTTTAGATTTCTGTCATAGATTCATAAATTTTTCTACATGGTCAGCTATGCATATTGATACAATAAGAACAACATGATGGATAAGTCCAGTGCAGTGGTTTATATTGATTGTTAACATGACCAGAATCACCTAGGAAACTAGAAACTAGCCTCTGGGCATGCCTGTGAGGGATTATCCTGATTAGGTTAATTGAGGTGGGAAGACCCATCTTCTAAAAATTTTATTTATTTATTTATTTATTTATTTTTTATTTATTTATTTATTTTTACAAAGGCTGTAGTCTTATATCCTCTTTACCCCAGCCTCCTTTTTGGGGGTAGACCCATCTTAACTGTGGGCAACACCATTTCATGGGTTGAGATTCTGGACTGTATTAAAAGGATAGAACTGGCTGAGCACCAGCATTCATTCACTGCTCTCTGCTTCCTCACTGTGGCTGAATGTGACCAGCTGCTTCAAGTTCTTGATGCCATGCCTTCCCTGCCATAATGGACTATATAACCTTACACTGAAATAAACCCTTCTTTTCTTAAGTTCTTATAGGAAGCTGGTGACAATGAGAAATTAACAAGTATAACAAGATATTTCAGCATCTAGTGAAAATTAGTTTATTCCCAAAGAGTAAATGTAATATATTGGTCAGCTGCCTGAATGATTAGTACAGTCTTATTTAGGAACCATATAAATTTTCAATATATAAAGGAACTAAGCAATTTTCTTATGATTGGAATCAATGGAATAAAAGCAATGCTTAAATAATTATCAAATCTGAACTATCAACTTTGCATTTAATTTGTGTAAATGTAAATGCGTCAAAAGTATTTTCTCTTTCATTGTAGTCAGTTTAATTTATTCAATATAGTTTACTCAAGTCAAAATAAAAAAAATAGTGATGATTTGTGGTACACACCCCTAGCAAAACCCATTGTTAATTTTGGCCCTTCATCATATTATATAGAAATGATAATACTCTCTGTTTGGATACAACATGAAAGAAACTAACTGGGAAGAAAAACATCTTTATCCAGCCCTATAGTCCTAATGTACTAGTACAGGTCCACTTCTATAAGATGAGATTAGTACTACATTATATAAAGATAAATTGTTTGAAATATTCAGAGGCATGTTATCATGCATTACTATAAAGATGTCATTTGTTTCACATTATTACATTGTATCTTACTATGTAGCATGATACACTTCATTCACAAATATGTATCTACAGCCATATTTAACTATCCACACTTCAATGATTTTCCCAGATTTAAAATAATAAAGACTTACATTATCAATAATTTTGAAGACCACACATGCTGCTCCTCTTGCATTGGCAAAAGCATCGATGCAGGGGGCAGCCTGGCCTACACTGAAAGCCCCAATCAGAATTGAAAAGAAGACCTGAGCAAAAGAACACAAGGAACACTTATGTCACCTTCCAGCACTCATTGTCATATAAATTATAACTTGCCTGAAATACACTACACAAAATAACTGAAAGTTTGGCTTATTCTTTAAAACTTTTCTCAGTAATTTTTAATTTTCATTGAGACATAATATTTGTACATTTTGGAGGCACATTATGGTAATTATGTATACAATATGTAAAAAGGAAATCAGTGAGATAAGCACTTCTATCATCTTGGGAAAAATAAAAAGTGTTTAAGTAAATAATAAAATTTGCAAAATTAATATAACATTTAATTGCCTAAATGGTTTCTCCAGACTCAAAAATAAATTTAAAAATATTTTATTTATTTTTTATTTATTTATTTGAGAGAGAGATACAAATAGGCAGGTAGAGAGAGAGAGAGAATGGCTGTGCCAGGGCTTCCAGCCACTGCAAATGAACTCCAGATGTGTGTGCCCCCTTGTGCATCTGGCTTATGTGGGTGTTGGGGAATCAAACCTGGGTCCTTTGGCTTTGCAGCAAGCACCTTAACTGCTAAGCCATCTCTTTAGTCCTCAAAAATAATTTTTGTCTAGTCTGTCAAATCATCTTTTGACCTTCTTCTGAATGTGTAGCTAACAGTCAGCTTTTTAAAAATTTTATTTCCTCAGAAACTAATGCTACCAAAGAGCATATTTTTCCACCAGTGTGATTCTTTAATCCTTTATTATTTTCTTTAACCATGCATGTAACTACACAAATGATCAATAAGAAAGAAGGTACAGAATTTTTCTTTTAAAGTGCCATCATAGACATATAGATGTACAGAGAAACAAGATGTTTAGCATGAAAAGTTACAGTTCATCCTTTAAAAAAATATGTTGGGGAGGGGAGGAAAGCCTGCAAGCAAATCCAGCCAAACAGCCTCAACTCCTCACTGAGGGCGGAGTTCCACTGTGAAGACTCCTCACTGAGGGTGGGGTACTACTGAGAAAAGACCCACTGTGAAAAGTCCTCACTGAGGACAACACTGTAAGACACACTATGAAAACATACCTTCTCACATGAAGCTAAATTCACTGTGTGTATGTAGTATGTGTGGCATGTGCACGTCTCTCTCTCTCTCTCTCTCTCTCTCTCTCTCTCTGTGCATGCGTGTGGAGGCCAGAGGAGGACAATGGGTGCCCTCCTCTATTACTCTTCCACTTTATTTTCTTGACAAAGGATCTCTCACTGAACTTGGAACTCATCATCTTTCAGTTGGAATGGCTGACCGGACAACCACACTGTCTCCTTTTCCTTCTCACCCCCAAAGTGCTTGGGTTACCAGAACATGTGGTCACACCAGCCTAATTACTTGGGTGCTGGGAGCAATCTCAGTTCCTCGTACTTGATCAGCAAGTACTCTTACTATATGTGCCATCTCCCCAGCCCCTGAAGCTAAGTTCAAAGGACCAAATTGGAAGAAGAAAAACATATATACCCAAAGAAAATATATACCCAAAATTATTATCAAGCATATATGAATTATTAGATTATATGTATTTTTTAAAGATTATAAGTACATTTTTTTTTTTTTGGTTTTTTTGAGGTAGCGTCTCACTCTGGCTCAGGCTGACCTGGAATTCACTATGTAGTGTCCGGGTGGCCTTGAACTCTTGGCAATCCTCCTACCTCTGCTTCCCGAGTGCTGGGATTAAAGGTGTGTGCCACCACGCCCGGCAGATTATAAGTACTTTTAACTTAAAAAGTTTTAGTTATAATCCTTACTATAATTAGGATACATTATTTTCACAATCATGAAGTGATAGTATTTTCATTTTCACATAGAAAAAATGAACACAACTTTTCTTTTTATATTTACAATAGCTGATTAAAAATGTTTATTTATTTGAGAGAAAGAATGAATATGAATGGGTGCTCCAGCGCCTCATGCTACTGCAAAGGAACTCCAGATGTATGTTCCACTTTGTGTATCTAGCTTTATGTGAGCACTGGAGAATCTAACCCAGGCCATTAGGCTTTGCAAGCAAGTGCCTCTAACCTCTGAGCCATCACTCCAGCTCCTAAAATAGCTGATATTTTATATTACACACCTTTAATGTTTCTGTATAAAATAACCTGTCTGTAATAATAATACATCCTCTTTTTACATAGTGAAACTTATTAAACTTAATAGTAGACTGAGGATGACTCCTATACATATAATTCCATTCATAAGTCCATTCCATTATTATTTCCTTTCATTTATCATAGATATTTCTCAGTGGTCAAACCACATGCCATTGTTTTGTCCTCACATCATTGTGACATTATAACCAGAACACGTCAAAAATTAATGGAAGGGTGAAGAGATGGCTTAGATGTTAAGGCACTTGGCTGCAAAACCAAAGGACTCAGGTTTGATTCCCCAGAACCCATGTAAGCCAGATGCACAAGGTGGCACATGCATCTGGAGTTCATTTACAGAGGCCCTAGTGTACCCATTCTCTCTCTCTCCCTCTACCATTCTCTCTTTCAAATAAATAAATAAATAAAAACAAAAAAAGTTAACAAATAGTTAATTGAAAGCTGGGTGTGGTAGAACACATCTTTAGGCCCAGCACTCAGGAGACTAAGGTAAGAGGATTGCTACCTTAGTTTGAGACCAGCCTGGGATAAATTGAGACTCTATCTCAAACCCCACCCTCTTAAAAAATTAGTTGGAAGACAAAAGCCTATGATATATAAACATGGCTTATCCTTCCAAAGGAAGGAAGATGAAATAAAGAAGATAGAGAATATTATTTCCAGATTCTTCAAAAAATTAGGAAAATTACTTACTGTCATTGCATTTCCAATAGTATATTCTTTTGATATCACTAGAGTGGATCCATACCAGAAGGCCAGTGCATATGATGCATAGATTAACAGGAAGGCAATGCCCATGGAAATGTTTGCTGAGATAGCTTTTTTAATTCCAATTTGTTTAGCATTTTCTAAATGTTTCTGATACCTACCAGAAAATGAAGGTGAAATGTTATAATAACAATTTCCAATATCAGCTATACTCACTTTCTATATGGTTGGAGGTTTGATCAAAGCCATAAAGCTTCCTTGAAATTCACCCAGTTCCAGAGCAGTGTTCACTAGAACAGATTGCTGCCTGATCTTTCCTGGCCTGGGACCATCTTCCTTGGCACCATCAGGGCAACCACAATATTAATGTCTGTTTCAGAAAGTCTCACTCATGCTTACACAGAACTTTTTTGTTACCTTCATGACTAGCATTGCCACTCGGATTGAAAGCAGAAGGACAGCAATGAAGCCAACCAGGAATGACTATTCTAATTTCTTTAATGGTTAGATTCTTTTTAAAATATATATATTTTATTTGTTTATTTATTTGAGAGATAGCACAAGAGAAGGAGAGAGAGAGAGAGAGAGAGAGGGAATATGGGTGTGCCAGGGCCTCTAGCCACTACAAACAAACTCCAGACACATCATCCACCTTGTTCATCTGGCTTACATGGGTACTGGGAAATTGAACCTGGGTCCTTAGGCTTCACAGGTAAGTGCCTTAACCACTAATAAGCCACTTCTCTAGCCCAGTGGTTAGATTCTTAATTCAGGTTCATTTCTTTCCTCTAAAGAAAAGAAAAATTTCCCTCATTTGCATTACTGGGTAAGAAACCAAAATTTTCATGTTCTTTTCTTTAACCCAGTGTTTTTTGCTTTGATCTTTTAAAGTCAGGCTAATACTCAGCTATCAAGCTAGGTACAAGGTTATAAAATGGTTACTATAAGAAATATGGTATCTTTCTCAAGTTTTATGAGTTAGTTTCATTATCTGAAAAAAATGGAGGAAAGTACTAAGTACTATGAGGCTAATCAGTAATTGTAAAATGTAATTAGTATACTGCCTGGCACACAGTTAGTAAACCTGGTAATTCCCATTATCACTATAATTGTATTAGAATATCACATCTTCCTAAATTTTGTTCATGACATTACTATCTTATTTTTGAAGAGTAACTTAAATTCATATTATTGGTTTCAAAATTACAAAACTAAAGATCCTTTAGAATGATACTTGTCAAATTACATTTTTTTTCCAAGTTAAATTGCCTACTCTCCCATGCTAGATCCGGGGAGTGTCTAAATTTCAACTGGGCTTCCTTAAACTGGAAAAAAAAAAATCTAATGGGTTTACAATGAAACACTGAGAGGGAAATATAATACAAATGAGGATATTTCTTTTTTAACACAACCCCCCAGCAACACTACTATTTTTTAGTGCAACCAAATGAAACATGCTTTAAAAAAAAGTGTATGTTGCCATCAAAAAATAAACCAAAACCTTGTCTCCTTAATGACTTAAGGTACCCAGTTCTTCAAAGTACTTTCCTCCACAGCAAGTGGCTACAGTCACTGAGCAGAGAGCCTTTCCAGAGGAGGCAGCCAGCACGCCACATCCAACATCTAGATTGCTCCTGCAGCACAGAGCTTCCAGGTCATGCAGCAAGATTATGTCTGTCCCAATGGAACACAGTGCTCCAGGGAGAGTGGCAGACATGATGTAATTACCTTTGCTTAGGTGGCTTGCTTACCACGGCTAATGGAGCGGCATGATTACACTGACATCCTGAGGTCCAACTGAGGGTTATGTGGTCTGTGTAGACTATTGTGTACAGGAAGCAGTAGTGAGAGAGAAAAAAGGAAGAAGTTAGAGATCCAGTACCAAGTTAGTTTGAAGTGGGATCAGGAATAGAAAAAGAAATGGAAGGGATTGGGCAAGTTCTGCTTTCCTTACTGAAGAGACTTTTTACTTCAAAGAGCTGTGGGTATCACGAGTCTCAAAGAATAATGAAGGTATATATGTAAAATCGTATTTGAACTATTTTAATGGAAATATTTTAATGAGAATATTAATGATTTACATTAAATAAAATAGGAGTCTTACATGATGTATATTTATTCCCAAACTCATCAAGTTATCCATACTAAATATCTCTTTATATATCAATTATATCTCAATAAAATTTTTGTTTTTTTCTCTGTCATGGTTTGAAGCAACTACCCAGACTCTTAAGCACAGGGCCATAGAGAAGTTCTGTGGCATGTCTCTAGATGCTAAGGTTGCAAACTTTCTAAGAGACCATTAAAGCAGAAAGCCAGAGGTGAGGTGGGAAGCTCTGTCTTGCTCTTATAGGAGGTGCCACATGAACCCACAGAAAATCCTGGGCTGCAACTAGTGGGTCCACATCTCAAGTTTTTCTCTTCTATATGACCAGTTCATAGTCATAGAGTGAAAAAATTAAAAAGTATTTTGATAATTGTGCCTCCATATAATTATTTACAGCCTTATATATTTCCTTGGCAGCCTACATATTTAATGCATTTGCAAACATTATTCCAAGAAAGAAGGTCTATGCATCACCATGGCCACCAATGGAGTCTATGAAACAAGGTTGAGAATCCTGGGTTCTGACATGAAGCAGTAAGGATGCCTGTATTATGTGAGGGCAGGGTTAACATTAGGAAAGAGAAAGTAATAAACACACACCACAAAAGAATGAGCAACACAATGTAAAAATGGGTTCTTTAGTGGACAAAGAACCTTCCTGACCTTTCCAGCTCTTTGTTTTGGCCCCCGAAAGCTATCACAGTCCTGATGGCCCCCAGAGCCTCTTCAGCCACGGCGCCTGCTTTTGCATATGCAGCTAGTTCTTTGTCACTAAACGCAGAGAGTATCTGTTCAGAAGAGAAACAGTCATGACTTCTGCATGGGGGCAACAGATAAAGGACAGTCTGGACAACTCTTTATTATATTTTTCTTCCCAAGCCCTATGCTTTACAAACATACAGCAAAATGATGTATTAGATCTAGTTGCCACTTTGACCTCCTATAGAGATTGAACTGCCTGACTCCCTGGTTAGTCAGGAAAAGGAAAGCCAGGCACAATAGATAGTGTATTTGGGAACATATCAGACTCTATATGTAGGATATTCCTCCGTCATCTATAAGGTAAGATAAATAAAGCCTTGCATTTTGCAAGCATTTACCATGCTTTTCTCTTTCTGCTCTCACAATCTTTCATGACTGGAGAGATGGCTCAGCAGTTAAGGGCACTTGCTTGCAAAACCTGTCAGTGTAGGTTCAATTCTCTAGTACCCACATAAAGCCAGATGCACAAAGTGATGAATGTATTTAGAGTTCATTTGCAGTTTCAAGAGACCCTGGCACACCCATCTCCCCTCCTTTCTTGAAGACAAAAAAAAGTGTCTTTTAAAAAAGATGATTCAGGAGAAAAGTGAAGGAAAAATAAAAACAAAAGACATATAGGTAATTTACTAAGTGAGCCAACAACCCCAGAATGGACAAAAATTTCCAGTAAAAGTTGAACTCTGAAATGTTGATTCAAGATTATATATCTTATTATAAAGCAGATTGGAAGAATTCTATATAATTGCCATGGATATCAATTAAAGTAAATCCCTGCTGTACTAAAATTTTTATATTTATGCAATAAATTGGAGGAATATTTAAAAATTTATTTTTTTTATTTATTTGAGAGAGGAAAAGGGAAAGAGAGAGAGAGAGAGAGAGAGAGAGAGAGAGAGAGAGAGAGAGAGAGAATGGGCACACCAGGGCTTCCAGCCACTGCAAATGAACTCCAGATGCATGCGCCACTTTATGCATCTGGCTTACATGGGTCCTGGGGAATCAAACCAGGGTCCTTTGGCTTTGCAGGCAAGCACCTTAACCACTAAGCCATCTCTCCAGCCCTTAAACATTATATTTTAAAATTATGCTTCCTTAAATAAGGATATAACCATACATGTAATACTGTGCCAAAACATTTATCTAAAAGATAACAGTTAGGGAAAATACAGTAATTAAGGTTAAAGCTATAACAATGCAAACCATTAAAATTAATTTTCTTATTAAGACTCCACGTGAACCACATGCTTCCATTGTTATTTAACATATCTGTATCAGAACCAGCAACTTTTCAATTAAAAACAACTCATTTATGTGGATTAACATACATGAGAATGTCTGGGTTTCACAGACCTTTGCCCAAACAGCTGCAGAGAGCCCTAGGACAGGGCTGATGGCCAGTATCACAAGGGTGAGCTTCCATCCTCTGATAAAACCCACTATAAATCCTGCAAAAAACGTGGCTATTGCTTGAAAGAACATTCCAACCTTGTCACCAATTCCTTCACTGATTTTGGAGATGTCACTAAAAAAGATCACACCTAAGTGGTTAGAGGCAGGAGGTCTTCAGCTTAGAAAGGCAAAATAGACATTTCATAAACACACAGACAAGTTTAACATGCCCATTCTACTGTCAGCCTCTTTCAGAGTCTAAGCTTCTTGAGCATTTTCCTACCTAAATGTGGCACAAAGGAAGAAATTGAGGATTAGTTCATGCTTCTAAGAAGTTAATACTATTAAACTGGATAATATGAAATTAGTTAATCCTATTACAGAAGCATTACATTTTGAACATCAATCAATTTTTTAAAAGCAGTATTACAATAGTAAAAATGGAGCATTCGTAGCAAAAATTATTATAACCTACAAGTTGAGCATCCCTGCTCCAGTATCTAAATAGTGGTTTTCTTTTTTAAAATGTAGCCCAGTCTGGCCTTGAATTTGTGATCCTCCTGTCTCAG
The DNA here is from genome assembly GCA_036365145.1 of Orientallactaga sibirica. Classification (NCBI taxonomy): domain Eukaryota; kingdom Metazoa; phylum Chordata; class Mammalia; order Rodentia; family Dipodidae; genus Orientallactaga; species Orientallactaga sibirica. The sequence goes on from JAEOAD010000418.1 coordinate 579,693, forward strand.
TCTCCTCCTGCCTCAGCCGTTATGCTGGGATCACAGATGTGCTACAACACACCCTTTCAACAACTGAAGCTTTATTAATTTTATGTTGATATTCAAAAAGTTTCAGAGTTTGGATTTCAGATGTTCTGATTAATTAAGGATGTTCCATTGGCAAAGTCTATGGAGACATTTCAAACTCCAAGAATTCCCAACTCAGAGACACTTCTGGTCCCAAGCACTTTAGACAAGAGATATTCAACCTATATCCTTGCTTCTACTCCCGTCCTTTCTCACAGCAGACAGTGTGATCCCCGGAAAACAGAGGTCAGAGCGTGTTTCTTCTCCGCTCACATGTTGCAATGGCTGCCATTTCTTTCAGAGTGAAAGCTGAGGCCTTTGCCAAGGTCTCTATGGCCTAAAATGCCTTGACCTTCCCTCCTTTTTTGACCTTGCCAGAACTACCAGTCAGGAAAAGTTTATGACCTGTCTCCTCCAGCTGGAAGGGAAGCACCAAAGAGTCAGAGTGATTTGCCTTGTTCCCTGATATATCCCTGATATATCTAAGAGGGCACTTAGCATATAATGGATCTTCATATACTTGTTGAATAAGTGAAGAGTTGATGTTTACTAAAGCAGGTCTCTTTCTAATTAAGGTCATCACTTATTTACCCATTCAGCCACCATTACTCAGAGTCCAGCACCTGTCATGCCCTGTAGTGAGCTCTATAAGAAGTAAACAGGCAGCTGAAGAGATGGCTTACTGGTTAAGGCACCTGCCTGCGAAGCCTAAGGACCCATGTTCTACTCTCCAGATCTGACCTTAGCCAGACGCAGAGGTGAGGTGGCATAAGCGTCTGGAGTTCAATTGCAGTGGCTGAGGCCCTAACAGACCAATTCTCTCTCTCTCTCTCTCTCAAATAAAAAATAGACAGGTATATACATGCACTCAGTCTACAAATAAACTGTCTAAATAATTTGGAAATTAACATATTGAAACATGTTGTGACACAAGCTATAGAGGCTTCTAGAAATGACTCTCAAATGATATATGCCCAATTTCTATCAAACTTTGTTTACAAGTTTCCCTTGACAGTTTGTCATCTGTTGCTTAATTTCCTCTTGAAATGGTGGCATTAATGATAACTTACTCTGTTAGCCGTGTGTTGAGTTCAGTTGTGTCATTGATGTCAAACCAGCCTATTTCTTGTTGTAGAATAGCATGAAAAAACTTTTGCCTAATTTTCTTAATCTGTCGGCCAGCTGCCAAAGTCCAACATGCAACTTGTATGTAGGCAGCAACAAGAACTCCTGCTCCTAGCCCTGAGTAGTAATATGCATATCTGGAAAATAATTGGAAAGAGTTATTTATCTCCTTTTTCTTTTTGAGACAGGGTCTCCCTTTTTTGCCCAGGATGTCCTTGAACTCCTAGATGTGAACCACCTGGTGATTAGCTCTTGTTAGCTATTTTATTACCAGTGAGGAAAGTAGGTAATATAGGTTGCTTTTCTTACTGTACTGAAAAACTTCTCTATCATGTACATATTACAAATGTAGCAGTAAACAGACTAAGTAAATAAAATTGTTCTGGAAAAATTTTCATAGTATTTATATAAAGGACTCAAAACTTTTCCTACTTGATTTTAAAAACATTTTTAAAGTCATATGATAAAATGTCATAAATTCAAAGTAGTTTGAAGTAAAAGCTTAATTAACAAAGCAGAAAGCACCTTTAAAAATAATGAGTTTCAGTACTTAAAAATGTATCTTTCATTGAATTTTAAAAAATGTTTCCAGGGCTGGGGAGATGGCTCAGCGATTTAAGGCACTTGTTTGCAAAGCCTGCCAGCCTGGACCCAGTACCCATATAAAGCCAGATACACAAAGCGGAGCATACACCTCGAGTTTATTTGCAATGGCAAGAGGCTTGGAACACCTATTCCCTCGCTCTTGCACTCTCCTTCTCTCCCTCTCACTCACTCACTAACTTGCTCTCCAAATAAATATATAAAAATATATACAAAATCTTTCCAAATAGAAGCTTTTGTGGGCATGCTTCAACAAGACTATCTAACATGCAATCATATAAACATTATGTTACAGTCTTTTGAGATTTCTGTCAGGAAGACTCAAAAGGGTGGGGATGTCACAAATGACACTATCAGATCAACTGAAAAAAATTGGAATATAGATAGTTGATTTAATAAAAATAGTATTACCAGGCCTAGAGAGATGGCTCAGCAGTTAAGGCACCTGCCAAGCCTAACTACCTGAGGGATGTGATTCCCCATGTAAAACCAGATGCACAAAGTGGTGCATGCATCTGGAGTTGGTTTGCAGTGGCTGGAGGCCCTGGTATGCCCATATTCATTCATTCTTTCTTTCTGCTTGAAAATAAATTAATGTTTAAAACAGCATACTAACATTAAGTTTACTAAAGTTGAGAACTGTAATGTGCTTATGTAAGAAAATATCTTTATTTTTAGGAACCACACTGAAGGGCTGGGAACAAGTGATAACAGTTGGTCTCGGCAAGTACAGGTATTCTTACAACACTATAATTTGATATTATTTTCAAATGAAATGCTCAAAATAATATGTAATATATAAATATACATCAATTACCTAGTCATTTCATCTTCTAGAATTCTTCCTGGATTTAGCATCGACAATGAAAAATTTACTACATAAAAACAAAACAAGAACATTTTTTAAAGGATGAACTGTTAATAGGCATTGCCAGATTTTTAAAATCTGTAAAGAATGTAAATGTTTTAACTACATACATAAGATATTATAGTTGAGTTTTCCTGTATGTGTGTGTTGTGTGCAATGTGTGGTGTATGCATACATGTGTGCAGGTGTGTGTGTCCCATGATCCTGTGTGTGGAGGCCAAAGAGAATGTTGGGTATCTTTTTCTTATTGCTCATCCATATATTTATGTATTTTTTTCCTTTGAGACAGGGTCTCTCCCTCAACCCAGAGCTGCTTTCTGTCAGCAAACTCCAGAGATTATCTGTTTTCTTCCTCCCATAGACTAGAGTTACAGATGTGCATGGCCAGTCCCAGCTTTTTGCTTTGGTTCTGGGGAGTTGAACTAGGCAGTCTCCAGCTGGAGAGGCACTCCTGCTTAAGCACCAAGTGCTTTTAATGACTGAGATATCTCCCTAGCCTTTAAGTTAAGTTTTTCTAAGCAAAAGTTTCTTTCCCCACACCCAAGAGTACTTTTACCTTCACTGAAGTACAGAACCTAAGGGTTTAGGTACAGGACATCTGGGTGCAGCTGGAGGATATAATTTTTCAAAGCTTCTCCTCCATGCTAGTGCTGCTGGGTCTGCCACTTCCTAAGGCAGGGTGGAGGGGGCAATAAAGTACAGGGACACAGAGGTGCCACCCATGGATACTGAAGGCAGATGAAGCAAAAAGCTCCCATATCAATAAACTAAAAGAGATAAAATAAATAACCTAACAATCCACCTCAAGGCTCTAGAAAAACTGCAACAAGCCAATTCCAAATAAAATATAATAAAAATCATGGAAGAAATTAATGAAATAGACACTATAAGAATGATAAACAGAATCAGTCAAATGAAGAGTTGGTTCTTTGAGAAATATATGATTGATAAACTCTTAGCCAAACTAACAAAAAGGGGAGAGAAAACCCAAATTAACAAAACTACAGACAAAAAGGGAGCTGATACAACAGAATTCAATGAAATCCAAAACATCATTAGAGAATTCTTTGAAACTTTAATTTCAATAAGTTGGGAAACCTAGCAGTAGTAGACAAGTTTCTAAACACATATAACCTCTAAAAGTTAAAGGTGGAAGTCATCAATAGTGTAAACAGACCCATCACAAGCAATGAAATAAATCAAAGCTGTAATTAAAAGCCTCCCATAAAGAAAAGCTCTGGACCAGATGGATTCGCCATTGAATTCTTTTTTTATATTTATTTTAAAAATCCTATTTATTTGAGAGATAGAGGGAGAGAGAGAGAGAGAGAAAGTGAAGGAGGAAGAGAATGGGCACGTCAGAGCCTTTAACCACTGCAAACAAACTCCAGACAAATGCACCACCTTGTGCATCTGGCTTACATGGGTCCTGGGAATCAAACCTACATCCTTTGTCTTTGCAAGAAAGTCCCTTAACTGCTAAGAAATTTCTCTAGTCCTCACTATGGAACTCTATCAAACTTTTTTTTTTTTGAGGTAGGATCCCACTTTAGCCCAGGCTGACCTGGTATTCACTATATAGTGTAAGGCTGGCCTTAAACTCACAGCAATCTTCCTACCTCTGCTTCCTGAGTGCTGGAATTAAAGGTGGATGCCACCATTCCCAGCTTCTATCAAACTTTTAAGAACAATCTAATACCAACTCTTCTCAAGGTGTCTCACAATATAGAAAGGAAAGAAACACTTTCAAATTCATTCTGCTAAGCAGCATTATCCAAATCCCTAAACCAGATAAAGACATAACCAAAAAAGAAAAACATAGACCAATTTCCCTGATGAATGAACATGGATGGAAAAATTCTCAACAAGATTCTTGCAAACCAAATTCAAGAACACATTAATAAGATTGTCCACCATGACCCAGTAGGATTCATTCCAAGGATGTAAGGTTGGTTCAACATACATAAATCAATAAATTTAATACACCACATAAAGTCAAAGATATAAATCACATGATCACCTCAATCGATGCAGAAAAGGCACTCAACAAAGTCCAACATACTTTTATAATAAGAGTTCTGGGAAAAAGTTGGAGTAGATGAAACAACCTTATATTAAACAGAGAAAAAAATGAGACCATTTCCTCTAAAAACAGGAACTAGACAAGAATGCCCATACTTGCCATTTCTATTCAATATTGAATATTCTATTCAAAAAGTCTTAGCTAGAGCAATAATGCTATTTTAGGAGTTCTCATATTTTAGAAGAGGAAACTGAGGTAGACAGAAATAAACATATTCAAAATCCTATACCTAGCAAGTGGCAGAGCTCAAAGTCAGCCCTGATGGTGTAACTGCTCTAACACTACATTATGCTGCCTGGTTTATGTAGGGATAACTTATTTTCACTTTCAAAAGCACAAGGTAAAAAATTAAAAATTAACCACCCTCTATCTACTGTATTTATGAAATGATAAGATAAAATGTTACAGCATTGTGGAGAAAACATATCAAGTTAGGCATCTATTTACTCAAATCCTAGGAGAGAAAGTGATCTATATTTGTTCCTTTATCATATGTAAACAGCCCAGGGGTCATGTTTTCTGGGTGGTTTGTATTCCCAATCTTTCTCCAAAAGTAGATAAGGCCCAAATCTATTTAAAACTTAAAACCATGTCAGGCTCAATTACCAAGAGTTAGGCTTTAATTATAAAATAATCTTTCCTACTGATGTAAAATGTTTCTGACTAGCTCTTCAGCTCTCAGACCCTTGAGAAATCCTACTTCAATTTTTACATATGAAAATTGAAACTATATTTGAAACTAGAGACAAACTATTCAAAAAGCCTGATATTTGTAGAAATCATTATGTATATTTCTCACTTATCTTAGAACTTGGGTGGAATCTTAAATAAGTTTTCATCTGTTCAAAACTACCCAAAACTTTCAAATTCCCTCCACAGGAATACCACAGCTCAAATGGACTCTCCCTCCTAAGAAATAAGAATCTATGGGCATACTGAGCAGAGTCCCAGGCTAAGAGGGCAATGTAATTCTAGGTGAGCATAGCTTCCTGGAGACAGTATGACAAGTGTGTGTGTGTGTGTGTGTGTGTGTGTGTGTGTGTGTGTGTGGGGGTGGTTCTCAGAAGTTCCAGGGGATTCTAGATCTGCAAAGATCCTGGATCTGGTCTTGTCAGATGCCACCTAAGATGTTTCAGTCTCATAAATAGTTCCCATCTGGTCATCTTTTGGTCTTCTCAATGACAAAGAGAACCACGAAAAAAATTACTAATGTCCAAATTTCACCAAAACCCACTAATAGGAGCACCACTGGCTCAATTAGAACATTGTATTTTTTTCAAAGCTCCCCAGTTGATTCTACTGTGATAGAATGGAGAATAATATCCATCAACCTAATGCCTCCTACAGCAAGAAAATGATGAACTTTTGAAACTGTCTATTTAATTTAGAGGGCTTCCTCTCGCACTACTGACCCATGCTACAGATAGAGAAACAAAATTTAGGCTGCTTGTTTCATTTTTAAGTTCTCAGCTAGGTTCTCCTCATATTGCCTGATCATTTATTATGATCCGGATGCCTTACATAAATCACCAAGTTTAATTCTACTAGTAAATTCATGATTATTTCTCAAAGGCTATCATTCAAACAGTAAGGAATGTATAGGGTAAAAACTTTCCCATGATCACACATTTGGAAATTTGAATATTAAGTGTAGACATTAAAGATTGGACTATCAAAGTAAATCCACACTTGATCTTCTTGAGTTTGAATAGGAATGCCTTTATCATTATCAAACATCAAAACACAGAGTTGGTATTTTTCTGGGTAGCTTAGGCACTGTGAACAGTTAGTGCATCTTGAGGCTCAAATATAATTTGTCCCCTTAACCACAAAGTAATGCAAACTTATAAAGGATAATAGCAATTTTCCCAGAGAATTTTATAGATTATTATAATCACATAGACTTGTCATAAATGATACCAAGTTTTTTATATTTGTGAGATGAACTCTTTTCTTCTATGACTCTATTCTTAACATTTTAGATGAAAAATGTTTTGTTCAGAGTTTCTGCACAAGTGAATCATTGTGAGGGAATAACTCTTTCATGATGAAGCTTTATTCTGTTGACAATGATAAGCTCTGTTCTTAGTAAGTCACTGTCAGACTCTCTTGTAATTTAAACCTTTTTCTCACTAACATTCCATTCTCATTTGGCTTCCATTAAGTCTGCTTGTCCAAGAATCCAACAATTTTAAAGAATAGACTGAACAAACACCATCTCTATTTGATGAGCTAGGACCTTAGCTAGGTACCCTTGCTCCCAACCCCCATGATTTGTTTCTAAACTCTAGAACTCCGAATACATGAATGAACATTCCAAATTTAGATTAAATATTCTCTAAAGACTATATTTTTTGGAGTGAAATTATGAGAATGTTAATTTATAAACTACTGAAAAGTGAGTATCATAAATTATAATGCTTAAGGGGCGTCCCATTCCACATCCTCCATGATTATGTCTAATGACATTGTGGTGACAGAGAACCAAGGGATTTTTGTAAGGTGTAGAGAGAGAGCTGGAAATTTTGTTATGTTTAATGCTCTAGCAAGCACTTGCTCATGTGGTTACCACAGAGACCTTGAATTTGGCCCTAGTACCAAGCACCTGCCTGTCATGTTCAGCTTCAAAGCCACTGGATTGCATCACAACTAAAAAACAAACAAACTAAATGACTAAGTAGTGGAATTATTCTGGTGTTAATAAAAACAAAACAGGACTAAGAAAATTGGTCTGAAATCAAATTCATTTATGATAGGTAAGGTAAATTGTTTTAATCAGACATAAAATTTACTATGTTAATTATTTTAAATGTACAGATCAGTAATGTTAAGTTTTTCATATTTTTTTTAGAATCTAAACTTTTTCATCTTGCAGAATTGGAACCATATGCTCAGTAAATAACAGCTACCCATATCCCCTTTCCCACCCCTAGTGAGCACCATTCTATTTCCCATTTCCATGATTTTTTAAGCTATTCTAAAGTTACATAATATCCATATTTTTGCTGACTATTTTTTTTTTTTTTTTTTTGCTTAGCATAATGTCCTCAAAGTGTATCCATGTTGGATTATGCATCAGCATTCCTTCCTTTTAAGGCTAATTATTATTCCATTGTATGTATGCAGCACATTAATCAGAGGTTTCAATTCTGAGTAGAAATTAATTTTTGATCAATGTAATCACTCAGATGCATATAATTAATATGTAATAGAGATCTTCTATTAAATAAAAATTAAAGAGTAGAAAATTCTGATTTTGCCCACTTCCCTAGAAATACTTTAAGTTCTCTTGTCCTACTTCAATTTCATCTTTATAGTGTTTGTGTTAAGGTTTTGGTCACTGGTCAAGCATAAGAAATCCATCCGTACTTTGTCCAAATAATTTTTTTCCAAGAAAAAACAAAATTTCTTACACTGGGGGAAATATGCATGGTCATGATTGTGACTGAAATGCTAGAAAAATTTGTGTTTGAATTTAGTCCTAACTCACTAACAATTTACTGTAAATTAGCTATTTATTATCTATTATCTCCAAGTCCATGTTTCTTTGTATGTCACAGATAGCATCACTAACTATACAGAAATATATTCATGAGGATCAAATGAAATTGCATATGTAAAAGTGCTTTGCATAGGACTTAGAATATAGAAGACACCATGAGAGAACATTATTGTTATTTTTATAGACATTCTTTTGTATCCATGTGATACTTTTGTCTCTTCAATCATCCTTCACAGGAGTTTCCTTGGATTTATACCGATCCTATTCACTTTATAGTGAACTGTCACATCCAGTTTTAATTAACCTGGTTGGTCCCAAAATTAGACATATAAAATGGGTATATATTAGTAAATTGTAGTAGTCAGGAGAGAAAAAAAGATAAAACATGGAAACAGATCTACAAACTGTCTGCTTTTAAGAAGTACAATCATACTACCTGATATTTTTGAAACCTATTTGTCCTCACTAATGTGATGGGCATGGAATGGTGATACTGAGTTACATTCCCAATATCCTCTGTAGACACAGAAATCCAGGTGCACTTCCTTACTTTCTATTAAAAGCCAAGCAGCATATGTATTTCTTGAGATTTAAATAAACGTTTAAGGAATTTTCTAAGAATGTCACAACTCCTGTGATATTTGGGGTTGTCCAGGTGTCTAAATGAATAAACAAATACATAATCTGTATTAAAATCAATTTTAACTTTTTATCCACTTAGATAAATACCATGAATTTTAAAAAGATAGGGAAACATTTACCTGGCAAGGAAAAATTTCCAGTATGACCAACAAACTTATCTGTCATTTGTCCAAATACGATCATCATGATGGGAAGACCTGACCCATGAGCTATGGCCATGATGGTGCCCAGTAGCATAAACAGTTGATCCTGCCAATCAGAGTATCGGAACTGAAAAATAAAGGAAATAAAATAATACTTAGCGTGATTATTGGAATTTCTTTTTTCCACCATTATATACTTTTTGAATTTTGATTTCAAGACAGTATTGTTTTCATAGGTACAAATGTGAATATATATTAAAGAAAAAGTAAAACGTAACCCAAATAAATAGTTACCAGATTAATTCCATCATTTTATACATTTCATGCTCTGTGAAAAATTCATTATGTTTAATTGGTATGTACTTTGGCTGAATAATTACACTATAATCAAAGGGATAAAGGTTTGAATCCATTAAGAAATATCGTTTGATCTCCTGGAGCCTATGAGGGATGAATTAAGGACAGCAAGGGGTAGACAGTAATAACACACATACACACACACACACACACACACACACACACACATCATTCACAACAGTGAATGCAAAAATAATTCAGAAGGCCAATTTAAAATAGGAAGTAAATAAATCTTCTGAATTTTGAAGACTAGATTCTTTTAAAATTTTAAGTTCATTTTTAAACACAGCTTAATAGCAAAGTGCAGGCATTGGGGAAGTTTTGTTCTGGAGATGAGGCTCATGAAGGATGAGGCACCTGGAGGTACCCTCCAGGTAAGGGATACATTTTTTTTTCGAGGTAGGGTCTCACTCTAGCCCAGGCTGACCTGGAATTCACTATGTAGTCTCAGGGTGGCCTTGAACTCATAGTGATCCTCCAACCTCTGCCTCCTAAGTGCTGGGATTAAAGGCATGCACCACCACTCCTGGCTGATAAATTTAAAATCATATCAATTTCACAAAAATATCCTACATAAACCTAAAGGTATCTGGAGAAACATCTGGAAGTGGGGAGGAAGTAGAGGATACTTATTTGGGGAATAGGAAGGTGGCTACAAAATACACAGAGTACTTAAGGAACTCCCTAATGTAGAATTCCTCAAGATCATAAAGTATAGCAATGGATATTAGAGACAGGTATAAAAGTCTAGTGGGCCATACCAAACATTTTGGACTCAGTAGTACTTGTATGGGGAATGGACACCAACTATCCCCACTAAGAAGGAACCACACTACTGTCTTTCTAATCTTCAATTTGCACCTTTTCTCAACATTTTTGGGTGGTCTTCTCTCTTTTCTTCTTCCTCTGCCTTTCAGGCTACATTTTCTTTTACAAGTTTCCATTTCTCCTGCATCTTATCCAGCACTTCTATTTCCTATCTCTTTAAACTTTTCACCCTGCCCATTGCTCCCACACCACTCCCTTTTGGAGAACATGTAATGAGTCAGGCATCTTTGAGGGGTGAAGCTGAGTCACATGGGGTCAATACCAGTTAGTCTAAGGTTGGAAGCACACAATGGGGACTAGGTATGTGTGCACACTGTTCTCAGAAAGTTCCAGAAGTTCATCTGGGGTTGAGAGGTGGGGGAGGGCAAATTCCACCATTCCACCATTAAACACATATGGCAAGTTAGAATAATGAAAGAAAAAAAAAGGTCAGAGCCAGGCACAGATTGGAAGGGAGCAACAAAAGTCAACACCAAATGGAAAAGGATTCCTAAAGTTGCCTACAAAAAGGACAGTGTTCTAAGGATCATTTTTAGTGGCTCTTGGGAATGAAGATGAGTACTTAGGCCTTTCAACCAGCATGCAAACCACAGAATGGGCCCAATTGTCTTATGGTGTATTTTAGTGGACACTGGGGGAGTTTTCATTCTTTCCATGTTAATTGAATTCAATTTCAGTTTCTAAGGTTTTTTTTTTTTTTTTTTTTTTTTTTTTGAGGTAGGGCCTCACTCTGGCCCAGGCTGACCTAGGACTAACTTTGTAGTTAGGCCTTGACCTCACAGTGATCTTCCTACCATAGCCTCCCAAGTGCTGGTATTAAAAATGTGTGCCACCATGGCAGGCAAAGGATAAATTTAAAATCGTACTAATTTCACAAAAATATCCCCAATAAACCTAAATTTATTTGCAATGATTTTTTTCAAGAAAACAATGTATTTGTAATTCTACTATACCACAGTTTATTATCTCTTTGTAGATGCTCCCCCCCAATTTTAATAAGGATAAAATTGGGGCTGGAGAGATGGCTTAGCAGTTAAAGATGCTTTTTTCAAAACCTGATGGCCCAGATTCAATTCCCCAGTACCCACATACAGCCAGATGCACTAAGTGGTGCATGTGTCTGGTGTTCGCTTTCAGTGGCTTGAGGCCCTGGTGTGCCCATACACACTCATTCACTCTCTCTCTCTACCCCTCTTGCTCTCTGTCTCTCTTAAATAAATTAAAAGGCTTAAATTTAAATTCAATTGAAACTAAAATTATTAAATCAAATCAAGATGTCTATTTCTATTTTACAGGGCTTAGTTTCCTATTTTTTTTATAAGGAGGCAGATCTTTAAACTAACATTGAAGCCAGATTTTTTTTTTACCAACAATTCACAATTAAGAAAAGATTTTTACTCTTACTGAGACGTTCAAGACAACAACAAAAGCTAAAGAAGAAGCGGGTGAAGAGGGCTTTGCAATGATGACAGAAGTGTGCACTCTTAGTGTACTTTAAGTTGGTGGTTTCCCCTGATATGCCACTTAATGCAGCTTCTTTACTGCCAAAGGAGGACTGTCATCTTGGAACCCATCATATTCACCAAAAGTAGTAACTTGGCCTTACTCTCTGATACATGTTACAAAAGAACTCCGATTATATTTCTTCCAAAAATATGTTGGTTTGTCTTGTACACTCAGAAAAGTACTGACAATGGCTTAAAACAGAATCAGAATTCTTAATTGTTACCCAAAAGTTAAGCAATTTCTTGTAAGCCAAATATAAACTTTTCTGTTTTAAAAATTCTATGGTTAGGGCTGTAGAGCTGGCTCAGTAGATAAAGGCGCTTGCTGGAAAATCCTGCAAGCCCAGGTTTCCTTCAGCCACATAAAACTGAATACAAACTGGTGCATGCATCTGTGATCCCAGTGTTGCCTACCACAGTGGGGGGTGGAGCCATGAGATTCCCAAGATTGCAGGCCAGGCTTATTTGCAGGGACAAGAGACCCTGCCTCACAGAGAGAGGAGCAGAAACCTCATGGCTCTCCTCTGATCTCCCCACACGTGCTCTGGCACATTTGGGTTCCCTTGCATCAGATACACATACACACATGCACACCCACCCACACACCCACCCACACACACACACACAACACAGCACAAAATAAATAAAAATTTTAAAATAAATGAGTTAATAGTCACCTACTTCATATACAAGCTTGTTTTAAAATTTTGTGGACTTGATATGAACTATGTCAGAGATATATTTTCCTTAAATTGGTGAGTTTCCATGGTATAAAGAATACTTATTGTATTTTTAATTTCTCTGTGCACAGTGAGATCCGTTGTGTCATGACTAGTCTATGACACTTTTGTTATCTGTTTTGGACTCTTGGGTATTGACCCAAATAGCATAGGTATAGCAGGGACCATCCACAACTTCCTATAGATAGACTTAAATACTTGTTTAGTTGCTATTGACTCAAGTTCCCAACTTTGAATGAAAGGAAGGATTATTCCCATTGAATATTTCACAGCTTACCAGTGTCAGTGGTCCAATCAAACTCACTTTCTTCATTTTTTCTTGGTCTTGGTTGCTAAAAAAAAGTATATATAATTGTCTGGTTTCAAAACTGTATGAACAATCAATTAAACATAAGTCTGAGTGGTTAAGATATTCAATTATAACATTTTCAAATATAAGAGTGACGTGTAGCATTATCACATTTATCTAGTGTAATAAATGCTGCAAGGCAGCCAAGTACAGCGGTAACTGTCCAAGGTACTGCAAGAACATATGGCTAAATAAGAAACGGTCACATGACTTACAGAGTTTATACACAGAGAGAAGATGAATATGTTAACACTTTGAAACATCATTTATGAGATCATTTTTCTTTCTTAAAAAAAAGCACATATTGAACTAAAATTAATAAAGACCACTTTTTTGAAGCACTGGGAGAAATGGTTAGGGAATCCTGTTTATTCCACGTTCAAAACACTTCCAAATTTAAGTACTTTTTCTTGTTTTTCTTGCTATGCCCAGTAGAACAGCATCTGTCCAGTCTCCCAACTTCCTCCTATGCCTACTTCAATCTCTGGGCAACTTGCAACCAGAGTAATCATTTAAAAAGTCAAGACACAGCTAAGTATGGTGGCACACACCTTCAATACCAGCACTTGAGAGGCTGAGGTAGGAGGATTGCTGTGCGTTTGAGGCCAGCTTGAGACTACATAGTGAATTCCAGGTTATCCTTGGCTACAGCAGGACCCTACTTCTAAAAACTAAAAAGAAATAAAATAAAAAACAAAAAAATCAAGACCTACCAAATTTATTCTCTACTCAAACAAGTACAATGGCTCCATTCTTTCTCAGAGTAAAAACAAAAATCTTTCCAATGGCCTCTAAGGCCCACATGTTCTGTTTCCTTATCACTTTCCTATCTAAACCTCCCACTCCTGGCCTCACTTTGCTCTGAGAAGATCTGGCCCCTGTGCTGTTTTGTGTATGACACCAAACACATTATTTTGGCTCATGGTCTTTGCAGTAAGGCTCCATCAAATACCCATAACTCTCTCCTGTCATTTCTTTCCAGTCTTTCCTCAAATACGCCTTCAAAATTAAGCACATCCAATCATGCTACTTAAAATTGTTAAGTACTAGTGCTGGAGAGATCAATCAGTGGTTAAAGGTGCTTGCTTACAAAGCCTGGTATTCCCCAGTATCCACATAATGCCAGATGCACAAAGTGGCACATGCATCTGGAGTTTGTTTGAAATGGCAGGAGACCCAGACCCAGGGTGCTCCTATATGTTCATTCTCTCTCTTCTCCTTCTCTCTGCCAGATAAAGAAATACAAAATATATTTTTAAATTGTTAAATACTTCCTCTGTGTTCTTTGGTTTCCTTAATGTTTATTCATGCTTGTTACCTTTAAGCAGCTGTAGTTAAGTATATCATTTATATTGCCCTCCAAGTCTATAATGTAAACTCTATGGAGACAGAGTTTTATAACCCAAGACTATATATCCAAGTTTGTGATAAAATTTTACTTCTAATATTTGATCCCATAATATGTAGAACATTTATTACAACCACTGGGTGAGTACTTGCCAAGAGATATGTTCAAAAGAACAGGCCGCAGATTAGTCCAGCATGTTTGCAAGAAGCATATTACTCACTCCCAATTTGTGCTAGGTAATGGAAGTGGAATTAACATCATTTGAATGCATAATTTGGACTGATTTTACAAAAATTAGTGTTACTTTTAATTTATAATCTTACAGTAGTAACTTATTTTTAACTTTCTGTTTTGAGCTAATTCCTTCTTTTCAACAGAAGGCTGTGCACTCCACTTGTGATGTCTTCCTTGGCTTCAGAGTGTTACTACACTGTATGCAGGGACAAGCTCTTTCTTACACTCATCAAATGTTCAGCCAGTGCAACACATAAATAGCCTTCTTCATGAAAAATGCCATCTATTAATAGAGTCACAGTCATCCTCTGTTTAAATTGCCACATGACAAGAAGATTGCATTTTTTTATTACGAGGTATACGATTCATCCATTTCTCTAACTCTATTTGAACAAAGCCAAATTTTCTCTGAATAAATACCACAATTCCTAGAAGGACAGAGCAATGTCATTGTCCAAACAAGTTAACAGGCTAAAATAATGCTTCAGTTTAGTCATCAGATAGGCATATTTTCAGTTAGCTAATCAGGCCTGTTGCAGCTTGAGGACAAACTACAGAACCTGATAAATTTGTCCTTTTGGGTGACAACTCCATGACATAGGGTAGCCTGCCATGAACTTAGAGACTGAAATAGCCTCATAAACTAGTTGAGACTAAGACAAAAATGATTCACTACTCCCATTGTAAAAGAGGAAACAGGCACACACCATCATGCGGACCCTAGTTGAAAGCCCCAGAATGTGTGCTTCAGAAGGCGTGGAGGAGGACTAAAGTGAAAGTCAGAGTCAAGGCTGGAGAAAAGACCCACGAGCAAGGGCTCATGAGGTCCCTCCCCCCCCCACACTTGAACTTGAAAACCTACCGATTTGGAAGCGTCGTGTAGGGAAGGGTGAAACTGCTCCTCATATCCAGAGAGGAGAAATGGGGAACCAGCCTAGAGGTGGGAGGAGGGGAAGGGGCTGAGACAGGAGGAAGAGAAATAAGCAAGAAAGGGGGGAGTTTGGCTTCACTACCCTAGTTGAAAAGCACAACCGTCAATGGCAGATGCCTGGCGCTCTGTGAGCATGAATCATCAAATGTCTCAAAGTTATCTGTGAAAGTTTGAATTATATAATACAAACAATGTCATACAACGCCGATAGTCATAGAATCGCCCGTGCACAGGGGAAGGGGGCATTTTTGAAGGCAGTCTCTTTCCCCCCCGAACCTGTTGCAAAAGGAGCCTCTGTGGCATCCCGAGGCCACTGAAAACGTCTGCGTCAAGGCCACAATCTCAGCCATGGTTTCAACTGATCTTCCTAACTTCTTTCCAGGACTGAGTTAGCCCTCCTTAAAGCGGCAATGTACCTGCTGCTGCCCAGTTCAAAGTCGCCGCCCGCTGTCCTGGAGCGCCGGGCGGTTCCGTTCCTCGCCGCTTCCAGATCCATCTCAGCCTGCGGAGAAACTCCAGCTTCAGGTCCCAGTGCGCCTGGCCCAGCGCCCCCGGCACCCCCGAGGAGGCCCCGAGCCTGGTGTGTCCCGGGCTCCGGAGGCCGGTCCCTCCGCAGCCGCCCGTCCGCCCGCTCCCCGACTCCCCGCCGCGGCCTCTGTCACCTCGGCCCTGGTGCACGCGTCTCTGCGGTGGCCGCCGGGGCGGGCGGGAGGGCGCTGCGCCCCGGGACCTGGACTTTGCTCGGCGTCTCCGTCCCCACCCCACCCCCCACCCGCGCCGGGCGCCCGCGATTCCTGCCGCCGCGGCGGGAACGAGGGCAGGGCCCGCAGGAGCCGTTCCCGCAGCCCGGCCGCCGGCTGGTTCCGCAGGCCCAGCGCCCGCCCCGGGGGCCCAGCGCGCAGCCCTCTCCGCCAGGGGCGCCGGGCCTCCGCTGCCGCCCACCCGGGCGAGCTGCCAGCCAGCGGGTCTGGGCAGCACCAGCTGCGCCCGATAAGCCCGCGACCAGCCTGCTGCCACCAGTGCCCCGTGAGCGTCGCCTGTCAGGCCACCCAAACCCCTGAAAGTGACTGTCACACTTCCTCTTCAATGGGTTTTCTTTTCAAGCGCGTTTTGGGAACACTTTTCCCCTAGGAAGTGATGGGTTCCCCATTCTGCACCCCCCAGTTCTAGTCCTTGCTACCAACCTACACCAGCTGCAAGGATGGCGAGAGATAACCAGGTGTGACCCGGAATCGTCTCTTCCTGCTCCTTGGAGAAAAGGAAGACTTGTAGTCCTCCCCTGGATACTTAGACACAGACCTTTAAGGCTGGAAAGGACTTAGATGGGCCCCTAATTAAAAAACGCGTTTACATGACGAAGAAACACATGCCCAGAGTGGGTGAGTTCTGCCCAACACCGCATCAGTAGAACTGGTGTCCAAGTACAGCACCCAGGTTGTCTACTCTACTCTCAGACCTCATACTATGCCAAATTGTCTCTACTCCTAGTATGTATGTGAACATGATTTCTGATGCCCACCCCCAGTAGTTTCTCCACTCCTCCCAAAAGGAAGGGCTTAAAACAAGGAGCATAAGTCATCACCACTTTGAAGCCGGTGAGCCTGCTACTAACTCAAGAGTTTTGGGTCCTAGTCTGACCTCCTACACTTTATTTCTCCAGACCTCAGTTTCTCTGAGTGTAATATGAGGATAAGACTTACCTCTTATCTCCCTTACTAATCTACTCTGAAATCATCTAGTGTTGAACCTAAAACACAGTGCTGTTCAACAAATGGCTTGCCTTCCTCCTAGTCAGGTCCCTGGTTGTCCTTGCTCTTTTTTCTTTAATTTTTATTAATTAGAAATTTTGTTGTATGAACACGTTATGTATTGGTCGCATGCCCCTCCTCCTTGCTTCCATTTCACTGGGGCCCTCCTCAGTGGCTTACTGGTATTCACCATGGGGTTATGGAATATGAGTTGTGAGAGCAGCAGTCAGTTATTGTGGGGGAAGGGCAATGCCTATGGACACTCCTTCCTACCCTGTGGCTCTTACAATATTTCCAACCCCTCTTCTGCAATGTTCCCTGAGGCTTGGCGGTATGTTGTAAGTCTACTTTAGTGTTAAGCACTCAGCAACTTCTGGATTTCTGCTTTTATACATTTTGAGTGCCTTGAGTGTCTATTGCCATGTCACTGGCCATGGCTTGTTAACACAATAGCTGACCCATGTTCTTGGTTTCTCAGACAGGCTTACCAGCAGTGCAGATTACAAGAACAGTTGTCAGATAAATAGTATGAATCACACCCCTACCATTTACTGTCTGTCTGCCATAGAAAGGCTATTTCATTCTTGGTTAGTTTCAGAATCTGTAAAATTCTTAGGATTGGAGAACATGTCTGTAAAGTTCCCCACATCTAGGAGGTACCTCATAAACAGTAGCTATTGTTATAGTTAAAAGCCCAGAAAGGGCAGATGAGGAAAAATAGAAGAGGGGCTGGCAGCCCCCATACTCACCTCTGAATGTGCCTTCTGGCTTGGAGTAGCATATGTGCAAGTATGGAAAGTTCTGGAGTTATGCAATAAATATGGGTTTAGTTGAATCTTTCTGCTTGAAATGCTTTTGTCTTCTTATCCATCCTACCACAGCCATGAAGATTCTTTGATCAACCAAAATGCCTTCAGATTACTGATTATCAATGTTCAGATTATTATCTTACAATATTGTGAGACTGAAGCAATCATAATTGAGTTTGAATAACCAGGGGCCATAAGAATCATTACCATCTAAAGGACTGGCCTGTGCTCTTGAGTCTCTAGGGAAAGAAAGCTTGAGAGACTAAAATCAAAGTACATGAAGGAATAAGAAGATTTTGAACTAAAACACAAACAAGAACATGAAGTGTGGAGTGAGGTGGGTTTTACTCTGTGTGTGTGAGGCAACTCATAGGTTCTCCTTGCAACAAGTACTATATTCTCTGCATCTGGGAAGGGAACAGAAGTGAGGACTTAAGTCAAGGGAGCATTTATAGGGAAGGAAAAGCAAGACCCCCATGACTGACTTTGTGAGTTTGTCTTGGGTTTGAGCCACTGCTGAAAGATAGTCTCCAACACCATAATCTTAAATGTTGAAATCTCTCAAAATCAAAATCCATAAAGTCTAATAGCCCAATAATATAGCTCTGGAAAAAGAATTGAAAAGACAATTATCTTTTAAAAGGCTTTATTTGAGAAACATCTAAAATACTACAGACTACTTCATAGAATACTTTGCAGAAGAACATAGGGAATAATAACATTTCTGCATATACCATAAAATATTCTAAGAACTACCAGTTTGTGGATGCACCAGTTACGAGCAGATAAGTCATCAGAAAGAAATTGGTCAATAAAGAAGTACATTAAACACCTACCATGGGTTGGTTACTGTGTGTACCTGGCTTCATCACTGAGGTCACCTGAAATACTGTAATGGACAACAGCCTTTTGATGAGCTTGATTAGAAAAAGAGGGTGGGAGAGAAACTGAAAGAGAGAGACAAGTGAGAGAGAATGGGTACACCAAGACCTTTAGCCACGTCATACAACTCCAGATGCATGGCCACCTTCTGTATCTGGCTTTATATGGGTACTGAGTAACCGAACTCTGGTCCTTTGGTTTTGCAGGCAAATGCCTCACTCACTGGGCCATCTCTCCAGCCCTCAATCACAAATATTGCTGGGTCATCACTGCTGAAGTCACTCAAGGAGTGGAGACCTTGAGAAACTTAAAACAAGTGCAGATATTAAAAAAGGAATCTCTTCATTCACAGAAGTGTCAGTGGTTTGATATACACACAGAGGGTGCTTACACACAAATCAGTGTGATAATTCACTTTTTCAGAGTCAAATTTGAAAAGATGCATAGAATGAATGAAATGTCTGTAAGGATCTTTACATAACTTATTTTTTCAGGACACAAATAATGAGAAGAGAACATACATAACAGGGTGGAAAAAAATGTTGAGAATTTTTAAATGGGGGGGGGCAGAAACAGTGACAGTTAACAACTGAAAAGAATATTTAAAAACCTTTATTGCCAAGTTCCACTTATGAACCTAATCTGATTTGATCATTCATAATCCCCTCCAAAAATAATTCTTGACTTTTAGGATTTTATCATTTGGGTTTCAGTCTCTCCAGATGGTATTTTTCAGAATTATTATCCCACTAGTTATTTACATCATAACTAATTTGGGGGTTCCTTTTGCCTCTATTTGACAATAATGCAACAATTCTGTCATGTAATTCCCTCCAGTTACTCATTCACCCATCATTTAGAACCTGACAACTCACTATATTTAAGCCAATATGATGAACTGAATTTCTCCATTACATTCAGGTTGGAAGAAATCTTAACTTTTCTTTAAACAAGTATATTCAGAGTGATGTAGGAATCCAGGATCAATGTCCTAATCTATTATCTTACTTTTTCCATTTGTCCCATGGGTAAGCTTTCTTCTTTTCTATCTTTTGTTTTCTTTTGGATCAATTGAAAGTTTTTGTCATTTGAATTTTGTTTCTATCAGCTTATCAAATGCATACGCAGTATCTATTTAGCAGTTACTGTCTTCTTTGAGCACAATGCTCTGGTGATAGAACTCCTAGGCCACATTTTCCCACCTCCAGCTTTCACATTATTATTGTAATGCACTTTAATGTCTCTGTGTATTTATGACTCATTCAAATTTTACTTCATGCATTTATACCTTTAGATTTATCTATTTCTCATTGTTTCCATAGTTTTTCCTGTATCTCAGTGTTACATTTTTTTTTAACCTAAAGAATACTCTTCTGCATTTTCTTTAGCGGGTAATGAATTTCCCCAGCTTTCCATTTCCTAAAAATTCATTTCACTTTTATATATTTATTGTTTTTTTACAAGGGTGTGGCATGCCATCATATGAATGGTGTATGCAGGTGTGTGGGGGCAGATACATGTGCCCCATGTGCATAGACAGAGGCCAGAGGAGAATGCCCAGTGTCCTCCTTGTTAATGTATGTAACCTGTTGCTTGTACCAGTTGCTCTGAAGGACCTGGGAAACAGTTTTCTGGTGGATATCTGTATTTCTGATCTCATGCTATTCCCAATCTAGGCTCCAGACAGGCATGCGGTGTGCTTTTGAGAAGCCCCAGGGCACAGAGGCCAGGCCAGCTTATCATGTCCATCTGCACCAAGCTGCAGAATAAAGACCATATGATTGAGGCCCTGCACAGAGCCAAGTTTAATGTTCCTGGCTGCCAGAAGATCTATATCTCAAAGAAGTGGGGCTTCACCAAGTTCAATGCAGATAAATTTGCATATATGATAGCTGAGAAGCGGCTCATCCCTGATAGCTGTGGGGGCAAATATATCCTCAGTCGTGGTTCCCTGGACAAGGGGCAAGCTCTGCACTCACAAGGGCTTTTACTGCTCATACCTTACCAATCATGCTCACTAATAAATCTCAGTACAATCAAAACAAAACAAAACAATAAGTTCTTTGGGAGCTTGCATTACTGGATTTGAACACCTATAAAACTATAACAATCAGGCTGGAGATATGGCTCAGCCTAACTACCTGGGTTCAATTTCCAGTACCCACATAAGGCAGATGCACAAAGTGGCCCATGAATCTGGAGTTTGTTTACAGTGGCTAGAGACCCTGGTGTGCCCGTTCTCTCTCTCTCTCTCTCTCTCTCTCTCTCTGTATTTCTCTGCTTGCAAATGTATAAATATTTTTTTCAAACTATAGCAATCAAAGAAATGTGTTTTCAAGAGAGATAAAAATAATGAAAAATAGAGATCTCATAATTAACATAGCTAGAATTCTAGTGATCTTAGCCCGTATGTTAACTAAATCTTGAATGTGATGAAGATGGGACAAATATATCAGATAACTAAACATGTTCTTTCTTTAATGTACCATTCAGTTCATTGACTTTATCACCTTTTTATTACTTTACTCACATTACCTCTTCCTTCATAACTCCCTAACCCCCTTTCCCTCTCCTGGTCTTAGTAAAGTCACAGTTACACCTAATTACAATTGTCCAATTACTGCAAACCTACAATGTACAACTATATATTTCTGATAAACAATACAAAAGCAGTTGAGTAGTCTCACCAAACATGTCATTGGTTCTGTACTGTATTATTCATGTAATTGTTATGCCTTTTATTTATTGTACACTCTGTGGTATGCAGACTGACAAGGACAACTATTTTCTGTGCCATTCATTGATACATACCAACAATCATAAATACATCCTTGGTTCATTTACTCTTCCACTTTCCCCACCAGTCATTCCCTGCCATCTGTTTCATCAGCCTTCTTTCTGTCATTTCTATCTTGTCTTCACATTCTGCTGCTCCTATGCTTCTTATTTCACTGATAAGACTGATGTGTTCATAAGGATCAGCCATAATTTCCACCATGACACTTGTCCCCTTATCAAATATGTACCCAACACCCCATCTTCCCAGGGAGAATGTTTCTCTAAATGAGCATGCCTCTAACTGCAGCCAGCATTTCTTTGTATTTTTGTACTATGGATCCTGTTTCTTGCCACATTCTTTATTTATGTATTTATTTGAGAGAAAGAAGGAGAGAGAGAGAGAATGAGCAGGCCAGGGCCTCTAGCCACTGCAAATGAACTCCAGATACATATACCCCCCTTGTGCATCTGGTTTACGTGGGTCCTGTAGAATTGAACCAGGATCCTTTGGCTTCACAGGCAAATGCCTTAACTGCTAAGCCATCTCTCCAGCTCTCTTACCACATTCTTAATACCACATCCTAGTTCCTTTCTGTTTTTGGATCATATATCTTTCCATTTCTCAACAATCATTCCCCCTAGCATATAAACATATTTTCTACTACCTTTTTTTGGAAAAAAAGCTCTCTGTGCAGTCTTCCCTAGCCAATTCAAACCCAATTTCTCTCCTTCCCTTTAAAGATAAATTTCTTGAAAGTGATGTATCATTGTCTTTATTTCGTGTCCTCCTGTTCTTTCTTAGATCCAATCTAAATAGAAGTTTGACCCTTTCAAACTGCTTGTCAGGGTCACTGATAACCTCTACATTGCTAAATCAAAAGGCTGATTCTTTGTCATTATTTCATTTGAGAAATTTAACCATATGTCAAATGAACACTTTATCCTTTTGAATTCTCATTTTTCTTTTTTGAACTCCAGACTATCACACATTTTTTGGATTTTCCAGAACTTTCCTGGTCCCTCTTTCTAAGTCTGCTTTGATGTCTGTTCTCTTTTTTAATTTCTTTTTTATATTTAAGTATGCATTAATTTATTTAAGAGAGAGAGAAAGAGAGAGAATGGAAGAATATGCACACTAAGGCCTCTGCAAACAAATTCCAGATGCATGTGCCATTTTGCGTATCTCACTTTACTTGGGTACTGGGGAATCAAACCCAGGCCATCAGGTTTTGCAAGGAAGTGCCTTTAACCTCTGAGCCATCTCTTCAGCCCCTCTCTCTTTTTTTTCAATTCCTAAAGTGACATGAGAATGCTCCAATTCTCACTTCTTGGGCTTACCTATTCTCACATTTTTTATCATCCCAGTCTCATCTCAAAGCTTTAAATAAAATCTGTATCCAGTAAGTTCTAAATTAACATTTCTTGCCTACATGACCTTCCCTAATTTACAACCTTTATATTCAGCTACATCTTTAGCAGCTATATTTGGATATTTAGTCTGTATCTCAGATTCAATGTGCTCAACCTTGACTCCTGGTTTTCCCACAAATTGCTTCCTCCAATAAGCTTCTCCTTCTCCCTTTGCTTTCCCTTTCTAATTGTCAACAAACCATCAGTGTTACCCTATATACTGCT
Organism: Orientallactaga sibirica; assembly: GCA_036365145.1. NCBI lineage: Eukaryota > Metazoa > Chordata > Mammalia > Rodentia > Dipodidae > Orientallactaga > Orientallactaga sibirica. The sequence continues at coordinate 602,860 of JAEOAD010000418.1, forward strand.
TTCCCCCACCCCTACATCATAATTAACATATCAAGAGACTTCTTTGGTTTTCCTTTCAAGATGTATCCAGAATACTATTACTTCTTTATATGTTCAGTTCTACCAGTGTCCCATAAGCCATTACATCTCTTGCCTGAATTCCTATAAGGACTTCTTGTTTCTCTACTTCTGTCTTTGCCCTATCTTTTGCCTCTGTCCTTTCTCAAAAAACAGTCACAGTGATTCTTTTGAAATGTTAGTTAAGTCATGTTGCTCCTCTCCTCACCATACAGTGGTGGCCTCTAATTCACTCTTCTTAGCCCACAATGCTTCACTCTCTCCATGACCTCCCAATCTTATTTTCTTCTCTTCCTACCTCTACCCAATCACACTGGTCTCTAGTCTAAAGTATAGGGGAATTTCATCAGCACATAGCAGATAGAAATCAAGGATAAAAGGGGGACTGTGGCCAGCTATAGCCAAAGGCATGCACAAGAAGCCTTCTTCTTCCAAATAGACCTTACCTTCTGAAGTTTCTACTTCCCAAGATAGTGCCACCAGCTGGGGACCAAGTGTTCAACATATAAGCCTATGAGGGACCTTCTATCCCTAGTCCCTCTCCAGAGACTCATGAATATCTCATAATGCAAAATCCCTCTGGCCAGTGTCTAAGAGTTTGCATAGTCCTCAGAATTCCAACATTGTTTGAAGGCCAAATTCAAAGACTTTTCTAAAACTAAGATAAAGTCTTAACTGCAACCTTTGGTAAAATAGAGTTATATATATCCAAATAAAATAGCATAGAATAAACATTTACATCCAGTGGAAAGACTAAGTAGAATAATAGCAATAAATAATGGGACCAAAATAAGACAGAAACACAGAAAGGCAAACATTAAATCCCATAGATCTATGTCCAGCATTCAGAGAATGTGGTGTTGTATTGAGTTCCAACAGACTTAGACAGTCCTGCCTCTGTAGCCTATTTCCTGGGCTGGCTCTACTTACTGCCTGTATCTTTCTTTGGTAGACTTCATGTTCCTGGCATCTCCACTATCCTGACATCTCCTCTGTAACAGGAAAGACTTACAGACCAATTTCCAGCAGAGTTCTTGTTCCCATTTGAAACTTCATGAGCCTGACCTTTCTGTCCACACATTTAACATCTGCTCTTCTGAGATCCAAGCTTCCAATTTTCCATCCTCTGCTTCCAGCATTCTAGAGTTGCTCTAGTCCATATCCCCAAATTTCCCCAAATTCCTTCCACAAACCAATTACAAAGGCTTCTGAGCTACCCGTAGACAGTCACATCAATGGCCCTCTTTGCTGAAACCAACTTTCAGTATTACCTTGCTTTAACAAATTGCTATAAGAAAACACCTAAGAGAACAACTTAAAAAGGAGGGATTATTTATTTTAGTTCACAAGTCCAGCAACTTCTTATAGTCCATAGTCCTTGGTTTCATTCATTCTGGACCCAGAATGAGGTAGAACATCATGGTGCCAGGGGCATGAGGTAAAGAGGAGCTTCTTCATGCTGATATTTAAACTTCTATTTATTCTAGTAGGGTGCAGAAACCAAGAAAGAAAATTATATACTCATGTGTCAATCTGTATTCTATTAGGGTGCAGAAACCAAGGAAGAAAATTATATAGTCATGTGTCAATCTGCATTTTTCATCAATACAGAAGGAATGTGAAGTATCAGATTAGAAGGCTTCTCTAACTTACCTGCTCATTTCCCTCTACCACACCCACCCTCATAGGAACACCCATTCCATTGTGGCTACTATAAAAACCTGTATAACTTTTATAGCACACAGGAGGGTAGATGGATATTATCTTAATAATTCTATAATAAAAGATAAAATCAAAGGTCAATCATTATAAACCTTTCCATAGCAGAATGAGACAGAATACTGTTTAAAAAACAGGGCACAATTCTTTATGTAAATAACTATGCATTATTTTGTATTGTAGTAATTATTTCTGTGGCTCGAATATGGTTTGAGTGTATTCCACAAGCACTCATGTTTTGGACGTTTGGTTACCCAGAGTTTTGATTTTTTTGTGGTGGTGATGAGTCCTTTAAGGAGTATAACTTAGTGCAATATAATTAGCTCATTACTGCTGCTTGCCCTTGTAAAAATTTATGTAGTTCTTGTGGAATTCTAGTTAGTTTCTGAGTGGACCCTGATCCTTCTCTCTGGCTTCTTATCATTTAACTTTTCTGGCTAGTGTTTCTTTCTTTCCTTTCTCCCTCACACCTTGCAATATCATTTGAAAACATAGTATTCACTTTTTCTTTAACCTGACACATGAAGCTACTTCTAAATGAAATAATCCTAAAACCCCAAGAGCAAGGGAATATACCCAAAGACAGATGAGGGTAAAGACTGGAGCCCTGGGAAAAAGAAAGTGTGATTTTAGTCTGAATAAAACAAAAGGCAGATAAAGATATGATGACCTATAAAAGGGTTTGATTTATTAGAGGCTGAAGATTAACTATAAATGTAAACTCACAGAACTTTCTGAGAAAGTTCTCAGAAACAATCATTATACCGATCAAGTGTAATGGATTTGCTTGCTAAGGAGATGGTTCAGTCTATGAAGAATTTTGTTGCACAAACATGAGGACCATTGTTTAGATTCGTAGCACCCATGTAAAAGCCAATATGATGGTGCATGTCTGTAATCCCAGTGCTGAGGAGGTGGAAACAAGAGAATCTTGGAGGCTTGTTAGCTAGCTAGTCTAGCTGAATTGGTGAGCTCCAGGCTGAGTGAGAGAATCTGTCTCAAACAATCAGGGAGGCCTGGCACGGTGGTGCACACCTTTAATCCCAGCATTTGGGAGGCAAAGGTAGGAGGATCACCATGAGTTCCAGGCCACCCTGAGATTATATAGTGAATTCCAGGTCAGCCTGGGCTAGAGTGAGACCCTACCTTGAAAAAAACTGAAAAATGAAAAAAAAAAAAAAAAAAAAAAAAAAAATCAGGGAGACATTAATTGAGGAAAATACCCAAAGCCAACCTCTGGCCTCCACATGCATACACACATGTGTCCTCCCCACACATGCACCCACCAAAAATATAAGTATAGATTCTTTTGCAATTATTTGAATTGGCCTATATCAGTCAGCAAAAGTCTTTTCCCACCAGGAAAGAAATGCCACACTCAAATTAGGTCACTCAAGCGGTGCTTAATAACAGAATTACTCACAATAGTGTAGGCAGTAGTCCACACTCCATAATGAGTAGTGAACTATCATAAAGCTGCAAAACTTTGAGGGAGTGGCATTCTAGCATGGTCAGGGGAGCACTTACCAAGCTGTCTATGGACAGATTGCTTTGAGAAGGGCATTGTTGTACTCTGCCTGTCTCTTGGACTCTTCTTCACTATAGACAGAGCTGCTTTGAGAATGGAAAGAGTATAGGAAGAAGGGTAGAGACAGTCAGGGACAGGCAAAAAGACAATGTTTGGAAACTGTCTTCAACTAGAAGAATCTGGAAATTTCAAAAGATATTTCACCCTATTTTCTGCCTAGCAGTGTACATTCATATGCTACTTTACATTATTTATTTTCACATGTGTGTGCATGTACACACACACACACACACTCTCACACACTAGGATCTCTTGCCACTAAAAATGAACAAAAGATACTTGCATCACTTCTTGTGTCCAGCTATACATGGATGACTGTGAAACAAGCTGGCAGACTTTGCAAGCATGTTTAACCACTGGACCATCTCCCCAGCCCTTCATGTGCTACTTTGAAATAGGACATCTGTTGTGCCAAGACATGGTGTTAAACATAGTACAGACATAAAGATAGTTAAAAAAAGAAACACAGCCCTCCATCTAGGGAAGATAGCTATAAGCAGAGTGAAAACTAAACAAATAACTAAAATAGAGAGTGAAACATAAAGAGGTATGGAAAATGTATGAGAGTTCAAGGCAGGCAATTGTTATAGCTAACTTGTAACATTACCCTTGATCTGCAATATGAGTATATGGTATAAATACAAAATTCAAAAACTTAAAATCTATTGACATTTAATTCTATGTATTGAGTAATGGATTCATTTAATTAGTATTACCTGACACTAATGCAGAACTTAAAAAAATGAATGGTTCATCAGGTATGGTGATGCATGCCTGTATCCCAGCCATTCAGGAAGCTGAGGAGGATGAATTGCTGGTTTGAGGTCAGTCTAGGTAGCTCTACTTAAAAATTAAATTTACAAAAAAGGATGGAGATGTACCTCAGTGGTAGACCCCTTGCCTACCTCCCTGGAAATCACAAATTAAATCTATAATATCATAAAAATATACTAAAATGACAGTTCAAAAATTTCTTTCAAAATTAAGTATACTATAGAATAATTTGTGAGTATTAATTATTGTAAAACATGATTGTTTCATATTTAACCTCTGGCACCTTTAAACACCATCTTCAGTATTCTCACAAAGGAGATCTTTGAAGTTTGTCCTTTCACTTTAACCCAACCTTTCCATTTGGCTCATCACTTGCTAAGCTTTGTCTCTATGCACAAACCTGGGTTCCCTGATTCCAAACATTTTAGTCTAAAAAAAACTGTTGCAGAAAATGATGTTTCAAACAAAATTATGTAGTTTCATTCATAGTTTGGCTGAAACTGGTATATTCTCAAAACAACATGGAAAAATCCATGAATAAATTCTTCCTGAGTCATCTATTTAAACTATACACAGTGGGAGTAATGAGGTCATTGCCCATACTGATAGAGATTTTTCCCAAATCATGCTTTTATTGATCCTGTGCCTGACAAAGTGTGACTCAACCCAAAGAGGTCAAGCTTAAGGATATGCATGTATTTGTATATATCTACTATATACAGTGCTGGGTTTCATAAGGATATTTAAATCCAAGTATGTAATGTAGTTTGACCTTATTCCTCTATATACTCCTCAATTTTTTCCCCTTTCTCTCTCCTTCCCATGCCCCAAGTTCCCTTTGTTCCTCTAGGCAGGATGTTGTTGTTTGTTGTTGCAGAGGGACCATGAACTCTTTTGGATACGGAAGCATTTCATATTCAAACTCTGAATAAGGGAGAATCAGCTGTAAACTGTCTAAATATAAAAATAAAAGGTGTAGGACTTTGTTAGTTACATTTAGTTTTCTCTTTCTGTCTCTTCACAATAAAGAAGAGACAAGACTGTTTAAAACAATGAAATAATCAATTTAATGTTTTATAACCTGTTTTTGGAAGGAAATCATTGTTAAAATTTATGTATCCAATGTTAAATTTTTCACTTAATGAAACTTTTGTCTTATGATCCCAGTGGATGTTGGTTTATATAAACAAGCAGTATTTTAAGTATTATGAAACATTTGATAGCTATAATTTCAGTAAGTTTCAAGATGTTAAATGTATCTAAGTTTACAGGTATTTACTTATTAAACTTTCTAATGGCTCTCCAACACTTGTATTCATATGCATTCACACATCTTAAATTGATATACCAGGAAATAAAAAACTAAAATAAAAAATTTTTAAATGATGTTAAAAAAAAAAAAAGAAACAAAATCATTTCCTCACCTTGCCTTATTGCCTTCTCTCCAAACAAAATAGCATGATTCCCTGCCCAGGACAGCAGGATACTGTGCCTCTCCTACTGTTGCTAAGGTTGAAACTCCCCAGAAAGCCCTCTTTCAGGCTGCCTGCATGCTCAGGAGTTGTGAGACAGGTTTCTTTTTATTTCTTTTTATTTTTTATTAAAAACATACTTTGTATGGATACATAATGTGGCAGCACCATCCTTTCCCTCCTCCCTACCCCCATTCTGCAGGGGGCCCTCCTCAATGGAATTGCTGGTATTCCCATGGGATTTTAGGTTATGCCTTGTGGGAGCAGCAGTCAGTTATTGGGGGGAGACAATGATCTCTGGGCATGACATCTCAACTTGTGGCTCTTATAATCTTTCCACCTTCTATTCTGCAAAGTTACTTGAGCCTTGGTGGGTGCGTTTTAAGTCTACTTCAAAGATAAGCTCTCAGGAGCCTTTAGATTTCTTCTTTGGTATGTGGTGAGCATCCTCAGCACCTGTCTCCTTCACCCTGGTGCTGATTGTCATGTTCACCATGGAAGCAGCACTCTTGCTCATTTCCTCACTTCTCTGTGGTTTTGCCTGAACCTTGACTGAGATGCGAGGTTGGTTTATCTCATCAGGTCTTGCTATCTTCTGAAAAAGAAAAATAGATTCTACAACAGACAATAAAGTCAGCATAGGTTAAATTATATATGCATTAATTAATTTAGGGAGAATTTGATGGATATAGCCCCTGTTTTAGCCAAAGACTAGTGAGAGATTGACACTGGAGAGCATAATCTTTGTCTCCATAGGATTCAGACCTGGTTCCCATTTCCAGATATGGGTTCCTTTCCACTGAGCCATCAGAAAGCCATTGGTTACCCACCAAAGCTGTGTGCTACCATTGCACTGGTATGTACTTCTTGTCAGGCTGGTTGCTTCTCAGTAGCTTAGACCTCTGCTTCTTCACACCATTGTTGGCCACTTTCCCCCAGTAGCTCACGTATTGCTTTACAGCACTAGATGAACTAACTGTTTGGGGACTGGCTCTCTTCCAGATTCTAGCCAGGTCTCTCTGTCTTCTGTGTTGGCAGCATATGGTGTCTTCAGCAATAGGGTCTTATCTTTTACCTTGGGTGGGTAATCAAGTACTTTGATAGAAGCCTGGTAATATAGGTTTATACATTCATTCTGTCCACCCTTTACTTAAGAAATTGTAGGAGAGCTGTCTTTTCATCTTTATAGTAAAAATCAAAATGCAGTTTCCATTTCCTGGGTGTGGTGGTGCATGCCTATATTCCCAGCATGCAAGAGGCAGAGGTAGGAGGATCATGAGAATTTTGAGACTACATAGTAAGTTACAGGTTGGCTTAGGCTAGAGTGAGACCCTACCTCCAAAAATAAACAAAACAATGCAATTTCCCTTATAAAATATTCCACAGGGCTGGAACGCTTGTTTAGCAGTTAAGGTACTTACCAGCAAAGTCCAGCAACCTGGATTCAATTCACCTGTACACACATAAGGCCAGATGTACAAAGGGGCACATGTGTCTGGAGTTTGTTTGCATTGGCAAGAGATCCTGGCACACCCATTATCTCTCTCTTCCTCTGTCTCTTTCTGCTTGAAAGTAACTAAATAAAAAATTAAAAAATATTACACAGACACTTACAGGAATGGGTGCTCTATTTTAGTTCGCAGGAAAATTGAATGGAAGGTCCAGAGATTTCCCCCATACTCCCCACCTCTACCTAGGCACAGTCACCCCATGATCAAAATTCCCTACCAGAATGATTTCTGTTTGATACCTGATAAATCAATATTGACATGCTAAAGTCTTGGTATGGTACCTCCTGTGAGTTTGGCTTACAATGACATCTATATACCATTACAGTATCTTACAGAACAGTTTCACTGCCCTAAATATCTTTAGTGTTTTCTCTACTCACTACACCTCCCTGTTAACCCCTGAAATCTGCTAATCTTTTTAATAATCTCCTTACTTTTCCCTTTTGTGGGATGTCATAATGTTGGGCCCATGAGGCCCGGGTGTGAGGCCTAGTGGAACTTCCTGAGCCTGACTAGAGTTTGGCAACCTGTCTTTGGCCTATTACTTCCACTTAGGAGTGACTCAGCAAGGCCTAAGCAGAAACTGCCTCTGCCCAGCTACTGCTGACGTGGTGAAATACTATTGGCCCTTACACCTTTATCTCATCCTTTTTCCCACCCTCTTTCTCAAAATATATAAACACCTTCCCATTACAATAAACCGAGTTCCTGCTTTGACAGACTCCCGGCTCAGTGTGTGTTTTTCTCCCCGGTGTTTTTGGGGAGGGGTCTGAGCCACCAACACCTGTCATCCCGCTCAGCCTCAAGAGGAGCTGCTGGCCCGGCTCTCTCTCTTCCGCTCTACCTGCTGGGGGAAGAGGAACCAGCAGTCATAATGTTGGAAACCTACAGTATGAAGCCCTTTCAGACTGGATACTTTCACTTAGTTTGCATTTAAGTTTCTTTCTTGTCTTTTCTCAGATCATTTCTTTTTGGTGCTAAATAACATTCCATTGTCTGGGCATACTGTCATTTATTTATTCATTCTCCTTCCAAGGAATATCTTGGTTACTCAGGAAGTTTTTTGAAAACCTCAAACCACCCCCATCAGAAGTGATTTCTATCATTGTAGCCCCCCACTTCTCCCCATAGTCTTGCATCAAGTCACCAACACATGACTACACCAATTTATGGTCTTCTTGTCTCATCATTATGCTCACAGGATATAATCCAGAAGGCACTTAAACTAATTGTTATATGGATTAGCACCAGACAAAACTTCATTTTCATGCAAGAGAACCAATTTGCTTGAAAGACTGAGAAAACTATGGGATGAAAGCAAATAATTTTTTTTTCTGTGTGTGTGTTCATGTTCATGTGTGTGAGTGCAAATGTGCTCATTCCATGTGCCAGTGTGGAGAGGATGACATCAGGTGGCAGTTTGCCTGCCACTTTGTTTTTGAGTTAAAGTCTCGCATTTACAACTCAGTTCACCTGGCCAGCTGGCTTACAAGCTCCTGGGTGATTGATTCTTCTCTTCCTCCCTTTTCATGCTGGCATGCTAGGATTATAGACACTAGCACTGGTGTCAGGCTTTACATGTGTTCTGGGGATTCATACTCAGGTACATATGCTTGTGGGGCAAACACTTTATAAACTGAGCCAACTCCCTAGTCCTCAACTTTTTTTTCAATGTTCTGTATGTGTACCATTGTCCTAAATACTTTTGTTATATTTAGTGCTCAAGAAACTTCATGAAGGAGCTAGTGAAATAAATCTCTTACTTGCCAATGAGGAAGCAGACCTGGCGAAGTAAGTAATCTACCTAAGGAAACACATTTGATAACCACCTGCAGGCCCAAACAGAAACCCAGGCTTTTCTGGCCTGAACAGCAAGGTCTTCTCTGCCACCAAGCAACAAACAATGAGAGGGAAAACATTTAAATTTAGCTGCCCACAGAGAAAGAGAAACATGCAGCTTTCGATTCAAAGGTCACTTTTCTTATGACCAAAACTGAGTCTTTTGAAAGAGTCCAGGTGACAACATTTCACCATGTATCTTTGAACATATGGGTAATCATTTCTGCTTTTCTCTTTGCTATTCTGATTTCTCCAAGGCCAGAGAAAGGTCTTTCACCTTACTGTTTCACATTCCAAATGGGACAAAGGACTTCCGTTGCAGAAAGTGAACCAAGAAAATCTTTTTTTCCCCTCAAAACAATCACTCTTTTTCTTTTTCCATCCAACAATTTTTTTTTTTTACTGAAGACTATTAATGTGCCAGGTATTGATAGAGCTGTTAGGCACACACTAGCTGTCCACCATAATAGTGTAGTCTGGAAGAATTCTTTTGAAGAGCAAGAAAGGCAGGTTCAGTGAAATGTAGACCTAGAAGGCTTGTCACTTGTCCTCATTATCAACTGGCTTGAAAGACTGTAATGATCTTAAAGGTATCTCAACTGTGTGGGCTCACCTAAATGGTTCTTCTCTCCTGAGACAATAATCAGATACTATCTAGGGCAGGAGCCCCCTGAAGGCCTGACAGACCTGCTCATGTGACTGGCATGTGATAAGGCAGTAAGCCAAGGGCAGGACCAAGTCAAGTAGCCACCCACTGGTCTTGGGCTTCTTTTCATAAGAAGGTAGCTGGGTTCTGAAAGTAAAGGAGAGGATATCACAGCTTATGATCTTGTCTTAAACTTAAAAAAAATCCAAGCCTCCATATTTGCACGCAGAACTTGAAGAGGAAAGAAGGATCCTTGCTTCATACCAAGGTATCCCATGCCACTCTTTACCTTGCTCAGTGTGCTCCAATATGGGGGTGGGAGGAGCATCCTCTTCTTGTATTTCTAAGGCTCCTTGGAGCAGGCTGCTTCTCCACCTGGAGCACTCTCTATCATTCCTACCCCTCCTAACCTAATGCCTGCTTATTGTTGAGAATTCATTCCTAATTATCAAACACAGCAGATGTTTAAGGTTTTTCATTTGGGGTTTTATTTCTTTTTCTTAACTTAAAAACTCAATTATTTTTTATATTTTGATATTTTTTTAATTATTATTTTTTTATTGACAACTTTTATACTTACATACAAAAAAACCACCAGATATTTCCTTCCCCTCCCCCCATTCCACTTTAGAACTCCAATCTCCATCATATCCCCTCCCTCTCTCCATTAGTCTCTCTTTTAATTTGATGTCATCATCTTTTTCTTCTATTTTGAGGGTCTTGCGGAGGTATTGCTAGGCACTGCAAGGTCATGGATATCGAGGCCAATTTCTGTCTGGGCAGTTGCATTATAAGAGGTCATACCCGTCCTTTGGCTCTTCCATTCTATCCACTCCATCTTTGGCAATGGTCCCTGAGCCTTGGAGGGTGTGACAGAGGTGTTTCAGTGCTGGGCATTCCTCCATCCCTTCTTCTCAGCACTATGTTGCCTTTTGGGTCATCCCAGTGGTCATCACCATCTGAAAAGAGAAGCTTTTCTAACCAGAAGTGAGATTAGCATTACTATGTGAATATGAACATTAAGTGTAGTACTTTCAGGGCAGCTTGGTGGGAATAATATACACATTTAGTCAGACAATAGAAGGCTTTATACCCCTAGGCTCATGACCTCACCTACCATAGACTTTTACTTAGGTTTTTCAGTACCAGGTATATATTCCCTCCCATAGAGAGGACCTTCAGTCCAATTATGGAGCAGTTGGTTAAACCAAGAGTAGACATGCCACTATTGCACCTGTTCAGTCACTGGGCCTGTATGGCCAAACTTGAATATTCAGCATCCACTGTTTTCACCACTGATGACTTCTGTCTCCCATATTCTGCATGCAGTGCAGCTTTTTTCAGCTTTCAGTTGGCTGGTCTACAGGGATAAGGTTTTCTGCTCAGCACCAGCTTGCTTTCTCAGTGACCTTGCCTCTCAGGCAAGAGATGTCTTCAGCAATAGGGTCTTACTATCTGTTTCTTAAGGGAAACAAAGGGCTTTGGCAAAAGCCTTTAATGTTTTGAAGGCTACCGGGACCTCCTTGGCCAACAACTCACTGGAAAGTATCCTGTTCCAGGCACTGAAAATTTTCTAGTAACAGTCTACAGCTTCTAGATGTGCCATTATTTAAAAAGGTAATTTTACATAAGTCTTATTCACAATATCTTGAATTTAGATTGACCCTCCCCCTGCCCTTCTTTTATGCATTCTCTTCCCATGGCCTCACTTAGGCCATTCCCCTCCCTGTAATCAGTTCTTCTACTTACATATGTGCAATACCATACACTTAAGTCCTTCCCTTTCCTCCCTCCCTTATAGCCATTTACCAGCTTACTGGTTTCTGGTACCTATTTTTGGTTCCAGTTCACACACAAGTCTATACTTTTGTAGCTAGGATCCACATATGAGAGAGAACATGTGATGTTTGGCTTTCTGAGCCTGGGTTACCTCACTTAGTATAATCCTTTCCAGATCCATCCATTTCCCAGCAAATTTCATAATTTCATTTTTCTTTACCGCTGAATAGAACTCCATTGTGTAAATGTACCACATCTTTATTATCCATTCATCTGTGGAGGGACATCTAGGCTGCTTCCATTTCCTAGCTATTGTGAATAGAGCAGCAATAAACATGGTTGTGCAAGTATCTCTAAGGTAGTGAGAAGAGTCCTTTGGATATATGTCTAGGAGTGCTATAGCTGGATCATAGGGTAAATCTATTTCTAGCTGTCTCAAGAACCTCCACACTGATTTCCACAATGACTGGACCAGAATACATTCCCAACAACAGTGTAGAAGTGTTCTTCTTTTTCCACATCCATGCCAACACTTATTGTCATTTGTTTTCTTGATGGTAGCCATTCTGACAGGAGTGAAATGGAATCTCAAAGTGGTTTTAATTTGCATTTCCCTGATCCTAAGTATGTAGAACACATTTTTAGATGTTTATATGCCATCTGTATTTCATCTTCTGTGAATTCTCTATTTAGTTCCATAGCCCATTTTTTAACTGTGTTGTTTGAATTCTTATTATTCTGTTTTTTGAGTTCTTTGTATATTCTGGATATTAATCCTCTGTCAGATGTATAGCTGGCAAAGATTTTCTCCCATTCTGTAGGTTGTCTTTTTGCTCTATTCACAGTGTCCTTTGCTATACAAAAGCTTTGTAATTTCATAAGGTCCCAGTGGTTGATTAGTGGTTTTATTCCCTGAGCAATTGGAGTTATATTCAGAAAGTTCTTGCCTATGCCAATATGTTCAAGGGTTTCCCCTACCTTTTCCTCTAGCAGTTGCAGAGTTTCAGGTCTGATATTAAGGTCCCTGATCCATTTGGACTTGACTCTTGTGCATGGAGAGAGACAAGGATCTATGTTTATCCTTTTAAATACAGATGTCCAGTTTTCCCAGCACCACTTGTTAAAGAGGCTATCTTTTCTCCAATGAATATTTTTGGAATTTTTGTCAAAAATCAGGTGGCTGTAGCTGCCTGAATTAATATTTGGGTCTTCTATTCTGTTCCATTGATCTACCTGTCTGTCCTTGTGCCAGTACCATGCTGTTTTTGTTACTATGGCTTTGTAATATAACTTAAAATCAGGTATGGTTATACCACCTGCCTGATTTTTGTTGCACAAAATTGCTTTGGCTATTTGAGGTTTTTTGTGTTTCCAGATGAATTTTAGGATTGTTTTTTCTATTTCTGTGAAGAATGCTAGTGGGATTTTAATGGGGATCGCATTAAATGTGTAGATTGCTTTTGGTAACATTGACATTTTCACAATATTGATTCTTCCAATCCAGGAGCATGGGATGTCTTTCCATTTCCTTGTGTCTTCTGCAATTTGTCGCTTGAATTTTTTAAAGTTCTCATTGTAGAGATCCTTCACTTCCTTGGTTAAGTTTATTCCAAGGTTTTTTTTTTTTTTTTTTTTTTTTTTTTTTTTTTTTGAGGCAATTGTGAATGGGAGAGATTCCCTGATTTCATCCTCTGCATGTTTGTTGTTAGTGTATAGAAAAGCTACTGATTTCTGTGTGTTTATTTTGTATCCTGCTACATTGCTAAAAGTGTTTATCAGCTCTAACAGTTTGTTGGTAGAGTCTTTACGGTCTGTTATGTAAAGAATCATATTGTCTGCAAATAATAATAATTTGATCTCTTCCCTTCTGATTTGTATCCCCTTTATGAGTGTCTCTTGCCTTATTGCTATGGCTAAGACTTCCAGTACTATATTAAATAGTGGAGAAAGTGGACACCCTTGTCTTGTTCCTGAATTTAGAGGAAAAGCTTCAAGTTTTTCCCCATTTAGTATTATTTTGGCTGTAGGTTTGTCATAAATAGCTTTTATTATGTTGAGATATGTTCCTTCTATTCCCAGTTTCTGTAATACTTTCACCATGAAGGGGTGTTGGATTTTGTCAAATGCCTTTTCTGCATCTAATGAGATGACCATGTGATCTTTGTCCTTAAGACCATTTATATGGTGTATTACATTTATGGACTTGCATATGTTGAACCATCCCTGCATCTCTGGGATAAAGCCTACTTGGTCAGGGTGAATAATCTTTCTGATATATTCTTGTATTCTGTTTGCCAGTATTTTGTTGAGAATTTTTGCATCTATGTTCATGAGGGAGATTGGTCTATAATTTTTTTTTTTTTTTGATCTGTCTTTGTCTGGTTTGGGTATCAGGGTGATGCAGTCTTCACAGAAGGATTTTGGTAGAATTCCTTCCTTTTCTATTTTATGGAAAAGTTTGAGAAGCATTGGTGTTAGACCTTCCAGGAATGTCTGGTAAAATTCAACAGTGAATCCATCTGGTCCTGGGCTCTTTTTAGTTGGGAGACTTTTTATAACTGCTTGGATCTCTGTGGTTATTATAGGTCTATTTAAATGGTTTATCTCATCTTGATTTAATTTTGGCAGGTCATAAGAATGAAGAAAATCATCCATTTCTTTCAGGTTTTCAAACTTAGAGGCATATATATTCTTAAAGTATGTCCGTATGACTTTCTGAATTTCTTTGGTATCTGATGTGATGTTGCCTTTTTCATCTCTAATTTTATCAATTTTTGTCTCTTCTCTCTTTCTTTTGGTCAGATTTGCTAAGGGTTTGTCAATCTTGTTTATCCTTTCAAAGAACCAACTCTTTGTTTCATTGAGTTTTTTGATTGTTTTTTTGGTTTCCATTTTGTTAATTTCTGCCATAACCTTTATTATTTCTTCTCGTCTAGTGATTTTTGGTTTGCCTTGTTCTTCTCTTTCCAAGGCCTTAAGGTGAAGCATTAAATTATTTAGTTGTGAACTCTCTAATTTCGTAATATAGGCACTTAGAGCTATAAATTTCTCTCATAGGACTGCCTTCATTGTGTCCCAAAGGTTTTGGTATATTGTATTCTCATCATCATTTGGTTCTATGAATTTCTTGATTTCTTTTTTAATTTCTTCAATGACCCATACTTCATTCATTAATGTACTGTTTTAGTCTCCGTGAATTTCTGTATGCTCTGTAGTTTTTCTTGTTGCTGATTTGCAGTTTAATCCCATTGTGGTCAGATAGCATACAAGGGATTTTTTTCAATTTTCCTGTATTTGTTAAGATTTCATTTGTGTCCTATTATATGGTCTATTTTAGAGACTGTCCCATGTGCTGCTGAGAAGAATGTATATTCTGTAGCATTTGGATGGAATGTTCTGTATATATCTGTTAGGTCCATTTGTTCAATGACATCATTTAATGCAGATGTCTCTCTGTTTATTTTTTGTTAGGTACACCTGTCAAGTGATGAGAGCGGGGTATTGAAGTCACCCACTACTATTGTGTTAGGAGTTATCTCTGACCTTAAGTCCGATAAGTGTTTCTTTGATGAAATTGGGGGCCCCCGTGTTGGGAGCATATATGTTTAGGATTGTGATGTCCTCCTGTTGGAGTGTTCCTTTAATTAGTATAAAGTGACCTGCTTTATCTTTCCTCACTAATGTTGGTTTGAAGTCTATCCTGTCTGAAATTAGGATGGCAACCCCTGCTTGTTTCCTAGGCCCATTTGCTTGAAATACCTTTTTCCAACCTTTCTCCCTAAGAAGGTTTCTATCTTTTAATGAGAGGTGACTTTCCTGGAGGCAACAGATGGTAGGATCCTGCTTTTTAATCCACTCTGCAAGTCTATGTCTTTTGGTTGGGGCATTGAGGCCATTGATATTAAGAGTTATTATTGAAATATATGTATTTGATCTCTCCATTTTTCTTGTTTTGTAGTTCTTCCTGGTTTTCATTTTACTCACTTGTTTTAACTGTTATTTGAGTATGATTTCTTTTTTCCTATTTCCTGCTGTGTGTGTTTTGCTTTCTCTTCAGCGTGAATGATTCCTGCAAGTATTTTCTGTAGAGCTGGTTTAGTTGCCATAAATTCCTTTAGCCTGTCTTTGTTGTGGAATGTCCTTATTTCTCCATCAATTTGGAGAAATAGCTTTACAGGTTAAAGTGATCTTGGTTAACAGTTTTTATCTTTCAGAACTTGAAATACATCACTCCAGGCCCTTATGGCTTTTAAAGTTTGTGTTGAGTAATCTGCTGTGATCCTGATGGGTTTCCCCTTGAAGGTCATTTGCTTTTTCTCTCTAACTGCTTTCAATATATTTTATTTGGTTTGTGTATTTAGTAGTTTAATTATAACATGGCAAGAAGAGGATCTTTCTAGGTTTTGTCTGTTTGGTGTTCTAAATGCTTCTTGTATCTGCATTGGCATTTCTTTCCCAATTTGGGGAAAATTTTCTTCTATGATTTTGTGGAAAACACCTACTAAGCCTCTGGATTGAAATTCTTCCCCTTCTGCTATACCTTGAATTCTTATGTTTGATCTTTTCATAGTGTCCCGCATGTCTTGGAGTTCCCATTCATACCTTTCTATTAGCTTGCCTTTCTCTTTGTTGGACTGTGATAGGTCTGCCATCTGGTCTTCTAGTTTAGATATTCTGTCCTCTCCTTCATCCATTCTACTAGTGAGACTTTCCACAGAGTTTTTAATTTCACTGACTGTGTTCTTCAGAGCTAGGATTTCAGCCTGGTTTTTCTTCAGTAGTTCTATTTCCTTATTCATGTCCTGTAATGACCTTTTTATTTCATTAAACTGTTTTTCTGTAATCTCTTTCAAGAGTTTGTTTTCTTCTTTAATTCCTTTGTTTTCTTCTCAGATTCCTTTCATTTCTTCTTTTATTTCTTCTTTCATTTCTTTGTGTATAGATATCATCATTCTTTTGAAATCTTTGTCAGGAATTTCATCTAAAACAGTCTCATTGGTGAACAATTCTGGTGAATTTGTAATTTTTGGTGGGATTGCATTGTCTTGATTCTTTGTGTCTCTTGTTTTATAATGTAGTGACTTTTGCATCCTGGATTGATTTGATGCTTAGGTTTTCTATTTATCTTCAGTGTTCTTAGGTGTGGTGATCCACCTTTATATACTTTCAGGATATGGGTTTAAGGTGCCAAGTGTAGCACTTGTACCCAGGTCCAACCTCAGAAGTAATCCTAGCTGTTGAATTTGCTTGTTAAGCAAGTATTGTAGTGGACTGGTGGAACAATTTAGTAGCAAGTTCTAAACTTCAATTGAGCAAAATACACATTCAATTAACATGAGCACAGAGTATACAAGTGTGGGAATTGAAACAAACAGTCTTATAAGGTCAAAATCCCTAAGGGTGTGTGTTGCTTTACACCCTTAATCCTGTCAGCTAGGAATCAGACCCTGCCCCCAATAATGACAGAAGCAAAAGATTTAGGCCCTTTAAATCCAAAATTATTACAGGCAGCAATATTCAACACCTCATATTCAGCTTACTTGAAAATGGTAAGGCCAACCACAAATATGTAACCCATAACCTGCCCTGACCTGGAAAGAGAGATTAGCACTTCCAATGCAGGGCTTTGTTACCTTTTGGTGTGGCTTCCAAACTCACCAATGCTGAGTGCCCACCTCGTTCCCTGAGCTGTGGAGCTTGGCTCAGCTGTGCTGGGTCCGGTGTTGGTGATGTGGTACACGCTGCTGCTAATGGCTGAATTCTGCCAATTCGCTGGGGATCTGATGGTTGGGGGATGGGTGAGTTCAGGAAGCCTGTAGTATCTCACAGTGTTCTCCTGTATCTCTTTCAGTAGCTCAGCAGACTTTTCTTCGATTTCTGGGCTCTGAGAGGAGACTGATGAGGTTGGAAAGTCCCCCGTATTTTTTGTTTGTTTGTTTGGGCTGTGGCAGTGGCTGCAGTGGAGGCTCAGTGAGGCTCAGCTGATCTGGGTGGTGGCTTGGAGCCACAGGTTGGGGCGACGCCTTGGAGCCACTATGGAGCGGGCTGCCATGGTTTGGGCCATGATCTCCACAGTGGTATTCTGCCTGTCTCCTGCTTTTCCACTGTTTCCCAGAAAAAATATTCTTCTCTTTTCCAAAGAAGAGTGTAGTTTTGCTTAAATCCCTTCCTGATCTGGTTTGGCATGGCTCATATGCCACTATCTTACCCGGAAGTCCATTCTGACCTTTTTATACATATATATAATGTATTTTATCTTACTTCCCCAAATTATTCTTTCTCCCATTAACACCCTTCTCCCACACCCCCATCCCCATCTTACTTTCATGTTGTTTTTAAATCTACTGAGTTAAATTGGGGTTGCTTGCAAGTTCATGTGTGGTGGGCAATACACCACTTATAAACATGACTTCCCTCTCCCAACAACCATTAGCTCTACAAGGTTCTGTGGGAGGCTGGGGGTCTCATTTATCCTTCTCCCACCAATGCTAAAGTACTGACAGGCTCAATCTTGTGCAGGAAACCACAGCTGCTGTGAATTCATGAGTGTTGTATTTATGTTTCACCTTATTTTAAACTTTGAAATAACTATAGAATCATATATATATCAAAAGGCTTACATAGGATCCTGTGTATCTGTCACTAGCCTCTCTCAGTGATGACTTGTTGTAACTATAGTCCATTACCAAACACAGGAAGTTGACATTGGTACCATACTGTTACTACACTGCTGTGGCAGTTATCCTTTCACTGCTGGGACAAAACACCTGAAGAAAAGCAACTGATGGGAGGAACCATTTTGTTTTGGTTTATAGATTCCAGGGGAAGCTCCATGATGACAAGGAAAAGATGGTAGAGCAGAGGCTGGACATCACCTCCTTGCCAACAGCAAGTGGAAAACAGGAGCAGGAGAGTGAGCCTAGTGCTAGTAAGTGGAGCTGGCTACAATACTCAAAAGCCCCACCCCAACAACACACCTCTTCCAGCAAGGTCCCACCTCCCATTGCTATCAGCTGGGGATCAACATTCAAAACACATTGGTTTATGGAGGACATCTGACTGAAACCACCACAACTGCCCCAGTTTCTTAAAAATAAAACTGTATGTGCGTGTGTTACATATGCATGTCTATGCATCTTTATGAAGATTTTATTTTCTCTTAAAAACTTAGACACTATTCATTCATTCCATGTATTGGATAAGGCTGAATCAATGGCTCCTTTCATTATATTTTATGTAGAATTATACAGCTTCAAGTAAAAAATCCTCTTCATATATTTTTTGGAAACAAATCACTTGATAGATGTTAATTTCTGATCAAACCAAACTGAGGCACACAATCAGTGATCACTGGACCAAAATATGCATCAATTGAGCCTTTTTTCTAAGCCATAAACTATGCCTACCACAAGGCCTTGTGTGGCAAAGGCAGACCTCTTCCCAAAAGGTTTTCAAAATGGGAGCCGGAGAGTTCTCAATAAGCAAAAATTTAAGGATAAAGGCTTGCACTTAAGACCTGGTGACAAGTGGCTCTTTGTGTGTCAGGAGATAGACTGAAGCATATTTCGAGATTGAGTCTGGTGAGCCATCATTGTTCATAATTGGATATCATGGGATAACTTTTGGGAAGAACTGAGAGAACTTAAGAACCCTGGCTGAGAAAAGAAATGAACTCAGCACATTGAAAACACTGGGGCCATCTGTATTTAGTTGGTATCCTCAGGGCCACTCCTCAAAACCTCCTGTATTTATGTGAATACATATGAACATGTTATTTTCCTGCTGAAACAGTTCCTCATTTCAATCAACATCATAGCATCTTCCCAGACAAGATATTTTAAAATCATTTTCTACCTCTTATATCTAGCATTCAGTTGTTTCTCATGCCATCCATTGTTCTGTTAGCAGCTAACTCAGAGCCTCAGTAACCTCATTGCTTATACATTTGCTTTACATAAAAGCATGGCAGTTAGCTTCCCTGGCTTGAGGCTGAGAAATGATCACAAGCTTGGCAGATTAAAACAACAAAGCTTATTTGTTCACAGTTTCAGAAGCCAGAAATGCAAACTCTTGCAGTGCTACATTCCATTTATGGATTCTAGGTGATAAATGACTCTGTCTCTTTCAGCTTCTAGGGGCTACCAATCTTTCTGGGCTAATGGCTACATCACTTCTATCTCAGTTGTCATGGACACATCCTTTGCTTTTCTTCTGTGTTAAATCTGTCTCCATCTCATTTTGTAAGACACTGGGCATTAGACTTGGAACCTGGGGTGATCTCATCTTAAGATCCTTAGCACAAGCTGGCACCACCTACTCTTGGCCCCTCACCAAATCCTGCAATTTACTTCACGATACATTTAGAGTGCCAACTATGTGTAAACTACTATTTCTAGGCTTTTGGAGATACAAGATAAATATAGTGCTTTCCAGCCATCACAGAACATGTGACATGGTCAAAGAGACAGTGTGAAACATTAACACACTCACTTCTCACCAGGCCAGCATCTGCACTGGGTTACTCCTGCAACCATGGTTTTAAATAGTACCCATGACATGTTGCAGCTTAGCACTTACATCACCTTACAGTTTCACCACTGTCTTAGCCTTTAGAATGTTTCCTCAGTGAAGATGTTTCTTAGTGCCTCCCACTTGGTTTGCTTTTTTTTTTTTTTCAACAGAGTCACAGTAACATTGCTTGAAATAATAGCACTGTGTCCTTTAATGTGATTTTGCATGCACTAAAGTGGCCTGTTGAATGTGAATTCACCTACTGAATGCAGAAAAACTCACCACATCTACAAGAAGGATCCATAGAAGGAGGGATTCCCTCTTGTCAGTTTTATTTTTTATTTATTTATTTTTCCTGTACACTGTTGTTTTTTTTCTTTTTTAAAAATTTATTTATTTTTATTGACAACTTCTATTCTTACAGACAATGAACCATGATATTCCCCTCCCCCCTTTCTGCTTCACAACTCCAGTCTCAATCATATCCCCTCCCTCTTTCCATTAGTCTCTCTTTTAAACTGATGTCATCATCTTTTCTCCTATTATCAGGGTCTTGTGAAGGTATTGCAAGGCACTGCGAGGTCATGGATATTGAGGCCAATTTCTATCTGGACAGTTACATTGTAAGGAGTGGTACCCTTCCTTTGGCTCTGACATTATTTATGCTACCTCTTCCACAATGGACCCTGAGCCTTGGAGGGTGTGATAGAGATGTTTCAGTGCTGGACACTCCTCCATCCTGTCTTCTCAGCACTATGTTGCCTTTTGGGTCATCCCAGTGGTCATCTCCATCTGAAAAGAGAAGCTTCTATAACCAGAAGTGAGAGTAGCATTAATATATGAATATGAACATTAATTGTAGTTTTGGGGGAATAATATATACATTTAGCCAGACAAGAGCAGGCTTTATACTCCTAAGGCTCATGACCTCCCCTGCCATAGGCTTTTGATTGGGTTTTTCAGTACCAGGCATATATTCCCTCCCATAGAGTGAGCCTTCAGTCAAATTATAGAGCAGTTAGTTTCCCCCAGAGCAGACATGCCACTAATGCACCCATTCAGTCCTTTGGCCTGTATGGCCAAACTTGAGGTTTCCAGTGTCCACTCTTTTCACTGCTGATGACTTCTGTGTCCCATAGGGCTGCATGCAGTACAGCTTTTTCCAGCTTTCAGTTGGCTGGTCTATAGGGAAAAGGTTTTCTGCTCAGCACCAGCTGGATTTCTCAGTGACCTTGCTGCTCAGGCAAGTGAGGTCTTCAGCAGTAGGGTCTTACCATCTGTTTCTCAAGGGAAATCAAGGGCCTTGGCAATAGCCTATAATGTTTTGGAGGCAACAGGGACCTCCCTGGCCAACAACTCACTGGAAAGTATCCCATCCCTGGCACTGAAATTTTTCTAGTAACAATCTATGGCTTCTGGATGTGCCATCATTCAAAAGAGTAAGTTTTCATATGTCTTATTCAGAATGTCTTCAATTGTGGTTGACCCTCCTCTCCACCCTTTTTTTACAGTCTCTTCCCCTGGCCTCACTTAGGCCTTTCCCCTCCTTGTAATTTGTTCTTCTACTTACACATATACAATACCATCCCCTTAAGTCCTTCCCTCTCCACACTCCCTTATAGCCTTTTTCTAGTTTACTGGCCTCTGCTACCAATTTTTGGTTCCAGCTCACACACAAGTCTATACATTTGTAGCTAGAATCCAAATATGAGAGAGAACATGCAGCATTTGGCTTTCTGGGCCTGGGTTACCTCATTTAGTATAATCCTTTCCAGATCCATCCATTTCCCAGAAAATTTCATAATTTCATTTTTCTTTACTGCTGAATGGAACTCCCTTGTGTAAATGTACCACATCTTTATTATCCATTCATCTGTGGAGGGATATCTAGACTGGTTCCATGTCCTAGCTATTGTGAATAGAGCAGCAATAAACATGGTTGTGCAAGTATCTCTAAGGTAGTGAGAAGAGTCATTTGGATAGCAGTGCTATAGCTGGATCATATGGTAAATCTAGTTTTAGCAATCTCATGAACGTCTACACTGACTTCCCCAATGGCTGGACCAGATTACATTCCCACCAACAGTCTAGAAGGATTCCCCTTTTTCTACATTCCCATCAACATTTATTGTCCTTTGTTTTCTTGATGGTAGCCATTCTGACAGGAGTGAGATGAAATCTCAAAGTAGTTTTAATTTGCATTTCCCTGATGGCTAAGGATGTAGAAACTTTTTTAGATGTTTATATGCTATCTGTATCTCTCCTGATGAAAACCCTATTTAGTTCCATATTCCATTTTTAAATTGGGTTGTTTGATTTCTTACTGTTCTGTTTTTCTTGAGTTCTTTGTATATTCTGGATATTAATCCTCTGTCAGATGTATATCTGGAAAAGATTTTCTCCCATTCTGTAGGTTATCTCTTTGCTCTATTCACAGTGTCCTTTGCTGTACAAAAGCTTTGTAATTTCATGAGATCCCAGTGGTTGATTAGTGGTGTTAAAATTTTATTTATTTATTTATTTATTTATTTGACAGCGAGCGAGTGAGTGAGAGAGAGAGAGGCAGAGAGAGAGAGACGGAGAGAGATTGGGGACACCAGGACCTCCAGCCACTGCAAACGAGCTCCAGATGCATGTGCCACCTTGTGCATCTGGCTTACATGGGAACTGGGGAATTGAGCCTTGAACTGGGGTCTTACACTTCTCAGGCAAGTGCTTAACTGCTAAGCCATCTCTCCTGCCCAATTAGTCATTTTATTTCCTGTGCAATTTGGGTTATATTCAGAAAGTCATTGCCTATGCCAATATGTTGTAGTGTTTCCCCTACCTATTCCTGTAGCAATTTCAGAATTTCAGGTTTGATATTAAAGTCCTTGATCCACTTGGGCTTGATTCTTGTGCATGGAGAGAGACAAGGATCTATTTTCATGCTTCTCCATATAGATATCTAGCTTCCCTAGCACAACTTGTTGAAGAGGCTATCTTTACTCCAATGTATATTTTTGTCAAAAATCAGATGGCTGTAGCTGCCTGAATTAACATCCAGGTCCTCTATTCTGTTCAATTGATCTACATGTCTGTCTTTGTGCCAGTACCATGCTTTTTTTGTCACTGTGGCTTTGTAATATAGCTTAAAATCAGGTACAGTGATACCAACAGCTTGATTTTTGTTGCTCAAAATTGTTTTGGCTATTCAAGGATTTTTGCTTCCAAATGAATTTTAGGATTGTTTATTCTGTTTTTGTGAAGAATGCCATTGGAATTTTAATGGGGATTGCATTAAATGTGTAGATTGTTTTTGGTAAGAATGATATTTTCACAATATTTATTCTTCCAATCCAAGAACATGGGATGTCTTTCCATTTTCTTGTGTCTTCTGCAATTTCTTGCTTGAGTGTTTAAGAGTTCTCATTGTAGAGATTCTTCACACTCTTGGTTAAGTTTATTCCAAGGTACCTTATTATTTTTTTTTTTAGGCAATTGTGAATGAGAGCTATTCCCTGACTTCATCCTCTGCATGTTTGTTGTTAGTATATAGGAAAGCTACTGATTTCTGGGTGTTTATTTTGTATCCTTCTACATTGCTAAAAGTGTTCATCAGCTCTAACAGTTTTTTGGTAGGGTCTTAAGGGTCCTTTATGTATAGAATCATATCATCTGCAAATAATGATAGTTTGATCTCTTCCTTTCCAATTTGTATCCCTTTTATGAGTGTTTCTTGCCTTATTACTATAGCTAAGACTTCCAATACTATGTTAAATAAAAGTGAGGACAGTGGACACCCTTGTCTTGTTCCTGAGTTTACTTCAAGTTTTACCGCATTTAGTATTATGTAGGCTTTTATTATAAATAAATAGCTTTTATTATGTTGAGATATGTTCCTTCTATTCCCAGTTTCTGTAATACTTTTACCATGAAGGGATGTTGGATTTTGTCAAATGCCTTTTCTGCTTCTATTGAGATGATAATGTGATTTTTGTCCTTCAGGCCATTTATATAATATATTACATTTATCCATTTCTGTATGTTGAACCATCCCTGCATCTCTGGGATAAAGCCTACTTGGTCAGGATGAATGATCTTTCTGATATGTTCTCATATTCTGTTTGCCAATATTTTCTTCCAATTTTTTGCATCCATGTTCATGAGGGAGATTGGTCTGTAATTTTATTTTTTTGTTCTGTCTTTGTCTGGTCTTGGGATCAAGGTGTTCTGGCTTCATAGAAAGAGTTCAGTAAAATTCCTTCCTTTTCTATTTTATGGAACAGTTTGAGAAGCAGTGGTGGTAGTTCTTCCATGATGGTCTGGTAAAATTCACCAGTGAATCCATCGGGGCCTGGACTTCTTTTAGTTGGGAGACTTTTTATAACTGCTTGGATCTTTCTACTTGTTATACATCTATTTAAGTGGTTAATATCATCTTGATTTAATTTATGTAGGTCATATGAATCAAGGAAATCATCCATTTCAGATTTTCAAACTTAGAGGCATATATATTCTTAAAGTATGTCCCTATAATTTTCTGATTTTGGGGGTATTTGTTGTAATGGTGCCCTTTTCATCTCTGATTTTATTAATTTTTGTCTCTTCCCTCTTTCTTCTGGTCAGACTTGCTATCAATCTTGTTTGTCCTTTCAAAGAACCAAATCTTTGTTTCATTGATTCTTTGGATTTTTTTTGTTTATATGTCATTAATTTCTGCCCTAATATTTATTATTTCTTCCTGTCTACTGATTTTTGGTTTGTCTTGTTCTTCCTTTTCCAAGCCCATAAGGTGAAGCATTAAGTTGCTTACTTGCAACCTTTCTAATTTCTTAATACAGGCACTTAGAGGTATAAATTTCTCTTTTAGGACTGCCTTCATTGTGTTCCAAAGATTTTGGTATGTTGTATTCTCATCACCATTTTATTCAATGAATTTATTGATTTCCTTTTTGATTTCTTTAATGACCCATTCATCGTTCAATAGTGTACTGTTTAATCTCCATGAATTTCTGTATGCTCTGTAGCTTTTCTTATTGTTGATTTGCAGTTTAATCCCATTTTGGTCAGATACAGTACAAGGGTTTATTTCAATTTTACTGTATTTGTTAATATTTGCTTTGTGTTCTAATATATGGTCTATTTTAGATAATTTTTTAGAAAAATGTATATTCTGCAGCATTTGGATGGAATGTTCTATAGATATCTGTTAGGCTCATTTGTTCCATGACATCATTTAATGCAGATGTCTCTCTGTTTATTTTTTACCAGGATGACCTGTCAATTGATAAGAGTGGGGTATTGAACTCTCCCACTACAATTGTGTTTGGTGTTATCTCTGACCTTAAGTCTAGTAGTGTTTGTTTGAGGAAACTGGAAGCCCCCATGTTAGGTGCATATATGTTTAGGATTGTAAATCCTAAACAATCCTGTTGGATTGTTCCTTTAATCAGTATAAAGTGACCTCCTTTATCTTTCCTCACTAATGTTGGTTTGAAGTCTATCCTGTCAGATATAGGATAGCAACCCCTTCTTATTTCCTAGGCCCATTTGCTTGAAATACCATTTTCCATCCTTTCACCCTAAGACAGTGTCTATCTTTTATTGAGAGATGAGTTTCCTGGAGGCAACAAAATGCAGGATACTGCCTTTTAATCCAGTGTGCAAGCCTGTGTCTTTTGGTGGGGGCATGGAGGCCATTGATATTAAGAGTTGTTATTGAAAGGTATTTATTCTTGTCATTCTTGTTTTGTAATTTTTCTATTTTCCTTTTACTCGCTTGTATTAACTGTTATTTGAGTATGGTTTATGTTTTACTATTTCCTGCTGTGTGTGTTTTGCTTTCTCTTCAACGTTAAGGATTCCTTCAAGTATTTTCTATAGAGCTGGTTCAGTTATCCTAAACTCCTTTAGCCTGTTTCTGTTGTGGAATGTCCTTATTTCTCCATCAATTTGGATAGATAACTTTGCAGGATAAAGTAATCTTGGTTGACTGTTGTTATCTTTCATAACTTGGAATACATCATTCCAAGCCTTTCTGGTTTTAAAATTTGTGTTGTGTAATCTGCTGTTATTCTGATGAGCTTGCCTTGTAGTGACTTCCTTTTTCTCTCTAACTGCTTTCAATATAGTTTCTTTGGTTTGCGTGCTTAGTAGTTTAATTACAACATGGTGAGGAGAGGTTCTTTCCAGGTTTTGTCTGCTTGGTCTTCTAAAAGTTTCTAGTATCTTCATTGGTGTTTCTTTCCAAATTTGAGGAAATTTTTCTATGATTTTGTTGAAAATGCCTAAGTCTCTGGGTTGAAATTCTTCTCCTTCTACTATACCCTGAATTCTTATATTTTAATAGTGTCCCAGATATCTTGAAATTCCCATTCATACCTTCCTATTAGCTTATCTTTCTCTTTGTTGGGCTATTCTAGACCTGCCACCTGGTCTTCTAGTTTAGATATTCTGTCCTCTCCTTCATCCATTCTACTGGTGAGACATTCCACAGGGCTTTTTTTATTTGACTGACTGTGTTCTTCAGAGCTAGAATTTCAGCCTGGTTTTTCTTCAGTATTTCTATTTCCTTAATAATGTCTTGGAATTACCTCCTTATTTCATTGAACTGGTTTCCTGTGTTCTCTTTCCAGAGTTTCTTTTTCTTTTTTTTTAAAAATTTTATTTTTATTGACAACTTATTTAATTGTAGACAATATCCCATGTTATTTCCTTCCCTACTCCCACTTTCCCCTTTGAAATTTCACCCTCCATTATATCCCCCCCCCCAATCAGTCTTTCTTTTCAGTTTGATGTCATGATCTTTTCCTCCTATTATGATGGTCTTATGTAGGTAGTGTCAGGCACTGTGAGGTCATGAATATCCAGGCCATTTTGTGTCTGGAGGATCATGTTATAAGGAGTCCTACTCTTCCTTTGGCTCTTACATTCTTTCCACCCCCTCTTCCACAATGGACCCTGAGACTTGGAAGGTAGGTTTGAGATGTTTCAGTGCTGAGAACTCCTCTGTCACTTCTTCTCAGCACCATGGTGCCTTATGAATCATCCCAAGATTGCCACCATCTGAAAACAGAAGCAATAAACATGGATGAGCAAGTATTTCTAAGGTAGTGAGACAAGTCCTTAGGATATATGCCTAGGAGTGGTATAGCTGGGTCATATGGGAGATCTTTATTTAGCTGTCTCAGGAACCTCCACACTGATTTCCACAATGGCTGGACCAGATTGCATTACCACCAACAGTGTAGAGGTTCCTCTTTTTCTGCATCCTCGCCAGCATTTATAGTCATTTGGAGTGAGATGGAATCTCAAGGTAGTTTTAATCTGCATTTCCCTGATGACTAGAGGTGTAGAACATTTTTTTTAGATGTTTATATGCCATCTGTATTTCTTCTTCTGATAACTCTCTATTTAGTTCCATAGCCCATTTTTTAATTGGGTCATTTGATTTCTTATTATTTAATTTTTTTGAGTTCTTTGTATATCCTAGATATTAAACCTCTGTCAGATGTATAGCTGGCAAAGATTTTCTCCTATTCTTTAGGTTGCCTCTTTGCTCTATTCACAGTGTCCTTAGCTGCACAAAAGCTTTATAATTTCATGAGGTCCCAGTGGTTGATGTGTTGTTTTACTTCCTGAGCGATTGGGTTTATACTCAGAAAGCCTTTGCCAAGACAAATATGTTGAAGGGTTTCCCCAACTTTTTCCCCTAGCAGTTTCAGAGTTTCAGGTATGATATTAAGGTCTTTGATCGATTTGGATTGGATTTTTGTCCATGCAGAGAGATAAGAATCTATTTTCATCCTTCTACAGATGCATATCCAGTTTCCCCAGCACCATTTGCTGAAGAGGCTGTCTTTTCTCCAATGAATATTATTGGCATTTTTGTCAAAGATCCGGTGGCTATAGCGACCTGGACTTACATCAGGGTCCTCTACTCTGTTCCATTGATCTACATGTCTGTTTTTGTGCCAGTACCATGCTGTTTTTGTTACTATGGCTCTGTAATATAGGTTAAAATCAGGTATGGTGATACAACCAGCCTTATTTTTGTTGCTCAAAATTATTTTAGGTATCCAAGGTTTTTGTGCTTCCAAATGAATTTTTGGATTGTTTTTTCTATTTCCATGAAGAATTCTGTTGGAATTTTGATGGTGATTGCATTAAATGTGTAGATTGCTTTTGGTAGGATTGCCATTTTCACAATATTGATTCTTCTGATCCAAGAACAGGGGATGTTTTTCCATTTCCTAAGGTCTTCTGCATTTTCTCACTTGAGCATATTAAAGTTCTCCTTGTAGAGATTCTTTACTTCCTTGGTTAGGTGTATCCCAAGGTACTTTTTTTTTTTTTTGATGCAATTGTGAATGGGAGTGATTCTCTGATTTCATCTTCTGTGTGTTTGCTCTTAGCATATAGTAAGGCTACTGATTTATGTGTGTTTATTTTGTAACCTGCTACATGGCTATAGATGTTTATCAGCTCTAACAGTCTGCTGGTAGAGTCTTTAGGGTCCTTTATACAGAGAACCATATCATCTGCAAATAATAACTTGATCTCTTCCTTAACAATTTGTATACCTTTTATGTATGTCTCTTGCCTTATTGCTATGGCTACAACTTCCAGTACTATTTTAAACAAAAGTGGGGACAGTGGACACCCTTGTCTTGTGCCT
Organism: Orientallactaga sibirica; assembly: GCA_036365145.1. Taxonomy (NCBI): domain Eukaryota; kingdom Metazoa; phylum Chordata; class Mammalia; order Rodentia; family Dipodidae; genus Orientallactaga; species Orientallactaga sibirica. The sequence goes on from JAEOAD010000418.1 coordinate 631,415, forward strand.
GATTTTAGTGGAAAAGCTTCACATTTTTCTCTATTTAGTATTATGTTGGCTGTGGGTTTGTCACAATATTTCATAATAGCCCTTATTATGTTGAGATATGTTCCTTCTATTCCAAGTCTCTGTAGGACTTTTATCATGAAGGGATGTTAGATTTTGTCAAATGGTTTTTCTGCATCTAATGAGATGATCATGTGATTTTTGTCCATCAGTCCATTTATATAATGTATTACATTTATCGATTTACGTATGTTGAACCATCCCTGCATCTCTGGTATAAAGTCTACTTGGTCAGGGTGAATGATCTTTCTGATATATTCTTGTATTCTGTTTGCCAATATTTTGTTGAGAATTTTTGCATCTATGTTAATGAGGGAGATTGGTCTGTAATTTTACTTTTTTGTTCTATCTTTGTCTGGTTTGGGGATCAGGGTGATGCTGGCTTCATAGAGGGAGTTTGGTAGGGTTCCTTCTTCTTCTATTTGATGGAAAAGTTTAAGAAGCATTGGTTTTCCCTCTTCCATGAAGTTCCGGTAAAATTCAGCAGTGAATCCATCTGGTCTGGAATTTTTTTAGTTGGGAGATTTTTTGTAACTGCTTGGAGCTCCATACTTGTTATAGGTCTATTTAAGTGGTTAATCTCGTCTTGATTTAATTTAGGTAGGTCATATAAATCAAGGAAATCATCCATTTCTTTCAGATTTTCAAACTTAGTGGAGTATATGTTCTTATAGTATGTCCCTATGATATTTTTAATTTCTGTGGTATCTGTTGTAATGGTGCCTTTCCCATCTCTAATTTTATTAATTTGTGTCTGTTCTCTCTCTTTTTTGGTCAGATTTGCTAAGGGTTGATCAATCTTGTTTATCCTATCAAAGAACCAACTCTTTGTTTCATTGATTTTTTTGGATTTTTTTTGGTTTCTATGTCATTAATTTCTGCCCTAATCTTTATTATTTCTTCCTGCCTACTGATTTTTGGTTTGCCTTGCTCTTCTTTTTCCAAGGCCTTAAGGTGCAGCATTAAGTTGTTTACCTGCAACCTTTCTAATTTCTTTCTCTTTTTTTAATTTTTAAATAATTTTTTTATTGACAACTTCTATATCACATACAATAAAATGCATGATATTTCCCTCCTCTCTCCCCATTCCCCTTTAGAACTCCAGTCTCCATCATATCCACTCCCTCTCTCTATTAGTCTCTCTTTTAATTTGATGTCATCATCTTTTTCTTCTATTATGAGGGTCTTGCAAAGGTATTGCTAGGCACTGCAAGGTCATGGATATCGAAGCCAATTTCTGTCTGGGCAGTTGCATTGTAAGTAGTCGTACCCTTCCTTTGGCTCTTCCATTCTATCCGCCCCCTCTTCCACAATGGGCCCTGAGCCTTGGAGGGTGTGACAGAGATGGTTCAGTGCTGGGCACTCCTCCATCCCTTCTTCTCAGCACTATGTTGCCTTTTGGGTCATCCCAGTGGTCATCACCATCTGAAAAGAGAAATTTCTCTAACCAGAAGTGAGAGTAGCATTAATATGTGAATATGAACATTAAGTGTAGTATTTTCAGGGCAGCTTGGTGGGAATAATATATACATTTAGCCAGACAAGAGCAGACTTTATACCCCTAAGGCTCATGACCTACCCTGCCATAGACTTTTGCTTAGGTTTTTCAGTACCAGGTATGTATTCCCTCCCATAGAGAGGGCCTTCAGTCCGATTATGGAGCAGTTGGTTACCCCAAGAGCAGACATGCCACTATTGCATGCATTCAGTCATTGGGCCTGTATGGCCAAACTTGAATATTCAGCGTCCACTGTTTTCACTGCTGATGACTTCTTGTCTGCCATACTGCTGCATGCAGTGCAGCTTTTTCCAGCTTTCAGTTGGCTGGTCTACAGGGAGGTTTTCTGCTCAGCACCAGCTTGCTTTCTCAGTGACTTTGCCTTTCAGGCAAGAGATGTCTTCAGCAATAGGGTCTTACTATCTGTTTCCCAAGGGAAACCGAGGGCTTTGGCAATAGCCTTAAATGTTTTGGAGACTTCCAGGACCTCCTTGGCCAACAACTCACTGGACGGTATCCCATCCCAGGTACTGAAAAATTTCTACTAACAGTCTATAGCTTCTAGATGTGCCATTATTCAAAAAAGTAGGTTTACTTAAGTCTTATTCACACTATCTTGAATTTAGATTGACCCTCCCCCTGCCTTTCTTTTATGCATTCTTTTCCCATGGCCTCACTTAGGCCATTCTCCTCCCTGTAATCTGTTCTTCTACTTACATATGTGCAATACCATACACTTAAGTCCTTCCCTCCCCTTCCTCCTTTACAGGCTTTTACCAGTTTACTGGTTTCTGGTACCAATTTTTGGTTCCAGTTCACACACAAGTCTATACATTTGTAGCTAGGATCCACATATGAGAGAGAACATGTTACGTTTGGCTTTCTGAGCCTGGGTTACCTCACTTAGTATAATCCTTTCCAGATCCATCCATTTCCCAGCAAATTTCATTTTTCTTTACCACTGAGTAGAACTCCATTGTGTAAATGTACCACATCTTTATTATCCATTCATCTGTGGAGGGACATCTAGGCTGCTTCCATTTCCTAGCTATTATGAATAGTGCAGCAATAAACATGGTTGTGCAAGTATCTCTAAGGTAGTGAGAAGAGTCCTTCGTTTGTATGCCTAGGAGTGCTATAGCTGGATCATATGGTAAATCTATTTTTAGCTGTCTCAAGAACCTCCACACTGATTTCCACAATGGCTGGACCATATTACATTCCCACCAACAGTGTAGAAGTGTTTCTCTTTTTCCGTATCCATGCCAACACTTACTGTCATTTGTTTTCTTGATGGTAGCCATTCTGACAGGAGTGAAATGGAATCTCAAAGTGGTTTTAATTTGCATTTCCCTGATGGCTAAGGATGTGGAACACTTTTTTTAGATGTTTATATGCCATCTGTATTTCATCTTCTGAGAACTCTCTATTTAGTTCCATAGCCCATTTTTTAACTGTGTTGTTTGAATTCTTATTATTCTGTTTTGTAAGTTCTTTGTATATTCTGGATATTCTTCCTCTGTCTGATGTATAGCTGGCAAACATTTTCTCCCATTCTGTAGGTTGTCTCTTTGCTCTATTCACAGTGTCCTTTTCTGTACAAAAACTTTGTAATTTCATGAGGTCCCAGTGGTTGATTAGTGGTTTTATTCCCTGAGCAATTAGGGTTATATATAGAAAGTCCTTGCCTATGCCAATATGTTGAAGGGTTTCCCCTAACTTTTCCTCTAGCAGTTTCAGTTTCAGGTCTGATATTAAGATCTCTGATCCATTTGGACTTGACTTTTGTGCATGGAGAGAGACAAGGATCCCTTTCTAATTTCTTAACTTAGCCACTTAAAGCTATAAATTTCCCTCTTAGGATTGCCTTCATTGTGTCCCAAAGGTTTGGTATGTTGTGTTCCTATTATCATTTGACTCCATGAATTTTTTTATTTCCTTCTTGATTTCTTTGTTGACCCATTCCTCATTTAGTAGTGTATTATTTAGTTTCCATGATTTTGTGTATGCTCTATAGCTTTTCTTGTTATTGATTTGTAGTTTGATCCCATTGTGATCCGATAGAGTGCAAGAAATTATTTCCATTTTCCTATATTTGTTAAGATTTGCTTTGTGTCCTAATGTATGGTCTATTTTAGAGAATGTTCCATGTGCTGCTGAAAAGAATGTGTATTCTTCAGCATTTGGATGAAATGTCCTATATATATCTGTTAGGTCCATTTGTTCTATGACCTGACTTAACCTAGAAGCATCTCTGTTTATTTTTTGCCGGGATGACCTGTCAATTAGTGAGAGTGGGGTGTTGAAGTCACCCACTACAAGTGTATTTGGTGTTATCTCTGATCTTAGTTCTAATAGCGTTTGTTTGATGAAATTGGGAGCCCCATGTTAGGTTCATATATGTTTAGGATTGTAATATACCCCTGTTTGAGCATTACTTTAATCACTATAAAGTGACCTTCCTTATCTTTCCTAATTAATATTTGTCTGAAGTCTACCCTGTCAGATATTAGGATAGCAACCCCTGCTTGTTTTCTAGGCCCATTTGCTTGAAACACAGTTTTCCAGCCTTTCACCCTAAGATAGTGTCCATCCTTTATAGAAAGGCGAGTTTCTTGGAGGCAACAAATTGAAGGATTCTGCTTTTTAACCCAGACTGCAGACCTATGTCTTTTTGTTGGGGTATTGAGGACATTGATATTAAGAGTTATTATTGAAAGGTGTGTATTCATTTTTGCCATTTTTTTGTTTTGTATTTCTTCTGGTTTTACCTTTTCTCTCTTGTATTAACTAGTATTGTAGTATGGTTTTCCCCCCCAGGTTCCTTATATGTGTGCTTTTGTTTCTCTTCAGCATGGAGGATCCTTTCAAGTATTTTCTGTAGACCTGGTTTTGTCTTCAAATATTCCTTTAGCCTGCTTTTGTTGTAGAATGTCCTTATTTTTCCATCTATTTGAATGGATAGCTTTACAGGTAAAGTAACCTTGGTTGGCTGTTGTTATCTTTCAGAACTTGGGATACATCATTCCAAGCCCTTCTGGCTTTTAAAGTTTGTGTTCAGTAATCTGCTGTGATTCTGATGGGCTTGCCTTTGTAGGTGACTTGCCTTTTCTCTCTAGCTGTTTTCAATATATTTTCTTTGGTTTGTATGTTTTGTAGTTTAACTATAATATGGTGGGGAGAGGTTCTTTCCAAGTTTTGTCTGTTTGGTGTCCTAAAGGCTTCTTATGTCTGCATTGGCATCTCTTTCCCAATTTGGGGGAAGTTTTCTTCTATGATTTTATTGAAAACACCTACTATGCCTTTGGAGTGAAATTCTTCTCCTTCCACTATACCTTGAATTCTTGTGTTTGATCTTTTCAGTGTCCCGAATATCTTGAAATGCCCATTCATACCTTTTGTCTTTCTCTTTGTTGGACTATATTAGATCTGCCACCTGGTCTTCTAGTTTAGATATTCTGTTCTCTCCTTCATCCATTGTACTAGAGAGATTTTCTACAGAGTTCTTTATTTCACTATTTTCTTTATTGCTAGTATTTCTGACTGGGTTTTATTTATTATTTCTATTTCCTTATTTATGTCTAGTATTTACCTCCTTATTTCATTCAATTTGTTTCCCGTGTGTTCTTTGAATACTTTGATTTCCTCTTTGAGGTCTTTGAACCCTTTAATTTCCTCTTTGAGTCCTTTGAACATATTTGTAATCATTCTTTTGAAATCTTTCTCAGGCATTTCCTCTAATTCAGTCTCACTGAAGGTCATTTCTGATACATTAATACTTTTCAGTGGATTTATATTGTCTTGATTTTTTTGTGTTTCTTGTATTATAATGTAGAGATTTTTGCATCTTGGATTAATTTAATGCTTGGGTTTTCTAATTATATGCAGTAATATTAGATGTATCAATCAATCTGATGTTATATATCTTCAGGGTAGGAGCTTAAGGTGCTAGGTGTGGCTCTTAAGACTCTCAGAGTAATCACAAAAGTGACCCTAGGTGTTGGGTTTGCCTGCTATGAGAGTATTCAAGTGGGCTGAATGGAACAGAATACAGTCAAATTCTAAAGATTTATCTAAACAATGTACCCATTCAATGAAATACAGCACAGAGTATTTGTGCAAGAGTAAGTATTATGACAAACAGATCCTTTAACACCGTCACAGTCCCTAAGGATGTGTGTTGCCCCACACCCTTAATCCTGTCAACTGGGAGGCTAAGATTTCTGGTCTGTAGAGGGTTCCAAGGTCAACTTGTGAACAAGTGAGACCCTTCCCCAATGAATGACAGAAGAGGAAACAAAGGCACTATAAATCAGAAAGCAATAAATGATCAGCCCCAAATATAGCTTATTTAAGAAGGTCAGATCTGACCATCCATCAGGTTTAACATATGATTTACTCTGACATGGAAGGTGCAATTAGCCCTTCCAGTGCAAGCCTATACATCAGGCTTATTTGGTGGGTACTGACCTGGTGTAATCCCAGTTACCTTTTAGGATGGTTTTGATCTCAGCTATGCTGCACAGCTGCTAGGGTCCTTCTTTGCTGTGTTGTGGGCTCAGGAAGGCCAGCTGCATCTGTGGGTCACTGCTTTAATTGTGCTGGATGCTGGGTTGGTAAGCTTTCTTCCCCAGGTCTCTGGTGCTTGCTGGCACTTGTGCTGGTGGTAGGGAAGGGGAGGCTGTGGATGGTGGCTGAAGTCTGTCTGCTCATCCATGCAATCCTCTTCCTCACAAGCTGCTCTGTTGGTCTCTGCCATCCTCCTTCCACATTTCTTGAGTTTGTGAGGAGGCCAGTGTGAGTGGAAAATCCCCTCACCTGGCTTTAAAATCCTGTGGCCAGGCGGACCCTGACAGCTGCAGCCACATGGAACTCGCTGCTGCTGCTGGAGCCACTCCTGCCTGCTTCTGTGGGCTCTAGACGGTCTAGATCTCTCCTATTTCTATGCTGTGGTTGATAATTTACTACACACCTCACTTTTTAGTAGAATAGTGTATTTTTTTTTTTTTTTTTTTTTTTTTTTTTTTTGCTTTTTTTCCCCTAGCCTGTTTTATGGCACCATCTTAACCGGAAGTCCCAGAGTTTCTTTTTTTCTTCAATTCAATTGTTTTCTTCTTTGGTTCCTTTCATTTCTTCTTTGATTTCTTTGAGTATAGATAAAATCTTTTTTTTTTTTTCAAATCTTTGTCAGGCATTTCATCTAAAACAGTCTCATTGGTGATCATTTCTGATGGATTTATAATTTTGGGGGGATTGTATGGTCTTGATTCTTTGTGTTTCCTGTATTATAATGTAGCTATTTTTGGATTCTGAATTGATTTGATGCTTGGATTTTCTACTTATCTGCAGTGTTCTTAGATGTGGTGATCCACCTTTATATACTTTCAGTATATCAGTTTAAGGTGCCAAATGTAGCTCTTGTACCCAATTCCAACCACAGAAGTAATCCTAGATGTTGAGTTTGAGTGCTAAGCAAGTATTATAGTGGACTGGGTGGAATAATTTACTGGTAAATTCTAAACTTCAACTGAGCAATATACACATTCAATAAAAATCAGCACAAAGTATACAAGTGTGGGGATTAAAACAAACAGATAGTCTTATAAAACCAAGTGTGGGTTGCTCTACACCCTTAATCCTGTCAGCTGGGAGGTAGAGAATTCTGTTCTGAATTGGGTTCCAGGTTAGCCTTGGTCTGAATAATACCCTGTCCCAATAATGACAGAAGCAAAAGACAAAGGCCCTATAAATCTGAAAGCATCAAAAGCAAGAATATTCAACCCCGAAATACAACTTAATTGAAAATGGTAAAGCCAACCAAAAATACATAACCTATAACCTGCCCTGACATGGAAAGAGAGATTAGCACTTCCAATACAGGCCTAATTTTTGTTTGTTTGTTTGTTTGTTTTGTTTTGTCAGTCAGCTTGGATACCATCTGGTGTGGCTTCCAATCTCACCAATGCTGAATTCTCATCTCAATCCCTCTGTGTTGTGCTGTGGAGCTGGAGTTCTGTTCAGCTGTGCTGCATACGATGCCATGGGTCGGGGGCACGAATGCTGGAGGTTGCTGGTTCTGATGGTTGGGGGATGGGAGAGTGCAGGAAGCCTGAAGTTGCTCATGCAGTCCCACCTGTATCTCTTTTAGTAGCTGCTTAGTTTACCTCAGCTGTCTTTCCTTCAGATTTCTTGACTTTGGAAGGAGACTGATGAGGTTGGAAAATCCCCTTGTTTGGTTTCTGCTGCTGACGCTCAGCAGTGGTGCTGTTGTACAAATGTGCCTGGTGCACAAATGGCATGGATCAGGGGCCACAAGCCTGTCATTGGGATTCTGGCCATTTTTTCCTTTATGGTGAATCTTGGTCTCTCCTGTTTCTCTGTTTGTCTCAGAATAACCTGTTCTCCTTCCCTTTTCAGAAGAAGAGTGCATTTTGCTGTGGTTTTACTGAAATCCCTCCCTAGGTTGGTTTGATGTGTCTCCTATGCTCCCAATTTTCCCAGAAGTTCTCTCTTGTCAATTTTAAAAGCAGAGTAAGTAACTGCTTTGGGTACCCTTGAACAGTGAAACTGGGAGGCTCTTCAAGGGAGGACTTCTACTTCCTGGGATTCCAGCCAGGACAACAGGAAATGAAGGGCAAGAGAGCTCCAGTAGTTTCTATGGATTGTTAAATTGATTGATTTATCATTACCATTGAAATGGTTTCTGGGCATGTCTGTGGAGTATTTTCTAGATTAGGTTATTCTGAGATGGAAAATATATATACACAATGTGATCAGCTGCCTCAAGTTCCTGCTGCCATGCCTTCCCCACCATGATGGACTCTACTTTCAAACTGGAAGCCAAAGCAAACCCATCCTTACATTACTTTTGTAGGGTATTTGGTCATCAGAATGGGAAGTTACTAATAGAGAAAACTGACTGGTATGTAGCTATTGATCTTGTGAACACTTTCTTCTCTGTGCCTGTCCACCCACAAGAAGCACTTGGCTTCCAGATGGCAAGGCCAGCAGCACACATTTACTGTTTTGCCTTAAGGCTCTATTAATTATCTAGCTCTCTGTCATAACTGATCTCACTGAGATCTTGATCACCTGCCTTTCCACAAGATATCATTTCAATCCATTATATGGATGATGGTATGCTGATTGGATGAAGTGAGCAGGAGGAAGCAGCAACCACTCTGGACATCAGAGGATGAGAAATAAATTCAATCAAAGTCAAAGACATTCTACCTGAGTAGAACTTCTGGGAGTTCAGAGGCATGCCAAGATATTCCTTTTAGGAAAAGGGTTAGTGGTTGTACCCGGTCCTTCCTGGTACTGAGAAGCACAATACCTAGTGGATCTATTTGGGTTTTGGAGGCAGCACATTATTCATTTGGGTGTGTTACTATAGCTCATATACCAAGTGAAGAGGGAAACTGCTAGTTTTCAGTGCGTCCTATATCAGGAAGAGGCTCTTTAACAGGTCAAGGCCACTGTGAAGGCCACTCTGCCACTTGGGCCATATGATCCAGCAGATCTGATGGTACTTGATGTGTCAGTGGCAGATAGAGATGACCTTTGGAGCCTTTGGCTGGCCCCCATAGGTGAATCATAGCTGAGACCCTTGTAGTTTAGGAGGAACACCCTACCATCATCTGCAGACAATTATTCTCCTTTTGAGAGACAGCTCCTGGCTATTATTGAACCTTAATGGACATTAAATGCTTGATAATTGGCTACCAAGTTACCACGAGAACTGAGCTGTCTATCATGAGCTGAGTATTATCGGATCCACCAAACCATAAAGTTGAACATGTACAGCAGCAATCTGTCATCAAATGGAAGTGGTACATATGTGATCTGGCCCAAGCAGATCCTGAAGGCACAAATAGGCTTCTGCCAAGAGGTACATAAAACAGTCCATTAAACTGGAAGCTAAGACTTTGGCCTCCAGATGCCCTTGAGTCAACAGGCTAAGACAGGAGTCACGGTACTGACAGAAGTGATTGATCCTGACTACCAGGGGGAAATTGGACTGTGCCTCCACAATGGAGGTAAGAAAGTGTTGTAGTTACCTTCACATTGCAAGACAAACACTTGACCAGAAATGGCTTATGGGAGGAAAGAGTTTATTTCAGGCTTACAGAATCTAATGGAAGCACAATAATCACTGATGAAGCTGGCTCACTTTCATAGATCAAAGCAGGGGGACACCACCAAAGAGTCAGCAAGTACAAACAGCCAGAGTTCCAACTGCTCTGAACATGCCTTAGGACTGGACTGTAGATCCACCCCCAATGACACCACCTCCAGCAGGGATTTGCCTGCTGGAGACTAAAGTTATTCACTTAATCAAAAATACCTGAGGCTCTGAGGGGCATACTTTCATATTCAAACCAGCACAAGAAGGGTGTTTCTGGTGTGCAGGAGATTAGTTAGGGTGTCTCTTAATGTCACCATGCCTGGTGATTAAGGTCAATGGGAAACTACAACAACCCAATCAAAGAAGGGTGCCAAGATCCTTCAGGAATGGAGCTATAGGTCATTCTTCCAGACAAAGAACCAAGACATCCTAAGGTGCCTGCTGAGGATGGAGGAAATATGTAATACATAGTAGAAAACAGTTATAAATACAAGCAAAGAGCTACATGACCAGTTACAGAAACAAGGATTGTAATTTGCACATAATACCTGTCATATTTTATTAAGAACATGTTTGCACATAGGTACACATATATAAGCAGATACTTGTGTTTTTTACCTCTATTTCTTTTCTGCATAATATAATATTGATTTACATGACATCAGCAGTTAAGTGTTGGAGCTGTATTATTATAGTTAGGTTATGGGATATTAAAAGACTAAACATTCCTCAAGGGGCTGTGTTTCATATTTTGGGAACAGAATAGTGTATTTCTGGTTATATGTGGTATGGTTATATCATGTTAGGTAGAATTAGGACTTTGTTATTGTTTCCATTTGAAAAATAAGAATGACCTAAGAGATGTTGTTTTAGTGTCAATCTGATAAGGGGTGAATTTGTGATGGTTTATCTCTGGTTGTTGATTTGACTTAAGATCACCATAGTGACAAATGTTTGGGCAGGTCTGTGTGATATTTTCTTTAAAAAAAACCTATTTATTTATTTACTTATTTGAGGGACAAGGAGAGGCAGAAACAGAGAGAGAGAGAGAGAGAGAGAGAGAGGGAGAGGGACAAGAGAAAGAGAAAAAATGGGTGTGCCAGGGCCTCTACCCACTGAAAACAAACTCCAGATGCATGTGCCACATTGTGCATCTGGCTTATATGGGTACTGGGGAATCAAACCTGGGCACTTAGCTTTAACAGGCAAATGCTTTAACTTCTAAGCCATCTCTCCAGCCTGAGATTTTCTTGATTAGATAAGATTAGATTGATAAGACTCACCCTAACTATGGGTGTTACCATTCATTCTATGGCTGGGGTCCCCCACTGAATAAAAATGAGAGAGCAATAGGAGTACCAGCATTCATCTTCCTGACTGAGATGACAGTATCACTAGAGGCCTTGATTTCCTGCCACCATGCCTTCTCCACTATGATGGACATTATCCTCAAACTGTAAGCTAAGACAAACCCTTCCTTAAGTTGGCTTTGTCAGATTTTGCCACAGCAATGATAAAAGTAACTAATACATCAGGTCAGGCAGCCCCAGCTGGTATAGCCTCAGAGGCTGTGCTTGCTATACTTTCTTGTTCATCTGAACTGGGGGAAAACCCAATACAATATATTTTTACTATTTTTACAGCCATCTAAGAACTCTATTAAAAAAAAAAAAAGCAGGACTTCCGGGTAAGATGGCAGCATACTAGCTGCACCAAAGCAGCCTAGGGAGGGAAGTAAACAGAAACACAGCAAAATACTCTTCTACTGAAAAGTTGAGGTGTATAAGTTATTATCAATTACAGAAGAGAAGCAGGAGAGACCAAGATATTCCAGAACAGAGGAAACTGGCCAGAATCCTGCCCAGGCACCAGAAGTCCCAATCTGTGAGCCTGTCCAGTGGGTGGCACAGGTGGCAGGAGGAGCAACAAGATTAGGGGATTTTCCACTCACATCAGCCTAATCACAAAGGAAATAAAACTGAAAGAGAAGACACCAGATACTAGCTGAGCAGCTGCTAAAGGAGATACAAACGGGACAAGCTGAGCACCTCCAATATGACTCCAGGCACCCTGCAAAGTCTCCCATTCCCCAACCATCAGGGCTGTGACTCTCCAGAGAACTCATTCACCCCCAGCCATCCCATATTGAGAGGGATTGAGGTGGACACTCAGCATTGGTGAGACTGGAAGCCATCCAAAAAGGTAACATGGCCTACTTATACAAAGCCAGATACATAGACCTGTACTGGAAAGGTTAATCTCTCTTTCCATGTCAGGAAAGGTTATGCATTACATTTGTATGATATATTCTTGGTTTACTTTACCCTACTCAGATAAGCTGTATTTTTGTGTTGATTATTGTTGCCTTTGATGTTTCCTGATTTTTAGGCCTTTTTACTTTTGTTTTTAAAAAATATTTTAAAGATATATTTTATTTATTTATGAAAGAGAGAGAGAATGGGTGTGCCAAGGCCTCTAGTCACTGCAAATGAACTCCAGACCCATGCACCACCATGTGCATCTGGCTTACATGGGATCTGGACAATCAAACCAAAGTTCCTAGGCTTTGCAGGCATGCACCTTAACTGCTAAGCCTTCTCTCCAGCCCTGTCTTTTTCTTAAACCACTACTGAGGACAGGAAGTGACAGGCCCCAAGCTGACTTGGACCCAGTTTCAGACTAGGAATTGCAACCTCCCAGTTGACAGGATTAAGGGGGTGGGGCAACACACACCCTCAGGGACTTTGGCTTTACTAGATTATCTTTTTAGTTTAATCCCCATGCTTGTATAAATACTCTGTGCTGGTTTTGATTGAATATCTATATTGCTTAGTTGAATTTTAGAATTTGCCAGTAATTTGCTTCACCCAGTCTAATACAACACTTGAATAGGAGGCAAACTCAACACCTAGGGTCACTTCTGTTGTTTCTCTTGGAGTATAAAAGCAATACTTGACACCTTAAACTCCTACACTGAAGATATATAAAGTCAGATTTTTACAGCTAAGAACACTACAGATAATGAGAAAACCCAAGCACCAAATTAACTCAATATGCAAAAATCTCTACATTATAATACAAGAAACACAAAAAAATCAAGATGATACAAGCCTACCAAAAATTATAAATCCATCAGAAACAGCCTCCAGGGAGATTGCTTTAGATGAAATGCCATAAAAGATTTAGAAGAAAAAGATTATATCTATACTCAAATCAAAGAAGAAAACCAACTCCTGAATGAATCCCAAGAGAAATCAGTAAACCAACTTAATGAAATAAGTAGGTCAATACAAAATATGAATAAGGAAACAGAAATAATGAAAAAATACCAATCAGAAATACTAGAAATGAAAAACAGAGTAAGCCAAATATAAAACTCTGTAGAAAAATCTCACCAGTAGAATGGATCAAGGAGAGGACAGAATGTCTATACTAGAAAACCAGGTGGCAGATCTAATACAGTCCAAAAAAGAGAAAGACAAACTAATAGGAAGACATGAATGGGAATTTCAAGACACTTGGGACACTATGAAGAGATCAAACATAAGAATTCAGGGCACAGTAGAAAGAGAAGAATTTCACTCCAAAGGTATAACAGGTATTTTAAACAAAATCATAGAAGAAAACTTCCCCCAAGTAGGGAAAGTGATACCCATAAAGATACAGGAAGCCTATAGAACACCAGACAAAATCAGGAAATAACTTCTCACCATCATATTATAATTTGACTACAAAACACAAAAAACAAAGAAAATATATTGAAATCACTTAGAGAGAAAAATAAAGCCATATACAAAGGCAAGCCCATCAGGAAAACAGTAGTTTACTCAACATAAATGTCTGTGTTTGTTGTTACCATATAGAAAGGCTACTGATTTCTGTGTGTTTATTTTGTATCCCGCTACATGGATATATGTGTATATCAGCTCTAACTTGATCTCTTCCTTTCCAATTTGTATCCCTTTTATGTGTGTCTCTTGCCTTATTATTATGGCTAATACTTCCAGTACTTTATTAAATAAAAGTGGAGACAGTGGACACCTTTGTCTTGTTCCTGATTTTAATTGGGAAGCTTCAAGTTTTTCTCCATTTAGTATTATGTTGGCTGTAGGTTTATCATAAATAGGCTTTATTATGTTGAGATATGTTCCTTCTATTTCCAGTCTCTGTAGGACTTTTATCATGAAAGGATGTTGAATTTTGTCAAATACTTGTTCTGCATCTAATGAGATGATCATGTGATTTTTGTCCATCAGTCCCTTTATATAATGCATTACATTTATCCATTTGTGCATGTTGAACTATCCCTGTATCTCTGGGATAAAGCCTACTTGGTCAGGGTGAATGATCTTTTTGTTATATTCTTGTATTCTGTTTGCCAATATTTTGTTGAGAATTTTTACATCTATGTTCATGAGGGAGAATGGTCTGCAATTTTCTTTTTTTGTTCTGTCTTTGTCTGGTTTTGGAATCAGGGTGATGCTGGCTTCATAGGAGTTTGGTAGGATTCTTTCCTTTTTTATTTTATGGAAAAGTTTAAGAAGCACTGGTGTCAGTTCTTCCATGAAGGTTTTGTAAAATTCACTAGTGAATCCCTCTGGGCCTAGACGTTTTTTAGTTGGGAGGTTTTTTATAACTGCTTGGATCTCCATACTTCTAATAGATCTATATATCATCTTGATTTAATTTAGTACGTCATATAAATCAAGGAAACCATCCATTTCTTTCAGATTTTCAAACTTAGTGGAGTACATGTTCGTATAGTATGTCCCTATGGTTATTTGAGTTTCTCTGGTGTCTGTTGTACTGGTGCTTTTTTCATCTCTAATTTTATTAATTTGTGTCTTTTCTCTCTTTCTTTTGGTCAAATTTGCTAAGGGTTTATCAATCTTATTTAACCTTTCAAAAAACCAACTCTTTGTTTCTTTGACTCTTTGGATTTCTTTTGTTTGTATTTCATTTATTTCTACCATAAACTTTATTATTTCTTCCTGTTTACTGCTTTTCAGTCTGCCTTGTTCTTCTTTTTCCAAACCCTTAAGGTGAAGCATTAAGTTGTTTACTTGCAACATTTCTAATTTCTTAATATAGGTACTTAAATTTATAAATTTCCCTCTTAGGACTGCCTTCATTGTGTGCCAAAAGTTTTGATATGTTGTGCTCTCATTATTATTTGACTTTATGAATTTTTTATTTCTTTCTTGATTTCTTCATTTATCCATTCATCATTTAGTAGTCTATTGTTTAGTTTCCATGATTTTGTGTATGTTTTATAGCTTTTCTTGCTATTGACTTGTAGTTTGATCCCATTGTGATCAGATAGAATGCAAGGAATTTAAGTTTTCCTGTTTTTGTTAAGATTTGTTTTGTGTCCTAATATATGGTCTATTTTAAAGAATGTTCCATGTGTTGCTGAAAAGAATGTGTATTCTGCAGCATTTGGATGAAATGTCCTGTAGATATCTGTTAGGTCTATTTATTCTATGACCTCATTTAATCCAGATGCATCTTTGTTTATTTTTTTCCAGGATGACCTGTCATTTGATGACAGTAGGGTGTTGAAGTCACCCTCTACAATTGTGTTTGGTGTTATGTGACCTTAGATCTAATAGCATTTGTTTGATGAAATTGGGAGCCCCCATGTTAGGTGAATATATGTTTAGGATTGTAATGTCCTCCTGTTTGAGCATTCCTTTAATCAATATAAAGTGACCTTCCTTATCTTTCCTAATTAATGTTGGTCTGAAGTATACCCTGTCAGATATTAGGATAGCAACACCTGCATGTTTTCTAGGCCCATTTTCTTGAAGCACCATTTTCCAGCCTTTCACCCTAAGATAGTGTCCATCCTTTGTAGAAAGGTGAGTTTCTTGGAGGCAACAAATGGAAGGATCCTGCTTTTTAACCCAGTCTGCAAACCTATGTCTTTTTGTTGAGGCATTGAGGCCATTGATATTAAGAGTTATTATTGAAAGGTGTGTATTTATTTTTGCCATTTTTCTTGTTTTGTAGTTTTTCTGGTTTTACCTTTGCTCTCTTGTATTAACTAGTATTTGAGTATGGTTTCTTTTTTCCATATTCTTTATATGTGTGCTTTTCTTTCTCTTTAGCATAGAGGATCCTTTCAAGTATTTTCTGTAGAGGTGGTTTTGTCTTCAAATATTACTTTATCCTGCTTTTATTTGGTAATGTTCTTATTTCTCTGTCTATTTGAATGGATAGCTTTGCAGAATATCTTTCATAACTTGTAATACATCATTCCATACCTTTCTGGCTTTTAAAGTTTGTGTTGAGTAATCTGCTGCAATCCTGATGGGCTTGCCTTTATATGTGAGTTGATTTTTCTCTCTAAGTGCTTTCAACATATTTTCTTTGGTTTGTGTGATTGGTAATTTAATAATAATATGGCAAAGAGAGGTTCTTTCCAGGTTTTGTCTGTTTTGTGTTCTAAAGGCTTCCTGTATCTGCATTGGCATCTCTTTCCCAATTTGGGGGAAGTTTTCTTCTCTGATTTTGTTGAAAATGCCTACTATGCTTTTGGAGTGCTGGGAAAACTGGATATCTATTTAGAAGGTTGAAAATAGAGGCTTGCTTTTCTCCATGCACAAGTCCAAATGTATCAGGGACCTTAATATCATACCTGAAAACCCAATCCTGCTAGAGGAAAAAGTAGGGGAAATTCTTCAACATATTGGCATAAGCAATGACTTTCTGAATAAAACCCCAGTTGCTCAGGAAATAAAACTACAGATCAGGGGCATCATAAAATTGGAAAGCTTTTGGATAGAAAAGGACACTGTGAAATGAGCAACCTACAGAATGGGAGAAAATATTTACCAGCTATACATCTGACAGAGGATTAATATTAAGGATATACAAAGCACTCAAAAAAGCTAAATAATAAGAAATCAAACAACCCAATTACAAAATGGGCAATAGAACTAAATAGAGAGTTCTCAAAAGAAGAAATACAGATGGCATATAAACATCTAAAAAAAAGTTCTACATCCTTAGTCATCAGGGAAATGCAAATTAAAAGTACTTTAAGATGCTGAGTCATAGAACTCCTCACAGGTCCCTAAAAGTCTCTCTTACAGTGCCATTATTGACCTCCAAAACATATACCACCACCCCAAGGGACACTCTCAAACTTAAACCCTCTCATGTTTCTACTCTTCCCCTGATCCCCAAATGTTCCTGTTAATACACTGATGCCCCTCTGTCTCCTTTCTCTTGCCCCAAGCCCTCTATCCCTCTCCTCTGAGTGCTCATCCTCCATTTGCATCCAGCGTTTTGATTCCCCAGGACCCATGTAAGCCAGATGCACAAAGTGGCATATGCATCTGTTTGTTTGCAGTGGCTGAGGCCCTGGTGCACCCATTCTCTCTCTCTCTCTCTCTGTCTGCCTCTTTCCTTCTCTCACTCTCTCAAATAAATAAATAAAAATTTAAAAAATAAATTTAAAAAAACTAAAGAATCTCATTACAGTGCCTAAATTGCTCTTGAACTCCTAATGCTCCAGCCTCAGATTTCCAAGTAGGTGGAGCTGGGATTAAAGCCATGAGCCACTGTACTTAGCTTGCTCATTTTATGGCATATATGTGGTACAAAATAATGGGCTGCATTATGATATTTGCATACATACACACAAACCAGTTCAATCATATTTACTTTCCCACTTTACTCATCCCTGTTGGTCCACCTCTCCCCACTCAAACACTCTGCTTCCTATTTTTAATTTTTTAAACTTAGATACTGCACATGAAAGAAGCATACAAAATATGCCTGAGTCTGGCTTATTTTGCTTTACATGATAATCTCTACTTCTACCCATTTCCCAAGAAAATGACATAATTTTGCTTTTCTTTATAGATGAATAATACTCCATTGTGTATACATGACACACTTTCTTTTTCCATTCATCTGCTTTTGGTTATCCAGGCTCATTCTATAACATGGCCTTTGTGAATAGTGACACAATAAACATGAATGTCCAGGTGCCTCCATTGTGTGTAGACTTTGATGCTGCTGGTACATGTCTAGAAGTGGTGTAACTGCATTTTGGCATAATAACAAAAAATTATTGCCTATTCTAATGTCTTCAGTTTTCACCTGTTTTCTTCTAGTAATTCAATAGTCTTTGGTTTAATTTTTCAATCTCTGATCCATTTTGAATTGATTTTTGTGTAGGGTGAGGGGTTGGGGTCAAGTTTCAATCATCTGTATGTGACTATCCAGTTTTCACTGCAGTATTTTTAAAATGTTTATTATTAACAAGATGTTTTGTATGGATACATCATGTGTTGGTACCCTCTTTTCCCTCGTCTCTGCCCCCATTCCATTGGGGGTGGTCCTCAGTGGGTTGTGGTTTATGTGTTGTGGGAACAGTAGCCAGTTATTTTGGGGGGTGAGGAAATGCCTCTGGGCATGATGTCTCAACTTGTGGCTTTTACAATTTTTCTGCCCCCTCTTCCACAAAATTCCCTGAGCCATGGAGGGTAAGTTTTAAGCCTATTTCATTGATGAGCTCTTAGGAGCCTCTAGATCTCTGCTTTGGTAGGTGTTGAGTATCCTCAGGGTTTGTCTCCTTCAGAATGGCACTGATTATCAGATACAGCATGAAAGCAGCACTCTTTAAAATGGAAAGACTATTGAAATCATTAGAGAGCCCTTTATAGGAGAATCAGATCAATGCACTCTTCATCACTACACCTCACTCCACATCCCAGAACCTTCCAGTGACCTGTGTATTCAATTGAAAGTCATCAAGATGCAGCAGTGTAGGAATCTTTGGAATAAAGTACAAGAAGTTAAACAGATGGTTCTGTGAAGCCCAACGTGCAGACATATAGAAGAGGAATCAGTTAAATTCAAAGCAAGGTGGATAATTACTAAGGATCCAATAACAAATGGTAAAATAAAATGATAAAAGCCGATAATTGGAGTAGAGCAGCTTTGCCAACTGAGAACGCTCTTCAGATTCATTCATCTAAGTTTGTGTCTATGTAAAGGAAGGAGGATAATAGCTTTGTGATAATGGTAACTCCTTGGAATAATTGATTTAATCATGCTTACAAAGTATCCATTTTTGAATGCCAAATTTATCTAAAGTATTCCAACTGTTTATGTATGTGCATATATATGTGCATTATATATTATATATGTGTATATGTATATATTCCAACTATATGTACACACACACATATCTATATATCTCCATGATGCAGCTTCCACTAAGTAACCATCCAGGATTGGATGGGACATTGTAGTAATGCAGTTGCCTTTGAATCACCCATTCTTCTTTAAGTCATCCCTCATCAGTGCTCTATAAGTAACTCCAATAAATTCATTGAAGCACCAAAACTAGTTTTGGTTCAGTCATGCTTTGGTCTGACATATGTGCTTCATCTGGTGTGAATAGATGCCACCCCAGGGAAAATGTTTCATGCTATACTGGGTGCCTAAATGTGGGGCACAGCAGAACCAAATATGAGTTTGGGACGAGTAATGGTATTGACCAGGTTCTGGGTAGAAAGACATGTAACTGAGGCTAAGGGTAGAGTACCAGGAGATGCCACCACACATGCCACATTCCCTGACATAAGAACAAAACTCACTCTGGAGAGATGGCTCAGCCGTTAAGGTGCTTGCTTGCAAAGCCTAAAGACCTAGGTCCAATTCTCCAGGTCCCACATAAGCCAGATGCACAAAGTGTCACATGACTCTAGAGTTCATTTACAGTGACTAGAGGCCCTGGCATGCCCATTCTCTCTCCTCTTCTGTCTCAAATAAAATTAAACAAACAAAAAAAAATCTTTTAAAGAAAGAACAAAACTCTTGGCAGAAAAGGAACTTGAGTCTGATTGAGACTGATCTACATCGCCCCCTGCTGGCCACAGTCTGGTATTACCTAGACAGGTGGCCCAGGTGGGCTGGCTCTGAGATCTGTCATCCAAATCTACCAATCAATTGGGTCTTTCCTTTGTCTGTAAAGGCTCCTGTCTTCTTCCTGTTGCTGGCTCTGGCCCACGCTGCTCTCTGGGGTGCTCTGCTTTGCTAGTTTCCTTCTCTTCTACCCTCGGGCTATAGGGACACAAGTGAGCCTAGTTCTCCTCCCCCAGCTACAGTTCCTTGGTCTGGGAGAACTTTTATGCCTTATAGTTTGAGGTAACTTCTCTCTGATTGCATGCATGATTGTCCTTTGGTCTCCTAATCGACTACATGTGTATTTCCCTTACACCCCAGGTCTACCACGTGGGTGCTTTCATTAACTTTAGGTTTGCTACCTGTGTAATTTCTTCAAACTTGGGATAACCATGAATGTGACTCTCTTCATCATTTCTTCTCTGAATTTCTTGGTCTCTGCTTTGGTATTTTCTCTCTGCTATTCTTCCTTAAGTCACCACCACTTGATCTTTTAGCTTTCTTCCGTGGGAAAAGCACAAAGCAGATGCCTTGCGAGTTCCTTCTTAATCTCCCTACACAAGCTCCTAAATTCTATCCTCCACATGCTTGTGGCCCTACTACAGTCTTTCTCTACAAACCTCAATTTCTCTTAAAAGGAATCTTATAAACTATGCAGTGTTTCCACATGACAGTGTGTTTCTTAAACCTCATAATTTGTGATTTCTTTCTTAATAAACCTACAATTAATTTTTCCTTAAGTAAACTTAGTAATTCATAATTTATCCTTCTTGAGTCTATCTTTATTAATCACTTATTAAAGGTAGGGCAAAACCCAAAACTTGTGATTCATAAAATTTGGGGGACTACTCCTGAACCCCAAACTCCTGCATCAGTGGCAGTTGTATGGATCTTGCAATGGGTTGTAAGACATGTAACTAAGGTTGAGCCTGTGGGAGGACTTGCAGAGTAGCTATATTACTCTATCTGGTATGGAGTGGTACACATGCTTGATGAGTGGGGTATGCCCTGGTGTATGGGGATGCCCTGAAAAGGGTTGAAGGGTTAGAGAATGTTTTGAAATCCCTGAGTGTGGCACATAAAGGACTAGCGTATTGGTAGCTTCTGTGGAGGTGTCCTGGCCATTGTTATGAGTAATAAGATGTACAGCTGAGGCCAAGATGGCTGTTCAGAGAAAAATTGGTTATATAAATGAGGGGTTGTAAAAGGAGAGGGACATGCGGCCATTGTCCTCTGTGGTAGTCTCTGATTTGACAGATAATTAGATAAAAGAGAATGAGGTAAAGGTGATGGTCATCAGATCCAACCTTTAAGAGAGGGGAGAGACAATGCAAGACCCACATCCCCCAATGAGGAGGGTCCCTTCGGAGGGGGGGAGGACAGGGAGGAGGCTAACAATGGTACCAACATGACTGTATACACACTATCTACATAACTAATTTTTAAAAAGACAGGGGAGGGAAAGCCCAAGATTCAGATGATAAGATTTCAGGAGACCATGATAGGAAGTATCCTGTTTCTGAACTGCTTGAGTTGGGAAAAAACTTTAAGCAAGATGTGAGAGAATCTGTCACAGCCTGACTTGTGAGGCTATGGGATATGGGTTCAGATGTGATCCATCTGAATGCAGAGAAACTGATTAATGTAACTACCTATCCTTCCTAGAGAGAAAGGCTGCAAAGCCTGAGACAATGTGAGGGAAACAGGTCCCTGATGGACTGGCTCATCGAAGCCATTACCTACACTTGGCTATTATAGGCTGAGAGCCTCATTTATATTAGGTATTGGACAACAACAGGACAGGATTTGCTGAGGGAACCAGGACTGAGAGAAGCAGTATTTGATATTCAGGTTTCAAGATGAAATAAGACTGTGTTCACAAGAGAATTACAATTGAGTAAAAAGAATATATAGATATACACACATATATACATATTATAAACAAGATGACTCCAGTTACATGAAAATTTAAGTTTTACACAGGTCCTTTATTTTGAATCTTTTGCAACATTTGTTATCACTTAACATGGCAATAATAGTTGAAGTGAAAAAGTTTACATAAAATTACACATTTTACTTAACGAAATCTTTGTGAGCACAAACCTTTGATTTGTCATAATTTCTGCATCTTTCTGTCTTTCTACCTGACCTAAATATCTTGTGTCAAGCATGCACAAGCACTGTCTCTACACTGTGATTTGGTTTGGTTCTGATTTGTTTGGTCAACAGTCAAGGAAAGCCCCATGTAGTTATTACTGAGCTTTATAATAAAGGTGTGAAAACCAGGAAAAAGTCTTTAAATTCTTTTGTGAATCATATAATGAAGTTAAAACCATTATCCCTGCAATTTGATGATTTATTTTTTAATTTCAGTTGATTTATTTTTAATTTAATTTTTAATTTAACTCTAAGCTTGCTGAATTTATCTTTAATAGTGTCAGGAAATGTTAAACATCTTAAATTTCTAATTTAATGGATGCTTGACTTTTAACTTTGATTACATGCCAATTTAAATACCAATATTGAGAGTATTTAGCATCATAAAGTGTTACACTTCACAAATGCTTTGCTCCAGCCTGGACCATTGAGAAGTAGATGCCTTTCTGTGCCAGCAACTGTTGGTGGGTGCCATGCTCTTTGACCTTGCCATTCTGAATCACCACAATTAAGTCTGCATTCTGGATGGTGGACAGACGGTGAGCAATCACAATGCAGGTGCGGCCTTCTCTGGCCTTGTCCAGGGCTTCCTGAACAACCTGTTTCATAAGTGTACAATTATTTATGGTAGAAACAGTCCTCTTCCTTTAACTCCTCCATAACAAGCCTCATAATTTCTCCACCACATCACTTAGCATGGTGCCAAAGAAATGTAAATGAAAGCTACATTGATTCTATCTTACTGCAGCCATGAAAAAAAAAGGACAACAAATGCTGGTAAGAATGTGGGGAAAGAGGAGCCTTTATACAGCCACTGGTGGGGTTGTAAACTGATGCAGCCACTGTGGAGATCAGAATGGAGGTTCCTCAAAACACCATGGATAGAGCTACTATATGATCCAGCTATACCTACTTTGAGCATATACCTGAAGGTCTCTAAGTCAGCACACCACAAAGGTGCCTGCACATCCATGTTTATTGCAGCACTATTTACAACAGCCAAGATTTGGAGCAAACCTAGATGCTCAACAGTTGAATGAATAAAAAATACATGGTACATATACATAGTAGAGTTTTATCTGGCTATAAGGAAGAATGAGGGTATGTTATTTGCAGGAAAATGGATGTAACTGAACATAATTCTGTTAAGAAAAATAAGCCAGACTCAGAAAGACAACTATCACATGTTTTCTCTCATATGTGGAATATAAACTTAAATACACAAACACACACATATATGACATGAAAGTAGAAGGGGGATTATGTGGGGATTACAAAAGGTCTAAATGGAGAGGGAAATTGGAATAAGACAAATATCACGTGTATATAGATATAACACTAACTACACATGCTACAGACATGAAAGCAGAAGAGGGATTATTTAGTGGGGTGAAATGGGAAGGGTGGATTAGCGAGAGCAGTAAGAGGGTGAATATGAACAAAATACAATAATATGTATGCATAACAAGGTCATAATGAAGCATATCATTTTATATTATAACTAAAAATTAACAAAAAATTTAAATGAAAAAATAAGAAAGAGTAATATCAGTGAAACATAACATAAAACTTAAAAAGTAAGGAATCTATCATGCCACAAAAAACAGGAAGCCCAGTTTGGACAAGTCTTAAACAGAAGATATGTTTCTAAGGCTTCAGCAGTAAAGACAGTCCCTCCAGTGGTTTCAAAGCACGTATGTACCCCGCCACACAATAACCCCACAAGTAGCCCTCTGGTGCAACCAATTTAGGAAGCCTGAGCACAGGCCAAACCCATCAGAACAGACAGGAAGCATCTCATAATCTTCTGTCTTTTGCTAAATTCTAAGCTTTTTCTCAATCTAAAAAGGATTGCTAACATTTGTCTTAAGGCGTGGCCAGATTTTCAACCGTGTCCTCAATCTTTTATGTTACTGTGCAGTCTTTGCTGCACAGGTGGGAAGTACACTGCCAGCATGCAGCATGCTGGCTGGACACAGAGATGCGGAGCTGGCTGGGGAGCATATATGCTGGAATACTTGTCTTGTATCACTGAAGGCCCCTAAGTCCCAGCTACTGAACATGTTTGGCTTCCACTGGAAGGTGACATAAGCAGCAATCAACTACTGAATGAACTGTTCTCCTACTATGGCAAAGAACAGCACAGATTTAAACTTCTTCAGGGCATCAGACTCAAGCATGAAAGAACCCAACTTAGGTCCTTACCTTTTCACTTTCTGTATCCAGAGCTGATGTAGCTTCATCCAAAAGCAAAATATGAGGCTGTCTAACAAGGGCACGAGCTATGGCGATGCGTTGTTTCTGACCACCGGACAGCTGAGTCCCTTTGTCTCCAACTCTGGTGTTATATTTCTATGAACAGAATTTGGTTACAATGAAAATAGAACTGATAATTTTCAAATACAGTTTGCTCACTGAAAATAGGATAATTATAAAAATTAATTAGGGGCTGGAGAAATGGCTTAGTGGTTAAGGTGCTTGTTTGCAAAGCCAAAGGACCCAGGTTCGATTCCCCAGGACCCACATAAGTCTGGTGCACATGGGGGTACATGTATCTGAAGTTCATTTGCAGCTGCTGGAGGCCTTGGCATGCCCATTTTCTCTCTCTCTCCCTGCATATTTCTTTCTCTCTCAAATAAATAAATAAAAATAAAAATATATAAAAATTAATTAGGTTCAGAAGCGAAGAATAGGTTCACATCAATCTAAACAAAACAGAAAAACAGCTCTAAATGGTACATTTAATGCATGTTCTGGCTTTAACATTATTAGCTTCAGTATAAACAAGCTAAAATTTCTTGGTGTAGAATTTATGGCAAGTCTTCTGATTTCATTTTATTTGGGACAAAGATCGGCAGGAGAAAGGAAATATGATTTGGGTAACTATTCATAATAACTGTAACTGATTTTACTTAAAACCAGCAGGTGACACTCTTTACATGGTTTTAAACTGAGGAAAGAAAGTCTTGGGTTATTAGCCTTTTGTTGTGTTTTTCTGAAACTATCTCTAGCAATTAAATGGTTAAATGAATGTTAAGGAATTCCACTTTAATATCTAACTTAGAAAATGGGAATATTGTTTTTTCTGCTTTTTGAGTTTCCCAAGATTCTTCCTATATTATTTCCTATAATACAGAATTGTAACACATTATTAAATAAAATGGCAAGAATGAGGGTTAAAAGGATACATAGAGGAAAACCAAAGTGGGATGACAGCAAATGTAACTAGAAGCCAGCTCAGCCATCTCATGATATGAGGTCCTTAGCAGGCTCAACCTACAGTCACACCAAGGAATGGTTCTGATTATTATACTGTGAGATTAACTATAAAATCTAAAATCTATGTTCTATATAGGCATGAAAATTTATCTAGCACCCCTAGTTCTATGGGGAGCAGAACAAGGTCTCCATTTGTAGAAGAGAAGCCCCTTGTGAGGGTTGAGCAGATGCTTGACACAGGCCCACTCCATAGCCATAGCTCCCTCAGAAGGGGTGCTCTGAAGTGTGTTCCATTTGGGTGCAGGGTTTCTGGGCTCTGCTGACACATGGCGATGCCTGTGGGACAGATAAGAGTAGTGCTGAAGCCCTATAGGAAGGAGGAAACTAACCCAGCCTCGGCAGGGCAAAGCCTGTTCTAGGACTAGTCACTTGGGAGAAATGGGTGCTCAGACTGACAGCAGGACTTTGTGTGCTGGTCCAGACACCAAGGGAAAGAATTACGATGTCCACATGATTCTCTGAGTGTCAGAGAGATCAGGAGTCCAGAAGGGTGAGTCCTTGTGGCAAACAAACACCAGAGAGACTAGGTGGCACATGTGCACAAGATGGCACACATGTCTGGAGTTCAACTTTAGTCTTTCTCATAAAAAAATAAGTAAATAAAAAAGTAGGACCAGCCAGGGGTGGTGGCACACCCCTTTAGTCCCAAAACTCAGCAAGCAGAGGTAGGAGGATCAACATGAGCTGAGGATCAACATGAGACTATATAGTGAATTCTGGGGCAGCCTGAGCTGGAGAGAAACCCTACCTCAAAAAAGGTAGGATCTAAGCCAGGCGTGGTGGCGCACACCTTTAATCCCAGCACTCGGGAGGCAGAGGTAGGAGGATGGCGGAGAGTTCGAGGCTACCCTGAGACTGCATAGTTAATTCCAGGTTAGCCTGGACCAGAGTGAGACCCTACCTCACAAAAACAAAACAAACAAACAAAAAAAAAGTAGGATCTGAGGGGGCTTAAGAGAAGGTGGGAGGTTCAATTTACCTAGCATACTGGAAGAATTTAGAGGCCATTCATAGGACAAGAGCATAGAGAAGACTTCAATCATCAAACTATAAAGGGAGCTTATGACTTATAAGAGGTAAATGATGAGAAATCACACATTGCCATGGTTTCTCAATGAGTCAGGCCAGTTCAGAGTGCACTCTTTCCAGGAGGGGTCCAGCCTGGTTAGGCTCCAGAATGAGGCTTGAGGAAGAGCTGCAAAGTGACAGTTCCTTGGCAGGACCTGAATTAGCAAGACTTCCAGACACTACTTATTCCTAGAGCTGATGTGGGTAGAACCGCAAGCTTAGAAGCTCCTGGGGAAGTTTCTGAATAGATCGAATACTTTGTTCCTTCCACACAAAAACAGCTAGGTGATCAGGTAGACATAACATTTTACAGGTATTAGAAACATGTGTATGTAAGCACAATACTGGTTGCTCATTCCACCTTTGGGAAACCAGTCCTTTGATCACCAAGCACAGGCCTAAGAGGTATAGAGCTCAGTGATGGAACACTCACCTAGCATGCATGGGTTTAGTTCCCAGCACAGAGGGAGGGAGGTAAACAGGAAAAAATTAAATAGGCCAGGGATGGTACATGACCTGGACTCTGAACTTGGAGAGAGACTTACATCAGGCAGAGAATCAATGAACTGGTGGATGTTGGCAGCTTTGGCTGCGCTCACGATCTCATCCTGGGACACGACCCTGCTGTTGTCTCCATAGGCGATGTTCTCGCCGATGCTGCAGTCAAACAGGATGGGCTCCTGGGACACGATGCCCAGGTGCGCTCGGAGCCACTGCACATTCAGTTGCTTTATTTCTTTGCCATCTACAAACTGCAAGCATATGTTCACAGATCAACTTTGGGACCAGCACACATTAGATTTAGCAAAATTATGTCATATTTTAAAACTGTTCAGTTGCCATAAGATTAAAGAAAAGTTTTGTTTTACTTTGTAATATCAAGGTCAATTTAACAATACAATGATTTATACACTTTAAGGAAATAACACATTTCTCGTGTTTTCAACTGGCTTCTGATTTATGCAGTAGTGGGATGAATAATGGTCCTCTCCCGTTAAGATGTCCAAATCCTTAGAAATTGAATATATCATTCTGTATGCCAATAAGGCGTTAAGATACCACAGGGAATTAAAGCTGCTAATCAGCTAAACTGAATTATTTTTGTGAGCCTCCACATAATCCTAAGGGTCCTTAACTGAGGAAAAGGGGACAGAAGGACCAGAGGTGAGCAAAATGAAGACTGAAGAACTAGAACAAACTAGAACAGCTCCAACAGATTGTCCTTTGGAGTCAGGAGAAGGCACACTGCTCTACTGACACTTGAATTTTAGCTGGGTGAGACTGATTTTGGATTTCTAACCTCAATGACTATAAGATAATAAATTTATGCTGCTTAAAGTCATAGGAAACTAACACCATACCTGTTTCTATCTCTCTCATGTTTATGTGTGTGGATGTGTGATATATCTACATGAGTGTGTAGATGTGCATGCCAGAGGAAGATGCTGGACATTCTCTTTTATTGCTCTTTTGCTTTATTTCTCTGGGAGCAGCCATCCCCTGAACCTGGAGCTCCCGGGGTTTTTGGTTAGACTGACTGAACAGGGAGCCCTGATGATTGTCCTATCTCTGCCCCACTCAGTGCTGGGATTACAGAAAAGATGTGGATATTCCTGGCTTTCTATGTGGGTTCTGGGTATCAAACTCAAGTCTTTTGTCCTGCACAGTAGGTGCTCTTACCCCCTCCCCCCCATCCCTCAGCCATCTCCCTAGCTCCTCTTCTTTCTTTTCAGTTTTCTTCTGGCATTTTTATTCTTACATCTGGCTGAGATCAGAGTGAAAATTACAAACTATATAATAGATTTGTTGGTCAGGTTTCTGACCTGATCTGACTGAGGACTCAGAGGCAGTAGCTAAATAGCATGAAGCATGGGAGGGCAGCTTCTGGGTCTTTCCATAGTTGTTATCTTAGGAAAGAGAATTTCTCTGACTTAAATTCTTTATGGACCAAGTGTGAGTGATGATAATTCCTAAGCTTACAGAATGGAGGACTAAGTGAGATCACACCTGGATCTTACACAGCACAGCACGGAGCACAGAGTAAGAGTTTAAGGGCTCAAGCAGTTTGTATTTATGTCTGTGACATAGGATGGACACACAGACAAGTGCATGAAGGAATACATGCCATCTACAGCAGTGAGCCAAAGTAGCAGGAAAGGAGAACCCACTTTCCCTGGTGACCTGGCTTCCCAGACGATCCTGCAGCTGGTGAGGTCCCTGTACAGCCTGGCCAATGAAAAGCTTTCCTCTCCAATGCAGATGTATCTGTCAACAGATCTGCTTTGCAAAAGAATGTTTTTGGCATTCAAGTGAGGGAACTGTTCATGATCTCTGAAGAAGACACTAGTGACTCCACTTGGGGTTTTCTAACAGTCATGTGTATACTGCGTTATATCGGCTCTTTGTATCCCCTGTGCCGGCCTGCAACCTCTGGGAGACAGCTGGCCACAAGCACAGTAGACCTTTGCTGCAGGATTCCAGCTTCTGCTGGAAGGCTAGCACCTGCAGGGATGGAAAGCACAGCCATGACCTTGTTGGTACACAGCTGTCATGGAAACTACTCTGAGCCGCTATGTTCCTGGCTTCCTAACAGTTTGAATAAGTGAAGGTGGGAAATAGAAGGTGGAGAGAAGAAGCAAAAAAAAAAAAAAAAAAAAAAAACACAATGATGTGATGGATATGAAAGTATATGTCTACTCTCCTAGCATTCAGGAAGGTAGGACATGAAAATTGCATGGTCAAGCCAGCACTGGCAACATAAGGGAGTTACAGGCCCATTTGGACAACAGAGCAAGACTCTGTTTCAAAACAAAAAAGCAAGCAATCACAATCATATAAGAATGTAGCTAAATAACCAATGTTGTTAGATGTAGCACTGTATTTTATAAGAGGAAATTTGAAGAAGTAATTTTTTAATTATTTTTATTTTTGAGGAGGGAGAAGAAAGGGGGCAGAGAGAGAGAGAGAGAGAGAGAGAGAGAGAGAGAGAGAGAGAGAATGGGCACACCAGGACCTTCAGCCTGCTGCAAATAATCTCCAGACATCTGTGCCCCCTTATGGCACATGTGTGACATTTGTGCTTGCGCCACTGTGCATCTGGCTACCTGGGACCTGGAGATTTGAACATGAGTTCTTAGGCTTCACAGGCAAGCACCTTAACTGCTAAGCCATATCTCCAGCCCTGAAGCAGTATTTTTAAAAAATTAATGTATGCTTATATCACTGGGAGTAAAATATATACTATCTAACACAATCACAGTCAAGTCTGAATGGTCCTAGCATTTATGGTAAATATCTGAAAAAAAGCGGGGCCAGGATATTTATGGTCTCAGTATTTTGTTATGATGTTTTTCTTTTGAAATACTCACTTGTTCTATTAGTGTATATTAATCAACAAAATAATAATCAACAATAATAAATAATAATGACATTTTCATATATGTATATGTTTTGATTATGTACCCTATTCCCTTTTACCCTACTACTAAACCTCTTCCTCATCCCAAATGGCCTCATTTACTTCCATGATTTATTTATTTATTTATTTTTTTTTGGTTTTTCAAGGTAGGGTCTCACTCTAGCCCAGGCTGACCTGGAATTCACTATGTAGTCTCAGGGTGGCTTTGAATTCACAATGATCCTCATGCCTATGCCTCCTGAGTGCTGTGATTAAAGGAGTGTGCCACCACACCTGGCTTAGGTCTATGATTTTTATAATTAAACCTAACTTCCACAGTGTTGGGCCCTGCCCGGTGTGAAGCCGAGTGGTTACCCCAGCCAATCTTGGCCTACTCCCGGTAAGGCCTAGTCGAGCCTGAGTAGAGTTTCGTGACCTGCCCTTGACTCAGCACCTAAGCTGAAACTGCCTCCACCCAGCTGCTGCTGACGTGATGAAATACTGTTGGCCCTTATACCTTTCTCTCATCCCCTCTTCCCACCCCCTTCCTCAAAGTATATTGGCCCTTATACCTTTCTCTCATCCCCTCTTCCCACCCTCTTCCTCAAAGCACATAAATATCTCTCCCCTGACAATAAAAGGAGAGTTTCGCCTTAGACGTTTCTCCGCGACTCAATGTGGTTTTTTTCCCCGGTGTTTTAGTGGGGGGAGGGGTTTGAGTCGCCGACACCCGCCTTCTCGCTCAGCCTCAAGAGAAACGGCTGGCCCGGTTTTCTCTCTCTTTTGCTCTACCTGCCGGTGGTGAGGGAAAAAAGCCCCGGCACCACAGACAGGAGAAAACATGTGATATATGACACTTAGTCTAGTTTATTTAGTTTAACATGATAATCTCCAGTTCCATAAATTTTCCAGCAAATGACATGATTTAATTCTTCTTTATATCTATAAAATACTCCATTGTTTATAAAATCCACATTGTCTTTATGAATTCATCTGTTGTTGGGCTCTGAGGCCAAATGTTGCAAGTTGTGAATAGTACAATAAACATGAGCATGAAGGAACACTTTACTTTTTCATTTACTTTTATACCTTAAATAATTTTAAACTCAATGTTTTATTTTCTTTAAAAAGACTTCCTAAAATTATGTCAACTTCATGGCCCACAAACTTGAATCTTCCCTCCTTGGAATCCTTCCACTTAGTATTTCCAGATCCTCCACAACACAGCCTAAACTTTACTTCAAATACACTATCCATAGTTTCCATACTATGCATCACATTCGCCTAAGAAAAACATTATTGTTTTGCTTTTTCGAGGTAGGGTCTCACTCTAGCCCAGGCTGACCGGGAATTCACTATGTAGTCTTAGGGTGACCTCAAATTTACGGCAATCCTCCTACCTCTACCCCTGCTGGGATTAAGGGCATGCACCACCATGCCCAGTTCCACCTAAGAAAAATTTAGAAAGAAAAGCCCAAGCCTCACCATCTTGAATGAGCTAGGGTAGCTATGTCCTTAATTGCTTCCTAAGTCATTGTAACACACTGACATTTGAGAACCACCACTCCATGTCTAGGTTTCTCTGGGTGAGAGTTTCCTGGCTTGAGGTGTCCTCTAGATTAAGTCCTTTCTTTGATTCTTATGAACAAATGACTTCCAGATTCACTGACTCATTCATACCTGATAGTGAGAACTAACTGGCAGCTGCTTACTTAATCCATGGTTATTACTTGGCACTTAGAAACACAACTTGTCACCTTTACTTGACTTTTGGGGGTACATCTGCAAGAATCTGGCTACTATGAACCATTTCCAGTATTTTACA
The DNA here is from genome assembly GCA_036365145.1 of Orientallactaga sibirica. NCBI lineage: Eukaryota > Metazoa > Chordata > Mammalia > Rodentia > Dipodidae > Orientallactaga > Orientallactaga sibirica. The sequence goes on from JAEOAD010000418.1 coordinate 662,748, forward strand.
ATTCTAGTGCAAGTGAAAGAAGCAGAGAATGGATATTCCTGTGATTAATGAGAACACTTTGTTTTTAGTGTGTTTATATAGTATTGTCCAGAAATTGTTACTGCCCCACTCCATCAGCCTGAAGTTTCATATTTTTCTATCTGTCCTTCCACATATTAAGAAATTTAAAGGCTTTCACCAAGCTCCCATGTTTCTAGAATAAAGTTATGTTCTACCAGTGAGAGGTACACATAAAATCTGGGAAGCAGGGAGCTAACATATGATATGGCTTATGGGAAATTTTGTGACAGCCACACCTTGGTCTTGTGTCAGGGTTTGGAGCAGCTGTGACAAGGGTATAATTTTCTGCAACTTCCTGGCCATAGGGTCACAACTATACTGTTATGATTTGGAAACCTGGGAGCAGCCTCCTTTAATTCCAGTCTTCCAAGGAGCCTCATTAGTGTAGTAGGTAGTGCGTCAATCTTATAATTCTAATCTTCCAGCTCTTGCAAAGGACAACAACCTAACTCCTTTTCTTACATTCTCATCTACCTGAAATACTTACAGGAATTTCTGTTCCCTACCCTGAGTAGAGATGATACTTGCCCATGTTTTAATTTATAAATATGGAATTATACCTAAATATTCAGTTTGTATGTTTGTGTATTTGTAATCATTTCTTTTTTAATATTTTATTTTTATGTATGTATTATTTAATTTATTATAGAGAAAGAGAGAGAATGTTCTTAGGCATACCAGGGTCTCTAACCACTGCAAACCAATTCCAGATGTATGTGCCACCATGTGTATCTGGCTTATGTAGGTTCTAGATAGTCAAACATGGGTCCTTAGACTTTGCAGGCAAGCACCTTAACCACTAAGCAACCTCCCCAGCCCTCTTTCCTTTCCTTTCCTTTCCTTTCCTTTCCTTTCCTTTCCTTTCCTTTCCTTTCCTTTCCTTTCCTTTCCTTTCCTTTCCCTTCCCTTCCCTTCCCTTCCCTTCCCTTCCCTTCCCTTCCCTTCCCTTCCCTTCCTTCCTCTTTCTTCCTTCCCTTCCTTCCTTTCTTTCTTTCTTTCTTTCTTTCTTTCTTTCTTTCTTTCTTTCTTTCTTTCTTTTTCAAGGTAGGGTCTTACTCTCACCCAGGCTGACCTGGAATTCACTGTGAAGTCTCAGGGTGGCCTCCAACTCATGGTTACCCTCCTACCTTTGCATCCTGAGTGCTGGGATTAAAGGCCTGCACTACCATGCCTGGCTCCTCATTTCTTCTTTTTCAAAGTTGTTTTGAAGTAGGAACTCACTCTGTAGCTCAGGCCAGCCTCAAATTCATGGCAATCCTCCTACTTTGGCTCCTGAATGCTGAGATTAAAGGGAAGCACTGTCATGCCTTGCTGATGTTAAGGTATTTCTGGGTAAGATGGAACAACTAACCATTCAATTAACAGCTAAGCACACTAAATGTCATAGACATTATAACCATTCCTTCTTTTCTTTTTTTAAATATACTTTTATTCATTTGTTTGTGAGCAGAAAAACAGAGATAAAGAAAGAAGAGAATGGGCAAGCCAGGGCCTCTTGCCACTGCAAATGAACTTAAGATGCATGTACCACTTTATGCATTTGACCTTACATAGGTACTGGGAAATAAAACCTGGTTGTCAGGCTTTGCAAGTGAGCACCTTTAATTACTAAGCAATCTCCCCAGCCCTCATACTTTCTTGATAGATGGACTTGTTATACCCTTCTTAAGTAATTGTTTTAGTATTGTTTGCAACTTCAACATTTTTTTATAATCAAATGTGTTTTTCACTCACTGAAAAGTGATTCTGAATATAATAAGAATCTGTGAGACTTTAAAATTCACAGGACATAATCAGGCAATTTGAGAGCTACTATTCCTACTAAATTCCATTTCAGGTAAATTGACTTCTGGCCTGGAATCAAATCACTCATCAACCTTAGCCATATTACCTTTGTAACTGAAGGCTGGCACCAGGATTTCCCAATATATAACCCTTACTTAGCCATCAAAACTAGCTTTAGGCCTCACTTCTTTAATGCATGCAAGTATATGCCCCACGTCCTCACTTGAAGTCACCATCCCCTACAACTTTTTATAGTACAACATTTAACATGCTGTTTAATAAAAATCTACTAATATTAGTGACCTTAGTCAGGATTTCAATTGCTTTGAATGTAGTAAGGACTTTATTATTTATACTCCTGTGTTCAAACTGTAGTTGTAAAATTAAAGTGTAAAATCAGAGTTAACATAAAATAAAAATGGAGAAGGAGTAAAGGTAAATAATAAAGCTTTTATAACTATTAAAGAGTTATCTGAGTAAGGTCATAGCTATTTTAGAATTATAAATTTTTAGTAATTTTGAATAATAAATTATTTTCTGAGTAGCTGATTAATTACTATAGGTGAAGGTAAAAAGAGCCACAGATGACAGGTTGAAAATTCTCCTTTCATGTCAGTCGTTACTGCAGCCACGGTTCACATCTCTGCAGGTTATATACTCTGAGTACCACCTCTGGATAACACCTATAACTAAATGCTACATAACAGCACTTTCCTACTTTAAATCTCTAAATTCTGAGTTTTTTTTTTTTTTTTTTTTTGGTTCTTTTACTAACTTGGTAACTGTTATTTAAATTCACCATTCCCGCCAGGGGTGGTGGCGCACGCCTTTAATCCTAGCACTTGGGAGGCAGAGGTAGGAGGATCGCCACGAGTTCGAGGCCACCCTGAGACTACATAGTGAATTCCAGGTCAGCCTGGGGCTACAGTGAAACACTACCTTGAAAAAAAAAAATTCACCATTCCCTTCAAGACTCTCATGCCCAGAACTCTGACAGGCTCTCAAAGTTCTGCTTAATTCCGATTCCTCCCTCACCATTTTGGTTCAGAAAAGAAAAGGGCATTCCTCATTATTCTCTATCCACTTCTCAGATGTGTCCATCTTACTTTTGGGGTTTTCTGTTTTCTTTTGCCTCAGAAGGTGTTTCAGTGCCCTGTCTCTTTAGTGGTATTGTCTCATTCTCAACATAAAACCTCTTCAGATTCCCCTTCTTAAACACGCTCCCTGGACTCTCCTCACATTCCAGCTGCTCTTCTCATTTGCCTCTTTCACCTTTGATCTTCTTCAGGGTCCACTCCTTAAACCTGCATGTTCCCTCCTAGCTACCCTCATCCATGCTAAACTGTTTGCTTCTACCAACCTCACTGAGAGTACAGAATGTTCCCAACAGCATGTTAACGGCCATGTCATAGGTTGTCTTCTCAGTCCTCATCTTATTCAAACTTTGCATAATATCTCTTTCTTCAAACATAACCCACCCTTACCTTTCATTCCAGTCTCCTAGAACCTTTTTCTATCTCTCTCGGTACTATCATTTTGCTGGATTTCCTCAAATCAGCTTAAATCTAACCACAGCAGGGAGATCACTGTTTGCAAAGGAGAACAGAGGGGCAGTGTTGATGGAGAAGGTGGCTGGAGCAGATGACACAGATTAGACATCAAATTTAGGTCGTCAGACTATCTAACAGGACCTGATGCTTAGAGATTTGAGAAACTATGACTTGTGTATGGTCAAAGGTTAAACACATCCAGGTGTGTGGATGAAGAAAACCCAACATCATCTGCATATGAAAGTGTGCTCACCACTGTTCCACCCAGGGGGTCATAGAACCTCTCAAGGAGCTGGACCACTGTGCTCTTTCCACAGCCACTGCTGCCCACCAGGGCCAGCGTCTGACCCTTCTTCACTTCGAGACTCAGTCCCTGAAGCACTGGGATGTCTGGTCGGCTGGGATAGTTGAACATGATGTCATTAAATGTTACATTTCCTTCCAATGTATTCTGAAAGGAGAATAACACTCAACTTGATTATAGCAATACTGAAAACATAGGATGGAGCTAACTCCCTGTACCTACAGAAATCAGAGTGATCCACCTCTCTCTGGGGCACTGAAGCCAAACTTAGGTACCGTTAGCATTGTTAAATACTATTAAGTACTGCTTTTTAAAAAAATTGAGATAGGGTCACTCTTTAGCCCAGATGGACCATTCACTATGTAGTCTCAGGCTGGCCTCTAACAGTGAGTGATCCTCCAATCTCAGCCTCCTGAGTGCTGGGATTAAAGGCATATGCCACCACTCCCAGCTTAAGTACTGTTAAATGTTACTACAACTGTTGGTTCTGTGTTGAGCTTTCACTGACTTTGTTGTAAATTCCTTTTGAATATTTTCTGTGAACACACGTTGTTTGATAGGCTGTGGTGGTTTGAATGTGAATGTACATTCCCCATAGCCTGAGATTTTTTTTTTTTTCTTGAGAGAGAGAGAGAGAGAGAGAGAGAGAGTAAGTGAACCAGGGCCTTCAGCCACTGCTGAACTCTAGATGTATACGCCTCTTGTGGCGCATGTGCAACATTGTGCACTTGTGTCACTGTGCATCTGGCTACATGGGACCTGGAGATTTGAGCATAAATTCTAAGGCTTAGCAGACAAGCACCTTAACTGTTAAGCTGTCTCTCCAGCCCAACCTGTGATTTTTTAAAAAATTTTTTATTTTTTGTTTTTTGAGGTAGGGTCTCACTCTAGCCAAGGCTGACCTGGAATTCACTATGTAGTTTCAGGCTGGCCTTGAACTCACAGCAATCTTCCTACCTCTGCCTCCTCAATGCTGGGATTAAAGGCGTGAGCAACCACGCATGGCTTCCAACCTGTGATATTTTTGATTAAGGTTAAGCTTCCTACTTAAGTTTCCAGAAGCCTGTTGGAGGAGATCTGTCAGTGAGAGTGGAACTTGTAGTCAGCCCTAAGGTGTGTCTAGAGCCAGTATGAGTTCTGGCTGTTGGTGTTTTCTGGTGTTGGTTTTTCTTTCTCTGCTGTGGATACATGCTGGAGTGAGCCAGCTTTTTCCACCGTGATGGAACTTCCCCTGGGTTCTGTAAGACTGAAATAAACCCTTTCCTTCCTTAAGCTGCTTCTGGTTGGCTTTTTGTCCCAGCAATGAGCAGCAGGTAACTGCAACATAGGCCCTTCTCTTACACCTGGCTGCCTTGAGCAGAAGAGTGTTAGCAGAACCAGCCCTGCTTTTATGCCAGTCTGGCTGCTTTGAACACTATAAATGCTGGGAGGAACCATCACTTCAGTCATAACTGCTTGCTACAAAAGCCCATCTTCAGCTGCAGAAGGCACTATCATTAGCCATGACATTCTTAAATAACTTCTAGTGGACTTTCTGCCATTATAAATGCCTGTGAATTCCAGCAACCATTTTACCCAGAAGAGCACAGGAGTACTGGCAGACTATGATTAGTTCAAATGCAGTCCTGATTTGTGCAAGCAAAAATCTTTCATTTTCCTTAAAGGCTAGGTCATGATTGGTGAAAACACACTTGCCATATCTTTTTTTGCTGGATCTACAAGCCAACTGTTTAGCTTACTTTTCCACTCAGCCAGGAGACACCCTCCTGTACTACTCATTGGGGTTGCAATATTAGGCCCATTAACTAGGTCCACTCTCTTGATTGGTCTTTTCTTGTCTGCTTTTGGGATTTATCATTATAGAGTGGGCTGAGCTCGTAACAGGAAGACAAGACAGCAGAAGCAGCAGTGGCGGTAGCATTTCAGTGGGAAGGTAGCTGAGGGATTCTAGAGTGACTGGAGTGGGAGCAGACAGTGGAGGCTACACAGGTTGTAAACAGTTAAAGATGAAAACCCTGGGCCTCCATTGCTGGAAGAGCTATACAGAGCTGCCAAACCAAGCTTTAAGGACCAAAGGACTTGACACCCTAGCCCAAGACCTATAATACCAGCTGATGCTGGAGCTGAGTCTATTTGACAGCTGTGACACAAGCAGGAATGGGGCTGCAATTGTTCACTGCTATAGACACTGAGGCATTTAATAGCTTCTAATTACCAGGACAGCTGGTTGTTAAAGACAGTAGTAATATGTCTCCAGCTTTACTATCTACAGAACCATAATGGTTCCTGGCCTCTAAATCCTAGAGCAATGAGCTCTGACTTCTCAAGGCTTCCAGCTATAAGCCATGAGGCCTGCTAGTCCAGCCCCTAGGTCTTGAACATTCCAGGGCCTAAGTGCAAGAAGAGCTTCTACTCACATACTCATAGCTTCTATCCAAGTAGAGAAAAAGGTCCACAGCCAGTTGATTAGCGTGGTGGTTTGAATGTGAAATGCCCCCCATAGACTTGTATGCTTAAACATTTAATCCTAGTTGGTGGTACAATTTGAGACTTTATAGACCCTTATAGGAGGTAAAACCTTGCTAGAGGTAGTGTGTCACTGGGAAACACCTTGAGATGTTACAGCTCAGAACCACTTGCTTGCTACTTCCTCCCTGCTGATGTGAAGATGTGACAGCTGTTTCCTGCTCAGGCCTATCATACTTTTCCAGCCTCAATGGACACTACCCTGGAAACTGTAAACCAAAAATAAACCCTTTCCTTCCTTATGCTGCTTCTAGTTGGGTATTTTGTTCCAGCAATGAGAAAGCAGCAGATATCAGAACTCCTATTTCAGCTAAGCTTCACTGCAAATGGCTAGAATTTAATCAATAAGCTCGATAAGAGTGTCAATGCCTTACTATCATGGATTGTGAATGCAATTCAAACACACAATGCAACTGATCAAGCTGTTTCCTCAGAACATTAAAAAATCCTCATTAGAATGATATATATATATATATATATATATATATATATATATATATATATATATATATATATATGAGTATTCTTATCTCCTCGTAACTTTGTATGTAAAAGTACTAGATCTCAATATACATTAGCATTTAATTTATATTAAAATAAACCTAGGACATAGGAAACTTTATATTATTTTAAGTATACATAGGAGCACAAATACTACATTTTCTCCCCACGTACTATCATCCAGGAGTTAGGAGCTGAACAAGTAATTGAAGGAACTCACAGGTTTTAGTCCTTGTGTGCTGTAAGGGTCAATTGCAGGGATTTTTTCAAGCATCATGATAATATGTGATGCTGACACTTTGGCTTTGGTGTAGTCTGGAGCAAATGAAGTGGCATTCCCAGCTGCTAGGGCACCAAAGACAATAGCTGAGAAAACCCTGGAAAACAAAAGATGGGACATGTACACACAGTTCTGCCTGCAATTCCAGCAGTTTGATAATCCTACAACCAAGGGCAGGATGCTGGGTGACCACCATTCTGCATCTCAACAATTCTTATATTAGAACTATCCTTGGATCAGCTGGGAGAAGATACCATTCTTTTGTTTACTGGTAATGCCACAGTGAGCTTGACAATGGAGGACACCCAGCTAGGAGCTGGCCTGGTCTTCCCAAGGGGCAGTACCCCAAGGAACAAAGAATGAAGCTTCTCATAGTCTACATTTTGGGTGTGTGTTTCAATTTTAGTGGGAACTCCCTGGAAAGAAGCCCAATTAGCTTATACAAGGACTTCCCCTTAGCTAGGATTGGATTTGCACACATGCCTTTGATTTCAGAGATCACACACCCTGTAGCTACCAACTAGAATTACTGGAGTAAAAGCTGTGGGTTTCTACCAAGGGAACCCCTCACCTCCTCTTACTCAGGAAGCACCACATTCGGTGATTTCAAATCCTTCCCCAGCCTCCTAGATCCTGGAGACATCCCTGAGATCCCTGTACCCTCATCCTTAGCACACGCCAATGTCTGACAGCTGTAATGACCTAATCATGTTCTTTGCCAAATGTGAGCTTGTCATGTTTCCTTTTCTGTGCGCATGAGTTTATTTATAATTGAAAATTGTTTTTCTCTGCTGGACAGTATTAAATATAGCAGGATGTTAAGTTAACTTGCTATATTGCACTGTGGTTTAGTGTTTTTAGTGTCTTCATATTAATTATGTTTGTGTTTACTTGAACAATAATAATGATCAAAAATTACTTCTTAATCATTATAAATATAAAGGAATGGAAGAAACCCAGAAAACAAAGTACATAACTTACAAACATTCTTTATAGATATTCATTTCATTTTTAAACACTTTTTAAGTTTTATTTTTAGTGTATGTGTAGTGTGCTTGTACAGATGTGTGCATCCTGTGTGCTTACATGTAAAGGCCGAGGAAGATGTAGGATGTGCCCTTCTGTATTGCTCTCCTGCATTACTGACCTGAGACAGAATCTCTCACTGAACCTGGAGCTCTCCATTTCTCAGTTAGACTGGCTGACCAGAGAGTGAGCACTGGCAACCCTTGTGTCACTGCCTACTGCAGCTCTGGGGTTACAGGCATGTGAGGCCATGCATGGCTGTTTACATGTATGTTTACATGTTATGCATGATTGCATAACAGGCACTGTTACCCACTGAGTCATCTCTCCAACTCCTCATCGTGTTTATTAAATGAAGATTTTTGATTACTTAAAATTAGAGAAAGAAGAAAAACAAAACCAAAAAGTAGAACCAGGAAGAATTGCATCACATGAAAAACAAGAGTTTAAAAATGAAAGAAATAAACACTTTTCCTTATATGTTAGTATGATTGCAAAACAGCCCATTGTTTTTGACTTTCAAAGCACTGTTCTAAAAATGAAGTTTAGTTTCAAACCCATCTAGGTTGGCCTGGTGACTTACTCTGGCCAACCAGATATGGTAGAAGCCACTGTTAGCTGCAAGCATATGATGCAGGTGATGAAGGGGTTCTTGTATGCTTGTTCATCCTCTCTGACTCTCTAATCCTGCCACTACCAATACACTAAGTTTTCTGGAGGAGGAAGCATGCATGTAGGACAATCATGGCTCCTGGTAGATAGGCTGTAGCACCCTGCATTGCAAGAATAATCTCAGATGAGAACTACTGTGCCCAACCCAGATCAGCAGAACTGACTTAGACATATGGAAAAAATAAGTATTTTTATTCATACCTTTGAGATTTAGTCACTGGTTGTTGAAATGATAATCAGATTCCTTTTTTTTTTTTTTTTTTTTGACACAAACCCAACAGACTGGCCTTTTTTTAAAATTTAAATGAGAGGGTGTAAGAGTGCGAGAGAGAATTGGCATGCCAGAGCTTTCAGCCACTGTAATCAAACTCCAGATGTGTGTGCCACCTTGTGTGCATGTGCGACCTTGCATATGCATCACCTTGTGCATCTGGCTTACATAAGTTCTGGGGAGTTAAACATGGGTCCATAGGCTTTGCAGGCAAAAGCCTTAACTGCTATGCCATCTCTCCAGCCCAATAATCAGATTCTTATAAAACCTGTAACATATACAGGAAGACAGAGTTCCTTACACACTATATTATGTAGCTTCCAAGACATCTGCATCTTTAATCTCTGACACAGAATCAAAAGAACCACAGATGGAAATGACCTTGGAGATATCAGGTCTACCATCAATTTTTATGTCTGAATAGTTCCCCTAGACTGGCTTTCACCCTGTTTTAGGAAGTAGTGTGTTTCATTAAGTCTATTGTTAAAACTTCACTTTAAAACAAGAAAAACCATTTTCCTTTTTCACAAGATGGCCCTTCAAGTACTGAAACATTGTCAAAAAGATCCTTATTTTGTTGAAAATTCCTTTCACTGCCTTCTTCTAGACATATTCCAATGTGTCTTTCTAAATAGTGGGCCTAGAACAGTTATCAAACTTGAGAATGACCCGAGAATACTGGGGGTCTATCACTTCCTCTTCACAGGACTCTGCACTTATGTCAAAGTAGCATGCTGTAATTTTATAAAATGATTTCAGACTAAGCCACACAGGTGGTCAATCCTGGACTTTTCTCATTTAAACCTGTGGGATCTTGTTCATATGGCCTGCCCTTTCCTCACTTATTTGCAAGACTGATTTTACACATTGAAGGCCAGAGCGTCAGTAACTTTCATCACTGCAAAGGCTTGGAGTACAGCCATAAAGCAAATAATTACCAACCCAAGTTCTACTGATGTCTGAAGCATCTCTGCTGCATAATCACAGGCAGCGTCTCCACATTGTTGTCAGACATATATGTTACAAAGTAGAAAACTTAAATCTTGGGGCTGGAGGGATATCTCAGCAGTTAAAAGAACTTGTTTGCAAAGCTTGAGGACCCTGGATTTGATTCTGAAGTACCCATGTAAAGCTGGATGCACAAAGTGGTGCATGCATCTGGAATTCATTTGCAATTGCCAAAGGCCCTAGCCCACTCTTTCCTTCTCTTCCTTATTCTCTCTCTCTACTTGCAAATAAATAAATATATTTTTTAAAAAAAAAAAACCTTAAATTTTGATCATCCTGAACTAAATATAATTCACAAATAGTTAAATACTTCAAAAGGATAAATACAATACTAATAACACATTTCATGGTGAGGCTCATATGATTCTGATTTTAATATAAAACGGTTAGTACTTAATATGTTCTGTGTTAAGAACAGTCTTGCCTGTCACCAAATTCAACAGTGCTGAAAGATCTCACTGACTTTTGACTAGTAAACTACTGTTCTGGGTGCTTTAACAGAATTCAGTTCAGGCTTGTCTTCCATCTTCACACTAAAATAGCAGGAAAACCTCAAGCTATGTCATCCTTTGCTATTTTTAATATGTCTGCTTCTTACCTTGCAAATGTTCTTTTTATCAAGGGAAAGGAATTTATCCTGGAATTTGCAGAAATTAAAATGTTGCTCCCACACCTTAGCTGCCTGTGGGAAGCACTTTAAAGGATTATCAGATTCCTTGCTCAGAGAGAGGCTTTGGGAAGACCAAGATCATGGTCTTCAGAAGACCTCTGAATTGAATCCCCCTCCCAGGCACAGATTCAGAAAGTCAGATGATATGTGTGCGACAGCACAGGAAAGAGAAGTTGCTGATGAGATGTGATGCTTCTGTGGTAACTTGCAGAGACTCAGAGGCAAAATGCTGCTTTCTCGGGCTGGAGAAATAGCTTAGCAGTTAAGGTGCTTGCCTGCAAAGCCTAAGGACCCATGCTCGATCTCTCTCCAGATACCATATAAGCCAAACACATGAAAGTAGTGCAAGTATCTGGAGTTCAGTTGCAGTGACTGAGGCCCTGGAGTGCCAATTTCTCTCTCTCTAAAAAAATAAAATTAAAAATTTAAAAATTAAAATTAAAATGCTGCTTTCTCAATCACCAAACTCTCTTCATAAGCCTTCACCATAGGGTTCTTATCTGGACACTAAGCATGTTTATCCCAGTATTCCTTTCAGAATTGAACTTTAAATATTAACTATGTACTTACAACATAACATTTTGAAAATTCATGAGGTGATGTGCCACCAGGAAGGCCCCAAACCGGAAGCAAGCAGCATAGGAAAAATACATCATTGCCTGGGTGAAGGAAAATGTGATTCCAAAGATGTGTGCTTTCCTCAAAGCATTTCTGGAAAGAAGACATTTAAAAACTTATTATAGGTTGGAGAGATGGCTCAGAAGTTAAGGCTCTTGCCTGCAAAGCCTAATGACTTGGGTTTGATTCCCAAGTAGCCAGGTAAAGTCAGATGCAGACATACAAAGTGGCATATGCATCTAAAGGTCCTTGCAGTGGCTGGAGGCCCTAGTGTGGCCATTCTCTCTCCCTGTCTTTTTTCTCTCTATCTCTCTCTGCTTCCAACTAAATAAATGAAAATAATTTAAATACATATAGATTTTTAAAAAACTTATTCCACTTTTATTTCTCCATCCTTAAAGTTTAACCTATGATGGGTTGATAGTGGAGCGCGGATGAAAATGGATTAAATTTTTTTTCATTTTTAAACATTCTTTATTGATAAAATAGGCTCCTATTCATTCCATATTTTCAGACATAAATTTATAGTTCTATTTTTAAAAGAAACAGGGATAGAAAACTGTTGCAAAAAAATTAAGTGTCTCTCGGCATCTATGACCTTGAAATTATATCCAAGCAAGAAGACAATAAGTTAACTTATGTATTTATAGAAATAATTATCAAGTAATGTCTTAATAATAGAGCTGCCTCAGACTTCATCTCAACTGTGTAGCTTATTTTCTTTCTTACCTGGGGTAAAATGATATGAAAGAATGTGTCATTAAATTAGGGGAACTTTCCTAAAAGCCAATAGAAAAATCTTAAAAATAAAAAACCTTCACTTATGAAACATTAATTAAGGTCTCTGAATGAGAAATCTTTAATGTTTGGGCCATTAGCTCTTTCCTGATAATCCCTATTCCCCACTAATCCTAAATTGAAGATATAAAAAGTTTCTGAGGTGAATAGTAGTTTGAGTTTACCATTATATGAAATTATATGTAAAAATCATAACATATATGTATATAACATATATACTCAAAAGTAGAATTACTTGTGCTAAATTTAGCATGTAATTAATATAAATATAATATGTTTAATCATGTTTGGTACTCAGCCTTCTAACAACTACAAAATAAGGAAAATTTAGGCTTCAATTGGTGTTAAAGTAGATTTCTGTATCTGGTTGCTTTTAAAAACACATATTATAGATATGTCATTTTTTTAAACAAAAGAAAACAAACACTTGTAGATCAACTGTCAGCTGAATGAACTGTACTCTGTCCTTAACTATCAGCAAAAAAGGAGTAAAAGTTTGTTTTATTAACCAAGAACCAAAATTCATTATTTCAAGTAGTTTAACCTACTAAATTCGTCTATTATAAGATTGTCTTTCTTAGAAAGTAATATTCCTTCTCTTTCATTCCTGAAATATTTCATACTCAAGTAAGTCATAGGTAATTGTTGGTAAGTTAGCTATAACTAAATACCTCTTTTGTTGTGCATATAAAACATTCCTATAGCCTTTAAACCTGAATTGTCCTTGACAAAGAATGTAAGTAAATGGGAAAGTAGTTGGAGTCTCATGGTACATAAGCTCTTTACTGATTGACAACAAACAGGAAGGGTAAAATGTAGAATGAGGAACTTCTACTCATAAAACCATGGCCAAAACTTACTTTTTTTTTTTCTTCCCAAGGTAGGGTCTCACTCTAGCTCAGGCTGATCTGGAATTCACTATGTAGTCTCAGGGTGGCCTCAAACTCATGGTGATCCTCCTACCTCTGCCTCCCTAGTGCTGGGATTAAAGGCGTGCACCACCAAGCCTGGCTCCAAAACTTACATTTTAAAATATGGATAACTCTAAGCAAACACCTTTAACCTCTGAGCCATTTTCCCAGCCCTTAAATTCAGACGATTTTATGCATACCCCAAGATTTATTGGGAGTATCACTCAGAAAGACAACAGCACTGCTCAAGGTGCTGTTATGCTGCAGTCATGGAAAACCTTGCGCTTGTTCACCTTCAATGGCAGCTCAGCCTCTACATCTGAGGTATGTTTGAGAATATATGACCATTACTGTACATTTTTTCTGTTCTGATCTCTTAGCCAGTGCACTTGTACACACTACAGAGGGGAAAGGTTGACGGAAACAGTTCTCTGCGCATTCATTCATGCACCCAGGCCAGTCCTGGCGACCTTGTGGAGCAATGTTCAAAGCTAGGGGCTCCAGTCCTGGCAGCCATTCAGCTCTTCCTCAGACTCAGGTCGCTGCTGGTCACCAGTGCTGACAAAGTCGTGCTCTCCGACGCATCATCCTTCCCGAGCCTCAAAATTAATTCTCGAATTATTTGGAGGATTTTTCTCAAGCCTTTGTTTTCTTGTTCAAGTTGAAATATTCGCTCCTGCTCCTTACAACCCTGCTGCTCATGGATGTCAATCGCCTTCCTCATCACTGCTGCCAGTTCAGTTACCTGGTCACTGTGTGCTTGTACTCCTTGGAGTGCTGTACTTTTAGCCTCAGTATTATACCTGGATCATCTTTTTTGCTAGCCATCAGCAGTCTAAACATTTGTTCTTGATACTTGCTCCTTATGAGCTCCAAGGCTGACTGATGCTCTTCCAGGAATGTGCGGGCTTCTGCTTCATTGCTTCTAGCCGCTTGCTGAGAGCCATGGTCTGCTCAACGAAGGATTGCTGCTTCGTCGTGGTCGCGCAGCGGCTCCGCGAGGGCTTTAGCGTCCGCAGTGCCTGCCCTCGTGCAGCTCATCTTTCCTCGGCTTCGGTCCCTCGCAGGCGCGGAGGACGCCCGGCTTTCCGCCGCGTTGGGGGTGGGGTGGGGTGGGGTGGGAGAACCCGAGACTCCGCGTACTAGTTCCGCCTCCGGCGAGCGCACACGAAAACCGCACAGACCGCGGCACTGCAGCCCCATCGCCCGCCTCGGCGGAACGCAGATTAAATTTTTAAGAAATGAAATTTGATCCTCATTTTATTTACCACTTGTGTGAATTTGAGAACCTGCCTTGTCTCTGAGCCTCGGTGTCTTCATCTTTGATGCTAGATTAACGACACCTGATGGGTTGATGTGAGGAAAACCTAAGCCTGGAGCTCTGTAAGGAGCCTGTTTTCCATTCATGAAGGAAAGTTCCCGCCCTTTCTTCCAAGTGCTGCACTTAGAGCACGTATGTCCTCCAGAGTAAACATTCCCTCCATACATATTTACCCAACATCTACAAGCTGCAGGGACCTTCTAGGTGACACAGGGAAAGGGCATGTCCTTGCGCTTGGGGACCTAGAAGATGAGCTGGATCCGGTACTTTAAGAGAACCATGCTGTGGGAAGAAAGCAGCACTCGACTCTCTGGGGGAGCCCAAGAAGGCTTTACAAAGGATCACAATCGAGGACTTCCTGAGCAACATGGAGCTCGGGGATGTGGAGGTGTGGCAGGATCAGGGTATGGTGGGCATCCCTTTAAACTTCCTACTGCTGTTTCAACATACCAGAAATGATTCTATCTTTGACGTACATTGGGATTTTAAATGGACACTTTTCCAGAAAAGAGATACTATGATCACTTTATCATCACAAAAATGTCTGAATCCATGAAAAAGGTCCAGTTCTCTCGTTTACTGGATCAGAAGCTGAGACTCTTAGGTTAGACTTGCAGATGTTTGCATCACTTATCAAGCCCTCATGACAAAGGGAGCAGAGAAGACCTCCAATGCAGAAGGATGAAATATATCCTCAAGAAGCAGCACCTCTCAGTGTCCCACGACACCGATAATTTCACGTTCTATAAATAATTCTTATCCCAAACTACAGCATATAATAGGGTTATTTTATGAGTAGCACCTTAGAGAGTTATTCTCAATATCCTCTTCCATTGGGTACCTTATGTGTGAGCACACTTTACTGGTTCTGCCTCAGAAATTCCTCTGCCCATGCTTAGGTCCTCTATTTCTCTCTTGGATAACTGCTTCCCAATGAATTCTTTATAGTACTATCCCCACTTGCACCCTGCCTTCTGACCAAGTAATATCCCTGCAAGCATTTCATGGAAAACTCCTCAGACCCCTCCCTGCTCTTCATGGGCTCTCACCTGTATGGCACCTGCAAACTCTGTGCATACATATTTTCAAACTTCTGCTCCTGAGTCAAAGAAACAACAGTGCGGAAGTTTTCTATTGCTTCAGTAGCGATCTGTAATAGAGATCACCCATCATCAAGAGGCACAAGGGCAAGTAATTTGAATTCTATAAGATAGATTGTTATGATTACATATTTGTTTAACATTTGGTATTATCTATGACCATATCCTCTAATTCTTAATAAAACCAGGAGCATTTTCCAAATTAACTAAACATATCTAAATAGTGGGGTGTGATTGATTACCTTATTATCCTAGGCAGTTATGCATTCCTGGTAATATTTTTAATTCTCAATTAGGCAAATTAATGGGATTCACTGGTCTCTCTCTCTCCATATATACATGATGTGTTGATAATATCAATCTCCTCTTCTCCCCTTGCCCCTTCCTATCCTCTTATAATTTCTCTTCTTCTCTAATTTAAATTTAAAATATTCTACATATGAAACAAAGCATATACTTCAGTTTGTCTTATGTCGTTTAATATATCTTCAAATCCATCCATTTTATCTCTTTATGGCTTAATAATACTCAGTTATGCACATATTTGAGTGTATTTTATATAACCATTCATCTGTTGATTGGCACTTACCTGATTCCATATCTTGGCTAATGTGAAGAGAGCAATTAATATTTGTATGCAGATATCTATTCTGCATGCTGATGTCACTTCCTTCAGGCTATATTTATATGGTAGATCTAGTTTTAGGTTTTTTTTTATGTGAACCTTGATAATGTTTTCCAAAACAACTGTACTTTCATTATATATTATTCTTGTGTTTTCAACACCCACACCAGCATCTTACTATTTTTTTTATAGTTGTAGTTCTTATAGTCATGATCTGATAGACTACCAATGTACTTTTAAATTTTCATTTCCTTGATGGCTAATGATAATTGATCAGTTTTTCATATTTCTCTGGGCTATTTGTGTTTGTTTGAAAAGCACTAAGATCATGTATCAATTAAATTGTAATACTTGGCTTTAATGTTTTGAATTCTTTATATGTTCTGGATGTCAATTCTCTTCGGATGAATAGCTGCAAAGTTTCTTCCCCCATTCTATATTTTGTCTCTTTACTTTGTTTACCATTTCTTTTACTTTGGAATTTGATGTGATCCCATGAATAAATTGTCCTTATTCTGTACTTTTGGAGTCCAAGAAGTTACCTATGCTTATTTCAAGTGTTATCTGAAGGTGTCTGATCCATTTTCAATTCATTTTTGTACAGGAAGTTTCAGCCTTTTGCATGTAAACATCCAGTTTCCCAGCATCAATTGTTGAAGAGTTAGCTACTTTTCTAAAGTTTATTTTTAGCATTTTTCTGAGAAGCAGTTTTCTGATGCATGAATTGATTTCTGGGTCCTCTAACATGTTCCATTGGTCCACATGTTTGTTTCTATGCCCAAACCGTGCTTACTGTGGCTCTATTATATCTTAAAATTAGGAATTGTGACACCTTCAGCTTTGCTTTTGATACTCAATACTCTTTTGGCTTTTTATGCTTCCATATGAATTTTAGCATTATTTTATCTAGTCTGGGAAGAATGTTGCTGGTGTTTGGTAGAAATTGATTTGAATGTTTGGATTGTTTTGAGTCATAATGACATTAATAATATTAATTCCTATAATCCATGAGCATGGACAACCTTTCCACCTTTTACTGTTTTCCACTTACCTCATCAGTTTAGTTTTATAAGTGTGAGTGTACATTCTTAGGTTTATGTTAGGTAATATTTATTCCTAGGCTTTTGTTGTCATTGTAGCTATTATGAATGAGATATTTAATGCCTTCTCAGTGAGTTCTTGGCATGTTAGAATACCTACTGACTTCTGAATGTTAACCTTATGTTTTGCTACGTTAGTGAATTTATCAGTTCTAATAGTCTTTTGATGGAATCTTCATGTTTTCTATGTAAAGAATCACATCATGTGCAAATAGGGATCACTGATTTTTCCTCATCATGTTTGTATGCATTTTCTTTTTCTTCTTTAGCTTCTATGGCTAAAATTTTTACTACTACATTGATTGGTGATATTAGAAACTTGTATTGTTACTGATTTTATAGGAAATGCTTTGTTTTTCTCCATTCAATATGATACTGGCTATATACATCATTCAACCTGTGTCTTTTAATTGAAAAAATAAGTCCATTTATATTTAGTTATTGAAGACATGTCCATGGTCTTATCATTTTCTTAATTTCTTTCTAATTGTTTTGAGTATTTTTTTTTTTACTATTCTCTTTTTAATTGTTAAAGTTTAATGGTTTATCTTATGGATATTTAATTTTTTAGTGTTTTTAATTTGTATATAGTTTTAGTATTTCTCATTTATATGTTTATCCTATAGATTTCTAAATCTAGTCACATTTAGAAATAAACTTTTTATTTTAAAAAATATTTATTTATTTATTTATTTGAGAAGAGAGAGAGAATGGGCATACCAGGGCCTCCAGCCACTGCAAAGGAACACCAGACTTACGTAAACATACTTTTTTGAATAATGGCACATCTAGAAGCTGTAGACTGTTACTAGAAAATTTTCAGTGCCTGGGATGTGATACCTTCCAGTGAGTTGTTGGCCAAGGAGGTCCTGGTAGCCTCCGAAACATTAAAGGCTATTGCCAAAGCCCTTGGTTTCCCTTGAGAAACAGATGGTAAGACCCTATTGCTGAAGACATCTCTTGCCTGAGAGGCAAGGTCACTGAGAAAGCAAGCTGGTGCTGAGCAGAAAACCTTATCCCTGTAGACCAGCCAACTGAAAGCTGGAAAAAGCTGCACTGCATGCAGCCAGACAGAAATCATCAGCTGTGAAAACAGTGGAAACTGAAAATTCAAGTTTGGCCATACAGGCCCAATGACTGAACAGGTGCAATAGTGGCATGTCTGTTCTTAGACAATCCTGAAAGCAAGATAAGAGAGGAAAACAATCCCATACACAATCCTTGTTCAGACACAGAAATTATTTTAATTATAAGAGATCAATCAAATAGAAGAGGGCTTCTGGATTAGTAAGAACATTCAACAAACTAGAGCAATATGCGCTGAAAATGAGTTTTACAGTCAGTTTAAATTCAATGCTTTAAATATTTTCTGTGTGTGTATCATTTTGTGTTTTGATTGTGATGAGTTTGTAAATGTCATATTGTATTGTGTAATCAATCAAAGTAAGTCTGGGGCAGAGGATTTGCATGGTAAGCAAAACAACATAATCAGGTAATAGTCAAACTTCCTCATCTTCATGCACAAATAGACAAGCAGGAGACGCCTTACTTAGTAGTTTGTATCCTTATAGCATCATTCATCCCAAGAGTCTAAATAAGATTCAGTAATCAATGAAAGGAAGGAGAACTTTTAGTTCAAATAGGAGTAAATAGTATTGTTTCTCCTTGAGAAAGCTATAATTTACTAAAACAGTTTTGGAGAAAGGAAAAATGTATGTTTCTAGAAAAAAAATGAACAAAGCTCCTCATTCTTTTCTTCCTCACTTCAAAAAAAATCTCAAATTTGATTATGATTTTTAGTGTTGAAAAGAAAAATGCATCTGTTTTGCAGAAATACTCATTAGTTCATAATAATTTAATCAGGGCTGGAGAGATGGCTTAGCAATTAAGGCACTTGCCTGTGAAGCCTAAGGACCCATGTTTGACTTCTCTCCAGATCCCACATGACCAGATGCACAAAGGTGAGGCAAGCGCAAGGTCGCACATGCCCATTAGGTGGTGCAAACATTTGGAGTTCAATTGCAGTGGCTGAGGCCCTGGCACACCAATTCTCTCTCTCTCTCTAAAATTAATTAATTAATAATATGGTCAAACACTGCCAAGCACAAGTCATAGACAAGGGTGAGCTTATGAATGCATCCAGTTAGCATGCGGAAAAATGTGAATGGGACTGATTTCACATAGTCAAAGTATGAGTAGACTGACTTCACACAGATAGTGTAAGTGGGCTCTGATGACACAGAGCACATGAACAGGCTGTGACATTATGCTGTCAGGATTTGAGCAGGTCTTGTCATCACATAGTTGGGATATGAGTGTTCTCTGAAATCTCACAACCCTGTTCTGAAATCTCAAGCTTGCCTCATGCCTTTAGGAGCAAATCATCAGAAACAGCTCTGTGCCTTGCAGAGCTTACATTTTAGAAAGGAAGGTAAACTTTAACCATTAAATAAATAAATAAGAATCGATATGAGCTAAGGAGAAGGTCATACATTCAAGTATCACTAAAGGCCTCTGAAAATGTAGGAATTCTGAGACTGAACAATGAAAAGAAGTCACCCATTGGAGCAGAAGAAACCAGCTTGGAGTGTTCTAGGAACTGTAAAAAGGCCCATGAGGCCAGAGCAATGTGAGGAATGGAGAATGGAGTATACGAGGATATAGAGTCATCAGGGTCTCCACCATGTAGAGGTTTTAGCTAGGAGAAAAGGTCAGATTTTATTTGAATTGGCTAGAAACCATTGGAAAATTTTAAATAAGGGCTAGCATGACCTTATTTGTATTTGAAAGCTATGAAAGTGGATTTTGTAAAAAGAACATAGGTAGATAAGGATGGAAGGAATAAACCAGTTTCAAGTCTGTTGTGACTTTGGGCAAGATACTGGATCTCTCTGAACCTTGGATTATATTATCTATTCCAAAGGGATAATTCAGCATGGTTATCGACAACATTAAATAAGAACATATATAGAACTCTCAAGTTGATGCCAGATATATAATAAATATTTACTTAAAAAATAATGACCTGAGGCCAGGTGTGGTGGCACATACCTTTAATCCTAGCACTCAGGAGGCAGAGGCAGGAGGATTGCTGTGAGTTTGAGGCCACCCTGAGACTATGTAGTGAATTCCAGGTCAGCCTGGGCTAGAGTGAGACCCTACCTCAAAAAAACAAAATAATAATGATAATAATAACCTGAGAATTATATCATATGGGGTTTTCAGTATCAAATGGGTTGGCTGATATAGCAACTACCATAGTCCCAGTGTGACTTTATGTTTTTCTGAGGAGCCAGTTCTGAATTTATGAGACATTTATGACATGCCTCACTGTTATTCAGAAAATCTGCTATATCCACACATATTCATTTCCATCTATATTCCTTACCAGATTCCCTCTGAGAGAACCTCAAGAGTCTTATATGTGATGCACTATTTCAAAGGTGCTCACCTGTGGGTTTTCAATGAACCAGCTTAGGATTGCTCATTATTTTCCTATAAACAATCAAAGATACCTTTCTGAGATGCTTCAAACCATACCATTAAATAATGACACTATGGAACAGTAATGGTTTTTTAATATTACATTTTGCTCTACATTTTCCCATGTTCCTTAGGTAAAGAGTTATTAAAAGAAAGAACCCTCAAACCCATCATTAACTGAAGTTATTGGCACAGGATGAGTCCCCTGGCTGGGAGCAATGTTACTTGGGCTAACCACCGTGAGGGGTTCAGTGTCACTCTGCTGAGAGAGTCTGCACAGACAACTCTGTGAAGTGTTACCCCACAGACATGTAAGCTGGTCACAAGGGTTTTCCCAAATCAATTGGAAGAAAACAGGGAGAGGAATCTGAGGACATGTAGTGATAAAGGACAAAGTGTCTACTTGTGAACATCAACCTCCAGGACCATCCCAATCACTCATGTTGGTGAGGTGCCTGGCCCACACGCAAAGTACCACAGATACTTCACTTACTGGGTGCCAGAACCACTCTCGCCTGCCACATTAGACATAAGCCCATCTGGGTCCAGCTCTATTCTGACCTTTCATTTCTGTAAAGATCCAGGTCATGTGATGTTTGACTGTGTTCCACCATAATAGAAACTCTGTGATTTCCAGCTAACAAGGGCACTGCTGTCACAATTTGAATAGCAGCCCCAAGCCTGAGCAACTTAAGCCAAGGGGATGTTGCCAGCCTGTGCCTCAGCCTCACCTCAGAAATGAAGTAATGACAGAACTTATCTCAAAGAGTCACAAAAAGTAATAAAGCATTTGCCAGGAAACTCAGTAAATGCCACGTAAGTATTTGTTGAGTGATGATAAAAACAGATAAGCATGCAGGACAAATAGTGTCAGGGGAAGGATAAACAGAATTAGGATGGAATGAGGAGGCACAATAAAAAGGGAAAAAGTGGTGATCTTTTAAACAAGAGAATAAATGCTCTTTAAACTTTTTTAAAAAATATTTTTTAATTTTAATTTATTTTTTGGAGAGAGACATAGAGAGAGACAGAGAGGGAGACAGATAGACAATGGGCGTGCCAGCAGTCTCTCAGCTGCTGTGAACGAAATCCAGATGTGTGCGCCCCCTTGTGGGAAAGTGCGGCATTGTGCCCTTGCGTCACTTTACATCTGGCTAAACGTGGGACTTGGAGATGGAACCCAGTTCTTAGGCTTAGCAGGCAGGCACCTTAACCACTAAGCCATCTCTCCAGCCCCCTCTTTTAACTTTTCTGTATTGAAATTCTTTGTGTACAATAAAATAGGTTTACATTCCTGAATACATATATAGTTTTAAACTTGTGTGAAACAAAGAGGGAGGTTTTTTAAAAAAGAGAGAGAGAGAGAGAGAGAGAGATGATGGGAAGAGAGGAAAGAGGAACAAAGCAAAGAACTGAAGGAAAGAGGGAAGATACAGGAAGAGAGAAGAATGTGAATTCAATGGCCTGAAACCAGAAAAGCCTATAGAAAGCAGATGTCAATCTTTGAGCCTGGGGGTGTTGTTTCCTATTTTTCTTCATTTCCAATCTATAATAAAATTTGTTTTAAAAGTTACCTTAAGGAATGGTATAAAAATAGTCTCAGAGAACAGCTAGCAGGAGGGAGTAGCAAAACACGATTGATACTATTCTGCTCATAAACCATTCACTTTAGTTTGACTCACCTTCCCAGAACCTTCTAGTTCTTCCTTATCTTTTATTGCTTTTCCAGACAGCATTTTAATTTCAATAGCACCCCCTAATACTATGAGGGGTATAATTGCTAGGAGTAAAAGTGTTAACTGCCAGCCATAAATTAAGGATATGACAATTCCTGTCCCAAGATTTGCTATATTCTGGGTAATTCCAGCAAGTCTGGAGCCCACAGCCTGGAAAACACACAAATCAGAGACATATTTTATATTAGTATTAAAATGTATGCTTACAAGTCTTCTTAAGGATCAGGACAATTTATTTTCATAAAATATACTACCTTTTCAGCTATTAAATAAAAGTATAGGTTTATTTTGTGACATTTATTTTATTTCTAATTAAGCTTATTTTATTTCTAAAATGAGGATTTCCAAATATTGAAAGTAGAGAAGAATTATTGAAATTAATCCAGATTTCAGTTATATATTTCTCTACTGTCTTATTTTTTCAACATCAAGAAAATATTTATGCATCAATCATGACCACTAAAGCTCTGATAATTATACTAATCTGAGAATTTTCCCATGTTAGGTATAACTAATAATTAAAGGATAATATTTGTCGTGAAGGATATTCAAATATAGCTGGGCTTATTCAAAACATTAATCTGCTTTTAATGCACTTGGATTTGATTTTGAAGAACTGTAGTTGAACGTTAACTTGGTTTAGAATCATCAGGTATCAGAATCCTCCATTAGAATGCCAGGAGGCACATGTGCATGGCTTTCAGTATTATGAAGGGTTCCCAACTCTCCACCAGAAGTCAATCTGCAAGGTCACTTCAGCCTATGCCTTGATAATACAGTCCACCCCATTTCCATTATGGCAAAAGTACTCAATAGTCTCAAGCCATTTCACATTCCTGCTCTGGCCTCAGGGTCACTCTCTGCAAATGGCATATGTTCTGATAGTGGATGTGGACTCAGCTAATGATTATGACAGAATTCAGTCTAGTACCATATTATGATTTAATACAAAGTATCCAAAAAGGTCCATATGTTTAGGACTTGGTGCTCAGCTGGTGACACTATGTTGAGATGCTGAGAAGTTCTAGAAACATTAGGAAGTGAGACATGACTGGAAGAAGTATATCACTGAAGTGGGGCCTCAGGATATCTTATTCGTGGCCCTTTCCTGTGTCACTTTCTGATTCCTCTTTAGCATGAGGTGAGAACCTCCTCTGTAATATGCTCCCACTGCCATGTTCTGCCCCAAGCACATTAGAACATGCAACCATGGGCTGACCGCTCTGGAACTATGATCAAATATACATTTCCTCCCTCTAGGTTTGTTTCAGGTACTTTCAAAGATGGCCATTGCCACTTTGACTTTAGACAAATCTTCCAATTTCAAAATTGAGCAGGCATACTGATTAATGACCACATTTTCAATTCATTCTGCATCCTATGACAGCATGCTTTATAACGCCCCACAGCAGGCCCTCCCAACATGATTAATACCCCTTAATATAATCAACAGACTAGAATTTTGTAGGGAAAAGGTGATATACCTACCAGGACCATTTATAGCCATCAACATGAGCAGGGAACTATACCAACACTGAGCAGGCATGACCAGTAAAGCACATTTATTTGTGTTTGGTACAGTCACTAAAGAGACCCTGTGCAAGGTCAGAAAGCAGAGTGGCCTTCAAAGCCAGCTCTGTTTGCACATTTCCCCTGTAAAGGTAAAGGGAAGTAACCTGAAGAGGATCAGCTACACAGGGATTGTGGGGTGCACCTGTTCCCATCACCTACAAACTTATACAGTAACAGATTTCCCATAGCAGCTGCTGATGGGCAGAAGCACCCTAGGAAATAGCAGGTACTGCCCTGACACTTAACACTTTTGGCATATGAAGGGCCTGCTTTTGATGATAGGAGGGGCCACAGAAATAATTACAATAAACTAAAGATGACAAATCCTTTCTGTCTGAAGAATGCTGTAGCCTTGGGACCTTTATACCTGCTGGTTTTCTGTAGGACACTTCTGCAGACACGTACAAGGATGGCATGTTTCCCTCCTTTGGGTCTCTTGCCCATAAGGCCTTCCTGCCTTGATAACCGGCCAGTCCCTAGCAGCACATCCTGCTTCTATTTTTTCTGTGGCACTTTTAAGCAATCTGACCTATTCACAGAGAGTACATAAAGGCAAAACCATTGTCTGGTGCACAAAGTACATAATTATTTCTTACGTGTACATTTTGTTTTGTAAAGTTTTATGCCACTGAGGTAAATATATTTTCTTTAAAAAGATCTATATTCAAACAATAATTATGATTTTTAAGAATTATAACTGTATGCTTCCAACTACATAAGCAATTATAACAGAAGTCCCATTTACTAGACTGAAAAATCATCCATGTAGTGCTATCTTAAAGAAAGATTGAGCAATAAAGACCGAGACATAACAGAGACAACATATTTTTCAAATTTCACATTATTGGTAGAAAGTTATAATTATACAAGGAACCACAACTTAAGCAAAAATCAAAACTCAGTGGTTTGAGAATTCAAAGTTATTCATTGTATCTTGGCCATAATTTTAAATGTGCTTTTCATGCCCTTTTACCATTTTAAAGACCTTTTTTTCCTCCTCCTAAGCTGTCATGCCCAAACTTTCTGACAGTAAGTACATATGTCCTTTTTAAAGTATCAATTACAATTTTCTGTTGACTAGCTGAGCATTAAAATAGATTGATCTTAAAGAGTATGTTGAGAATGCTTCCTTTTCTGTGAGCAATAATCATACCTATTCCTTTTATAAATAACCATTTTTTGCATACCTCTTATTAATAGTGCAACTAGCAAAGCAGAAACAAAAGCAAAGCTTAGCTGTTATCTATATACTATACAATATACAATGTTTAATTTTCACATTTTTCTGTAAGCATAGGACACACTTGTGGTTTAACTTTATTTACATTTTGTTAAAGACACTAGTAACATGTCATGAGAAAACCAGTCTCAAGCTGTGGTCCAAGGTGGAATTAAGATGCCACCACAGAAAGGAGGCACATACCCCTTTAACATTAGCAGCATCATTGGAAAGCCTGGTAGTTAGCACTCCAGTGGTGTTCTTGTGGTCATCAAACCAGCTCATATCCTGGGACACAAAAGGCATTTTATTATCTTAAAGCCTGTTCATAAAACCAAGATCTAGGAGAAAGTAATGGGTCAGTTTTATCACATATATCCCTTGCATTTAACATTCAGAATTTCAATAAATAGGAGAGAGACTTAATACACAAGCACATAGCTAGATCATTTCATCTGTCATTTTCTTTAGAAATCCTCCTATGAGTCCAGCATGATTTTAAGTGTTAACAGTGAAGATTAACAACAAAGGTACTGCTGCTGCAAAGGCCCCAAGGCAAAGGCACACTGACCTGCCAACACACTGGCCTGGAAGCCTTAAGGGCTGACAGCTGCGTGTAAAGAAAATAATGCTTCTTGATTCTTTAAACTTGCCACCTTTGTCCTCCTATGGCTCCCCCATACCTTTGGGCAGTGACTCAAATGTACAGGGAAGGCACTGTGCTGGAAAAGGTGACATCATGGACATCTTTGTGATTGAGTGGAGGGGGTTTCATATAGGCCTTTAGGCAGCTATACAGATTTCAGACTTTTCTGTAAGAGAAATTAGGAAGCCTTCTGTTGCCTTTGGCCTGAGGGATGTGTTTTGACTCACATCTTAGAAGAATGATACTGGCTGTTGTAAGGCTAAAATACTGGACTGGGAAGAGGATGAAGAAAATGAAACCAACCAGGAGGCTGTTGCAATATTAAACAGAGAGGGAAGTCATCAGGACTTTAGCCTAAACTAAAGAGGTTTAAAGAGTACATATGAGTAAGCCCAGTGAGAGAGGAGTCAAAAGTTCAAGTTTGGATTAAAGTTTGAAATATATACTAGACACCCAAAATGAGAATGTAACAAACAGCTCATTCTAGCCCAGGGTAAAATAAGTGAACTGAGTTAAAAACATAAGCAATCTAGACTTAAATGGCATTTAACATTTCTGAGCTAGGCGTGGTGGTGCTCGCCTACAACTCCAGCACTCGGGAGGCAGAGGTAGGAGGATCACCATGAGTTTGAGGCCACCCTGAGACTACATAGTGTATTCCAGGTTAGCCTGGGCTAGAGAAGGATCCTACCTTGAAACACCCTCTCCGCCCCCCCCCCCAAATTCATTTCTTTGTGAAATCCCTTGAACTTTTCAGAAAATATTTTATTTATTTATTTACTTATTTGACAGAGAAAGAGAGAGAGAGAGAGAGAATGGGCACACCAGGGCCTCCAGCCACTGCAAACAAACTCCAGATGCATGCACCTGCTTGTGCATCTGGCTAATGTGGGCTCTGGGAAATCAAACCTGAGTCCTTTGGTTTTGCAGGCAAATGCCTTAACTGCTAAGCCATGCCTCTTGCTCCCCTTGAACTTTTAAACAAGCAGCAAGATTGTGGTTTGGAAACATGAATTTATGTCTGTCACAAACAACTGTGGTTTCTAAGATTTTACCTGAAACAGTGATTTGCATCAAAGAAATAACTCAATTTTATCAAAAAGATTTATAGCCACCTGCCCTGCCCTAAATAAGGAGTGCTAGATTAGAGCCTGGCAGAGCTTGGCCCACTCCCTAGCGCACACCCATGTACAGACTGCCTAGGCACTGAATAGTCCACCCAGGGGCCCGTGTGAATGCTCCACCCCCATATTTAGTCACATGGCTATAACCCCAGCCCACACATGCACAGTTGGGATGAGTCCCATTTGGCACTGATCTCACTCCCTGGCCTGTCCAGCTGCTCTTCCCTGGACAGGGATGATGAGATTGGGCCCCCACACTCCTCAGCTCAGACCCCTGTGGAGACTGTCCAAGGTACAGGTGAATGCTACCCCCAGTGACCATTGAGTAATTCAGGCATAGTCCAGACATATGCATACATGGATTAGGGATTATAGAGGACCAGGTCCATTTAGTGCTGCCCTTACTCTTCTGTCGACTGCCAGCACCTGCCCAAAGTAGGGACCACTAGATTGTGAACTGGTCCCACAGGATTCCTAGCCCAGATCCATGTGGAGACTGCCCAAGCACTGAGTAGGCTGCCCAGGGTCCAGTAAATTCAGCCTAGACCCTCATATATACCACCAGCTCATACCCACGTGGATCAAGATGATAACCAGCAAAATTATCCTTCAAAATTTTTTCCACAATAAAAACTGTCTTTATGAATACATAAGCACTAAGCCAGTCCTATAGAGAATATTGGATGGAATATTTCACTTCAAAGAGAAGAATAAACATACTCAAGAGGCTACTGGAAGGGAAAAATGAACAATTACCAAAATTAGAACAGATGTAAAAGCAAATGAAGATGAAGAAAACACCAAACTGCACAAAGACTTAGCTCAAGTAATAAGACAAGAGAAAGAAATAAAAGGGATAAAAATTGGAAAGAAAGAAGTCAAACTAGCCTTATTTGCAGATGACATACTTCTATACAAAAGTGATCTGAGAGACTCCACCAAAAATCTCTTTGAGCTGACAAGATCTCTTTCAGGAAAGTGGCAGGCTATTCCAATGACAAACATAAGTAGAAAAAATCAGGGAAGCAGTCCCATTTACAGTAGCCACAAAAAAATATTTTGGCATAGTCTTAACTAATGAAGTGAAAGACCTCTACAATGAAAATAATAAAACATTGATGAAAGACATTGAGGACAACACAAAAAGACTGAAAGACCTCCCATACTCATAGATTGGAAGAATTAATATCATGAAAATTCTTATCTTACCAAAAGCAATATACAGAGTCAATGCAGTTCCAATCAAAATTTCAGCCTGATCTTCACAAAAATAGAAAAATGGTCTCACAATTCATATGGAAGCACAAAGGCCTCAGGTAACCAAAAATGTCCTCAGGAAGAAGAATAATACTTGTGGTATCACCATACCTGATTTCAGGATATACCACATAGATATGGTATAAAAATAGCATGGTACTGGCATAGAGACTAAAGATCAATACGTTGTAGTAACTATGCAACCTGATCTTTGATAAAGAAGCCAAAAACACACTGGAGAAAAGACAACATTTAAAATATATATATTATTTATTTATTCATTAGAGAGAGAGAGAGAGAGAGAATGAGCATGCGAAGGTCTCTAGCCATTGCAAAAGAACTCCAGATGCATGTGCCCCCTTTTGTATCTGGCTTATGTGGGTCCTGGAGAGTCAAACTGGGATCCTTTGGCTTTGCAGGCAAATACCTTAACCACTAAGCCATCTCTCCAGCCCAAGGCAGCATTTTTAATAAATGGTGCTAGGGAAAGTAGATAATCACATGTGAAAGAATGAATCAAGTTGGTCATGTTGGTGCATGCCTTTAATCACAGCACTTGGGAGGCAGAGGTAGGATTGACGTGAGTTGAAGTCCATCTGAGACTACACAATGAATTCCAGGTCAACATGGGCTAGAGTGAGACCCTACCTCAAAAAAAAAAAAAAAAAAGAATCTAGACCCTCTTCTCTCATCTGCACAAAAATCAACTCCAAATGGATCAAGTATCTCAATATAAGAACTAAAAATGAAGAACTAGAAGAAAGAGTAAGGAGAACATTCCAGGATATAGGTACAGGGAAAGATTTTCTGAATAAGACTTCAGTAGCCCTAGGAATAAGACAAACACTCAACCAGTGGGATCTCATGAAACTACAAAGATATTTTGCAGCTAAACAAACCATCAGAAGAGTCAATAGACAATCTACAGGATTGGAGAAATCTTCACCAGCTGTACATCTGATAGAGGTTTAATATCTAGAATATGCAAAGATCACAAAAACTTAAGCAGTAAACAAATGTCAATCAACCCACTCAAAAATGGGTCAGGGAACTGAAGAGTTCTCTAAGGAAGAAATACAAATTTCCAAGAAGCATCTAAATAGATACTTTAGCTATATCACGGAAAGGTAAATTAACATTATTTTGAGGTTCTCTTTCACTCTGGTCAAAAGTTTAAGTGCCAACAAATGCTGGTGGGGGTGTAGGGAAAGGGGAGCCCTCACACTGCTGATGGGATTGCAAACATGTACAGCCATTTGGCAATCAGTATGGAGGTTTCTCAAGAATCTATAAACAGATCTGTCATTTGAGCAGCTATACCACTACCAAGCCTATATCCTAAAGACACTACTCTTTACTGTAGAGATACTTGCTCAGGCATGTTTGCTGCTGCTCTATTCACAATAGCTAGAAAATGGAATAAGCCCAGATGCCCATCAACTGATGAATGGATACTGAAGACATGTTACACATGCACAATAAAATTCTACTTATCAGTAAGTTAAAGTGAAATTATGACATTTTTAGGGAAATGGATGGACCTGGGAAACCTATACGGGGGCTGGAGATATGGCTTAGTGGTTAAGGCATATGTCTATGAAGCCTAAGGACCCAGGTTCAATTCTCCATGTCCCACGTAAGCCAGATGCACATGGTGGTGCATGTGTCTGGAGTTCGTATGCAGTGGCTAGAGGCTCTGGTGCTCCCATTCTCACTCTCTCTCTCCCTACCTCCCTCTCTGTCATAAATAAATAAACAAACAAACTGAGACTACCCAGACTCAGAAAAACAAACACTGCATGTTCCCTGTCGTGTGGATCCTAACATTTAACAGTTTGAGTATTTGTTTTTTAAGTTGTACTAAGCATCAGTAAGGAAGCTAGAATGAGGCTTTGAGAGAGAGGAAGCAGGGAGGGATAAGAAGACAAGGAAGTGGAGGGACAGAATACAGGTGCAGGGGTCAGACAGGGAGGAGATACACAAAACTAATGAAGGTATGAATCAGTACCATAGAAATCTACCTCTTGGTGCTGGAGAGATGGTTCAGTGGTTAAGGTGTTTGCCTGCAAAGTCTAAAGACCCAAGTTCAATTTCCCAGTACCCATGTAAAACCAGATGCACAAAGTAGTGCATGCTTATCTCCTTTGTTTGCAGTGAGTAGAGACTCTGGTGCCCATTTCCCCCACCCCATCTCCCTGCCAAGTATGTATGCCCTTAATCCTAGCATTCAGGAGGCAGAGGTAGAGTGATTGCTATGATTCAAGACCAGCCTGAGACTACATAATGAATTCCAGGTCAACCTGGGCTAGAGCAAGACCCTATCTTGAAAAACAAAAAACAAAAAGAAATCTATCTCTTGGTTTAAAAGATACAGCTTTCTTAGAAAGAGTGAGAGGCAGACACAGAGAAAGAGTAAAGAGAGAGAGAGAGAGAGAGAGAGGGAGAGAATGGGTGTAAATTGGACAAAAGCACCCAGCAGACATGGAAGAAACTCTAT
Organism: Orientallactaga sibirica; assembly: GCA_036365145.1. Taxonomy (NCBI): domain Eukaryota; kingdom Metazoa; phylum Chordata; class Mammalia; order Rodentia; family Dipodidae; genus Orientallactaga; species Orientallactaga sibirica. Next base: position 693,408 of record JAEOAD010000418.1, read on the forward strand.
TCTAAAACCACAGGCTGTTGCTGGTAAATCCCAGTGCCAAAAATGGGTTACTCCCCACAGTGGTGAGGGAGGTTCATGAGGCTCCCAAAACAATGCAGGCCATTGACAAAGCACTTGGTTAACCACCACAGTTAAATGGTATAAGACCCTAACTTCTGAAGACATCACAGGGTACAGACACAGGGCACTGAGAGATCAAGCTTGATATGGGAGCCAGTTCCCTACTGACTAACTGTCATAGTGTTGGAAAGCATTATGCAAGCTGCTGGGGAATAAAAGTCACCAACAGTGTGGACAAGCAGTAGATACTGCAAGCTAAAAAAAATCAACCAGCCAGGCAAGATGTACACACTGGTGCTATAGTGGCATTCCAGGCTATATGGGGTAATCAACTGCTCTCTGATGAGATATGAGGCCTACTAGTAGGAGGGAATTCCACATGAGCCTTGTACTGAGACCCAAGTTAGAATTCTGTCTTGGAAGGTCATACACTCTAAAGTTTCCATGGTTCTTTGGCTACAAGGAGAGGTAATGCTCATCAAAAGTCTTCTAGGGAGCTGGGCGTGGTGGCACACGCCTTTAATCACAGTACTCAGGAGGCAGAGGTAGGAGGATCGCCGAGAGTTCAAGGCTACCCTGAGACTACATAGTGAATTCCAGGTCAACCTGAGCCAGAGTAAGACCCTGCCTCGAAAAACCCCCCAAAAAAAAAAAAAAAAAAAGTCTTCTGGGGGGCTGGAGCAATGGCTTAGTAGTTAAAGTACTTACCTCCAAAGCCTAAGGACCCAGGTTCAACTCCCCAGAATCCACATAAGCCAGATGCACAAGGTGGCACACACATCATCTGGAGTTCATTTGCAGTGGCTAGAGGCATTGGTGAGCCCATTCTCTCTCTCTCTTATAAGTAAATACATAACAATAAAAAGTATCCTCTTTGAAGCCGGGTGTGGTGGCGCATGTCTTTAATCCCAGCACTTGGGAGGCAGAGGTAGGAGGATTGCCATGAGTTCAAGGCCACCCTGAGACTACATAGTGAATTCCAGGTCAGCCTGAGCTAGAGTGAGACCCTACCTCAAAAAAAAAAAAAAAAAAAAAAAGAAAAAGAAAAAGAAAAGAAAAAATTATCCTCTTTGATCCATGCTACTCTCAGTCTTGGATAGAAAATATGCTTTTTATAGATGGCAGCAAATACTGGGAAGACCTAAGACCCATCAGAATGACAAGAAAAGAAAGCCAACTGCCTAGCACTAGAAGTCACTTCTATCACATCTGTGAGGGAGAGGAAGTGACAAATGAAATATGAGTGCTGTACTCATTGCCAGCCGGAGAACCTTCTCCAAGTAGATAGTGGTAGACACGAGGAGACACAAAACTCATGAAAGCAGAAAATCTGAGTTTTCCAAGAGCTCAGCAGTAATGGAGACTTAGAATATACCCTCCAGGACTCAGGGAACATTGCAGAAGAGGGTCTGGAAAGAATGTAAGAGCCACAGGGTGGCAAGGTGGACTCTGAGGCATTGTTCCCCCCCACAGAGACAGAAGAGTGCATTCATGACTCCACAGTGAATACTGATAATCCCACTGAGGAGGGCCCATAGTAGAATGGGGGTAGGGGAGAGGAGACATGAGAGTTATAACCTGAAGGAAATATGAGCAATTTTCAATATGCTCATACAGTAAAGTTCTCAATAAAAAAAAATCTCATTATATCCTGTTTTGATTTCCTCCTTAGTATGCTCTAGTGCTTAATTGTTCCCCACTCAAATGTGACTTCCTTGGAGGCTGGGACCATTCAGTTTTGATTATCTTAAAAAACTTAGTAAACACTTTGTAAGCAGTGGCATTGATATTTTGGGGTTCTACTGAACAATTTTTTTGCAAGGACATTTTAAGAACAATTCCCTCAGCTCTCAATGTATAATGGATCTGGCATGGAGACTGATGCAGTAGTGGTATATATGGTGCCTTGATCTTAGGCGTAATCTCAGTTATGAATATGGCTTGACCAGAAAGTCCAAGGACAGATACTTTCAGAATTAGTGCTCTCTCCATCATCAGATGCAATACTGACTGTAACCCTCACCAGGAAGCAAACTCAGGTACCTTTTTAAGTGTTGGTAGGAAGACTTGGAAAGGAATATGCTATTCCTTATTCCTTATTAAAACAGTTGGAGAGATCTCAATGTTCTCCGGGTACCCAAACTGGATACTAGCACCCTTGGCCTACCTGCTAGAGCTCTAGGCTGCTAGAGCATCATTTTATTCAATGGTAAATCATTAGTGATTACAGAAGTTCTAAGTCACATACAAAATTTATGTGATCATTTAATTTTCCTCTTTCAACTGGGCTGCCCTGGGATCCATTCTCCAAACCCTATTTTTCCCTTTTCCCTGAAAAATATTCATATAGTCTGTTGTTAGGGTCTTTTGAGGTACAAAATGTGAGATTCTATTAAGACCTTGTCAGCAATTAACACTGTGGTATTAGTTAATATGTATTTCATTGGGGTAAAGAAACTAGACAGTAAGGAATGGGCCATGAGTTTGGATTTGTGGAGTGACAGGTGCAAAGAGTGTCCCATAGTGTGTAGAGAGTCATAACAAGGTACACAGGAGAAAGAAGGAAAGAGATGGGGAAAGGAAGAGTACTAGAGATCACTTCTGCTTACATGGCCTCCAACTGCTGAGACCACAGACTGGAGGAAAATCCAGTCCAGTTCTTTGTGCATGCCTGCAGCACAAACCTTCAGGATGTAAATGTACACATGCACATGGTTCACCTGCATCCGCAAAATGAGGCTCAGAGATGACCAACATGGGACCTCAACCTGAGCGACCTTGCAACAGCGGGGTGCATGGGGCTCAAGTGGGAAGCTGCAAACACACCAGAGCACAACCTCCACAGCCATACCTGCCTCAGCATAGACTTGAAGACCATGTATCGAAGCCGCTTGGTGAGGATCTCTCCAGCTTTGCCAAATGTGTAGCCCTGTGAAAAATGAGAACATGGAGGCTGGAAAGATGGTTCAATGGTTCAAAGAGCCTTTTTGCAAAGCCTGATGGCCCTGAGTTCAATTCCCAAGCCACTCATGAAAGCAAGTTGCAAAATGCAGTACAAGCATCTGGTATTTGTTTGTAGTGGCAAGAGATCCTGGTACCCACCCCCAACATGTAAATAACTAAATAAACATTTAAAAATAAAGAATGAAAACTTGCCACACAGAAGACTTGTCAAATATTAATTATACAACAGAAGGGGGATTTATATCATTTCTAAGGCAAGATATTAGACAAAGGCACAAAACCTCATTTCTTATGTTTGTTGTATTTCTGTGACTATATACTCTAGAGTAAGGTACTAGGCTGCAATGGGGGTGGGGCCTGCAGAGTGTTGCAGTCCCCCCCAAGGCCAGCTCAGGAGGGACGGTAGGGTCTCAGCCGAGTTGGGGTGAGCAGCGCAGAGTCACGACACAGACTCCGGGAGTTGGGTGAAAGCGGAAGGGAGACTCCTCAAACTTGTTTATTCAGGAAGTGCACGTGGGTTTTGAGGGGCTTGGCTGGCTAATCCTTGTATGGGGTGGTCCCCTTTTGGTGACCAATGACAGCCTGTCTCTGGATAGGACATCCCGTAGTAGGCTTCTCACGAGCATGGGACTGTAACTGTTGTCACACCAAGCCTGCGCAGAACGCCATTTTCACAGAAGCCACTTCCTGTTTTTTTCTGCCATGCGGTCTGGCTAGGGCCAGGCCTGCATTGTGCCATACAGCAGAGCCCAGTTTTGAAAGTAATTCTGCAACTCCCAGCTAGTAGATCAGAGGTTTATTACAAATGTGTTTCTTTGTCTCCTATTCCTGTCTATTTATTTTCCTATAACAAGGGTCTGTCACTCAGGAAGCTTCCAAAAGTAGAGGGAAACCAAAGCACAGTGACTACTTAAAGTATCATTTAACTGGAATACTTCTGAGAGAAAAATAGGGGTGCTGTTAATAATTGCACAAGAACTTGCAGTGAAATCTGGGGAAAAGAATTTATGTTCATCTACCCATGAATGATGCTGAGAACAAAGTTATATTCATTTTGTTTTGTTTTTTGAGGTAGGGTCTCTATCTAGCCCTGGATGACCTGGAATTCACTATGTAATCTCAGGGTGGCCTTGAATTTATAGTAATCCTCCTACCTCAGCCTCCCAAGTGCTGGGATTAAAGGTGTGTGCTAGGGCTGGAGAGATGGCTTAGTGGTTAAGGCGCCTACCTCCTAAGCCTAAGAATGCTGGTTCCAATCTCCAGCGGTTCCAATCTCCAGGTCCCACATTTAGCCAGATGCAAAGTGACGCAAGGGTGGTGGCACACACATCTGGATTTTGTTCGCAGCAGCTGAGAGGCTGCTGACGTGCCCATCTCTATCTGTTTTCCTCTCCCTCTCTCTCTCTCTCTCTCTGTCTCTCTCGGTGTCTCTCTCCAAAAAAATAAAATAAAATAAAATAATAAAAAAATAACAAAGGTGCATGCTACCATGTCTAGCAAAAGTTATTAACTTCTTAGTTTCAATCATAAATAGCCAAAAGTTTGGGGGCAGCACAGGTTGAGGAAGAGTGACCAAGAGAGAACTATCTTCACTCTACCTTCCCATCCTTCAGAGCCATCCTCCTCTGTGTCTCAAGAAGGGAATCGAGGGATTGGAAAGGACAGGACAATGTGAGTGTACTGCCATGTTCAGCTACATCTGAGGAGGAAGAACAACTGAGTCGTCCCTCTAAAGATCTTGGGGACACCAGACTGGAAAGAAGCAGCACTCTCCTTTCTATCTGAAACTGGGAAGAGGCAGCACATAGATGACATGTGGGGAAGCAGAGTGGAAGAATTTAAATGAAATAAAAGGAAAAGAGGATCTGACACAGCCCTGGATCTCTTGCACAGTCACAGAAAGAGGAGGGCAGCAGTGTGTTCCTTTGTGTACCCACATCACATGCTGGGTATTATAGACAGGGAGAAAAGAAACATATGAACATAACTCAAGTCAACACAGAGCCAAATCTTCTAAGTGGTCAGAAAAAAAGAGGCCATGTAACTGAAGGCCAGATGGGGACATAACCCCTCAGATAGCCAATATGAATAGGATTCACAATATCTTACCGACCATAGCTCTCCAATTCAACACTGCAATGTTACAGACCCTCTGCTAATATATACTGTCCATTCAGGCGTTAGAGTAGGAAAAGTCCTAGGTGAATTGAGGTTAATCCTAAAACTAGCAGTATATGAGTTCACATGGAAATGACCATGGGACAGTTTTTGCTATGGAGGAATGTGGAATATGAAATATCCTTCTCACATCAGGAAAATTACTACTGTTATTACTGTAGAGCTAACTACTCAGACATTATACTTACATACATTATTTCATGAAGACCTGTGACAATGCTATAACTATGTTTCTGAAGAAACTGAGATTTAGCATAGCTTGTAAGTTGTCAGAAGCCACAGCTCTACAGTGGCAGAGTTGAAGTCTAAATCGAGTCATGTGAGAGTCCTGACCAGGATGGACCCACAATCTGAGCTCTTGTCCCCACTGAGCTCCCTGTCTGTTCTCAGATGGGCAGCTGGACATGTCACCCTTTCCAGGTAGGGGTTGTGGTCTTCACTACGAGGTCCAGGAATCCATCAACTGTTCTCACATGGTGTGGCAGTCAAGGCAGGTTCAATCTCCCCGAGTGCCTCCAGGTCACAAGTGAACTGCTTTCACTCTCTATGCTTCAGGATCCCAACTACCAAAGCAGGGGCAACCAGCTCAAAGCCTGCCTGACTCCAAACCCCTTACCATCTTCACACAGAGCCATCTGCCTTCTCTACACTGTGCTGTTGAGTTGATAGGACACTCTTGCAAGTACATGGTGTCCCATATATTTCATCAAAGTCAAATTCCCCAATGAAACTTTAAGTACTTACACAGAAGGACCCTTTCATTTTCTTTTCTGTTGTTGTTGTTGTGTACCTGTTTTAAATGTTCAGAATGACGTCTCATCTACTAATACTAAAACATGAAGAGATGCTTACAATGAATGCATTGAATAAAGAAAACTTTCAGTTTAGGTAAAAAATTGCATGTGGTCTAACATTGATTTAGTCAATAAATTATTTTTACTAATGTTGATACATTAGTAACTTAGTAAATTGATACTGATTTGTTCAATAAACTACTTTTACTAATGCTAACAGGCTAGGGCACTTTTCTTAAAAAGAAGAGGCAAGATTGCTCCATTTTACAGATAAAGAAACTGAGGTTCACACAGCTTACATTACTTATTTGTTCAAGGACACATAATTTGGAACATGTACAATTGATAACCAATCCTAGATCTAACACTGAAATCCACAGTGTATGTCTTACCTCACCAAGCTTTGAGAACATCTACTACTTTAGCAACTGCATTTGAGCTAAAAATGATTAAAACCTGCTTCCTACAGCTTTTGTGTGTATGTGTGTGATACATGTAAACATGTCAGTGAACATGTGTACATAGGTATGTGTATACAATGGATGCACAGTACCCTAGGGATCCTCCCATCTCCACTTCCCCAATGCTGGAGTTTCAGGCATGCACAGCCATTTTTGGCATTTTTATGTTTGCCCAGCAAGCACTTTACCATTCCATGTCTTTAGCCCCAGGATATATTTTTAGGACTGACAATCTCCCATCTTTCTCCTTTAACAAGGATTGAATGATAAACTTTTCAAACCCCCTTTTAATTAGTGTGATCTTGGGAAATTCTGTTAATTGCTTGTTGTGCTTAGAATATAGGAAGACTTTTTTTGCAATATTTAAATTTACCACAAGTATTTACATCCTAACTTAGATACAGATGTTCCCCAAAGCCCATTATTGAGTCCCCATCTTTTGTTTATAATCACAGTATTAGATCTACCAATCTCTTTCCTATGATTATTACATTAATAATTCCATTTGGGGGAGAAGTATGTAGCGAGAAGTTAAGGGAGTCAGAGAATGATAAAAAAACATGGCTTGTTATATATAGCCAAATTAACAGAGAAGCAATCATATTAACAGGAAAATCATACAGATGTTTGTAAGTACTCCCAAAATGAATAAAACAGTGTAGACATTTACCTGAAGGAAATGTGTAATAAAAGAAATAATTCCAAAGACCAGAAAAAATAGTGAAAACAAGTTACAATTCTGTCGTTTTGTTTCAGGATCGTCATTTCTTGTAAAAACCTGTAAAAAAATGTTTGAAACTTGTTAGTTCCATTGCTGACAAAAGCATACTATGGCTGCCCCATTTCTCATTCACATTTTGGGAGTCAGGAGAGCCTTTGTCCACTGGGACAGGGTTGGCTTCTGGAGAAATGCCACACACCATCTGCCTTCATAGAGACACACAGTGTCTGTCATTCACAAACACACCCAGGATTCTCTTGCTGAGGTTTCTTCTTAAGAGTAATGAGCAGCAGCCTACAGTGCAAAGAGGAATGCAAACAAATACTCCTGGAAGCCTTGGTACGGAACCCTGCTGTGGGGAAGCTGACTGTTTTCCTGTGTGGACATGTCAAAGTGTCCCACTGTGTCTAGACAGATTCTGATGATGGCTCTTGCTGACCAGAGGAGGTGTATTTACTCAGCCTTTCAGAAACAAAGGAAGTTCCTGAGCCAGCATTCTTGGAGGAGGGACAGGTAGAGAGTCAGGTGATAGATGTAGCCAGCTGACTGAGGACCACACAGGGAAACCTTTCCAGAGATGTCAGAAGTACTAAAGTGACATTTGAGGCTGGAAGAACATGGAGAACAACCACTCCACAGGGAAAGAAAACACCTCTCTCCCTCAAGGGCCAAATCAGTCTGGTTAAAATAGATGCCCCCCCCCCGCCCCCAGACCAACCCAGAAAACTTTATGCTTTGTAAAAAAGAAAAAAATAGTTCATTTTTCAGAAGACATTAACTCAGTTTTTCTTGACTTAGCTTTCCTCTTCCAAGCCAGATGTCTATTCCTCCATCATAGGTCTGGAGGATTTGATGTTAAGATACATGGCATACCCGTGTTTGCGGCTTAGTTCAATGGTACAAATAGGAGCAGTTCATTCATTCTTCAATTGGTAACCACATGTAAATACAAACAAATGGGCATAATCACTCACCCCTACAATCCTTGAAAACACGATAGAAAATGCTGGCTGCATAATTCCATTTATAGTGGCACAAAACACACCAACTACTAAATAAGGCCATTCCATTAAATTCAGCTTTAGGATTCTCCAAAAGGAAGCTGGGGGTACATTTTCTTCCTAAGCATCATACAATATTACAAAAGTCAGTTTAAAAACTTGATAATTTATGTACATTCCATATGCACATTTTAAATGAATTTATCTTATTTTTTTCTTTATTGGTTGATAGCAATTTACCTTCTAAAAAGCACTGACAGACTATAATGTGACCCCTTTATTTTGTATGAAATAGGTCAATGTTGCCACTAACACTAATGCTTGGCCCAAAACTCAGAAGTTGACAAAAATATAAAAATTAGGGATAAATGGAAGAGAAATTTTAATATTGGCAGACCCATTATAGTTCCTTTTTAAAAAATCATTAAACTGTCCTAACATAGGAAGTTATAAAAAATATGTGCTTCTAATCTAACACTCATTAACATAATTTTTGGGTAGGGAGGCTGGAGAGATGTCTTAGCAGTTAAAGATGCTTGCTTGCAGAACCTGATGGTCTGGGTTCAATTCCCTAGCACACATTTGGAGCTGATGTAAAGTGTGGAGAGATGGCTCAGTAGTTAATGGTGCTTGCTTGCAGAGCCTGATGGCCTGGGTTCAATTCCTCAGTACTCTTGTAAAGGCAGATGCATCAAGTGGCACATGCATCTGGAGTTTTCTTGCAGTGGCAGGAGACACTGTTGTGTCTATTTACTCCCTCTGTCTCTGCTTGCAAATAATAATATCAAAAAAAATGGGGGCTGGAGAGATGGCTTAGCGGTTAAGGTGCCTGCCTGCTAAGCCTAAGAACACCGGTTCCAATCTCCAGGTCCCATGTTTAGCCAGATGCCAAGTGATGCAAGGGCGCAATGCTGCACTTGACCACAAGGGGGTGCACACATCTGGATTTCTTTCACAGCAGCTGAGAGACTTATGGCGCGCCCATCTCTATCTGTCTTCCTCTCCCTCTCTCTCTCTGTCTCTCTCTCTGTGTCTCTCTCCGAAAATAAAAAAAATAAAAAAATAAAAAATTTGGGAGGCTAGAGAGATGGCTTAGTGGTTAAGGTGCTTGTCTGCAAAGCCTAAGAACTCATGTTCAAATCTGCAGGTCCCAGATAAGCCAGACACAAAGTGATGCAAGTGCACAATGTTGCACATGTGGAGTACGTTTGTAGTGGTTGAAGGCCCTAGTGTGCCCATTCTCTCTCTCTCTCTCTCTCCCTCCCTCCCTATCTCTGTCTCAAATAAATAAATTAAAAAATAATTTTGGTAGCTATATTAGCTTAAAAATATTATGGCTAGATTCTAGATAATCTATGTGTTCATAATTTCCATGCATGTTAAGGATACAATGGCACACAAAGAAGGACAATGTTTACCTGCTGAAATAGATATTAAAAGGAAGGGTTAGAGGGTTAGAGAGGTGGCTTATCAGTTAAGGTGCTTGCCTGCAAAGTGTAAGGACCCTGCTCCACTCTCCAGACCCCACATAAACCAGACACACCAAAGGGGAGGCAAGAGAGGGTTGCAGGTTCAATTGCAGTGGCTGAGGCCCTGGTACACCAATTCTCTCTCTCTGTCTGTCTCTGTCTCTAAACTAAACTAAAAAAAAAAAGGGAAAGGTTAGAAATGTAGCTCAGTGTCATAGTGCCTGCCTTGCATATGCAAGATCCTGGGTTTAATCTCCAGCACCACAAAAAAATGTGTTTTTACTAATTCCTTAAGAATCTCTCCACATTATTTAGGGAACACTGTGGCCTCTTTATATAAATTCTAATCTTTAAAAAATTATATTAATATTTATTCTTAAATTCTAAACTGACTATAAAATCATGCCATTTTAGTTTCCTGAACACTCTGGAGAACAGAACAGAAGAATTCTTCTAGACAGTTGTATCTTGTTTCCTTTCCTACTCCTATCCCACCACACCCAAAAAAGAGAGTCACAGTAGGATTCAGGACATAAAACTACAGCCTCACACATACCAGGGCCTCTTTTGTACTAAGCTTTTTGTCTTGGCCTTGTGGTCCTTGCATACTCTTGTGAGCTAGTCTTCTTACTAGAGTAGATCCCGAGTCTTGCGAAAACAAGTCAAAGGTCTCAGTTTCACTTCTTGGTTCACAAACTTCATTTTCTAATTTGGCTTCATTTCCTCTTATCTAAAATAAACAAGAAATATACATACACTGGTAAGGCTCTGTTAACCAATGGAAATGGGTTATTAAACATCAGTATTGAGAAAATTAAAATTTGTTTAATTATAGTGAAAGATAAAGTTAAATGCTATTTCTTCCTAAGTAATATATTTGGAATGAAAACCACTGAATAAGAAGGATTACCACTTAATCTTGTCTTATCATCTCCTTTCTGTAGTATTTAGCTTAGTGCAATTTGTTTTGGATAAATACTATCAATAGAAATGTGGTGCAGGCCATAATGTGAGTCATACTTGACATTTAAAATTTTCTGGTAGCCACATTAAAAAAATGTGAAGTGAGGGCTGGAGGGATGGCCTAGTGGTTAAGGCACTTGCCTGCAAAGCCAAAGGACCCAGGTTCTATTCCCCAGGACCTACATAAGCCAGATGCACAAGGTGTTGGAGCATGCATCTGGAGTTCATTTGCAGTGGCTAGAGGAATTGGCACACCCATTCTTTCTCTATCTCTCTCTGTCTGAAATAAATAAATAAACAATACTTTAAAAAAGTGAATGGGGGCTGGAGAGATGGCTTAGTGGTTAAGGTGCCTGCATGCTAAGCCTAAGAACCCAGTTCCAATCTCCAGGTCCCACGTTTAGCCAGATGCAAAGTGACACAAGGGTGCAACGCCACACTTGCCCACAAGGGGGCGCACACATCTGGATTTCATTCACAGCAGCTGAGAGACTGCTGGCACGCCCATTCTCTATCTGTCTCCCTCTCCTTCTCTCTCTGTCTGTGTCTCTCTGTGTCTCTCTCCAAAAATAAAAAAATGTGAAGGGAGGTCTGGAGAGATTGCTTAGTGGTTAAGGCACTTGCCTGTGAAGCCTAAGGACTCAAGTTCAACTTTCCAGATCTCACATAAGCCAGACACACAAAGGTGAGGCAAGTGCAAGGTCACACATGCCCACTAGGTGGTGCAAACATCTGGAGTTAAATTGCAGTGCCTAAGGCCCTGATGTGCCAATTCTCTCTCATTCTCTCTAAAATAAAAAAAAAAATAAAAAATTAAAAAAATGAAAATAGGGGCTAGAGAGATGGCTTAGCAGTTAAGGCATTTGCCTGCAAAGCCAAAAGACCCCAGTTCGATTCTCCAGGACCCACATAAGCCAGATGCACAAGGGAACGCATACATCTGGAGTTTGTTTGCAATGACTGGAGGCCCTGGCATGCCCATTCTCTCTCTTGCTCTCTTTCTCTCTCTTAAATAAATAAAAAATTAATGAAAAAATAAATGAAAATTTAAAAATGTGAAGGGATAAAATTAATGTAAATTATATATTTTGCCTAATAAATCCAAGATATTATTGTTACCTAATGATATTATCCTTTCAATATGTAACAATAAAAAATTGGGATGTTTTGCATTATTTTTGTAATAAGCCTTCAGAATCCAGTGTACACTTTCTACTTAAAATATTTCAATTCAGAGTAACAACCATTCAAATGCTCATTAAACATGTGCCTAGTAAAGACTAGTGGGTAGCTCATCATTTAGCCTTGTTAAAGATTTTCAAAATTCCTCTTTAGCTCCTCTCTTATCAAGAAAAAATAATTTGGTGGACTTCCAGGTAAGATGGCAACATAGGAGCCACACTAAACCAGCCCAGGGAAGGATTTAAGCAAAACCACAACAAAACACACTCTTTTTCTGAAAAGTGCAGAAGTATAGGTTTTTCATAGACACAGTAGAGAAGCAGGAGAGACTAAGATACACCAGAAAGGAGAAAAATGGCTAGAATCCCACTGAGGAGCTTGTGCCCCCATCTGCATGATACACACCCCCTGCACAGCCTGCCAGGCATGCTAAGCAGCAGCAGCAGAGACCAAACAAAGGGACTTTCCAACCTCTTCAGCTTCTTTGAAGAGTCAGGAAATCTGAAGGAAAGAAAACTGAGATCAACTAAGGAGCTACTGAAAGAGATACATGTGAGACTGTGTGAGCAACTCCAGGCTTCCTGAAGTATCCCATCCCTCAACCATCATAACTGCAAACCTCCAGCATTCAGCTTCTGGCAGCAGTGCATCTAGCACAGCTGAACAGAACTCCAGCTGCACCTCCACAGCACAACCCAGAAGGAACAAGATGGGCATTCAACATTGGTGAGATTGGAAGCCACTCTAAAAGGTAACGAGGCCAACTAACAACAACAACAACAACAACAACAACAACAACAAAAACAACAACAACAAGCAGGTATATAGGTAGGCCTGCAATGGAAGTGCTAATCTCTCTTTCCATGTCAGGGCAGGTTATGAGTTACATATTTTTGGTTGGCTTTACCATTTTCAAATAAGCTGAACTTGGGGGTTGAATACTGTTGCCTTTAATGCTTTGAGATTTGTAGGGCCTTTGTCTTTTGCTTCTGTCATTATTAGGGGAAGGGTCTGATCCAGATCCAGGCTGACCTGGAACCCAATTCAGAACAGAATTCTCTACCTCCTAGCTGACAGGATTAAGGGTGTAGAGCAATACACACCCTTAGGGATTTTGGCTTTATAAGACTATCTGTTTATTTTAATCCCTACACTTCTATACTCTGTGCTGGTCTTTATTGAATGTATATATTGCTCATTAGAAGTTCAGAATTTGCCAGTATATTGTTCTACCCAGTCCACTAGAATATCTGCTTAGCAAGCAAAGTCAACACCTAGGATTACTTCTGGGGTTGGATTGGGGTACAAGAGCTACAACTGACTCCTTAAATGCATGTCCTGAAAGTATATAAAGGTGGATCACCACATCTAAGAACACTGCAGATAAATAAAAAACTCAAGCACCAAATCAATTCAGGATGCAAAATTGCTACATTATAATACAAGAAATACAAAGAATCAAGACAACCAAAAATTATAAATCCATCAGAAATGATCACCAATGAGACTGTTTTAGATGAAAAGCCTGACAAAGATTTCAAAAGAATGGTTATAACTATACTCAAATAAATGAAAGAAAAAAATGAAAGGATTCAAAGAAAAAAACAATCTCCTGAAAAAGAACACAGGAAACCAGCTTAATGAAATAAAAAGGTCATTACAGGACTTGAGTAAGAAAATAGAAATGCTGAAGAACAACCAGGCTGAAATCCTAGCTCTGAAGAACACAGTCAGTGAAATAAAAAGTCTGTGGAAAGTCTCACCAGTAGAATGGATGAAGGAGAGAACAGAATATCTAAACTAGAAGATCAGGTGGCAGACCTAATACAGTCCAACAAAGAGAAAGACAAGTTAATAGAAAGGTATGAATGGGAATTCAAAGATATCTGGGACACTATGAAAAGATCAAACATAAGAATTCAGGGTATATACAAGGAGAAGAATTTCAATCCAGAGGCTTAGTAAACATTTTAAACAAAATCATAGAAAAAAAATTTTCCCCAAATTGGGAAAGAAATGCCAGTGCAGATACAAGAAGCTTTTAGAACACCAAACAGAGAAAACATAAAAGAACCTCTCCTTGCCAGTTATATTTAAACTACTACATGCTCAAATAAAAGAAAATATATTGAAAACAGTAAGAGAGAAAAAGAAAGTGACCTACAAAGGCAAGCCCATTAGGATCACAGCAGATTACTCAACACGTTGTAAAAGATAAAAATGGGCAACCAAGTCAGGTGTGGTGGTGCATGCCTTTAATCCCAGCACTCAGGAGGCAGAGGTAGGAGGATCACTGTGAGTTCAAGGCTTCCCTGAGACTACATAGGTAATTCCAGGTCAGCCTGAGCTACAGTGAGACCCTACCTCGAAAAACAAAAACAAAACAAACAAACAAACAAAAAGAAAAAACCTGTCAACCAAGATTACTTTATCCTGCAAAGCTATCTATCCAAATTGATGGATAAATAAGGACATTCCACAACAAAAACTGGCTAAAGGAATTTATGACAACTAAACCTGCTCTACAGAAAATACTTGAAGGAATCCTTTATGCTAAAGAGAAAGCAAAACACACATGGGAAGAAATAGGAAAAATAAACCATACTCAAATAAGAGTTAAAACAAGCAAGGAAAGGGAAAACAGGAAGCATTACAAAACAAGAAGAATGGTGAGAATAAATACATACCTTTCAATAATAACTCTTAATATCAATGGCCTCAATGCCCCAACCAAAAGACACAGGCTTGAAACTGGATTAGAAGGCAGGATACTGCCATCTATTGCCTACAGGAAACTCATCTCTCAATAAAAGATAGACACTGTCTTAGGGTGAAAGGATCTAAAAAGGTATTTCAAGCAAATGGGCATAGGAAACAAGCAAAGGTTGCTATCCTAATATCTGACAGATAGACTTCAAACCAACATTAGTGAGGAAAGAGAAAGAAGGTCCTTTTATACGGATTAAAGGAACACTCCAACAGGAGGACATTTCAATCCTAAACATATATGCACCTAACATGGGGGCTACCAATTTCATCAAACAAACACTATTAGACTTAAGGTCAGAGATAACACCAAACACAGTTGTAGAGGCTGACTTCAATACCCCACTCATCAATGTACAGGTCATCCCAGCAAAAAATAAACAGAAACATCTTCATTAAATGATGTCATAGAACAAATGGACCTAACAGATATGTACAGAACATTCCATCGAAATGCTGCAGAGTATACATTTTTCTCAGCAGCACATGGAACGTTCTTTAAAATAGACCATATATTAGGACACAAATCAAGTCTTAACAAATACAGAAAAATTGAAACAATCCCTTGTACTCTATCTGACCACAATGGGATTAAACTGCAAATCAGCAATAAGAAAAACTACAGAGCATACAGAAATTCATGGAGACTAAACAGTACACTATTGAATGATGAATGGGTCATTGAGGAAATCAAAAGGAAATCAATAAAATCATTGAATCAAATGATGAATGAGAATATAATATATCAAAACCTTTGGGACACAAGGAAGGCTTTCCTAAGAGGGAAATTTATAGCTCTAAGTGCCTATATTAAGAAATTAGAGAGCAAGATGGCATCTGTCTAACATCGCCTCACCTCATGGGGAAGGAAATTCAAAACCATTAAGATCCAAGGGGTTTTTTAGGGGGTTGTTGATTCTAGTAGGCTCCCAGTGGGAGTGTGTGGAGGAGCAAAATAGGGAATCTACTGATTCCCAAGCTCTAGGGTAACCCACCAGTTCCCCTACTCCCTCAAGCAGCCATCCTAGCCACAGGTCCCAGCTGGAAGTCCCTCCAGCACTAACCACAGACCAAGTGGACCCATCTAGCAGCCTAAGACTTCTGCCCCAGGCTTTCCCGCCATTGCTCAGAGCTCCACTGGCATGATTGCTGTTCCCAGTCTTTCTGAGCCACAAGCACAACCTGGTCCCACTCCATGGTCCTGCCCCTCAGCAGGGTTCCAGGCCAGCATGCCAGAGTCCAGGCCTTAGCTTTCTGAGCCTTGCGTGTCTCTGGTCCCTAGCCTTTCTGAGCCCTGTGTGTGACCCTGGTCCCACTCCTCAGTCCTGCCCCCAAGCAGGGAACCAGGCCAAGAGGCCAGTATGCCAACCCTTGCCTTTCTGAGCCCTGTGCATGACTGTGGTCCTATTCCCTGGTCCTGCCCCTGAGAAAGGAGCCAGGCCAGCAGGCCAGTGTCCCTGCCCTAGCCTTTCTGAACCCCATGCATGCACACACAATCACTGGTTCCTGCCACTGATTCCTCATACCCATGAACAGGGACCCAGGCCAGCAGGCCAGTGTCCCTGCCCTAGCCTTTCTGAGCCCTGTGCATGTGATTGCCAGTACCCACCATCTACTTTTCCCACTCACTAACAGGGACTTAGGCCAGCAGGCCACTGTCCGTGCCCTAGCATTTCTCTGCCCTGTGTACATGAGTAACCTGCTGCCAACTCCTCCCACACACTAACAAGGACCCAGGCCAGCAGACCACTGTCCCCATCCTAGCCTTTCTGAGCCCCATGTGCACTCTCCATTGACTGCTCCCAACCCCAAACAGGGACCCAGGTCCCAACCCCAGCCTCTCTGAAATCCTCAGGCAATCACCTTCATACTCACTGCTACCCCTCCACCCCAGGCTAACAGGCTGGCATCCCACACCCTAGGCTTTTTGTACCATTACAATGGGCACACCACAGCAAAAAAGGAATAGCATGAAAAATCAGATGCAAGTAAATCCAGCTAGATTTCCCAGTCCCACAATGGATGTCTCTAATGAAAACATAGAAGAGACAATAGGATCAGAACCTCTAAATCAAGAGACAAGCTATGCAACCCTGGCTAAGCAAATAACAGAACTTGCAGAAACTCAACAAAGAGCCAATAATTGTATGAATGTTGTCCTTGCTAGATTAGAACTAATAGAAAAGAACCAGGAAGGGTTCTGAAGACAGTTAAATGATCTGAAAGAGAGCGAAAACAAAGACGACCACAATAACCAACTGGCTAAGGTCAATGGAGACATTAAAAATAACCAACTGGCTTTAAAGGTCAATGCAGAGAGGCCATTAAAAATTCCAGGTCAGCCTGGGATGAACTACCTCGCAAAACCAAAAAAAAAAAAAAAAAAAAAAAAAAAAAAATGCAGGGATGAACTCCAAAAAGCATTAAGCAAATCAGAAAATGACATGAAAAGGGAACTCGCAGTAGAAAATATGAACTAAATTGAACAAGCCCCAAATTCTATAGATGCTCTTAAGAACAGAGTCAGCCAAATGGATAAAAACTCAGAACTGGAAGACAAAACAGAAGAAAGAGTTCATGAGTCCAAAAGTTTCAATAAGTTCAAAAATTTCTGTGAACAGAACATGAAGGAAATATGGGATACTCTTAAGTGCCTGAATATTTGAATCATGGGTATACCAGAAGGGAAAGAAATATAGACCAAAAGCATGAAAAACCTATTCAACAAAATTATAAAAGAAAACTTTCCCACTCTCTCAAAAAAAAAAAAAGTCCCATCAAGACACAAGAAGCTATCAGAACTCCAAACTGGACCAAAGGAGAAATTCTCCAAGAGATATTATCATTAAGACTCTAAACATCAAACACAAAGAGAAAGTCCTAAAAGAAGCTAGGGAGAAAGAACA
This sequence comes from Orientallactaga sibirica, assembly GCA_036365145.1. Lineage (NCBI taxonomy): Eukaryota > Metazoa > Chordata > Mammalia > Rodentia > Dipodidae > Orientallactaga > Orientallactaga sibirica. Next base: position 710,873 of record JAEOAD010000418.1, read on the forward strand.
CATTACCTATAAAGCCCATCAGAATTACTTAAGACTTCTCAATCAAAACCCTAAAAGCCAGAAGAACCTGGAATGGAACACTGCAAACTCTAAGAACTTATGGCTTATGGCTTCCAACCTAAACTACTCTATCCAGAAAAAGTATCCCTCATAATAGATGGTAAAAGGAAAACTTTCCATGATAAAAGTCAGCTATACAACTATATGAACATAAAGCCAAACCTACAGAAAGTACTTCAGGGAATTCTCCACACAGAAGAATCAAATAGCCAAATGCAAGTACCTGCTAGAAGTAGATCACAAACCACAAGAGGACACAAAAACTACAAAGACCCCCCCCAAAAAAAAACCCACAGACAGAAACCACAACAATATGGCAGATATTAAATCAAACATCACAGTTATTACCTAAACATTAATGGCCTTCATTCACCCATCAAGACACATAAGCTAACAGGGTGGATTAGACCCCTCAATCAGCTGTCTTCAAGAAACCCACCTCACCACTAAAGACAGACACCTCTTCAGGGTGAAAGTGTGGAAAATGATTTTCCAAGCAAATGGAAACAAGAAACAAGCAGGTGTAGCTATACTTAGATAAGATAGATTTCAAACCAAAAATAATCAAAAAAGACAAAGAAGGCCACTTCTTACTCATCAAGGGAACAATCCATCAAGAGGATTTCACAATCATCGATCTTTATGCACAAAACAAAAGTGCAACACAATTCATAAAACAAAATCTACTTGACAACAAAACAGAAATAACCACCAACACCATCATATTTGGGGACTTCAATACTCCACTATCAGCAATAGACAAATCATCCAAACAGAAAATTATCAGGGAAGTAAGAGAACTCAACAACACCATAGAACAGTTAGATAGACCTAACGGACATCTATAGAACAGTCTACCCAAAACCACAGATTACATATTCTTCTCAGCAGCCCATGGAACCTTCTCTAAAATAGATTACATACTGGGTCATAAAGCTTACCTCCATATACTTAGCAGGATTGACATAATTTCCTGCATGATATCAGATCACAATGCTGTATTGCTAGAAATTAACAACAAACATTGTGCCAGGAACCCAACCAGCTCCTGGAAACTGAACAACACACTCTTAAACAATAAATGGGTAGTGGATGAAATAAAAAATGAAATTGCAAAATTTCTAGAAATGAATGACAATGAGAACATATCATACCAAAACATATGGGACACAATGAAGGCGGTCCTCAGGGGAAAATTCATTGTGCTAAATGCCTTCATAACAAAGACAGAGATACCAAATTAATAATCTAACCATCCACCTAAAGGCATTGGAAAAACAAGAGGTATCCAACCCCAAAAGCTCCAGACAGACAGAAATAATTAAGATTAGAGCACAAATTAATGAATTGGAAACTAAGAAGACAATTAAGAGAATTGATCTAACAAAGAGCTGATTCTTTGAAAAAAATAAACAAAATTGATAAACCCCTAGCTAATTTGATCAAGTGGAAAAAAGTGACAACTCAAATTAACAAAATTAGAAATGAAAAAGGAGAGATCACATCACACATAAGTGAAATTTGGAGAATCATTAGGACTTGCTTCAAAAACCTAAACTCCACAAAACTGGATAATATGGAGGAAATGGATGAATTCCTGGACACATACCACCTACCAAAGCTAAACTCGGAGCAGATTAATCTCCTAAACAAGCCTAACACAATCATTGAGATTGAAAGGGTAATCAAAAATTCTGTCAAACCTTCATGGAAGAACTGAAACCACTTTTTCTCAAACTGTGCCACACAATCAGAGCACAGGGAAAGCTCCCCAACTCCTTCTATGAAGCTAGTATCACTCTAATACTAAAACAAGGCAGAGATGCCACAAGAAAGGAAAACTACAGGCCTATTTCCCTGATAAACTTAGATGCAAAGATCCAGAACAAAATCCTCGCCAACTGAATTCAACAGCACATCAAAAGCATTATCCCCCTGGATCAAACAGGCTTCATCCAAGAACACAGGGATGGTTCAACATAAGGAAATCTGTCAAGGTAATAAACCACATAAATAAGCTTAAACACAAAAACCACATGATCATTTCCATAGATGCAGAAAAGGCCTTTGACAAAATACAACATCATTTCATGATCAAAACATTGGAGAGACTAGGCATGGATGGTCTATATCTCAACATAATAAAGGCTCTATATAAAGATTCTAAACCCCAAATAATACTTAATAGGGAGAGACTGAAGGAATTTGCATTGAGATGAAGAACAAGACAGGGTTGTCCACTCTTACCTCTGCTCTGCTCTTCAACATAGTACTAGAAGTACTAGCTCAAGCAATAAGACAGGAGAAAGAAAGAAAAGGGATACAAATTGGAAAGGAAGAAGTTAAGTTAGCCTTATTTGCAGATGACATGATCTATACATAAGCGACCCGATAACCTCCTTCTCAAAATTTATTTTTTCTTTTTGGTTTTTTGAGGTAGGGTCTCTCTCTAGCTCAGGCTGATCTGGAATTCACTATTTAGTCTTAGGCTGGCCTTGAACTCATGGCGATCCTCCTACCTCTGCCTCCCAAGTGCTGGGATTAAAGGCGTATGCCACCATGCCTGGCCTTCCATCTCAAAACTGTTAAAAGTGATTAACTGCTTCAGTAAAGTAGCAGGATACGACGTCAATGCACAAAAATCAGTAGCCTTGGGCTGGAGAGATGGCTAAGCAGCTAAGGCGCCTGCCTCCTAAGCCTAAGAACACTGGTTCCAATCTCCAGGTCCCACATTTAGCCAGATGCAAAGTGACACAAGGGTGCAATGCCGCACTTGACCACAAGGGGGCGGACACATCTGGATTTCATTCTCAGCAGCTGAGAGGCTGCTGGCGTGCCCATCTCTATCTGTCTTCCTCTCCCTCTTTCTCTGTCTCTCTGCAAAAACCAAAAATCAGTAGCCTTTCTATATGCAAAAGACAAAGATACAGAGAAAGAAATAAGCAACATTGTCCCATTTTCAATAACATAAAAAAAAATACCTTGGAATAACATTAACCAAGGAGGTGAAAGACCTTTACAATGAAAATATAAAAACACTAAAGAAAGAAATTGAGGAGGATTTGGGAAAATGGAAAGACCTCCCATGCTCCTGGATGGGGAGAATTAACATTGTAAAAATGGCAATCTTACCAAAAGCATTTTACAGAGTTAATGCAATACCAATAAAAGTCACAACATCTTTCTTCACAGAGATAGAAAAAATGATCTCAAAATTCATATGGAAAGGCAGAAGGCCTCAGATATCCAAGCATATCCTCAGCGAAAGAAATACCTCTGTAGGCATCACCATACCTGATCTTAAGCTATACTACAAAACTATAGTAATAAAAACAACATGGTACTGGCATGAAAACAGGATTATAGACCAATGGAACAGAATCAAGGATCTGGACTTTGGGTCAAGTAACTACAGCTGCTTGATATTTGACAAATGTCCGAACAATGTAGGGTGGAAAAAAGATAGCATATTTAACAAATGTTGCTGGATAACCATATGCAGGAAAATGAAACTCAATTGACACATTTCACCATGCACAAAAATCAAGTCAAAATGGATCAAAGATCTTCATAAAATACCAGAAACTCTGCTAGTACTGGAAGAAAAAGTAGGAGGAACTTTCCATGATATGGGAGTGGGAAAAGACTTCCTAAACAAAACCCCAAGAGCTCAGTAAATTAAACAATCACTCAACCATTGGGATCTCATGAAGCAGAAAAGCTTTTTTCACCAACAAACATACAATAAGCAGAGCCAACAGATTACCCAAAAAATGGGAGAAAATTTTTGCTGGATACACATCAGACAGAGAGGCCTAATTTCTAAAATCTACAAAGAACTCAAAAACCTAAACAATAAAAAGTCGAACAACCAACTCACAAAATGGCACAGAGAACTGCACAGGGAGTTCTCATAGGAGGAAAAAACAAATGACAAACACACACTTAAGAAAATGTTCAACATCCCTAATCATCAGAGAAGTGCAAATTACAACATCTATGAGATTCCACCTTACCCCAGTAAGGATAGCAAACATTAAAAAATCTAATGACAACAAATGCTGGCGAGGTTGTGTAGAAATAGGATGTAAGCTGGCACAACCACTATGGAAAGCAATATGGAGACTCCTAAAAAGGATGACTATAGAGGTACCAACAGACCCAGTTATCCCCTTCTTGGGTATTTACTCTAAAAGCTCCAGGCCTCAGTTCAGATATTTGCTCAACCATGTTTATAGCTGCTCAATTCATAATAGCTAAGACCTGGAATCAACCCAGATGTCCATCATTAGATGAATGGATCACTAAGATGTGGTATATCTACACAATGGAATTCTACACAGCAGTAAGGAAAAATGATACTAAGCAATTTGAAGAAAAATGGTCAAACTTGGAACAGATCATTCTCAGCGGACTCACCCAATCACAGAAAGATAAGCATCCCATGGTCTCACTCATCTGTGGCTCCTAATTTGTATTTTCCCAAGATGCTGACACACCTAATAAACATCTCAAGGACTGGACAATAGGGATGATGGGGTGGGAGGACAGGGCGGGGGGGGTACAAAAACTGGACCCAAATGTAAAGGGTACCATAAAGTCCTATATCATGAAAGACATACTAAAAGGTCAAACCTGCATCAGGTGCTTAGAGAGAAGATCTGAATCACAATGCCCTGCAGAGGGTATGATGAAGACTAACCTCTATCTTCTCCTATTTCTTTCTCTATAACTCTGTCTTCTCTCTCTTCTCTCTTTCTTTTTCATATTATCTATATTTTTCTTCCTTCTTTTCCCTTGGCACTGACCCGTAACTCCCAATACCAGCATGTGGTTAAAATCCACTATGAGCTGTTGATCAGTGAGACCTACAAGGTTTCCCAAAAGAAGACAGATTTCTGTCAGAGTACTTGATGACTCACCAAAGGTTATTGGTAAGACCCTACTGCTGAAGACACCATATACTATTTGGATGGAAAATAGACCTGGCTTGAATCTGGAAGAGTCAGTCCCTAGACAGTAAGCTTGTCTAGTGTCAGAAGGTGCTACATAAGTGACTGGGGGAAAATGACCAATATTTGTCTAAGCAACTCGTGGTCTAAGCTACTCAGCAGCAAACAACCTGACATGATGCTCACACAAGTGCAGTAGAGGCACACAACCATGGTGGCTTACCAACTGCTCTTGATTTAGATAATGGATCCACTCAGTGGAACAGAACCCATACCTGGAACCAGAAAAAAAGTCAGAACCATATCCAAAAATGAGCCTGCTCTCCAATATCAAACTCCCAGTGATAGTAGGATACAAGAGTGCTTACACCTATTAAATCCTCTGTAAAATAATAATGGTTATCCATGTATCTTAAACTGACCTCACTCTCCATTGAAGAATCTGCTTCTCTCTTTCAGATGGACGCAGAACCTGAGGAGAGAATCAGCCCATTGCACCTCACCATGGCACCAGCTGAAGCCATAGAGTTATGGGGAAATGAGCAAGAGTGCTGCTTTATTGGTGAACCAGGTACCAGCACAAGGGCAAAGGAGATAGACACAAAGAACACTCAACTCCTACCAAATCAGATATCCACAGACATGGAGACTCATAAAACGTCATCACTGAAATTGACCTAAAATGAACCCAACATGTCAAAGGAAAATTCGCAGAAGAGGGGGCAGAAAGATTGTTAGAGCCATGAGTTGGGTCATTATGCACAGAGTCATTGCCTCTCCCGCATTACTGATGGCTACCCCAGAAGGCAAGACCTACATTACCCATGGGAGTAGGACAGGGAGAAGGCTAATGATGGTACCATCATGGCTGTATATACACTATAGACATAACTAATAAAAAAACACATTTGGGGCTGGAGGGATGGCTTAGCAGTTAAGGCATTTGCGTGCAAAGCCAAAGGACCCAGGATTGATTCCCCAGGACTCACATAAGCCAGATGCACAAGGGGGTGCACACATTTGGAGTTTGTTTGCAGTGGCTGTTGGCCCTGGTGCACCCATTCTCTCTGTCTGTCAAATAAATAAATATATTTTTTAAAAAAGATATTAGAGAGTTCACAAGTAAACAATTTAATGCTTTACCTTAAGGCCTTGGAAAAAGAACAAGGCAAACCAAGAATCAGTAGACAGGAAGAAATAATAAACATTAGGGCAGAAATTAATGAAATAGAAACAAAAAAAAAACCAAAAATCCAAAGAATAAATGAAAGAAAAGTTGATTCTTTGATAGGATAAACAAGATTGATAAACCCTTAGCAAATCTGACCAGAGGAAATAGAGAAGAGATAAAAATTAATAAAATTAGAGATGAATAAGGCACCATTACAACAGATACCAAAGAATTTCAGAAAATCATAAGGACATACTTTAAGAATATATATGTCTCTAAGTTTGAAAATCTGAAAGAAATGGATGATTTCCTTTATTTAAATGACCTACTTAATTCAATAAAGATGAGATAAACAATTTAAATAGATTTATAGCAAGTATGGAGATCCAAGCAGTTATAAAAAGTCTCCAAACCAAAAAAAGTCCAGGCCCACATAGATTCACTGGTGCATTTTACCAAACATTCATGGAAGAACTAACACCACTGCTTCTCAAACTGTTCCATAAAACAGAAAAGGAAGGAAATCTACTGAACTCTTCTATGAAGCCAGCATCACCCTGATACCAAAACTGGACAAAGACAGAAAAAAAATAGAAAATTAAAGACCAATCTCCCTCACTAACATAGATGCAAAACTTCTGAATAAAACATTGCAAACAGAATACAAGAATGTATCAGAAAGATTATTCAGTCCAACCAGGTAGGCTTTATCCAAGAGATGCAGGGATGGTTCAACATACTAATAATCAATAAATGTAATACACCATATAAATGATCAGAAGGACAAAAATCACATGGTCATTTCAATAGATGCAGAACAGGCACTCGACAAAATCCAACATCCTTTCATGGTAAAAGTATTAGAGAAACTGGGAATAGAAGGAACATATCTCAACATAATAAAAGCTATTTATGACAAACCTACAGCCAACATAATACTAAATGAAGCTTTCCCACTAAATCAGGAACAAGACAAGGGTGTCCACTATCCCCACTTTTATTTGATATAGTACTGGAAGTCTTAGCTATAGCAATAAGATAAGAGACACTCATAAAAGGGATACAAATTGGAAAGATAGAAGTCAAATTATCATTATTTGCAGATGATATGATTCTATACATAAAAGACCCTAAAGACTCTACCAGCAAACTGTTAGAGCTGATAAAACACTTTTAGCAATGTAGCAGGATATGAAATAAACACCCAGAAATCAGTAGCTTTCCTATATACTAACAGCAAACATGCTGAGGATGAAATCAGGGAATCTCTCCCATTCACAATTGCCTCAAAAAAAATTAAGTACCATGGAATAAACTTAACCAAGGAAGTGAAGGATCTCTACAATGAGAACTTAAAAATACTCAAGTGAGAAATTGCAGAAGATACAAGGAAATGGAAAGACATCCCATGTTCTTGTATTGGAAGAATCAATATTGTGAAAATGTCAATCTTACCAAAAGCAATCTAAACATTTAATGCAATCCCCATCAAAATTCCAATAGCATTCTTTACAGAAATAGAAAAAACAATCCTGAAATTCATCTGGAAGCACAAAACACTTTGAATAGCCCAAACAATTTTGAGCAACAAAAATCAGGCTGGTGGTATCACCATACCCGATTTTAAGTTATATTACAAAACCATAGTGACAAAAACAGCACAAGGACAGACAGGTAGATCAATGGAACAGAATAGAGGACACAAGTATTAATCCAGGCAGCTACAGCCATCTGACTTTTGATAAAAATGCCAAAAATATTCACTGGAGAAAAGATAGTCTCTTCAACAAGTGGTGCTGAGAGAACTGGATATCTATATACAGAAGGATGAAAATAGATCCTTATCTCTCTCCATGCACAAGAATTAAGTCCAAGTGGATCAGGGACCTTAATATCAGACCTGAAACTCTGAAACTGCTAGAGGAAAAGGTAGGGGAAACCCTTCAACATATTGGCATAGGCAAGGACTTTCTGAATATAACCCCAATTGCTCAGGAAATAAAACCACTTATCAACCACTGGGATCTCATGAAATTACAAAGCTTTTGTACAGCAAAGGAGACTGTGAATAGAACAAAAAGACAACATGCAGAATGGGAGAAAATGTTTGCCAGCTATACATCTGACGGAGGATTAATATACAGAATATACAAAGAACTTAAAGAACAGAATAATAAGAATTCAAACAACCCAGTTAAAAATTGGACTGAAGACCCACTCTATGGGAGGCAATACGTGCCTGGTACCAAAAAACCCAACCAAAAGACTATAGCAGGGGAGGTTATGAGCCTTAGGGGCATAAAGCATGCTCTTGTCTGGCTAAATGTATATACTATTCCCACCAAACTGCCCTGAAAGCACTACACTTAATGTTCATATTCATATATTAATGCTACTCTCACTTCTGGTTAGAGAAGCTTCTCTTTTCAGATGGTGATGACCCAACTGGCAACATAGTGCTGAGAAGAAGGGACAGAGGAGTGCCCAGCACTGAAATATCTCTATCACACCATCCAAGGCTCAGGGTACATGGTGGAAGAGGGGGCAGAAAGAATGTAAGAGCCAAAGAAAAGGTACAACTCCTTACAATGCAACTATCCAGAAAGAAATTGGCCTCAATATCCATGACCTTACAGTGTCTAGTAATATCTTCACAAGACCCTCATAATAAGAGAAAAAGATGATGACATCAAGTGAAAAGAGAGAATAATGGAGAGAGGGAGGGGATATGATGGAGACTGGAGTTCTGAAGGGGAATGGGGGGAGAGGAGGGAAATGTCATGGTTTATTGTCAGTAAGTATAGAAGTTGTCAATTTAAAAAACAAGAAAAAAAGAAAAATAATTTAATCACAGGTCTGATCCTGAATATCCAAAGCTTATTTCCTGTGTTTCAAGATAATCAAATTTATTTGTAGCATTAGACAATCAGTTTCAGCTTATTACTGAGGTAATTTTGGAAAATTCTGGTGTTAAACTGTACCTGCATTGTGACTAGTTTGAAGTAAATACCTCTCTCTTTCATAAGTTCATCATGATTTCCCTTCTCCACAATGACTCCATCATCAAGCCCAGCGATGATATCAACGTTGTGCACCGAAGACAAGCGATGAGCTATCACAATGGTGGTCCTACCTTCTCTGGCCTGATGAGAGAAATCTGGCTTTTGGTATGTGAATAATTTTAAGTGAAACTCATTCATTCAACATCTGTTTATTGAACAACAGTACTTTAAACTCTGTCAAACAAAGCTACAGAAAATAGACTCTCACTTCAATAAATGTACATTTATTTGGTTTGTGATTATAATAAGCATAAACACTAATAACACATTTGCATATTAACATTATGTACATCTCTAAGTATTCCATTTAATATATACTATAAGCCTAAATTTGCAGTAATAATCGGGGGCTTATAAAAGCAACAAAACTCCACAGCCAAGCACTGGTCAATCAAAACACACAAGCCTGGGTGCTATACAGGCATATACCAATTAGTGATCAGTCCAATGAATCATAAGATTCTGCATCTCACAGGACCACTTAGATCATCTTGACACAAATATGAGGCAACAAAGCTTAGATTTGAATGTCATGTTGACCTGAACTTGAATTCTGGTTCTGCCACTTATATAATTCCAAGCATTTATCCAAGTATTAATTTATGTGAGGGTCAGTTAATTCACCTGTGAAGTTGGTATAATAACAGTCTTGGAATAGTTATGATGACTACATGGTGAAAAGCTCATAAAGAACTGAACACTTTGACATACACATGGAAGTGCTTAGGAAGCTGGAATGGCAGTGCACACCTGTAAGCCAGCCACATGAGAGGTGAAGGCAGGAAGATCATGTGCTTGGAGCTAGCCTGGCGTATACTATAAGATGCTATCTCACAAAACCAAAAAATTAAACTATATGAAAACAAAAGAAAGGAAGGAAGTTAGTAATGGAGGGAGGGAGAGAAGGCAGGCGGGCGGGAGGGAAGGAAGGAAGGAAGGAAGGAAGGAAGGAAGGAAGGAAGGAAGGAAGGAAGGAAGGAAGGAAGGAAGGGAGGAAGGTTGGTTAATAAATGGTATTCATTCTCTGGTACAATAATTATGGAAAAATTCAAGATCTATTTAAATATTAAAATTTTTTATTGACAACTTCTATACTTACAGACAATAAACCATGATATTTCCCTTCCTTCCCCCCATTCCCCTTTAGAACTCCATTCTCCATCATATCCCCTCCCTCTCTCCAGTAGTCTCTCTTTTAATTTGATGTCATCATCTTTTTCTCCCTATTATGAGGGTTTTGCGAAGACATTATTTTTAAATACCCAATCTAATTTTCATTTTTAATATGAATGAGAGAAAGATAATTAGAACTTGTCTGAAATTGTTTTAACCTTTGTAACTTCCTAATGCTTATGTTTTTTCTCACTCTATTTCTCTCAGATAACAAAACAATAAAGATACATATTCACACAACAATATCAGTGTCAAGCTGAAAAAGAAGAAGTGGAGTACCTTGCAAAATAAATTGAGGTGAGAAAAATTCAGTGGCAGTAATTAGAAAGTAGAGGAAATACGAATTACTTTTTGCATATTTTTGAGACAAAGCAGACATGTAAAACTCTCTCCTAAAATACCCTAAAGAAAAACATTTTCTAACTGTGTGTATGCACGATGTGTTTGTGCATGTGAATGTGGGCACATTGTGGAGTGTGAGTAGAGGTCAGAAGACAACCTAGAATGTCTGTCCTTGCCTTTCACCTTGTTTGTGAGGGAGGGTCTCTCTTGCTGATTGCTGCATTCTCTGGGCTAGTTTCAGGATACTTCTGTCTCAAATTATCATTAGGTCTACACAAGTGGCTTTACATGGGTTCTGGGTATCTGGGTCATCAGGCTTGTGCAATAAGCACCAGCTTCCCAGCCCAAGAAAAACATTTCTATTGTTTAATTTTCAAAAATATTATTGTATTTATTTATTAGAGAGAGAGGTGGGAGGGAGGGAGAATATGGGTACTCCAGGGCCTCAAGCCACTGCAAATGAACTCCAGATGTAGGTACCACCTTGTGCATCTGGCTTATGTAGGTTCTGAGGAATTGAACCTAGGTCCTTAGGCTTCACAGGCAAGCGCCTTAACCTCAAGCCATCTCTCCTACAATCTGATACATAGTCTCATTGCAGAATAAGAAGACACAGTTGTGATATCACATGTAAAAAAATCAAAGGGGAAAAAAATCAGTTACAGGTAATTCTATCTGCCTGAATTTTAGTTCACAAAATGTTTGGTAAGCCAATCTCCCTCTCTCAACAATGGACTAAATGCTCTAACAGAACATTAGAGAAAATAACAATGTTGTTTTATTAGAGAGAGGAGACTTTCAGTAAATATGGGCTCATCAAACCAGGTGGCATTTATTTTCTTTGGAATTAATGTGGACCTTAGATTGATTTTTCCTTTTTTGACAATATTACAAACTCTCAAATTTGAATAATTTCAATATCATAACGAAAATATTTTTTTTTTGTTTTTTTCGAGGCAGGGTCTCACTCTAGCCCAGGCTGACCTGAATTCATTCTGTATTCTCAGGGTGGCCTCGAACTCAAGGTGACCCTCCTACCTCTGCCTCCTGAGTGCTGGGATTAAAGGTGTGCACCACCATGCCCAGCTCGAAAATCAATTTTAACTTGTGTTTATTTTTCTAATTGTTTCATTCAAAATATTTACAAATGTCTTCAGGTGAAATATATTCATTGGCACTTAAAAATCAGAGAAATAAAAATTGCATAAGAAAACAAATGAACAAAAAAGACTTAGGAAGCCAAATGCTTTTTTATTAATGGATAAAAGAATTATCTAGAAGCTAATCAGACGTTTCTTCTATGTCAAGTGTAAGAAAAATAGTGGGATATTATTGATATTGTACATCAGATCTCTGAAAGTATAGATCACAGACCTTATCCAGAGCCGCCTGAACTACTGCTTCACTCTCTGTGTCCAGGGCCGATGTGGCCTCATCCAGCAGAAGGATCTTGGGGTTGCGAACCAGGGCACGGGCAATAGCAATTCTCTGTTTCTGTCCACCACTTAGCTGGGCCCCTCTGTCTCCCACCAGGGTGTCAAACTTCTACACCAGAAAACAGACAAAGATTTAGCAAAGCAAAACAGCCTCTGAGTTCACATTTCTAATCCTATCAAGCACCCATGACTCACCAGGATACATTCCAGTCAAGTTCTATTTTATTTTATTTATTTTAGAGAGAGACAGAGAGAGAGAGGGAGGGAGAATTGGTGTGCCAGGGTCTTAGCCACTGCAATCAAATGCCAGACACTTGCTCCACCTAGTGGGAATGTGCCACCTTGTGCTTGCCTCACCTTTGTGCATCGGGCTTACGTGGGATCTGTAGAGTCTAACATGGATCCTTAGGCTTCTCAGGCAGTGCTTTAACTCCTAAGCCATCTCTCCAGCCCTCCAGTTCTTTAAGATGCAGTAATAACTAACTCCAATTTAAAAACTTTATCTACCACTATGTAAGAGCATATATCTTTAAAAGGCTTGACTTCCAGCCAAGCAGGTAAAATGGTTGAAACTTATCAAATAACTGATTAAGCACCCCTTGTGTGGATGATATCACTGTATGTAATGTACCTCTGTGTGCACATGTTGATGAGATCATTCCATGGAGTGTGTCTGTACATATACTCCATATATAAGCACCTTGTGACTGAAATCAAGAGTTCAATTCTGCGCTGCCATCTTTGGCATTGCAACTGGTGTCTGCAAATGTGTATTCCGTGCACCCTCTTCCAGTTGGGCTCATCCTTTCCATGAATTCCCCTGGAGCTGCCCACTCCTGACATACCACTTGAGGGTTAGAGCTTTAACATCCACAGTAAATTTGATCCCCCCCCTTTTTTGAGAGAGAGAGACAGACCACACCAGCAGCCTCTCAGCCGCTGTGAACGAACTCCATACATGTGCACTCCATTGTGGCAAGTGCATTGCACACTTGCCTCACTATGTCTGGCTAAAAGTGGGACCTAGAGAATTGATCGGGCATTCTTAAGCTTAGCAGGCAGACGCCTTAACCACTAAGCCATCTCTCCAGCCCTGATACCCCTTTTAAGCAGGGTTTTCCAATTTATGGGAGTTCCCTCACTTTGTGTGGACTATATCAGGCCAGAGTTCTCTCTTCTCTGAGCTCTGGAGTGAGGGGTGAGGACAACTCACATGCGGCAGTTTCATGATGAAGTCATAGGCATTGGCTTCCTTGACAGCTTTCTCAATCTCATCCATGGTGACATTTTCACGACCATAGCGAATGTTTTCAGCTATCGTGGTACCAAACAGCACGGGTTCCTGACTCACCACTCCGATAATTTCCCGCAGATACCTTACATTTATGGTCCGAATGTCCTGACCATCGATACTGACCTGAAATAAAATGTAAGTGTGAACTCCATACATTTGTGCTTAGAATCACAGCATCAGAATGGTAACTGCTGACAGCTCCATGTCTAACTCACCACACCCTCTGTGGGGTCATAGAGCCTCTGCAGCAGCTGGACAGTTGTGCTTTTCCCACAGCCACTGTTCCCAACCAGGGCCACCGTTTGCCCACTCTGCACCTTCAGGTTGAGTCCCTTCAGGATCTACCAGAACAAGGGAGAAATCAATGGTAATTTCCACACACAGAGACACATGAAGGTTCTATGGATTGATGACCCAACAGCCAGCTTTATTGTATACATATTTTGTTCTGCAATCTCTTAGAGAATTAGAAGCTCTTCATCCAATTAATTTTTATTTTTAAATTTTTTATATTATTTCATTTATTTTTGGAGAGAGACACAGAGAAAGACAGACAGAGAGGGAGAAGGAGACAGACAGAGATGGGTGCGCCAGCAGTCTCTCAGCTGCTGTGAACGAAATCCAGATGTGTGCGCCCCCTTGTGGTCAAGTGTGGCATTGCGCCCTTGCGTCACTTTGCATCTGGCTAAACATGGGACCTGGAGATTGGAACCTGGTTCTTAGGCTTAGCAGGCAGGCGCCTTAACCGCTAAGCCATCTCTCCAGCCCTCCCCAATTAATTTTTAATATTTGATTTACTAGCATACCTGAACTTCTTTTCGGGATGGGTAGCTGAAGTGAACGTTTTTGAATTCCAAATTTCCCTTAATATTGTCGGGTTTATGCCCCTTCTTTGAGAAGCTGTCAATGCTTGGCTCCTATAGAAAAGTATTTTAGGAGTAACTAGGTTACAATAACCACTTTATAGTGAACCTTTGGGGAGAGTTATTATTGTGAAAATAAAACTGATTCAACTAAAAATCTTTTATGTAGATGGATCAATGGGCAGGTCAGTCAGACTTACATTATCAATTATCCTGAAGATTTCGTATGCTGCTCCTCTTGCATTTGCAAATGCTTCAATGTGTGGAGTTGTATGCCCAATACTGAAAGTCCCCATTAATATAGAAAAGAAGACCTAGGATGGAGACATAAACCTTAGAGTCACTTTGTGCTTATTGCATTTTTTGTCATATTCCTTTTGTAAAATTAAAAACTAATTTCATTTAAAAATATTCAGGAAATATAAGAATATTGGGTATTAAAAATATTTAAGTTCATAACTAAAAGATTAAAATTTAAATTCCCTCTAAAATATTGAGTAAATATATAGATGGCAATCATGTAGATTTATGCCCTCCACTGCATGTCTCAAAATAGCACATTATACTATACAAAAATAATTGATGATTTGTCAAATAAATAAGGTTTTAAAATTATGTATTTATAGGCACATGAGGTTCAAAAAGAAACATGAAAAGAGATTTAAAGAGAAAAGAAGAGAAAGTACAGAGAGTTCCTGCCATGTGGCGGGCAGAGGAGGTAAAGAGCCCATGCAAGTAAGAGGGGTCTCTCCTCATGTGTCCTAGCAGGCCAAGAGGACGGAAGCTTACCAGAACCTCAAAGCCCAGGAGTAGGTCCAGAGAGGCTTGCCCTCCCTTGATAAATGAATCTATAACCTTGTTATGGTGGGCCCTACCTTCCGGGACAAGTGAGCCATAGTGAGAGTTGATTGGTCTGGACTAGGGGCTGACTCATGAAGAGGCCAGCCATGACACTAAACTGGGGGCTGAACTTAACCAACCACAATGTCAGGATTAGACTTAAATGAAAATAAACTTTTGGGGTAAAATCTATTCCTAAACAAATAGTCTCACAAATGTTGGATTAGGTAATAGTTTGAGGCAATTACTACATATATATCACATGTAAATATATATGTAAAATGTATGTATTTTACAAATTTAAATTCTGAAAGAATTGTTTGCCAGGACTGATAGTGCATGCCTATAATCTCAAAATCTGGACTTTGCAGAAGATCATGGATTTAAGGCTAGACTAAGCTATCAAGCAAAATTGACTCATAACAGAAGAAAGGGAACTAAATTAAGTCATTCACCACACATGACCTGTCACCAAATCAGTATACTTTTCCTTCACTAAGCAAAAATAAATTTTAAAAACTTGAATGAATCTTCTCTTAAAATTTAAATTATTTTAACTTTTTGTTTATGTCTGTGTACACATGTACATGCATATGTGTGATGTGGTATGTGGTATGCACATCTACATGCCTTTGTAGTGCTCCAGGTGCCAGTATCAGGGGTCACTCCCCTGTGGTAGCCAGAGTGGAATTTACGGTGAACCTCTCCATCACTCCTCTGCTTGGTCTTATATTGAGTTGGAATATTCTTTCACTGATTCCAGATTCCCAGGTCTCTGTTTCCCTGCCAGACATATAGGTACACATGGCCATACCCAGCTATTTTACAAGAGATCTAGAGATTTGAACTTGGGCAGTGTCAGGCCCCTCAAACCCTCATGCTTGTGTAGAAAGCACACTTAACTGCAGAGCCATCTCTCCAGTCCCAGAGTGAACAACAGAGTAAGCTTGGTTTGTGAATTATTTCATTGCTTTAAATGAAAGAAAACATGAAATGCTAAGGTTTCTGTATCTATATACAATATTACAATGTATAAAACCTCTAATTAGAATTTTATGGAGTGTAACAACTCTGCAATTTTGTAAGTTGCATAAGTTGTCATTCAAAAGATTTGAAAGAAAGTTAAACTGTGTATTTTGCCTATTATTTTGTGAATAGTAATTAGAAAAAAGAAAACCATTTAGCAACAAGTTTGAGAACAACAAAGCTCGTGCTAGAGAGATTAGTAATGTTAGTATTATCTAGAATACAGGAAAACTTTGTAAGAGTCAGAAAGTCAACAAAATTGATGGATGCATCCAATTTCCTTTCTAGTCTTTAACTCAGTGACTTACTCATCTCCTTGTAGTATTCAATAGCCATTCAAAGCACATTCTTCTAACATCAAGCTAACATCACTTGATTAAATTGGCACTTTAATGATTCTTTTATAACTCATGTATTACTTACAGTGAGAACTTGTCCAATAGAATATTCATTGGAGAGGACCAAGGAGGTCCCATACCAGAATGCCAGAGCATATGATGCATAGACCAGTAGGTAAGCAGCACCTATCGAAATGTTGGTCGTGATAGCTTTCTTAATACCAACAGTTTTAGCTTCTTCTAAATTTTTATTGTACCTATGAGAAAAAAATCATTACATATAATATAAACCTTAGGAAAAATGCCAGTGTAGCATGATGTTGACTGGGTAGCTAGAATGCGCCCAGCCTTGAGGTATACAAGTATTTTCTTCTTTTGTTCCTATATTGACCTTATGATGTTTTATTAATCTTTGTTTCCTTCTTATAGAAGAAGAAATTGAGGCTTATAGAGAGTAAGTTACTTGTGTAGAAACTCCTAGAAGATCCTTCTTTGGCCCTAGCAAAAGAGAAATAATTGGGCTGGAGAGATGGCTTAGTGGTTAAAGCATTTGCCTGTGAAGCCTAAGGACCCAGGTTCTATTCCCCAGTACCCATGTAAGCCAGATGCACAAGGTGGTGCATGCTTCTGGAGTTTGTTTGCAGTGGCTAGAGGCCCTGGTACATCCATTCTCTCTCTTTTTATTTGCCTCTTTCTATTTCTCTCAAATAAATACATTATTTTTTTAAAAAGTGAAGTAACTAAAATATTAAATGTCCAGAGCATGTATTATTTCATACACAGGAAAAACATGGATGTATATGGTAGCCCTTCTTATAATCCTCCACTAAGGGACTAAAGAAATACTATGCAAACATTAGCACTTGTAAAATATTATTCTTATTAAACATTATGAGAAGACTTGTCAATGTTGCCAGGAGCTAAGAGCAAAGAATAGGTATTAGGTTCTGTAGGTAAAAGTGTTTGCTGCACAAACATGAGGACTAGAGTTCAATCCCTAGCACCCCCAGAAAAAGCTGAGTATGCATCACACATCTACAAATCCCAGTCCTAAACTGGGTAGAGACTTCAAAGTAAACAGTGTCCTGTTTGGTTTTTGCAGTCTTTTGTGTGAAAGCTTCTCTTCTCATGCAGTTTCAATTCTAACAAGAAGAGGGAGTGATATGTGCCAGTTGGAGGATGTATTTAGAGAAACAGAGAAGTGCTGAGAGTCATGGGGTTATTCTGTAGGGAGGAATGTAAACTGCTCTGAGAAGTGATGTGAAGAAAGCCAAATGAAATATGGTGTAATGTTTCCACTAGGCTGAGACCTGAAGGATGAGAAAAGGCATCCCATGGTGGGGGGCGGGGGTTGGAATGGCTGGGAAAAAGAGTTTTCGAAATTTCCTGAGGTGGTACAGCTGTGTGCTCTGGGTGATATTATAAGGTTGGATATAATAGGAGAATAGCTGGGCCACACTGGGCAGCTAGTCTGACTGAGAACTCCAAGTTTAGTGAGAGACTCTGTCTCAAAGAAAGAAAATAAAAGAGGGGAACACCTGATATTTTTCTCTGGCCTCCATAGGGCATGTACATCTGCACACACATGTGCATACTCTATATGTACACTACACATAGACAATAAAAAAATTAAAACAACAAGGAAATATTTCTGGTTAAACAAATAGAAATCAATGCAAACAGAAACACATTTGAAAGACACATAAGAGAGAAGCATATTTTAAAATTTAAAGAAACCAAAAGTATTCTAACTGTAGTTATTTGCATTTATAATTCTGTTAAATTTCTACTCCAAGGGAGCTAAATTCTCCTCCTCTTGCTATTTTGAAGTGAAAGTCAGACTAATGGTGGTTTTGGAGGCAAGGAAGGAAAAAACTATAAAGAAAACTAAAGGGTTATGTTTGTCTGAGAATGATTGTGTCAATTCTACTACCAAGCTGAATCCAAAATCTAGAAACCTCTCAGCCTTCTCCTGCCCCCAACTCTAGATCAGGCCCTAATCCCTCTCTCTGGATCATTGTATCAGCCTGCCCAGTGGTCTGATCCCACCCATTCACCAGACGCCTTACATAGGGAAACGGATCTGAAAATATAAGAACAGCCATTTCTCTGTTTCACACCTTCAGACAGTTGGCCATGCCCTTGGAATAAAATCCAGTTTCTTCATATCCCACAAGTTTTCCACAGCCTTGTCCCTACCTACCACAATACCTTCTCTCAAGTAAGCCCCAATTACATGACCTTGTGATATAATCCAGAGCACACATCTTTGCCACCTCAGGAAATTCTGAACCCTTTTCCCCAGCCATCATCTCTCCCTCACTATGGGATGCCTTTTCTTATCCCTCAGGTTTCAGCCCAGAGGAAACCTAATATCATATTTAAGTTTGCCTTCCTCAGATTACTACTTAGAGCACTGTTTACATTCCTCTCTAAAAAATACACTGTTGGGGCTGGAGAGATGGCTTAGTGGTTAAGGCACTTGCCTGTGATGCTTAAGGATTTGATTACCTGCTATGCACATAAGCCAGATGCACAAGGTGGAGCATGCATCTGGAGTTTGTTTGCAGTGGCTAGAGACCCTGATGTGCCCATTTTCTCTCTCTCTCTCTATTACCTCTCTCTCTCAAAACAAAATTAATTAAAAAAAAAAAACACTTGTGACTCTCAGTACTTAATTTTTAAAAGATTTTTAAAATATTTATTTATTTATTTATTTATTTATTTATTTATTTATTTATTTATCAGAGACAGAGTGAGAGAGTGAGAGAAAGTGAGAAGGGGCATGCCAGGGCCTCTAGCTGCTACAAACAAACTCCAGACACATGCGCCACCATGTGTATCTGGCTTACGTGGGAACTGAAGAATCAAACCGGGATCCTTAGGCTTCGCAGGCATGTGCCATAACTACTAAGCCATTTCTCCAGCCCCAGTACTTAATATTTTAAAAAATATTTTAATTTATTTATTGGAGGGATAAATAGATATATAGATGATAGATAGGGACAGATAGAGAGAAAGAATGGTCATGGCCAAAGCCTCTAGCCACTGCAAACGAACTCCAGACACATGTGCCACCTTGTGCATCTGGTTTAAGTGGGTCCTGGGGAAATCTAACCTGGGTCCTTTGACTTTGCAGGCAAGTGACTTAACCACTAAGCCATCTCTTTAGCCCTTAGCATTTTATTTTCTTTCTCCAAATACATCTTCCAACTTGCATGCATCATTCCTTCTTGTTAGAATTGAAACTGCATGAGAAGAGGAGCTTTCACACAAAAGTTTGTGAAAACCAAACAGAACACTGCTTACCTTGAAGGCAGACATTAGAAGGATACAATTAACATTGCAATTTCTCCAGAATATCAGCAGTGATGTGATATAACCATTAAAGCATATAAAGAAACATATTTATATTGGAAAAAAAACCTCTGTATAATAACACAGCTGCAATGACAGAGAATTTAACATTTCTAGCAACTTGGAAAAGAACCCAAACCTCTGAAGTTCTTTGTTTTGTCCTCCAAATGCGATCACAGTTTTAATGGCTGCTAAGACTTCCTCTGCTACTGCTCCAGCTTTTGCATATGCTGAGAGCTCTTTATTAGTAAATGAAGACAATACCTGTGAAAATGCAACCTCATATCACTTAAAAATTTTAATTTTATCATTTACAAATTAAAAATAAATTGATATAGAAGTGCTATTTGCATGCTAATGCATATTGAAAACAAAATCTTTAGATGGTTTTGTTCTGACATTTTGCCTATTAAATCACTCTGTAAGCCATATCTGCATGATCAGTAGTGACTTCCCCTATTCTATTGCTTTTGAATTTGATAGTGATCGTAAATGTCCACTTGTCATGGAGGCTGTCTTCATTTTACATGCTCCAACTAGATGAATCCTTTTACTGCAATTCCAGGTTCACTGATTCTATCATTTCCATTTGCATAGATTCCTTCCAGTGTGCTCTTATTTCTGTTGTGTCTCTGAGCTCTCAAATGTCATTTTGTTTCTTTCAATAGTTCCCATTTTGTGGCTGCCATTTTCTGTTGTCTCAAAAGAACTGATAATTAACGAAGCAACTCCATAATAGTTGCTTAAAAATTATAGAAAGATAATTCCAGTATCTGATTTACCTCAGTGTTTGGGCCAGTTTTCATACACATTGCAATTTTCTTGGTCCTATGTAAGACAATAATTTCCTGTTGCATTCTGGACATTTTGTCTGTTATGTTAGTAAGCTGATGGCTATTTCAGCCTTGGATTTAGCATGCAGTCAACCTCTTTAGGTCAACATGCTACTGGCCTATGTTTGTAATCTGTAGCTCCAGTAGCTATTTAATATTTGAGTCTTCGTGGTATTATTTTTGGTCACTTGGTTTACCTGGAGCTGCTGGAGGTCCCACTGGCCCTGACTTCAGCTTCCAGAATAAATGGAAGAGGTTCTGCCTGGTCAGAGTGCCAAGCATCTCTTGTTAGTGGAAAAGTGGTGTTTCCCTACCAGTGCCCTACACCAGTGTGTCCTTGTACTGTCCCTGGGCCAGGCAGAGGGTCTTGGACCTAACTGGTTGCCATACCTGAGGCCCTTCCTGTTCTTCCTGCTGGATTTGGTGTCTTGGAGTTGGAGAAGAAAGCCTTAAGCTAACAAAGAAACACAGGATTTACAAACTAGGGCATATATCTTTGGAAAAATATGTTTGAGCCAAGCATGGTGACACACGTCTTTAATTCCAGCACTTGAGATACAGAGGTAGGAGGTTCACTGTGAGTTCAAGGCCAGCCTGTGACTACATAGTGAATTCCAGGTCACCCTGAACTACAGTGAGACCCTACCTCAGAAAAAAATGTTTGCTAATCAAAGAACTTAAGTGTGCTGAAAATAATATCAAAAGATCATCAGAACAGATATTAAAATACAAGTGTTAGAAGGTGGACTAGCACTGTCTAACTAACTAGATAATATCTAAAGTGATGCGTTATTATTATTACTTGTATATCTGTGTGGTGTATATTTATATGCGTGTGAATGTGTGTTTTGCATGTGTAGGGGTACACATGTGTGTTTGGGGGCCAGGAGGTGATTTTGCATGCTTTCTTCAATCATTCTCCATCTTACATTTATTGAGATAGGTCCACACCCACTTGAACCAGGGAGCTTGCCAATGCAATTAATCTAGCTAGCCAGCAGGCCTCCCAAGCACAAGGATTATAAGTGGCCACCATGCCTGCCCTACAGCTTTTACACGGGAGCTGGGGATCATAACTCCAGTCCTCACACTTGAGCCAATAAAAAAAGCTTTTAAACACGGAGCAATCTCCCCAGCTAATCATACTATTTATTAAAAGATTAAGTTATAGTCTGTTTTCTTCACCTACCAACCATGAATTCAAATACCTTTTTAAAAATTTTCATTAAAGATGCAGAGTTAGCACCTAACTTGCTTAATGCTGTACTAAACAGAAAAATCAACCAAGAAAAAGAAGCTTTCACTAAATGTTTCAGCAAACTGATAACCAGGAATAGCATTTCAACCTGTGTTACTCTTAGTATATTAATAGTCTTCAGAATTTCAGCTTCTTCCTTTGTAAGATGAGGTAATACCTCTAGAAAGATAAAGAATGTATCTGCTCAATAAATTGTAGTCACTGTTTGAAATAACAAAACAGTATCCATTCCACAGGAGACATTTGCTACATTTCCTTAATACGTACAGCTTGATTTATTTTGCAGTAGGCTACCTTTGGTTGGCCCTCCATTATTTCTATCTTTTCTATATGAATTTGTAGCACCTTCTATACATTATGTGGGAGTCAATTGAAACTGTGCACTGGGCCAGACTCTCCATTGCATATCCATTTACATGTTAAATCAGTTTATCAAATGAATGACATGCCCACACATACACCAAAAATTAAGTTTTACAAAATCATTGGGGGCATGTGTACAGATGTAGGGAGGGTTACTTTTACTACTTTCACTTCATGATTGATAAAAAGAATTGTAGACTAAGGATTCAGAAGTATCTAGGACTAGCATGTATCTATTTTCCCCCTATTTTTGTTGTAACAATAGTTTTGTAAATTTGTAAACAAAACTAGGTAAACGATGAAAATACCTGCAAAATCACTTTATAAACTAAATAAAACCCTAAAAACCCACAGCTTAAAACTGAAAATGCTAATTGAATGAGGCAAGTCTTGCTCACTGAACTTGCTATGTGGATATTTATTATTTATTATCCACTTCAGAACACAAATATTTCCAGTTCACAGGATCGTTTCTATTAAGGCAGATGATATGATTTAAGCTTTTTCCTTCCTTATCATACCTTCCACATAATGACATGGTCAAGACCCTGGAGTCCTGGCAAGGGTAGTGCTCAATGAGGATAGATCAGCTTATCCTGCTGACCTGTTTTGTTGTAATGTGGCAACAGGCACTTCCCTACAATGGCCAGAGTAGAACTTTGGGTGCCCCACTCCTTGTCTGGTCTTGTTTTGAGCCAGAGTCTCTTTACTGATTCTGGAGTTTATGGGAACAATTCTCAGACCTCCATTCCCCTCCAGGACTGGGGTTATAGGCTTATGTGGCCACACCCAGCTGGTTATATGACGTCTGGAGATTTGAACCCTAGTAGATTCAGATCCCTTAGGTGCTCATGCTTTCATAGGAAGTAAACTTAATCCCTGATCCATCTCTCCAGCCACATCTTGCTAATTTTTATAGAAGGTTTACAAGCAAGTATCAAGCCCACAACCAGGGATACTTTGGTCAAAAGGCTCTTCAGTGAGGTCATGGGAGGAATTTAAAAATGTGGATTCATTGGCTTCACCTACCTTTGCCCACATAGCAGATGACAGTCCAATAACAGGGCTGATGGCCAAAATTACAAGGGTTAACTTCCAACCACTTAAAAATCCCACTATAAAACCAGCAAGAAATGTTGTAATTGACTGAAAGAACATTCCAATTTTCTCACCGATTCCATCATTAATTCTGGAGACATCACTTTAAAAAAAACAGATAGTGTTAGAAAGAAAAGTCAGAATTGTAAACATCAGACTTTTCCCTTGAGTCTAGTTTTGGTATGTTTTGTTGAATGTGAGGCAAATTAATGTCTAGGTTCTTGTATGTTTCTTTTTGGTTTTCGAGGGGAGGTGCATGTTGTCTTTAGTAGGAAATTCATCATTAATAGTAATCTGTGGTACACTGAGCCTCAAAAAATGGACATGGTGTGTTCAAGAACATTCACTGTAGAAGTTTCAAATGGCTCAGGACTGTCTCCAAAGAGCATCATTGTTGCTCCACTGCATGGCACTGCTGGGCACATTCTCCAGGTATCTCTTCTGCTGGCCCATCCAATCAGTGTCAGTCATGCAGGGCTCCTCATGCTTTGCCAGGTACTAAGAATGAAAAGCTGCATAAGACATGGTTGCTGTTCTCAAGGAATTTACTGTTTCTAGAGATGCAATAGCATTTCTGACAGGTCTGATCATACCTATTTCACACCATGAACAGCAAGACCACATCTGAACTCAACATAAAACTAGGTACTTACTCAGTGAGCCGGGTGTTGAGCTCCCCAACATCATGCATATCAAACCAGCCTATCTCCTGCTTCATGATAGCATGGAAAAACTGCTGCCTTATTTTGTGTATTTGTCTTCCGGCTGCTAGGCACCAGAATGCAACCTGAATGTAAGCAGCAATGAATACACCAGCACCAATTCCAGTGTAATAGTAGGCATACCTGAAATACAAGAGCACTGCTCATACCCTACTTTCTAATCAATGTCCCTTTCCAACCACACAACTTAGTCTTACATATTCAGTTATCTGGATATCTTGTCATCCTTAACAAATAATTAAGGTTGTAACAATAATGGTTAGCACTCACCTACATCAGTACTAGCACAGAGAAATGGCTAATAGTAGATTATCCTGTGGTGCAAACCTCAGTTCTTCACCTAACTGTGTAAAGTCAGGCAATCTAATTAACCTGCTAAGCCTCTGTTTTCGGGCTGGTAAATTGTGGATAAGAACTGTAATGTAGTGATGTGTGAAATGTACTTGGCCAGTGCCTCACACATAGCAAGTACTTAAGAGACTGTCAGCGATTGTGAAAGACTGCCTGGTATACTGCACTCAGATAAGCTGTGTCACTATAGTCCTGTCTTCTTTTATTATACCAGGATCAATTGATGAGCCCCTTTGGGTTGTCCCTGTATGTTGAGCAAGGGAAAAAAGTGATAGAACTTGTCTGAAAGAGGAACCAAGAGGTAGCTCCTGATCTTTCCAACTATTAGTTTGGCAAATTTTGGATGGTGACAACTGAAAATTAATACTATTGTCCAAATGGCCATTGTGAGCTATCTTAAAATGTTATGTAAATTACATTCTTATCTTATAAAAATTCTCTACTTGCTATATTTCAACAAAAAAAAAAATGTGTTCCATGGAGAAGCTGCAAAAAAAAAGGACTATGCAGGGCTGGTGAGATGGGTTAGTAGTTAAGGCGCCTGCCTCCTAAACCTAAGAACGCTGGTTCCAATCTCCAGCGGTTCCAATCTCCATGTCCCACGTTTAGCCAGATGCAAAGTGATGCAAGGGTGCAATGCCGCACTTGACCACAAGGATGCGCACACATCTGGATTTCTTTCGCAGCAGCTGAGAGACTGCTGGTGCGCCCATCTCTGTCTTCCTCTCCCTCTCTCTGTCTCTCTCCAAAAAAAAAAAAGGATTATGCAATAAACAGTTCATGTTCAATCTTTCAGAAATCTTACTGAACAAGTAACACCCTAGGTAGACCTTGGAGTTTGCAATTCATTTTTTTTTTAGAGAAGATGTAATCAAAACACTAACTTTTAGTTAATATATGAATCAATAATTAATTATTACCAAGCATTAATGATATAGCAAGGGAAATTCCACTTTGCAAGTGTAACTTATGCTTTAGTAATCTGTAAAGTGTTCCTTGTTATTATTCATTTATTTACTTAGTAAGATATTTTTAGTTGTTTGAGACATAGTCTTGCTATATAGTCCAGGCTGGTCTTGATTTCATAATTCTCCTGCCTCTGTCTTCCCAGTACTGATATGTACCACCACGTTCAGCACCCATAATTTGTTTTAAATAATAATACATTGTGTTTAAGCAGGCATGGTGGTTCATGGATATAATCCTAGCACTCAGAAAGCTGAGGCAAGAGTATTACCACAAGTTAAAGATCAGCCTGGGCTACTAAATTGTTGAGAACTACTCCTAACAGTATCAAAAAACACATTGTGATTTTCTCAGTATAAAAATAAAGGCCTCTAGATAATATTTGGAGATATTTAATTTTTATTTTTCAAAGATAATCAGGTGTTTCCACTTTCTTCAAAACTATCATATCATGTATAGGATAATGTGGAATCATTGTTGTCTGATTCACTGACATATACTTTTATAATATGTTAAAAGATAGTCTGGAGAGCAAGCTTCAAGGTATGTAAATTACAAATAAAGTATTTCCTCAAAGTGAATTAAGATTGAAATGATTCTATTTCTTCTTGAATGTTTTATTACATTGTTTAGAATTAGGTACTGAGCTAAAAAAATTTCTTGCATGCAGATCTTATTATCCTATCATTACTGAAAACAGCAAGAAAGTATATTAGCAATTAGAAAGTCACTAAAAAAGATTCTTTGGTCAACTATAGTTTAAAAGGTTACTTTAAACTAATTTTACTGTATGTGCTATTTGTATATGCTAATGCATACCTAGGTCCAATTTAAGCTTAGCCTTAACTTTGTATAACTTATACAAGCAACTTTAAAAAAATCTATATTGTATCCTCAAAAATTAACAATGATTCTCCATAAATTTTAAAATTATATTAAAATAAAGCAAAATTTTACACATTACTAAAACTATACTAATGCACAACTAGACTAAAAGTTAATGAAATAACAGTAAGGGAAATATGTAATTACATGGCCATGTTTTCTTCCAGATGGCTGGAGATCTGTATACTGTTGGTTTCACCTAGACCACCACAAAACAAACACATATCATTAAAGACTCTTTAGTCTCCACTGAAAATAAGCCCATAAATATAAATCAAACTCACTTGATTATTAAATTATGAAACAAAGGTCCAAATGACTCAGCTCCAGTCGTGTATAAACATTCTAACATCCATTCAGCTACTTCTTGCTGGCACTGTACACAGAGGCTAGATGTGAAGGTACTTCTTTGCAAGAAGACACCCACACATAAACACTACTGCATATGCACACTCAGGTATCTATTTAAAATCCAACACATTTCTCCACATTTATTTTTACTTATCATCACAAAGAATATGTAAAAACACCAGTGGGCATCACCCAATATTAGGAAACACCAGTATTTTGGACCAAATACAAGAGAAACTCCATAATTTTGTCCACACCCACACACAGAAAATTTTCCTGTTCAACATTTGTATGCACATATTGTCAAAATTTCTTTTATGTATGTATACATACATATATACATATACAAATACACATACAGTTTTAAGAGACAGAAGCTTGGGTTGTCTCAGTGATTAAAGGTGCTTACTTATACAGCCTGCTGATCTGGATACAATTCCTCAGTACCCAGGTAAAACCAGATGCACAAAATGATTCATGTATCTGGAGTTCATTAGCAGTAGTAAGAGGCCCTGTCATGCCTATCCCCACCCCTATCTCTGGTCCTAAATATAAACACATTTTAAAGAGAAAGAAAAAGAATTCTAGTCTCTATTCATGGCCAATTTTTAGTTGTTTCCAATATTTCACGTTACAAATAATGCTGCATTGGGCTGGGGGCATAGCTCTGTGATAGTGTGTTTGCCTAGCAGGTGTGAGGCCCTGGGTTTGACCCTAGCATCACAAAAACTAGTAAATAATACTTCATGAACATGCATGTACATAGATATGAATAATGTTAAGTTACTTGTAGGATTAATTATAATCAAGATTTCTGGGTTAATATAGAGGCATACTTCAGATCTCATTATAAGATGGTAGGTAACTGCATGTGTGGGACTCAATCAGAGAAGTCTGACCTCGACAGGTCAGACAAAGGAAAAGGACTTTTTTGTAATGTGAACAATATAGACAAAGGTCTATCTAGAATATTTGAGAATGAGTCTCTGGTTCTCTGTACTTTTTTTTTTCATTTCCTATGCCAGGATTTAACATCCTCTTCTACCCAAATAATGCCTATGCAGGATTTAACATCCTCTTCTACCCAAATAATGCCAAGTCTTGAGTCCTGTTACATCAAGATTTAGTGCCTTTGCTTCAACTGCCTAGATGTTATCTAGACATGTATAACCTGGTGCCTTCAATACAACACATCTAATACCACAATGGTCTTTATTTAGATCTACTTCCAGACATTGGTCAGGCTCATGAGAATAATCCAAACATTTCTTGGTAGTTAGATTCATCTACAAAAATCATGTGACACAACTAAAGAATTCTCTATACTTTGTTCATCAAATTTGGAGGCAAAGACTGAAGATTTTACTACCTGGCTAAAGAGAACTAGGTATAGAATGTCAGGAAACTGGGAAAAATAGCAGGACAAGACTATGATAATCAGGCAAGGCACCTCCCAAGGGGACTACTGCAGCAGCAGGAAGGACAGACCCACTTAGAAAACTAATATTACTCCAATAAGAAAACACTGGAGTCCAGGCCACCATATGCAGAGGAAATGACATTCCATAGCACAGAGCAAAAAGAAGAAAGGATTGAGCTTCTGGGATTTGGGCAAATCAGGAGTCTGTTTTTTTTGTTTGTTTGTTTGTTTGTTTGTTTGTTCATTTGAGGTAGGGTTTCACTCTAGCTCAGGCTGACCTGGAATTCCCTATGTAGTCTCAGGGTGGCCTCGAACTCATGGCGATCCTCTGACCTCTGCCTCCCAAGTACTGGGATTAAAGGCGTGCGCCACCACACCTGGTTCATGATTCTGGCTTTTGCTTCAGAGCCTCACAGAGCGCCTTTGTTTTCTTCTCTGGGACATCTCTATCCCCACCTGGTGAAATCCCCAAAGTGTCATAGAGTTAACAATGACAATAGAGACAGGAGGCTGTCTTTGGAAAGGCATGGGAGAATATAAAAGAGGAGGGGAGCAACAAGCAAGTGCAATGAGAAAGTAATTAATTGGACTTATTCAATCTTCTTTTTAAACTCACAGAACATGTTTATTTTGCTTAAGAAAGAAATGCTGAACAAACCTCATCATCTCCTGAAGCTTCTCATGATTCTTGTATATGCAGCCTGGTTATTCTCCCCCACCCTTTCCTAAAGCAGGTTGAATATCTCCATATGACTGAACTAATCATATCAAGATTGCATGTTGGGTCATTTGTGAATCCCTCCAGTACATAGAGGTCCCTGAAGAGTGAGAAATCCTGGCTTATTGTGTCCCATCAGAGTTCATCTCTGATAGTTTCAGTAGCCATTTAATGGTCTGCTATTCCCAGATTAGAGCAAGCACCAGCAGCTGTTTAATAGCCCATACTTGTCTACTAAATAATAGCCCATAATGAGTCCAGCAGTTGATCCTTTATATATTGTGCATCAATGCACAGCATAGCTGTTTACCATCTTTCACAGTGTTAAGACAATGTTTGTTACTTTTCGTAAAAGTGCTTAAGTTCAGAATGAGCATAGATGTCTGCTGAGCTCCTGGAGTACTGAAAGATCTCATTACTGCACTTGTAAGAATGCCACAAAGTAACTACACTGAACAATGATAACTATTGGATATAGAGAAATCAATGAACCCAGCAAGTACTGAAAACACCTTTTTGGTGAATATAAAAGAAAGGAGAGCCTGGCGTGTGGTGCACGCCTTTAATCCCAGCACTTGTGAGGCAGAGGTAGGAGGATCACCGAGAGTTCGAGGCCACCCTGAGACTACATAGTGAATTCCAGGTCAGCCTGAACTAGAGTGAGACCCTACCTTGAAAAAACAAAAATAAATAAATAATAAATAAAAGGAGAGCTGAAGAGATGTCCCAGTGGTTTAGAGCACTTGTTTTCAAAACGAGCCAGTCTGGGTTAGATTCCCTAGTACCCATGTAAAGCCAGGTGCATAAAGTGGCACATGCATCTGGAGTTTGTTTGCAATGGTAGGAGGCTCCAATGCACCCATATTCATATTCTCTCCTTGCAAATAGATACTTTAAAAAAAAAGAAAGAAAGAAAGGAGCCAGGCTGGAGAGATGGCTTAGTGGTTAAGGTGCTTGCCTGCAAAACCTAAGGACTGATGTTCGACTCTCCAGGTCCCACAAAAACCAGATGCACAGTGATTTAAGCACACAATGTTGCATATGCACACAAGGGGGAGCACACATCTGAAGTTTGACTGCAGTAGCTGGAGGCCCTGACATGCCAATTCTCTGTCTATCATTATCTCTATCTCTCTCATTTTTTAAAAAAGCCAGTCTTAAGCCAGGTGTGGTGGCACATGCCTTTCATCCCAGTACTTGGGAGGCTGAGGTAGGAGGATCGCTGTGAGTTCAAGGCCACCCTGAGACTACATTGTGAATTCCAGGTCAGTCCGAGCTAGAGTGAGACTCTACCTCAAAAAAAAAAAAAAAAAAAAAAAAAAAAAAAAAAAAAAAAAGCCAGTCTTTTGGGTTTGCCTCAAAAAGAAAGAAAGAAAGAAAGAAAAAAGAAAGAAGGGGGAGGGAGGGAGGGAGGGAGGGAGGGAGGGAGGGAGGAGCCAATTAAAATGTAGTGCAGCATATTGTGGCAGGTCCCTTTGACACCATAAAGGGAGGTTCTAAATGCATAAAAATTTTACATAGCTCAAAACAGGTGTGGTGGCTCACGTGTTTAATCCTAACATTCTGGAGGCTGAAGCAGGTCTTAAACAATGTCTGCTTGAGGACCACAAGGAATAGTCCCCAGGAACTAGAGACAAATAGTAACACACACAAAATTGTTTTGAATATTTATGTGCACGATTCTGGAGACAGGATTCATACATTCATTATAGACTGCAAAGGTTTAATCCTCAGATTCAAATGAAAAAAAATCCAAATGCTGAATTGTCGGTGTAAGGTAAGTGGTATCACTGTATTTTCAAGGGTACTCTCAATGAGGCTTCAAGATTTGTACTAAATACAAACTGAGCTGTCATTGAGTAGTTTAGCTTACCTCAATTTCTACGTGTCTAGATGTGACCTGACAATTAAAGCTGAGAATTACCACAACTTACCTGAACAATAGTGTTTGTTATGGATAAATTATTTCCATAGTACACTTACAGGGGGTTGTTTTGCATCTACTTTCCCTATTGGCCGAATGTCTTGCTTTCAACCTCACTGGGAAAACGAAAGTACAATGGTGCACCTTATCCACAGCCATACTTTCTATGATTTCAGTTTTCTGCAGTGAACCATGAAATTCTATCATCACACTTTGTCATAAGAAAAATGAGGAAAACTTAGATATTTTGAGAGTGAATATTGAAATGCCGGTATAATACATTGTTATTTCCCAATTTTATTAACTAGTCATTAATCTCTCACTGTGCTTAATTTTAACTTTATTATAAGTATGCATATGTTCAGTGCTATCCATGGTTTCAAACATACACCAGGAATCCTAGAACACATCCCTAGTAGGTAAGAGGATCTATTCTCATCAGAAGAGACTTGCACAGCTTCTTACTTCCTTATCAGCCACCTTTAGATTGACACTCACTCTCTCTTCCCACCTGCAAGTGAATTTTCCTTGTTCCTATCTTTAGTAAACTTTCTTCCTGGGAATTGGATCTCAGCCTTTCTCAAGGGTAGTTTTTTAAAAAAATATTTTATATTCTCAAGGGTGTTTCTTAAAAAAAATCTCTTTACTCTCCTTCCAAGCATCACTTTTCACTTTCTCTTTCTTTGAGATTATTACCATTAAAACACAAGTAGGTTATTACATCTCCTATTCTGAAACACACACACACACACACATACACACTTACACACTTGACCTCATTTCTTCACTCCTGGACCTGCTTTCAGACAGCCCAATTAATGGCAATACCCAAAACTCAATTTCTCATGTTCACCACTCAGACTAACTCTCCATCTATTTCATCTCAGCTGAGAGTGACTGCATCTTTCTACTTGTCAGGCTAAAAACTTTACAATCATTCTGGACTCTTCCTCTCTGGCACTCATAACCAATCTGTCATGGATGCTCATAATTAATTCCACCTTATCATTCAAGGTCCTTAGATTTTCCTAGTTCCTTCTGAAGCTTTCAGGGATATTTCTGACTTTATAGAACCCAGTCCTTTTTTACATATGCTAGCATTTCTGCTGGGTATTCGGACACTCATCTTCTCAACTTTATTACAAACATGAAGAAGAGCTTTAACCCTCTACCTGCCACAGCACTAACCACAACAGTGCATATTTAGTAAGGGCCCTGCAAGTGTCATTTTAAGTGATTTTTTTTTCTGTAAATTTCCAATAAAATCATTATCACACACAATACTTACTTTGATTAGTAACATTTGATAGAATACTGTTTTCTGCATTTTTAAAGCTGTCTGTCATGTTCCCAAACACCAGCATTAAAAGGGGAAGTCCAATTCCATGAACAATGGCAGCCAGTGTTCCCAGTACCATATACAGCTTGTCCAGAGAATCTGCGTAGCGAAACTGTAAAAACAATAGTGTCAGGGGTGCAGTTAGCAGTTTCATGGATGGTTTTCAAACAAAGATTCCAAATCCAAACACATTTCAGACTGTCGCTGCTACTGGCCTAATCCAAGCTGCCCTCTGCCCTTGCTGAATGACTAAGTATCCTAACTAGGGTTGTACTAGATCGTCTTAATTGCACTCAGTATGTCTTCTCTTCTTATACCTGATGATTTTTGAAAGGGTTTAATGAGACAATAGTAGAAAAATAGTATTTGCTACTCAAGTTTCTTTTCTTTTGACATGTATGGAGATCAAAAGATAACCTTGAGTGTTGGAACCTGCTTCTACCTTGCTTGAGACAAGATCGCTCACTATTCACTGCTGCATTCACCAGGCTAGACTCTAGTCTTCCTGATTCCACTTCCTGTCCAGCAATAGTGTTGTGAAGCTTGTAAGGTATCCAGCTTTATATGGGGGATATAAACTCAGGTACTCACACTTGCATAGTAAGGGCTTTATCCACTGAGCAATCTCTCCAGCTCTGTTGCTCTGGTTTCTAAGAATAGAAATCGCGTCTAATGCATTGATGGTTACCTTAATAGTCAATTTGGCCTCTCTTCTTCCTGACTACCAACATCATGTGACCAAATGTCTCATACTCCAACTACCATAGCCATGGTCACTCTTATTCTTATACCTTCCCTCCCATGATGGACTGTAGCTTCAAACTGTGAGCCAAAATAAACCCTCTGTTCTTAGGTTGCTTTTATCAGGTATTCTGTCATAGCAATGAGAAAAGTAAGTAAAACATATCCCATGTAAAGAAACCTTGATTACCAAAGGCCCCTCTGAGAATACCACTAAGGAACATTTTTTATCACTTAAAAATGAAAGTGCCCTGTGTGGGAATGCTTCTTATGGATCTGACATATTACTATCTGGGAATACTTTTGTGGAAAGTCTTTTCTGATAAACTCTTGCCTTGATCCTGTAGCCACATTAATCATATACTTTGTAGTCATTCAGAACTATATTCACTGTGTTCTTAAAGCATGTATTCAACTTGATTAAACAAAAATACTAGGTATAGGCTAGACTGCCTATGTCTTTGAGAAGCCTCAGTAATCAATACTATGAGATATGTTGGACATGCTTTTAAAGCATGCTCCTTATTTTATCTCCACAGTGAACTGATTATGCTCCTGGTCTGTAGCAATACATTTATGGGTAAAATGTGGTAATTAGATCTAGGACCCCACTGAAAGTAGTGAAAGTTGAAAGCAATGAAATTGACCACAGGAATGTTGAAAGCAACATGTAGACTTACACTGATAACATCTGTGAATGATTAATTTTGTGTGTGTGTGTGTGTGTGTGTGTGTGTGTGTGTGTATTCTGGGTCAACAGAGGTCAACAGCCACCTTTAAGCCCCTTTCTTTGAATAATGCATCAAGAATTGTTAAAGAGAAAGTTCCTTGTTCATGCATCACATAGCACTGATTTTTCTGTTCAATAAGTAGAAAAGGTGAGTGCTGGCTCAGCAGCAGTGAGCTCATTCTTGGTTTAAGTTACTCTAAGAGTCAGTTTCATTATTTCAAGCAACATCCTGGAGTCAGGTATGATGGTACACACCTGAAATCCCAGCACTCTGGAGGCTGAAGCAGGAAGGTCATGAGTCTGAGACATTCCTGTGATACAAACTGAGGCCCTATTTCTAAATAAAAACAAAGCATTTTGTATTAAACACCAGATGTATACTGGAATTAGATTAAAAGTAAAATAACTTGGCCTTCATAATGAGGAGAAGCTGGATGCATGCTTCCCAAGAAACATTTTCCCTGAGAGGTACAATGAGGCTGCAATGAATGACCAGAGTGGATGGTATAATCTTTCTAATTATAAGCAAGTCACAAGAAGGGAAGAAAACCTACTCTGGACACACAAAGTGATTGAAAAGAACTAGTTGCAATGTTTGAATCTGTTCCTTTTTTTTTTTTTTTTTAACCATCTTCTCAAGACCTCATAGTGAAATAAGATAACAGACATTGGGAGCCTGCAGAGAGAGAGAGAGAAAGAGAGAGAGAAGCAGATACAGAGAATAATGATGTATGTGCCACCTTGTGCATCTGGCTTACATGGGTTCTTTGGCTTTGCAGACCAGTGCCTTAACTGCTAAACCATCTCTACAGCTCCACCTTGTCTTTTGATACAAGGTCTCTAACTAAACTTGGAGCTCAGAGATTCATCCAGACACTAGTCAGTAAGGCCCAGGGATCTGCCTGTCTCTGCCTCCCCAGTGCTAGGATTAATATCCAAACTCAGTTTCTCATGTTTCTGTGCCAAGCATTTTGCTGACTAAAGCCATTTCCCAGTCTCCGGCTTTGCATTCTTTTTCCCCTTTATTTTTAATTTTTTCACTCATATGTGGTATGTGTGTATATGTGCATGTTAATAACTATATGGGTACTTGTAAATGTGAGAGAGTATGAGTGTTTAGGCCAAAGACCAACATCAGGTATATTCTTCAATTGCTCTCCACTTTCATTTTTTGAGACAGGGTTTCTTGCTAAACCTAGAGTTCACTGATTCAGTTAGAGTAACTAACCAGTGAGCCACAGAGATTCCATTTCCACTTCCTCATTGCTGGGATTGCAGGTTCATACCACAATGCAATTACTGTACACATGGCTCATGGCCTTAGTATCAACACTTGGGAGGATGAGGGAAGAGGATTAGGAGTTTGAGACCAGCCTCGGATAGGCAGCAAGATAATATCTCAAACAACAACAAAAGCGCTAGCATACAATGTAGCAGGTTTCCTCTACCCAGCTGGCAATGACCATCACTAGGAGAAATGTTTACATATAGGTAAAAGGTCTAGAGTACGAAATCTAGAGTACTCAGGGTGGCTGTTGAGGCTCAGATCACATGGCAAATTATAACCAGCAGTTCTCTAAAAATAAGCTAAAACCAATTAATTTTGCCCTCAAATTTCCTTATTCTCTTAGAAAGCATTATATCATATGAACTGTCTTTTTTAGGGAAGAAAAAGCCTAATTTCAAATAGTAAATAAATCTAGAAACTCACCATTACTAGTGTACTAACAGTTGCTTTCTTTTCTTTCTTCTCATTTTTACTGAAAATCACACCAAAACAATTAAAGCTTTAAAAATTACATAAAATCTTTAAATTACCAACTTAAGTTACAAAAATTAATGATAACTAGAGCAAGTATACCTATATCTTACTTACAGAAAATAGGTAAATAGCATATAATTTAGGAAGCTTAATATATGAATTATATTTTAGATATTTAAATATGTGATTTACAGTGGGTATGGGGATTTCTATAAGAATATATTTTGTCATGTGTATGAACACATATATGAGCACATATAGCTACATAACTTTCATATATTAAAACATTAAAATGTTTTCTATTTTTATTCTAATTAGAGTATCATGACTGGATATTCATATATGCTGGTAATCTCAGCTGAGGTAGGAAGTTGGAAGAAAACCTGGGCTATATGGGAAAACATTGTATATGTGTGTGTGAGAGAGAGAGATAGAGAGAGAGGAGGGAGAAGAAGAAGAAGGAAGAGGAGGAGGAAGAGGAAGAGGAGGAGATAGAGACCAAGACAAAAAAAAAAAAAGAAGACAAGAGAGAGGAGAAGGGAAAAACAAAAAGAAAAGAAAAAGAAAATCATTCATATTCTCCAGAATTAATCTCCCTAATTATAATCCTGGTAATTCTAGCTATAGATAGTATATCTACTATTTAGATATTCTCTTCTCCCCCACCCCAATATGGCACTCTCTTTCTTGTGGCACTGGGGTTCAAACTCAAGGTCTCATGCAAGTACTGTACAACTGAGCTATATCCCTAGTGCCCTAAATACTATTCTTTTCTAATATTTTATTTATTTATTTATTTAACAGAGAGAAAGAGAGAGAGAATATTGGTGTACCAGGGACTTTAGCCACTGCAAATGAGCTCTAGATGCATGTACCACTTTGTACATCTGGCTTTATGTGGGTACTAGGGAATCAAACTCAGGTCCTTAGGCTTTGCAGACAAGCACTTTAACCACTGAGTCATCTCTCCAGCCCCCTAAATACTATTCTTAATCATTATTTTTACTAATGGAGAGTAGCAATCAAATGTTGGCCATACCTAGCCTACTGAAAAGTAATTTAATCATTGTATGAGCAAATCTATTTCTGAAATGATGTCTGGGGTCCTAAATGGACTATAATGGAAATAAACCTAACCTTAACAAGCCATGGCCAAAAATAAGATGATCTTTCTATAAACTGTCAAGAATCTGTCCTTACCCACTTATTCAACACTTATTTAGAGCTGAAATCCAAATGGCTCTAACTCAGGAACCAGTATGTGCCACTACTACTACTGCCACTGAGGATGAAGAAAACAATAGCACACCAGCCTCATTTGTGCACATTTAAAGGAAGATTATTTTAGAAAAAAAAAAGAGGATTATTTTTACACAGATTTTTACATTTAAAAGTAAATCCACATATATCAAGTGAATTCAGAAGGAAAAGTCCTCAGGTCCTCATGCATGTGAAGTAAGCACTTAAACAACTGAGCTATCTCCCCAACCCCAAGAGTACTTATTTTTTTCCTATTCCTTTTAGTGGACTGAAAAATGAATCACTAAAATATCATGAGTCCTTTGTTGAAGATTCTCATTTAAATTCGGCTAAGGAGGTGACTTGGCAGTTAAAGGTTCTTACTTGTGAAGTCTGCTAGCTCAGATTCAGTTCCCCAATACCTACATCAACTCAGATCCACAAAGTGGTAGGCCCATGTGTCAAGTTCATTTGCAGTGGCAAGAGGCCCTGATGGGCCCATTCTCTCCACTCCCCCAAGATAAATAAATAAATCTGATTTCTACTTTTGTACTTTTTCTCCTTATAATAAAGTACATGATTTCTAATATTAATATATTTACTAATTTGCATTACCTTAGTTTAAAATTTCCTGTTAAAAAGTTTCTGTAGTATAAGTATTTAATAATCAAAAAACAGTAACTATCGCAACTATTTATTTGCATTCTACAACAAGACACTTAAGGGTCTAACAGACATTTGACAAGCAATATACATCAACATGATTCTCAAGTTGGGAACTTAATTGAATACCATGCATTAGGGCATTATGGGGTTTCCTGCAACTTTGTAACATTTTTACATAGGATACATTTTTTAAAATGACACAAAATAAATAAATTTTGACACTTTAAGACATGTATAAAACGCATTTGATCCCACTTGCCCATTTACCTTCTCTCTTCCCCCTTCCCCTCCCACTAAAACTCTTCTTCCAATTATATCCCCATTCTTTTTTTTTTTTTTTTTTGAGAGAGACAGAGAGGAGAGAGAGAATTGGCACACCAAGTCCTGAGCCACTGCAATCGAAGGCCAGACGCTTGTACCACCGAGTGGGCATGTGTGACCTTGTGCTTGCCTCACCTTCCTGCGTCTGGTTTAGGTGGAATCTGGAGAGGCCGACCTGGGTCCTTAGGCTTTGCAGGCAAGCGCATTAACCACTAAGCCATCTCTCCAGCCCTACCCATTCTTTTTGATTTAAATTAGGGTCGCTTGCTTAATCATAGATGGAAGGCTATTTACTGGAGAGTGGGCAATTCTCCAGTAGCTATACCACTTAAAAACATGACTCCCCCCCAACAATCATTTTTCTAGTATATACTCTGGGAGGTGTGGGGTCTCAATGACCCCTTCCTGAGGGAAGTTAATTTCCTGTTGTCAGAGCACTGTGATAAAAATGTACTGAAAACAATTATTTTACACCTGTGACCATTAATTTTCTATTACAAATAGATATTAGACACAGAGTAGAGCCCCGTATGTTGCTGGGACGTTAAGGACCACTGTGGGTGTTTTTTAAATAGAGGTTATAAAGCCTGACTTAGTAGCACATGCCTTTAATCCCAGCACTCAGGAGGCAGAGGTAGGAGGGTCTCCGAGACTTTGAGGCCACCCTGAAACTACACAGTGAATTCCAGTCAGCCTGGACTAGAGTGAAACCCTACCTCGAAAAACAAAAAAAAAAAAAAAAAAAAAGTAATAACACAAGCATGTGAGCGACGGCCTGTTGATGGCTAAATGCTGTGCTGTGCCCCATGAACTTCTGCTCCAAGTGGGGGGACTGCTCCTGAAGGCTTGTTTGCATCTCTTATGACTGAAATCACCACCACCCATCATCATTTATTTCAGAGCTGGAGGCTAGAGACAAACCTCCAAAATGCGAAGGAAGAAAACGAAATAAAGCGGCTACCTCTTTTTGTCCGGCTTCCAGTTCTTCCCTGCCCTTCCATCGCGGTCCCCTTCAAGATCCATCGCGACCTGAGGAGAAAGCACAGCCCATTAGCCAACTGTAAGGGTCCCAGGTGGTCCCAGGAGCCAGCGCGGAGACCCTCCTGCTCCCACCGCCACCCCGCGGCGCTGATGCTCCGAGGACCAGGCTTCCCAGGGAGCCCGCCCGGACCACCGCCCCCCGCCGCGCGCCACCGCGTGGGCAGCGGCGCGGGGCTGCGCTCAGGACGGGTCTCCCGGGCCGCGCACCGAGCTCCTCGGCCGCCCGCGGCTCAGAGACCGGCCGCGCCGCAACGGGGCAGCGGGCCCACGGTGCGCGACGGCTGCTGGCGGCTCCGAGCTCCTCCAGAGACTTGGGGCTCTGGCCACTTGTTCTCCGTGGACCTGACAGACCTCCCACGCCCTCCAAGAAGCCCCTCCCACGGGGACCCCGCTCGGGAAATTTGGGGTGCCCAACCCTTGGGGACTGCCTACTTTGTGCGCCCCTGTCTCCGGCTTTCTGTTGCAACGTCTCCCCCCAGCCGCCCTCCCCCCGAGATGTGAATTTTGGAAATAGACTGGCAGGGACTTTGGTGCAGGGACCTGGGAGCCTCTGAGCTTCCTGAGGTCGGAATGAGCGCGGACCTCGGCTGGCCGTCCTGAAAAGCGGCTCTGCACGCGCAGCCACGCCCAGCCATCCAGACCCTTCTTGCCCAGCCCTCCTGCTTGATCGCTCCGGAGATTGCGAAAGGGACGTTTTAGGATGTTTTATGCACGAGTCTCTCTTCAGTATGTTTCAGTTTCGAAGGTAGATGCATCCTTTTTTTTTTTTTTTTTTTTTTCCCTAAGCGATGAATGGAGAAAGTTCTATTGGACACATTTTTCTGAAGAAGCCAGTAAAATTGTCAGTGGTGAGGGGATTGTAACACGACTCCACACTGCCGCTCTCAGAAGCCTGAGTAGTTCCCTTAGACTTTGAGGGACCTCAACTGGGGCAAACCCAGGATGGATGCCTGGCTTAGATGGAGAAAAGAAGTTCAGTAAGAGCCAGCATGGAGATTTCATTACAGATAGGAAGAAAGCGCTCTAGAAGAAAATGAAAGCACATCCGAGGGCATGGCTGTGGGCTTGTGTAAGAGAGAGTAACATACCTGACTTGTTAATTGTGCTGGAATTCTTGATTTGCTGCTGAGAAGAGGCTTCATCTAAACTCCAGAATGAGGGGCACATCTCCATTTTCATGCCCCCCAAATTTATTTGTCTTTCTATCCTGTCTCAAAGTAACAAATGGGAGGTAAAAAACAAAAAAGTAAGGTTATTTTAAAATAATTTTTAATGTTTTTATTTATTTTATTTAGTTTTTTGAGAGAAAGAGAGTGAGAGAGTGTGAGAGAACAGGTGCACCAGGGCCTCTAGCCACTGCAGACAAACTCCAGATGCATGCGCCCCCTTGTGCATCTGGCTTACATGGGTCCTGGAGAGTCAAACCGGGATCCTTTGGCTTTGCAGGCAAATGCCTTAACCGCTAAGCCATCTCTCCAGCCCTATTTCTGAATAATTTTTTAGGATAGCATACAAAGTATTGAGCATCTTCATGCACTTACATTTACTTACTACCCTCAGTACCATCCTTTCTCCAGCTAGTACCCCTTCTTCCCTCAGCCCCTGCTTCTGCATTCCTTGAAGATGCATTCTGTTACACACCATCCTTAAGATCTTTTCCTATCTTGAAATATGTTTGTGTATGTAAACAGAGAAATTA
Organism: Orientallactaga sibirica; assembly: GCA_036365145.1. Lineage (NCBI taxonomy): Eukaryota > Metazoa > Chordata > Mammalia > Rodentia > Dipodidae > Orientallactaga > Orientallactaga sibirica. Next base: position 751,214 of record JAEOAD010000418.1, read on the forward strand.
CAGGATAGAGATGATATGTTAAATTGTGTAGTACATTAAGCTTTTAGCTGTCAAATCAATGTACATGTTTTTCCTAGTGAGGCAGCTTAGGGATGACAAGGCTCCAAAGTGAGTAGCTTTCTCTTGGCTAAACATGGGAATTGACCTTGAGCCTGTAGAGGAAAAGATAATTACACTTTACTATAGGCCAGAAAGGTCTGGCCTCTCCTTATCTCTGTCTTCTTAGCGTGTCCTTCCACTCCCTTCCCAGAAGGCCATTACTAGAACATTAATATTTCTGGGAACATTACCCTTTTCCACTTGATGTCAGGACTAACTGGCTAGACAGGCCATGGGACTTACATAAGAAAGAAAGAAAGAAAGAAAGAAAGAAAGAAAGAAAGAAAGAAAGAAAGAAAGAAAGAAAGAAAGAAAGAGAGAGAAAAGAAAGAAAAGAGAAAGAAAGAAGAAAGAAAAAGAGAGAGGGGAGGGAGGGAAGAAGGGAGGAAGGAAGGAAGGAAGGAAGGAAGGAAGGAAGGAAGGAAGGAAGGAAGGAAGGAAGGAAGGAAGGAAAACTCGCCTGAGTCTTCAGGTGGGAGTTTCAATCCCACCCACTTGCCTCCCTAAGCAAGAGTTATCTTCTTCTTCTCCCTCCCTCCCTCCCTCCCTCCCTCCCTCCCTCCCTCCCTCTTGCCTTTCTTCCTTCCTTCCCTCCTTCCTTCCTTCCCCCCTTCTTTCCTTCCTTCCTTCCTTCCTTCCTTCCTTCCTTCCTTCCTTCCTTCCTTCTCTTGAGCTCCCCTTTTCTTAAACCTCTCCCTCCTAAAGCTCTAATAAAATTTTTCTGAACCTTATCTTTTGGTCTGTGGATTTTATTTGTCAAATTCATAAGACAAGAATCTTATGACACCCCAAAATTTCCACTTAAGTTCTTTATACCATCTCTCCCAGCAGTTCATTCAGTCATCCTCTCAAATGGCTTACTGTTTTTTTTCACTCTGCTTTTGCACATGTAAATCTGTGTTAAGTTAAAATAATTTTCTCCTTTAGTACATGTGGTGGTTTGAATGTAATGTCCCAACTCTCCACCCAGGCTCATGTATTTGAATAATTGGTTAGCAGCAAAGTAGTGGTATTTTGAAGATGATGGGATTTTCAGGAACTGGAGTCTTGCTGGGAAGACGTGTCAACTTGGGGCAGGACTTGAGGTTTTACAGTCTGGCTTTGCTTGCTGTTTCTCTCTCTCTCTCTCTCTCTCTCTCTCTCTCTCTCTCTCTCCCTCCCTCCCTCCCTCCTACATCCCTGCTGGTGTGATGCCAGTGCCAGCTTCCTGGTCCTGCTATGCTTTCCATACCATGATGGACTGTACCCTCTGGAACTGTAAGCCAAATTAAACCCTTTTCCTTCTAGAAGTTGCTTCTGGTCAGGTATTTTTGTCCCAGCAATGGGAAAGTAACTGATGTAGTAATTATTCTTTTAAATAATTTGAGTTTCAAATCAGGAAAGCATAGATCCAACTATATCTTGAAATACTTAACTTTTTAGTTTCTCACTGTTTCTCTGGAAAATAATAGTTAACAATGGTACCTTAAGGTATTTTTGAAAGACTACATGATTTGTGTATTTGAAAATCTTACACAGTTCTTGAAACTCCCAAACACTTAACAATGTTTATATATGGTGGTTTGAATCAGATGTCCCCTAACATGTTCTGAATGCCTGGTCCCCAGCTGATGGTAATTTGGGAGGTGGACCCTTGCTGGAGGAGATGTGTTATTGGGGGCAAGCTTAGGGGTGTTATAGCCAGACAACCCCTTGCCAGAATTTGGCTTACGCTCCTGCTGCTGTTTTCCACCTGCTATGGAAGAAGTGATGTCCAGACCCTGCTCATGCAGTGTTTTCCCCTGATATCATGAAGCTTCCCTTGGAGACTGTAAAAATAAAAACCTCCCTCCAGTCAGCTGCTTTGGGTCAGGTGCTTTATCCCAGAAATGAGAAGTTAACTACAATACCATATATCAGTAATAAAACCTCCCTCTCAATCTTTTCCTTCTTTTGCATCCTTCAGCACTCATGCATGGAGCTACCTTTGTTGACTCATAAATGGTTTACCCATTGGTCTGATTACTAGTACAAAACACAGAAAGAGTACAAAAGCAAAGAAAAGGCTAAAGACACTAAGTGAAGAAATTCATGGGGCTGGAGAGATGGCTTAGTGGTGAAGGTGCTTGCCTGCAAAGCCAAAGGACCCAGGTTTGAGTGCCCAGGACCCATGTAAATCAGATGCACAAGATGGTACATGTGTTTGGAGTTCCTTTGCACTGGCTGGAGGCCCTGGTGTACCCATTCTCTCTCTCTCAAATAAATAAATAAATAAAATTATTTTTAAAAATAATTCCATAAGGCATGGAGGTATATCTCAGTGGTAGAGCACTTGACGTTTTGTACAAACTCCAGGTTGAAACTGTAATAAAACACATAAAACATTAACACACACACACATACACACATCCATTTCACACCTATGTGGCCACATTTCCCAGTCTTTTTCACCACAAATACTATAATAACTTCATAAGTGTTCTCTACTTATATCTTACCCCTGTCTAGAAGCTTCCCTACCCCCTATTGCCAGTGTCTTCTTCAGAGTAAAATGTAGGGCTGGAGAGATGGCTTAGTTGTTAAGGCATTTGCTTACAAAGCCAAAGGGTCCCAGTTCAATTCTCCAGGACCCTTCTAAGCCAGATACACAAGGGGGTGCATGCATCTGGAGTTCATTTGCAGTGGCTGGAGGCCCTGACATGCCCATTCTCTCCCTCCCTCACTCCCTCCCTCTTTTCCTCCCTCCCTCCCTTTCTCTCTCTCTCTCTCTCCCCCCATCTTTCTCTCTCTCTCAAATAAATAAATAAAATATATTTTAAAAAACAGAGTAAAATGTAGAATCATGTCACTGGACAATGGCTTTCATGTTAGTGTAAAATCCAAAGTCCTTCCCATGGTGTGTAAGTCCTTTCCTGCATAATGTAATTACCCTTACCTCTCACATCATCTCCTATTACTGTTTCCATCATTAATTCTATTTCATCTATTAATTCTCTCATGATAATTTACCATGGTAATTGAACATTCAAGCATGAAGCCACCTTTGTTGACTCATAAATGGTTTACCAACTGGTCAGATTACTAGTGCAAAGCATAGAAAGAGTACCTCTCAACAGTAACAGCAAAGAAAATGCTAAAGACAGTGAGTAAAGAAGTCCATGGGGCTGGAGAGATGGCTTAGCAGTGAAGGTGCTTGCCTGCAAAGCCAAAGGACCCAGGTTCAAGCACACTCCCACCCTAGGCCACTGGCACTTACTGTTACCCCAGAGTGAAAATCTTTTCCCTTAAGTTAGGTTCAGTGTCATGCCATTTTGTTCTTAGCCCCTCCCAAAAGGCCCTTTCATGTAGTGTGTGCTCAAAAGACATGTGTTACATAAATAAATGAAAACAAATGAGCAAGTTTACTAAATAAAATGTAGATTAAATATAAAAATTACTTTGGATTTGAATTCTATGATAACATTGCTCTTATTGTGTATAGTTCTGAAAAAAATTATTTCAAGTTATGCTTATTGGAATGTTTGTTAGTTACTTTTGCATAGCTATGACCAAAATGTCTGAGAGAACAATTCAGAGGGAGGAATTACCTATTTTAGTCCAGGTTTCAGAACATTCAGTGCCTTGTTGTGGGGAGGGAGTGACAGAAAAGAGAGGCTCATATCATGGAGTCCAGGAAGGAAAGAAGAAGCCAGGACAAGATACAGCTTCCAAGGACATGTCCCCAGACATATCCTGTCTAGGATAACCCTCACAGACACACCTACAGGTGTACTTTACTAATCTAGATGTTTCTTAGTCTAGTCAAGTTAACGAAATTAACCTTCCTAGGATATTTCTTCATAAATCTGCACTTTGGTTCAGCCCAATGTCCTACAAACATTTACCAAGTCCCTGCCATATGTTAAGCATTTTGCTGAATTGTTATAACATATAGCTTAAACATTGTATCTTGTCTTCAGAAAGATTGTTAATTATTTGTAGCCTTTTAGCTGCCCCACATAGAATCTATGGGCATTGTTGCTGGGATTGTTGATGGTATTGTGTCTTTGTGCAGGTTTGTGTCTTATTTTTTTGTGTGGGGTTTTCTCATGACTTTTGTAAATCCTATATAATTATTTTCTCTCCTAGCTCCTCTATTTTACCAGTTTGAGTCCAAATCGAATGTACTTTGAAAAAGTATATCCTGAGATAAGGAATGAAAATTTCCCTTGGATAACTTCTTGGCCTGAACTAGATAAAGAATATAGGAGAATCCCAGTGCAAAAAGAAATACAAATGACTCACTTGTCATAGGGGATGCTAGTCAGAAATAAAGGAAATGAGAAGACCTTCTGTAGACGGTGGCTTCCCAGGCATCATGTAAGACATATGGATATCAACATGTCAACTTCCTCTGACATAAATGGCATAAATAGTTATCAGTAATACCCTGACAGATAGAAAATAACAACATTAAAGAAGATAGCAGATTTCATGTGTCCAAATGAAAAATCTTCAAGCTGTTTGCAACTTATTTTCAAGTGTTGACTTTCCATTGCTGTCTAAACAAAAGTCAGCATTAGCCTTTCAGTTAGTAATAAAGTTCAACATGACACTAGCCACAGACTGCAGAGTTAAAGATGAACCAGTGGTGGGGGCTTTAAACCAGACACAGAGCTAAGGGCTGAGCTAATGATCCTTAGTACAATTAGGTTTTCCTTCCCAGCCAAAAGCTAACACAACTAAAAGGCTAGCTGACAACAAGAAGTGCTGTTAGTTATTCCCTCCCTGTCCACAAAGCTAAGTAGCAAACTGATAAGAAGAAATAGATGTTAGTTTTCATGTCTTAGACACATACTCAGTTCTAGGTCAAACAGAACAACTCATTGCTGACTGCAAGGTTAAACCAAATAATTTTAAGGTTAAATATTACTTCCTTGGTTGTGTCAAAAGGGTGGACTATTGTTTTCACACCCAAGGCTCACATTGCCCTGAAATGAGGGCAGTTTTCACTCCTCCAATAAAAACTACAAGGAATACAGGCCCTGCACACCTGGTTTTTTCTCTTCCTTGTGTGCCCACCTTGTCCTCCAAGGTCTATATTTTTACTTGAACTATATTAAAAGTGTGACTTCTGTCTTCCTCTTTTCTCTCTCTCCTCCCAAGATGTCAAGATCCTTGTTGATTTCTCTCAACAATAAAGTTCTCCTCATGTTTCTTTCTGTGTCTAGTTTTAAATTCTTTAATCAGTGAGACCAAGAGCCTACAAAGGGGATTCTGCATGTCCCAGTAACATAAGCAGTTACATGTAGTCCATAATAAAGTCTCAACCCATTCGTATGTAACTAATTATTATATGTAAAGGACATATTGACAATGGGACCCTGAATGACTACTTCGACTTATCTTAGAACATATAGGATCACTTTAAATATCTTATATGTGAAAAAGTTAGACTCTAATTTGGTAATTTCAGAGGTAATGTTAAGTTTTTCATCAGTTAATCAACTTTTTAAAGCCACAAGTTGGGTTAAATGGTGATCAGATAACAAAAACTCATCTTAATGAAAAATTGAGTTACTGATCTACTTGAGGGACAACTGGTACTAGCTCCAGTATAAAACTCTCAGCAAGGCTGTGTCAGAGGCTCTTCTCCAAGTCAAGACTCTCGTGGGGCTGCTTTGTCAATGCAGCAGGGTGTCTATGGGGATCCTGAGACTGAGCCGTTGCTGGCACAGATTTTCTCACTATCACAGCAGCATATCTCAGACAGTAGGTTTCTTCGCAACATGGTCCCCAAGGTTTCTGAGAAAAGTGATGAAATCCCTTCTCTGAAGCTAGGTCATTGTATAGGCTCTAGGTCACTTGTTTATTTAAGCTGTATGTCTGAAGAGTGGAACCTTCTGGGTCCAGCTGTGACTCGTTTACATTTATTCCTTTGAAGGGAAAAGTTCCCTTCCCAGGTGCTGGGATATTCCATTTCTCTTGCTTTGTTATTCTCCTAGTCACTGGATTTTGCCAAGTTGTTCTTTCCCCCCTGTCAGTTGCCCATGGTTACCATGGCCACTCACTGGCTGAGGCGTTTTATTTCTGTGACACTGAGGAGCCAACTAGTACTAGGTGTATGATCCAAAACCTTCTTCCCCACCACCTGCCAGGAACACACACTTTAACTATCCTCAATAGTAATAGACTTTGACTTTTTCTGAAGAGACCAGACACAATCCAGTACTGCAGATGAAAAAGTAGACTTAAGGAAACAATCTGAGTTTGTGTTCTGATCATTTAGTATTGGATAATTTATTCTCACTACAATTGAAATTTGTAAAATTATATGCTGAATGTAAAGCAATAGATATCTGGATATCTAAATTCTGAATGTTGACTTGTATTGCTATTGTTAACATGCCAATAAGTGGTTTACTTAAGAGGGAGTTTCAATGAAAAGGAAAATACAGGTATAAGAGCCCATTTGTGTGTGTGTGTGTGCTTAATGGATTTGCTTTGAAGGTTATTCCTAAAGGAAATTCCTTTTATGGTTAATAAGTATTTGATTGGATCAATCATAATATATACCTATTTGATCATCCTCCTTAGAACCTATATGTCATCAGACATCAGCACTAAGGAATTCCTGACATAATGATAGCTTCACTTTAAAAAGCTTCTGATGTGGCAGAGTTCATAAAATGCATTATTTCCTGGCTGAGGAAAGACTTTAAAAATGCAAATGAACCTGCTTTTCAAGGCTATGAATTTTTGTCCCTTTATGATTTATTCCAGGAGCAGCTTGACATAGAGTTTGACCTTGCCTCATCGCAAATGAACTCTTACTTGAGAACTGGTTGATTTGACCTAGTTCAATGAGCCAATGTTCACTTAATTTTTTTTCAATGTCTTACTTTGTTTTGAAGCAGCAGATCCATTTAAAATATACTTTGATAAATAAGAAAAATCTTTCAGATACAATATATGCTCAGCTATATCTGATTTTATAATTTTAACATTAAGGAATATTTTCTTTTAAATTTGCATTAGGAATCCATTCATTCAATAATATTAATTCAGAACTTACTAGATTTTATGTGCTATTATAAGTAAGTACATGGTAGGTATCTATGAGCAAAACAAAAATCTCAGCACAGGTGTATGTGGTACTGTGGCTGGGCAGATAGACAAAAAAAAAGTCAACCACAGTGGTTTGAATGTGTGGTGTTGCAGACAGCTTCAGGTTCGCTGAGATGAACTTCCAGACCAGGCACAGTTATGGAGGAAGGTATATTATTTATTGAAGCTTACAGATCCAGGGGAAGTTCCATAATGGCAAGAGAAGCGGCCTGCTCTCCACAGGGCCAAGCAGAGAGAGCAAAAGCCAACCAGCCACCACAGCACACAGAGCAAAACACTAAAGCCAAAAGGTCACACAGCATACTTCAGAAACTCCTGCTAGGCACATTTGCATATCTTTACAATGGAATCTCAAACCCACACCTCAAGACCAGCCCCCAGTGACATTGCCTCTAGCAAGGTGATTGCAGATGCAAACTATAATTAATAAAACACTGAATATATTGGGGGACATATATTCAAACTACCACATGTGGTATTACTTGATGAGATACTTTCTAGTAATGCATGATGTGCTTTATATGGAAATTAGGTCAGAGCCAGACATCCATGAAGTGCTTCCATGAGCTCTCTCATTGATTATACATACCTGCTCCATAAGGGAGGCTGTAGTTACCCTCATCTCCACAGATGAGGAGGTTGAGGGCGGAAAATTTCTGAAAGTGGCCTAGCTAGGAAGGGTCAGGACTGAACAGGAAGCTAGCCATCCAGTACAGAGCCTGCTCCTGTTACTGTCACACCATATGATCAAATCTAGGGTGAGCATGATCCCAGATGTATACAGACTCTTATCCAGATTGGCGCAACATCTGATGGTGCAGGTATAAAACTATCCAGAAGTTTATAATACATATATTTTTGTGATTTTGTAATTGTGTGTATATGTACATGCTTTTCTGCTTACTTTATAAAAATGGAAAGAAAAACACAAAAATAATCAATCTAAAGACCTTAAAAATCCACCCATGAACAAAATTATTCAAATTGCTAAAGTTTCCTCTTCAAATAAAAGTAGTAATTATTTTTTAGAAAACATAAATGACTAGTGCATATAAAGATAGAAAGTGCCATTGGAAAAAAAAATGGAATGTGGAAGTAGACTGGCAACATCAGGCAGAGAAAGATTATAAAGTAGTATGGTCATGGGAAAGCTTAATGAGGAAGTTTCATTTAATTAAGACACAACAGAATGAAAAAAGATTTAAATTAATATCTTGAAAATCCTTGAATATTAGGCTTTTAAGTTTATTTAACATTGTTTCTATTATAACATGTCTCATATACCAGATTTTTTCCTCCAGGGTAAGAAATATGTGGGCTTGTAAAAGAATACATAGACCACTTTATGCAATTTCTTCATGTTTGAGGTCTCTGAAATACTAAAGAATGTGACCAAGGCCACACAGTCATAAACTGGGCCAAATTAACAACATAGTTTTCTGACATGGGTCTCACTGTTCCAGGTGTTTCCATGGTTGCTGGGGAAATCAAATTGAGCAGTCTTGGCCCTCCCAGCCCCTAATGTTTGTGTAGGAAGCACACCTAAACTGCTGAGCCATCTCTCCAGAACCCTGAATTTTCTCTTTCTCTCTCTCTCTCTCTCCATATATATATCAGAAAGAGAGAGTGGGTATGGACACACCAGGGCCTCTTGCAACTGCAAATAAACTCTAGGCCCATGCCCCACTTTGTGCAATTGGCTTTATGTAGGAACTGGGAAATCAAACATGGACCATCAGGCTCTGCAAGCAAGAGCCTTTAACTACTGAGCCATCTCTTTAGCTCCATTTTATCTTTTTTCTGTCCTTTAGGGCTGATGTGACATGTACATGAGACATATAGTAGGAGAATTATGCCCAAAGTTATGATGATCATGAACATTCTTTTTTAAGTTTTTTCTTTATTAGTTATGTACATACTCAGTGTGTAAACAGCACATGTTGGTACCATCTTTAGCCTCCTCCATGTCCTCCCTCCTCTGAAGGGACCCTCCTCATTGGGGATGTCAGTTATACCCATGTGGATTGTAGATGATTCATAGTGGGTGTAACAATCACTTATGGGGAAGAGGCAATATCCCTGTGCATAGTGTCTCAACTTGTGGCTCTCACAATCTTTCCCCTCTTCTGCGAATTTCCCTGAGCCATGTTGGGTTCATTTTAGGTCTACTTCAGTGATGAGGTCTTGGGATCCTCTGGGTCACTGAATCTCTGGTTTGGTAAGAGTTGAGTGTTCTTTGTTTCTATTCCTTCCCCCTTGTGCTGATACCAGGTTCACAAGAAAGCAGCACTCTTGCTCATTTCCCCAATTACTCTATGGTTTCAGCTGGGGCCCTGGCTGGATACAATGAGCTGATTCTCTCCTTCAGGTTCTACATCCATCTGAAAAAGAGAGCAGATTCTCCAATGGAGAGTGAAGTCAGTACCAAATAAATGGGGTAACCATTATAAGTTTAGAGAGAATTTCATAGGTATAGGCCCTCTTGTGGCCCAAGATTGGTGGGAGCTTGATATTGGAGAGCGAACTCATATTTTGGATATGATTTTGACTTGTTTCCCAGCCCCAGCTATGGGCTCCATTCCACTGAGTGGATTTGTTAGCCAATTCAAGAGCAGTTGGTTACCCACCATGGCTGTGTGCCACTATTGTACTTGGGTGAGCATCATGTCAGGTTGTTTGCCGTTGAGTAGCTTAGACCATGAGTTACTTGGATAGATATTGTCATTTGCCCCCAGTTGCTCATGTAGCATCTTCTAGCACTAGACAAGCTAACTGTCTGGGGACTGACTTTCTTCCAGATTCCAGCCAGGTCTCACCATGTTCTGTATCAACAGCATATGGTGTCTTCTACAGTAGGGTCTTATCATTAATCTTTGGTGGGTAATCAAGTGCTCTGACAGAAATTTGTCTTCTTATGGGAGACATTGTAGGTCTCTCTGATCAATAGCTCATTGTGGATGTTAACTGCATGCTGGTACTGGGAATTACAGGCCAGCAACAAGGGAAAAGAAGGAAGAAAAAGATAGGTAATATAAAAAAAAGAGAGTAAAGAGAGAGAGAAACAGGAGAAGATTAAGGTTAGTATTCATCATAACCTCTCCAGGGCCCTTTAATTCAGGTGTTCCTTCTAAGGACATGATGAAAGTTCAACCTTTTAGTCTGCCTTTCAGGATATAGAATTTTATGGTACCAGTTACATTTGGGTCCAGTTTTGTGTCCCCCTCCCATCCTTACCATCCCTTCCTGCCCCACCTTTTCTATTGTCTGGTCCTCAAGATGCCTATTTGGTTTGTCAGCATCTTAGGCAGATCCAGATTAGGAGCCACATATAAGTGAGACCATGCGACAATTGGATCATGAATATTCTATGACTTAAAGAAGAAAAAATAGTGGATGATAGAAATAAACATCTGAAGCAGCCCAGACCTCCTCCGCATGTATCATCACACTCTGTCATTAGACTGGCAGGTTATCCTCTATATCCATAGTCATCTGTGCTTTATGAAATATTTTATTTATTAGGCCATGAGTCTATTTTTGATCAATTTGATCTCATGTGAAGAGGCTAGTTTTAACCCTGTGGAAGATTTGATCTTTAATGTCTAATTATTGTAACTTGTATTTGTTTGTAAGTACTTGTATTTGTTCTATTGTTTTGTTATTATACCATATTGTAGGACATACTACAATCATAAAACTTTTAATTTAAATGATTATTATATTGAAGCCAAGGTGATAAAACAAACAAATAAAATGTTAGGTAGTAAGGTAGACACTCTTGTGGGGAAAATTCTATATGGACTCACCTTCAAAGTGTTCTTTCTTTTGCCTGCAACTAAAAATTTGATGGGAAAAGATGTCTCTGAGGATGTTTCTTGTGGCTCATTCATGGACTCCACCAAATGACAGCTTGCAAGAGCATGGTCACTATCTATCCTCCTAGCACTCTGGACTGTGTGAGAGAGCCACTCTCATCACGACAGAACCTAAATGAATTTAGGAGTACTCCCACTCACAGTCTTTGATGCAAGGTGAGTACACTGGATGAGACCTGCTGCTCCCCAAAGCCTTCCTGTCTTCCATCTTTCCTTCTTGAAATGTGACCTTAAATTGAGCATGCTCAGTAGTATATAGCTTGAATTGAGCATACTTGGGAATGTGCTCACCCCAAACTACTTTCCCATATTACTGTGGGTAGGATTTTTGGTTTGAGGTGGGCAGTGTTTTTGTAACAACTCCAGTGTTGTCCTTTCCTGCTGCACATAATAAATCTTTCTCCACTCTTCTCTCTGGACTCTGTTTGGACTCACTAAGATGAAATTCCATTGCATTCTGTTACAGAATTACCAGAAATGATAGAATCTGTGTGGCGGCCAAGTTACCTAAATGTAAAGAACTCTGTCTCACAGTTTTCTATTAATAGATCATTGCTCCTACAAAGCACTTTCTCATTTGCAAATAGGGATCAAACTTTACTTTTATACCAATGTACCTTTGAAATCTGTGCAGCCTTTACAAAATCCCTATAAATAATTTTCATTGATTTGATCATCCCTCCCTGGGGCACAAAATCATGAGTTAAGCATTATTAGATCCTATTAAATACAGTTAAAGTACTATTTATGTTAATAAGAGACTTTTATTATATGCAACATTTTAACATTTATGTTTTCTCTATGCTGATATGTTCTAAGCTAGGGTGATTTGACTCCCTACCTAACTTGAGTGATGGACTATCAGCCAAGCCAATTAGCTGGACTGTCTTCATGTCAGCACTACTGTACTGAGCCTGCTTTGGACACTTGAGGAAGCTACACGGCAACCACAGCTGTTTGCTGCCAAATCATAAACTCCAGCTCCTGAAGGCATTATCCCAACCATGACCATTTCAAACTGTTATCATAGGCCTCCCTGAACTCTAGATGACCCTGAAGCCATTTCCACTCAGAACAATGAAAATATAAAGTCCTTCATTTGCATGAGGAATTGCTGTAATTAGTGCAGTGCAATCCCTCATTTGCATAGAGGATTGCCTTGATGAATGCAGACCTCCTTGCTTTCACTTTCTGGCTATTCAGCTAACTTTGTGAGTCTGGAGACACCCTCCTGTGTTGCCCACAGTGTTGCAACATTAGGCCCAACAAAAAGCTTAAAATGGTCTTGACTACTTTCCCCCTCTATCATTAACAGAGTGAGCTGAGCTAGTAACAGAAAGAGAGGACTGCAGAAAAGGCAGTGAAGTGGCAGCAGCAGTGACCACGGCACTAGTGATTAGAGGGCAGAAGAGCTCCAGAAGGGAGCTGGGGCAGAAACAGTTGGAAGAAATGACAAAGATGGTGAGGGCTGTGAAGGCCTGGAGATGAGAAACTTGGTCTTGTCACAGAACAAATTCCACAAAGCTTCAAACCCTCAAGATCCAAAGGCCTCCAACACCTTGGGCCTGAGGCTGTTCCAGTCAGTCAAAGGATTGGGTTCTCAGTATGTTAGTTATGAGAACTGTTACACTTGTTGCTGGAAGACTGAGGGTCCCAACACCTAAGGAATATGTAAAAACTAACAGAACATGCTGCCTGTTGCCACTTGCTGCTGTCAACTGCCATCATCCACTGTTGCTGGTAGTCAAGGATTACAAAATAAGCCCAGTGCCAGGGACACTGGTGGTTAAAGCCCACAGTGACAAGCGTCCAACCTGAGTACCTAGAGTCATAAGTCTTTGGCAATAAGCCTCTAGCTCCGAGGTCTTGTAGGTATCAGCATCTGCATCCACCTGTCCAGCCCCCTAGTCCAGTCTTAAGGGCTCAGGACTGCCAGCACCGAAAGAGCTACTCTTTGCCAAACCTAATTCCTATCTACATAAAGCAAAAGAAGCTAGTTGGCTTATAACAGAAATTCTTGGGAAATTGTAAGCACTTAACTATTGAGTTTATAAAGCTTTAGTAGAATAATCATTTTGAATGGAAACATTTTAAAACAATTTTTAAAGATATTTTAAAGAATTTTTGTAGTCATATGTCTGTACAGATGTGTATGTGTATGCATGTTCATATGTGTGTGCTTGTGTATGTGGAGGCCCTAGACCAACGTCCAGTGTCTTTTGCTATTGTTTTTCTTATTCTTTGAGACAAAATCATTGAACCTAGAACTCACTGGTTCAGCTAGCCAGTGAGACACAGGGATTCCCTGTCTCCACCTCTCAGCACTGGGATTACCAAAGTGCAGCACCATGCCTGGCATTTTATTTAGGTGTTGGTATCTGAACTCAGGTCCTCATGCTTTTATGGTGAGTGCTTTACACATGAACAATCTCCCTACTCCTTTTATAGAATATTAAATGTCATTTTTCCCATTTAAGTACCTAATTGTATGTTAATACAAGACAACATGCTTTGTTTTTTTTTTGAGAGAGAGAGAGACAAGTGGCACACTAGGGCCTCAGTCACTGAAATCGAACTCCAGATGCTTCTGCCACCTACTGGTCATGTGCAACCTTGCACTTGCCTCACCTTTGTGTGTCTGGCTTAGGTGGGATCTGGAGAGCCAAACATGGGTCCTTAGGTTTCACAGGCAAGCACCTTAACTGCTAAGCCATTTCTCCAGCTCACAACATGCTTTTTTGACACCAGTCCTATGGCAGATTACAAAGAATAAAAATTTTTTGGCTTTAAGAAACTGACTTTAAAATGAATAAGATTTTTTTTAAACTTTCTCTTTGCTGGGACAAAGTAGTTGGCAAAAACCAGTTTAAGGGGAAAGGGCTCATTTCAGTGTACAGTTCCAGATTACAATTTATCATGGCAGGGAAGGCATGGCAGCAGGAACTTGAGGCTGCTGGACATGGCCAGTCCACAGTGAAGACACAGCATGATGAATGCTGCTTTTCAGCCAGCTCTGCCCCTTTTGTAGAGTCCAGGAATGGTGCCACCCTCCGTTAAGGTGGGTTCTTCTCTCCTTAATTAACATAATCAAGATAATCCCTCACAGGCATGCACAGAGGTTTACCTCACCTATGAAATTCTTCACAGGTGATTCTGAATCCAGTCAAGTTGACAATCAACATAAACTATCACAGAGGACAACCGCGGGATGCCATCCTTACTTTCTGCCTTGTTTGAGATAGGGTCTCTCTTGTTTTGCTGCTGTTGATGATCTGGACTCTTGAGAGTCTTGCTATAACCATGTGGGGATAACAGTTGTGTGTGCTGTTTGCATCTAGCTTGAGTTCTGGGTATCTGAACTCTGGTTGTTAGGCTTGTGCAGGAAGTGCTTTTAACCACTGAGCCATTTCTCCATCTCCTCCACTGTATACTTTTTTTTTAAAATATTTTATTTATTTGAGAGATCGAGAGAAAGAGGAAGATAAAATAGGCAAGTGAAGACCTCTAGGCACTGTAAATGAACTCCAGACGCATGTGCCACCTTGAGCATCTTGCTTACGTGGGTATTGGAGAATTGAACCTGCATCCTTAGGCTTCATAGGCAAGAGCCTTAACCACTAAGTCATCTCTCCAGCATAACTGTATACTTTCAGCACAGAAAACTAAGTAGACTTTTGTGGCTGATTAATCCAGACTCTCTATTTGACTTATTTTCCCATTACATTTATTAATGCTTAACCTGTATCTTCTTCCCTGGCAATCATGTATTTTAGGATATTTCTATTCTGATCCAGTAAGTATGAATTCCATCTTCTGGGAAAACTTAAGTTCTGAGGAACAGAGAGAAAATTCTGTCAGTAAACCATACCCAGTTAGCTTTAGATTTTTCTTCCTTTTATTTTGGTACTTTTGTGCTTTATTTCTCAAAGATAGCTGAATTTTGTTATAACAACTTTATTAACATAAATTTGGGTTTCTTTTTAAAAATATTTTATTTATTTATTTGTAAGCAGAGAGAGATAGAAAAGAGAGGGGGATAGGTGTGCCAGGGTGTCTAACAACTGCAAACGAACTATGTGCCATCCTGTGCATCTGGCTTTATGTGGGAATAGAACCTGGGTCATCAGTCTCTGCAGGCAAATGCACTAACCACTGAACCATCTCTCCAACCTGAGTTTCTTTCTTTCTTCCTTATTTTTTGGGGGGAGGAGGTTTCGAGGTAGGGTCTCACTCTAGCTAAGACTGACCTGGAATTCACTATGTAGTCTCAGGATGGCCTCGAACTCATAGAAATCCTCCTACCTCTGCCTCCTGAGTGCTGGGTTAAATGCATGTGCCACCACGCCTGGCCTGAGTTTCTTTTTTGCTTTCATTTGTTTTTCCTTTTTTTTTTTTTCTTTGTGGCTTTTTGGAAATAGTATCTCATATACCAAGGTTAGCCTCACACTCAACCTATAAAGTCAAGGATGACTTTGAATTCTGATCCTCCTACTCCCAGCTCCCAAGTCCTGGGATTACAGGTGTGCAGCACTATGCCTGATTAAACATGAGTTTCTTCCCTTCCTTTCCCTTCCCTCCCCTCCAGTTTTGATTTCCACTTCCCTAATGCTTAGAGGTATTGAGCATGTGTCCTTATACTTATTGGCCACTTGTACTTTTAAAATAATTATTCATTTTTTAGTTGGCATACAAAATAATGGTTCCATTATGATATTTTATGTATCTATATATCATTATCCTTTGCTTATATATAGATTTGTTCCCTTTCAATATGTGATGAGAAAACATGTTATAGTTTGTCTCTTTTACCCATTTGTATCTTATCTGATTTATTTTGTATAACATGATGATCTCTAGTTAAATCTAGATTTTTTCCAGAAAGTGATATAATCTTTCTGATTTATTTCTTAACATGCTGAATAAAACTCCATTTTCAAAGTGATTTGATTTCATTCTTCATTTTTTAATCCATTAATCTGTTTTTAATCCATTAATCTGTTTGTGGCTTCTTACATATCTTGGCTTTTTTGAACAATGCTATAAATATGTATGTGCAGGCATTTCTATGATGTTCTGAGGATTCCTTTGAGTTTATATCCAAGAGTCCATATATGCTTCTTTTGAAATGTATGTTTGGATTATTTGCCAATTTTTTAATTTTTAAAATATTTTTATTCATATTTGAGAAAGAGGCAGAAAGAGAAGGAGAGAGAAGAGAGAGAGAGAGAGAGAGAGAGAGGCAGATAGAATGGGTGTTCCAGGGCCTTCTGCCACTGCAAACAAACTCCAGAAGCATGCATCACCTTGTGCATCTGGCTTACGAGGGTCCTGGGGAATCGAACCTGGGTCCTTTAGCTTTGCAGGCTAGCGCTCTAACCACTAAGCCATATCTCCAGCCCATTTGCCAATTTTTTACTGGATTATTTGAGGGATTGTTGTCACTAAGTATTTTTACTTTTTTATATATTCTGGATATATATCTTCTATGAAATAAATAGCTAGCAAAGATTTTCTACCATTCTGTAGGTTATCTCTTTTTTCTCTCTGTTATTTCCTTTGTTGTACAGAAGTTTTTAAGTAGTATTGATATTCTCCAGTTCTTGACTTTGTTTTCTGAGATATTACAATCATACCCAGGAAATTGTTGTTTGTGGCAACATCTTGGAGTATGTGTTTCTCCTATGCATTCCTCTAATACATTCAAAGTTACAAAGATTACATGAAATAGTCTTTTATCCATTTAGAATTGATTTTTATACAAGGAGAGTGATAGGGGCCTAGCTTCAAGACAAATAGATATCCAGTTTCCTTGGAAACATTTATTGAAGAACCTGCCTTTTCTACAGTGTATGTTTATGTTTTGGCACCTTGTTAAACAATCCGTGGCTGAAGATGTAGGAATTTATTCCTGGGACCTCTTTTCTGCTCCATTGGTCTATGTGTTTATTTTTATGACTATGCCATGTTGCTTTTGTTACTATGACTCTATAATATGCCTTATAGTAAGGTACTATAACGTCAAGCCTTTTTGTTTTTATTCAAGATTGTTGTGGATATTTGGGTCTTCCATTTTTCCATGAGCTTTAGCTTTTTTTTTTTTCAAGTCCTGTGAAGAACGTCAGTGGTATTTTGATGGGAATTCATTGGATCTTTAAGCAGTTTTGAATAGTATGGGCATTTCCCCAATGCTAATTCTTTCAATTCATTAACAGGCTGTCTTTCCGTGTGTGTGTGTGTGTGTGTGTGTGTGTGTGTTTTCAATGTCTTTCACCAGTGCTTTATAATTTTCACTGTACTGGTATTTTAGTTCTTTGGTTAAAATATTTTTCTAAGAATTATTTAGTATCTATTTGTAAATAACTGTTTTGCTTGTTTGTTTCCACTATTCATTTTTTTTTTTTTTTTTTTGGTTTTGCAAGGTAGGGTCTCACTCCGGTCCAGGCTGACCTGGAATTAACTATGTAGTCTCAGGGTGGCCTCGAACTCTTGGCGATCCTCCTACCTCTGCCTCCCAAGTGCTGGGATTAAAGGGGTGCACCACCACACCTGGCTTCTATTCATTCTTTTAAAAATATTTTTATTTATTTGAAAACAGAAAGATAGAGATAAGAGAGACAGACAGAGAGAATGAGTGTTCCAGGAACTCAAGCCACTGCCAATGAACTCCAGATTCGTGTGCCACCCTGTGCATATGTACATAGATACTGAGGAGTCAAACTTGGGTTGTTAGGCTTTGCAGGCAAGTGCCTTAACTACTGAGTAATATTTCCAACCCACTATTCATTTTTAAACAAAATATTTATTTAAAAATAAAGGGGAGAGAGAAAGGGAGAGAATGGGCCTCCTGTTGCTGCCAACAAACTCCAGATACATGCACCTCTTGAGCATCTGGCTTTATATGAATATTGGGGAATCTAACCCAGGCCATCAGGCTTTTCAAGCGTCTTTAACTGCTGGGCCACCTTTCCAACCCTTGTTGCCATTGTTTCTTTCTCTAACTTTTTTTGGTGTGTGTTCATGTATATGAATGATTTCCATAGTGACAGCACTAATTTACAATCCCACCAGCAGTGATTAAGGATTCCTCCCCTCCTGGCATCTTTGTCAGTGTTTGCTGCTATTTCATTTATTAATGATAGCCATCTTGATTGGAGAAAGACTACGTATAAATATAAGTTCAATTTGTAATCCTCTGGTGGTCAAGGATGATAACTTCTTTCAAGTATTTTTCATTATAGAACTGTTTATTTGCCCATGTATTGATCATCAGGTGTATAACTTTTTCAGTTCTTTACAGGCATTTATCCCATCAGATGTACAGCTGGCAAAGACCTTTTCTCATTCTGTGTGGTGTTTTATCACCTTGTTAAGTGTTTCTTTGCAATGCTTTTTAATGTCATGCCAATTTCCTTTGTCACTTTTGGGGATTATTTCCTGTCCTGTCAGAGTCCTTTTCAGAAAGTTCTTGCCTATGCCTATATCATGTTGTGTTTGACCAAAGATTTACTCTAAGTTTCAAAGTTTCCAGTCTTATTTCAAGCCTTTGGTGTTGATTTTTGCAAAGAGAGAAAGAGACAGAAATACTTTCTTTCATCCTTCTACATGAGGGAATTCAGTTTTCCCAGCACCACTCCAACTTAAAATATGGACATCTTTGACAAAATTCACATGGTAGTAGCTGCATAAATTCATTAATGGGTGTTATATTCTAAGTAGAATTTAACATTTTTTATTTATTTTCAAGGAGAGAGAGTGTGTGTGTAGGTATACCATGGCCTTCAGCTACTGCAGGGAAACCCTAGATGCATGCACCACTTTGTGCATCTGGCTTTATGCGGGAACTAGGGAATTGACCCTGGGTCATTAGGCAAACACCTTAATCATTGAGCCATCTCTCCAGCCTTTTTATGGGTGTTATATTGTATTCACTAGTCAATGTGTCCATTTTTATGCTAATACCATGCTGAGGTTTTTTTAAAAAACTGTATTTCTATAGGATAATTTGAAATCAGACATTATAATACCTACACCATTGATCTTTTTGCTCAGGATTGCTTTAGCTAGCTTGGGTCTTTGTGTTTCAATATCAATTTTACAATTTTTTTAGTTCTATGAATAATGTCATTTTGATGGGGATTATGTCAAATCTGTAGATCAGTTTCAGTAACATAGCCTTTTGCACAATATTAATTCTGATTATCATGAGCATGGAAGTCTTTTCATCCTCTACTGTCTTCTACAATTTCTTTATTCATTGTTAAAAGTTTTCATTATAAACATATTTCACTCCCATAGTTAGGCTGACCCCTAAGTATTACATTTATTTATTTTGGGCTAATGTGAATGAGCTTATTTTCTTGATTTCTTTCTTAGCATGTTCCTTATTGACATATAGAAAAGCTGCTTATGTGCTGAAAGTATTTATCAGATCTAAACATTTTCTGCTAGAGGCTTTACAGGGTATTTTAAGTATAGGTTATATTGTCTATATATCAGGATAACTTGCCTTCTTCCTTTCCTATCCTTATCTTTTTTATTTCTAAGAACCAATTTTTTAAAAAGCTAAACCAATCTATAATATTGTAGTTCATAGAATATATACACATTTTGGACAACCATATGAAAGTTAAGTTTCATTATATATACTTTATACAACCATTTCAGTAATTTAATGATACATTTATAATGTTTAACAAGGCAATTAGTTATAGTCCAAATGAGAGGGCATAAATAACATAAGACAGTATCACAACTTTATTTTTAATTCTTTCCTGAATTTTATGATGCAGTTAAAACCATTACCCTCTATTTGATAATGTCCCCATTTTCTGCTCCTTCAGTTAGGAAGTCTCTGCAGACTCTGAGTTTGACTAAATGATTTTCATTGTGATGGGTTAAGTTAAACAGACAACTATTATCCTAAGTACAATCTTTTAAGCTTTGAATAAATGCAATATTTTAATACAAATATTTAAAAAAATATTTAACATCTTATGTGATTAAAGTTCCTTAGCGCTTTGCTCCAGCCTGGACGCTGACCATTGAGAAGTAGATGCCTTTCTGTGCCAGCAACTGTTGGTGGGTGCCATGCTCCTTGACCTTGCCATTCTCAATCACCACGATTAGGTCTGCGTTCTGGATTGTGGACAGACGGTGAGCGATCACAATGCAGGTGCGGCCTTCTCTGGCTTTGTCCAGGGCTTCCTGAACAACCTGTTTCATAATCACACAAATTAATTCTAATAACAGTCCCTTCCTTTAATTCTCCATGACAAGCTTCACAATTTCTGTACAATGTCCTTTTACAGTGGTGTTGGTGAAATAAAACAGTTTTAAAATCAAGGAGTATGTCACATCAGAAGAAAATTGAACTCCAGTTTGGATTAGTTCTGAGACAGTAGAAACCTGTGTTAAGGTTACAGCTGTAATCAGTCTATCCAATCATGTAAAAGCATCTAGGCACCTATCCACACAACATCCCTAGTCCAACTCCACAGCCTATTCAGGAAGCCTAAACACAGCTAAACCCATCACAACAGACAGAAAATATCTTGTAATCTTCTTTCAGATAGGTGAATGAATTACTAATCTTTTCTTAAGCAAAAAAAGGATCACCAGCATTTGTCTTAAAGCACAGTCAGCTTTAGACCTTGTCTCACTTCCACCATTTCACATTACTGTGCAGTCTTTGCTGCACAGGTGGGAAGTACACTGCCAGCATGCAGCATGCTGGCTGGACACAGAGATGCGGAGCTGGCTGGGGAGCATATATGCTGGAATACTTGTCTTGTATCACTGAAGGCCCCTAAGTCCCAGCTACTGAACATGTTTGGTTTCCACTGGAAGGTGACATAAGCAGCAATCAACTACTGAATGAACTGTTCTCCTACTATGGCAAAGAACAGCACAGATTTAAACTTCTTCAGGGCATCAGACTCAAGCATGAAAGAATCCAGCTTAGGTCCTTACCTTTTCACTTTCTGTATCCAGAGCTGATGTAGCTTCATCCAAAAGCAAAATATGAGGCTGTCTAACAAGGGCACGAGCTATGGCGATGCGTTGTTTCTGACCACCGGACAGCTGAGTCCCTTTGTCTCCAACTCTGGTGTTATATTTCTATGAATAGAATTTAGAACTGATATAAAGTTCAAACACGCAGTTTCTCACCAAATATACAAAAATTTTATAATAGTATAATTAGACTCCCCAGACTTCCCAGAACCCATGTAAGCCAGACTCACAAAGTGACGCACACACACAAGGTGGTGCATGCATCTGGAGTTCAACTGCAGTGTCCAGAGGCCCTGGCATGCCAATTCTCTCTCTTTCATAAAAATATTTTTAAAATATTTTAATATATAGAAGAGGGTGTAATGGGAAAGAAGTTCAGTGAGGAAATGGACAAGGTGAGGGACAAAAGAAGGTAGTGGAGGAAATTATGATGAAATTTTATTTGTTCATGTATGAAAATTGTCAATAAAAAGTTAAAAACAAAAAACTGTTTAAGCCTCAAGTAGAGTCAATCATGATTATACTAGATTATTTAAGGAGAGAGAGTGTGGTAGTTTGAATATATGTCCCCCAATATATTCAGTGTTTTACTAGTTATAGTTTGCATCTGCAATCACCTTGCTAGAGGCAATGTCACTGGGGGCCAGTCTTAAGGTGTTAATGGTGTGGGTTTGAGATTCCATTGTAAAGATATGCAAATGTGCCTAGCAGGAGTTCCTGAAGTGTGCTGTGTGACCTTTTGGCTGTAGTTTTGCTCTGTGTGCTGTGGTGGCTTGGTTTCTCAATCTCTCTGCTTGGCCCTGTGGAGAGCAGGCCGCTTCTCTTGCCATTATGGAACTTCCCCTGGATCTGTAAGCTTCAATAAATAATATCCCTTCCTCCATAACTGTGCCTGGTCTGGAAGTTCATCTCAGCGAACCTGAAGCTGTCTGCTACAGTAAAGTGGTACCGAGGAGTGTGGGGTGAGATGAACCTGACCGTGTGGATATTCGTCTTTTGGAACCTTTGTTTGGAGGAATGGGCATGGACTTGGTGCTTGCAACTGAAGATGCCTTCTGGAGTGGTAAGCCAAGTGTTATGGACTATTCTGATGAGAGTTTGAGAATGCTAAGTGCAGACAGTATTGAACTTCGAATCTTGGCTTATGAGCTTTCTAAGGGGAAGGAAATATGGCAGAGGACTTTCTTGGAACTGGGCTACTGGCATAAGGGATGGCTACGTTCCGCTATCCAGGCCCAGAGTGTTTGATCAAACTTAAATTTGTAATGGACTGATGTGCTTGGCTAAAGATATTGGACTGAGATTTTAAGATTTTAAGTTGGAAAACCTTAAGCAAGTTAAAATTAGAGGCACTGAGACTGGTTTTAGGTTACTGGAGCTGCTATTGTCAAACACATTAGCAATCTTAAGGAAGGTGGAAGGAAGGTCTACTGACTGGTTTACATTAAAACAATGGAGAGGATGCCTGAGGAAAGACTGTTAGAAATGCAAACTCTTTGGAAAGAGTTGACTGGAGAAGGAACCTGCTTTTCAAGGCTATGATTTATTTCATCCCTGGATTAAGAATATGGCTGTGTCCTGCACACCTGGTATTAGTTTTGGAAGCATGAAAAATGCATGGAGTGGTCATGCATTGCACACGGTTCCAGGAGCCACTGCTGAGATGCAGCATGAGGCAGGGCATGAAGACCCTCAGGAATAGGCTGAAAGAGCCTTTGGAAGATGGACTGTGGTTTGCATGGAGACCTGAAGATCTTTTGGATATACCAGGACTGTGCAAAAGGGCTACCATGTAGTGCAGTGTTGGCATGGGATAAAAGTTTTCCCTGGCGACTCTGTCCAGCTGGAGGGGCAGAATTGGAAAACCTGGAGACTGTCCATCTCTGGTTATATTGAACTTGAACTGCAGAAGTTTGATGACTGCTGATGGTGGTTGAGTTTGCATTATTCTAGTCTCTCCTTGCTATTCCTCATACAGTTAAAATGTTTACTCTGTGCCTTGACATGTTGAAAGTATTTAACTTGTTTGATTTTACAGGACTCACTATCTTAAGTTGATCAAGACTGTGAGAACCTTGGAAATTGGACTGAGTACAATTTACAATGTGTGATAGTTATAAATCTATTGGGGGCCAGGAGCTAAATATATTGGGGGCCAGGGGTGGAATGTGGTAGTTTGAATATATGTCCCCCAATATATTCAGTGTTTTACTAGTTATAGTTTGCATCTGCAATCACCTTGCTAGAGGCAATGTCACTGGGGGCCAGTCTTAAGGTGTTAATGGTGTGGGTTTGAGATTCCATTGTAAAGATATGCAAATGTGCCTAGCAGGAGTTCCTGAAGTGTGCTGTGTGACCTTTTGGCAGTAGTTTTGCTCTGTGTGCTGTGGTGGCTGGTTGGTTTCTCTCTCTCTCTGCTTGGCCCTGTGGAGAGCAGGCCGCTTCTCTTGCCATTATGGAACTTCCCCTGGATCTGTAAGCTTCAATAAATAATATCCCTTCCTCCATAACTGTGCCCGGTCTGGAAGTTCATCTCAGCGAACCTGAAGCTGTCTGCTACAGAGAGGGAACAGGGCCTCCTCCTGGAAGCTGCTGGATGCTGTGCTTGGGAGGAACAGTTATCTGCAGGATACCTAGCAGCCCAGGGAAGATTTCAATGATCAACTCTAAAGTTCTAGCTGGGTGCCCATGAATTCTTGTGATTTGAGATTATACAATACCACGGTTTCTCAATAACACAGCCCTATTAAGAGTGACCTCCTTCTGTCATAAGTCTGGCCTGACTCCAGAATGAGCTTGATGTAGGAAAACTATAAAGTGTTAGAAGGAAAATAAATGGAAGGAAAGTGAGGAGGAATGGTCACACTGGCTCTCTTTGCAGCCTAGCCATCGGAGACAAGATGCTGCCCTCATGCCTTGACCTGGACTTGGAGGTAAAGGAGTTCCCCATGGTGCTTGTCTATGGAGCTGAAGCAGGTATGCCCTCAAGCCTAGAAGCTAAAGGGTTGGTCAGTCCTGCCCCCCTGGAAAGATCTATTCTCTTATACCTGAATAGGTCTAATACTTTGTTCCCTCTTCAGGACAGGCAGATGACCAGTCAGGTAAACATGATAATCTAACTGAGATAAGAATGTGGACAGATGTTTTATACTATTAGGGTATATTCTGGTTAATAATTTATCTTCACTTTTGGAAGATTAGTCTTTAGCAATCAAATAACAGGCCTGGGTATATAGCTCAGTGGTAGAGCACTATGAGCAATACCTTGGGTTTTATATCTGGAACAGGAAAAATAATCAAAAAATAGGTGGAAAAGGCAGCTAACTCTCCTAGGCTCTACAAACATACGTCAGGCAGAGAATCAATGAACTGGTGGATGTTGGCCTCCTTTGCTGCGCTCACGATCTCATCCTGGGACACGACCCTGCTGTTGTCTCCATAGGCGATGTTCTCGCCGATGCTGCAGTCAAACAGGATGGGCTCCTGGGACACGATGCCCAGGTGTGCTCGGAGCCACTGCACATTCAGTTGTTTTGCTTCTTTGCCATCCAGAAACTGAAAACAAAAGTTCACAGATCAACTTTAAGACTAGCACACTTTAGATTTAGAAAAATTACCATCATTGTTTAATACCTTAAAACTGTTGATTTGCTGTGAGATTAAGGAAAAGATTTTTTTTACTATTAATTTTTTAGTTGGCATTCAAAATAATGGATTTCACTATGACATTTTCAGAGATGTGTATCATTGTACTTTTACTCATACCTACTCCCCCATTACACCTGGTCCTCCTCTCTTCTGCTGTTTCCCTTCCTTCCCACAAATAGTTTCCCTTTTTTGTTTAACTTTGGATTGTTCATGTTAACCCAAAATGCCAGAGTTACACACTTTGAAAAAAATACACATTTCTCACACTGTAACCTGGCTTATGATTTATGCACTACTAGGCAGAATAATGCTCCTCCACCTTGAAGATATCCATATCACAATCCCTGGAAACTGAATACATCATGCCACGTGCCAAGGAGGTATTAAAGTATTAGTGGACTTAAGTCTGCTAATCAGCTAACCTTCAAACAAGATGCTCATGCTGTATTATGTTATTAAATCAAATGTAGAGCCGGGCGTGGTAGCGCATGCCTTTAATCCCAGCACTTTGGAGGCAGAGGTAGGAGATTGCTGAGTTTGAGGCCACCCTGAGACTACATAGTTAACTATTCCAGGTCAACCTGGGCCAGAGTGAGATTCTACCTCAAAAAAACAAAATAAAATAAAATAAAATCAGATATAATCATAAGGGTTCTTAACTGAAGAAGAGAGAAGAGTATCAGAGGTGAGCAAAATGAAGACTTGGTCAGCCACTGTTAGCTTCAAAGATGGAATAGGGGACTGTAAACTAGAAAAGATAGAAGAATAGTTTGTCCTTTAAAGTCCCAAGAAGGAATAAAATCCACTGACACCTTAATTCTAGCTTGATGGGACTTCCATAATGCTAAGATAATGAATTTTTGGTGATTAATTGTAGCAGGCTCAAGAGACCAACACACTGTCTCTTTCTACTGAGCTGTATCATGACTTTTTTATTCTTATGTCTTGGTTTTCCACAAAATAGTGTCTAGGATGAGAATAGAAGTAAATACCAACTACGACTACAATGGATTTGTAGATCAGGGTTCTGATCTCACCTGACTTGAGGAATCAGAGGCCGTGGCTAAACAGAATACCCTAAGTATGGGAGGGTATCTACTATTACTCTATATAGTTAATCTTGAGAAAAGGGAACTAATTTCTCTCACTCCCTTCTGGGCCAAGCAGGGAGGATGATTATGCCTAAATTCCCAGATTGGAGGATTAAATGAAATCACATATAGATGCCATGAGGTACAGGACCATATGTAATAAGTGCTCAACATATGGCAGCGCTCTGTAAATCTGCATGTGTGATGTGCTTGGAAGGATGGAGAAACAAGTTAGTGTATGACAGAGATACACAGCATCTTTAAGACTGAGACAAAGGTGTAGGAAAGGAGAGGCGACTCTTCTTCTACTGACCTTAATCCCTAGATTATCCTGCAGAACTTGGAAAGGGCATGTTATGCTCTGATTTAGACATCACCCACTATCTTCTTTTCAAAAGAATTTTCTGGCATATACATGAGAAAACTGTTCATGTTTCCTCAGGAAGAAAGAACAATTCAGCTTCAGCTTTCCAATAGTGTTAATAAATGTGTGCAGAGCCACATACACTCTCCATATCCATGTGCCTGACGGGGCCTGTAGGAGATGACAGCTTGCCAGAAGCAGGGCAGATCTTTGCTGCAAGAATGCAGCTTTGGCTTGGGAGGTTGGCAGGTATAGAAGGCACAGCTCTAACCTTGTTAGTACCATGCCTAGTTGCCATGGAAACTTTTTTTTTTGTTTTTTTTTTCTGTTTTTTTGAGGTAGGGTCTTGTTCTAGCCCAGGCTGACCTGGAATTCACTATGTAGTCTGAGGGTGGCCTTGAACGCATGGTGATCCTCCTACCTCTGCCTCCCAAGTGCTAGGATTAAAGGCGTGCACCACCATGCCTGATTGCCATGGAAACTTCTACTATTCATGGACCATCTATACAACAGGCTTCCCTGATAGCTTTAATAAGTGGAGGTGAAAAATAGAGGGTGGGCAGTAGTCATATAAGGCTGTGTAAACATTAAGTCTTTTTACATAGAACATGGCATTTGAAAAAGTAAGTTTAAGGAAATAATGAATTTTAAAAAGTTCTTCCAGGTAGCCGGAGGCACAGTGTTCCTCCCCAACAACCCCCTTCAGAGACTGAGGCCTCTTGGTCCCCACAATGAACACCAGTAACCCCTCCAAAGAAGATTCTCTGCAGAATTGTGGCAGGGGAGAAGGGTCTAACAGTACAACCTTTTTATATAAAAAATCAATTAAAAACCTCATCAAATGCAACAGTCTGGGACTATTTAGGAAGAGACAAGAAAATAGCTTTAAAGATCACAAAAAAGCTCTGAGAAATTGGTGCCTGACAACCTCCAGTCCATGAAAACAGACTTGATTATGTCTGCATAGTCTAGCAAGGTAGTGTGGAGGTTTGAATGAAATGTCCCCTATAGGCTTATGTGTTTTGGATACTCCATCCCCAGATGATAGCAAATTGAGAAGGGAGTCCTGCTGAAGGAGGTGCGCCACTGGGGGCAGATTGTGGTGTTCTTAGTCCAGCCCAATGGGTGTTCAAGAGTTCACTCACACTTGCTGCTACCTCAGAGCTGATATGACAAGATATGATGTCCAACCTCTGCTCTGCCATGCTTTCTCTGACATGATGCAACTTCCCCTTGAGACTGTAAGCCAAAATACATTCTTTCTTCTCATAAAAAAAAAAAATCTTCCAGGATTATATACCTAGAAAGATTAATAGGTGCTATCTGTCTAATTAAACAATAGAAAGTCTAAAGATCCCAGTAAGTTTTAATCAGCTTGTTAATAAAACAATAATAGCGTTGGGCCTCCTCATCCCTGTATATAAAGCTGTTGGTGTTAGCTATAGAATCCTTTCTTCAAAAATGTTTGGGAACAGATCAAAGTGAAGATTTTGTGGCTGAGGCACAACAACAATCTGAGGGAAGAAAAAGGGACTTTGGAGAGTCTATGACAATGACTCATAAGGTATTGGCTTAAAGAAAATTTATGCTATGAAAGTAAAGTTGGTAAGGAATATTGATAAAGATAACTGACTGTATATCTCTTTTATATTATTAAATATAGTGTTGAGTTTATTTGTATAAATAATTAAATGTGAAACACATTTCATTCCATATGTATGTGCTCTGAAATACTAATAAGCACTGAAAATATTTTAGGGTCTGTGAAAATTATGTTTTATATATTCACTTGTTTAATCTTCATAGCAATTCTTAGAAGGTCAATGTGATTTTAAAACTCATTTTACAGAAAAGAATATGAACAATAAATAACTCCAAAATACTTAAACAGTAACTAAAAGAACTTAGGATTGGCTGTAAACACTAGGTTGGATTTGGTGACATAAGTATCCATAATCTGTCCTTTAAATGAGGAATGCCTCCATTTGGGCCCTTGCACATACTAAGATTTTATTTTTTCAATTTAAAAATTTTGATTCAGGGTCTCTTGTATCTCAGGCTGGCCTCAAACTCACTATGCAGCCAAGGACAACCTTGAATTTTTGATCTTCCTGCAACTACCTCTAGAGTGATAGGATGGCAGACATGTACCATCATACACCCTTTAATGTCATTCAGGGGGTTGACCTAAGGCTTCCTGTATGCTGGGCAAATATTCTATCAGCTGAGCCACATTCCCAAATAACATACTAAGTTGTAATAAGCCAAAAACAAGGGGCTTTTAACTATATCATAAAGTAGATAGAAGACCCTGGATGATGCATGGGATGGACCAGGAAGGGAAGAAACAGAAGACTCAAGCCCATAAAGTTTAAGCTCCAAGGACGCTCAACTGTGTGAAAAATCTTAGACTTGAAAATTGCTTTGGATGCAAAGGAGGCAAGGACTGTAGTTAAGACACTCTTCCTTGCAGGCATTTATGTATGCTACCTAAAAAGTAAGGAGAGCAAGAGCTTGATGTTCCAGGTTTCGATTTTGTTGTGATTACTTTTCATTTGAAGTAGCCATTCATGTACCTAATTTTGAATTTAATTTTTATTTTCTTTAAATAGAATTCCTAAAATTGTATAACTTCAGATCCTACAAACTGGGATCCATCCCTCTGCATAATTTTGTAGCTTAATATTCCATGATTCTCGATAATTTACCCTAACTTTTCTTCAAATTTATTATTTCAGCAAGAAAACATAAATATGAAACTCCAATCCCCAGCTTATTTCAATGATCCAGGGTGGCTATGTCCTTTACTAATTCTCAAGGCCATTGTAATACTTACAAAATAAAGTTTGAGAACTACCCCTCCAAGTGAAAGTTTTTCAAAATGTGAGTCAAGTCTCACTGATGGTTGTAAGTTTCCTGATTTCAGGGTGATCCTCTGAGCAAGTCTTTCATTCACTTCTTTCACCAAATGATTCTCAAAGCCACTTGGTGGCCACACCCAGCCATTGGCTTATTATTACATGTCAGTAAGAACTAATTGGTACTTAACTAGTAGCTAAGTTACTAATGGTTTTAGCTGATTTTTATAAGTAAAACTTTACACATTAACTTGAGGACTTTTTGATCCTTTTGCTAACAAGTCTAGCTTCAGTGCACCATGTGGCAGCATTTTAAAGCTTTCCTGCAAATACCCAGAAGCAGATAGACAAATAGTACTGTGGTAAGTGGGGACAACTTGACTTTTACTGCAGTCACAGTTTTGTCTTGTGATGGTTACTGACCAATGCCATCAACATTCATTTTTATATTCTAGTCAAGAGACTAGAAAGCTAAAAGCTTTTAATCATCCTCCCTTGGTTCTAGAACTAAGTTAGGTTCTACCAGCGAGAGGCACTGTGTAAAATTGGGGACACGCACCACTCTCCTATAGTAGAAGTGGTAAGCTAATGTGTTATGGCACATAGTTGTTGTGGGAGCTAGGTTGTGGACTTGTGTCTTTAGGTTAGCAATAGCATGAGCAAAATTTTCTACAATTTCCTAGTCACAGGATCACAAGGGCAGTGTTGCCCTTTGGGAACCTGGGAAGCAGCCTCCTTTACTCCTACTCTTCCAACACTTCCAAAGACTAAACACCTAATGCCCTTTACCAAATACTCATCTACTTGAAACACCTAGCATAATTTCCATTTCCTACACTAAACTTCAGTGATACAGACCTTGTTTTGAATTATATTCTGCTTATACTTATGGACTTGAAGAATCATCACTACTCTCTTCTTGTATAGCTGTTATTTTACTATTTAATAATACTGTTTTAAACTCTAACATTTTGTTATCACCAAATATTTTTCCACTGGAAAGAGGGTGATTATGAATGTATTAGAAACCTGAGAGAAATATTTCATTAAGAAATAATCAGAAATTTTTGAGGACTAATAATCTTACTAAGTTGCATTTTAGCTGAAAAGGTCTATTTATCAGTCTACTCGTCACAGTTTATACCTCTGCAATGTTTTTATACTCTTGAGTACAACCTCTGGGTAACATCTATAACTAAATGCTACATAACAGCACTTTGCTACTCTAAATTCTGGGCTTTTTTTCTTGGCTCCCCCCCCCACCATTGTTACAATAGCTATTTAAATCCACTATTCCCCCCAAGATTCCTTCTCATGTGTAGATCCCAAGACAGTTCCTAACAGCCTCAAAGTTCTGCTTAATTCCGATTCCTCCCTCACCATTTTGGTTCAGAAAAGAAAAGGGCATTCCTCATTATTCTCTATCCACTTCTCGGATGTGTCCATCTTACTTTTGGGGTTTTCTGTTTTCTTTTGCCTCAGAAGGTGTTTCAGTGCCCTGTCTCTTTAGTGGTATTGTCTCATTCTCAACATAAAACCTCTCCAGATTCCCCTTCTTAAACATGCTTCCTGGACTCTCCTCACATTCCAGCTGCTCTTCTCACTTGCCTCTTTCACCTTTGATCTTCTTCAGGGTCCACTCCTTAAGCCTGCATGTTCCCTCCTAGCTACCCTCATCCATGCTAAACTGTTTGCTTCTACCAACCTCACTGAGAGTACAGAATGTTCCCAACAGCATGTTAACGGCCATGTCATAGGTTGTTTTCTCAGTCCTCATCTTATTCAAACTTTGCATAATATCTCTTTCTTCAAACATAACCCACCCTTACCTTTCATTCCAGTCTCCTAGAACCTCTTTTCTATCTCTCTGGTACTATCATTTTGCTGGATTTCCTCAAATCAGCTTAAATCTAACCACAGAAGGGAGATTACTGTTTGCAAAGGAGAACAGAGGGGCAGTGTTGATGGAGAAGGTGGCTGGAGCAGATGACACAGATTAGACATCAAATTTAGGTTGTCAGACTATCTAACAGGACCTGATGCTTAGAGATTTGAGAAACTATGACTTGCATATGGTCAAGGGTTAAACCCAACATCATCTGCATATGAAAGTGTGCTCACCACTGTTCCACCCAGGGGGTCATAGAACCTCTCAAGGAGCTGGACCACTGTGCTCTTTCCACAGCCACTGCTGCCCACCAGGGCCAGTGTCTGACCCTTCTTCACTTCGAGACTCAGTCCCTGAAGCACTGGGATGTCTGGTCGGCTGGGATAGTTGAACACGATGTTATTAAATGTTACATTTCCTTCCAATGTATTCTGAAAGGAGAATAGCATCAGTTAATTTGATTATTGTAATACTGTAACTCCTTGTAACTCCAGATTTCTGAAGGCAGTGAACTCCTATTATAGTTAAGCTTTATTTCAAATCTCTGGAATTTAAGCAATACGATGTGGAAGATGTAAAGTTTTTATAGCATGACTTACTAATTTACTACAAATGTACAAGTGTGATAAATTTGTTCCCTAGAATACAGAAACCTATGTATAGAAATAAGTGATGAACTGAATTTCTATTCAAAGTAGATACTATTCTTATTTTTCTGTAAGTATGTAAAATTACTGGTTGTTAACATGTATTATTAATGTTTGTTAAAATAAACTTGTTTAGATCTATCATTTGCACATAAGAAGTACAAATTTTGTTGAATTTCCTTTTTTTATTATTTTTTTATTTTTTGGAGAGAGACACAGAGACAGAGAGAGAGGGAGAGGAAGACAGATAAAGATGGGTGCACCAGCAGCCTCTCAGCTGCTGCGAACGAAATCCAGATGGGTGCGCCCCCTTGTGGTCAAGTGTGGCATTGCGCCCTTGCATCACTTTTCTGGCTAAATGTGGGACCTGGAGATTGGAACTGGCGTTCTCAGGCTTAGGAGGCAGGCGCCTTAACCGCTAAGCCAACTCTCCGGCCCGAATTTCCTTTCTAAGTACTTGTGTTGAGGCGTTAGGAGCAGATAAAACACTGAAAACATCAAACTCACTGGTTTTAGTCCTTCTGTGCTGTAGCTGTCAATCTCAGGGATTTTTTCAAGGATCATGATGACATGTGATGCTGAAATTTTGGCTTTTGCATAGTCTGGAGCAAATGAACTGACCTGCCCAACTGCCATGGCACCAAAGACAATAGCTGAGAATACCCTAGAAAATGAAAGACACATGTCATCTCATTGTGGCTGCAATGATAGCAGACTGACATTTCTCTAAGTAAGGAGTAATTATAAAGCAGAAATTAGAAAATTAAACAAGTATGCCCTTTGATTTCAAAATTGCTCTTTTTCTTTTTTAACCTCTGCTGGTATCCTCAACATGACCTTTGCTTAAACTTCCATCTAAGAAGTTTGTTTCCCAGTTGTTGGATCTGAATGGCCTTGTAAACATGCCCACAGGATGTGGTGGAAATCACTGTTCCCAGCTCCAAGCCTATGACTCAGCCTATGCTTTGTTCCTTCTTTTTGTTTTGTTTTGCTTTTGTTTTTCTTTCTTTCTGGTCAACTAGTATGTAGCTCAATGCCAATATGACAGTGATCACAGGGGAGAACCACAGTGCCTAACCTAGATCAGGAGAAACCACCCATAGATTTTGGACTTCACAAATGTTTATAGTTCCATGTCACTGAGGCTGGTTGTTACATAGCATAACTGTGGCAATCAGCAGTGATGATAGTCCATATTGTTGACATCAGATTCTTAGAAAACCTATGAGCACTGCAATTGAGTTTCATAAATATAAATATAAATATAAATAAATAAAAATATATTTGAGAGCCGGGCGTGGTGGCGCATGCCTTTAATCCCAGCACTCGGGAGGCAGTGGTAGGAGGATCGCGGAGAGTTCGAGGCCACCCTGAGACTGCATAGTGAATTCCAGGCCAGCCTGAGCTAGAGTGAGACCCTACTTTGAAAAACCAATATATATATATATATATATATATATATATATATATATATATATATATATATATATTTGATGCTGATCTCAAGGTGCATCTGAATTCTTAATCTGTGACATGGGAGTCACAAATATCAGCAACTTTCATTGATTCAAAAGCTTGTAGTAAAGTGATCTATCAAAGGATTATCCAATCAAAGTCCTAATACCATTGATTACTGAATGATCATAATTACCAACAGCAACTGTAAAGCATCTGTTGGACAAATATGCAAGAGGGTATAACATTTTAATCTCCTGTTAGGTTCATTTTGAACTAACTATAATAAATGAACAAATCAATGCCTAAATAGGACACAATGTTACAAAAA
Source organism: Orientallactaga sibirica (assembly GCA_036365145.1). Lineage (NCBI taxonomy): Eukaryota > Metazoa > Chordata > Mammalia > Rodentia > Dipodidae > Orientallactaga > Orientallactaga sibirica. The sequence continues at coordinate 784,567 of JAEOAD010000418.1, forward strand.
TACACATTAAGAGATTATATTCTCAGACTTATATGATTCTGGTTGCAAGGTAAAACTGTATGCATTTTAATTATGTAGTGCTATGACAAGGTCAGAGTCTTGTCTGGCACCAAATATAGATGTTCAGAAAGTTTACACACGTTGTTGAAAAAAACTCCATCTTCAGGGGCTTACTTTAATAAGGTTATTTCATTCAGGCTTGTCTTCCAATGACAGAGCAATATAAGAGGAAAATCCTCACATAGATATTCATTTGTTTTTAAAATTCCTCCAGCTCCTACTTTGCAAATATTCTCTTTATCAAGAAAAAATAAATTTATCTTGAGTCTTCCAGAATTCACAAGAGTTAGTACAGCATCACTATACCTTAGCTGCCCTGTGGGATGGCCCTTTGAAGGAGTGATCAGGCTCCTTGACAAACTTCTTTCCAAAGGTCAAGGCCTCTAAACTGAGTCTCCCTTCCAGGCAGAGATTAAGAAAGGTCAGACATGTGTGCGTCAGCACAGAAAAGAGAAGTTGCTGATGAAATGTGGTGCTTCTGTGGTAACTTACAGAGATGCAGAGGCAAAATGTCACTTTCTCACAATAAAATTTTAAAAAAAAAAAAACCCTCTTCATAAAGCCTCACCATAGAGTATTTTATCTGTACACTTAGCATGTTTATCTCAGTTTACTTTCAGAGTTAAATTGTAAATATTAACTCACTACTTACAAAAGAACATCTTCAAATACCATGATCTCACGTGCCACCAGGAAGGCCCCAAACCGGAAGCAAGCAGCATAAGAAAAATACATCATTGCCTGAGTGAAGGAAAATGTGATTCCAAAGATGTGTGCTTTCCTCAAAGCATTTCTGGAAAGAAGACATTTAAAAGCTTATTCCACTTTCACTTCTCCATCCTTACAGTGTAACTAAAATAAGTTAGCAGTGAAGCATAGACAAGTAACAAACAAAAATGGATTAAGTTTCTAAAAAATGAAATTTGATCCTCATTTTATTTACCACTTGTGTGAATTTGGGAACCTGCCTTGTCTCTGAGCCTCAGTGTCTTCATCTTTGATGCGACACCTGATGGGTTGATGTGAGGAAAACCTAAGCCTGGAGCTCTGTAAGGAGCCTGTTTTCCATTCATGAAGGAAAGTTCCCGCCCTTTCTTCCAAGTGCTGCACTTAGAGCACGTATGTTCTCCAGAGTAAACATTCCCTCCATACATATTTACCCAACATCTACAAGCTGCAGGGACCTTCTAGGTGACACAGGGAAAGGGCATGTCCTTGCCCTTGGGGACCTAGAAGATGAGCTGGATCGGTACTTTAAGAGAACCATGCTGTGGGAAGAAAGCAGCACTCTACTCTCTGGGGGAGCCCAAGAAGGCTTTACAAAGGATCACAATCGAGGACTTCCTGAGCAACATGGAGCTCGGGGATGTGGAGGTGTGGCAGGATCAGGGTATGGTAGGCATCCCTTTAAACTTCCTACTGCTGTTTCAACATACCAGAAATGATTCTATCTTTGACATATATTGAGATTTAAAAAAAAATATTTAATTAATGTATTTATTTGAGAGAGAGAGAGAATGGGTGCACCAGAGCCTCTAGCTACTGCAAATGAACTCCAGATGTATGCACCACCTTGTGTATCTGGCTTATGGGCATGTTGGGTACTTCAACCTGGGTCCTTAGGCTTCATAGGCAAGCGCCTTAACTGCTAAGCCTGTATGTTGGGATTTTAAGTGGACACTTTTCCAGGAAAAAGGTCCTACTTCAATCATTACTCCCTCCCCAAAGCCTGCAAACCCATTGATAGGGTCCAGTTTTCCCCTTTTGCTGGAGTAGAAACTGAGGCTCCAAGACCTGGTTTGTTCACATTCATGTCACTTATTCGAGCTCTCATTGATATGACGATGTTAAAGGAAAAAGAGAAGGTATTCACTGGAGAGGAAAGGGATGAAAAATATTTTCAGGAAGTACCACTCCTCACTGCCCCATAACACTTCAAATCATGATCCATTAAGAGCTTTCATCCCCAACTATAGCAAATAGCAAGGTCATCATCCAAACTGGATATCACAGAATCATTCTCAATATCCTGTTCCTCGTGTGCTATCTCATAGACACACCTGAATTTAGGCCTCTCCATTTCTCTCTTGGATAATTGCTTCCCAATTAATTTCTTTCTAGTACTTCCTCACTGTGACCCTATCTTGTGGCCAAGTAATTTTTATTAACACAAACTGGTTGGAAAAATCCTCAGACCCTTCCCTGCTCTTCATGGGCTCTCACCTGTATGGCACCTGCAAACTCTGTGCATACATATTTTCAAACTTCTGCTCCCGAGTCAAAGAAACAACAGTGCGGAAGTTTTCTATTGCTTCAGTAGCGATCTGTAATAGAGATCACCCATCATCAAGAGGCACAAGGGCAAACGGAGGCAATTAATTAGAAGTCTATAAGATAGATTAATAAAAGTTATAGTTCTGTGTTCTTCATTTAGTCTTTAGTCCCAGCACTCAGGAGACAGAGGAAGGAAGACTACTGTAAGTCTGAGGCCAGTCTGAGACTATACAGTGAGTTCCAGGTCAGCCTGGGCTAGACTGAGACCCTACTTCGAAAGACAAAAATAACTGCCATAAAAATGTGATATTTATATATTTTCTTTGCATGCCTGCTACTCATGACAACACAATAAAGTTAAAGATGTTGAAAATGTAATGAAGATATTAAAATTACATATTAGTATATTTTCTAGTTTCATGTTTTTCCTACACATAGACATCTTTAACAAAATAGGATTAAGTTCTAAACTTTCTTACTTATTTTGGGACTTAGCAAACAAATATCAAAAGTAGGGGGCTGGAGAGATTGCTTAGTGATTAAGATGCTTGCCTGTGAAGCCTAAGGACCCAGGTTCAATCCCCACCACACACATAAGCCAGATGCACCAGGTGGCACATGTGTCTGGAGTTCATTTGCTATGGCTGGAGGCCCCAGCATGCCCATTCTCTCTTTATATCTGCCTCTTCTTCTCTCTCCTAATTGCTCTCAAATAAATAGATAAATAAATAAATAAATAAATAAATAAATAAATAAATAAATAATTTAAAAATCAAGGTCAATGAAAATACATAATAGTAATAATAGTAGTAGATTGTTAAATATGCATTAATAGTAACTTTGATTAGATTAATGCTTTCTTGATATCTCAGGCAGTTAGGCATTAATAACAATGCTTTAGATTCTTTCCCTATTCAAACATTATAAATATCCTTATATATAAACATTTTCTTTTATTGAATGATTTTCATAGGAAAAATTCTTAAAAGTGAGATTAATAGGGCTGGAAAGATGGCTCAGGAGTTAAAGTGCTTGCCTTCAAAGCCTAAGGACCCAGGTTCAATTTCCCAGTACCTGCAGAAAGCCAGATTCACAGGATGGCACATATGTCTGGAATTTGTTTGCAGTTAACTGGAGGCCCTGGTGTGCCCATTATCTCTATATCTCTATATCTATCTGTTTCTCTCTTAAATAAATAAATAAATAAATAAATAATATTTTTAAGTTAGATTAATAGGTCAAAAATACATTATTTTTTAAACAAATATGACATGTTATCATTATTTTCAGAAAGTACTAATCATTGAATTCTATTCTAACTGCATGCTACCCCCACTCCCAATGGGACTATTTAATTAAGACAATGCAGCCTTTGCCATTTTTTGGATTCTTGATACAGGAATGTGAAGAATGAAGATAACACCTGGATACACACATAGAGCTTTCAGCCTGTATCAGCTATGAGACCTTGCACACCACTATGTTTCATTATCCTCACCTGTAGGAGGAGGAAGATGAATGCAGCCCAACACAAAATTCTAAACAACATTATGAGAGTCTTTTTTGAAAAGTGATCATGAGGTTCTTGAGCATAAACTTTGTAGAAGACAACATTATATGCAATGTTAAAAGGTTGGGCACTGTACCACAGGAACCTTTTTGTTGAGCTAACTAAAAGATGTAACTCTCAATAAAGGATAGAGAGGTGAAGAATAGTTTGGGCAGAGGTATCCTGGAAGAGTAAAGCTTTCTTTACCCTAAAACTATGGGCTGTTGCTGATAAATTACAGGGCCAGAATTGAGTTAATCACCACAGTGAGCTGGTTGAGAGGCCCAAGAGGCCCCTAAGATAATGGAGGCCATTACCAAAGCATTTGGTTACCCACAAGATCTAAGTGTAAGACCCTGTTGTTGAACACATCACAGGATACAGTTTCATGACCTGAGGTGGAAGTCTGCTCCCTACTTGCTAGTTCTCATAGTGCTGGAAAGTGCCATGTGAGCTTCTGGGGGATAATGCTCACCAACAGTGTGAACAAGCAACAAAGTTAACCAGCAAGACAAGAAATACACATCTCTGCAATAGAGGTACACAGGCTATGGAGGTACTCAAATGGTCTCTGGATATGAGGCCTGCTCAGGGAGAGGGAATTCACATCTGATACTGAGAACTAAGTCAAAAAGGTCATAAACACTACAGGGAAGCTTCCACTGTTCTTTGGCTAAAAGGAGAGGTTATGCTCATCAAAATTCTGATTATAAGAGCCTCAGGGTGGGTGGGAACAGCTGGAGACACCATGTTTCCCCCATACTTTCAGAGACTGACTGAGGCCTGAGGTAGTAGGAATGGATATCCTCCAAAAGATTCAGAAGTTTTATTCAACCTTATAACTTGGTGTCATTGTTGGTGGATCCTAAGTCCAGGCCTAAGATGTCTGGGGGCAGATGGATCTAGAATTTCCAGCTAAAAATATGCAAAGTGCTTGAGTCCTGCCTGGTTCCTGGATTGTGCTTGCTTGGTGGTTCATTCTCTCTCTCTCTCTCTCTCTCTCTCTCTCTCTCTCTCTCTCTCTCTCTCCTGACCTGTGAAAGGGGGCTAGTGACTGACAGGCTCCAGATTTTTCAATTAAATGATGAGAAAAACAGAAGCACATGGAGAACAACCAGAATTAGAGGAAGGATAAAGAGAATCACGCATGGAGGGAGGAGGCACAATAAAAGGGAAAGGTGGTGATCTTTTCAACTGGAGAAAATAAATGCTCTTAATTTTCCCATACTAAATCTCCTCATTATGTACAATAAAATGTATACTTCTTTCCTAAATACAGGAATTGCTATAAATTGGCTTAAATGAAAGTTGGGGGGAGGGGACAGAGAAGATGGGAAGATACAAAAAGGTTGGGGGAGGCAATGAACTGAAGGAAGAAGGGACCAAACAGAAAGAGAGGAGAGTGTGAAGACAATGGCCTGAGACCAGAAAAGCCTGTGAAGAGCAGGTGTCAGTCTTTGAGCCTAGGGTTGTTGATTTTTACTTTTCCTCAGATTCTAATCTGTGAAAAAAAGTGTACTACTTATTTCCTTGAGAAATAGTTATTAAAATATTTTCAGAGCATAGCTAATAACAGGGAATAACATCACTGATAAGAATATTTCTTCTATTTAGAGAAGCATTTATATTAAGTTTGACTCACCTTCCCAGAACCTTCTAGTTCTTTCTTGTCTTTTAGTGCTTGTCCAGACAACATTTTCATTTCAACAACTCCTGCGATTGCAATGATGGGTACAATTGCTAAGAGCAAAAGTGTTAATTGCCAGCCATAAATTAGGGATATGATAATTCCTGTCCCAAGATTTGCTATATTTTGGGTAATGATAGCAAGCCTGGAGCCTACTGCCTGGAAAACACAAAGAATCATAGACACATTTTTATGTTATCTTTAGAAGACATACTCATCTATTAAGCATAATAATGACTCATTTCCATGAATATCGCACTTATAAAATAAAAAGCAAAGGTGCACTTGTAAGAAGTTTTGTGTTTCTAAAATGAGGATTTATATGATCTATGAATACATCTGAACATAGACTGATAATCCATAATTCAATTACATCTTTCCCTCTAGCTTGTCCCCATTCTCTTCCCTCTTTCCTTCTTGTATGGAGGTGCCTCCACCTCCTACATGATAGGATTAAAGGTATGTGCAGCCATGACTAATTTACTAAACTTGGGAATAGAACCCAGGGCTTCATGCATCCTAGTCAAGCATGCTATTAACTGAGCTATACCCCAACTCCTTTATTTTTATTTTTCAGCATCAATAAAACCTTTATGACTCAAAGCATGATCACTTTGCTTTGCACAGTAGTAAGATAAAAAGTTTCTGACAATTGTGCTAAAATGGATACTGGAACTTTCCAGTGTTATATATATTAACTGTCTAGAATTTAAGGATGATATTTATCACTGAGGATATTTGAACAGAGTTAAATGAGTATTAAACTTACTTGGATTAATATACTTGGATTTGATTTTGAAACAGAGTTGAAAGTTATTGAACTAGTGATTAGGCATCAGAACCTTCAGTTAGAATGCCAGAATGTACATTGTGCACTGCTCTCAGTACTGTCCAGGATTTTAAACTCTCAACCTCAGTCTATTGCAGTCTATTACACCTCTTCTACTATGAAATTACTCTGTACTCTCAAATCATTTCACATCCCTGCTTTGGCCCCCAGACCTGATCTCTCTACAAACAGCACATGTATTTTACTACGTGTAATTTTTTCTCCTGGCGTAAGGCTAGTCTCAATTAAAAGTTATGATGGAGTATACTCTAGGATGTTATGGTAGTTTGAACAGATGGCCCCCAATATCTTCAGTGTTTTATTAGTTTATAGTTTGCATCTACAGCCACCTGGTTGGAGGCAGAGTCACTGGGCAGATCTTAAGGTGTGATGGTGGGTTTAGGATTTAAATCTAAAGATATGCAAAGTGTGCCTAGCTGGAGTTCCTGAGGTATGCTGTGCTGTGTGGCTTTTGGCTTATGGCTTTCTCTCTCTCTTGCCTGGTCCTGTAAAAGATAAGCCAACTTCTTCTGCCATTATGGAACTTCCCCAGGATCTATAAGCTTCAATAAATCCCTTCCTCCATAACTGTGCCTCATCTGGAAGTTCATCTCGGAGAACCTGAAGCTGTCTGCTACAGATGGCCATTGCCACTTATGTCACTTTGGGCAAATCCCTTCTAACTCTAAAAATGAACACCACATAGTATAATGACCAAAGCTTCTCTCTACTTTGAATTCTGTGATTGTATCCTTTATAACTACCCATATTAGTCACATAAGCATGATTTAATAGCAATCTGACACAATCAATAGACTGGGACTTAGTAGGGGAAAGGTGCTCCAACTTCCAGGAGCCTTGATGTACATTAAATTCCTTATCAGATGATTGAAACAGGGCTGATAGAGATAGCATGAATAATAGAGCACATTTATTTATATTCAGTGCAATCATTTAGCTTATACTGAAGAGACCCTTTTCCAAACTATGTACAGGTCAAAGAATAGATTTGTCTTCAAAGACAGTTCTCTGCCTGTTGTAGGGTGTCCCTGTTCTCAGCACCTACAATCCTAGACAAAACATTTTTACCATAGCAACTGCTGATGGGCAGAGCACACAGAACATCCTCCTGGTCACAGTGCAGGTACTTCCCTGGTACTGAATATTTTAGACATATTACAACACCTTAATGTCTTCTACTTGATCTCCACCCACAAATTCTTTGGCCATATCATCTTGTATGGCTTTAAAGTCACCATTGCACTGAAAAATTACCAAGTGAGTCTTTCTAGACCAGAAATTTTTGCTAAACTCCAGATATTCAAAGCTTCTTGACATCTCCAACTATCATCTAATGTGGGCACTTACTAACTTAAGTCCCACATAGAATCCTCAATACTTCCCCAAGTTTATTTCACCAAGATTCTAATTTCATTAAGAACCAAGTTCTCTTTTTTTTTAAACTGTGCAGCTCAAACCTTTCAGTCATTCTTAAACTTGTTTCTCAAGTCCATCATCTAACTCAACCAACAAATTCTGTAGAGTGTACCTTTAAAACATTTCCAGAGTCAATTACATTTTATTACTTTTATTATAACTGCACTCCTATAAAACCACTGCAGAACTCTCTGCATTATTGTAGATTTTCTACCTTGATTCTTGTCTCCTTTAGCCTATTCATATAGCAACCATGTAACTCTCAGGATCAAAATTCAGCAGTGGTTTCCCACCTGATTCCACATACAATGCTGATCATAACTATTATCACTCTTCTTTTCACTCTCACATAGAGTTTCTTTCTATCCTCTTTGCCAGAAGAGGTATGAATGTTCTAGCCTCGGGGACTCATTTGATTACAACACTCCTCCAGACACTTACAGGGATGGCATCTTTCCTTCCTTGGGGCCTCAGACTTATACTACTACATCAGTGAAGCTTTCCTTACATGACAACCAGGCAGAACTTGGCCTCACATTGTCCTTCCTTTTTCCTCTAAGACACCTTTTGACAATCTGACCCACTGTACAGATTCTGTATGAGCAAAACATCATCTGTTTTAGGAAGTTCAAAGTTATTTCGTGCAGTGTGCATTTGTTAAGTTCTATAATCTGTATCTAGTTCACAAATTTTATTGTTTGTTCCAAGCAATAAATCGCCATAATAAAAAAAAAAATCCTAATATTTACATTGCAATTGTGCAATTCTGTGTTCTTCTAACCCCAGTTACTCATAAGCCCAATTAAATAGAAAAACTGCCTGCATTGTACTGCCTTTTAGGGTGATTAAAACATAAGGTTGGAAAGGCCCAGAGATCACATGTTTTTCAGCACTATAGTGTAGATTGTTTCCATAGAAGTTGTAGTTGTAGAAGAAATTGTCACTTCATCCAAAAATCAAAACCCGACTTCCGATTAAGATGGCGACATAGGAAACTCGCCAAAAAAGGGTAGGGGATAAAAGCAAAACAAACCCCAGCAAAATACACTTTTCTACTAAAAAGTGAGGTACATAGTAAACTTTCAAGCACAGCAGAGAAGTAGGAGAGATCCAGAGCGTCTGGAGCCCACAGAAGCGGGCAGAAGTGGCTCCACGGCCACCGCAGCTGCCGCGGTGGCGGCACGGCTAGGCTCCGCCTGAGACAGCTGAGCCGCAGGACTTTTAAAGGCAGGTGAGGAGATTTTTTCACTCACACCGCCTCCTCACAAACTCAAGAAACGTGGAAGGAGGACGGTAGAGACCAACAGAGAGGCTTGTGAGGAAGAGGATCGCGTGGAGGAACAGACGGACTTCAGCCGCCACTCACAGCCTCCCCTCCCCCACCACGAGCGCAAGCGCGGCAAACAACAGAGACTTGGGAAAGAGCTCGCCAGCAGCATCGGGTGCAGCGAAAGCAGAGACCAACAGACGCAGCTGACTTGCTGAATCCACAACACAGCAAAGGACCTAAGCAGCCGTGCAGCATAGCTGTGATCAAACCCGTTCCAAAAGGTAACTTGGTTTTCACCAGGTTAGTACCCACCAAATAAGCCTGGTATATAATCCTGACAGATGGTCAGATCTGACATTCCTAAATAAGCTATATTCTAGGCTGCTCATTTGTTGCTTCCTGATTTGTTTCTTCCTCTGTCATTCATTGGGGAAGGGTCTCTCTTGATCACAAGCTGACCTTGGAACTCTATACAGATCAGAAATCTTAGCCTCCCAGTTGACAGGATTAAGGGCGTGGGCTAACACATATCCTTAGGAACTGTGACTTTGTCATAATACCTGCTTTTGCACAAATACTCTGTGCTGTATTTCATTGAAGGGGTACATTGTTGAGTTAAATTTTTGGATCTTGACTGTAGTCTGTTCCATTCACCCCACTTGATACTCTCATAGCAGGCAAGGGTCACTTCTGTGATTACTTTGAGAGCCTTAAGAACCACACTTAACACCTTAAACTCCTACACTGAAGATATATAATATCAGATTGATTGATACATCTAACATTACTGCAGATATTTAGAAAACCCAAGCATTAAATTAATTCAAGATGCAAAGATCTCTACATTATAATACAAGAAACACAAAACATCCAGACAATATAAATCCACCAAAAAGTATTAATATATCAGAAATGACCTTCAGTGAGGCTGACTTAGAGGACATCCCCGAGAAAGATTTCAAAAGAATGATTATAATTATGTTCAAAGAACTCAAAGAGGAAATGAAAGGGTTCAAAGACCTCAAAGAAGAAATCAAAGGATTCAAAGAACACACAGAAAACCAATTTAATGAAATAAGGAGGTCAATACTAGACATAAATACGGAAATAGAAAGAATAAAGAAAACCCACTCAGAAATGCTAGCAATAAAGAACACAGTCAGTGAAATTAAAACCTCTGTAGAAAATCTCTCTAGTAGAATGGATGAAGGAGAGAACAGAATATCTAAACTAGAAGACCAAGTAGCTGATCTAATACAGTCCAACAGAGAGAAAGACAAAATAATAGGAAGGTATGAATGGGAATTTCAGGATATTTGGGACACTATGAAAAGATCAAACATAAGAATTCAAGGGATAGTAGAAGGAGAAGAATTTCACTCCAAAGGCATAGTAGGTGTTTTCAACAAAATCATAGAGGAAAACTTCCCCCAAATTGGGAAAGAGATGCCAATGCAGATACAGGAAGCCTTTAGAACACCAAACAGACAAAACCTGGAAAGAACCTCTCCCCGCCATATTATAATTAAACTACCAAACATACAAACTAAAGAAAATATATTGAAAGCAGCTAGAGAGAAAAAGCAAGTGACCTACAAAGGGAAGCCCATCAGACTCACAGCAGATTACTCAACACAAACTTTAAAGGCCAGAAGGGCCTGGAGTGATGTATTCCAAGTTCTGAAAGATAAAAACTGTCAACCGAGATTACTTTATCCTGCAAAACTATCTATCCAAATAGATGGAGAAATAAGGACATTCCACAACAAAGACAGGCTAAAGGAATTTTTGGCAACTAAACCAGCTCTACAGAAAATACTTGCAGGAATCATTCATGCTGAGGAGAAAGCAAAGCACACACAACAGGAAATAGGAAAAAATAAACCATACTCAAATAACAGATAAAACAAGTGAGTAAAGGGAAAACAGGAAAAACTAAAAAATAAGAAGAATGGTGAGAATAAACACATATATGTCAATAATAACTCTTAATATCAATGGTCTCAATGCCCCTATCAAAAGACACAGACTTGCAGACTGGATTAAAAAGCAGGATCCTACCATCTGTTGCCTCCAGGAAACTCATCTCTCAATAAAAATAGAAACCTTCTTAGGGTGAAAGGTTGGAAAAAGGTATTTCAAGCAAATGGGCCTAGAAAACAAGCAGGGGTTGCTATCTTAATTTCTGACAAGATAGACTTCAATCCAACATTTGTGAGGAAAGATAAAGAAGGTCACTTTATACTGATTAAAGGAACACTCCAACAGGAGGACATTACAATCCTAAACATATATGCCCCTAACATGGGGCTCCCAATTTCATCAAACAAACACTATTAGAACTAAGGTCAGAGATATCTCCTAACACAATAGTAGTGGGTGACTTCAATACCCCACTCTCATCACTTGACAGGTCTACCCAGCAAAAAATAAACAGAGAGACATCTGCATTAAATGATATCATGGAACAAATGGACCTAACAGATATATACAGAACATTCCATCCAAATGCTGCAGAATATACATTTTTCTCAGCAGCACATGGGACATTTTCTAAAATAGACCATATACTAGGACACAAATCAAATCTTAACAAATACAGGAAAATTGAAATAATCCCTTGTACACTTTCTGACCACAATGGGATTAAACTGCAAATCAGCAACAAGAAAAACTACAGAGCATACAGAAACTCATGGAGACTAAACAGCACTTTATTGAATGATGTATGGGTCATTGAAGAAATTAAAAAGGAAATCAAGAAATTCGTAGAATCAAATGATGATGAGAATACAACATACCAAAACCTTTGGGACACAATGAAGGCAGTCCTACGAGGGAAATTTATAGCCCTAAGTGCATATATTAAGAAATTGGAGAGTTCGCAACTAAACAATTTAATGCTTCACCTTAAGGCCTTGGAAAAAGAAGAACAAGGCAAACCAAAAATTAGTAGACGGGAAGAAATAATAAAGGTTAGGGCAGAAATTAATGAAATGGAAACAAAAAAACAATCAAAAAGATCAATGAAACAAAGAGTTGGTTCTTTGAAAGGATAAACAAGATTGACAAACCCTTAGCAAATCTGACCAAAAGAAAGAGAGAAGAGACAAAAATTGATAAAATTAGAGATGAAAAAGGCAACATCACAACAGATACCAAAGAAATTCAGAAAATCATACGGACATACTTTAAGAATATATATGCCTCTAAGTTTGAAAACCTGAAAGAAATGGATGAATTCCTTGATTCATATGACCTACCAAAATTAAATCAAGAAGAGATAAACCATTTAAATAGAACTTATAACAACCACAGAGATTCAAGCAGTTATAAAAAGTCTCCCAACTAAAAAAAAGCCCAGGCCCAGATGGATTCACTGCTGAATTTTACCAGACATTCCTGGAGGATCTAACACCAATGCTTCTCAAACTTTTCCACAAAATAGAAAAGGAAGGAACTCTACCAAAATCCTTCTATGAAGCCAGCATCACCCTGATACCCAAACCGGACAAAGATAGATCAAAAAAAGAAAATTACAGACCAATCTCCCTCATGAACATGGATGCAAAAATTCTCAACAAAATACTGGCAAACAGAATACAAGAATTTATCAGAAAGATTATTCACCCTGACCAAGTAGGCTTTATCCCAGAGATGCAGGGATGGTTCAACATCTGCAAATCCATAAATGTAATGCACAATAAAATGGTCTGAAGAACCAAAATCACATGGTCATCTCAATAGATGCAGAAAAGGCATTTGACAAAATCCAACACCCCTTCATGGTGAAAGTATTACAGAAACTGGGAATAGAAGGAGCATATCTCAACATAATAAAAGCTATTTATGACAAACCTACAGCCAACATAATACTAAATGGGGAAAAACTTGAAGCTTCTCCTCTAAATTCAGGAACAAGACAAGGGTGTCCACTTTCCCCACTACTATTTAATATAGTACTGGAAGTCTTAGCCACAGCAATAAGGCAAGAGACACTCATAAAGGGGATACAAATTGGAAGGGAAGAGATCAAATTATCATTATTTGCAGACGATATGATTCTATACCTAACAGACCCTAAAGTCTCTACCTGCAAACTGTTAGAGCTGATAAACACTTTTAGCAATGTAGCAGGATACAAAATAAACACACAGAAATCAGTAGCTTTTCTATATACTAACAACAAACGTGCAGAGGATGAAATCAGGGAATCTCTCCCATTCACAATTGCCTCAAAAAAATAAAATACCTTGGAATAAACTTAACCAAGGAAGTGAAGGATCTCTACAATGAGAACTTTAAAAAACTCGAGCGACAAATTACAGAAGACACAAGGAAATGGAAAGACATCCCATGCTCCTGGATTGGAAGAATCAATATTGTGAAAATGTCAATCTTACCAAAAGCAATCTATACATTTAATGCGATCCCTATTAAAATCCCAATAGCTTTCTTCACGGAAATAGAAAAACAATCCTAAAATTCATCTGGAAACACAAAAACCTCGAATAGCCAAAACAATTTTTTGAAACAAAAATCAGGCAGGTGGTATAACCATACCCGATTTTAAGTTATATTACAAAGCCATAGTAACAAAAACAGCATGGTACTGGCACAAGGACAGACAGGTAGATCAATGGAACAGAATAGAAGACCCAAATATTAATCCAAGCAGCTACAGCCACCTGATTTTTGACAAAAATGCCAAAAATATTAATTGGAGAAAAGATAGCCTCTTTAACAAGTGGTGTTGGGAAAACTGGACATCGGTATGTAAAAGGATAAACATAGATCCTTGTCTCTCTCCATGCACAAGAGTCAAGTCCAAATGGATCAGGGACCTTGATATCAGACCTGAAACTCTGAACCTGCTAGAGGAAAAAGTAGGGGAAACCCTTCAACATATTGGCATAGGTAAGGACTTTCTGAATATAACCCCAATTGCTCAGGGAATAAAACCACTAATCAACCAATGGGACCTTATGAAATTACAAAGCTTTTGTACAGCAAAGGACACTGTGAATAGAGCAAAAAGACAACCTACAGAATGGGAGAAAATCTTTGCCAGCTATACATCTGACAGAGGATTAATATCCAGAATATACAAAGAACTCAAAAAACAGAATAATAAGAATTCAAACAACCCAGTTAAAAATGGGCTATGGAACTAAATAGAGAATTCACAGAAGATGAAATACAGATGGCATATAAACATCTGAAAAAGTGTTCCACATCCTTAGCCATCAGGGAAATGCAAATTAAAACCACTTTGAGATTCCATTTCACTCCTGTCAGAATGGCTACCATCAAGAAAACAAATGACAATAAGTGTTGGCGTGGATGCGGAAAAAGAGGAACACTTCTACACTGTTGGTGGGAATGTAACCTGGTCCAACCATTGTGGAAATCAGTGTGGAGGTTTTTGAGACAGCTAGAAATAGATTTACCATATGATCCAGCTATAGCACTCCTAGGCATATATCCAGAAGACTCTTCTCACTTCCTTAGAGATACTTGCAAAACCATGTTTATTGCCGCTCTATTCACAATAGCTAGGAAATGGAAGCAGCCTAGATGTCCCACCACAAATGAATGGATAATAAAGATGTGGTACATTTACACAATGGAGTTCTACTCAGCGGTAAAGAAAAATGAAATTATGAAATTTGCAGGGAAATGGATGGATCTGGAAAGGATTATACTAAGTGAGGTAACCCAGGCTCAGAAAGCCAAACGTCACATGTTCTCTCTCATATGTGGATCCTAGCTACAAATAGACAGACTTGTGTGTGAACTGGAACCAAAAATTGGTACCAGAAACCAGTAAGCTGGTAAAAGGCTATAAGGGGACGGAGGAAAGGGAAGGACTGAAGTGTATGGTATTGCACATATGTAAGTGGAAGGACTGATTACAAGGGGGAATGGCCTAACCAAGGCCATGGGTAGAGAATGCATAAAAGAAGGGCAGGGGGAGGGTCAATCTAATTTCAAAAGATTGTGAATAAGACTTATGTAAAATTACTTTTTTGAATAATGGTACATCTAGAAGCTGTAGACTGTTACTAGAAAATTTTCAGTACCTGGGATGGGATACCTTCCAGTGAGTTGTTGGCCAAGGAGGTCCTGGTAGCCTCCAAAACATTAAAGGCTTTTGCCAAAGCCCTTGGTTTCCCCTGAGAAACAGATAGTAAGACCCTATTGCTGAAGACATCTCTTGCCTGAGAGGCAAGGTCACTGAGAAAGCAAGCTGGTGCTGAGCAGAAAACCTTCTCCCTGTAGACCAGCCAACTGAAAGCTGGAAAAAGCTGCACTGCATGCAGAGTATGGGAGACAGAAGTCATCAGCAGTGAAAACAGTGGACGCTGAATATTCAAATTTGGCCAGACAGGCCCAAAGACTGAACTGGTGCAATAGTGGCATGTCTACTCGTGGGGTAACCAACTGCTCTATAATTGGACTGAAGGCCCCCTCTACGGGAGGGAATACATACCTGGTACTGAAAAACCTAAGCAAAGTCTATGGTAGGTAAGGTCATGAGCCTTAGGGGTATAAAGCATGCTCTTATCTAAATGTATATACTACTCCCACCAAGCTGCCCAGAAAATACTACACTTAATGCTCATATTCACATATTAATGCTACTCTCACTTCTGGTTAGAGAAGCTTCTCTTTTCAGATGGCGATGACCACTGGGATGATCCAAAAGGCAACATAGTGCTGAGAAGAAGGGATGGAGAAGTGCCCAGCACTGAAACATCTCTGTCACACCCTCCAAGGCTCAGGGATCATTGCGGAAGAGGGGGCGGATAGAATGGAAGAGCCAAAGGAAGGGTACGACTCCTTACAATGCAACTGCCCAGACAGAAATTGGCCTTAATATCCATGACCTTGCTGCGCCTAGCAATACCTCCGCAAGACCCTCATAATAGAAGTAAAAGATGATGACATCAAATTAAAAAAGAGACTAATGGAGAGAGGGAGGGGATATGATGGAGAGTGGAGTTCTAAAGGGGAATGGGGGGAGGGGAGGGAAAACTATGCACCTTTTGTATGTAAGTATGTTTTGTTGTCAATAAATATTAAAAAAAAATCAAAACCCATTCAACACTTCTATTTATATCAATTAGAGATCCTGGTACCAATAAACTTTCAGTTTTATAGTCTATTAAGTTGGGAAGTTTTTCCTTCCACCATTTTAATGTACTTTTCATTTTCTTCAATTTGTTTTTAAGAATGTTTTCTTCCTTTGCTACTAAATTGTCATGCACCTTTAGTTTCTGACAGCAACTAAACTATCCTCTTTTGTCAGTATTCATTACAATTTTCCAAGCATTAGAAATAGATGTTAAGGTATGGTGAAAAAACTTGTTTTTGTTCTTTGGCATACACCTTCTTCATGGTATGAATAGCATAGCAAAACAGAAGAAAACCTACAGCTATCTGTATATTATATAATATGTTACCTTTAAATTTTGACTTGCTTGGTAAAGCATATGATACACTTGTGGGTGAGATATCTATTTACATTTTATTAAAAATGAAGTTCATAACTAACACCTGCTATGATAAAAACTAATCTCGTACTAAGATTCAAAATAGAATTAAGATGAACACACACAGAAAGGAGGCACATACCCCTTTAACTTGAGCGGCATCATTAGCAAGCCTGGTGGTCAATGCTCCAGTTGTGTTTTTAGGGTTGTCAAACCAGCTGACATCCTGTGGAACAAAGACATTTATCATCTTAAAGCTCTGCTTATGAGACTTTTAGTTCCAGGAAGAAAGTGACAGTCAGTTTTGTTTATATTTAGGGATCTAACATCCACTAGACAACAAAGCTATTCTAAAAACACAAATAGATCACTTCATTTTTTTTTTTTTTTTTTGAGGTAGGGTTTCACTCTAGCCCAGGATGACCTGGAATTCACTATGTAGTGTCAGAGTGGCCTCAAACTCATGACAATCCTCCTACCTCTGTCTCCCAAATATTGGAATCAAAGGCATGTGCCATCATGCCCAGGCACTTCATTTTTAAAAACTTTTTTAGTTTCTACTTTGTCCAAAGCATGATTCTAAATTTTGAACAGTGCGAACAGTTGCTGCTGTTGTAAAGGCTTCCTTCTAGCAATAGAATACAAAAAGGAATAAACATGCCATTTCAGGTGCTGATAAACATGGTGGAGGGAAAACAAAGCAAGGTCAGATGTACGAAGTGAAGAAAGGTACTACAGATTGGAGGACGGTGCAGAGAAGGCCTCTTTGAAAGGTGACATTTGACCAGGGACCCACCTGAAGGAAGGGATGGGAATATCTAAGGGAAGACATAACACTTACAAAAATACCTAGGCAAAGTCCACACTTGATCTACTCATATATAGCAAGAAAGCTTTATAGGCTGCCAGCAACATAGAAAGCAAATTTGCTTCTTTATCTGTAATGTTCCCTCTACTTCTGAATACCTCTGTCTTCCTATTGTTCCCTAATCCTCTCTTTCCACAAGTTGTGTAGTACCCCATCTTGTAGGGTGTGGGGAAGACACTGTGTGCCGCACAAGGGTAATATTGCAGATAACATCTTTAAGGCAGGATGGTGAGGGGATGCATGTCATGTATGGCCTTTAGGCCACTGTGCAGACTTTTCCTGAAGAATGTATTTTTTCCCACATTTTAGAAGAACAATGCTGGCTTATGTGAGGGCAAAATACTGAATTGGGAAGAGGATGGAAGAAACAAAACCAGCCAGGAAGCTACTGCAATATTAAGCAGAGAGAGGGGAATCATGAAGGCTTTAGCCTAGAGAGGTGTAAAGAGTAGGTATGAATAAGCCTGGTGAAAGAATTGAACAAAAGTTCAAGTTTGGAAATATTAGCATTTTAAACATTTATTAGCCATCTGAAGAAAGAAGCTGACATGCAGCTAGTTAACTCTGTCCCAGGTAGAATAAATGAACCAGATTAAAAATAAATCAACACTGTGACTATCACTACCTGGAAATTGTCATAAATATGCCTTTTAAGGTGGTAATGGAGTGGAAAAAGAATATGAGTTCATAGAAAGCGGGGAAGATGAATAGTCTTTTAGAAATCCAAACATAAAAATGGATCTTTTTAGCCTTTAATCCCAGCACTCGGGAGGCAGGAGGACAGTTCAAACCCTGAGACTACATAGTTAATTCCAGGTCAGCCTGGGCCAGAGTTCGAAAAAAAAAAAAAAAAAAAAAAAAAAAGGATTTCTCATCAGATTCCTTTTTTCCCAGTTATAGGATCCAGTGGTGCCTTATCCATGCTAGGCAAGTGCTTTGCCTCTGACCTACATCCCCAACCCTGTGGGGCAGTTTCCAGAGCTTTATGCAAGAGACTAGTGATTTTAAAAAAGAAAAATTTTAAGTTATATACAACATGTTCATGATTATTAAAGTTTCCCACTTGGAACTGGGTTACATTCCCTGAGTCCTCTTTCCCCTTCATAATGAACACACCGATACTGTTCTTTGTTAGGGTCCTGAATATACACAATGTAAGAGGCACTCTATTGAGTCATTGCTAGCTAATAATGGCAGGTCGAGTTACTGTATTAATCTCATCCCAACAAAGAAACTGGGCAGTCAGGCATGAACATGAGTCTAAATTTTGGAAGGAAGCGTACAAAAGGCATCTGTTGGTATGGATGCGGGAGAAAGAAGGCTAAAGAGATAAAATATTAGGGGTATAGAAAAATCACTTCTATCACTTTTTTGGGATTATAGTCACTTATAGTATATGGTTCCCCATTGCTGAGACAAGTTGAGCCATAAGCAGTCCAGTTCCATGTGCACACCTGTGGCAAACACACTGCAGAGTGGTGTAAGTCTGCAGCTGCATCTCCAAAATGAGGCTCAGAGAGGACCAACATGGGAGCTCAACCTGAGCAATCTGCCAGAGCTCACAACAGCTGGGTGCACAGGGTCCAAGTGGGAAGCTGTAAACACACTAGAGCACAACCTTAACAGCCATACCTGCCTCAGCATAGACTTGAAGACCATGTATCGAAGCCGCTTGGTGAGGATCTCTCCAGCTTTGCCAAATGTGTAGCCCTGTGAAGAATGAGAACATCTCACACAGATTGTCAGACTTTCAGACCCTGATGATACAACAGGAGAGGGTTGATGTTACCACTAGACCAGGATGCTAGATAAACTCACAGACCTCATTGCCTGTGCTATAGTACAAGATGACCCTATCACTCCCATCCAGATGACAGGCTGACCAAACTTTACTTACAAATATGTTCCTCCTCTTCTGATTCCAAGCTCTACTTACTTTCCCAGCAAACGCATGCATATCACTCAGGAATATACTATGCTCCCAAGGCAGGGGCTAACACTTGAAAGAAGATGGCTACATTATTTAGCATCTAAATTGGGATGTGCTATATAAACTGGGATACCTGTGAAAGCCAAAGCACTATTATTAATAATTAAACAAGACCCAGAAGTATAATAAGGGAGGACAGGAATTTTTACTCCCTCAACTATAAAGGGTTGAGGGAACAGAGCTATCACATTCTTAGTTTTCAAACGTAAAAGGTCAAATTTTTGTGAGATTGAGGAAGAAGGCTGAGAGGACTTTCTGCATGTTACTTCCTCACCCTTCAAGGGTATATAATCTTTTGATATCACAGGAGGGGAATAAAATGACTTGAAGAGAATAGGAAGATATCAGTGTGCTGCCACACTAGGCCACATCTGGGGAAGAAGGCTGATTCTTTCCTCCAATGAGCTTGGGGACACCAGGGTAGAAAGAAGCCCTGTCAGCTTTCCGTTTGACAGTGGGAAGTGATGGCCCACAGAAGATACACAGGGAAGTAGAGAGAAGTGATGTCCCACAGAAGATACACAGGGAACTAGAGGGGAGAAGTGATGGCCCACAAAAGAAACACAGGGAAGTAGAGGAGAAGTGATGGCCCACAAAAGAAACACAGGGAAGTAGAGGAGAAGTGATGGCCCACAAAAGAAACACAGGGAAGTAGAGGGGAGAAGTGATGGCCCACAGGAGACACACAGGGAAGTAGAGGGGAAGTGATGGCCCACAGAAGACACACAGGGAAGTAGAGGAGAAGTGATGGCCCACAAAAGAAACACAGGGAAGTAGAGGAGAAGTGATGGCCCACAGAAGACACACAGGGAACTAGAGGGGAGAAGTGATGGCCCAGTGATGGCACACAGGGAAGACAGAGGAAGTGATGGCCCACAGAAGACACTAGGGAGTAAGGGGGAAGTGATGGCCCACAGAAGACACACAGGGAAGTAGAGGAGAAGTGATGGCCCACAAAAGAAACACAGGGAAGTAGAGAGGAGAAGTGATGGCCCACAGAAGACACACAGGGAAGTAGAGGGAGAAGTGATGGCCCACAGAAGACACACAGGGAAGAGGGGGAAGTAGAGAGGAGAAGTGATGGTGATGACCCACAAAGACACACAGGAAGTAGAGAGGAGAAGTGATGGTGCACAGAAGACACACAGGGAAGTAGAGGGGAGAAGTGATGGACACAGGGAAGAAGTAGAGGAGAAGTGATGGCCCACAGAAGACACACAGGGAAGTAGAGGAGAAGTGATGGCCCACAGAAGACACACAGGGAAGTAGAGAGGAGAAGTGATGGCCCACAGAAGACACACAGGGAAGTAGAGGGGAGAAGTGATGGCCCACAGAAGACACACAGGGAAGTAGAGAGGAGAAGTGATGGCCCACAGAAGACACACAGGGAAGTAGAGGGGAAGTGATGGCCCACAGAAGACACACAGGGAAGTAGAGGGGAAGTGATGGCCCACAAAAGACACACAGGGAAGTAAGAGGGGAAGTGATGGCCCACAGAAGACACACAGGGAAGTAGAGGGGAGAAGTGATGGCCCACAGAAGACACACAGGGAAGTAGAGGAGAAGTGATGGCCCACAGAAGACACACAGGGAAGTAGAGGGGAGAAGTGATGACCCACAGAAGACACACAGGGAAGTAGAGAGGAGAAGTGTGGCCCACAGAGGGATTCACAGAGGATACACAAAAGACACACAGAAGAGAGGGGAAGTGATGGCCCACAGAAGAACACACAGGGAAGGAAAGTGATGGCCCACAAAAGACACACAGGGGAGTAGAGTGAGTGATCCACAGAAGACACACAGGGAAGTAGAGAGGAGAAGTGATGGCCCACAGAAGACACACAGGGAAGTAGAGGGAGAAGTGATGGTCCACAGAAGACACACAGGGAAGTAAAGAGAAGTGATGGTGCACAGAAGACACACAGGGAAGTAGAGGGGAAGTGATGATCCACAGAAGACACACAGGGAAGTAGAGGAGAAGTGATGGTGCACAGAAGACACACAGGGAAGTAGAGGAGAAGTGATGGTGCACAGAAGACACACAGGAAAGTAGAGAGGAGAAGAATATGTGATGCATAAGAAAAAGAGATGTCTAATAGCAGCCCTACATCTCCTGTAGAATCACAGAAACAGAGCAGGGTAACCTCATGTTCCTTTCTGCTTCCAAGTCAGGTGCTTGTTGTTACTGAAAAGGAAGAAAGAAATACATGCAGAGGGCACCAGTCAATACACAACCAAGTCTTCCACATATTCAGAAAAAGGGGATCATTCAACTAAAGGCCAGATGGATACATAACTCCCTCAGATGGCCAATATGAACGGATATACAATGTTAGATAGACCACAGCTCTCCACTCAATGCTGCAATGCTATAGAACCTTTTGCTCAAATGGGGGATAAAGAAGGAAAAGTTTTAGGTGAATTGAGGTTTAAAACTAGCAGTATGCGAGTTCACATGGAAATGGCCACAGGACAGTTTCTTCTATGGAGGAATGTGGAATAGGAAATATCCTTCTCACATGATGAAAATTACTACTGTCATTACTGTTGAAAGCTAACTACAGAGACTACATTTTCATATGCTACACTGTTTCTGAAGAAACTGAGGTTTAGCATAGTTTGTAAACTGCCAGAAGCACAGCTCTATAGTGGCAGAGTTGAAGTCTGAATCGAGGCCTGTGAGAGTCCTGACCAGGATGGATCCACAATCTGAGCTCTTCCCCCACTGAGCTCCCTGTCTGTTCTCAGATGGGCAGTTGGACATGTCACTCTTTCCATGTATGGGCTGTGTTCTGCACTATGAGGTCCAGGAATTCATCAACTGTTCTCACATGGTGTGGCAGTCAAGGCAGGTTCAATCTTCCCGAGTGCCTCCAGGTCATAAGTGAACTGCTTTCACTCCCTATGCTTCAGGATCCCAACTACCAAAGCAGGGTGTGGTAGTTTGAATATATGGCCCCCAATATATTCAGTGTTTTATTAGTTTATAGTTTGCATCTGCAGCCATGTTGCTGGAGGCAATGTCACTGGGCGGATCTTAAGGTGTGATGGTGGGTTTGAGATTCCATTGTAAAGATATGTAAAGTGTGCCCAGTGGGAGTTCCTGAAGTGTGCTGTGCTGTGTGGCTGGTGGTTTGCTCTCTCTTCCCTGGTCCTGTGACAGCAGGCCGCTTCTTCTGCCATTATGGAACTTCCCCTGAATCTGTAAGCTTCAATAAATAATATCCCTTTCTCCATAACTGTGCCTGGTCTGGAAGTTCATCTCAGCAAACCTGAAGCTGTCTGCTACACAGGGGCAACCAGCTCAAAGCCTGCCTGCTTCCAAACCCCTTACCATCTTCACACAGAGCCATATGCCTTCTCTACACTGCGCTGTTGAGTTGGTAGGACACTCTTGCAAGTAGCTAGTGACTTATTTAGTACAGAAAGGTCAAATTACATAGTTTGGTAAAGAAAAACCTTATTTTTATTTTGTGCTTATTTTAGTCAGCAGAACAATTCCCTGTGTACTAAAATGTTAATAAGTACTTAAGATGTATTAAATAAATACATATCAGAGTTTTAGGTAAAAATATCATATATGACTAACCACTGATTCATTTAATAAGTGACTTTATAATTGCTTCAGATTGGTCCAAGTTCTTAGTCATATGATCTCTCTTAATTAATGGAGCAATATTTCTGCTATCTTACAGATTAGGAAAACTGAGGCTTACACAGCTTTAATTACTTATTTGTCCAAACACTCATAATTGTGTACCTACATAAATGTTATCTGAACCTAAGCCTAACCCCAAGCTGTATACT
The DNA here is from genome assembly GCA_036365145.1 of Orientallactaga sibirica. Lineage (NCBI taxonomy): Eukaryota > Metazoa > Chordata > Mammalia > Rodentia > Dipodidae > Orientallactaga > Orientallactaga sibirica. The sequence goes on from JAEOAD010000418.1 coordinate 807,834, forward strand.
GTATGCCTTAGTTCACTAAGCTTTCAGAGTACTTATTTCCTTAGCAATTGCATTTGAACCACATGATTTGTATGCTGTAACTTTTGATTTATACAGGAGGTTTTGGTTTTGTCTGTTTTTTAGGACTCACATTCTGCCATCATTGATTGGGTTCTTTCTCCATCAAGAGCTGAATGATTTAACTTTTGAAATGCTTTTTAATTCAGTGTGACCTGTTTGGGGAGTTCGGCAATTTTGTTGTTGTTGTTGTTGCTTTCAGAATAAAGGAAGACATTTCTCTGAATATTTAAATTGACCAGCAATACTTACTTCCAAATTTATATCTAGGGTCTAATACAAAGTCCATATTTGAGTCCCTACCTTCCAGTTAGTTATCATATTAAATCTAGCAATCTGTCCTCTATGATTATATCAGGATTTTTCAGTTGTGGAAGGGCTGGGTGGGGAAGAGAAGGTAAGGAAGGGAGTCACAGAATGCAAAATAACCTGACTATCAATGGCCACATTAAATGAGGAGAAATTATATGATACTGAAAATTACAAAGCTGTTTGGTTTATAGTTCCTCTCCCAAATGAAGTAAAAATGTAGACATTTACCTGGAGGAAAAATGTAATAAAAGAAATAATTCCAAGGATAAGAAACAATAGGGAAAACAGGTTACTATTCTGTCGTTTAGTTTCAGGATCATCATTTCTTGTAAAAACCTATGAGAAAATATTTGAAAGATTATTAGTTTTTATCACTGAAGAACTCATTCTGCATCTGCCCCATTTCCCATATCACAGGATTGGCTTCCAACTGATGCCAACCTCCATGCCATCTGTATTCTGCTTTCATTAGAGACACAGAGGGTCTGCTATTCACAAACACATCCAATATTCTCTTGTTCATGTTTCCTCTTAGAGTAATGTGTGCCAGCCTACAGTTCAAAAACAAAGTGAAAATGCTCCTGGAAGCCTTGGTACGGAACTGTGCTGTGGGGAAGCTGACTGTTTTCCTGTGTGGACATGTCAAAGTGTCCCACTGTGTCTAGACAGATTCTGATGATGGCTCTTGCTGACCAGAGGAGGTGTATTTACTCAGCCTTTCAGAAACAAAGGAAGTTCCTGAGCCAGCATTCTTGGAGGAGGGACAGGTAGAGAGCCAGGTGATAGATGTAGCCAGCTGACTGAGGACCACACAGGGAAACCTTTCCAGAGATGTCAGAAGTACTAAAGTGACATTTGAGGCTGGAAGAACATGGAGAACAACCACTCCACAGGGAAAGAAAACGCCTCTCTCCCTCAAGGGCCAAATCAGTCTGGTTAAAATAGATGACCTCCCCACCCCAGCCCAACCCAGAAAACTATGCTTTGTAAAAAAGAAACAAAATGTTATTTTCAGAAGTCATTAACTCAATTTTCCTTGACTAGATATTTCAACAAAAATAAAAGCTCACAAACACTGAATTCTCACTCTGTGTCAGGCATTACTTTATGCGGGTTCATGTGCTAATCCTCTTATCCTCTCACCCATCATTGCAAGTTTATTTTTATTACTTTCACTATTTTACACAGAGAGGAGTAAGTAAATCACAGAGAGACAATTGACCTGTTAAAGACAACATAGCAGGAGATGATGTAATGACATGAATCCAAGTCAATTTTCCCAGAGTTCACTGTTTATAGTGAGGCAGATGGTTGCTTGCCTACCCAGTAGCATCCAAGAGCTAATATGCCTGTCCCATGTCTCCTACCTTCAGATATATGTTTTACAAAAGGAATTAGAAAAATAAAAACTGCTTAAGTTAATATGTTGTTAAAACTTCCAAGGCCATTTCTGACTTAGCTACTTTTAATTTTTTCTTTTGATGACACTATAGTCTATGCTCCAACACTTCAAGTCATATATTAGAATAGGGATCAGTAAACTAAACTATGGTCCTTCAGTCAAATTATATATAATTTTGGTGGAATGTAGTTATGTCCATATGTTTAAACACTACACTTTGCTGATTTTTCATAAAAGCAATAATATTTTTGCAACAGAAAACACATGACTGACCAGCAATGCCTAAAATATCTGCTCCTCTTATACTTTATTTTTTTATATGTTTGCTTATGCTTGTGTGTGGTTTGCATGTGTATGGGTGCATGCTCATGAGTGTGCATGTGAAAGCCAGAGGACAACCTTGGAAATTACCTCTTTTTTTTAAAGGTAATGTTCCTCATTGGCCTAGAACTCACTGATTAGGCTAGACTCACTGTCCAGTAAATTCCAGTGATCATCCTGTCTCTACTTCCCCAGCACTGGGATTCTAGGTACATGCCACCAAGCCTTTTTTTTTTTTTTTTTTTTTTTTTTTAATGTGGATTCTAGGGATCTAGTTCAGGTTCTAATACTTTCAAGGTAAACACCTTACTGGCTGAGCTATCTTCCTAGTCCCTCCTTTTACACTTTACAGAAAAAAATCCTAGGTTCTGTTTTATAGTATATATCCCATGGACTCAGTTATTTTATTTCCTTCTTAGTAATTTTTTCAACAAATATAAAAATACCTTATACATGCAGGAAGTGACAAAATATCTCTTCAATGAGTACATTAAATATAAATATTAACCTAGCTAGGCATATATTTATTTGTTATAAAATGAAGTGTTTGAGTCGTGCTTCTTATGGTGATTAACGTCTTTCTACACAAATATTCACAGTATGACAGCAGTGTGTTTAGCATAATGGCTGAAACATCTGTATTTGTCATTAAACAGAGAATATGACTGCCTAGATTAAAACTTAATATTGAAAATGCCACTGTTAAAACCAGATGGAGCCAATATGACAACTTCAATCTTCAGGGTGCTTGTTATGGTTTGTATATTAAGTATCCCTCCAAAAAGCTCATTTGTTAAAGGCTTATTTCTCAGCTGATAGATCTAGTCATTGAGAGGTGCTTGGATCATGAGTGTTCTCACCCAATCAATGAATTAATCCTTTAAGGGGTTCATATGTGCACTGTTGGAAGGTGGTGCCCTGTTATAAGAAAGTAGATAGTATCACAGTGAGGAGGGATTCCAAGAAAGATAATACTTGTCCCTGTTCCTTCTATCTCTGTTTCTATTTCCTGGCTGCCATGAGGTGAAAAGCCTCGGCCACATGCTCCTACTGCCATATTTTTCTGCCTTACCTAAGGCCTGAAGAAATGGGTCCAGCTGACCTTACACTGAAACTCATGGAAATGTAACCAAAATAAATCTTTCCCTCTACTATATTTCTTCTCTCAGAACTGGGCATGGTGGCACATGCCTGTAATCCAGGCTACTTAGAAGGTTGCAGAAGACAATTTCAAGTTCTGTCTGAGTTACATGGCAAGCTCAAGACCAGCCTAAGTAACTTATTAAGACCCTGTCTCCAAATAGAAATCAACAGGTCTGGGGATGTAACTCAGCAGTAGTGGTTACCTAGCATACGAAAGAACCTTATATCTAACATTTAACTAATATAAAGATGTTTCTTTCTATTTTAGTCATGAGGTAAAAAATACATCTTGCACAAGTAATTTGTGTTCATGCTCATGTCTTGACCAGTGTGTATGTTACACAACTGTTGACCTAGTCTGAGAAACACATTGCATGTTGGTGAGATGACAGACAGTTAATGACTTTTGTTGAGATATCAACATTGGGAAATATAAGAAAATGAGTTCCCAGATTTCATTGACTTCTTCAATGAATGAGTTCCCAATGCACTAGAATAGAAATTATCAGGACCTCTGGATAGAAACCAGGACAAAAGAGTATCAAAAAACATTGTCAGTCCTCTGACAAACCAGACTTCAATTCTTATTTATTAAGCAAGCTGGTTTTGTTTGAAGAAATCTGTTTCTTTGTGGCTAATGCATATTCATTAAAATAGTTTGGTCAGCATCAGTCAAGACTCATAAGTAAATACAAAAAAAAAAAAAAAAACTTACCCCCACAATCTTTGAAAATATTACTGCAAATGCTGGTTGCAAGCCACCATTTATAATGGCACAAAATACACCAACCACAAAATAAGGCCATTCAGTTGAGTTCAGCTTTAGAATTCTCCAAAATGAAACTGGAGGAACATTTTCATCCTAGAAATTATAAAATATTACAAGCTGCTTAAAGAAGAACCTATCATTGATTTTACTAGTTCTTCCATACGGATGACAATTTATTTTGAGACACATTCTCATTAAGCACAGGCTGGCCTTGAGATCAACATGCTGCAGAAGCTAATCTTGGACTTTTGAGCATCCTCCTTCCAGTTCCCAACTTCTGGGATTATAGGATTGACACAAAATTCTTAAGTGCATATTTATCCCATTTTTATCCTTTACCAGTTGATGGTTCTTTAGTTTCAAATACAGTGATGACAAATTATTATGGTACCCCTCTATTCTTTAAGAAATAAATAATGCTTTTAACTTCTGACCTGGCAATCAACAAGTGACAAGAATATTTTATATGTAGGAATAAATAAAATAAAAAATTAATACTTAAAAACCTGCTATCATTTCTATATTATAAATTTGAATTATAAAAGTTTGCAATGCTTATTCTTAATTTATAAATATTTATTCTTAATCTTAATTTCCAAACTGATTATAAAATGTTGCTGGAACACTCTGGAAGACAGGACCAAAGGATTCTAAAAGCTAATTTCTTATTCCTGCTTCTACTCTAGCCCCAACCCACCTACCTAGGAGAGCCACAAGGTGGGTGAGGATGTAAAGTATGTACTCATCCATACCTGGACTTCTTTTGAACTAAGCTTTCTGTCTTGGCCATGTGGTCCATGGATGCTCTTGCGAGTTGACCTTCTTCTAATTAGACTGGATCCTGCATCATTTGAAGACATGTCTAAGGCATCAGTTTCATTTTTGGATTCACAAACTTCATTTTCTAATTCAATTTCATTTCCTCTTGTCTAAAATAAATAAGAAACATGTATAATTTAGTTATACTTAGTTACATAATAAAAAAATAATTGCAGAACATTAGTATCAAGCAAAATAGCAATTTGTTTAAATCATAAAAAAGGATACAATTAAGCTGATATTTCTTTTGTGTGGTATCTTGGGAAAATAAAAACCACTAAATAAGAGGGATTCCCTCTGCATGTGCTGAAATAACATGACATTCCTTCTACATATCTTATCTAGTCATTTCCTTTCTGGAGGTATGTGGTTAAATTCAGTTTGCTTTGGGATCACTGTGTGAACAGAAATATGATATAAGCCACATAGTGCTCCACACTTGTAATCTAAAATTTTATGGTAGCCACATTTCTAAAAATGTGAAAAGAAAGAGCTTAAATAAATTTTTGTTATTCACCATATTTTCACAGGATGTCAAAAATACTGATATTTAATGATATAAATTTCAACATGTGGGCTGGAGAGATGGCTTAGTGGTTAAGGCACCTGCCTCCTAAACCTAAAGAACGCTGGTTCCAATCTCCGGGTCCACGTTTAGCCAGATGCAGTGACGCAAGGGTGCAATGCTGCACTTGACCACAAGGGAGCGCACACATCTGGATTTCATTCGCAGCAGCTGAGAGGCTGCTGGCGTGCCCATCTCTATCTATCTTCCTCTCCCTCTCTCTCTCTGTCTCTCTCTGTGTCTTTCTCCAAAAAAAAAAAATTAATTTCAACATGTAATCAATATAAATATTTTCTGAACAGGCATGTCTTTTAAAATCAGGAACAAGACAAAGGTGCCCACTCTATTATTATTCTTACTCCATATAGTACCTGAAGTCTTATCCAGTGCAATAAACAAGAGAAAGAAAGGAATACAAATAGAAATGGAAGAAATAAAATTTCCATTTGTAGATGATCTGATAAAAACTCAGCAAAGTAGCTGGATATAAGTCAAAATACAAAAATAAGTACCTTCTCTATATTCCGATAATGAAATCAAGGGGGAAATGCCAATACCAATTGCTTTAGGATGCCTAGGAATAAACCTAATTAAGGAGTTGCAAAAACCCCTACAATGAAAAGTCTAAGATAGTGAATAAATAAATTGAAAATTAAAATAGGAGATGGAAAGACCACCCATTTTCATGGATCAAAACTGAGACTGTGAAAATGACTGTATTATCAAAAGTAATCTATAGATTCAATGCAATATCCATCAAAATCCACAGAATAGAAATAATAATATCAATATGGAAACATGCTTATTTGCTAGCCAATACTATATATGTTTAAGAGAGAGAGAGAAAAAATGAATGAATATGGGCAGAACTATCCTATGGACATGGATAATGATGCACCCAGAAGCCATAGATGGTTATTAGAAAAATTTCAGTGCCAGGGTGGGATACTTTCCAGTGAGTTGTTGACCAGGGAGATCCTTGCTGCACAAAAACATTAAAGGCCATTGCCAAGGCTCTTGGTTGCCCACCAGAACTAGATGATAAGACCCTATTGTTGATGACTCTACATGCTTGGACTGCAGGTCATTGAGCAATCAAGCTGGAGCTGAGCTGGAAACCTCCTCCCTGCTGACTAACTGTCAGAAATCTGGAAGGAGCTATGTTGCATGCAGCCTTTTGGGAGAGAGACATCATCAATGGTGTCAAACAGCAGTAGACCCTGAAAGCCAGCCAGGTAAAATGTGTCAACTGTTGCAATTGATGGTATGTTTGTTATGAGAGAAACTGACTGCTCTCTAATTGGACTGCAGGTCTGCTCCATGGGAGATACTGTCAGGGATATGTCAGGTACTGAAAACCTAGTCAAAAGCCTATGGCTGGGGAGGTCATGAACCCTAGGGGAGTAACACCTGATGTTGTCTGGCAAAATGCATGTGTTATGCCCACCAAACTTCCCTCTAAGCACATTTTTATGTTTATACCTACATATTAATGCTACTTTTGCTTCTGGCTAGAGAAACTTGCTTTTCAGATGGCAGTGACCACTGGGGTGACTCAAAAGCCACCATAGTGCTGAGATGAAGTGACAGTGGGGTGTTCAGCACCAAGACATCTCTATCACACTCTCCAAGGCTCAGGGTCCATTGCAGAAGAGGTGGCAGAAATAATATAAGAGATAAAGGAAGGGGAGGACTGCTTACAATGTTGTCATCCAGACATAAAATGGCCTTGATATTCATGAACACAGTGTCTGACACTTCCTACTCAAAACCTTTATAATAGGAGGAAAAACATGACATCAAAATAGAAGAGAGATGACGGCTTCTGGTCAAGGTGGCATCCATCTAACCATGCCTCACCTGACAAGGAAGGAAAGGCAAGACCTTTAGGGTTTATTAGGGTTCAGTGGGAGGGTGAGGAGGAGCAAAGTAGGGAATCTGCTGATTCCCATGCTCTTGGGCATCCAACCAGTCCCCCAATCCCCTCAAGCAGCCATTCTAGCCACAGTCCCAGCTGCAGTTTCCTCCTGCATTAACTGCAGGCTATGTGGACCCAGCCCAGCAAGCTAGCATCCCCCCTGCATACTAGGCTCTGCCGCAGAGAGCTCCACATATGAACTCTGTCCCCTTCACTGCCCCACCCTGCCCCCATGTGCAGGAGCTCCACATGCGAACTCCATCCCCCTCACAGCCACACTACCCCCATGCGCAGGAGCTCCACTTGCAAAATCTGTACCCCTTGCTGCCCCACGCCCACCCACGAGCTCCACACACAAGCTCCATCCCCCTTGCTGCTGTCCCAACCCCTGTGCTTGGGAGCTCCACAGGTGAGTTCCATACCCCTCCTCACCCCAGCTCCACCACCCCCCGTGTGCAGACCCAGACCCAGGCCAGCAGGCTATTCTTCACCCCTCCTCCCCTTTCCTGCCATCCCACCTGGGCAGCCACCAATCCCTCCCTGTGCTTTACCTGACCCACAGCAATCCCATATCCCTGCCCTGTCATGTCACAAGACATGGCAGTCCCAGCCACCCCCTGCGTCCCAGCCCTAACACCAGTCACCTTTGTCCCATTCTGCCCCACCCACTATCCCCTCTGGCCACCTGACCAGGCAGTCCCATACCCCGAACCACCAAACAACAAGCCCCTTCATCAGGTCCTCAGACCCTCACCAGACCCTCATGGGCTGCCACTCTCTGAGCAGGCAGACCCCACGCCATCAGAAGCCTAATCAAAACAAATATAAAAGGGAATAATTACTGAAGACACTTCAAGGGTAAACTACAGCTTCCTGCTAAAGTTAACAAGATTCCTTCACTATGGTGGGCAGACCACAGCTCAAAAGGAATAACATAAAAAAATCAAATGCAAGTAAATCCAATAAGATTGCCCTGTTCCTCAATGTAAATCTCTAATCAAAATATAGAAGAGACAATAGGATCAGAACCCCAAAATGAAGACACAAGCAATGCAACCCTGGCCAAGCAAATAGCACAACTTGCAGAAAATCAACAAAAGGCCAATAATTGTATGAATGCTGTCCTTGCTAGATTAGACCTAATAGAAAAGAACCAGGAAGGGTTCCAAAGACAGCTAAGATATCTGAAGGAGAGTGGTGAAAAAAAAAAGAGGACCTCAATAACCAGCTCGCTAAGCTCATTGAAGACATAAATAAATGTAAGGATGAATTCCAAGAAGCATTAAGAAAATCAGAAAACGGGCCTGGAGAGATGGCTTAGCAGTTAAGCCCTTGCCTATGAAGCCTAAGGATCCCAGTTCAAGGCTCAATTCCCCATGATCCACGTAAGCCAGATGCACAAGGTGGTGCATGCATCTGGAGTTCATTTGCAGTGGCTGGAGGTCCTGGCATGCCCATTCTCTATCTATCTGCCTCTTTCTCTCTCTGCCTATCTGTTGCTCTCAAATAAATAAATAAAAAATAAATTAAAAAAAGAAAAAGAAAAAAGAAAATCAGAAAATGACATGAAAAGGGAACTCAACAGAGGGATGGAAACTATACATAAAAAAGCAGTAGAAAATACAAACCAAATTTAACAAGCCCAAAACTCTGTAGAAGCCCTCAAGAATAGAGTCAGTCATATGGAGGATAGAAACTCAGAACTGGAAGACAAAACAGAAAAAACATTTCATGAATCCAAACATTCCAATAAGTCCAAAAATTTCTGTGAACAGAACATTTGGGAACTGTGGGATACCCTTAAACGTCCCAACATTCAGATTATGGGGATTACCAGAAGCAGAAGGAATTCAGACCAAAGGCATGGAGAACTTATTTTACAAAATTATCGAAGAAAACTCTTCCACTCTCTCAAAAGAAAGACCCATCAAGTTACAAAAAACTAACAGAACTCCAAATAGAGTGGACCAAAGGAAAAATTCTCCAACACATATTATCATTAAGATTCTAAATATCAATAACAAAGAGAAAATACTAAAAGCAGCTACAGAGAAACAACACATTACATGTAAAGGTAACACCATCACAATTATTTTAGACTTCTCAATGGAAACCCTGAAAGTCAGAAGGGCCTAGAATGGAACACTGAAAAGTCTAATTACTTATGGCTTCCAACCCAAACTACTCTACAAAGCAAAAGTATCCCTCATAATAGATGGTGAAAGAAAAACTTTCCACAATAAAATTCAGGTTTACAACTATATGAACATAAAGCCAAACCTATAGAGAGTACTCCAGGGAATTCTCCACACAGAAGAATCAAATAACCAAGAGTCTATAAGAAGTAGATCACAATAACCAAACTCAGAGAAGGTACAAAAAATCTACAAAGTCCAAGAACACACCAAACCACATAAACCACCACAATATGGCAGGGATTAAATCAAACCTCACAGTTATTACCCTAAACATTAATGGCCTTAATTCACCCATCAAGACACATGAGCTAACCGGGTATATCAGAAAATTAGACCCCTTAATCTTTCATCTTCAAAAAGATCACCTCACCACTAAAGACTGACACTTCCTCAAGGTGATATTCCAAGCAAACGGAAATAAGAAACAAGCAGGCGTTGCTATACTGGTATCAGATAAAATAGACTTCAAACCAAAAGTAATCAAAAAAGACGAAGAAGGCCACTTCTTACTAAGCAGAACCAACAGATTACCCACAGAATGGGAGAAAATTTTGGCAGGCTATACAACAGACAGAGGCCTAATTTCTAGAATCTACAAAGAACTCAGAAACCTAAACAATAAAAAGTCAAACAACCCACTCACAAAATGGGAATACAGGAAGTTCTCAGAGGAAGAAATACAAATGTCAAACACACACTTAAGAAAATGTACAACAGAGTTCCAGTCAAGATGGCGTCTGTATAAGCACACCTCACCTGGCACAGCAGCAAAGGCAAGTCATTTAGGGATCTTTAGCAGACTTTGGGGCACACGGGGATCTGGGGGGGGGGGAACTGAGGAATAAAAACTCCAATTCCCGTGCACTAGGGGAACTCCAAAGCTCACAACTCCCAATCCCATAGGTAGCACTCTCCCACTGCATCCCCCCACAGCCCCACCCCCACCCCATCCCCTGCAGGTAGCCCCACCCACAAGGTGTCTGCATGGCCCCTTCCCTCACCCTCCACCTGGTTGGGAACCCCATTCACCTAGTAACCCATGCCACAACAACCCCCCTGCCCTCCCCACCCCTGCTGACCTACCCACAGGGGAACCCATCCATCCCCCATGAGGCCCCCCCCAACCCCCTGCCCTCCGCCTCCACAGGTAGCCATGCCCACCTGGAAAACTGCATTAGCAGGTAGTCACGCCCACTGGGAAAACACTTCACCCTGCTCCCAGCCCCCTGCCTCTGCAGGCATCCCCTCCCACTCTCCAGGCCCTGCCCTGCTCCCCCTTGCCCTCCACGCTGTAGATACCTCAAGGTAAACTACAGCTTCAGTTAACAAGACTCCTACACTGTGATGGGCAGACCACAGCACAAAAGAAATAACATGAATAATCAAGTGCAAGTAAATCCAGTAAGACTGCCCAGTACCACAATGCAGGACTCTAACCAAAACATAGCAGAGATATTAGGATCAGATTCCCAAAATGAAGACATAAGCAATGCAACCCTGGCCAAGAAAATGGTGGAACTTGCAGAAAGTCAACAAAGGGCCAATAAATGCATGAATGTTGTCCTTGCAAGATTAGACCTAATAGAAAAGGGCCAGGAAGGACTCCAAAAACAGTTAAATGACCTGAAGAGGAGTGAAAAAAGAGAGGACCTCAGTTATCAGCTGGCTAAGCTCAATAATGACATAAAAAATGCAAGGAGGAACCAAGACACACTAAAAAAAATCAGAAAATGATGTGAAAAAGGAACTCAACAGAGGACTGTAAATTATACATTAAAAAGTAGTAGAAAATACAAACCAAACTGAACAAACCCAAAACTCCTTAGAAGCTCTCAAGAACAGAGTCAGCTATGTGGAAGATAGAAACTCAGAACTGGAAGACAAAACAGAAGAAACAGGGCTGGAGAGATGACTTAGCGGTTAAGGCGCCTGCCTCCTAAGCCTAAGAACACTGGTTCCAATCTCCAGTGGTTCCAATCTCCAGGTCCCACGTTTAGCCAGATGCAAAGCGATGCAAGGGCGCAATGCCGCACTTGCCCACAAGGGGGTGCACACATCTGGATTTCGTTCACAGCAGCTGAGAGACTGCTGGTGCACCCATCTCTGTCTCCCTCTCCCTTTCTGTCTGTCTCTCTCTGTGTCTCTCTCCAAAAATAAATAAAATAAAAAAAAAACAAATAAAAAAATTAAAAAATAAATAAAAAATTAAAAATAAACAGAAGAAACAGCATGTGAATTCAAAAGTTTTAATAAGTTCAAAAATTTTTGTGAACAGAACATGCAGAAAATGTGGGCAGCCTTAAACGTTCCAACATTAGGATCATGGGGATACCAGAATGGGAAGAAATTCAGACCAAAGGAATCGAGAACTTATTCAACATAATTATCAAAGAGGGGCTAGAGAGATGGCTTAGTGGTTAAGGCACCTGCCTCCTAAGCCTAAGAATGCTGGTTCCAATCTCCAGCGGTTCTAATTTCCAGGTCCCACGTTTAGCCAGATGCAAAGTGATGCAAGGGCGCAATGCCGCACTTGACCACAAGGGGGCACACACATCTGGATTTCATTCCCAGCAGCTGAGAGGCTGCTGGCATGTCCATCTCTATCTGTCTTCCTCTCCCACTTTCTCTGACTCTCTCTGTGTCTCTCTCAAAAAAAAAAAAAAATTATCAAAGAGAACTTTCCCACTCTCTCAAAAGAAAGTCCCATCAAGGTAAAAGAAGCTAACAGAACTCCAAACAGACTGGACCAAAGGAGAAACTCTCCAAGACATATTATCATAAAAACCCTAAATACTGATAACAAGGAGAGAGTCCTAAAAGCAGCTAGGGAAAAGCAACACATTACATATAAAGGTAACCCCATCAGGATTACTCCAGACTTCTTGATACCAAAACTTATGGGACACAATGAAGGCAGTCCTTAGGGGGAAAATAATAGCATTAAATGCCCTCATAACAAAAACAGAGAGATCCCAAATCAATAACCTAACCATCCACCTAAAGGCATTGGAAAAGCTAAAAGAAGCCAACCCGAAAAGCTCCAGGTGGAAAGAAATAATTAAGTTCGGAGCAGAAATTAATGAATTGGAAACTAAGAGGAAAATTAAGAAAACTGATGAAACAAAGATCTGGTTCTTTGAAAAAAAATAACAAGATTGATACACCCCTGGCTAATCTGATCAAGTGAAAAAAAGAAATGCTTCAAATTAACAAAATTAGAAATGAAAAAGGAGAGATCACAAAAGACATGAGTGAAATACAGAGAATTATCAGGACTTATTTCAAAAACCTCTACTCCACAAAACAGAATAATATGGAGGAAATGGATGAATTCCTAGACACATACTACCTACCAAAGCTAAACCCAGAGCAGATTAATCTCCTAAACAAACCCATCACACCCTTCGAGATTGAAGAGGTAATCAAACACCTCCCCAAAAAGAAGAGTCCAGGACCAGATGGTTTCCCAGCTGAATTCTATCAAACCTTCATGGAAGAACAGAAACCAATTTTTCTCAAACTGTGCCACACCATTAGAGAACAGGGAGAGATGCCTAACTCCTTCTATAAAGCTAGTATCACCTTAATTCCAAAACCAGGCAGAGATGCAACAAGAAAGGAAAATTATAGGCCTATTTCCCTGATGAACATAGACACAAAGATCCTGAACAAAGTCCTTGCAAACCGAATTCAACAGTACATCAAAAGCATTATCCACCTTGATCAAGTAGGCTTCATCCCTGGAACGCAGGGGTGGTTCAACATACAGAAATCTGTCAATGTAATACACCACATAAAAAAGCTTAAATACAAAAAACACATGATCATTTCATTAGATGCAAAAAAGGCCTTTGATAAAATAGAACATCACTTCATGATCAAAGCATTGGACAGAACAGGCATGGACGGCCCATATCTCAACATAATAAAGACTATATATAAAGCTCCAAAAGCCCAAGTAATTCTCAATGGGGAGACACTGAAGGAATTCCCGTTGAGATCAGGAAGAAGGAAGGGGTGTACACTCTCACCTCTGCTCTTCAACATAGTGCTAGAAGTATTAGCTCAAGCAATAAATAAGATAGGAGAAAGAAATCAAATGGATACAAATTGGAAAGGAAGAAGTTAAGTTAGCCCTCTTTGCAGATGACATGATTCTATACATAAGTGATCTGAGAATCTCCATCTCAAAACTCTTAAAGGCGATTAGCACATTCACCAAAGTAGCAGGATATAAGATCAATGCACAGAAATCATTAGCCTTTCTGTATGCAAAAGACAAAGACACAGAAAAAGAAATAACTAACATTGTACCATTTTCAATAGCAACAAAGAAAATAAAATACCTTGGAAAAACATTAACCAAGGAAGTAAAAGACCTATACAATGAAAACATAAAAAAACTCAAGAGAGAAATCAAGGGGGACTTGAGAAAATGGAAAGACCTCCCATGCTCCTGGATTGGTAGAATTAACATCATGAAAATGGCAATCTTACCAAAAGCACTATATAGATTTAATGCAATGCCGATAAAAATTCCAACTTGTTTCTTCACTGAGATAGAAAAAACTATCTCAAAATTCATATGAAAAGTCAGAAGGCCTCGGATATCCAAGCATATCCTCAGCAAAAGAAACACCTCTGGAGGCATCACTACACCTGATCTAAAGCTATACTACAAAGCCATTGCAATAAAAACAGCATAGTACTGGCATAAAAACAGAAATATAGACCAATGGAACAGAATAGAAGACCCGGACTTTGGGTCAAATAACTACAGCTACTTGATATTTGACAAAGGCTCTCCCAATGCAGAATGTAAAAAATGACAGCATCTTCAACAAATGGTGCTGGACAAACTGGACAACCATATGCAGGAAAATGAAACTTGATCCACACGTCTTGCCATGCACAAAAATCAAGTCCAGATGGATCAAAGACCTTAATATAAAACCAGAAACTGTGCTACTACTGGAAGAAAAAATAGGAGGAACCTTCCACGACATAGGAGTGGGAAAAGATTTCCTGAACAAAACCCTAGCAGCTCAGGAAATTAAACAATCACTCAACCATTGGGATCTCATGAAGCTGAAAAGCTTTTTCACTGACAAATATACTATAACCAAAGCCAGCAGATTACCTACAGAAATTTTTCACCAGCTATACAACTGACAAAGGCCTAATTTCTAGAATCTACAAAGAACTCCAAAGCCTAAACAATAAACCATCAAACAACCCACTCACAAAATGGGGTAGAGAACTGCACAGGGAGTTCGCAGAGGAAGAAATACAAATAGCAATCACACACTTAAGAAAATGCTCAACATCCCTAATCATCAAGGAAATGCAAATTAAAACAACTATGAGATTCCACCTTACCCCAGTAAGGATGGCTAACATTAAAAAGAAAAACAATGAAAACAAATGCTGGCGAGGCTGTGGAGAAATAGGAACAAGCAAGCCATCACTGTTGGTGGGTGTGGTAGTTTGAATATATGTCCCCCAATATATTCAGTATTTTATTAGTTTATAGTTTGCATCTACAATCACCTTGCTAGAGGCAATGTCACTGGGCATTAAGATGTGATGGTGGGTTTGAGATTCCAATGTAAAGATATGCAAAGTGTGCCTAGCAGGAGTTCCTTAAGTGTGCTGTGGCTTTTTGGCAGTAGATTTGCTCTGTGTGCTAGGTGCCTGGTTGGCTTTTCTCTCTCTTGCCTGGTCCTGTGAAGAGCAGGCTGCTTCTCCTGCCATTTATGTAACTTCCCCTGGATCTGTAAGCTTCAATATAATATCCCTTCCTCCATAAGTGTGCCTGGTCTGGAAGTTCATCTCAGCAAACCAGAAGCTGTCTGCTACAGTAAAGTGGTACCGAGGAGTGTGGGGTGAGATGAACTTGATCATGTGGATTCTCGTCTTTTGGAACCTTTGTTTTGCAGGAATGGGCATGGACTTGGTGCTTGCAACTGAAGATGCCTTCTGGAGTGGTAAGCCAAGTTTTTGGACTATTCTGATGAGAGTTTGAGAATGCTAAGTGCAGACAGTATTAAACTTCGAGGCTTGGCTTATGAGCTTTCTAGGGGGAAGGAAAGACTGCAGAGGACTTTGTTGGAACTGGGCTACTGGCATAAGGGATGGCTACGTTCCACTATCCAGGCCCAGAAAGTTTGATCAAGGTTAAATTTGTAATGGACTGATATGCTTGGCTAAAGATATTGGACTGAGAGATTTAAGATTTTAAGTTGGAAAACCTCAAGCAAGTTAAAATTAGAGGCCCTGAGACTGGTTTTAGGTTACTGGAGCTGCTATTGTCAACACATTAACAATCTTAAGGAAGATGGAAGGAAGGTGGCCTGGCTGATTTACATTAAAACAATGGAGAGGATGCCTGAGGAAAGACTGTTAGAAATGCAAACTCTTAGAAAGAGTTGACTGGAGAAGGAACCTGCTTTTCAAGGCTATGATTTATTTCACACCTGGATTAAGAATATGGCTGTGTCCTGCACACCTGGTATTAATTTTTTTTTTGGTTTTGCGAGGTAGGGTCTCACTCTGGTCCAGGCTGACCTGGAATTCACTAGGTAGTCTCAGGGTGGCCTTGAACTCTCGGCGATCCTCCTACCTCTGCCTCCTCTGCCCAGCCCCTGGAATTAATTTTGGAAGCATGAAAAAAGCATGGAGTGGTCATGAATTGCACATGGTTCCAGGAGCTGCTGCTGAGATGCAGCATAAGGCAGGGCATGAAGACCCTCAGTAATAGGCTGGAAGAGCCTTTGGAAGATGGACCATGGTTTGCATGGAGACCTGAAGATGTTTTGGATATACCAGGACTATGCAAGGGCTACCATGGAGTGCAGTATTGGCCTGGGATTGAAGTTTTCCATGGCTACTTAGCCCAGCTGGAGGGGTGGAATTGGAAAACCTGGAGACTGTCAGTCTCTGGTTATATTGAACTTGAACTGCAGAAGTTTGATGACTGCTGATGGTGGTTGAGTTTGCAATGTTCTAGTTTCTCCTTGCTATGCCTTATACCAGTTAAAAATGTTTACTCTGTGCCTTTACATGTTGAAAGTATTTAACTTGTTTGATTTTACAGGACTCACTATCTTAAGTTGATCAAGACTGAGAACCTTTGAAATTGGACAGAGTACAATTTACAATGTGTGATAGTTATAAATCTATTGGGGGCCAGGGGCAGAATGTGGTAGTTTGAATATATGGCCCAAAATATATTCAGTGTTTTATTAGTTGATAGTTTGAATCTGCAATCCCCTTGCTAGAGGCAATGTCACTGCGCATTAAGGTGTGATGGTGGGTTTCAGGTTCCATTGTAAAGATATGCAAAGTGTGCCTAGTGGGAGTTCCTGAAATGTGCTGTTGCTTTTTGGCTGTATTTTTGCTCTGTGTGCTGTGTGCCTGGTTGGCTTTTCTCTCTCTTGCCTGGTCCTGTGAAGAGCAGGCCACTTCTCCTGCCATTTATGGAACTTCCCCTGGATCTGTAAGCTTCAATAAATAATATCTCGTCCTCCATAATGGTGCCTGCTCTGGAAGTTCATCTCAGCAAACCTGAAGCTGTCTGCTACAGTGGGAACCATTATGGAAAGCTATATGGAGTCTCCTGAAAAGAATGATTATAGACCTGCCAACAGATCCACCTATTCCCTTACTGGGCATTTACCTTAAAGGCTCCAAGCCTCAGATCAGAGATATTTGCTCAACCATGTTTATAGCTGCTCAATTCATAATAGCAAAGAGCTGGAATCAACCCAGATGTCCATTATTAGTATATCTATACTATGGAATTCTACATAGCAGTAAGGAAAGATGAAATAATGAAATTCGAAAAAATGGTCAAACATGTCAGTGAGCTCACCCAACCACAAATAGATAATCATCGCATGGTCTCATTTATCTGTCGCTCCTAACCTGAATCCACCTGAGATGCTGCCAAACCTAATAAGCACTATGAGTACCAGACAATAGGGAGGGTGGGATGAGGGTAGGGTAAGGATGGGAGGGCATGACAGGTTGGGAGGGAGGACAAGGGTGGGGGGGTCAAATGGGGACCCAAAGGAAATGGTATTATAAAACTCATGATTCCGAACAACAGGCTAAAACGTTGATCATTCAGCAGGCCCGCAGAGGGAACACCTGAACCACAGGAAAGTGAAGACAACATCTTGAAGACCAACCTTAATCTTTTCGTGCCTCTTTCTTCTCTCTCTCTCTCCCTGTCTGTCTGTCTCTCTCTCTCTCCCTCTCCTCTCTATAGTCACTTTCTCTTTCATATATCTTTCTTTTTTTCCCCTCACCTTCCTTGGTGCTGACTTATAATTCCCAGTACCAGCATAGGTTTAACATTCACAATGAGCTGTTGATTCAAGACACCTACAAGGTTTCCCAAAAAGACAGATTTCTGTCAGAGTTCTTGATGACCCACCAAAGGTTAATGGTAAGACCCTACTGTCAAAAACAGCATACACGTGTGAGACCAAACATGGAGAGACCTGGTCAGAATCTGTAAGAGGGTCAGTCCCCAGACAGTTAGCTAGTCTAGTGCCAGAGGGTGCTACATGAGCAACTGGGGGAAAATGGCCAACATTTGCCCAAACAATTTGCAGTCTAAGCTACCCAGCAGGAAACAACTTGGCATGATGCTCAAACAAGTGCAATAGTGGCACACAGCCATGGTGGGTAACCAACTGCTCTTGATTTGGCTAATAGATCCACTCAGTGGAATGGAACTCATTGCTGGAACTGGGAAATAAGTCAAAACCATGTACAAAAAATGAGCTCAGTCTCCAAGATCAAGATATCACCAAATGTGGGCTAGAGGAGGGCCTATGCATATAAAATTCCCTCCAAAATATCTATGGCCGTCCCTTCTATCTAGTACTAACTTCTCTCTCCATTGGAGAATTTGCTTATCTTTTTCAGATGGACAACGAACCTGAAGGGAGGATCAGCCAATCACACCTCACCAGGGCCCCAGCTGAAACCACAGAGTAATGCAGGGGAAGGGCAAGAGTACAACGTTCTTGGTGATCACCACACCAGAAAAAGGCTGAAGGAGATAAACACAGAGAATACCCAATTCCTACTAAGCCAGATATCCAGAGACACAGAGGCTCCCAAAACCTCATCACTGAAGTAGAACTAAAATGACCCCAATGTGGCTCAGGGAAATTTGCGGAAGAGGGTGCAGAAAGAATGTTAGAGCCACAAGTTGGGGCATTATGCACAGAGACTTGGCCTATCCCCCATAACTCTTGACTATGCCCACAATGCATGACCCACATTCCCCATTGATAAGGGTCCCTTTGTAAGAGGGAGGTCAGGGAGGAGGTTAATGGAGTCACCATTATGAATGTAAAATTAGAATAGTATATATAAAAAATAAATTATTAAGAAAAGAAAATGTACAATATCCCTAATCATCAGGGAAATGCAAATTAAAACAACTATGAGATTCCACCTTATCCCAATAAGGATAGCAAATATTTAAAAAATCTAATGTAAACAAATGCTAGTGAGGTTGTGGAGAAATAGGAACCCTCATTCACTGTTGGTGGGAATATAAGATGGTACAGCCACTATTGAAAGCAATATGGAGTCTCCTAAAAAGGATGACTATAGAGTTACCAACAGACCCAGTTATTCCCTTACTGAGCATTTACCCTAAAAGCTCCATGCCTCAGTTCAGAGAGAGATTTGCTTAATCATGTTTATAGCTGCTTAATTCATAATAGCTAAGAGCTGGAATCAACCCAGATGTCCATCATTAGATGAATGGATAACCAAGATATGCTATATCTACACAATGGAATTCTACACAGCAGTAAGGAAATATGACACAATGAAATTTGAAGAGAAATAGTCAAACTTGGAACACATCATTTTCAGCAAACTTACCCAATCACAGAAAGATAATTGTCAGCCTCAGTCATCTGAGGTTCCTAATCTGAATCTGTCTGAGATGCTGACATACCTAATAAACATCTTGAGGACCAGACAATAGGGAGGGTGGTATTGGAGGGGAGGGTAAAAGTGGGGCAGACACAAAATGGGACCCAAATGGAAATGTTACTGTAAAATCCTATATCCTGAAAAGCAGACTAAAATGTTGAACCTTCATCAGGACCTTTGAGGGAACATCTGAATCACAGGGCCCTGGACAGGGTATGATGAAAACTATCTTCTCCTCTTTCTCTCTCTCTCTCTCTTCCCTCTTCTCTCTTTTCTCTCTTTCTCTTCTATGTTACCTATCTTTTTCTTCTTTCTTTTCCCTTGGTTCTGGCCTGTAACTCCCAGTACCAGCATGCAGTTAACATCCACAATGAGCTGTTGATCAGAGACACCTACAAGGTTTCCTAAAAGAAGACAGATTTCTGTCAGAGTGCTTGATGACCCACCAAAGGTAATGGCAAGACCCTACTGCCAAAGATACCATATGCTATTGGTACAGAACATGGAGTGACCTGGCTGGAATCTGGAAGAGAGTCAGTCCCCAGACAGTTAGCTTGTCTAGTGCCAGAAGGTGCTAGCAACTGGGGGAAAATGACCAGCATCTGTCCAAGCAACTCCTGGTCTAAGCTACTCAGCAGTAAACAACCTGGCCTGATGCTCACCCAAGGACAATTGCAGCACACAGCCATGGTGGGTAACCAACTGCTCTTGATTTGGCTAACATATCCTCTCAGTGGAATGGAACTCACAGCTGGAACTGGAAAACAAGTCAGAACAATATCCAAAAAATGAGCCCACTGTCCAATATCAAGCTTCCACCAATCGTGGGCTACAAGAGGGCCTACACCTATGAACTTCTCTCTAAAATAATAATGGTTATCCCATTTTTCTGGTGCTGACTTCACTCCCCAGTGGAGAATTTGTTTCTCTTTTACAGATGGATGCCAAACCTGAGGAGAGAATCAGCCCATCACACCTCACCTGGGCCCCAGCTGAAACCATAGAGCTTTCTTGGTGAACCTGGTACCAACACAACGTGTGAAGGAGATAGACATAGAGAACACTCAACTCTTACCAAACCAGATATCCAAAGACATAGAGACCTCCCAAGACCTCATCACTAAAGTAGACCTAAAAGAAACCCAACATGGTTCAGGGAAATTCATGGAAAAGGGGGCAGAAAAACTGTTAGAGCCCCAAGTCGGGTCATTATGCACACAGACATTGCCTCTTCCCCATAACTGATGGCTACTCGCACAATGCATGACCCACATTTGCCAACAAGGAGAGTCCCTTCAGAGGGTGAAGGACAGGGAGGAGGATAATGATGGTACCAACATGAATGTATTTACATTATGTACATAACTAATGAAAAAATAGAAGAGAGACAAATTGGAAAGAAGAAGGGATTTAATGGAGGGTGGATTTGAGAGAGGGGAAAAATTCATGTGGAGGGGAAAATTAAAATGGCTTATGGTCTATACTTATGGAAAATGTCAATAAAATTTTTTAAAGGAAAGAATAATAATAAAATTCTATGGAGTGTCTTGGGAGATGGCTCAATGGTTAAAAATACTTATTGCATAACTATACTCCCCCACAGGCCTCCAGAGTAGAGGCTTCCCATCTGATCCTACTCCCTACCCTAGGGCACTGAGTCAGCCAGGCAACTCAGGATCTGGCCCACACCAGCCTGGAGACTGCACACACAAGATGGGCTTTCTCAACTTTCACTGTGCCAAGCCTAGAACTGCAGATAGACCTCCATCCCATGCCCACCTGGATCAAGGCTGACCAGTCCACTCAAAACAAGCTCCACAAGAGCTGCTATTGATGCATTCTCCACAAGATAAAAGGACTATCTCAAGATGGATTAATTACAACAACAACAAAACAAACAACAAAAGAATCCAAGGCAAGATATTTCCACCATGAATACCCAATTCTATAGTGGAAGCCTCCAATAACAACTATTTAGAGGAAACTCCAGACATATAATTACAAAATGCAATTACAGTAAGTATATACAACAAACTTAATGAGTCCATAAACAAGTGGCTGAAGGAAATAAAAGAGAAATGACAAAAAGAAACAAAAACAACTCAATATAGCTGAATAAAATGGAAGGGAAACAAAAAGTACTCAATAGACAGCTGAATAACATTGATGAGAATCAACAACAAAGAACTCAATGGACAATAGAATAAACTCAATGAAGACATGATAAAATGTAGAAATGAATTATACAAAGCAATAAGAAAGTCAAATCGATAAATGAAAATGGAATATAATAAAAAGATGGAGAAGCTGAAAAGAAACCTAATGGAAAACAAAAATTCAGTGGATAATGGTATGTGCTTGCAAAGTCTGCCATCCCAGGTTCAATTCCCCAAAATCTACATAAAGCCAGATGCACAAAGTCTCACATGTGTCTGCAGTTTGTTTGCACTGGCAAGAAGTCCTGGCATGCCTATTCTCTCTCTCTCTCTCTCTCTCTCTCTCTCTCTCTCTCTCTCTCTCTCTGTCTCATAGTAAGTAAATAAATATTTTTAAAGACAACAAAAATTAACTCACTTAAAAGGATCCAAAAGAAAGCCTCAACAGCACAATACATCTTGTGGAGAACAGACTAGCAGGACTTAATGACAAGACAGAGAAAATAGGTGGGAACACAAAAATTAATGACAAGGTCAAAAAATGTAAAAGCGGGGCTGCAGAGATGGCTTAGTGGTTAAGGTGCTTGCCTACAAAGCCAAAGGACCCAAGTTTGATTTTCCATTTCCCACCTAAGCCAGATACACAAGGTGGCACATGTGTATGGAGTTTGTCTGCAGCAGCTGAAGGCCTTGGCATGCCCATCCATATTGTCTCTCTCCTCCCCCTCTATCTCTCTCTCAAATAAGTAAAGTAAATAAATTTTTTTAAATGTAAAAGTGAAATGTGAAACACCTTAAAAAGACCAAATATTGGAATCATGGGCATACACAGGGAAGAAGTATAGGTAGGGGATAAAGATTATCTTCAGGGCTGGAGAGATGATAAGCAGTTAAGGCACTTGTCTGCAAAGTCTAAGGACCCAAGTTAAATTCTCTAGTACCCACACAATGCCAGTTGCACAGGGGGCACATGCACCTGAGCTTGTTTGCAGTGGCTACAGACCCTGGCATGCCCATGCTCTATCTGTCTCTCTCTCTCAAATAAATAAATAAATATTTATTTATTTATTTATTAAAAGACTATCAGTCAGGCATGGTGGTGCATGCCTTTAATACCAGCACTTGGGAGGCAGAGGTAGGAGGATCACCATGAGTTTGAGGCCACCCTGAGAATACAGAGTGAATTCCAGGTCAGCCTGTGCTAGAGTGAGCCCCTACCTCATAAAACCAAAACTAACTAACTAACTAAATGAATAAATAAATAGAAGAATATCTTCAATAAAATTACATAACAAAATTTTCTGTATCTTAAAAAGAAGCCGGGCTGGAGAGATGGCTTAGTGGTTATGGCACCTACCTCCTAAGCCTAAGAATGCTGGTTACAATCTCCAGCGGTTCCAATCTCCAGGTCCCACGTTTAGCCAGATGCAAAGTGACACAAGGGTGCAATGCTGCACTTGACCACAAGGGGGAGCATGCATCTGGATTTCGTTCGCAGCAACTGAGAGGCTGCTGGCACACCCATCTCTATCTGTCTTCCTCTCCCTCTCTCTCTCTCCCTCTGTCTCTCTTTGTGTGTCTCTCTCACAAAAAAAAAAAAAAAGAAGAAGAAGAAGAAGAAGATCCAGGTACAGGAGGCATACATACAGAACACCAAATAGACAGGACCAGAGAAGTAATTCCCGAAATCATATACTAAACACAGAAACACTAAAAACAAACACAGAAACACAGAAAACAAAAAGAAAGAACTAAAACATGCAAGAGAAAAACAGCTCATCACTTACAAAGGTAAGCCCATCAGAATTATATCCAATTTTTCAATGGAACTCTAAAAGCAAGGAGGGCTTTGAATTTTGAAAGACATGGCTTCCAACCCAAATTACTATATCCAACAAAATTAACCCGTATAATACAAGGTGAAAGTAAATTTTTCATAATAAAAATAGGCTTTATGAATATATCAGCACTAAGACACCCATACAGAAAATACTGGATGGAATACTTTATACTAAAGAGAACAATCATTTGCAAGAGGCTACAAAAACAATAATAAAAACTAGAACAGACAAGAAAGCAAATGAAGATCAAGAAAACAACTAACTCCCCAAAGTCTTCAACTTGACAGGCATTAGCTCACTCTTCTCAATTACAAATCTGAATATTATTGGAGTCAACTTCCTAATGAAAAGACACAGGTTAGATGGAGAGATGGCTCAGTTGTTAAAGGCACATGCTTGCAAAGCCTATGGCCTGGATTCTAGTCCCCTATACCCATGTAAAGACAGATGCACAAAGTGGTGCATGTGTCTGGAGTCCATTTGCAGTGGCACTAGGCCTTGGCAGAATGATTCTTATTAATTCTTTCTCTCCTTGCAAATAAATAAATAAATAAATAATATTTTTAAATGACACAGGTTAAGAGGTTGAGCTGGATCCATTCATCTGCTGTCTTCAAGAAAACTGCATTACCATAAAATATAGATAGCACCTTAGGGTAAAAGAATGGAAAAAGAAATTCCATGTAAATGGAGATAGGAAATACACAACAGTGGCTATACTAATATCTGAAGAATAGACTTTAAGCCAAAAGCAATCAAAAGATAAAGGATGCCACATTATACTCAGCAAGGAAACAATTCAACAAGAGGGTATTACAAACATATGCACCAAACACAGGTGCACCACATTTTATACAGCAAAATCTACTAGACATTAATCAGAAATATATCCCAATACAATAATAATAATAATGATAATAATAATAATACAATAATAATAATACAATGACTTTAATTCCTTACTGTCATCAATACAAAATCATCTAAACAGATAATAAGAAAATGTCATCAATAGATCATCTAAACAGATAAGAAACAAAATGGAGCTAGATAACACCATAGATCAAGTGGACTTAACAAATATCTACAGAGCATTTCACTCAAACACTACAGAATACACATTCTTCTCAGCAGTTCATGGAACCTTCTTTACAATAGATTTGTGAGGGCTGGAAAAATGGCTTAGTGGTTAAGGCACATGCTTACAAAGCCAAAGGACCTAGGTTCAATTCCCCAGTACCCACTTAAAGCCAGATGCACAGGGTGTGGCATGCATCTAGAATTCATTTGCAGTGGCTGGAGGCCCTGGTACACCCATTCATTCTCTCTCTCTCCCTGACTCTCTCATAAATAAATAGACTAATCATGTATTAAGACATGAAGCCAGTCTCCACAAATTCAGGGAAATTGACATACTTGCTTTTCCTATATCGGAATACAATGCAATAAAGCTAGAAATCAACAAGAGAAACAACAGAAAATACATAAATTCCTTGTGGTAGCTTGTATGGCCCCATAAACTCAGGTGTTTTATTAAAATTGAGTTTGCAGCTTTAGCCCCTAATAGGCAGACTTCTGCTACTGGGAATGGGGAAGAGGTCACTGGGAATAGATCTGAATTCCAGACCAAAGGTATGCAGAGAAGTCTGAACTCAACTAGGTCCTTGCTTGTTGCATGTATTTATTTTATTTTATTTTATTTTATTTTATTTTATTTTATTTTATTTTATTTTATTTTATTTATATGAGAGAAAGACAGAGGGAGAGAGAAAGAAAGAATGGGTGTGCCAGGGCCTCTAGCCAACTGTAAACAAACTCCAAATGCATGCACCACCTTGTACATCTGGCTTATGTGGATCCTGGGGAATTGAACCTGGGTCCTTTGGCTTTGTTGGCAAGCACTTTAACCACTAAGCATTCTCTCCAGCCCTGCTTTTTTTAATGTGAGAAAGTGAGAGTGAGAGCAAGAGAGAGGGAGAGAGGGAGGGAGAGAACTAGCATGCTAGGACCCTCCTTTAGCCACTGTAACGGAACTCCAGATGACATGTGTGCCACCTTGTGTGCATGTGCAACCTTGTGCACTTGCATCACCTTGTGTGTCTGACTTACGTGGGACCTGGAGAGTTGAACATGAGTCCTAAGGCTTGGCAGACAAGTGCCTTAACCACTAAGCTATCTCTCCAACCCTGCTTGCGGCTTTTTAATATTTGCTGGCTTTTTGATGGTCTCTCTCTGCTTGTATCTATAAAAGGAGGCCAGCTTCTTCCATCATTGATGGAGCTCCCCCTGTATCTGTGAGCTTGAAATAAATCCCTTCCTTCCATCAACTGTGTTTGGTTGGGTGTTCATCTCAGCATTGTAGAAGTAACTATGACACTCCTGGAGATTGAGCAACACACTGTTGAATAACTAATGGGTTGCCAAAGAGCTGAATGAGAGCAAAAGCACAACATACCAAAACTTATGGGGCACAATGAAGTTAGTTCTAGAAGGGAAATTTATAGCTCTAAATGCCTATACTACAAAATAATCCTAAATCCATTACTTAACAATCCATCTGATGGCTTTGGAAAAACAAGAACAAAACAAATACAAAAATAGCAGATGGGGGCTGGAGAGATGGTTTAGCAGTTAAGGCGCCTGCCTCCTAAGCCTAAGAATGCTGGTTCCAATCTCCAGCAGTTCCAATCTCCAGGTCCCACGTTTAGCCAGATGCAAAGTGACGCAAGGGCACAATACCACACTTGACCACAAGGGGGCGCAAAGATCTGGATTTCATTCGCAGCAGCTGAGAGGCTGCTGGTGCACCCATCTCTGTCTCCCTCTCCCTCTCTCTCTGTCTCTCTCTGTGTCTCTCTCCAAAAAAAATAGCAGATGGAAAGAAATAAGATTAGGGCAGAAATTTATGAATTGGAAACAAAGAAAACAATTTTAAAAATTGATGAAACAAATAAAATAAACAAGGGCTAGAGAGATGGCTTGGTGATTAAGGCACTTGCTTGTGAAGCTTAAGGACCTGGGTTCGATTCCCAAATATCCACATAAGCCAGATGCACAGGGTGGCACAATTGTCTAGTTTGTTTTCAGTGGCTGGAATCCCTGGTGTGCCTATTTGTTCTCTCTCTAGCTATGTGCTTGTCTATCTGTCTCTCTCTTTCTCTCAAAAATGAATGAACAAATAAAATATTTAAAAAACAAGATTGGTAAACCTCTGGTCAAATTGATCAAAATAAAAAGAGAGAACAGTCTAATCAAGGGGATGGGAGATGAAAAAGGAGGTGTTACAATAGATATCAATGAAATAGGGAGAATCATTAAGACATATTTCAAAAACATATAACCCAAGAAGTCAGGAAGTCTGAAAGAAATGGATGAATTACTTGACTCATATGACCTGCTAAAACTAAACCCAGAAAAGACAAACCATCTGATTAGAACCATAACATTTAATGAGATTGAAGGAATAGTTAAAATCCTCCCAATAAAAGGGGGCAGAAAGAATGTAAGATCCAAAGGACGGGTATGACTCCTTACAATGCAACTGTCCAGACAGAAATGGGCCTTGATATCCATGACCTTGCAGTGCCTAGCAATACCTTCACAAGACCCTCATAATAGAAGAAAAAGATGATGACATCAAATTAAAAGAGAGACTAATGGAGAGAGGGAGGGGATATGATGGAGACTTGAGTTCTAAAGGGGAATGGGGGGAGGGGAGGGAAATATCATGCGTTTCTTGTATGTAAGTATAGAAGTTGTCAATAAATTAAAAAAATTGTTTAAGTCCAGGTCCAGATAGATTTATTGTTGAATTTTACCAAACTTCACTGAAGAACTAAAACCTCTTCTTCTCATGTTATGTCACAAAACTGAAAAGGAGAGAAGATTCCCTGACTCCATTAATGTAGCCAATAATACCAAAACCAGACAAAGACACAAGAAAATGGAATTATAGAGCAATATCTCTGATGCATTTAGATGTAAAATTCCTAATAAAATTTTTGCAAATCAAATTCAAGAACACACCTTGATTAAGTTGGTTTCATCCCAGGATGCAGGGATGGTTCAACATACAGAAATTAATAAATGTATTATATAAATAGATTTAATGACAGAATTCACATGATACTTTCCAACTGATGTAGAGAAGCCCCACAAAATATACCATACCTTCACAATTAAAATACTGGAGAAACTATGGATGGAGGGATCATATCACAACATAATAAGATCCATTATCATACTAAATAGGGAAACACATGAAGCATTTTCACTAAGGTCTGGAACAAGACAAGGGTGTACACTCTCACCACTGCTATTAACATAGTACTTGAAGTCTTAACTTGAATAATAAGACAAAAAAAAAAGAAATAAAAAGGATTTAAAATGGAAAAGAAGTCAAAATATCCCTGTTTGCAGATGATATGATTCTTATATAAGTCACCCAAAAGACTCCACCAAAACCCTTCTAAAACTGATAAACTCTTTCAGTAAAGTGGCAGGGTATAAAATCAACACAAAACAAATGCCTTATTATATACCAATGACAAACATACAGATAAAGAAATCAGGGAAACAGTCCTATTTACAACAGTTACCAAAAAATTAATTATCTTGGAATGTCCCTTACCAAAGCATTAAAACATTGAAGGAAGAAATTAAAGAAGACTCCAGAATAAGGAAATATCCCCTGCGCTTATGGATCAAAAGAATTAGTATCAAGAAAATGAAAAAAAAAAAAAAAAACAAAAGAAAGAAAATGGCCATTCTACCATGAGCAATATACAGATTCAATCCAATTCCAATCAAAATTCCAGCACCAGTCTTCACAGAAATATAAAAAATAGTCTCAAAAGTAATATGGAAGTAAGCACAAGAGGTCTCAGATAGGCAAAGACATCCTCAGGAAGAAGAATCATAATTGTAGTATCATCATACCTGATTTCAAAATATACTACAAAGCTGCAGTAACAAAAACAATATGGTACTGGAACAAAAACAGATACATCGATCAATAAAAAAATAGAACATATGGCTGATGAGATGGCTCAGTGGCTAATACACTTGCCTGCAAAGCCTAACGACCTGGATTCTATTCACCAGTACCCCCATAAAGCCAGATGCACAAAGTGGCACATGCATCCAGAGTTTGTTTACAGCAGCTAAAGGCCCTGATGTGCCCATTTTCTCCCACCCCATCCTTGCAAATAAATAAATAAAATAAAGCACTTAGTTACCCACCAGAACTAAATAGTAAGACCCTATTGCTAAAGACATCACAGGCTGCCATCACACAACACTGAGAGATCACGATGACACTGGGATGGAGGTCTGCTCAATACTGGCTAGATCTCATAGTGCTGAAAAGTGCCATGTAAGGTGCTAAGGGATAATGGTCACCAACAGTGTGAACAAACAGTGGATCCCACAAGCTACAAAATCAACCAATCAGGCAAGATGTACTCACAGGTGCAATAGAGGCTCACAGACATGGGAGTAATCAACTGCTCACTGATATGAGGTCTCCTCAATGGTAGGGAATTCATGCCTAGAGCTGAGAACCAAGTCAAAAGCCTATGTCTTGTAAGGTCCTAGAAGGACGATTCCACTATTCTTTGGCTAACAGGAGAGGTTATACTTGCCCAAAGTCTTCTAAATGACTATGTTTATACTCTTTGATCCATGCTGCTCTTATTCCTGGTTAGAAAATCTGTTTTTACAGATGGCAGAGAATAGCAGGGAGACCCAAGACACATCAGTATGAAAAAAAATAGTGCTGACTGTCTAGCTCAAGACATGTCATCTCTATCACACCTTCCAGGGTCCAGGAAACATTACAGAGGAAATGGTAGATTAAATATGAGTGCTGCTCTCAATGATAGCCTGAGAACCTTTTCCAGGAAGATGGTGGTAGACAATGACAAGACACGAAACTCATCAAGGCAGAAAATCTGAGGCTGCCAGGTGATCAGCACTAAAGGAGACTTATAATATGCCTTCCTAGGCTTAGGGAACATTCTGGAAGAGGTGGCAGAAAGAATGTAAGAGCCACAGGGTGGCAAGGTGGACTCTGAGGCATTGCCCCTTCCCCAAGAGACTGACTAGTATATTCCTGACCCTACAGTGAATACCAATAATCTGAGGATCCTCAGTGGAGTGGGGACTGTGGAGAGACAAGAATATAAACCTATGGCAATATGACCATTATGCAATATGTTCATATAATAAAGAAAAAAATTTCATGTTGTTTTTGAGCTAAGCTTTCAGAATTCTGTGTGCATTTTGTATTTTTTTCTGACATTCATTATCCATCATTCAAGTACCCAGTAGCCACTGTAGCAGGTAGCTATTATAGTGGCTATCTTACTTTTAAGTCTTATCTACTTATTTGTATATTGGTATATGCATGTGTATGCACACGTGTACTAACCCATGTGCATGGAGGCCAAAGAAGAATGTTTGGTGTCCCCTTCCAATACTCATTTGCATATTTCCTTGAGTCCCTGGAGACAGAATCTCTTCTCTGCACCCAGAACTACTGTTTTTGCAAGCTCCAGTGATTCTGCTATCTCTGCTCCTCACAACATGCAGGTTATTGGCAGGTTTGGACACACCCAGATGTTTATGTGAGTGCTAGGGAATTGAACTCAGATGGCCTTAGCCCCTGTCAGACTCTCATTCTTTTTTTTTAATTTTATTTTTAGAGAGAAAGACAGAGATAGAGGGAGAGAGAGAAAGAACTGGCACACCAGGGCCTCAGCCACTGCAATCAAACTCCAGATGCTTCTGCCACCTAGTGGGCATGTGCAACCTTGTGCTTGCTTCACCTTTGCCCATCTGGCTTACATGAGATCTGGAGAGTCAAACATGGGACCTTAGGCCTTACAGGCAAGTGCCTTAACCGCTAAGCCATCTCTCCAGCTCTCCACTGTTATTCTTAAGCACCAAGGTGTTCTTACCCATTAATCCATCTCCCCAGCCCTAGTTTCACTCTCTCTTTCTCTCTTTTTTTTTTTCAAGGAAAAAATGTCTAAGGATTTGGTCTGATTCTAAATACCCAAATCAATTTTCTCCTACATTTTAAGTAACAAAATAAATAACATTTATCTATAGCACTAAACACAGCAGTATCAGCTTGTTACCTTTATAATTAAGGAAAATCCTATAGTTATACTACACCTGCATTGTGACTAGTTTGAAGTAAATGCCTCTCTCTTTCATGAGTTCATCATGATTTCCCTTCTCCACGATGACTCCATCATCAAACCCAGCGATGACATCAGCACTGCGCACGGTAGATAAGCGGTGAGCTATCACAATGGTAGTTCGGCCTTCTCTGGCCTAAGGAGAGAAATCTGGCTTTTGGTATATGAATAATTAAATACAAACAAACTCATTCATTCAATTTATGTTTACTGAATACTTTACAACTATCAACCAAGAGTATCTGGCTTTAGTAAAGGTAAAATCAACTAATAATGGTTTAAACTCATGTTTTATTATAATAAACTTAAAAATCACATTTATATATTAATGTCACTTAACATTTATCAACCTCAACTTAGAGCAATTATCAAGCAATTAACACTATAAAGCCCTATGTCCCAGGCATTAAGCAATGAAAGCAAACAGGCAAGGTGCTATATTGACTATATACACACACATACATACATATGTATCTTAGCTAGCAGTCAGCCTGGAGAATTACAGGATTATTCACTTGGAAAATCAAGATCCAAATATGAGGGCACAAAGTTTAGATAACAATGCTTGACTGACCTGAATCCAAATCTTGGTTCTTCCATTTATAAATTCTAAGTATTTATCCAGGTCTTTTAAAAATGTTTTTTAAAATATGTTCCCTCCCTTCCTTCCTCCCTCCCTCCCTCCCTCCCTCCTTCCCTTCCCTTCCTTCTTTCTTTCTTTTCTTCTTTCTTATTTGAGAAAGCATGAGAGGAATGTAAACAGAAATAATGGGCATGCCAAGGCCTCTAGCCATTGCAAATGAACTTCAGACACAAGTGCCACCCTGTGCATCTCTCCAACCTCAAGTCTTTTAACTTGTGAGGTTTATGTATTCATATGTAAAACAGGGATACTTACAATAATCACTTCTAAGGGTAGATAATGAACATTAAATAATGTAATGTACAAAAAGAACTTCTCATTTTAAATAAAGTGCTTAATTAATGATATTTGCTTCAAGGTTCAAATATGAATAAATTAAGAGCAATGTGAATGTTTTTAAATGCTAGTCTCATTTTTAAGGAAACATAGAACTAAGGCAGATAACCAGAAATTGCTTGACATTTCTTACCTACATCCTTATGAATTCTGTCATTCTTTAAGGAGACAGAGATGAGCAAACAATAAATAAACTTGAAAGCCAACTGTGGTGGCACATACCTTTAATCCCACCTAGCACTCCAGAGGCTGAGGTAGGAGAATCTCCATAAATTTAAGGCTAGTCTAGGGCTACAGAGTGAGTTCCAGGTCAGCCTGGAAGGTGCTTATCTCTTATCTATTAAGCAGCAAGATTTTCTTACCCAACAAGCCATCCTCCCCAGCCCCAGTGCCCTCGCTTTCTCTCTCTCTCACACACACACACAGGAAAAAAATATCTAAGGATTTGGTCTGATCCTAAACACCCAAAACAATTTTGGGTATTCAGTGAGATTGAATACAGTGAGACTCTACCTCAAAAACAAACTCACAAAAAAGAAAATGGGGGTACAAAATCACAGACAGGCAAAATAAAGAAGACAACTGACTCCATTTTACTTCACAGAATGGTCCATAGGCTGTTTTACCCTTCATGAACAATCTATTAAGAACATTAATAGGATGATTAAAGGAACATATAGGATGTTTCATTAGGGGAGATTCAGAGTAAATATAGGCCCATTTTTGATAGCTATTGTGATTACTTATTTGAACCTATATTTCTCATTGTTTAAAAAGCATAAAGTTTTGAAATTTTACTGAAAATGAAATTTTATTCAGTGCCACTTTAAAAAGATCAGCAAAATAAACAAACATTAAACAGGCAAACAAACAAAAAGATATCAGAGACAATGCAGTAGCAGTAGGATATTATTGTTACTATAAATCAGATCTTTGGAATTAGGGTTCACAGACCTTATCCAGAGCCGCCTGAACTACTGCTTCACTCTCTGTGTCCAGGGCCGATGTGGCCTCATCCAGGAGAAGGATCTTGGGGTTGCGAACCAGGGCACGGGCAATAGCAATTCTCTGTTTCTGTCCACCACTCAGCTGGGCCCCTCTCTCTCCCACCAGGGTGTCAAACTTCTATACCAGAAAACAGACAGGAAGATTTAGCAGAGCACATACCTCCCAAATTCACATTTCTAGTCCCATCAAGCACCCATGATTCACCAATATCAGTCCAGTGAAGTTCTTTAAGACACAGCAGCAAACAAACCCAATTTTAAAATCTCTCTATCTCGGGCTAGAAGGTCAACAACAACAGTAAACTTGATTCCCCTTTTAAGCAGGGTTTTCCAATTTATGGGAGTTCCCTCACTTTGTGTGGACTATATCAGGCCAGAGTTCTCTCTTCTCTGAGCTCTGGAGTGAGGGGTGAGGACAACTCACATGCGGCAGTTTCATGATGAAGTCATAGGCATTGGCTTCCTTGACAGCTTTCTCAATCTCATCCATGGTGACATTTTCACGACCATAGCGAATGTTTTCAGCTATCGTGGTACCAAACAGCACGGGTTCCTGACTCACCACTCCGATAATTTCCCGCAGATACCTTACATTTATGGTCCGAATGTCCTGACCATCGATACTGACCTGAAATAAAACGTAAGTGTGAACTCCATACATTTGTGCTTAGAATCACAGCATCAGAATGGTAACTGCTGACAGCTCCATGTCTAACTCACCACACCCTCTGTGGGGTCATAGAGCCTCTGCAGCAGCTGGACAGTTGTGCTTTTCCCACAGCCACTGTTCCCAACCAAGGCCACCGTTTGCCCACTCTGCACCTTCAGGTTGAGTCCCTTCAGGATCTACCAGAACAAGGGAGAAATCAATGGTAATTTCCACACACAGAGACGCTTGAAGGTTCTATGGATTGATGACCTAACAGCCAGCTTTATTGTACACATATTTTGTTCTGCAATCTCTTAGAGAATTAGAAGCTCTCATCCAATTAATTTTTAATCTTTGATTTGCTAGCATACCTGAACTTCTTTTCGGGATGGGTAGCTGAAGTGAACGTTTTTGAATTCCAAATTTCCCTTAATATTGTCCGGTTTATGCCCCTTCTTTGAGAAGCTGTCAATGCTTGGCTCCTATAGAAAAGTATTTTAGGAGTAACTAGGTTACAATAACCACTTTATTTTGTGGAAAGTTATTATTGTGAAAATAAAACTAACTCAACTGAAAAATCTTTTATGTAGATGTTGCAACAGGCAGGTCAGACTTACATTATCAATTATCTTGAAGATTTCGTAAGCTGCTCCTCTTGCATTTGCAAATGCCTCGATATTTGGAGATGCTTGTCCAATACTAAAGGCCCCAATTAATACAGAAAAGAAGACCTGAGAAAAATGAAGGTAAACCATTGATTTATTTTGTTTACCACCATTTTTCATGCTTCCTCTTCTTACCAACATAGCTAATTGCATTAAAAAAATTTATTTATTTACTTGCAAGCAGAGAGAGAGAAGAGAGGCAGAGAAAGAATGGGCACGCCAAGGCATCTAGCCACTGCAAATGAACTCCAGATGCATATGCCCCTTGTGCATATGGTTTATGTGGGTCCTGGAGAATCTAACTGGGATCCTTTGGCTTCGCACGAAAATGCCTTAACCACTAAGCCATTTCTCCAGCCCCACTAACTGCATTTAAAAATATCATAGCAAAATACAGATGTTAGGTGTTAAAAATATCTTAAAAGTATACAACAGCAAATTTCAAATGCCTCACCACAAAAAATGTCAAATACATGATAGGTGACAATCATTTTGATTTCATTATTCCACACATCATACTATGCTTCTTAAAAGTAGTGCAATAATTAGTTAATTAAAATAATATAAGAAATTTGGGGGCTAGAGAGATGGTTTAGCAGTTAAGGCGCTTGCCTGTGAAGCCTAAGAATGAATGTTCCAATCGCCAGATCCCACGTAGCCAAATGCACAGTGACAGAAGTATGCAAGGTCACACATGCACACAAGGGGGTTCACAGTGGCTGAAAGTCCCTGGCCCACCCATTTTCCCTTTCTCTCTCTCTATGACTCTCTTTCTTTCTGTCTCTCTCCCCAAAATAAAATAATAAATTTAAAAACGGGGGGGCTGAAGAGATGACTTAGCAGTAAAGGCACTTGCTAGTAAAGCCAAAGGACCAAGTTTTGATTCCCCAGTACCTACATAAAACTGGATGCAGAAGGTGACACATGTATCTGGAATTTACTTGCAGTGGCTGGAGGCTCTGGCATGCCCATTCTCTCTCTCTATGTACCTCTTTTCTCTCTCTCTCTCTCTCTCTCTCTCTCTCTCAAATAAATAGATAAATAAAATATTTAAAAATATTTCTAGGGCTGGAGAGATGGCTTAGTGGTTAAGGCGCCTGCCTCCTAAGCCTAAGAACGCTGGTTCCAATCTCCAGAGGTTCCAATCTCCAAGTCCCACGTTTAGCCAGATGCAAAGTGATGCAAGGGCGCAATGCCACACTTGACTACATGGGGGTGCACGCATCTGGATTTCGTTTGCAGCATCTGAGAGGCTGCTGGTGCGCTCATCTCTATCTGTCTTCCTCTCCCTCTCTCTCTCTGTCTCTCTCTGTGTCTCTCTCCAAAAAAAAAAAAAAATTTTCTAAAAATTTCAGCCGGCCATGGTGGTGCACGCCTTTAATCCCAGCACTTGGGAGGCAGAGGTAGGAGGATCACAATGAGTTCAAGGCCACCCTGAGACTACATAGTTAATTTCAGGTCAGCCTGGACCAGAGTGAGACCCTAACTCAAAAACCAAATAAATAAATAAATAAATAAAATAAAAATATTTTTTAAAATTTCAATGTAAAAACATTTTTAAACTTTAAGTAATTTCATATAGTTTATAAATCAGAGTAAGTCTTACTTGCTTCATGAAGCAATCATATATAGGTTCTATAGTGCCACATTATAATAGAACCGTTTTATTAATGAGTATATATGTGTGTACATGTGTGTATGTATATATGTGGTCATATATGTGGAGGCCAGAGGACATCCTCAGGTATCATTTGTTAGGAATGCTGTCTACATTTATTGAATTTGACAGGTTTTTCATTGGCCTGGAGTTCACCAATTAAGTCACACTAGCTAATAGGTGAGCCCCGAAAATCCACTTGCCTCTGCCTCCCCAGTGCTAAGATTATAGGTATTTGCTATCCTGCCCAGCTTTCATTTGGGTTCTGGGAAACATAACTCAGGTCCTCATGTTTGTGCAGCAAGCATTTTATTGACCAAGCCATCTCCCCAGGTCCTAAAATATATAACACTTTCAAATAGAATTGTCTTTTAGGAAGAATAACACTCTGTACATTTATTTTTTTTTCTATTTTATTTATTTGAAGAGAAAGAGTGAGAGAGAGAGAGGCCATTATAGTGAGAAAACAGGCACACGGGCGCACCAGGGCCTCTAACCACTGCAGATGAACTCCAGACACATGTGCCACCTTGTGCATCTGTCTTATGAGGATACTGAGGAATTGAACCTGGATCCTTAGGCTTTGCAGGCAAGCATCTTTGAATGTAAACTAAACTGCATATTTTGTCATTTGTTTTGTGAATAATACATCATAAAGTGATTAAAAAACCTATTATCAAGTTTTGCAAAAAGAAATAATGACATCAAATGAAACTTCATGTTATATTTACTAGTGATGTTAATATTATTTTGGCTACCAGAGAAACTATGCAGGACATCTACAAAAAAAAGACAGTAAAACTGATTGTTAGATACATCTCATTTTTTTCTGCTCTTTAACCTAGTAGTGCATATCTCTTTCTGTATTTTCAAATACAGATCCAAAATTAATTCTTTTTAAGCCAAGCAAGCACCACTTGATTTTGCTGGCACTATTAATATTAGTTCATTTCTGTTATATAACTTACAGTGAGCACTTGTCCAATAGAATATTCATTTGAGATGACCAAGGTGGTCCCGTACCAAAATGCCAGAGCATATGATGCATAAATGAGGAGGAAAGCAGCACCTATGGAAATGTTGGCTGTGATAGCTTTCTTTATCCCAAGTCTTTTGGCTTCTTCTAAATTTTTATTATACCTGGGAGAAATAATACAATTTATTACATATATGCATTTAGCTTATGAAAATATGTCAATGTAGCATGATGATTATTGACTAGTTAAAATGTGTCCAGCTCTGTGAAATTCATGTGGTTTCTCATTCCATATATTGGCCATATGGTGTGTTATTCCTGCTTTATTTTTGTGTAAGTGGAAATTTGGGCTCTAGAGAGTAATTTTCTTGAAGGAGAGTCTTATAACAGTTTCTTAGCAACAGTAAGATAAAAGAAGTAGTATTTAACTCCCAAAACTTGTAGTGCTTCATACACAATACAAGAACCATAAACATTGTCTTTTCTTCAAAATTTGCTTGCTCTTTCATTAATAAATATGATTGAATGCTAGAAACACTAAACATAAGAAAATTATTTAAATTCATGAATCTCAAGGTAGCTTTGGAAATAGTTTCCTCACTGCCATGAATGACTTTGGAATTGTTGGCAAGACCACCTACATGTTAATACGTGAGGGCATGGTGAAAGCTATAAAATGCTTTGTGATATTTTAAATTTAAATATACTGTACTGTGTATCTTACTTCCATAGCTGTCTGTTTTAAAAAAATCACTAACCTACAAAAATTATTTGGCTTAAAAAGCTATAGTATTTCATGATTATTTATTTGTGTTCTTTTATATTTTTTAAATTAGCTATATATCCTTTCCAACAATTGCCATGTCATAGCTGCTGATATTGGTAAGGGGGTCTGGCCTGGTGGCTTGGGCCATCTTAACTTTGACTGCAAAGTTAAGAGAATAAAATCTTAGCACATTGACAGTGTTGTGATCTGTTCACAGCACAAAGGTCTTGGGGAATACTCTTCATAATTCTTACAGGAATATATGGAATTACATTAAGAAAGCAAGCAAGCAAACAAAACACTAACATGGCTGGAGAGATGGTTTAGTGGTTAAGGTGCTTGCTTGCAAAGCCTAAGGACTCATGTTTTCCAGATCCCACATAAGCCAGATGCACAAAGATGAGGCAAGCACAAGGTTGCACATGCCCACTAGGTGGCACAAGTGGCTGGAGTTTTATTGCAGTGGCTGAGGCTCTGGTGGGCCAATTCTCTCTCTTTCTCTTAAAAAAAAAAAAAAAAACCTACTAACAAAACACTAGAATGTTGGAATCCATTGGTAAAATTTCTTTGTTCAGGTTTTTTACTTACTCCTAGTGTGTAAACATTCAAGAGCTTAGAAGTAAGATGGAAAATTTCTAACATTAAAGCTACAAGAGACAGTGCCAACAGCTTTACCTTCCTTTGAAAAGAACAGGGCAGACTATTCTGCTCAAGAAGAAAGATGTACACATAAGCTACAAGCTAATGGGGGCCAGAATTAAAGGAGAGAAAATTGCAAATTCAGAAGCAGATTAAACTAAGGAAATAGGAGTGGTTGTAACTGAACTTCCCATATGTGTTTCTCTTTTTGTTTATTTGATCATTGAGACAGGATCTCACTTTGAAGCCCAGGTTAGATTTAGCTTGAATTTAGGATCATCCTGCCTTAGTTTCCTAAGTGCTAGTGTTATAGGTGTCTACTCCAAACCCAGCTTTTTTATTTTGCTTATCAGAACATCCTACAGAACCAAGAACTTTTTTTATCTTGCGTATTTTAAATGATATTTAATTATACATGTAATTCATATTTGAGATCACTGATCGATCTAATATATGATTATATGAACACTATGTTATTTATTGATTTCTTTGGAAAATTAATTTCATTTATAGGTATATCAGAGTTCAAGTCCTGCCAACATATGAGTATATATTATTTATTTCCTTGCTGACCACATTATTTTAGCTAGGTATCCAAGGTTACAAAACATGTTACTTGATATTTATCTAAAAATCATATCTACTCAAGACTAAATTTAGATAGAAATTTATAACAATAAAATATGTAAACCCCCAAATTGCCAATTATTATATTTGAACAAAAATGTTAAGAAACATTTCAGTAAGGGTTGTGTATGTGTGATCTCCCAAGTTAGGTGTTGACCTGAAGTAAATTTCAAAATTCACTTGGCATATATTTTACATAATTACATTAAGAAAACTTAAGACTTATTTATAATCTCCTTTATTTTAGTTCTTGCTTACCGAGACTAATGGGGAAACCATTTCACTGATATGATGTTGTCCTATGCAGCCAGAGGAAACATGTGCAAAGGGAGAAGCAACAAGGGGAAAAAAAAACTATTTAGATAGCATAAAAGGCATTGAAAATAAGGGTGTAGAAGAGTCAGGAGACATAAACAATACTGTACCGACAAAGATGTTTTTGTAAAAAATAGTTTTTCAACAAAACGTCATTGATAATGAAGCCAGATTAAAAATCATCTGCTCATTAGAAGTTTTAATGTGTAAATTATCATTAAAATAGGAATACCTAGCCAGGCATGGTGGCATACATCTTTAATCTCAGCGCTTGGGAGGCAGAGATAGGAAGATTGCCATGAGTTTGAGGCCACCCTGAGAGTACATAGTGAATTCCAGGATAGCCTGGGCTAGAGTGAGACCCTACCTCAAAAAACCAATTTACACACACACACATATATATATAGGAATGCCTAAAATGGACTAAAATAACAAAAACATTAGTGTTCACAAAACATTCTTAACTATTGTGAAAAGATTTGTGACTTGTGCAAGTAGCTACTTATAAAAACAATTTTGCAGGCTGGAGAGATGGTTTAGCAGTTAAGGTGCTTGCCTGCAAAGCCTAAGGACCAAGATTTGATTGCCTAGAACCCACATAAGCCAAATGCATAAGGTGACACATGTGTCTAGAGTTTGTTTGCAGTGGCTAAAAGCCCTGGTACACCCATTCTCCCTCTCTCTCTTCCTCTCCTTTCTACCTCTCTGTCTCATTAATAAAAATAAAATATAAAAAAACAATTTTGGCTAAGCAAATAGAATCAATACCAAAAGAAAAACATTTACATGACACATATAAGTGAGAAAAACTATGTATACATGGAAATCTGTTAACATATTTCACCACATAAATAAACTTAATCACAGGAACCATATGATCATTTTAATAGATTCAGAGAAGGCCTTTGACAAATCACAACATCACTTCATGATCAAAATGCTGGAGGTAATTGGCATGAGGGTATATATCTCAACATAATAAAGGCTATATATGAAGAACCTAAAGCCCAAATTATATGAATTCCATTGAGATCAGGAATAACACAGGAGTGCCCACTCCCACTGCTGCTCTTCAACATAGTACTAGAAGTCCTTGCCCAAGCAATATAACAGGAGAATGATATAAAAGGCATACAAATTGGAAAAGAAGAAGTCAAATTAGCCCTATTTGCAGATTACATGATCCTATACATAAGTGACCCAAAAGAATCCACCATAAAACTTCTAAACGTGATAAATTCCTTCAGACAAGTTTCAGGATACAAACTAAACACACAAAAATCAGTAGCATTCTATATGCAAAGGACAAATACACAGAGAAAGAAATCAGTGAGGTTGTATGATATGTATATATCATATATCCCATATGTCTCAGAGATAGAAAGAAATGATTTCAAAATTCATATGGAATGGCAGCAGGCCTTAGATATCCAAACATATCCTCAGTGAAAGAAACACCTCTGGGGGTATCACCATACTTAATCTAAAGCTATATTACAAAGCCATGCACAAAAATCAACTCTAAATGGATTAAAGGCCTCAATATAAGACCTGAAACTCTTAAACTACTGAAGAAAAAATAGGAGTAACTCTCCACTATGTAGGAGTGAGGAAAGACTTCCTGAAAAATACCCCTAGGAAATTAAATGATCACTCAACCAGTGGGATCTCCTGAAGCTAAAAAGCTTTTGCACAGACAAACGTATCATAAACAGAGTCAATAGATTACCCGCAGAATGGGAGAAAATCTTCGCCAGCTATGCCACTGACAGAGGCCTAATAACTATAATGTACAAAGAACTTAAAAGACTAAACAATAAAAACTCAAACAACCCACTCAAAAAATGGGGCAGACAGCACTGAAACACCTCTGTCACACCCTTCAAGGCTCAGGGACCATTGCGGAAGAGGGGGAGGATAGAATGGAAGAGCAAAAGGAAGGGTATGACTTCTTACAATGAAAAAAAAAATGGGGCAGAGAACTGAATAGGTAGTTCTCAAAGGAAAAAATACAAATGGCTAGTACACACTTAAGGAAATGTTCAACATCCCTAACCATCATGGAAATGTCAAATTAAAACAACTTTGAGATTCCATCTTAATACAGCCAGAATGGCAATCATTAAAAAAAAAAAAATCAAACAACAATAAATGTTGGCAAGAATGTCTGGAAAGAGGAACTCTCATTCACTTT
The DNA here is from genome assembly GCA_036365145.1 of Orientallactaga sibirica. Taxonomy (NCBI): domain Eukaryota; kingdom Metazoa; phylum Chordata; class Mammalia; order Rodentia; family Dipodidae; genus Orientallactaga; species Orientallactaga sibirica. The sequence continues at coordinate 848,980 of JAEOAD010000418.1, forward strand.
GAGTGGGAATGTAAACTTGTACAACATCTATGGAAATCAATATGGAGACTCCTGAAAAAGATGAAAATAAAACTACCAACAGACCTAGTTATTCCTCTACTGGGCATCTACCCTATAGGCTCTACACTTCACTGCAGGGGTATTTGCTCAACCATGCTTATAACTGCTCAGTTCATAATAGCTAAGAACTGGAATCAACCCAGATGCTCATCACTGGACAAATGGATAATGAAGTTGTGGTACACTTACACAATGCAATTCTACTCAGAAGTAGGAAAAAAGGCTATAATGAATTTGTAGGAAAGTGGACAGACTTGGAACAGGTCATACTCCACAAACTCACACAAACACAGAAAGACAAAGGCCGTATGTTCTCACTTATCTGTGGTTCCTAACCTGGAAGATCTTGAATGACTGGCATACCTAAAAGGCAACTCAAGGGCCAGACAATAGGAATGGAAGGATTTGGGTGGGGAATGGGAGGTTGGGGAGAAATAGACATAAAACTATACCCAAAATGAACTGGTACCATAGAAACCTTTCTCCTTGATAGTACACTCAAATATATAACCCTCAACAAGAGTATGGGGGGTGGTAATCATCTGGTAAGAAGGAGATGGGGGGATGAAGCCTAATCTTAAAATATTTGGCTCTGGCCTCTAACCCCTAGTACCAGAAATTGATTGCTACCCACATTGTACCTACAAGGTCCCCACAAGACAGGCTTCTGTCAAAGCACTTGATTACCTGCCTGAAGTAGTATGTAAGACCCTATTGTGAAGTCACCACATGCTGCCAACACAGAAAATCGAGAGACCCAGCTGGAACCTGTAAGGGAGCCAGTTCCCAGATGGTTAGCTCATTTAGAGCTGGAAAGCACTACATGAGCTACTGGGGTGTTCCAGTCAGGTTCACATTTCTGGCAGAAAACACTGGACCAAGAGCAGCTTGTGGGAAAATGAAAGGGTTTATTTTGGCTTACAGACTCTAGGGGAAGCTTCATGATGGCCAGGGAAAATGATGGCATGAGAAGAGGGTGGACAGCACCTTCTGGCCAACATTAGATGGACAACAGCAACAGGAGAGTTTGTCAAAGACTGGCAAGAGGAATCTGATTATAACACGCATAAGCCCACCCCACAATACATTGCCTCCAGGAGGCTTTAATCTCCAAATTGCCATCAGCTGGGGACCTAACATTCAGAAAACCTAAGTTTATGGGAGACACCAGAATTAAACCACCACATTCCATCCCTGGTCCCCACAAATTGATAACCATACATGATGTAAAATGCAATGCATTCATCCAAAGTTAAAAGTCCCCATACTGTTTAATCAATCCCAGTGATGTTCAAACATCCCCACAGTCCAAGAACTTTTAATTGAGCCATAATAGCAACAGCAAAAAAAAAAAAAAAAAAAAAAACACATAATGGCACAGAATAAACATTCACACTGCCAAAGATGGCATTTGGCATAGCAAAGAAATATTCAAACAATACAAGATCTAAGCAGGGCAAACATCAAACTCTGTAGCTCCAAGTCTAACAACTCTAGTCAGTAAAAATCTACAAGTCCAATAATTCTAACCAATGACAAGCCTCTGGAGTTCCAATTCTGCCCCTCCAGCTAGACTACTCACAGTCCTGGAAAACTTCATCCAATGCTGGCAGCTCTCCTTGGCAGCCATCCCATAGTCCTGGCATCTCCATTAGGTCTCTGCTGCAACCCACAGTTCATCCTCATAGCTCCATCTGGTCTCTGTGCAGGTAATACAACAAGCCTGCTTCACACTGCCCATGACTGTTTCCAAAATACAAAACCATGTTGCAAATTCAATGACTCTCTCTTTTTCCTGCATTTGTTATCCGCCATAATACCAAGTGGCTGCCAATTTGTTAATACACTGAGGAATAAAGCAGGCTTCGACAAACAGGACACTCCTTCAGCATTCAGGCCCCTTCAAAAGAGTCCACATTCTTCCTGTTGTTGTGCCAATGCAGGTCAGCTGGCCCAATCTCAATTGTTGTAGTCTCTCATACAGTTGAGCGGGCAGCAGTTTCAGCCCAAAGATTTCATGTATTTCTGTGTCATATCTCTCTGCTCACACCAGTCCATTTCTATGCAATGCAACCCTACAGAAGTTCTCAGGACATGAGCATAACAGCAAGTCTCTCACACAAACTGCTTCTAGCCCAATTCAGGCAAAGCTCTTTCTCACCCTCATAAGCCAAACCTCACAGTCCATAGTTCTTACTGCATTCAGGTCTTTCAACACTGACCAGAATAGTCCATCAAGCTGTACTTAGAGCACTTCAAAGCATCTCTTAGATCAAGGTTTCAAATTCATTCACATTTCTCCTACAAAGCAGTTCCAAGAGGCCAAAGCCACAGTCAGGTTTCTAGCAGCACTCTCAGTACCAACTTTACTGTTGCAGTCAGGTTTGCAATGCTGGTAGAAAACACTGGACCAAGAGCAGCTTGTAGGGAAAAAGGTTTATTTTGGCTTACTGATTTGAGGGGAAGCTTCATGATGGCAGGAGAAAACGATGGCATGAACAGAGGGTGGACATCACCTCCTGGCCAACATCAGATGGACAACAGCAACAGGACAGTATGCCAAACACTGGCAAGAGGAAGCTAGTTATAATACCCATAAGCCCACCCTCAACAATACACTGCCTCCAGGAGGCTTTAATTTCCAAATTGTCATCAGCTGGGGTCCAGGCATTCAGAACACCTAAGTTTATGAGGGACACCTGAATCAAACCACCACACGGGGCAAAATGGCAAACAATATTGTGAGCAAACAGGGGTCAAAGCTACTCAAAAGCCACCAGCCTGACAAGACGTACACACCTATGCAATGGTGGCACATATCCTTGGTGGATAACCAGTGGCTTTCTGATTGGCTAAGAGATCCACTCAGTGGAAAGGAATCCATAGCTGGAACTGGGAACCAGGACAGAATCTCATGGACACCAACATTATGGTCTCCAATGACAAGCTATCACTAGTCTTTTACCAAGAAAGGGGCTACATCCATCAAAACCTCTTTAAGTTAACAATGCTTATCTCATTTAACTTATGCTGACTTCATTGTTCCTTGGAGAATGTGTTCGTCTTTTTCAGAAGGTAGTGAGACCCAAGGAGATATACTACCCCTCACACTTCAGCCAAGGCCCAGGTGAAACCCCAGAGGATTTGGTGAGATGAGCAAGAGTGCTGCTTCCATGGCAAACCTGACAATCTGCACCAGGGTGATGGAGACAGACACTGAGGATACTCAGCACACACCAAAGCAGAAATCCAGAAGCTCCTGGGAGCTTAACATTGAAGTCGATTTAAAACACATTCACCATAGCTCAGGGAATTTTGCAGAAGATGGGGTGGAAAGGTTGTAAGAGCCATAGGTCTGGAGGGCATACCCTCCCCATGACTGACTTCTGCTCTCACAACACATAACCCACAATCCCATTGGGAATACCAGCACCCCCCCCCAATTGTGGGCAGAGAGGAAGAAATGATAGTACCAGCACATGATATGTCCATACAAAGTATATTCTTCTCATTTGTTTATTTATTTGAGAGAGACAGAGAGAGAGAGAGAGAGAGAGCATGTCAAGGCCTCCAGCCACTGTGAATGAACTTCAATGCATGTGCCATCTTGTGCATCTAGCTTATGTGGGTGCTGGGGAATCAAACCTGGGTTCTTTGGCTATGCAGGCCTTAACAGCTAAGCCATTTCTCCAGCCCCAAAGTATATTCTTAGTAAAAAATAAATAAATAAATAAGTGTAAAAATTATGTATAAATATTTTGGGTGTGGTAATATTCTGACATAAGTCCTCAGTATGCAGGTCTAGACTGGTCTGGAACTCAAGACTGCCTTGACTTAGCTTCCCAAGAACTGGGATTAAATTAAGGCTAGGTAAAGCTACTGCAATTATTGAATTAAAAACACTTCCAATTCTGGTCAAATGTATATTCCAAGAGAACTAAACTCCTCACAAACCTGCTCTTTTGAAGAGAAAGTAAGACTGACTGCTGAAAGAGCTAGAAAAAAAAAACTGCAGGATTATGCTTGGTCTAAGAATGGTTGTAGCAATTCTACTTTCAAGCTAAATCCAAAATTTAGGAACTTCTCAGCTTTCTTCCTGCCCCACCTCTGGATCAGTTCCCCATAATTACTCTCTCTGGATCACTGTATCAGCCTATCCATTGGTATTTTGATCTCACCCACTCACTAGATCCCTTACAGACAGAGAAATGAATCTGAAAGCATACAGAGAACAGCCATTTCTGTTTCACATCCTCAGATGCTTGTCCATGCCCTTGGAATGAAACCTTTCTTCATGGCCCACAAGTTCCTATACCCTAATCTTCACAAACCCAGTACTCTCTCTCATGTGAGCTCCAGTTACACAGCCTTGTGATATAACTCAAAACACTATGAAATATTTAGCAACTGAGGACATTTGGAAGACTCTTTTCCCAGCACTCTTATTCCCTACTGCAACATGGGAGGCTTGCTTACTTATATCTCAGATTTCAACATATACTAACTCTTCTAAAAGAGGCATTTCTTGACCTCCTTATCATTCTCAGCTCAATTCTTTGACTTGTTTGGAGCATTTAAAAAATTATATAATTTAGGAGGGCTGGAGAGATGGCTTAGCGGTTAAGGCACCTGCCCGCTAAGCCTAAGAACGTCCGTTCCAATCTCCAGGTCCCACGTTTAGCCAGAGGCAAAATGACACAAGGGCACAATGCCGCACTTGCCCACAAGGGGGCGAATGCATCTGGATTTCATTCACAGTGGCTGAGAGGCTGCTGGCTTGCCCATCTCTATCTGTCTTCCTCTCCCTATCTCTCTGTGTCCCTCTGTGTCTTTCTCCAAAATAAAAATAAATAAATAAATAAAAATTTTAAAATTATATAATTTAAAGGGCTTGGGAGATAAAACCCATGCTTTGCAAACATGAGGATCTGAGTTCAATCCCCAGAATCATTGTGGGAAGTGTTTGTAATCTCAGTTCTGGGGAGGTAGAAAAAGATGGAACCCTGAGGTTTGAGAGCCATCCACTCCAGCCTAATTAGTCGAGTTCTGGGCTAGTTAGTGGGAGATCCCCAAAAGGTGAAGAGCACTCAAGGAATGATTCCTGTGGTTTTCCTGTGGTCTCCACATGCACACACATACATGCATACACACACAGTCCTACACATGAACATACACACAAACAAAAATTAACAAAATAAATTCTACAATTGAATCTCTCTCTAAAGAGTACCTCTATGACTCTCAGAATATTTCATTTTACATATCAATTTACATAACAATATCTCCTACAACTGATGTCCTAGGTACTTTCTTATTTGGAGTTACCTGTACCCTTCCCTTCCCTTTGTGAGAATTTAAACTTCATCATTTGATAGAATGTTAGTCTATCATTCTGGAAGGCTGCCCATTTAACTAGTGAAACATATTTTAAAGAAAAGTAAAAAGTGTGCCCAAACTAAACAGGCTATAGTTAATGCTTTCCTTGGACTAAGGTACTTAATTATCACAAATTGTCTTTGTAGAAGTGATATTTGTCAGGCAGACAAAGTTTTTCAAATGCATATATAAAATGTAAAAGAATAATTCAACTGTGACTATTTATATAAGCACAGCTGAAGTCAAGAAACAGAATATTGATAGAAGCTCTAGCCATGTGTCCCACTCATGACACAACTTCCCTTCTTTCGGAGAGGCATAACCAGTATGCTGACTTATAAATATCCTCACACTTTTATATGGCTTTATCATATAGTGTCAAACCCCCTAAACAAAATAGCTTAGCCTTTTCTTATTTAATATATATAAGTAATATTAAAATATTCTTCAGATTATCATAATCTATTAAGTGTTAAAGAAAGTTGTTTACTGCTAAGAAATCAACGGGTATGATGAATATTATAAATTTATATAAAACACTATGCTCTCAGAAATCTAGTGAAACATCACAAGAATAATACTAAACAACACTTAATAAAAAGATTCTGAGGTTTTTTTGGTTTTATTTTTTTCTTTTTTGGTTTTTTGAGGTAGAATCTCACTTTAGCCCAGGCTGACCCAGAATTCACTCTACAGTTTCAGGCTGGCCTTGAACTCATAGCAATCCTCATATCTCTGCCTCCTGAGTGCTGGGATTAAAGGTGTGCACCACCAAGCCTGGTGATGCTGAGTATTTGTACAAGGTCTCTTAGATAATATTTATTTATTTCTAATCATAGATTTCAACTAAATAGGATCTTGAGCATAAAAGGAAAAAGAATCATATCAGATACTATTAAAAATACCCACTCACCCTTGAGAGAGTCCAGATTAGCTTGAAGGGTAGAATAAAATAATCAAAAAACATCTTCCAGCATTAAGAAATTATTTTTATATTACTACCATCTTAGAAAACTCTAGAACATTCTTTTTTGTTGTTTTTGTTTTTGTTTTTTTGAGGTAGGGTCTCACTCTAGACTAGGCTGACCTGGAATTCACTATGTAGTCTCAGGGTGGCCTCAAACTCACAGTGATCCTCCTACCTCTGCCTCCTGAGCGCTGGGGTTAAAGGCGTGTGCCACCACGCCCAGCTTTTAGAACGTTCTTTGAATCAGCAGATACAAGACTACAGGAATATTGCAATTTCCTCATAATATTAGTAATGATGTAATTTGTATCCATTAAATTATTTAAAGAAGCATTTACATTACAAAAAACCCTCATATGAGATGATACAGACTTTAACATTTCTAGAAACTTGAAAACAAAACTCAAACCTCTCAAGTTCTTTGTTTTGTCCTCCAAATGCGATCACAGTTCTAATGGCTGCTAAGACTTCCTCTGCTACTGCTCCAGCTTTTGCATATGCCAAGAGTTCTTTATCAGTAAATGAAGATAAGATCTGTAAAAATGCAACTGAGATCATTAAAAATATTTGAACAGTTATAAATACATAAATGCTGGTTGTCTATTGATGCATATGAAGAATAAAATCTTCTAGCTATTATTTGTCATGGTGTTCTTTTTCTTCATTTCTTCAAGTTCTTTTTTGACTGAGAAGCTGTATCTATTAGATAAATTACACAATTTTCCATTGAAAAGCTCATGGATTTTCAGACCTCTTGTGAGAAAATGGAAGCTGTGGCAATCTTCTGTATCCCAGCACTGTAACTGAGAAGGAAGGTGGAGATAGGAGAATTTCCCAGAAGCTCTCAGCAAGTACAGCACAGAGAACTACAGCAGAGCAATACTGAGAAAACTCTGCCTCAAATGAAATGAGGGGAAATGGCCAGGACCAACCGAAAGTTGTCCTCTGACCTCCACACACATGCTGTGACATGGATGCACCTGAATTCTCATATACAAACACATATACATACACAAAAATAAATAACAAAAAACTAAAAATATACCTTTATAATGCTTATAAAACTTTTCTTTTGATTCATAACCATTTAAATTTAAGGTGGTTTGTGATAAATTAGCACCTAAATCTACTACTACTGTTTTTCTATATTTCCTCTCCTTTTCATTTCCTTTTTTCTTTTTTTTTTCTTTTTTTTTTCTTTTTTTTTTTTGAGGTAGGGTCTCACTCTAGCCCAGGCTGATCTGGAATTCACTCTGTAATCTCAAGGTGGCTTCGAACTCATGGCAATCCTCCTACCTCTGCCTCCCAAGTGTTAGGATTAAAGGCATGCGCCACCACGCCCAGCTTTCCTTTCTGTTTTGATGATGAGTTACTTGATAGTTTTTAGGATTTTATCTTACTTTGTTAATAGTATTTATTATATTATTATAGTATCCTGAGGGGGGAAGGGGAGATAATAGCTCAATAAAGTAAATAAATAAGGTAAAGTAAATGCTTGCTGCACAAGCATGCAGACCTGGGTTTGGATCTGCAGTATCCTCAGAAAAGGAAGCAAGGTGGCACACACATGTAATGCCAGTGCTGGAGAGAAGGCAGGAGGATCCCTGGGACTTGCTGGCTAGCTTGTCTAGCCTTATTAGTGATCTCTGGGTTCAAGGAGACACTCTTCTCAAAGAACAGGGTAAAAAGTAATTCAGAAAGATACTCAAAAAACTCAGCTTCTGACCTCCACACAAACACACACACACACAAACAGAGAGAGAGAGAGAGAGAAACGTACTTTAACATACATGTGTCCACATGCATGCATACATACCAAACAGGCAAAAAGCAATTTTTATGTTATTTTATTATTTATTTATTTGCAAGCAGAGAGAGAGACACACACAGAGAGAGAGAGAGAGAGAGTATGGGTGTGCCAGGACCTCCAGCCACTATAACCAAACTCCAGATGCATGTGCCACTTTGTTTATCTAGCTTTATATGAGTACTGGGGAATCAAACCCAGGTCACCATGCTCTGGAGGCAAGTGTCTCAACCGCTGAGACATCTCTCCAGACCAGAATTTATACATATATGTTTTATTTTATTCATTTATTTCAGTTCTTTCAGTAGGTTTTTATCCTATTTGGGATCAGTTCAGTTTCTTGCATCAAATCTGCTCTTCACATTCAGTCATTAGAACTTCAAATCTTCCTAAAGCCTCATTCTCTCCTCTTCTTTTGAGACTCATATGATGACATAAACTTTGTATCTTCTGTATCATCCTACAGGTTCCTGAGGCTATCTTCATTTTCTGTTTCAGATTGTGTGAGCACTTTTATTTTATTTCCAGTTTCGCTGATTCTATTCTGTCATTTTAACTTAAATCAATCCCTTCTAATATGACTCTTATTTCTGTGGTTGTCTCTGAAATACAGATAATTCCAATATCTGATTTACCTCAATGTTTGGGCCAGTTCTCATGCCCATTACAATTTTCTTGGGTCATAGGTATAGCAGTGACTTTCTGTTGCATTATGGACATTTTGTCCATTATGTTAGGAAGACAATGTTTATTTAAGCCTGGATTTTATAGCATGAAGTCAGTCTCTTTAGGTTCGATGTGCTATTCTTTCTTTTTAATATTTTATTTTTATTTATTTATTTGACAGGAAATGGAGAAAGGAAGAGAGAGAATGGGTACACCAGAGCCTCCAGCCACTGCAAACAAACTCCAGATGCTTGCATCCCCTTGTGCATCTGGCTAATGTGGGTCCTGGGGAATCGAACCTGGGTCCTATGGCTTTGCAGGCAAATGCCTTAACCGCTAAGCCACCCCTCCAGCCCCAATGTGCTATTCTTGATCTACATTTATAGCCTGCAGCTCCAGTGGTTGTTTAATATTTGATCCTTCATGGTATTACTTTGTTCAGGTGTTTTATCTGGAGCTGCTAGAGGTCCCACTGCCCTAATTTCAACTTCCTGAGTAAATGGATGTGGTTGCTTTTGGCATCTTTTGTTGGAGGAAAAATGGTGTTTCCTAGTACCAGTGCCCTGTGGCTGCCTCAGTGTCTCAGCCAGGAAAAGAATTTTAGATACACGGGTACAAACGGATTTCCCAGACCAGGATGCGTGTGTTCCCAGGCACCTTCCTGTTCTTTCTACTAGATTTGGTGTCTCTGAATTAGGGAAGACAGCCTCAAGCTCACTAAGAAACACAGGCTTCCCAAGCTAAGGTACATCTTTTAAAAATATATATGGCTGAGAGAGGATTTATGAAATGCTCTGAAAATAACATTAAAAGCTATTTTAGGGCTGGAGAGATGGCTTAGCGGTTAAGGCGCTTTCCTCCTAAGCCTAAGAATGCTGGGTCCAATCTCCAGCGGGTCCAATTTCCAGCAGTTCCAATCTCCAGGTCCCACATTTAGCCAGATGCAAAGTGATGCAAGGGAGCAATGACGCACTTGACCACAAGGGGCGCATGCATCTCGATTTGGTTCACAGCAGCTGAGAGAGTGCTGGCATGCCATTCTTTATCTTTCTCCCTCTGTCTGTCTCTCTCTGTGTCTCTCTCCAAAAACAAATAAAAAATAATTTAAAAATTTTTTTAAATATATTTTAATAAGATTATCAAAGAGTGGGAATTAAAATATAGGTCCCAGTAGATAGACCAGGACTTCTTTTACTAAGTAGTAACTGAAGCAAGGCATAATTATAGCAATACACTTTATTTTCCATTAAATTCTGATGTGAAGCATTTGTACCTAATTTACTCAATGTTTTACTATACAGAAAAATCAATTAAGAGAAATTATTTGCCAACTATTCCAGTGATAACTGCTAGGAATACTGTTTATACTGTGTTAGTCTAAGTAACAAATTAACAGTTTTTTCAGAGCTTCAGTTATTTCCTGTTAAGAAGAGGTGATACATTTTAGCAGTGAGAGACTGTCTCGAAAAATAAATCTATAGAGTGATCAAGTAACACACTTGACATCGACATCTGCCTCCACCCCACAAACACATATTAGAAGATACAAACACACACTGAAACATACCACATATGCAAACACAGAGTCTCTCACTGAACCCACAGCTAACCATTTAGGCTAGACAAGCTAACCAGCAAGCCCTGTGGGTCCTCCTGATCCACATGCCCAGCACTGTGATTGCAGGTGCACACTGCCTTGCCTGGCATTTTTACTTAGGTGCCTGGGACCCAAACTTCATGCTTTTATGGAAAGTAATTTACTAAATGAGCCATCTTCTCAGCCTCTACTTGTAGCTCTTGCTATATGAATTTGTATGCCATCTCTAAATTGTGTAGAACCCTACAAAAACTACTTACTACACCAATCTCTCCACCACATAGCCACACTTACATAAAATCATTTTATAAAATGAATTGCTGGTTGGAGAGATAACTCAGCAGTTAAAAGCACTTGCTTACAAAGCCTGACAGCCCAGGTTCAACTCCCCAGTACCCATGTAAAACCTTATGCACAAAGTAGCTCATGCAACTGGAGTTCATTTACAGTGGCAGGAGACCCTGAAACACATATATTCACTCTCTATCTTTCTCTTTCTCAAGTAAATAAATTAAATTAAATTTAAAAAATAAAATGAATTATATGGTCACCCAAAAAGGAAAATAAATTTTACAAAATCATTGGAGGAATGTGTACAGAGGAGATGAAGAACACTTCAACAGCTATATTCAAAATTGAGATAAATCACTGGAGGCTAAAGATTTTCATGTGTCCAGGGCTAGACTGTTTCTATAAATTATTTTTATAATAATTACCATGAATATATATAAACATAGCACCACTTACCACTTACCATGATGACAAAACTATAAAATCAATTTACAGAGTAAACAAATTCTGTACACAAAAAACATTAAAAATGAAAATGTTCATTGAATGGAACATATGTTGCTCATTGAATTGAATCTCTCCTTGCTGTATGAATATGATATTGTCCTCAACTGAACACCTATCTTTCTTCGACATATCTTTTCTGTGAATGCATACAATGAGATTAAGCTGTTACCTTCTTTTTCATGCCTTTTCCATATAATCACATGGCCAAAGACACAGTGAATCCCAGTAGGGTAGTGCTCCATGGGGCTTGATCAGCTTATCCTGCTGACTTTTAACAGGAGTTTAAGTTATAATTCACAGGCTTTACTTACTTACCTTTGCCCAAATAGCAGCTGATAGTCCAAGAACAGGGCTGATGGCCAAAATTACAAGGGTTAACTTCCAACCACGTGTAAATCCTATTATAAAACCAGCAAAAAATGTTGCCATTGACTGAAAGAACATTCCAATTTTATCACCAATTCCTTCATTAATTTTGGAGACATCACTAAAAGAATAGATAATATTAGAAAGAATAGTCAGAAGTGGAAACACAACTTTCCTCCTGAGTCTAGTAGTGATATGCATTGTTGTGTGTGCAGTAATTAATTTATGTCTAGGTTCTTTGTTTATACCTGTTTGGTTTATTTTGGGGGTGGGTACAGCCTACTCATGTTTAGTAGAAAATTTATCATTAACAGTAATCCATGGTATATTAAGCTTCAAAACATGAGCATGGTATGCTCAAGAACATTCACTGTAGAAGTTTCCAATGGCTCAGGACTGTCTCCAGAGAGCATCATTGTTGCTCCACTGTACAGTACTGCTGGGCACAGTCTCTGGGTATCCCTTTTGCCGGCCTGTTCAATCCTTTATTTGGTGCCAGTCAGACAGGGCTCCTCATGCCTTGCCAGATACTGAGAACAAGAAACTACATAAAACATGGTTGCTGTTCCAAATGATGCAGCAGCATTTCTGACAAGTAGGATAATACCACTTTTCACACCATTAAGAGCAAGAGTACACTGAATTCAACATAAAACTAGGTACTTACTCAGTGAGCCGGGTGTTGAGCTCCCCAACATCATGCACATCAAACCAGCCTATCTCCTGCTTCATGATAGCATGGAAAAACTGCTGCCTTATTTTGTGTATTTGTCTTCCGGCTGCTAGGCACCAGAATGAAACTTGAATGTAAGCAGCAATAAGTACACCAGCACCAATTCCAGTGTAATAGTAGGCATACCTGAAATACAAGAATACTGTTCATACCCTACTTTCTAATCAATGCCTCTCTCTGAGTAGTCCACCTAGTCTTACTGTTGCACTTCTCTGGGGATCCTGCTACCCTTAACAAGAAAGGGGCTGTAAGAAGTAGACTTACAGTGTTAATATTTATCTATGTCTGCATAGAGGAATGGCTAACAGTAGATTTGCTTTTGTACACATCTCAGTTGTTCACTTATTTACTGTCTAAATTCAGGCAAGCTACTTAACCTTCTAAGCCTCAGTTTTCTAACTGCTAAAATGGAGATGTGAATTGTAATACAATATGTATGAAATGTACTTGGGCAAGTTCCTTGCACATAGTAAGTACTCAGAGAATGACAGTGATTTTTGAAACACTGCTTGGTACACAGACACATCAAGAGATACAAATGGTCTCCTGGCTGTTTGAACTATTGGTGTAGCAGAATTTGAAAGGTAAAAGACAACTGAAAATTATAGTGTTTGCATGTCATCTGTACAACTGACACTGTGAACAAGTCTAAAATGATTAATAAATCACATAGTATCCCTTTCAGCTTAAACTTTTACTAACAAAAAACATAAGCCTTCTAAAACCAGACCTTTAACATTTAGAAAGGTTGAAGGAATGTTGATTTGCTGAATCTCTACAGTTAAAAATGAAACAACTCGGGCTGGAGAGATGGCTTAGCAGTTAAATGCTTGCCTGTGAAGCCTAAGGACCCCAGTTCAAGGCTCTATTCTCTAGGACCCATGTAAGCCAGATGCACAAGGGGGCACATGCATCTGGAGTTCATTTGCAGTGGCTGGAGGCCCTGGCATGCCCATTCTCTCTCTCTCTCTCTCTCTCTCTCTCTCTCTCTCTCTCTCTGCCTATTTCTGTATCTCTCTCTCTCAAATAAATAAATAAAAATAAATAAAATATTTAAAAATAGTCCAGGACCCCCATTTGGCCTTGAATAATATTTAAGAAAAAAATGAAACAACTCTAGGGCTTCTCTAAGCAGTTACTGTTAATTTAAAAGGGCATACTTCTTTCTTCTTTGTGGTGACTAGGCTAGATCTCTTTCATTTTTGAGTGAATGGGGTAGAACTCAAAGCCTCATACATGCTAGGCAAATGTTCTATCACTGACTCATATCCCCTTCAAAACAAAAATTCTAAAATGAATTAAAAGAGACTATTTTTTTCCATTCTAAGTTTCTAGTTGCTATCCTTTAATAACAACAACATAAATACTGTATAGAATCTTTAAATGGCCATATCATAAAACAGTTCCTGATGTCATTGTTCAAAATTTCATGAGCAAACCATCAAGAATCTTGTTAAACAGATCTTCCCTCAAACTATATCTTGTAAATTATATTTTATCAAAGAAGATATAATTGGAACACTAAGTTTTAGTTAATAGATAACCATGCAATTAATTATTATCCTATGCCAATACAAGAAAGAACTAAAAGGAAATCTCACTTAACAAGTAGAATTTATACTCTGAGACTCACTAACGTACTTTAATGTGATATACTTAAACAACTAAAGTATTCCAGTTTCCCAATATAAAGACACAATGCTTCTTCACAGGAATATGTGGAAGTATTTGATCATCATTTTTAAATATAATGAAATGTCTCTATTAGATCATTCAGAGTATACTAAAGAATCATTATCATCTGGTTCCCTAACACATACCTTTGGACATCTGTTACATGCTCTTCTGGAGAGCAAATGCCACTATGTGTAAATAATTAACTAAACAAAAAGTGAATTAAGGGCATAGTGGCACATGCCTTTAATCCCAGCACTTGGGAGGCAGAGGTAGGGAGGATCACCATGCATTTAAGACCACCCTGAGACTAAATAGTGAATTCCAGGTCAGCCTGGACTAGAGTGAGACCCTACCTCAGAAAAATAAAAAATAAAAATAAATAAATAAATAAAAAAAGAGTGAGTTAAGGTTTTAGTAAATATATTTCTCCTGGGATGTTTTATTTCATTACTTATTACTAAATATGGGGCTTGAAGGATGGCTTAGCTGTTAAGGGGCTTGCCTGCAAAGCCCAAAGGACCCAGGTTCGATGCCCCAGGACACACATAAGCCAGATGCATATGGTGGTCAAGCATCTGGTGTTCATTTGCAGTGGCTGGAGACCCTGGCAAGCCATTCTCTCTCTCTCTCTTTCTCTCTCTCTCTCAAATAAATAAATAAAAATATTTTTTAAAAAAATTCTATTGGCTGATTTTGTCATCATATCATGATTGAAAACAGCCAGAAAGCAAACTAATCTTTACAAAATCATAGAAAATGATTCTTAATTAAGCTAAATTTTAAAATACTAAGCTCCATTAACTTCTTTGTGTATGGTATTCCATATTTGTCAACACATACATAAATCTAATTGAAGCTTAACTGTAACTTTGTACATCTTATACAGACAATGCTTTTCTTTAAAAATATTCTATACTGTAGCCTTCATGTAATAAAACAATAATGTATTCTCACAACTTCACTTTTGTTATGATAACACAAGGTTTTTATAGATTATTATAACTAGATTAATGCAGAAAAAGATAATCAAACAGTAGTAAGGAAAATGTGTAATTACGTGGTCATGTCTCTCTCCAGTTTTTCGAGGATCATTGTTCTGTTGATTTTACCTAGATTTTCACAAAATAAACAAACCATTTAATGTCGTTGGTCACCATTAAAAATAAATTTATGAAAATAAATTCATTTCATTATGAAAACATTCTAAATGACTCAATTTAAATTGTGCATAAGCATTTTGACATCCATTCAAAGAGCATGAGCAAACACACACAGGCTAAATTCAATGCTTCTTTGCCAGAAAAAAACTCATGGTGATAAATAGACTCAAATATACTCAAAACTCAGCTAGGCATGGTGGCACATGCCTTTAATCTTAGCACTGGGGAAGCTGAGGTAGAAGGATCACCATAAGTGCAAGGCCACCCTGAGACCACATAGTGAATTCCAAGGTAGCCTGGGCTAGAATGAGATGCTATCTCAAAAAAACAAAAACAAAAAGAAAACTCAAATACATATTTAAAATCAAACATTGCATTTCTCCAATTTTATTTTTTGTTTAAAAATTATTACATGGGGACTGGAGAGATGGTTTAGCGGTTAAGGCGCCTGCCTGCTAAGCCTAAGAACCTGGTTCCAATCTCCAGGTCCCACGTTTGGCCAGATGCACTTGCCCACAAGTGGGCACACGTATCTGAATTTTGTTCACAGCAGCAGAGAGACTGCTGGCACGCCCATCTCTATCTGTCTCCCTCTCCTTCTCTGTCTGTCTCTCTCCAAAATAAATAAAATAATAATAAAAAATTATTACATGGGGGGCTGGAGAGATGACTTAGCGATTAAGGTGCTTGCCTGCATAGCCAAAGGATACCAGTTCCATTCTCCAGGACCCATGTAAGCCAGATGCACAAGGGGGAGCATGGATCTGGAGTTTGTTTACAGTGGCTGGTGGCCCTGGCATGCCCATTCTCTCCCTCCTTTTCTCTCCTTATCTCTGCCTCTTTCTCTCTCATACATAAATAAATAAGCAAAATATATAAAAATAAAAAATAAATTATTACATGGGCTGGAGAGATGGCTTAGTGGTTAAGGCACTTGCCTGTGAAGCCTAAGGATCCAGGTTCAATTCTCCAGGTCCCACGTAAGCCAGATACATATGGTGGTGCATGCATATGGAGTTCATTTGCAGTGGCTAGAGGCCTTGGTGTGTCCATTCACACTCTCTCTTTCTCTCTCTCTTTCTCCCCCCCTCTCTCTCTCTTTCTCATTCTCTCACTCTCCTCTGTCTCTAATAAATAAATAAAAATCTATAAAAAGCTATTACATATAAATAAACATCAGAAATTATCACTACACATTAAGAAATGCTTACTCTTTTTGGAAAAAGGACATTAAAATTCTTTCATAGCTTTACCACCCCAGTCACACAAGTAACTCCTATTTAATATTTCTTATGTAGACTTGCAGAACTTTTAAGTATGCATGTATACATATGTGCAAACACACATACCTACTTTGTTTTTTTTAAAAAATTGGACACTTAGTCTACATTTAGTGACCAAGTTTCTATATTAGTGTATCTTATTTTTCAGAATTGTATCTATTTTTATTATCTGAAACATTTTATTGCTACAAATAATGTGAATTAAAGTAATTTATAATATCTAAGTACTTATGGTAAATATTTTATGGATAAATTATCACAATCAAAACTTCTGGATCAATAGGGAGTTATACTTTAAGCCTTGTGGACATTACAAAAAAGTTCTAATATGTGAGGGGGCCTCACTTAATGCCTCTACCAATTACAGATCAATTTTCTTATGATTTTCTTTATTGCTAATTGAGGTTGAATACCCCTTATCTAAAATGCTTGAGATTAGAAGTATTCCCAATTTCTGAATTTTTCAGCATCACTAATCCCAAAATTCCAAGCCCAGAATGAACACATATATTCAAAAGTTTTAGGCTTCAAGGCATTTGGGATTTTGGATTTTAAGATTAGGGATTATATTAGTCATCTTATCATTGCTAGGACTAACTACCTCATAAAAATCCACCTAAAAGAGGAAAGGTTTATTTCAGTTCACAGTCTATCATCGTGGAAGGCAAGGTCACATTCAGTACAACAGTGAAGACACAGAACAGAGTGACGAATGCTGCTGCTCAGCCAGTGCTCTCCTTGCTATACAGTCCAGAACCCTGACCCACGGGATGGTGCCACCCACTGTTAGGTACTTCCACCTCAACTAACCTATCCTAGAAAATTCCTCCTCAGGCAGGACCAGAGATTTGTTTTCATGATGATCTTAAATCCTACCAAATTAACAACCAAAGATGAACCATAATAAGGATGTTAAACCTGTACTAGGTTTCCTTAAATTTCATTTTTCATTTCATCCAGAACCAGGAGAATTTCTGTTTTTGAGGCAGGGTCTCACTGTCCCCAGACTGCCCTTAAACTCTCAGCAATCCTCTTATCTCAGTCTTCCTGAGTGCTAGGACTAAAGGCATGAACCATCATGCCCAGGTTGGAACCAAGAAAATTCAAGCAAATGTTCTTTGGCAATGGTAGTTTCTAAATCTTGAGTTATTTTCATATAGTTTTAAAAGTAAAAAAAAAAAAAAAAAGTCCAAGGTCAAACTGGCTCCTTTTTGAGTGTTCAACTATATTGCACATAGGTTAATTCATCAGAAACGAACTCTATTACCAAGTTTCTTTCCACTGATGTTTCAGTAATGTCAGATGGAGTAAAAGCCAGTAGTAGAGGCCAGGAAGCTATAACAGCGAAGAGGGAAAGATTCAAGATTCAAGGGGAGAGTAGTGTGTGTGTGTGTGTGTGTGTGTGTGTGTGTGTGTGTGTGTATAGAAGAATATAGATAGATGATAGATAGATAGATAGATAGATAGATAGATAGATAGATAGAGAAGAAGGAGGAGGAGGAGGAACTGAGTAAAAGAAGGGTGGGAGGAGAGTTAGTTAAAATTTAAGATATTATGAATAAGACATGTGAAAACCTACATCTTTGAACAATGGTGTAGCCAGAAGCCATAGATTGTTACTAGAAAAATTTCAGTGCCAGAGGTGGGATACCTTCTAGTGGGTTGCTGGCCAGAGAGGTCCCTGATGCCCCCAAAACATTACAGGCCATTGCCAAGGCTTTTGGTTGCCTACCAGAACTAGATGGTAAGACCCTGTTGCTGAAGACTCCACATTCTTGGGCTGCAGGTCACTGATATATCAAGCTTGGGCTGAGCTGAGAAACTCCTCCCTGCTGACTAGTTGTCAGAAACTTTGAAAGAGCTATGCTGCAATGTAGCCCTATGGCAGAGAGAAGTCATAAATGGTGGTAAAAAAGCCTTAAGACTGGCCAGCCAGGCCAAATGTGCCAACTGGTACAATAGTGGCATGTCTGTTATGGGAGAAATCAATTGCTCTCTAAGTGGACTGGAGGCCTACTCCACAGGAGGGACTATATGCCTGATACTGAAAATCTAGTCAGAAGGTTATGGATAGGGAAGTCATGAGCCCTAGGGAAATAAATAAAACCTGCTGTCATCTGGATAAATGCATATATTATGCTCACCAAACTGTTCTATAAGCACTTTTAAAAATGTTTATGCCTATATATTAATGCTACTCTCACTTTTGGTTAAAGAAGCTTCTCTTTTCAGATGGTGATGACAACTGGGGTGACTCAAAAGCCACTACAGGACTGAGAAGAAGCAATAGTGGAGTGTTTAGCACTAATACATCTCTATCACACCTTCAAAGGCTCAGAGTCCATTGCAGAAGAGGTGGCAGAAAAAATATAAGAGCCAAAGGAAAGGTAGGAATGCTTACAATGCAATCTTCAAGACATAAAAATGGCCTTGATATTCATGACCTCCCATTGTCTGACACTACCTATAAAAGACCTTCATATTATGAAGAAAAGATAATGACATCAAAGTAAAAGAGAGACTAATTGAAAGGAGGGGGGATTTGATGGAGGGTGGATTTGAGAGGGGGAGAATGGGGTAGGGAGGGAATTATCATGGTTTATTGTTTATAATTATGGACGCTGTCAATAAAAAGTTTAAAATAATGGGCATAATCTCTGTTGATCAAAGACTAGAAAGACATTATAATACGTTTCCATCTGCAATCAACATTTACATCCTCAAATAAGCATCTGTTAACTAAAAGCTCTTGGGTTCAAATATGTTTGGGCCTCACATAATCCTTACACAAAATTCTAATCTTGAGATATACTTTCTCAAAACTTCTAATGGAAATAACCTTAGTAAACTTGCAATCCAATTTTTTTTGGTGTGTGTTTGTGTGTATATTTACACACGTTCATATGTGTGAGAGTGGAACCACACATGCCAAGGCACACAGGTGGAATTGAGAGGATAGCTTTGGGTGTCGATCCTCACTTTCTACCACATTTGAAGCAGGGTCTCTTGTTCACTGCTCCATCCATGGGCTAGCTGACCTAAGAGCTTCTGGATTATTTCTCTGTCTTTGCTTCCCTTTTTGCCACAAACATGATGGAATTAAAGAGGTCCACTCTTTTTATCTGGGGTTTGGGGATCTCAACTCAGGTACCCATGCTTGCCCAGCAAATGTTTTATCCACTGAGCCAACTCCCCGGCCCCTTCTAGTATTTTTTTATTTATATTATTCTAATTTTACATTCATAATGGTGACTCCCTTATCCTCCTCCCTGTCCTCCCTCTTCCAAAGGGACCCTCATCAATGGGGAATGTGGGTCATGCATTGTGGGGGTAGTCAAGAGTTATGGGGGATAGACCAAGTCTCTGTGCATAATGCCCCAATTGAGGCTCTAACATTCTTTCCGTTCTAGTATTTTTTATATGTAAAATTCTCAAAGAGCTACTGCCCAAACAAAGAAGGATACTTGAAATGCTTTGGACTATAGTAACAGTATTAGCCAAAATATCAGGATAGAAAAGCTAAAATTTAACATAGCCTTTTTTCTTTCTTTCTTTTGGTTTTTTGAGATAGGGTTTCACTCTAGTCCAGGCTGACCTGGAATTCACTATGTAGTCTCATGGTGGCCTCAAACTCATAGTGATCCTCCTACCTCTGCCTCCCGGATGCTGGGATTAAAGGCATGTGCTACCACGCCCAGCTAACGTAACCTCTTTTAATGAAGTTCTCAGATTCCTGATTACTTTTGTGCCCATTTGGCTTCTAGAACTTTGTCCTGGTTTCCACATAACTCTCACTCCTCTCCCTCAGTCTTCTCTCCTAGATCTTTTGGCTATCCCTCCTCCCTGTAGATTGGTATTCCCCAGAATTCCATGCATGTTGCCAGCAGGATGACCATGGCCACTTCTATAGCTTCAATAACTTCCAAATCTGGGGGCTGAAGGGATGGCTCAGAGGTTAAGGTGCCTGTCTACAAAACCTAACAACATATGTTTGGTTCCCCAGTACCTATGTACAGTCAGAATCACAAAGTGGTCCATGCATCTGGAGTTCATTTACAGCAGCTAGAGGCTCTGATGCACCCATTCTGTCTGTCTGTCTGTCTGTCTGTCTGTCTGTCTGTCTCTTCTCTCTCTCTCTCTGCTTGCAAATAAATAAAAATATTTTTTAAAAACTTCCAAATCTGTATATGGAGATTCTCAGATTAATACTCTGGTTTGGTTCCCCTTCCTGACCTTGACTCTGACAAAAGCCTTCTAACTGATCTCTCTGTTCCAGTCAGGTCATTCACATTGTCACCAGAGTTTATCTTTAGAAACAACAATATATTTCTATTGTTTCTTCCATTTATAATCTTAAGTGACAGTCCACACTATGCACATGATAAACTTTGAGGCCCATAACACGCCATATTTACTATTTTATGACTTTGCCACAGTATGAACTATACACATGGCAGAACAGTATCTTTGAAATATAAACCAACAATTTTCTAGATATTATTTCTTTGACTCCACACCTTTCTCCTCATTCTAATATCTACTGCACTATTTAATCACTGTCTAAATAGGAAGCTTCTGTCATACATAGAAATAGTATACAGGTTTCTTCTCAGCTTTTGTGTGCCCAAATCCCAATCCCTTAAGGGATTAAGACAGAAAACTGAGCATACCAAATATTTTGTTTAAATTTCATGGATTTAAGTTCTACATTTTTAAAACTTAAAAAGTATTTTTCCATGTGCTACAAAGAGAATGTACATCTGAGAATTGACAAGATTAACAGGCGCTGGAGGATCCAGGAAAGAGAAACCTGTCTCTGGAGTAAACCCTCATAAAAACAAGGATTACATCATGAGTTGAGGGGATGGCTTCCAGAGCCTTCCTGAAGCGTTGAGTGATCCCAGTGCTCCTATGAGGAGGAAACGACAGAGCCTACGAAAAGGCCTGTGTAGATGGTGCTAAACAATATATGGCCTTTACTCATTTGGAGCTGTGTTGTGGGGCTGGAAAATACTTCAGTATAGAAGTTTGCCTAGTATGTGGGAAGGCAAACATGCTAGGATCAGAGATTTGATCCTCAACACAAAAACAAAACAAAACAAAACAAAACAAAACAGAAACAAACAAACAATAAAAAACCACCACAAAAGAAAAAAACAAAACAGGGCTGGAAAGATGGCTTAGCAGTCAAGGCACTTGCCTGCAAAGCCTAAGGATCCAAGTTCAATTTCCCAGTACCCAAGTAAGCCAGATGCACAAGGTGGCACATGCATCTGGAGTTTAAGTGGCTAGAGGCCCTGGCATGCTCATTTTCTCTCTCTTCCTCTCTCTGTCTCTTTCTCTCTCTCAAATAAATAAATAAATATTTTTTAAAACACATAAGTGACCCAAGACCCATGGACAAATAGCAAAAGTTCTATAGTTATCTATACTTATGTGTACATTTCTGGGCAAGCATATGGCATACATCAGAGACAACATTCAAACACTGGTGTGCAAAACCCTGGGTGTTTAATCCCTAGCATTAAATAAAAAAGAAAGTCCAAATACTGAAGGATCACCTTAAGCCAAGTTGTACTGGTTATAACTTCAAGGCATTTAAACCATTTTACCACCTGACTGCAAACTGAGATATAAGTCTTGGAGCAATTTAATTCAATTTGATTCAATCTCTGCTTGACTGAAGTGACCTAAAAATTGAAGCTCAGAGCTATCAACCTGCTTCTACATAATCAAGAGTGTGTATCACACAAATTATTTTAGTAATCCATGTATTTCCCATTCCTCATGGGGGATATTTTAAATCTCCTTTCTTTGTGAACAAAATGTCTTGCTTCCAACTTCACTGAGAAAACTGAAGTATAATAATTCCTGCTCTTATCCAGTTATGCTTTCTATGGTTTCAGTTTTCTATAGTCAACCAGGAATTATATCATTTTATATCATCATAAAGAGGATAAGTAAAATATTTATAGAAAAACCACATTCACATAATTTTAATGTAGCATATTTTTATATTCTATTATTACTGTCACTAAACTTTAGCTATGTTTAATTTACCATTTAAACTTTATCATTGATATGTATGTAGAGAAAAACAAAGTTTATGTGGAAGTCAGTATTATCTACAGTTTCAGGCATTCACTGGCAGAAAAGAATATTGTAATCAACAGAAAATTTACAAAGACTCTCACCTCCTCATTTATCACCTTTGGACTGACACTCACATATTCTCTCTTCCTACATTTTATTGTAGATAAACTATCTTTGTTCCTATCTTAAGCAACATTTTCTCCTAAGCAATGAATCTCATTATCTCTGAAGTATGTTTCTAACAAAGCTCTTTGCTCTCTCTGTAAAACATCACTTTATGCTACCTCCTCTCTTTGGTATTATTTCTGTTAATCCTTGAGGAAGGTACTACTTCTTCACACACACACACACACACACACACACACACACACACACATATAATTTTCCTTGTTCCCATTTCTCTATTCCTGCACATGCTTCTAGGTAGCCCAACTCATGGCCATGTTTCTGGCATTTGTTGCCTAAACCCACTGCCCCTCCATTTTCTTATCTTAGTTGAGAGCAACTACATCCTTTCAGTTTCTCAAGCTAAAACCTTTACAGTTGTTTTTGGACTCCTTCCTTACATCCATAATCAGTTGTGTACTCTCATAACTGCTTCTAGTTTATCATTTAAGATCCTGATTAGGACTTCCGGTTAAGATGGCAGCATAGGAACCACGCCAAAACAGGCTAGGGGAAAAAAAGAAAAAAAAAAAAAAACAGCAAAATACACTTTTCTACTAAAAAGTGAGGTGTGTAGTAAATTATCAACCACAGCAGAGAAGTAGGAGAGATACAGAGCATCTAGAGTCCACAGAAGCAGGCAGAAGCGGGTCCAACAGCGGCAGGGAGTTCCACATGGCTGCAGCCACCAGGCTCCGCCTGAGCCGCAGGATTTTAAAGCCAGGTGAGGAGACTTTCTACTCACAATGGCCTCCTCACAAACTCAAGAAACGTGGAAGGAGGACGGCAGAGACCAACAGAGCAGCTTGTGAGGAAGAGGATCGCGTGGATGAGCAGACGGACTTCAGCCACCATCCACAGCCTCCCCTCCCCCACCACCAGCACAAGCACCAGCAAGCACCAGAGACCTGGGGAAGAAAGCTCACCTACCCAGCATCCAGAACGATTAAAGCAGTGACCCACAGACTCAGTTGGCCTTCCTGAGCCCACAACACAGCAAAGAAGGACCCAAGCAGCCGTGCATCATAGCTGAGATCAAAGCCATCCCAAAAGGTAACCGGGATTACACAAGGTCAGTACCCACCAAATAAGCCTGATGTATAGGCTTGCATTGGAAGGGCTAATTGCACCTTCCATGTCAGAGTAAATCATATGTTAAAACTGATGGATGGTCAGATCTGACATTCTTTAATAAGCTATATTTGGGGCTGCTCATTTGTTGCTTCTTGATTTATAGTGCCTTTGTTTCCTCTTCTGTCATTCATTGGGGAAGGGTCTCACTTGGTCACAAGCTGACCTTGGAACCCTCTACAGACTAGAAATCTTCGCTGCTAAGTTGACAGGATTAAGGGTGTGGGGCAACACACATCCTTAGGGACTGAGATGGTGTTAAAGGATCTGTTTGTCATAATGCCTACTTTTGCACAAATACTCTGTGCTGTATTTCATTGAATGGGTACATTGTTTAGATAAATCTTTAGAATTTGACTGTATTCTGTTCCATTCAGCCCACTTGAATACTCTCATAACAGGCAAACCCAACACCTAGGGTCACTTTTGTGATTGCTCTGAGAGTCTTAAGAGCCACACCTAGCACCTTCAGATCCTACCCTGAAGATATATAACATCAGATTGATTGATGCATCTAATAATTACTGCAGATAATTAGAAAACCCAAGCATTAAATTAATCTAAGATGCAAAAATCTCTACATTATAATACAAGAAACACAAAAAGTCAAGACAATAAAAATCAACTGAAAAGTATTAATGTATCAGAAATGACCTTCAGTGAGACTGAATTAGAGGAAATGCCTGAGAAAGATTTCAAAAGAATGATTATAAATATGTTCAAAGAACTCAAAGAGGAAATGAAAGGGTTCAAAGACGTCAAAGAGGAAATCAAAGGATTCAAAGAACACACGGGAAACCAATTTAATGAAATAAGGAGGTCAATACTAGACATAAATATGGAAATAGAAATAATAAAGAAAACCCGGTCAGAAATACTAGCAATAAAGAACACAGTCAGTGAAATAAAAAAACTCTGTAGAAAATCTCTCTAGTAGAATGGATGAAGGAGAGAAGAGAATATACAAACTAGAAGACCAGGTGGCAGATCTAATACAGTCCAACAAAGAGAAAGAAAAAATAATAGGAAAGTATGAATGGGAATTTCAAGATATGCAGGACACTATGAAAGGATCAAACATAAGAATTCAAGCTAGGCATGGTGGTGCACGCCTTTAATCCCAGCACTTGTGAGGCAGAGGTAGGAGGATTTCTATGTGTTCGAGGCCACCCTGAGACTACATAGTTAATTCCAGGTCAGCCTGGGCCAGAGTGAGACCCTACCTTGAAAAATAAAAAATAATAAAAAAAAATTCAAGGTATAGTAGGAGAAGAATTTCACTCCAAAGGCATGGTAGGTGTTTTCAACAAAATCAAAGAAGAAAACTTACCCGAAATTGGGAAAGAAATGCCAATGCAGATACAGGAAGCCTTTAGAACACCAAACAGACAAAACCTGGAAAGAACCTCTCCCCACCATATTATAATTAAACTACCAAACATACTGTAGCAGACAGCTTCAGGTTTGCTGAGATGAACTTCCAGACCAGGCACAGTTATGGAGGAAGGGATATTATTTATTGAAGCTTACAGATCCAGGGGAAGTTCCATAATGGCAGGAGAAGTGCCCTGCCTTCATAGGGCCAAACAGAGAGAGAAAAACCAACCAGGCACACAATACACAGAGCAAAACTACTGCCAAAAGCCACAGCACACTTCAGGAACTCCTATTAGGCACATCTTTTGCATATCTTTACAATGGAATCTCAAACCATCACCACACCTTAAAACCAGCCCCCAGTGACATTGCCTCTAGCAAGGTGATTGCTAATAATATATATATATATATGATATTATATTATATTTATTGAAGCTTACAGATCCAAGGGAAGTTCCATAATGGCAGGAGAAGTGGCCTGCCTTCATAGGGCCAAACAGAGAGAGAAAAATCAACCAGACACACAATACACTAATAAAATATTAAATATATTGGGGGCCATATATTCAAACTACCACACATACAAACCAAAGAAAATATATTGAAAGCAGCTAGAGAGAAAAAGCAAGTCACCTACAAAGGCAAATCCATCAGAATCACAGCAGACTACTCAACACAAACTTTAAAAGCCAGAAGGGCTTGGAGTGATGTATTCCAAGTTCTGAAAGATAAAAACTGTCAACCAAGATTAGTTTATCCTGCAAAGATATCCATTCAAATAGATGGAGAAATAAGGACATTCTACAACAAAAGCAGGCTAAAGGAATTTATGGCAACTAAACAAGCTCTACAGAAAATACTTGCAAGAATCATTCATGCTGAAGAGAAAGCAAAACACATACAGCAGGAAATAGGAAAAAATAAACCATACTCAAATAACAGTTAAAGCAACTGAGTAAAGTGAAAAACAGGAAGAACTACAAAACAAGAAAAATGGTGAGAATAAATACATATCTTTCAATAATAACTCTTAATATCAATGGCCTCAATGCCCCAACCAAAAGACACAGGCTTGCAGACTGGATTAAAAAGCAGGATTCTACCATCTGTTGCCTCCAGGAAACTCATCTTTCAATAAAAGATAGAAACCTTCTTAGGGTGAAATGTTGAAAAAAGGTATTTCAAGCAACTGGGCCTAGGAAACAAGCAGGGGTTGCTATCCTAATTTCTGACAGGATAGACTTCAAGCCAACATTAGTGAGGAAAGATAAAGAAGGTCACTTTATACTGATTAAAGGAACACTCCACCAGGAAGACATTACAATCCTAAAGATATATGCTCCTAACGTGGGGGTTTCCCAGTTTCAACAAACAAACACTATTAGACTTAAGGTCAGAGATATCTCCTAACACAATACCCCACTCTCATCACTTGACAGGTCTACCCAGCAAAATATAAACAGAGAGACATCTGCATTAAATGATATCATGGAACAAATGGACCTAACACATATATACAGAACATTCCATCCAAATGCTGCAGGATATACATTTTTCTCAGCAGCACATGGGACATACTCTAAAATAGACCATATAATAGGACACAAATCAAATCTTAACAAATACAGGAAAATTGAAATAATCCCTTTTATGCTATCTGACCACAATGGGATTAAACTGCAAATCAGCAACAAGAAAAACTACAGAGCATACAGAAATTCATGGAGACTAAACAGTACATTATTGAACGATGTATGGGTCATTGAAGAAATTAAAAAGGAAATCAAGAAATTCATAGAATCAAATGATGATGAGAATACAACATACCAAAACCTTTGGGACACAATGAAGGCAGTCTTATGAGGGAAATTTATAGCTCTAAGTACCTATATTAAGAAATTAGAGAGTTCACAACTAAACAATTTAATGCTTCACCTTAAGGCCTTGGAAAGAGAAGAACAAGACAAACCAAAAATCAGTAGAGGGGAAGAAATAATAAAGGTTACGGCAGAAATTAACGAAATGGAAGCAAAAAAAAAACAATCAAAAAATCAATGAAACAAAGAGTTGGTTCTTTGAAAGGATAAACAAAAAATGATAAACGGTTAGCAAATCTGACCAAAAGGAAAAAAGAAGAGACAAAAATTGATAAAATTAGAGATGAAAAAGGCAACATCACAACAGATACCAAAGAAATTCAGAAAATCATACGGACATACTTTAAGAATATATATGCCTCTAAGTTTGAAAACCTGAAAGAAATGGATGATTTCCTTGTTCATATGACCTACCAAATTTAAATCAAGATGAGATAAACCATTTAAATAGACCTATAACAACTATGGAGATCCAAACAGTTATAAAAAATCTCCCAACTAAAACAAGCCCAGGCCCAGATGGATTCACTGCTAAATTTTACCAGACATTCCTGAAGGTCTAACACCAATGCTTCTCAAACTTTTCCATAAAATAGAAAAGGAAGGAACTCTACCGAAATCCTTCCATGAAGCCAGCATCACCCTGATACCCAAACCGGACAAAGACAGATCAAAAAAAGAAAATTACAGACCAATCTCCCTTATGAACATAGATGCAAAAATTATCAACAAAATACTGGCAAACAGAATACAAAAATATATCAGAAAGATTATTCACCCTGACCAAGTAGGCTTTATCCCAGAGATGCAGGGATGGTTCAACATCTGCAAATCCATAAATGTAATACACCATATAAATGGTCTGAAGAACAAAAATCACAAGGTCATCTCAATAGATGCAGAAAAGGCATTTGACAAAATCCAACACCCCTTCATGGTGAAAGTATTACAGAAACTGGGAACAGAAGGAATATATCTCAACATAATAAAAGCTATTTATGACAAACCTACAGCCAACATAATACTAAATGGGGAAAAACTTGAAGCTTTTCCTCTAAATTCAGGAACAAGACAAGGGTGTCCACTTTCCCCACTTCTATTTAATATAGTACTGGAAGTCTTAGCTATAGCAATAAGGCAAGAGACACTCATAAAAGGGATACAAATTGGAAGGGAAGGTATCAAATTATCATTATTTGCAGATGATATGATTGTATACATAACAGACCCTAAAGACTCTATCAGTAAACTGTTAGAGCTGATAAACACTTTAAGCAATGTAGCAAAAACAGTATGGTACTGGCACAAGGACAGACAGGTAGATCAATGGAACAGAATAGAAGACCCAAATATTAATCCAGGCAACTACAATTTAGCAATGTAGCAGAATACAAAATAAACACACAGAAATCAGTAGCTTTTCTATACACTAACAACAAACATGCAGAGGTTGAAATCAGGGAATCTTTCCCATTCACAATTGCATCAAAAAAATAATAAAATACCTTGGAATAAACTTAACCAAGGAAGTAAAGGATCTCTACAATGAGAACTTTAAAAAACTTGAGCGACAAATTGCAGAAGACACAAGGAAATGGAAAGACATCCCATGCTCCTGGATTGGAAGAATCAATATTGTGAAAATGTCAATCTTACCAAAAGCAATCTACACATTTAATGCGACCCCCATTAAAATCCCAATAGCATTCTTCACAAAAATAGAAAAAACAACCGGGCGTGGTGGCGCAGGCCTTTAATCCTAGCATTCAGGAGGCAAAGGTAGGAGGATCGACATGAGTTCAAGGCCATCTTGAGATTACATAGTGAATTCCAGGTCAGCCTGGGCTAGAGTGAGACCCTACCTTGAAAAAACCAAAAAAAGAAAAAACCAAAAAATAAAAATAAAAAAGAAATAGAAAAAACAATCCTAAAATCCATCTGGAAACACAAATTCCTCAAATAGCTAAAACAATTTTATGCAACAAAAATCAGGCTGGTGGTATTACCGTGCCCGATTTTAAATTATATTACAAAGCCATAGTAACAAAAACAGCATGGTACTGGCACAAGGACAGACAGGTAGATCAATGGAACAGAATAGAAGACCCAAATATTAATCCAGGCAGCTACAGCCACCTGATTTTTGACAAAAATGCCAAAAATATTCATTGGAGAAAAGATAGCCTCTTTAACAAGTGGTGCTGGGAAAACTGGACATCTGTATTTAAAAGGATAAAAATAGATCCTTGCCTCTCTCCATGCACAAACATCAAGTCCAAATGGATCAAGGACCTCAATATCAGACCTGAAACTTTGAAACTGCTAGAGGAAAAGGTAGGGGAAATCCTTCAACATATTGGCATAAGCAAGGACTTTCTGAACATAACCCCAATTGCTCAGGGAATAAAACCACTAATCAACCACTGGGACCTCAGGAAAGTACAAAGCTTTTGTACAGCAAAGGACACTGTGAATAGAGCAAAAAGACAACCTATAGAATGGGCAAAAATCTTTGCCAGCTATACATCTGACAGAGGATTAATATGCAGAATATACAAAGAACTCAAAAAACAGAATAATAAAGAAATCAAACAACCCAGTTAAAAAATGGGCTATGCAACTAAATAGAGAGTTCTCAGAAGATGAAATACAGATGGCATATAAACATCTAAAAACGTGTTCCACATCCTTAGCCATCAGGGAAATGCAAATTAAAACCACTCTGAGATTCCATTTCACTCCTGTCAGAATGGCTACCATCCAGAAAACAAATGACAATAAGTGTTGGCATGGATGTGGAAAAAGAGGAACACTTCTACACTGTTGGTGAGAATGTAATATGGTCCAGCCATCGTGGAAATCAGTGTGGAGGTTCTTGAGACAGCTAAAAATAGATTTACCATATGATCCAGCTATAGCACTCCTAGGCATATATCCAAAGGACTCTTCTCACTACCTTAGAGACACTTGCACAACCATGTTTATTGCTGCTCTATTCACAATAGCTAGGAAATGGAACCAGCCTAGATGTCCCTCCACAGATGAGTGGATAATAAAGATGTGGTACATTTACACAATGGAGTTCTATTCAGCGGTAAAGAAAAATGAAATTATGAAATTTGCTGGAAAATGGATGGATCTGGAAAGGATTATACTAAGTGAGGTAACCCAGGCTCAGAAAGCCAAACGTCACATTTTCTCTCTCATTTGTGGATCCTAGCTACAAATGTATAGACTTCTGTGTAAACTGGAACAAAAATAGGTACCAGAAACCAGTAAACTGGTAAAAGGCTATATGGGAGGGAGAAAAGGGAAGGACTTAAGTGTATGGTATTGCACATATGTAAGTAGAAGAACAGATTACAGGGAGGGGAAGGCCTAAGCAAGGCCATGAGAAGAGAATGAGTAAAAGAAGGGCAGAGGGAGGATCAATCTAAATTAAAGATAGTGTGAATAAGACTTATGTAAACCTACTTTTTTGAATAATGGCACATCTAGAAGGTGTAGATTGTTACTAGAAAATTTTCAGTGCCTGGGATGGGATACCTTCCAGTGAGTTGTTGGCCAAGGAGTTCCTGGTAGCCTCCAAAACATTAAAGGCTATTGCCAAAGCCCTTGGTTTCCCTTGAGAAACAGATAGTAAGACCCTATTGCTGAAGACATCTCTTGCCTGAAAGGCAAGGTCACTGAGAAAGCAAGCTGGTGCTGAGCAGAAACCCTTCTCCCTGTAAACCAGCCAACTGAAAGCTGGAAAAAAGCTGCACTGCATGCAGCTGTATGGGGGACAGAAGTCATCAGCAGTGAAAACAGTGGACACTGAATATTCAAGTTTGGCCATACAGGTCCAATGACTGAATGGGTGCAATAGTGGCATGTCTGCTCTTGGGGTAACCAACTGCTCCATAATTGAACTGAAGGCCCTCTTTATGGGAGGGAATACATACCTGGTACTGACAAACCTAAACAAAAGTCTATGGCAGGGGAGGTCATGAGCCTAAGGGGTATAAAGCCTGTGCTTGTCTGGCTAAATGTATATATTATTCCCACCAACCTACCTGAAAGCACTATGCCTAATGTTCATATTCACATATTAACGCTACTCTCACTTCTGGTTAGAGAAGCTTCTCTTTTCAGATGGTGATGACCACTGGGATGACCCAAAAGGCTGAGAAGAAGGGATGGAGGAGTGTCCAGCACTGAAACATCTCTGTCACACCCTCCAAGGCTCAGGGCCCATTGCGGAAGAGGGGGCGGATAGAATGGCAGAGCCAAAGGAAGGGTACAACTCCTTACAATGCAACTGTCCAGACAGAAATTGGCCTTGATATCCATGACCTTGCAGTGCCTAGCAATACCTTCGCAAGACCCTCATAATAGAAGAAAAAGATGTTGACATCAAATTAAAAGAGACTAATGGAGAGAGGGAGGGGATATGATGGAGATTTGAGCTCTAAAGGGGAATGGGGAGGGGAGGAAATATCAAGCATTTTTTTGTATGTAAGTATAGAAGTTGTCAATAAAAAGAAATAAATAAAATAAAATAATCAAAAAAAGATCCTGATTATATCTCTGTACTTCATCCTAAAACTTTCTAGATATTTTTGATTTCAGGGATCCCTCTCTATTTCATCATATCTTCCCAGCACGTCTACTGGGCATTCTAATGCTTGGGAATATTGTTTTCTCAACCTCATTATAAAAATAGGCTAGAGTTTACCCTCTACCTCTCAGATCATTAAACACAATAGTGCATATTGAGAAAGTACTCCCAAAAATATCACTTTAAATGAGTGGTTTTGCAAGTTTCAAATAAACTCAGTACCATAACAGTTCTTACCTTCAAGGGTAAAATTATCTGGAATATTGGCTCCTGCACTTGCAAAACTGTCTGTCATGTCTCCAAATACCAGCATCATGAGTGGAAGTGCAGCCCCATGGATAATGGCAGCCAGAGTTCCCAATATCATGTACAGCTTATCAAGCCAACCTGCATAGCGAAACTATAAAGGAAGAAACATATAACATGGTGACAATTAGCACAGTTTCATGGATGTTTTCCTCCATCTCTGAAATCTGTCTCAAATCCAAACATTTTTCACATTGCTACTGCTACAACTGTGGTCCAACCACTGCCCTCTGCCTTTGCTAACCTACCACAACAGCCTAATCAAAAACAAGCATCTGACTCTTGTGTTCAGGTCTGTCTTCATTCTTCATATTGGACTGAGACTGTCTTCTCTTAAGTGAGATATGATGAGGATTTTAAAATTTAACAAGACCATAATTAAAAATATGATATTTGTTGCTCTGGATTCTGACAATAGAGGTCATTTCTCAGCTCATGGGAAAGTATTGAATGCCGAGGACCACTCTGAAGATACTACTGAGGAAACCAAAATGTCACTGATGGGACCCACAATCTCTGGTAAACAATGAGTTTTCATATGATTTAGACTATGGCCATAATAAACAATTCCTGCAGACTGGCAATTTTTTTCTAATGACAGACAAGCTATAGGAAGGAATGAAAGGTTTGTCTAGAGCTAAGTGATAGAAGGAGTACATAGGAAGGAGAATGAGTTCAGCACCCACCTAGGAGCAACTGATGGTTCTGTATAACTCTGAAACTGGGGGCTTGAAGATAGAGCAAATCATAAAGCGCTTGCCTTGCAAGTATTAGGACTTTACTTCAATCCCCAGAGCCACATAAAACCAGGTGTGGTGACAAGCACCTGTGATCCTAGTGCTAAGGAGTTGAGCAGATCCCTAAAGCTTCCTGGCCAACCAGTATAGCCTGTCTCAAAAAGAGGTGGATATTTGGCAGGGCGTGGTGGTGCACACCTTTAATCCCAGCGCTCAGGAGGCAGAAGTAGGAGGATCACTGTGATTTTGAGGCTGCCCTGAGACTACATAGTGAATTCCAGATCAGCCTGAGTTAGAGTGAGACCCTACCTCAAAAAAAAAAAAAAAAAAAAAGAGGTGGATAGTAAACTTGAGGAATGACATTCAAGGTTGTCCTCTGCCTCCACATGCACATGCATGCACATGTGTTTACGCACATATAAACATGCATACACACACACATGTGCATGCACACACACAAGTGATCAAGTGAGCTTAGATTTCAGTTATGATATAAATTTCAAAAACCTCATCTTTACAAATTAAGAACTTAAAAGAAAAATAGTTTGGTCATATTTCATATTTTTAAATATTTTATATTTATTTACTTATTTATTTGCACAGAGACAGAGAAAAGAGAGAGATATACATACACACAGAATGGGCCTCCAGCCACTGCAAATGAACTC
Organism: Orientallactaga sibirica; assembly: GCA_036365145.1. NCBI lineage: Eukaryota > Metazoa > Chordata > Mammalia > Rodentia > Dipodidae > Orientallactaga > Orientallactaga sibirica. The sequence goes on from JAEOAD010000418.1 coordinate 882,424, forward strand.
TGGTTGCATGGGCCACTTTGTACAACTGGCTTTATGTGGGTACTGGGGAATCAAACTTGGGACATTAGGCTTTGTAGGCAACTGCCTTAACTGCTGAGCCACCTCTCCAGCCCCATATTTCATATTTTATTAAACCACAGACTAAGTGTTGCCAGTGCATTCATCCTATTACTTAAAAAAATACAAAGAGGTATAAACTGCAACCCCATATGGAATACCTCCAGCCCTACTGAGGAGGGTCCCTAATGGAATGGGAACAGGGATGAGGGAAAAGAGGGTACCAACACATGATGTATAGATACAAAATATGTTGTTAATAATAATAATAGATTAATATATATATAAACTCATTTTATTGTCTTTGTAGCAAAATTGGCTTAAAACTGGATCACTTGGACCTTTCTTTTCTTATCTCCTCCCAGTTCAAAACGCTTACATCTCTTACTAGCCAACATTCTCTTATATCTTCAGTTGGGCTCAACACACTCAAGCCTCAGCACAATCTTCTTTGTAGTTTTAGCCTTTTTCCAGAAAATAGGCTTAGTCTTCCCACCATAGCCACTCTGCTTCTTGTCATAATGTCACTTTCCCTGGGCATAAGAAAGTACTTTCCCTTTTTGTAGTGGGTTACTTTGTGGGGCTGGTGCTTGCTGCACTTCTTGCAGAAAGTTCGGAGAGTTTTAGGGAACCATGCTGGTGGAGTGCGATCAGCACTGTTACTGTATTGAGGGCTAGAAATGATACTATATAGAAGGTACTTATTCCTGATCTTAATGGAATTGTTTTGCATAATGTTAATCATAGTAAATATAGAATAATGTTAGCTATTGATCTGTTGCATATAGCCTTTATTATTTTGAGGTATGTTCCCTCTATTCCTAGTCTCTTTAGGGTTTTTATCATAAAGATCTTTTCTTCATCTGTATTTCTGTCCTTGAGCCCATTTATATGATGTATTCCACTTATTCACTTGCATATGTCAAACCATCCTTGCATCTCTGGAATTAAGCCAACGTGATCATGGTGAATGACATTTTTGATGTGTTCTTGAATTCAGTTTGTAAATATTTTATTGAGATTTTGTGTACTTATGTTCATTAGGGAGATAATTTATAATTTTCTTTTTTGTTGTGCTTTTATCTGGTTTTGGCATCAGGGCAATGCTAGCTTTACAGAATGAGTTTTTGCAGCAGTTCCTAATTTTCTATTTTATAAATAATTTGAGAAGGACTGGTGTTCATGCTTCTTTAATGGTATTATAGTGAATCCATATGGGCTTGACTTTTTCACTTGGGAGATTTTTCATTACTACTTCAATCTCATTGCTTGTTATAGATCTGTTTATCTCATCTTAATGTTACTTTTTTAGGTAATATTAATCTAGAAATCCTTCCATTGCTCTTAGTTTTCCAATTTAGTGGGAAGTAAGGTAATTTTGTTTGTTTGTTTGTTTGTTTGTTTGTTTGTTTGTTTGTTTTTTTTTGAGGTAGGGTTTCTCTCTAGCCCAGGCTGACCTGGAATTCACCATGTACTCTCAGGATGGCCTTGAATTCACGGCGATCCTGAGTGCTGGGATTAAAGGCATGTGCCTCCACACCTGGCTCATGAAGTACATTTTTAAAATATGTCCTAATGATTTTCTGAATTTCATTGCTATCTGTTGTATATCTTCCTTTTTAACTCTAACTTATTAATTCCAATCTTTTCTCTCTTACCTTTGGTTAGTATGACAAAGGTTTTGTTGATCTTGTATATCTTTTTAAATAAAGTCTCCCATTTTATGTATTTATTTATTTTTAATTTTTTATGTTTTTTGGGGGATTGAGGTAGGATCTTGCTCTAACTCAGACTGACCTAGAATTCACTATGTAGTCTCAGGCTAGCCTTGAACACAGTGATCCTCCTACCTCAGCCTCCCAACTTCTGGGATTAAAGGCATGTACCATCATGTCCAGCTTATATATCTTTTTAAAGAACCAATTTTCAATTTATTGATTCTTTGTGTTATTTTTCTTTATTTTTATTTCATTAATTCTGTCCTAATTTTAATTATTTCCCTTTATCAACTGCTTTTAGACTTGACTTGTTCTTGTTTTTCCAAGGTCCAAAGGTGCATTGTTAAGTTATATATTTTGACCTCTCTGATTTTTATTGGAAGTAGTCATCATTATCAATCTTCCCCTTAGGACTATTTTCATTGTGTCTCATTAGTTTTGGTATATGGTGATAGTAAAACAATGGCTTTAAAGCACCAGTTATTTTAGGAAAAACGGAGGCACTGATAGAACTCTGTGAAGTAATACATTAGTTATTTTAGGTCTGAGCAGAAAGGGGAAAAGGCAAAATAAGATTAGTGATGAGTATTGGCTTGATAGAGAAAATAAAGATCACTTAGTAAGGGTTCATGCTTGGTTCTGTGTACTGGCATAACAGTGTCTGTGACAAGTTACATGTCCTAACAAAGCTTACATTCTAGTACAATTAGGAACAGGAAATAGATGTATTCAATATTCATTCACTTATCTAGAAACTTATTAAAGTATTAGGTACTGTTCTAGATCCTTAAGGCATAACAGTGAACAAAACATACAAACACTCCACCTGCATGTAACTTACATTCAGGGAGAAGAAAAATATAAGAAATGAGACAATGGTTAAGAATTCAAAAGACATGCGCCAACAATGACAGGCAGGGTTAGTGGGTTTAGATGAAAAGATCTGAGAATGTCAGAAAGGACTTCAGTGACAGGAAGGATATAATTCATCATGTGGACAGAACACTCAGACAAGAGCATATGCAAAGCCCTGGGGTAGAAATGAGTTTGATATATATCAAGGGTCATAAAGAACAGATATCCTAGCAAGAGCAGACAGAAGGAGATTTGTTTGTGATTAAGTCATAGATAAGAGCAGTCAGATAATATGGGCCATAGATAGGAGGGTTTTTACTTTAAAATTTCCCTATAAGTAAAAAGGAAAAACATTCAATATTTGAAGGAAAGGACTGGGGTGATCTGATATAGCTATAATGGGTAAATCTTCAGCAGTACAAAACAGGAGAATGACTGAAACTAAAGGCTTGACTGGGAATGGGTGGTAGAATAATGTCTCCCCAACATGGCCACATCCAAACTATATAAGATTTTCTCTGAGAATATGCTTTCTTACAAGGTTAAAAAAAGAAAAAAGAGCCGGGCATGGTGGCACACGCCTTTAATCCCAGCACTTGGAAGGCAGAGGTAGGAGGATTGCCATGAGTTTGAGGCCAACCTGAGACTACAGAGTGAATTCCAGGTCAGCCTGGGCTTGAGTGAGACCATACCTCGAAAAACCAAAAAAAGAAAAGAAAGAAAGAAAGAAAAAAAGAAAAGAGAGTGGTAGTTATGGATCTTGAGGAGATTTCCTTGTGTTATCCAGGTAGCCGCATTGTAATCACAAGATGCTTCCAAGAGGGAGGTATGGGCTCAAAGGCTGGAGTGATACAAGGGGCCACGAGTCTAGGAACACAAGTCCCCTCTGGAAGCTAAAAAGGGGGAAGAAACAAATACTTCTTAACATCCTCTAGAAAAAATGTGCTCCTAATAACATCTTGAATTTAGCCTAGTAAGACCTTTGACTTCAGAACTGGATGCATAAATGTTACTATTAGGTGGGATTTTTCTATAGCACAATTAAGAAATGAATATATAATGTCAAAGGAAAGATAATAAAGAAGTGCATAGATTTCTTTGGAAGGAATCAGAAGTTAAAGGCAAAACTAATATATTTACCTCATGACATCATAAATAAAAGCTGTCTTAGAAGAGTAGAATAAAGGTCCTCAACCCTAAATGTAATAAACAAAAGCAGAGTATGGGTGGGTTTTTTTTATAACCAAAGAATTCAAAGAATGTTGAGTCTAGGCTCAAGTATAAGGTTACTAAAACACTCACAAAGATAACTGTAGCATAGGTGAATGAAGCTGAAGAGTCAAATGCCAAAGTTCTCAATGAAGGATAAGTAATGACAAATTGGTAAGAAATATCTTTGTAAATTGGTAGAACACAGCATAATTAGGCAGAGTGAACATAAAATGAGAAAGAGGATTTTTTTGTATAAGGATCAGAAATAATTTGGAAATGGCTATGAAGAAGTAGAAGAATGTCAAAGATCCCTGTGCACAGTGATAGAGAAACTCTTAACTTCAAAGACAAAGGTGACACAAGGAAATACCAAAGAACTGGTAGAAAATCACCCTGTGCTGTCACAGAGAGAGGAGAAAGATGATGACTACCAGTGGCAAATGTTTCTGTGAGAACAACAGAGAATTTCCAAATGTCCATTGAATTGAGTGACTTGTAGGAATAGAAAGCAGACTGGCATAGGTTCAAGCTGATTGGTAAGTGAAACTAAAGACAGACTTGATGTATCAATGCCAAAGGAGTAGAACTCAATTCAGAGACAAAGTGAAGATATGGAAGGGAAAGAGTTATAACAATGTAAGGCAAAACTAATATATTTACCTCATGACATCATAAATAAAAGCTGTCTTAGAAGAGTAGAATAAAGGTCCTCAACCCTAAATGTAATAAACAAAAGCAGAGTATGGGTGGGTTTTTTTTATAACCAAAGAATTCAAAGAATGTTGAGTCTAGGCTCAAGTATAAGGTTACTAAAACACTCACAAAGATAACTGTAGCATAGGTGAATGAAGCTGAAGAGTCAAATGCCAAAGTTCTCAATGAAGGATAAGTAATGACAAATTGGTAAGAAATATCTTTGTAAATTGGTAGAACACAGCATAATTAGGCAGAGTGAACATAAAATGAGAAAGAGGATTTTTTTGTATAAGGATCAGAAATAATTTGGAAATGGCTATGAAGAAGTAGAAGAATGTCAAAGATCCCTGTGCACAGTGATAGAGAAACTCTTAACTTCAAAGACAAAGGTGACACAAGGAAATACCAAAGAACTGGTAGAAAATCACCCTGTGCTGTCACAGAGAGAGGAGAAAGATGATGACTACCAGTGGCAAATGTTTCTGTGAGAACAACAGAGAATTTCCAAATGTCCATTGAATTGAGTGACTTGTAGGAATAGAAAGCAGACTGGCATAGGTTCAAGCTGATTGGTAAGTGAAACTAAAGACAGACTTGATGTATCAATGCCAAAGGAGTAGAACTCAATTCAGAGACAAAGTGAAGATATGGAAGGGAAAGAGTTATAACAATGTCAGACAGAGTGAATGGGAGTCAAAGTCTAAGTGAGTGATGAGCTTTAGGAATTGGAGATAGGTATGATCAGTTATACTTATAATCCCAGCACTTCTGCTAAGGTAGAAAGGACATAAATTCATTTCAGATCAGCCTTAGGATATAGTGTAAGACTCAAAAAGAAATTTGAGGCTTGGGAAATAGTTCAGCAGGTAATAGTACATGTTATGCAATCATAGAGACCTGAGTTTGAGCCTCCAGCACCCACATAAAAATATGGGCATGGCCCCACATGCATATAATCCCAGCACCGTGATGAGCAGATGCAGAAGGATTTCTTGGACTCACTGGTCAGCCAGTCGAACTGAACAATGGTGAGCTCCAGATTCAGTGACAGACTCCCATCTCAAGGAAATAAGGCAGAACCATGCTAGGGATACTCAAAGTCCTTCTCTGGCCTCTCCATTCATTACATATCTCCAAACACATGTACTCCATACACACCACACATTTTACACACACAAAACAAAATTTTAAAACTGGATGTTCTGTTTTAACATGAAAAACATGGGAACATATCCAAATTCAGGTAGGTTTATAAGATTACTCTAGTTATAAAAGTCAAGGAGTAGGTATTCATATAACAATAAAATGAGTTCTTGGGAGGACCAATAATGGAAATGTAGATTATAAGCCAGGTGATAAAGTCTTCTATGACTAGGTGATCATAAGATAATAGCATCAACAAAGAATTCTTCAGTTCACAGGAGGTAATAGTTTAACCAACCATAAGATATCATAAACAATTATAGTTTTCAAAAGCAAGTGCTCAGTTTTATATGCAAGCCTTCCATTATAATAGGTGAATACCTTCTCAAGTCTTAGCTGTGAGCACACCATGCTGAGTTTTATAAATCTCCTTAATAAGTCATTGAACCTAGGGTTCTTGGAAATAAGCAATACACATGGGTCTTAGATGCAGCTGAAAACTGTTATTAATAAGCATTGCAATAATAGAAGTATTTTACCCTTAAACTTTCAGATTATGTGCCTGTGTTCATAGGTTTTATATACAAAGTTGGGACAGTTTTCTATATCAACTCTTTAGGATAAGGTGAGGGGAAAGACACCTAAGTAGCATAGCACTTTTCAAAAGACTTAGAATATATTTTTTCTGTCTTGTTTTTGCTATATCCTGGGGCAAGGTCAGTTTTGGCCTCAGTTTCTTCTGTATAATAATAATAACTGATAATAATATATACCTCAAAAGCAGATTAAGTATGAAATGAGTTGGTGTGACAAGTCTGGCACATAGTGTTATACGTGTGTAGCCATTACATTCTAACTGTAGTTGTGGAACTTAATAGGTTCAGGAGCCTTCCAGGTTCCCATGCCTGAAACAGTTCATGCAAATTTGCACACTTAGAAAAAAGGAAGTGTCCAAGGAGAGAGCCCATCAAAAATCAGCCACACCTATGAAATTCTTACCATATTCCAAGTAAAATTAAAGGAAAGCTTCCAAATAAGCACCATGTAACCATAAAAGTAAATGGAAGAGCTATGCTGAAGTTTTCAAATGACAGATTTTTAGGTACTTAGCACAGAAGAATAATGGCATATGCTAAGTCATGGTAATAAATAACCTATTGCTACCTTTTATTATGATGGGTGCTTGGGACTTTGGCCTTAATGCTGCCAGGATCTCAGAGGCATTAAAAATAATATGCCATCTAGCAGATTTCCTATGCCCAGATGGCAAAGATCATGACTAAGTGAGATGTCTGCACTGGTCACAGACCACAGCAATATAGTGCAGTAAGAAAATACTGAAATCTAGGCAGGAAGGGTGGGTGCTGAGATACAATTCATATGTTAAATCATAAATAGCATTCCCCTGAAAGTAATCTAAGTCCAGCCAATTAATTTTGTCTCTCCATTACCATATTCTCCAAGTAAATATTATAACAGATGAGCTATCTCTTTTGTAGAGATGAAAGAAGTAAAAATATTTAAGTATTTTGAATACTGAATAAATTAAAAACTCACCATTGCAAATGTACTGACAGTTGGTTTCTTATCCTTCTTCTTCTTTTTACTGAAAAGCATAGCAAAGGAATTACATAAAATTTGAAAATTATACAAACTTTTACAATTACTAAATCAACTTACAGAGCTTATCTTTAATGATAATTAAAACTAAAACATGACTATATGATTCAGTGAAAAACAGGTACTACTATCACATTATTTATGAAGTTTAAATGTAAACATGTTTATATATCTTAGGAACTAAATATGTGGTTATAATTGGACATTAGGATATTTATGTAAATATTTTCTTCTTTGTGCTTTGAGCATTTCAGGATTTTTTATGATGAATACATATGCAATATTTTTTAATTTTATTTGTTTATTTATAAGCAGAGAGAGAGAGATAGAAGAGAGGTAGACATAGAGAGAATGGGCACACCAGGGCCTCTAGCCACTGAAAACCAACTCCAGATGTATGTGCCCCTTGGACATTTGGCTTACATGGGTCCTGGAGAATCAAACCAGGATCCTTTGGCTTGGCAGGCAAACGCCTTAACCACTAAGCAATTTCTCCAACCCCACATGCAATATTTTTTATCAATGAGAAAAATACATGGTAAAAAGAAAGGCTTGTACTTTTATTCTAACATGTTTTATTCTAATTAGAAATGTTTTCAGAATTAATCATCTTGGTTAATTCTGTTAGTAAATATTCTATCTGTAGACTACCTAGACATTATTCTTAATCATTGCCTTTACTAATAGGGAGCAGAAGCAGTCAGATGTTAAACATAACTAGCCAAAGAAACAAAATAATTAAATCACTATGAGGAAATCTAATTTTGAAAGGATATCTGCAACCCAAAGTGAACCATTATGGAAAGAAATGCACTCAAGAAAAGATGTCCTGTGAATTGTCAAAAGGGTATCCTTAGGCATAAAAAGATCAATTGTTACTTTGAGCCCAGCTTCAAATGATTCTACCTTAGTAATCCATATGTGCCACTATATGTAACTGTGAATAAGGAGGAGAAAACAAACAAATGTAGTCAGACTACATTTGCCTATGTACAAAAGAGTAGCCTTATTTTTTCACACAGATTTCTAACTTCATTTGTAAATTTAATCTTTGTCAGTCTTCTTTTAACTAAATAAGCTCAAAAGATAAATTAAAACCCTGAGATTTTTTGCATTTTGGTTTGGAGTTATGTTAGACAGGCACACTATACACAAATATCTTCAGGTATGGTTTTGCCCTATTCTCAGGGAAGTCTCCTTCCATATCCCAGAAACCAAGATGACAGCAATCACCAGAAATGGCTGAACTTTAGTTTCAGGCTTTCTATTTTCTCATTTCCTACAACTGATCCCACTTTGGCAAAGTATAATATTACAAGCACTAAATAAGCACTTCCCATGGGATTTGTAAACTCTGAGGAAAGCATACTTTGTCCTTCTCAGAAGATCAAGAATTAACTGATTTGACTTAGATCCCACAGCTGAAACAGAGCCAAGATTTCACTGTAAAATTTATCCCTTTACCTCCAAGCTGTAAGGTACAACCTCAGACTTTTAAGACATTGTATTGAATAAAATACACTTTCACACAGTTCTTGACCTTCATGGATTATTATTCATTATTCCCAATGATACAAAACAGTGTTTATAAAGGCAAGCCTTTCATCAAATATTTTTTTGAGAGAGACACAGAGAGAGACAGAAAGAGGGAGAGGAAGACAGATAGAGATGGGCGTGCCAGCAGCCTCTCAGCCACTGCGAACGAAATCCAGATGCGTGCGCCCCTTTGTGGTCAAATGCGGCATTGCACCCTTGCGTCATTTTGCATCTGGCTAAACGTGGGACCTGGAGATTGGAACCAGCGTTCTTAGGCTTAGGAGGCAGCACCTTACCCGCTAAGCCATCTCTCCAGCCCATCAAATATCATTTTAAAACCCTTACACAACATGCTGAAGGCCTTGGTTTTGATCCACAGCACCATAAGACAGAATAACAAAACATTTTAGTGAAGAATATGCAAATACATATTGTCCAAGTAGTACTATCTTTGCATCTTCTATATCAGCAAAACCTAATGCTTCTTTATGATCCCATGTTACGACACATAGTTTCATGAACAGATTAAAGTGGTGATGAACACAATTTAATAAGACCTGGCACAACTGAAAAATAATATCTAGTTTGAAGAAAAGGAAATGAAAGAAGCAATGATAAAATAAATTGAATGCACAAATACTTTCTCTACAATTTCCTTGAACATATCCTCATACTTCTTATTCAAATGTACCTTACTGTTATGTCTTAAGAACATAGTTCTTTTTTAGCATGTATATGTATGTGTGATGTGCATGCATGTGTTTATGCAACTTTGCATGTGTTTGAGCACACTCATGTGTGCATGTACACATATGCCTATATTCATATGTGTGCAGATCAGAGGTGAATATTGGGTTGCTCAATCACTCTCCATTCTATTTACTGAGGTAGGGTCTCTCACTTGAAACCAGGGCTAGCTGATTTGACTAGTCTAGCTATTAAGCTTCCCTGGGAATCCACTGTCTCTGCCTCCCAGACCCTGGGATTACAGGCAGGCCACAACCACCCACAAGGATGCTTGGGATTTGAACTCAGGTCTTTGCACTTGGGTAGCAAGCACTTTACCAATAAGCCATTATGCCAATCCCAAAACAGTTATTTTAACTATTAAGTTTATTTAAAGTAAAAAAATTAGACTATCTACCCTTCCTATGTGAGTCTTCTTTGTTTATATAAATTTTTTAGTTATGAAGTAAAAGAAAAATTGAAAGATGAGAATATAATTCACCTAGATTCAGCAATTGCTAACATTTTGACTATATTAAGCTACATAAAGTGTATATTACCCTTTGTATAGATTTAACCAATCTATTTAATTCAATTGCAAATATTATGGTATTCACATGCTCTACTATCATTATGTGTAACAAACTTAATGGCAATACTGACATCATTTAAAATTCAATCCACATAGTTCCCAAGTATGAATTCTGTAGCTTTTTTCTTCTTTATTCCATTTCAACGTTACATTTGGTTGTTATGTCTCTTTAGTCTATCTTAATCTAGAGTTCTCCTTTTTGAAAGGTCAGACATTTTTGAAGGGACAAAACATGCTATATGGTAGCTCTATCTTTCAAATTAAGCGCAAATGGAGATAGATAGTGAGGAATGGTGTACAGAAGCCAGATCAGGGACTATGATTAGCACTTATTTCTACTCTTCCTTCTAGTAGACTGAAAATGAACTATTATAAAATCATTAGTTCGTACTGAAGTTTCCAATTCAAATTTTAACATCCTTATAAATGTTTACTTGTTAGCTACATTTTTTCCTCATGCTGAAAAGTTTGGTTTTCAATATTAATATTTCAATTTACATTGCTATTGTCTACTACCAATGGATCTATTGATTGAAGTTAAAACAACTTCCTCTTATATAGGCAGAGCACTATAACCAAAATGTTCTAAAAATAATCATCTTCCATTTGTGGTAACACAACTAATACACACACACACACACACACACACACACGCACACATAAAATTATCAGTTCAAACTATAACTAATTCTAGTTACTTCTACCATTTCACAAACATGGATACTATGTAGCTGTTTATCAAGCAAGATACTACACACAGAGTAGAGACCCCGTATGGTGTTAGGACGTTAAGGACCGCCGTGGTTTGTAAACCAGAGGTAATAACGCAGTAAAAGTATGTGAGCGATGGCTTGTAGATGGCTAAAGGCTGTGCTGTGCCCCATGAACTTCTGCTCCAAGTGGGGGGACTGCTTCTGAAGGCTTGTTTGCATCTCTTACGACTGAAATCACCACCACCCATCATCATTTATTTCAGAGCTGGAGGCTAGAGACAAATCTCCAAATTGGGAAGGAAGAAAGCGAAACAAAGCGGCTACCTCTTTTTGTCCGGCTTCCAGTTCTTCCCTGCCCTTCCATCGCGGTCCCCTTCAAGATCCATCGCGACCTGAGGAGAAAGCACAGCCCATTAGCCAACTGTAAGGGTCCCAGGTGGTCCCAGGAGCCAGCGCGGAGACCCTCCTGCTCCCACCGCCACCCCGCGGCGCTGATGCTCCGAGGACCAGGCTTCCCAGGGAGCCCGCCCGGACCACCGCCCCCCGCCCCGCGCCACCGCGTGGGCAGCGGCGCGGGGCTGCGCTCAGGACGGGTCTCCCGGGCCGCGCACCGAGCTCCTCGGCCGCCCGCGGCTCAGAGACCGGCCGCGCCGCAACGGGGCAGCGGGCCCACGGTGCGCGACGGCTGCTGGCGGCTCCGAGCTCCTCCAGAGACGTGGGGCTCTGGCCACTTGTTCTCGGTGGACCTGGCAGACCTCCCACGCCCTCCAAGAAGCCCCTCCCACGGGGACCCCGCTCGGGAAATTTGGGAGTTCGGTGCCTCCTAGGAACCGCCCACTTCGCGCTACGACCTCGGGCTTTCCTTTCCTCAAGACGCGGATTCTGAACGGAGCAAAGCGGACTTCAGTGGAGAGACCAGGAAACCGCTGCTCAACTGCGCCCCGACTTCCTGCACGCGGCAGTAAAGCGGTGTGCTCGGCCCACGCCCAGGCAGTCCCTCCCAGTCAGCCAGCCCGTCAGTAGTCAGCTCAGCCCCCACCGCCAAGCCTGACTCCAAGATTATTGCTGGAAGGAACGCCTTGTCTTCTTTTTCCTCTCTCTAAGGGCGAGTAGACAAAAGTACATCCCCTTAATCATCAGGGACACACTTAGACTTGTCTCAGCATGTCCATTTGTCTCTGTATGTAGAATTGCACTATACTAATATACAATTGGCCTCCTGCTTATAGCATAGTTAGGAAAAACTCTCTGTCACATCAACTATGGTAAAACAAAAAAAAAAAAAAAAAAAAAACAGTGGGTGCAGACTTTACCTATTCTGTAAATTTCCCTTCCTTGCTGAGTCTCTGAAAAGGATAACTGTTCCTACAAGAGTCTTTCTTCACTTTCTTTCATGGTTTCTGGGGTATACCTGCTTACCTTTTTTATATAAACTATATATTGAAATAAAAAGGGCGACTTTCTAACATGTAGTATAGAGTAGCTTTTCAGGGTAGAAACGGCATTTTAAAATGAGTAATATTTTAAATTTTTAGCTATCAAGCCAATATCTATGTTTCCCCAGGGCATCTGAAATTGCTACATTTCAAATCAAATATTAAATATAATATTTTAGCACAATGCTTTAGTTGTAATTTCTCTCTACATTTACTGATAACATTTATTTAATACGTTTTCTTGCCTACTACTTTCTTCAAATTGACCAAAGGTGAATGGAATCTTCACATTTCAGATCACAGAGCAGTGTCACTCCCCTGAGAGTGTCTCATCCTTCTTAAAAGCATAAGGGGAAGTCTGCTTTGCAACCACCAACCTGCATTCTTTCACCTGTCACTGCTTGGCTGGCTGCAAACATTTACAGGCAAAAAAAAAAAAAAATCTTTTGTTGTTTGGTGCATGGCATGAAGATACTTCTCTTTCTCTAACATAGTTCAAAGCCATAATTTCTTTGTATCCTTTACTCCAAATTGTCCTCAAAGTGACTTTATTTTTTCTGGGCCATTTAGTCAAGCCACCCCCCCCACACACACACAATATTGCTTGCGTGCGTGCGTGCGTGCGTGCGTGCGTGCGTGCGTGCGTGCGTGTGTGTGTGTGTGTATAGGCTAGAGGCTAGAGGTCAACATTGGGTATCTTCTTCAATCACTCTTTATCTTATTTTTGAGACGATTTCCACAGAACTTTCAATTTACCCATTCAGCTACATTAGATGGCCAGCAATCATCCGATCTCCACTTCTGAAGTCACCACTTTTTTTATGGATACTGAGGATCTGAACTCAAGTCCTGATCAACTGAGACTGAGCCATCTCCTAAGCCCCCTTTACTGTCATAGACTTTCTAAAAGCCACTAATATGTGTCTATGTTCTCATTGGGTACGCTTTGTCCAGCGCTGGCTCACTGCTTTGAATAAATTCCAACACTGTGGTTCACCGGGACAAATGCATAAGCCTTCATCTTCATCATAAGCATTTCCTGTCTTTTTCTTTTTCAGTTTTTTGAGGTAGGGTCTCACTCTAGCCCAGGCTGACCTGAAATACACTACATAGTCTCAGGGTAGCTTTGAACTTGCGGTGATCCTCCTACCTCTGCCTCCCAAGTGCTGGGATTAAAGGCATGCGCCACCATTCTTTCACCTGTCACTGCTTGGCTGGCTGCAAACATTTACAGGCAAAAAAAAAAAAAAATCTTTTGTTGTTTGGTGCATGGCATGAAGATACTTCTCTTTCTCTAACATAGTTCAAAGCCATAATTTCTTTGTATCCTTTACTCCAAATTGTCCTCAAAGTGACTTTATTTTTTCTGGGCCATTTAGTCAAGCCACCCCCCCCCACACACACACACAATATTGCTTGCGTGCGTGCGTGCGTGCGTGCGTGCGTGCGTGCGTGCGTGTGTGTGTGTGTGTATAGGCTAGAGGCTAGAGGTCAACATTGGGTATCTTCTTCAATCACTCTTTATCTTATTTTTGAGACGATTTCCCACAGAACTTTCAATTTACCCATTCAGCTACATTAGATGGCCAGCAATCATCCGATCTCCACTTCTGAAGTCACCACTTCTTTTATGTGGATACTGAGGATCTGAACTCAAGTCCTGATCAACTGAGACTGAGCCATCTCCTAAGCCCCTTTACTGTCATAGACTTTCTAAAAGCCACTAATATGTGTCTATGTTCTCATTGGGTACGCTTTGTCCAGCGCTGGCTCACTGCTTTGAATAAATTCCAACACTGTGGTTCACCGGGACAAATGCATAAGCCTTCATCTTCATCATAAGCATTTCCTGTCTTTTTTCTTTTTTTTCAGTTTTTTGAGGTAGGGTCTCACTCTAGCCCAGGCTGACCTGAAATACACTACATAGTCTCAGGGTAGCTTTGAACTTGCGGTGATCCTCCTACCTCTGCCTCCCAAGTGCTGGGATTAAAGGCATGCGCCACCACGCCTGGTTATTTCCTGTCTTATTTATGCTGCTGATTTCTATTTCTACTTTAAAATTTTATTCCTTTAGTCCACTTTTAGTTTATACAAACTTGTTACACTTTTATCTCCTTAGAAGTAGCCAAAATTCTCTCTAAAATGATGCAGGACATAAGAAGTTTTGCATTATACAGTTTCTATAGTCTTGAGCTCTAAGTGAAGATTTAAGTATTAGAATTATCCTTTTTTTTTCTTTTGGTTTTTCGAATTAGGGTTTCACTCTAGCCCTGGCTGACCTAGAATTCATTATGTAGTCTCAGGGTGGCCTCAAACTCACACCAATTCTCCTACCTCCACCTCCTGATGGCTGGGATTAAAGGTGTGTGCCACCATGCCCAGCTTCAGAAATTTTTTTTTTTTTTTTGGAGAGAGACACACACACACATACACAGAGAGAGAGAGAGAGAGAGAGAGAATGGGTGCACCAATGGCCTCTCAGCTGCTGTGAATGAACTCCAGAAAATTTTTATAAAATATTTTATTATTTATTTATGAGAGGGGAGGGAGAAAATGGGTGCACCAGGGCCTCTAGCCACTGCAGTTCTTTCACCTGTCACTTCATGGCTGGCTGCAAACATTTAGAAGCAGAAAAATCTTTTGTTGTTTGGTGCATGGCATGAAGATACTTCTCTTTCTCTAACATAGTTCAAAGCCATAATTTCAAAGCCAGATACACATGCCACCTTGTGCATCTGGCTTATGTGGATACTGGGGACTTGAACCTGAGTCCTTCGGCTTCACAGTCAAGTGCCTTAACTGCTAAGCCATCTCTCGAGCCCTAGAAATTTATTTAAATGAGATTATACAATATTATCATATTCTTCTTCCTCTACTCTTCCTCCTCCCTCTATTCTATCTTCTTCTGAAACAGGGTTTCATGTAGCCCAGACAGGCCTCAAACTCTATGTAGCTGAGGATGGCTTTGAACTCCTGATCCTTCTGCCTCTACTTTTCAAGTACTAAGATTGTAGGCATGCAACATTATGGCTAGCTTCCAAATGTTTCTTAATTCTAATTCCTTACTTTTTAATTGCTGTGAAAATTTTGTTAATAAATGTCTATATTTCTAAAATGTGGACAATTCAGTATTTTAGGTGATAACATCAATAGAAAATCTATTAAATATGTTTCTATCAAGTAAAAAGATTTTACAGGGATGGAGAAATGGCTCAGCAGTTAAGGGGCTTGCCTACAAAGCCTAAGAACACATGTTTGAATCCCCAGGTCCCATGTAGCCAGACCCCAAAAAAGTGATGCAAGCATGCAATGCCACACATGCACACAAGGGGGCACATGCATCTGCAGTACATTCACAATGGCTGAAAGGCCCTGGCATACCCATTCATTCTCTCTCTCTCTCTCTCTCTCTCTCTCACACACACACACACACACACACACAAAAATAAAATAATAAAAAAGATTTCACAGATATAAATATACTATTAAGATGATATATAGGGTGTTGGAGAGATGGCTCAGTGGTTAAGGCACTTGCCTGCAACTCCTTACAACCTGAGCTCTATTCCCCAGTACCCACGTAAAGCCAGTTGCACAAGTTGATGCACACATCTGGATTTTATTTAAAGAGGCTAGACACCACACCCATTCTCTCTCTCTCTTCCCCCCCTCCCGTGCTCTGCTGGGCATGGTGGTACATGCCATTAATCCCAGTACTCACAGAGGTAGGAGGATCCTTGTGAATTTGAGGCCAGCCTGTGACTACAGAGTGAATTCCAGGTCAACCTAGGCTATAGGGAAACCCCACCTTAAAAAGAGAGAGAGAGAGAGAGAGAGAGAGAGAGAGAATATATAGGTTCTGGTTGAATGTTCACATAACAAGCTTCCTCAACTATTATGATGAGTATTTGTTAACAAGAAATTTACTGAAATTAAAAAGGGTTTGACATGTTTTCCCTTCTGTAAAAATTTGTATCTGAAATGTCCCCCAAAAGTTCTGTGTGCTGAATGATTGGTCCTCAATGCAGCAATATTCAGTCAGGTTTTTGGAAAGTTATTGGACCATGGGGGCTCTGACCTATCTATTAATAGATTCATAATTTGATGGGCTATTAGGTGTTGATTGAAATTTAGGGCACAACACTTAGTTGAAGGGAATGGGTCCTTTATCCTTAGGAATTGCATCTTGCCCTGTCTCCTTTCATTCTCTCTTTCTGCTTCCTGGCTGACATAATATGAGCAGCATGATGTCACAATGATGCAGGACTAACATGTCTTCTCCTGAGTCTTAATCATTCACTGGGTGATTCTTTCCGTGACTCTCTTGAAAACCTTGTGTCTCTTTCCCTGATCTGTGCAATGATTTCCCCTATTTCTTCTCACTCCTCAATTTAGCCAGTTTTCGTGCAAATTGATTATACCCTAAAAGGAAGAATCAATATTTACTTGAATGAACTTCATTGACCTGTGCTAGAGAAAGACTATAAGAGGATACCAGTGCAAAGACAAATGACTCATTTGTGCTAACAATGATAAAGGATATACAACAGTAGAGTGTCCACCCATCTATGTGTAACTGATTTTATGTGGATGGATATATGACTATCTTAATGACAGGGACACTGAATGACTGTACCCAAACGCATGCACGATTATATTAAAGTTCTTTCAAAAATCCTGCTTTAATAAATACAAACTCTTGGGGCTGGAAAGATGGCTTAGTGGTTAAGGCACATGCCTGCAAAGCCTAAGAATCCAGGTTTGATTCTCCAGGTCCCATGTAAGCCAGACACATGTGGTGGCACATGTGTCTGGAGTTTGTTTGTAGTGGCTAGAGGCCCTGGCACAAGCATTCTCACTCTCTCTCTCTGTCTCTCATAAATAAATAAGAATAAATTTTAAAAAATAAGTATGAACTCAAACTGTATTTAGTAATGCCCAAAGAAGTTGGGTATCATGCTATCACTTAGCCAATACTACAACAGCCACTATGTGGGTGAAATAGTGATCAAATAACAACACATTCTCTTAAATGAAAATTAAGTGTGTAAGAATGGTAGAGAAGGATTCAAGGGTGGCAACTTTAGGACAATATTATCACACAGTTCAGATGTTTAGTTTTTGTTTTTACAAATAAAACTGAAATTACCTGGCTAAATGCTCACTATCCCTTCAGAGTAAATGTTCATGCCTGCCAAGAAATATACTGATTTAATGCTTTTTATATTTATCTTCAGAATTTATAGAAATATACCTTTAGTTGAATGTCCTCAATAGTAGCAAAAACTTGCCTAATACTGAAGTTTTAGAAATGAAACCACCCAAGATTCCAACTAAAGTTATAGATGTTAGCTCAAACCAATGAAGTCCAAGTTATGCCTAGCCTTGTGTTTTCCCCCTGAGATGTGTGTTGCCCAGGTTGGTTTCAACTTCTGGGTTCCATTGATCCTTCTACCTTGTTCTCCAGAGTACTTGAGATGATAGGCAAGAGTCATATAATTAGGCAAGTTCTGGTCAAGTAGCACAGGACAATTTATTCTCCTTGAAACTGAAATTTCTTAAAAATAACACACTGCATGTAAAGAAGTTGGCCTAGTACCTGGATGTCTAAAGCCTTGATATTTACTTGTGTTACTGTTGTTATTAATACACCAGTAAATAATTTAGTTAAAAGTTTCAAATATGGGCTGGAGAGATGGCTTCGCAGTTAAGATGCATGCCTGTGAAGGCTTAGAACCCAGTTTTGATTCCCCAGTACTTATGTAAAGCCAGTTGCACAAGGTGGCGCATGCATTTGGAGTTCATTTGCAATGGTTAGAGGCCCTGGCACACCCATTTGTTTTCTCTCTCTATCTGCCTCTTTCTCTCTCTCCAATAAATAATTTTAAAAAAATTTAATGTTTCAATAAAAATGAGATATGAAGTGGGTTATGGTGTAACATCTGAAAAACTTTGGAGGTGGAGATAAGAGGATCAAAAGTTCAAAAAAATGAAGAAAAAGAAGAGAAGAGAAGAGAAAAGAAAAGAAAAAAAGAAAAGAAAAGAAAAGAAAAGAAAAGAAAAGAAAAGAAAAAAGTTCAAGTCCAGTCTGGACCACATAGCAGGACCATCTTTCAAGAAAAAAAAGACTGCAAATAATGAGCCCCATTTTCTTGAAAACTTAGCAAATTTCATCTGAAAATGATTCTTAAGTGGAGATACCTTTGATATTTAATAAGTATTTGGTTATATCAATCCTAGCCCATGTGTGTGTGCGTATGTATGTATGTGTGTGTGTGTGTATATATATATATATATATATATATATATATATATATATATCTCCTTATCTTACTTTATAGGCAAACCTTTTGCATTGAGACATCAGCACTGAGGAATTCCTGACATAAATGTAACTACATTACGTTTAAAAGTTTTTCACTTTACAGAGCTCATAAAAAGCATCATTTCCCATTTATATTTTTTCAATTGCTTTATGATTCCTGGACTTTAAACTTGTCTGATCTCAAATGAACTCTCTCTTAGGAACAAGGTCAAATCAGTTCAGTGAACCAACCAGTGTTCATTCATTTTTAAGGGTTTTATATTATTTCAAAAGACATAGTTACTGAAAATATACTTCCAAATGTAAGAATCATTATGTAGTAGACCAATCCATATCTTGGTCCTATTTTATTTTACAATTATAACAAGCTAGGGGACACTTTGTGTTAAATTTGTAGAGGAAATTATTCATTAATTCAACAGTATAAACTGAAAACCTACTAGATTTTTTGTGCTTGTCTAAGTGCATGGTATGTATCTACAAGCAAGACAAAATTCTGCTCTGCTCAGGTATATTTGGTGTTGTGGGTAGTCAAGTAGACAAGAGCATAATAAGTTGTCAATATATTCAAAGGCAGAACGTACTATAGAAAAAATTGAAGTGGAAGGAGACTGGTAACCTCAGGCAGAAGAGATTACACTTATAAGTGATATGATCACATCATTGAGGAGCAGGCATTTCACAAAATAGAACAGAACTGAAAAAAATCTTAAATTGAGATCCTATACGTCCTTAAATGTTAGACTTTAAAATTAAATGTTGTTTCCACTAAAAGATAATTCTCATGTACAACTGTTTTTCTCTAGAACAATAGATGTGTAGGTTGTTAAAAAGAATTTACAGGTCATTCTATGTAGTTCCCTCAGGAAATGCATCTCTGAAATGCCAAATAATTTGACCAAGGCTACACAGTCAGTCAGAAATCAAATCCAATTAACAATATGGGTTTTCTGACATGGACCTCACTGTTCTTTTCATATTGAGAAGGGAACTCTAATGATGAAGATTTCAGATTGGCCATTATGGGATACAGGACAGTCTTGTTCTCCACCTGTTTAACATCACATCAAGTTCTTTCATCTTGGCTATATTTGTGCCCTTAATCACTCAGACCATCCCATTTTCATTACCACTATTAGGACTAATGGAAGGGCTACAGATAGTAGATACAGTCTTATGTATTTGCCCTAACAATGCCTGCACTCTAGACATCTAGCATCCAAGAATAACTGAGAACTGAAATTTATTTTAATGTGCAATACATTTTTTTAAAAAAAGTAAAAGAATTTATGCTCATTGCAAGATGCATTTTGGTTCCAATGATTTGTATTTGTGTATAAAATATCTAAAAATAATATCAGCACATAGAAAATGAGGAGATAATCACTGTACTGTAAAAACAACTGTAAGGCTGGAGAGATTGCTTAGTGGTTAAGGCACCAGGTCCCACTTTTGGCCAGACACAAGAGTAATGCAAGCACACAATGTTGCATATGCGCACAAGGGGGCGCACGCGACTGGAGTTCATTCACAGCAGCTGAGAGGCCACTAACATGCCCATTCTCTCTGTCTCTCTCTGTCTGTCTCTCCCACAAAGATTTAAAAAATAAACAACTGTAAAACTTTTCTCTTTGACCTTTTCTTGAGACACAGATAAACTCTGATTGTTATCTATTAAGTTTCCCTTGCATTAATCTTTCCAAGTGAAGTATTCTGTACTTCTGCCAAATATCTAGTTGTAATCTCTCTATTACTTGACATATGGTACCAGGATTTGTCGTTTACTGTGTTTCTACTTACTGTTATATCAAACTTCAATGGCTTTTTTCTAAAAACTAGTTTTATTTTGCAATTGATATTCTACTATCGTGTTTAGTTTTGTTCCTTTTATTTTAATTTGATTACTCTACATTACAATCAGTTATTCTGACCCAAACCTGGTATGTTATGCCTATTACCATTTCATGACATAGCAATGACAAACCTTACCATAGGCAACTTTTTCATCATTCTCCATCAATTCTGTTGTTGTTTAAGTTAAGAAAATATTTAAAAAGTATGATGTAGAAATTTCTACCTATGCATCTCACAAGATAAACTCCAAAGCCCTGCATGATGTGCCTCTTCTTGCCAATGTAGCTTCAGGCCATTTCTCACCTTAGTCTTTTTTCATTTTTTTATTTATTAACAACATAACATATTTTGTATCTATACCTCACATGTTGGTACCCTGTTTTCCTCATCCCTGCCCTCATTCTGCTGGGGATCATTCTCACTGGGGTTGCAGGTGTTCCCCATAGGATTGTGGGTTATGCGTTTTGGGAGCAGCAGGTTTTTTTGGGGGGTGAGGGGGAGGCAGTGCCTCTGGGTATGATGTCTCTAACTGTGGCTCATACAATCTTTCTGACCCCTCTTCCACAAAATTCCCTGAGCTGTGGTGGGTGTGTTTTAAGTCTGGTTCAGTGGTGAGCACTTAGGAGCCTCTGGATCTCTGCTTTGGTAAGTGTTGAGTATCCTCAGGGTCTCTCTCCTCCACCCTGGTGCTGATGATCAGATTCACCATGGAAGCAGCACTCCCAAATTCCTCTGTGGTTTCTGAGAGCCTAGGAAATAAACTACCCCTTGCACTTCAGCCAAGCCACAGCTGAAATCACCTTAGTCTTTTGTGATCCATCTATACTTTTTCCCAGATCCTTGGAGTTTTTAATGTGTATTGTTTTTAGCTATCACCTCTCCTGAGACCATCTTTCATCCTTCTCTATCCGCTCATCTTCCTAATTGCCCAATACATGTACTCATGTACACACAGAGACAGATACTGGCTAACCTAGATTGATCTTTCAGGCTTTGATTTTTAAAAATTCAATTTTTTAGGCACATGTTCCCTGATTTGGTTTGGTTCCATTGATATTAAAATTATCAAAAATGCAAATTTAAAAAATCATAAAATGGTGTTTAACAAAGAAATGATTTCAGTTTTTCACTTTATAAAGCACTATAATATAATATTTTTCATATCATGCTATAGATGATCCCCTCATCATAGATCTAAGAACTTCATTGCAATAAAATTGAATACATATTTATTTTTCAGTTGTGGCATGTATTCTAGACACAAGGAAAATAAGTGAGTCCTTATCCTCAGGAGAGTGTCTACTGCACTACAGAAAATAATATAAAAATACTAAAATTTATTGAGGCATTAAGTCACATAATTTATTATTTTTCTCATTTAGTCCCAACATAAGTAGAGCTATGAGTATCTTCATTTTAAATAAGGAACTAACATATTGACATGACAGACATTTGAATTAAGTGCCTTACACAAAACCTTTAACTTTGGAGCCCCATCTTTAACCACTTCTGAATGTTTCCTCGGATTCAGAAATAGAATGAGATTTCTTTTTGACAAGGGAAGACTTTGAACTTTAATTTTCCACTTTTAAAGTTTTTTCTCAATTAAAGCACATGAAATTAATTTAAATGCAGTCATGCCATGGTTTGAAAGGATGGATATTTGAGGTACACTGTTTTGTGGTTGGAAGAAAACAAAAAAATAGTCTTCATCAGCAGGCCAAGGAAAGCAGTGCAAGATCATGAAGACTTCAAACCAGCCTGAGCTAGCAGTTGTTATTCTCAAAAATAATATTATACAGCGGATCTAAAGCAGTACAGGTTATTAACAATGGTCTTGTTTGTCCAGCAGAACTTGATGATAAGACCCTTATTGCTGAAGATACCACTTGCTTCAGGTGCAGTACACTAAGTAATTAAGCTTCCTTCTGCTGGCTAGCTGTCATGGGCTTGAAAATGTTGTGCTGGCAGCTGGGAGAGAAAGCCATCAATCATCTTCACCAACAGCAGACCTAGCAAGCTACACAGCCGATCAACTGGGCAAGATGTGCCCATTGGTGTGATAGTGGGATGACTGTTTTAGGGGTAATCAACTGCTTTCTGATTGTATTTGAGGCCTGCTTCGTGGGAGGGAATTCATGCCTGGTACTGAAAACCTATTTAAAAGTTCATATTTGTGGCAGTCATATGCTTTAGGGGGAAGCTACTACCATTGTTTGGCTAAATGAATATGTTGCATCTATCAAAATGATCTCCAAGTATTTATGTTTATACCCAGCTATTAATGTTATTCTCACCTTTGGTTAGAGAAGCTTCTTTCTGCAGCTGACAGTGACTATTGGGGAAACTTGAGTCTCATAGAAGTACTGAGAATAAGTGACTGTTTTGTGTTCAGAGCTAAATGAGACATCCAAATCACTCCTTCCAAGGCTCAGGGAACATTGGGAAGAGGGAGCAGAAAGTGCAGAAGAGGGGATAGAAAGAATGTAAGAGCCAGAGATAGGGAACAATATTGTGGAATGCTTTCTTCTAGACATGAAGTGATTATTGCATTTCTGAACTCACAGCAACTGCTGTTACCTCTTCAACATCTGCACAATATTGGGCCCATTGACATTCTTTCAAGGATGGTGGAATTATGACCAAAATACATTATATACAAGTTTGAAGATTATCAATAACAAGTTTTACAAAAATAAATTTAGGCCTGCCACAATAAGCTACAGTATAGTTGAACAATTTGATAAGTCTGATTTGGTGCTAGATTCTTGATGACATTTCACTCCAGATAGCCTTGAGGCATGGCAAGATTGTCAGTTAAATCCAGAAGGATATAATTATAGCCCCTATAGGTAAAGTGTGTGTAACTATGATTAGCCTAGAAGTAAACGCATAAACCACAGTGTAGACATCAGTATTGCACAGTCCTGAGTATGCCTTGATGTTTTCTGGAATGTACAATGAAGGAATATCTTGTGTGCACATTCCATGATTGTAAAGCACTAGTAACCTACTTTAAGGCTTCATGATGACATTCTACATTTTATTACAGAAAGACAGATATGAAACAGGATCCTAGAGGGTTAGTGCCTGTACTTGGATCTCAGTTTTTGCAAGCTACACTTCCTAGTGTCCTTTAGTCATAATAGGTCTGTATCAGGGTTCACAAGAAAGGTGAAAGAAGTTCTTAGCTTTTGAGAAAATTCTACTCCAAGAATCTCAATCTTACAACTAAACTTTCTGAAAATTTTCCCAATCTGTTTAAATAAGGTTCTCTAAACCAGGATATGAATTACTTTAGATACTTATAAAGTAAAGTAATAAAGCTTCATCCAGAGGATTACAGGATTTAGGTGATTTCTTATAAAAAGAAGCAAAGGAAGTACCAGAGAAACTGAAGCTTTAAATCCTGAATTTATAAGGTATTATCTGTATATTAGGGATTTTCCATTAGAATTTTCAATTGATTTAATTTAATTAAGTTAAATTTATTTTAAGTTAATTAAATTAATTCCCTCAGTGTAATTTTTCCATTTGCATATTACATTGTAAGCTACTTTAATACCTTGTGCTCTCCTTGGTACCAATTTATGATAGATGACAAGGAATACATATTTCTTGGCTCTAAGAAACTGATAAGTTTACTTTTAGGGTTAACGTTAGGAACTATGTATAATGGAAGACATAGGTAATGAATGTTTTTGAGGAGGCATATAACCTATAATGTTTTTCTGAGTTATTGAAGCTTATATTAAAATTTACAGCAAAATAGTGGATGACCCAAAGACATTACACCAGGACTTACAGTAGCAATATGTGTAAATATATGTAACGAACACCAGACACATGTGCCACCTTGTGCAACTGGCTTACGTGGGACCTGGAGAATTGAACATGGGTCTTTAGGCTTCACAAGGCAAGCACCTTTACCTACTAAGCAATCTCTCCAGCCCTTTATTTTTTATTTTGGGGGGGGCGGGTTAAGGTCTTGCTATAGCCCTGGTTGACCTGGAATTCACTATTTAGTCTCAGGATGTACTCAAACTCATGGTGATCCTCCTGCCTCTGCCTCTGCCTCTTAAGGAATGAGGTTAAAGGCAAGCACCACCACACCTGGCTAGAGTTGTGTTTTGTTTTGTTTTGTCTTTTTGGTTTTCCAAGGTAGGGTCTCACTCTAGCCCAGGCTGACCTGGAATTCATTATGTAGTCTCAGGGTAGCCTCAAACTCTCAGTGACCTTCCTACCTCCCGAGTGCTGGGAATAAAGGTGTGTGCCACCATGCCCAGCTTTTTTTTTTTTTTTTTTTTTTTCCTTTTTTTGAGATAAGGTCTTGTATAACCCAAGCTGTCGTCAAATTTGCTATTTAGCCAAGGATGGCCATCTTCCAAATGCAGGTTTTCAGGCAGAATCTGCAAGTACTCTAGCCACTGAGTTACATCCCTGGCTCCTCCCTTAGATATATTAATACTGTAAGATATATTGAGTCAGTATCTTTGTTCTTGATAATTGTGTATCCTAGGGTGCATTAGAATATTTCTATTCTTATAGAATTCAACTATCAGAGGATAATATGATGATCAGTTTCACTAGGAAAACTTTACTAAAGCTCTTACCAGTAGAAGGCAAATTCTTTCAATGTAATAATGCCCAGTCAATTTTATATATGTATTCTTCATCTTTTATTTTGGCCTTTTTGTAATTTATTTATCATAAATGGCTATATTACAGTAACTTTTTAAAATCCATTTTTAATATTTTTATTTATTTATTTGCAAGCAGAGAGAGAGTGACAGAGAGAAGAGAGACAGAGAGAATAGGAACACCAGGACCTCTAGCTGTTGCAAACGAACTCCAGATGTATATGCCATTGTGTGCCTGGCTTTACGTGGGTCCTGGGGAATTGAACTGGAGTTTTGGGGCTTTGCAGGCAAGTACCTTAACCACTAAGCCACCTCCATTGCCCTAACTTTATCTTATTTTCTTTAATTTTTTAGGTAAATCCAACAGACTGGCCTTTTGTTATGTGGAAAGTGAGGGAGAGAGGGAGGGATAGAACTGACACACCAGGGCCTTCAGCCACTGCAATAGAATTCCAGACATGTGCATCCCCTTGTGCACTTGCACACTTGTGTCACTTTGTGCATCTAGCTTAAGTGGGACCTGGAGAGTTAAACATCAGTCCTTAGGCTTTGCAGGCAAGCACCTTAACTGCTAAGCCATCTCGCCAGCCCCCTATTTTTTAAAAAGCCTTTCCTGAGATAGGAAACAAGTTTCTTTAGCAAAAACTGAATCTACAGGAGGTTAATTACTACAGGAAGTTTTTTTATAAAAGTTTAATTTCTGTAAAAATCATTTATGGTGGTCTGGAGAAATGGCTCAGCGGTTAAGACACCTGCCTCCTAAGCCTAAGAACACTGGTTCCAATCTCCAGGTCCCATGGTTAGCCAGATGCAAAGTGACACAAAGGTGCAATGCCACACTTGACCACAAGGGGGCGCACGCATCTGGATTTCGTTTGTAGCAGCTGAGAGGCTGCTGGTGCGCCCATCTCTATCTGTCTTCCTCTCCCTTTCTCTCTGTCTCTCTCCAAAAAAAATCATTCATGGGGTTCATTATATTCTCTCTTTGCTTGCTCCTCATTTTGACCAATTTTAATCATTTAATTTTATAAAGCTAGTTTCTAACCCAAACCAAAAACTAATAAATAAAACATCCAGTGTGATGAAAAATTTTCAACTAATACTTACATACTACAGATTACAACATTTGCTAGATTTTTTGATAGAAGAATTATTTATTAGAGCAAATTCCATGACAAATCATATAAAATGCCCATTTTCTCAAAGACATCTACAAAGCCACTTGAGAACAATGAACAGATATATCTGTGAGAAACCAGGCAAGTAAGGTACCATCCTAGGTCAAAGGCTGGAGGGACAGAGGAACATTTCCTAGTTTATGGCATTTCAAAGTTCATGTGTGATCTTGTATCACATGGCATCAGATCAAATAAAGATTATTCAAGGTGAATGCTTGAGTAAGCAAAGTGTTGCAATCAAATGTAACTCACACAGAAATGTGTTAAGATTCAGCTAGTTTTGTCTTTTACTTTTATTCCTTTGTTTTCAATCTCTTCTGCTACATGGCAAATTAATTAAAGAAGAATTTTTGGGTACCTCATCCACTTTTATAATCCACATAAGTTTAGGCACACAGTAGTCCCCACTGGGTGAATTAATGAATACGTTTGGAAAATGTATCCAGTCTACTTGGAGTTTGTTAGAATTAAGTAGGCACACATGGAAATCTTTCCAAAACAATCTACCTCTTTGTCTTCTTGTTTTTATTTTAATCCCCTCTCATTCAAATTTCACATTGCAAACCAAGGCTAATTATGCCAGGAAGATAAATTTGTCCTTGAAAACATTAGTGAAACCAACCATCTAAATGATACTGCTTATTACCCCTTTTAATTACATACAATGACATCAGAACTCTGGATTCTGTTACCTGTTATACCTTACTTTCTTTCCATCCTCTGTTCCAGTGTTACCTGTCCAATTGCAGTTCTGATATCCTCCGTGTTTCATAAACCAAGAGTTTGATATTGCTGCATTCTCTGCTTGGGATATTGTTCTCCCATCATCACAGCTGAGCATCTACTCAGTATGTTCTCTCTCTCTCTCTCTCTCTCTCTCTCTCTCTCTCTCTCTTACCCCATAGAACCCATATAAAACCAACAGGATGGGAGCACTTGTTAATGTGTTCTAATTCTTGATATCAATGTTCATATTTTGGGCTAGTCTCTCACTATTTCAATGGTTGAAGTTGTTTAATTAAGTTTTGTCACCATAACATAATATGTGCTTAATCAATTCCTAGCTAATGATAGAAAACAGTTAAAATATGGAAACTGAAGCTCATTTCACTGGTTTAAAAATAATAATGGAAAACATATTATACATCACTTATTGTTCTACATTCATAAACAAAGCATACAGTTTTTTCCCCCATAAAGTTTATATCTTAGTGAGGGATGAAAAATGTGAGCAAGTATATGAGTTAACAATATAATAATGAGTGGTATGTAGACAGAGCAATCCGAGAAAATAAGCAGTTTAGAGGAAAGATGGCTGCTATTTAAGTTGTGTGCCTAAATAGAAGGCCTGATAGAAGTAAATGAATCCTACTTATATCTAAAGTAGAGCAACTCAAAGCCTTGAGAAAAGAGCTTCCCAGCAAAATTCAAAACAGGAGGAATCCAGAGTGGATGCACAGAGTGACCAAGGAAGAAGGGTAATAGGAGATAATATCAGAGAAGTGATGTGATTAGATACTAGCAGGAATGGAGGTTGTTGTAAAACTGTGACTTTGAAGGAGAGAGACCATTGCAGAGTTTGGAGCATAGGGATAATGTAATCTTACCACACTGCTAAATTGGCCTGACATGCCATGTAGCATAATTTTTACATGTGTAATAGTTAAGATAATCTATGAATAAAACATGGTGAAAGGGAGGAGGAGGACTGGGGCAATAGCTCAGTAAATAAAAGTGCTTGCTTTATAAGCATGAGGACCTGAGTTTGATCCCAAGTACCCATGTAAAAATAATAGATGTGGTGGCACAAGCATATAATCCCAGTTCTTGGGAGGTAGAGGCAGGTACATCCTTGTAGCTCATTGGATGGGCAATCTAGCCTTATTGTTGAGTTCTAGGCTAATGGGAGACACTGCCTCAGAACAGTTGAACTACAACTGAGGAATGACACTCAAGATTGTCCTCTGGCTTCCACATGCACCCACCCACATGATCACCCACACATCTATGAACATGGATACACACCATACATATGCAAATAAAGGGGAGGAAAGCAAGAGATTTTCATTCGAGTTTGGAAATTTGAAAAGTTATGTTTAATCTAATTTTACCCTGGAAAGATGAGTTTTTAAAATTATTTGTTTATTTGCAAGCAGATAAAGAAAGGGAGGGAAGAAGGGAGAGGGAGAGAGCAGGAGAGGGAAAAGAAGGGGCACGCCAGATTTGAACTGCTGCAAATGAACTCCAGATGCATGCACCACTTTGTGCATCTGGCTTTATGTGGGTACTGGAGAACTGAACTCTAGTCTGTAGGCTTTGAAGGAAAGCGCTTTAACTGCTGAACCATTTCTCCAGCCCAAGATGAAGTTTTTAAATATAAACCACAGAAGGAAAACATTTACAAAATCTTCCTGGTTCCTGGTTGGGAATAATACAGGTATATTTACAAGGTGAAGCACAACTAACGCTGCTTTTTGTTTTTTGAGAGAGAGAGAGAGAGAGAGAGAGAGAGCGAGAGAGCGAGAGCACATGCGGCCTCTCAGCCACTGTGAACGAACTCCAGACGCACGTGCGCCCTCTTGTGGGTAAGTGCAGCATTGGGCTTTTGAGCCCCTGCATCTGGCTAAACGTGGGTCCTGGAGAATGGATCAGGAGTTCTTAGGTTTAGCAGGCAGGCGCCTTAATTGCTAAACTATCTTTCCAGCCTAAAGTTGTGTTTTAATCAAAGATAGAAAGCCTAACAACCTTTTTGGCTTTGTTAACAACTAGGTTAGTAGTAAAAGAACTTGAAAATGAATTTTCTGAACTAGTAAGTGAACATGATGACTACTGTCTAGTGTAACATGTTTCAAAGAGAGCAGATTTTTTTTTTTTTTTGAGGTAGGATCTTGCTCTATTCCAGGCTGACCTGGAATTCATTATGTAGTCTCAGACTGGCCTTGAACTAACAGCAAGCTTCTTGCCTCTGCCTCCTGAGTACTGGGATTAAAGGTGTGCACCACCATGCCTAGGGGAGAGAGAGAGAATGCACCAGGGCCTCTAGCCACTACAAGTGAACTCCACTTTGTGCATCTGACTTTATGTGGGTAATGGGGAACCGAATTTGGGTCATTAGGCTTTACAGGCAAGCTCCTTAACTGACAAGCCATCTCTCCAGCCCAAGAAAGAAGATTTGTAACATCAACTTGGATAATAGTACTGATGTAAAATAATGAGATCTTATCTTGTCATTCTCCTATTTACTTTTTATGTTGTTTTGGTATTCTGTATTAACTATGCTATAATATAGTAAGTATCCTATGCTTTTATTGGTTTATTGCAAGGTGAAAAAAAGCACATAGACAATTCAAAATAGAACACTTATTATAGAACTATGACAAAGAGGGAAAGCCTGATAAGGGTAATAATGCTCTCTAATCTAGAACTGACAAAATTACTTATGCTAAAAAAACAAGAAACAAACAACAAACCACCAAGGTCAAGGTTATTTCAAGAAACTATTGAC
Organism: Orientallactaga sibirica; assembly: GCA_036365145.1. Lineage (NCBI taxonomy): Eukaryota > Metazoa > Chordata > Mammalia > Rodentia > Dipodidae > Orientallactaga > Orientallactaga sibirica. Next base: position 912,230 of record JAEOAD010000418.1, read on the forward strand.
AAAACATGTAGTAGATTTTTTTTGGAGACACTCAGACCAGAGTTGAAGTCCAGAAGCCCCTTTGAAAGATCAATTCATAACAGGTAACACTTGGTAGCACGTGCCACTCACCAAGCCTTCTTTTAATAGCTTCACTTTATTTTCAATTAATGCTTTCTCAAGTCCTATTAAATAGGTACTATCATCATTTCAGAAAACTGAAATATGTACAAATCATGTAATTTCCCTATATTCGTATGTTATTGAAGGGCTATGAACTATTGTATACGGTCATAGTGAAGGCAGTTAGAGGTTTTTTTTTTTTTTTTTTTTTTTTTTTTTGAGAAGTCTTCAATGCAGCAGGAGAGATGGCTCAGTCAATAATATACTTGCTATGCAATGCAAATACTGGGAAGGCCCTCCACTTGGATCGGGATGGCAGGAGGGAGAGAGTGGGAGGGAGGACAAGGGTGGGGGGAATACAAATAGGGACCCAAAAGGAAATGATACTATAAAACCCTTTATACCGAACAACAGGCTAAAACATTGATCATTCAGCAGGCCCTCAGAGGGAACACCTGAACCACAAGAAAGTGGAGAGAACATCATGAAGACCAACCTTAATCTTTTCATGCCTCTCTCTCTCTTCCCTCTCTCTCTTTCTCTCTCTCTCCTCTCTATACTCACTTTCTTTTTCATATTATCTTTCTTTTTCTTCCCTCATCATCCTTGGCGCTGACTTACAACTCCCAGTAACTTACAAGGTCTCCCCCCCCAAAAAAGGACATATTTCTGTCAGAGTTCTTGATGACCCACCAAAGGTTAATGGTAAGACCCTACTGTCAAAGACAGCATATGAGTGTGAGACAAAACATGGAGAGACCTGGCCAGAATCTGGAAGAGTGTCGGTCCCCAGACAGTTAGCTAGTCTAGTGCCAGAGGGTGCTACACGAGCAACTGGGGGAAAATGGCCAACATCTGTCCAAACAACTCATAGTCTAAGCTACCCAGCAGGAAATAACTTGACGTAATGCTCAAATAAGTGCAGTAGTGGCACACAGCCAAGGTGGGTTCCTAACTGCTCTTGAGTTGGCTAATAGATTCACTCAGTGGAATGGAACTCATTGCTAGAACTGGGAAATAAGTCAAAACCATGTACAAAAATGAGCTCAGTCTCCAAGACCAAGACACCACCAAATGTGGGTGAGAAGAGGGCCTGTGCATATAAAATTCCCTCTAAAATATCTATGGCCATCCCATATATTTAGTACTAACTTCTCTCTCCATTGGAGAATTTGCTTATCTTTTTCATATGGACAATGAACCTGAAGGGAGGATCAGCCAATCACACCTCACCAGGGCCCCAGCTGAAACCATAGAGTAATGCAGGGGAAGGGCAAAAGTACAGCATTCTTGGTGATCACCACACCAGAAAAAGGCTGAAGGAGATAAACACAGAGAACATCCAACTCCTACTAAGCCAGATATCCAGAGACACAGAGGCTCCCAAAACCTCATCACTGAAGTAGAACTAAAATGACCCCAATGTGGCTCAGGGAAATTCGTGGAAGAGGGTGCGGAAAGAATGTTAGAGCTACAAGTTGGGGTATTATGTACGAAGACTTGGCCTATCCCCCATAACTCTTGACTACCCCCACAATGCATGACCCACATTCCCCATTGATGAGGGACCCTTTGGAAGAGGGAGAACACGGAGGAGGATAATGGAGTCATCATTATGAATATAAAATTAGAATAATATAAATAAAAAATAAATTAAAAAAAAGAAATCACTGTGGAGACATCTCTGAGTATATCTGTGAGGGAGTTTCTAGATTTGATTAACTGAAGTGAGAAGACTCAGCCTGACTATGGGCAGTATAATTCCACAGGCTGGGGCCCTGAACTGAATAAGTAGGAGAAATCTACATGAGCATCAGCACTCATTATTCTCTGCTTCCTGACTTTGGATGTAATTGGACCAGCTGCTTCATGCTCCTGCTGCCATGCCCTCCCCACCACAATAGACTGTAGCCTCAAACTGTGAGCCAAAAATAAAACTTGTCTTCCTTAAGTTGCTTCTTGTCAGATATTCTGTCAGAGCAATGAGAAAAGCAACTAATACATTTATAGCTCAAATAATGTGAAAATGCACTCGATGCTAGAAAGCCAATTTTTAGAATATAACATCTTGCTTTTCTTGTTGTAATGTGACCCCTTACTTTTGTCTTCTTGATAAATGCTTCAGACATGTATTCTCTCTTTCTCTGAGGACCTACCTAGCATAGGTGTCTAGAAGTTCAATTCTCCTTTCCTTTTCTTCTCCTCCCCTTCCTCCTTTCTTCTCTTTTCCCTTCCTTGCATCTTTTAAAGACAGGATCTCACTATGTAGTGCAATGTTCCATTTGAATCTGAAATGGCTCATGTTTTGTTTTCTGAACCTGCTGGTAGTTCTATTTTGGGAAACTGAAGAAACTTTGGGAGGTGGACTCAAGTTAAAGGAAATAGACCACTGGGAGCAGGTCCTGGAAGTATACCTATATGTTTCTTGTCACTCTCCACATCCTCTCAGTTATGATGTGAATTGCTCTGCTCTGCCACAGCCTTCCATGTCATTATGAGTTGTGTTGGTTAATGTCTGGTTGTCAACTTGACAGGATTTAGAATCGACATGGAAACAAATCTCTAGGAATATCCTCAGTTTTCTAGATTAGGTTATTTGAGGTGGGAGGACCCACCCTAACTGTGGGCCAGGGCCGTAGACTGAATAAAAAGGGGCTGGAGATGGTGTAGTGGCACATGCACTTAATCCCAGACTTGGAAGACAGAAATAGGAGGATCGTCATGAGTTCAAGGCCACCCTGAAACTACATAGTGAATTCCAGGTCAGCCTAGGCTAGAGTGAGACCCTACCTCAAAAACAAAAAAGGGGGGGGAGGCCTAAGGACCCATGTTCAACTCTCCAGATTCCACCTTAGCCAGACACACAAGGCTGAGGCAAGTGCAAGGTTGCACATGCCTACTAGGTGGCACATGCATCTGGAGTTGGATTTCAGTGGCTGAGGCTCTGGCATGCCATTTCTCTCTCTTTCTCTCTGTAAAATAAAGAGAGAAAGAAAAGGAGAAATAAACCTGAGCAGTGGCATTTATCACTCTCCACTTCCTTGTTGTGGATTGAATGTAACCAGCTGCCTCAAGATCAGGCCACCATGCTTTCCACACCATGGTGGACTGTAACATTGAAACATCCTTCTTTAAGTTGCTTCTTGTCAGATATTTGGACACAGCAACACAAAATTAATACATCCAGACTCACTTCCTACTTAAGCCTCCTGAGTGGTAGGATTTCAAGTGTGTGCTCCACCACTCCTGAGTCGCGGAGGTGCTGGGCACGCTGCCCAGAGCCTTGACAGCGGCCCACGCGCCGGGGCGGGGCTTCAGCACGTCTTTTAAAGGGTCCCCGCCACAGGCCCCGTCCCCGCCTGCTAACGATTGGCTCCCGGGAGTGTCGCGTGGATCCCATAGGTGGCCGGAGAGCCGGCTGCCTGCGCGAGGCTCTGGCCCTCACCGCAACAGCAGCGGACAGCGCCGGGGATAAACTGGTGACCCAGTGCGGGTGGTTACTCTGTGGGTGTGGCGGACTCGTGCGCCACGGCGGCCGGGGTCCCCAGGGAAGGAGCCTAGCGTCGGACGCGGAACCTGCGCTACTCAGCGGCTGGCGGGGGCGCGCGCGAGGGCGGAGGTGTTGCGTGCGTGTGCGCGCGCGCGTGCGTGCGTGCGAGGAACCTGGGCGCCGAGCGCCCGCCGTCCGCTCCGGGTGCGAGCCGCCGCGGTCCTCCCCACCCATCCTCCTTCTGAGCTCTTCGCTGAGTCCGTCACGTACCCTCGGGGTTGAGTACGGCGCGAGGACCTCCCGGAAACCCCGTGGAACAGGTGTGGGAGGCGCGCGGGGTCGCAGCAGACAAAAGGGGCGCAGGGGTGAGCCCCGCCATGGCCTCCCGGAGCCTGGGGGGCCTGAGTGGGAGCCGCGGCGGCAAGAAGAGCCTGAGCGCCCGCAATGCCGCGGTGGAGCGGAGGAACCTGATCACCGTGTGCAGGTACGGCGGCCGCCGAGACGGGCAGGCGGCGAGCCCCTGGGGTCCCGGCCGGGGCCTCCGCCCCGCGTGTCCGCGCGCGGCCCGTGCCCTGCAGAGGGCGGGCGTGTGGGCGCCACCTGGGCCCCAGACTTTGCATCAGGACCAGTGCTAGAGGCCGCCGCGGGAGGGCTTGGGGCGGAACCGGCGAAGATTTGTTTTGAATGTGTAATTTACTGTGGAAAGGGAGAGGAGGGCCCGAAGGAAGAGTGCTTTGCTTTGGTGCACGTTCAGCTGTCAGGCAGTTTCTGTGAAAGTAATTACCAAATCATAGTGCTTTCGGTTGTGTGTGCTTGTTTACATGAATTTTCACTCCTATCCATCCACAATACTGAATGCCTACTCCATGCTAGTCACCATATATATATACACACATACATACACACACACATACATACATACATACATACATACATACATACATACATACATTGTAACTGGCATTAACTGCAGTGCTAGTGCTGTTTCTGGGACTGTGAAGGATTCCTAGTCTTCATGTCAATGATTTATTCCTAAGCCTACTGTCTTTCCTTAAATATTTTCTAATTATAAAATGTAGTTCCCCTTCCTGTAGGAAATACAGAAACGAAAGGAATAATTACTAGTGATAAGTCTAGTATTCAGATAGAACTGATTTTGAACGAGGTAATAGATTATCAAGTCTTACATGTATAGTTTTTTTTTAAGAATAAATTTCTGGACATCCATTTTCTTAGCAACTACTCTAAACCCTAAGTTCTTTTATTATTACTTTATTTCATCAAGTCATGTAATCACCAACTACCAGTGATAATCATCTGATTATTAGATAATGATGAATCCTTTTTCTCTTCTGCAATTTATGTCTACAGTTTTAAAATTTATTTGTGTAAAAGTGTGTCTAGCATCTTAATCAGAATGCTGATATTTGAAGTAGGGGTTATATTCAATAAATTTTTGTGTATCTTTTAAAAACTTTTGTTATACATTTGTCCGCTTAGCAGGAAGAACTTCACTCACAGTTGTCACACTTTAAATTGTAAATGATAAAATAGCTTCATCTATTACTTGTTTTGTATACAATGCAACCTTTGTAGGAGATAGGCTTTATTAAAGTCTTTTAAACAGATAACATTCTTAAGTAGAACAAAAAGCTAGGCAGATATTCTTCCTTTGTTTTATAGATATTAAAAAATTGTTTTGTGGGGGCTGGAGAGATGGTTTAGCGGTTAAGGTGTTTGCCTGCAAAGCCAAAGGATCCCAGTTCAATTCCCCACTACCCATGTAGTGCGCCCATTCTCTCTCTCTCTCTCTCTCTCTCTCTTTCTCTTTGCCTCTTTCTCTCTCTCAAATAAATAAATAAAAATATTTTAAAAAATTGTGTTGGGAAATGATGATACTTCCAAATCAGGATCCAACCTATACCATGCTTCTCAAAGATGTATGTTTCATAGACAGCCCAGCAGAGTTAAACTTCATGAAGGTGATCACACCTGTTTTCTGTATATTTTTTATTCTATTCAGTATTATCATCTGCCACTAAGCAAATATATATATTGAATGAGTGATATTTTTTTCTTTACTATTTTTGTCTTTGGTGGTTTTAAGTCATTCACATTTGTACCCTCATGAAAGCAGTTAAGAAAAAGACAGGCATTTGTATTTCAGCCTCATGTGAAGTAATTTTTAAACTATGTTTAAGAAAGTTAAGTAACATCACTGATTTGTATGGACAGTTATCTAAGATAGCTATTTCTTCGTTGTTTAGATAATTATTTTCTGCTTTATTTATTTGCAAACAGAGAGAGAAAAGAGAGAGAGAGAGAGAATCAGAATGGGCACAACAGGGCCTCCAGCCACCATGCAGATGAATATGCCACCATGCATCTGGCTTTACATGGGTACCAGGGAATCAAACCTGGGCCATTAGGTTTTACAAGCAAACACCTTAACTGCTGAGCCATCTCTCCATCCCTATTTTATGTTTTGAAATGTATATAAATGCTGACTTTGGTTATAGTTGTTTTGTTTGTTTATTTTTTTGAGGTAGGGTCTCACTGTGGTCCAGGCTGACCTGGAATTAATTATGTAGTCTCTGGGTGGCCTTGAACTCATGGTGATCCTCCTACCTCTGCCTCCCGAGTGCTGGGATTAAAGGTGTGCACCACCACGCTGGGCTGGTTATAGTTTTTGCATAGCATGTGCCTAGTATATTGACTGATTCAATCGATATAAACATTTATATTGATTGCATTATCTAGGGTGTTCTACATGTCCATATTGTTGATGGTGCATATAAATTATTACTCATGGCTAACAGTGGAGTCTATAACATAGGCTTTGTCTCAATTGCTAATATTTTGGAGAAAAACATTATATTGACCTACAGGTGGGAAAAAGTTGAATTTTGGTTCGTTATGATTTGTGTGTGTGTAATTATTTCAACACTTCTTCCCCAGAGAATATTTGTGTATTGTACATTAAAACCATTTGTGTGATACTTATCTCAGCAAGTAAGGGTTTATCATATGTTTCCATAGATTTACTAGAGAGAAATTAGGTCATTTGAGGACTCTAAAGCTTCCACACTTCAAAATAAGTATAGAGTGGCCTGGCTTTGTACAACAACTGTTATTTTCAATGCTCATTTGCTATCATTAGATTAGAACTTTGAGAAAATAAGTTACTTTTTTTCAAGCTTTTTAGACGTTCATTCATACAAAATCAGATACAAGTCTTTTTTTCCCACTGTTCTTAAGTTTAACGGTTTACTGAAAAGCTGACATATTCTTCTGACTTTAGTTCTGTTGGAAAAGGGAAATAAAATCTAAATCTTTTAAAAAATTGATAGTTGTATTAAAATAGTCACGTTTCATAACCTGAATAAACATTTTTAAATGTTTTACAAACTTTTTAAAAATCAGTATTTAAGAGAAACTTTCAAGCCGGGCGTGGTGGCGCACGCCTTTAATCCCAGCACTCGGGAGGCAGAGGTAGGAGGATCGCCGAGAGTTCGAGGCCACCCTGAGACTACATAGTTAATTCCAGGTCAGCCTGGACCAGAGTGAGACCCTACCTCGCAAAAACCAAAAAAACAACAACAAAAAAAAAAACTTCCCACCCAAAATCATAACGAGAGGGATTTAAGAAGATGGTTAGTATGATGAAATAAGCAGGGTAGAGACAATCTCATAAGGTACTTTAATAACATAAAATATGTTTTAATAGTTCAACATATTTCAAAATGTGAGTATTTCTTTGATGTGTTCAAGGAATAACGAGCTCATACTTTATAGTTAAGTGATAGAATGCGACCTTCTGGTTTATTATTGAACCCACAATAAACAATATTTAGACATTATTGATATATCGTTCAAAAGAAGAGGTTACGCATTTCCTTATACAATTTAAAGAATACATGAAGCATGATGTAATGCTTATTGATCACTTTACTCTGGATCTGTTTCTATGAACACATCCACCATGGCAGTTACCCTTGGAGACTCTTGAAGTGTACTAGCACTTTTTGATAAATGGTCCTATACTACTTGTATTTAGAGTTCTTTGTTTTCACATTCTACTGTTTCTCCAAAGTTAGTTGTTATTTCTTAAAACTGTCTAGCAGCTCTTTTCTCTCTACCTTACATCTCTATTTGCTGATTTATAACCATTGTGAACTAGGAAAGGATATAACATCTTGTTAAAAAAATGTGCCCAGAGGCCCTAGTTAAGTGAATGAACTTTAGCAGTCTTAACATTTTAGTGTGGAATAATCATTTTTAAAAAGTCTGTTGCTATTCAACGTAGCAGAAGAAATGTATTTAAGTAAAAGTTTATATTTTCACACTTTTCATTATTAGTTGCTTGAGTATGCCTTATAAGACTGTTTATACCTTGGTTACCATGAATATAATTTTTTTGACTGAAGTTAATAGAACCTGTGTGTGAGAGGGTAGGTTCATCTGTGTGTAGATGCCAGAGATCAGCCTTGGGTGCTGTTCACATTTTTATTTTGGAAACTTTCAGTGATTGGAATTTGCCGAATTAGACTAAACTAATCTGGCCAGCAAACCCCAGGGATCTATCTGTTTTTACATCCCTGCTGCTAGTATTATATGTGTGACCACCACATCTGGGGCTTTTTTTTTTTTTAAACCAGAGTTCTGGGGATTGAACTCAAGTCTTCACCTCATGCTTTTTTTTTTTTTTTCCCTTGGTTTTTCGAGGTAGGGTCTCTAATCCAGGCTGACTTGGAATTCACTACGGAATCTCAGGGTGGCAAAGATCTCACAGAGATCCTCCTACCTCTGTCTCCGTAGTGCTGGGATTAAAGGCGTGCGCAACCATGCTTGTCCCTCACCTCATGCTTTTAAGACAAGTACTTTATTAACTGAGCTAACTCCCCAGCCCTCTATCAATACTTTGGGTTTGGACTTGGATAAACATTTCTAGGTTATTTCATATCATCATAGAGCATCTGGGTATGTAAAACTGAATTACTTCATAGTTTTCACTCCCCAGTTACTTTATCCACTCTTGCACTGATAATATTTTATCAGTGTACATGGAAAGTTATGATAAGAAGAGATCACAAAAGGTCTTCTTGATGCTATTATCAGAGACATTGTTTATTATAACATTGCTTATTTGTGAAGACTTCTGTGAGAAATATTTGTCTTACCTTTAGTGTTAACAGTTGGATTTCTAGGAAATGGATTCAAGCTTATCTGTTTGGCTTATGAATATGTAAATTACAACTTTATCTTTTTCTTGTATAGTTACTAGAAATCTTAGTGTTAAATCTATGACCAATCTCTCAAAGATTAGAGAACACCATAATAATTCATTTAGCTTCACTATGCCCCTTCATTTTTTTTCTTTTGAGAGAGGCAGAAGGGGGGGGGAGAGAATGGACGTGCCAGCAGCCTCTCAGTCACTGTGAAAAAACTCCAGACATGTGCGTCCCCTTGTGACCAAGTGCAATATTGCTCCCTTGCGCCATTTTGTGTCTGGCTAAATGTGGGACCTGGAGAATCGAATGGGCATTCTTAGGCTTAGCAGGCAGGTGCCTTAACCACCAAGCAATCTCTCCAGCCCTGCCCCTATATTTTAATATGGATGTTTATTGATTTAGGCATGTAGAAAAGTACATGTTGCATAAAGATACTGCTTAGTGTATTTTTTCTTCCTTCTATTTTGTGTTTCTTTTTCACTCTACAGTGTGTTTTGCAGATTAAAAATACTTAATTATAAGGGAATTTGTACATTTCCTGGTTAGTGCTTGTAAATTTCACGGTTAACAGTTACTGTGGTGTGCTTAATAATTCTTTATCCAAAGTCATCAGAATATTCTTCTGTTTTCTTCTAAAGCTGTGCTATTGAAAATTTATTTGAGAAAGAGATAGACAGAAAGAAAGAGGCAGACAGAAAGTAAGTGAATGTGGATGTGCAGAACCACCTGCCACTGCAAAGGACCTCCAGATGCATGTGCCACTTTGAGAGTTTGGCTTTCTGTGGGTACTGGGGAATAGAATGTGGGCTGTCAGGTTTTGTAAGCAAGCACCTTTAACCACTGACCCATCTCTCCAGCCCAACCTGTGTTGTTTTGCCTTGTGCATTTATATCAACAATCTATCTGTGGTTTATTTGTAATGTTAAGTGTAGGAGTCAGGATTAATCTCCATGAAAATCAATTGACCTAGAATCATTAATTAAAAGTTTACTTTCTCTACTACCTTCAGGTATCACAATTATCTTGTCATTTAAGTAGATCATTGTGACTTTATTTCTAGACTTGTTCTCTTGTTCTGTTAGTCTACTTGTTTATCTTTGACCTGATATCATGCTATCATTAATAACTTACTCTATAATATGTCTTGTTGTTTAATAAGATATTTTCAGTTATTTTTGAAGATTATCTTGGTTATCCTTAACTTTTTTCAAACTAAATTGTAGGATCCATTAGTCATTTTTCTTGAAAAACAATCTGAGATTTTTTATTTTATTTTATTTTATTTTTTTTTTTTGTTTTTCGAGGTAGGGTCTCACTCTAGTCCAGGCAGAAGTGGAATTCACTCTGTAGTCTCAGGGTGGCCTCAAACTCATAGCAGTCCTCCTACCTCTGCCTCCCGAGTGCTGGGATTAAAGGCATGCACCACCATGCCCGGCAATCTGAGATTTTATTGCATAGATTCAGTCATATAATAAATGCCTTGATATAGTTAAATGTTCTGGATTTTCCTTAAAAATACTATACAGACTGGAATATATAGTGATATATAGCTTTGAATATATATCTCTTGTCAAATTTATTTTTGTATATTTAGTATATTTTTAAATTATGACAACTGAAATCACTCATGCTTAAAAATTTTTTCTTATTATTTATTTATTTTATTTGAGAGGGGGGAGGTAGAGAGAGAGAGAGAGAGACAGAGAGAAAACACAGGCATGCTAGGGCCTCTGGCCACTACAAACAAACTCCATATACTTATGCCACCTTGTGCATCTGGCTTATGTGGGTACTGGGGAATTGAACTTGGATTCATAGGCTTTACAGGCAGGTATCTTAACCACTAAGACATTGCTCCAGCCGTCATTTTTTTTTCTGGAATCAAAACCAAAATTGGCTTTAAAAATACTGCCCTTAGCGGGGCTGGTGGTGCATGCCTTTAATTTCAGCACTCTGGAGGCAGAGGTAGGAGGATCACAGTGAGTTCAAGGCCACCCTGAGACTACATAGTGAATTCCAGGTCAGCCTGAACTAGAGTGAGACCCTACCTCAAAAAGCAAACAAACAAACAAAAAAATACTGCCCTTGCATACTGGGTTTTCTTATTCTAACAGAGTTTTCTTAGATCTCTAAAAGTGTATTAAAAGTCAAGGAGAGATTGGTTTATTCTTGCTTTTTCTTAGTGTCCTCTTCTCATTTTATCATTGTCTTATATAGAAATTTGGGAATTGTTCTTTTTTCTATTCTATAAAAGTTTGTGTAAGATTAATATTACTTCCTGTGGTAGTTTAAATAGATGTCCCCCAATATATTCAGTGTTTTACTAGTTTGTAGTTTGCATCTGTAGCCACCTGGCTGTAGGCAGTGTCACTGGGCAGATCTTAAGGTGTGGTGGTGGGTTTGAGATTTCAATCTAAAGATATGCAAAGTGTGCCTCACTGGTGTTCCTGAAGTGTGCTGTGCTGTGTGGCTTTTGGCTTTTCTCTCTGTCTTGCCTGGTCCTGTAAGAGCAGGCCAGCTTCTTCTGCCATTATGGAACTTCCCCTGGATCTGTAAGCTTCAATAAATCCCTTCCTCCATAACTGTGCCTGATCTGGAAGTTCATCTCAGTGAACTGTCTGCTACACTTCCTTTTAAAACATTCAGAGTAATTCACCAGGGAAGCAATGTGTAGACCACAAATTGTCTTTGTGGGGAATATCTTAGTAACATTCAATTTATTTAATAGATACTATGCAGTTCAGATTTCTGTTTCTTTCTTTTATCATTTTTAATGTTTTTCAAGGAATGTATCCTTTTATGTTATTAATTGATTTAATAACATGTGTTTTTATTGAGGAGGATTTTGGTGTAAGGCCCAAGAACTTTAAACTCAAAATCCCGCTGTTTCAGCCTTCCTGAAGGCTGGGAATGCTAATATCTTTTTATTGTTTGAAAGATCTTTGGTGATTTTTTTTTTTTTTTTTTTACTTTCTTTCCTGAAATTGCCAAATTATGTCCTCCCAGTTTTTGCTTTTTTCTTACAAAGTCTTTATACAGTGTAGTAATTTTTTTTAAAGAATCAGCTTTGGGCTTTGTTAGTTTTCTCTGTGTATTCATAGATTAAAAAAAAAACAAAAATGTGTTTTGGGGGCTGAAGAAATGGCTCAGTCAGGAAAGTATTTACCATGCAAGCATTAGCATCTGATTTGAATCTCCAGTATCCACATAAAGACCTGTAATTCTAGCGCCTGAGAGGTAGAGACAGGAGGTTCCCTGGGATTTGTTAGAACAGTTGAATTGGTGAGTTCCAACTTTAATGAGAGGTCCTGTCTCAAAAATTAAGTGGGAGAGCAACTGAGGAAGACAACTGACATCAGCTGCTGGCCTGTACTACATGTGCACACACATGTGCCTAAACACATATGTGTACATGCAGAAACATGCAAAAATGTGCCTTCACACACTTAAAAGTATTCTAATCACCTCTTAGTATTTTATAATTTAATTCCACTATATAAAGTGTGTATTTTAGACAGATTTAAAGCTTTTTAAGCTTAGAAATTTTATTAATTTTTCTTTTATGGTATAGTAGATACTTTCAGTCAGTATTTTCTGCACACTTGCATGTTGTATAATTGTTGGCTGCATGTTCTATACATGCCTGTTAGTTCTACTGTGATGCCATTTTTTTTTTTTTTTTTTTTTGTCTAGTAAGGAGAGATGTAATAAAGTCTACCTCTCTGAGGATAGACCTTGAAGGGTTAATAGCCTTCCCTAAAAACTAGAAGGAACTAAAAAGTCAATAATTAACCTTAAGATGAGAAGGCCATAAAGAATGGAGACATCCAGTCCTCCCTAGTCAACTCTGCTAAAGAGCCTATTCCGAACAAATAACTGATGACTTATCTACTGCCCTTGGACCTGCAGCTAATTCAGTATGTTTGCCTTAGGATCCACCATGTAAGTTTGAACCCCAGCCTGACTCGGTACCTCAGCCTTCATTCTGTGGGAAATCTGAGGTCCCTCACTGTTTTCTTCCAATAAACAATCTATCTGTAGAGATCAAGTCCGGTGTTCTTTCTTGCTTTTCTCCTACTCTTTACTTTTTGATGCCCCTGAGGCTGGGAATGCTCTGGTCCTTTTTATTGTTTGGGCTTTGGTGAAGCCACACACCCTTTCCTGAAACTTTTCTTCCTCCCAGTTTTTGCTTTTTCCTTACTTTATCCAGTGTAGTAATTTTTCTCTCAGCTTTGGGAGCACAGACACTTGTGAGCTCACTATTGGACTAAATGGTCACCAGTCTGACCTGAGACTTGCCAGGGTCTCTCCCTTTTCACAACAAATTCAAGCCATCTCACTAAATCTGGTCTTTTGTGGCTTTTGTCTACGTCAGTCGTGCAAGTTCTGTTTAGCCTCGGGGAACTTTATTGGTGCTCTGTGTAATCCCAGCCTGACATCTGGCAGCTTTCTCCTTCTTTTCTCCCTTTCACTCTGACCCTCAGATTGCATGAGCTCAGTGGCTCGTCTATAGAGACTGAGGAGTTCTGGCCAGGTCTACTCCCTGGTGAATGTCCAAAATCCCTCTCTGAGCTCAGCCAAGTCTCTGACAGCCCTTTGGGTAATCCACTAGGTCATATCTCCTTCTCCCTCCCCTTTCAATCGCCAGACATTTGAACTCCAGACTAGGCGCCCTCTTGCCACCATGTGATCCACTGCATCCACACCCTCATCAGATTGCAGCTTCAGGACAAGGTATTCATTCTCAGTCTGTGACAGAGGTGCCCTGTCTCAGGCCTTAAGAAACTGAGGGAGTTTCTCACTTTTCGGTCTGTAGATGATCTATCGGAGACTTCAGGAGCTCCCACATGTCAGACTCTGGAACTCCCACATGTTCCACCGAACACCCCAAGCATTCGGACTGGGAGGACACTCCCTCCTAATCCTTGGGTTTTGTGAGACATCCCTGGTGGCAGGATTGGCCATTCTAGGCCTTGTCCTCCAAAAACACTCCATTGGCATGTCTCAGGCTAATTTAAAGGAGCTCAAACTTTCTGAGCTCCTGCCTGCCAAATTACTCCAACTCTCAATTCAAATTTGGCTACAATATTCTCTAAACAATAGCAAATACTGACCTAAATTTGATATTTTGGATTTCAACATTTTTCATTGGTCTTGATAACTTTCTCTGATGACAAGGCAAAAGGTATGCGAGGTTCCTTCCCTCCGCTGCTCCTGCCCCTCCTAAAACTCTCTCTCACACAGTTCTGTCAGCTGGCCATGACTTGCCAGGGTCTCTCCCTTTTCACAACAAATTCAAGCCATCTCACTAAATCAAGTACAACCTCTACCTTCTTAAACAAAAAAACTCCTGTGTTTACTGGGCTTCCTTAACTGCTGCATATGGATACCTAATTTCTCTTTCCTTGCTTTTCCCTTTTCCTACCAGAAACCTGCAGGGGAGATGGAACAGTCACAGTAAACCAGTAACTGCCTCACAGCTAGATAAAATAAACAAACACAGGCACCTGGGGAGGTCCTTGCCTGTGGAAAATGGCTAGTAGAAAAAAAAAAGTCAGTTTTAAAATTCAAACTAAGCACAGATATTGCCCTGTTGTTATGGTGGCTGCCTGTCCCAGGTCCAAACCCAAATCCCATACAGTTTCTGGTCTCTCTCTCTCTCTCTCTCCTTTCATCATGATAAATTGCTTAAAAATTCCAACTCCCCTGGGCTCTCAAAATTCCCAAATGATTGAAACAGATCTCCAATAGCTGGATAGAATAGTTCACCTGCCCTACCTCCAACCATAGAGAGGCCATTTGCCATATCTACTTCATTTTAGCCCTAAGAAGGGGTGAGTAAGCCTCCATCTGTCTGTCTTCCTAAGGTACCTATGAAGACAGGCCTGGCTTCCTTGTGTTGTGCTCAGAGGACTACCCTGAAAGCCTCCTGTCAAAATGCCTGCTTGCCTTCTGGACCCCCTGATCATCTCCAGGAAAGGGTCTCCAACCTCTGTCTTCAGATCAGGGACTCCTGATCCTCAGATGCTGTGGCACTTCTCACCCCTCTATAGGTTCCCAAATTTCCAAAACTCCACTGGCCTCCCTGCTGGGTTGTCTCCTGACCCATCTTAAAATTCTTGGCCTAAAAGGAGACATAAAGTCCAAGTGCTTCATTTTTAATACAATATAGTTTGGCCACAAAAAAAGAAGTGGGACAATGATTCCCTTTGGCTGAAAATGACACATTAGGCTTCCAAAGTCTTAAAGATCTTGATAACTTCATAAACTGGATTAGCAACTGGCTCTGTTCTACCCCTGATCCCTTCTCTGTCAGTTCTGCTCTCTGACCCAGGCCCTCCTGAGAAACAATCTTCCTTCCATCCCATTAAGCAGTTCCTAATTAGTGACCCACCCTTCCTTAGCCCCAAAAGACCATCACAAGCCCTCCTTTACTGTGCTACAAGTGACAATCTCTCTCTCATCCTAAACTGCAGTTGTTTGCTTAACCTGTTACTCTTCAAATGCAACTATAAAACTGGCCTTTGAAAATGGCCTCCAGCCCATTCTCCAGATTCCATTGGTTTTCTTGCACCTCTTATTCTACCTTAAAGTTTTCTAACATGATTTGCTTTCCTAGAAAGATCTGCCTATGAGCAACAGCCCCATGGTAAGATGAGAACTCTATTCTCTCCTGTGTGGGCCTTCCTTTACCCATCATAAACAGTGGCCACACAGATTGTTCTTTATGACTCCAGATAAAATCAATTGGACCTGCTCATCAACTCCATCCTTCCCAGAGGGCATGCAGGCCTTTCCCACATGTTAGAGTCTTCCTCTCCCCAAAAAGTAAAACTAAAATCTTCAGAAAAAGATGTCTCTTCATGTCTCATGTTTTTTTGTCATGTCTAATGCTGGCCAGCCATGTTATGTCATGTCATGTCATGTGTTCTATGCTTCACGTAGTCTGTCTTTATGTGCAACTAAATTCATGGTCATGAATTTTTCCAATGCTTATGGTCATTAAGCATTCTGATGCTTATAGGTATATTTTAAGATAACGTTAAATTATTAAAACCATGTTTATGATCTATTTCTTACTTTATGCTTGTTCATGCTTACTACATATTTATATTCCAGGGTTTGATCCTGCCTCCAACAATACCTTCTAAATGTTTATGGCTTAAATCTTTAGAGAAATGATTAATTTGGGTTTAATGACAAAACACAAACATATTGATATACATAATCTATATTTATCAATATTAAGATATGGTATACATGCTTTCCATTAAATAAAATTATTTTAAAATGTTATTATATTTCTAATGTTCCTAGCCTATAGCATTCTGGATAGAGTATAATCAATGTATCTATGAAAATATGTGGGTGCATCTAAGACTTTGAGTAAAACAATAAATATTGTACTTCCCTCTTCAGAAACTGCTGCAATGAAGAATCCTTTATAATAGCTAATAGATAACAAAAAATTCTGTAACAATTTACAACTAAAGTTAAATGAATAGGAGTTGACTCCTGGGCCTGGCCTTTTTAGACAATAAATACCTCATCTCAATATACCTTATCCCGAGATAGTAACCTGTTCTATTTCACAGAAAGAAATGTCTTAACCCTCACAAACCATATCTCTTTCCTCTACAAACACAAGAAAATTCAAACAGAGGATTGTTAAGGATGTAAAACTCTGACATAATCAGTGTTTGGTAACTCCATATATGAAGCTCCAATGAAAGCTCTCTCCTTCTCTGAAGTAAATTCTGCCTAAAAGTGTGTCTCCAGTTAAAATGTTTTCAGTTAAGGTGGGTTAACATAAAAAGTTGTTTCTCCATACTTCTTGCCTTGATTATTTATCTAATTCAAACTTAACTTTCTGTAATAAGTTGGTAAATTTATTTATAGTGCCATGCCTTATATTGAGATAAAAATTGGGGTTAGAAAATGTAAATGCCCCAACCCTAAATTATGTCCTGTATTGTAATAGGCTTCCATATTGATAATGTTCCATACTGCATGGTCCTTTGTATTGACACTGTAATTTCTGTACTGTTTCAAGACCATAATTTGTTTTACAGCTTCTTACCTATACTGAAAATCATCTTGTGTTTCTTCTTATAAGATTGATTTAAATGACCTTCTGGACCTTTACAGTTCCACCAGTTCACCTCAGAGGGCCCTATAACAGACTAACTCCATCTCTGTGCCCCTTTTGGTGGTTCACCAAGGCCTAAAAGCAAGAGGAGTAGAGACTCCCCCTTTCACCGTCCCACTTCAACTTGAAAGACTTAAACCCACCATCCATCTTCCAAAAACTTGGGGTCTCTCTCCACTGACGTTAGACTTGGAAGTCATCAGAATACAGATCCAATTTCATTTGTCCCTGGTAACATTAAAAAAGAAAAATTTCTACTGATCCTGAACAAACATAAAATATATAATATGTGTTGGTAGATTAAAAGGGTTGTAATGGTATCTCTGATTAAGATAACTGAGTTATGTCCAAATGAAAAAGCATGTATTTTGTTGCATAAACACCTGTTTACAATAGATTTCTTAAGTGTTCTACGATTAAGTAAAACTTTTGTTTGCTATAAACTTATTCCAAAAAAGAACCCCACAAAAACTGGACCTAATTATATAAAATTTATTGTGCCTGTAAAATTAATCAAACTTTAAACTTTTTCATACCCCCATTAATTCCTCTAAAGCTAAGTCAGACCTTTTGATCTCTGGACTAAGTAAAAACTATAAGCTTTCTATATTAAGAGCTTACAAAAACCTTTAAACCTGATAACTAAACTTCGGGGGCTGAAGAGATGGCTTAGCAGTTAAGGCATTTGCCTGCAAAGCCAAAGGATCCCAGTTTGACTCCCCAGCCCTATGTAAGCCAGATACACAAGGGGGCACATGCATCTGGAGTTTGTTTACACTGGCTGGAGGCCCTGGCATGCCCATTTTCTCTCTCTCTCTGCCTCTTTCTCTCTGTCAAATAACTAAACTTCAAAATTAATTAATTTTTTCATCTCTACCATATTTAAATTTGAAATTGTTTATGATGTTTCAAATATTGCCTCAATACTAGTCTCTTACACTTCCTATCTTACCTAAGCCAAATCTCTATATTTCCAAAAATTCCACTTAACTCCCCATCCAAGTTAATAATTCCTTCTTTCCTACAGACAACACCCCTGTTTTCTTACCTAACACCTATGATATTATTTTTCAACCTTAAATATAATATTCATGTCACCTGTAAATGTCATGTCACATACAAGAAAATTCATACATAGATATTCTTTCCAAAACTGATGGAATTAAAAACAAAAAGGGTAAATGTTTGGATAAATACAACTGTATTTCTTGAATATTGACCATGAAATACAATACTGAAATAATTTTGTAAAGCTTAAAGTATATGTAGATTTTTAAGTGTTTTACGATGAGATTTTAAAGCTATACAAAATACAAAATTCAATTATGTTCTGCCTATGGGGTTTGGAGTGTAGCTTAGTGGTAGAGGACTTGCCTAGAATGCTTGAAGCACTGGGTTTTATTCCTCACATGACAAAAGAGAAAAATCTCTATGTTGCCAACAGGAGAAACTTTAAATACAAGTATTCAGAAAGTGTGAAAGTAAACTATGGAAAAAATATACAAATAATAACTAAAGAAAGCTAATTTGATATGAGCTGATAAAATAGATTTTTTTAAGAAAATAGCTTGTTAGAGATATAAGGATAAAGGAACATATGAGGACAAAGAACTAAGTTACAAGAAAGGGATCAAACTTGAGATCTACATGCAAGTAGTAATACAATAGCAAAATATCTGCAGAAAAAAATGACCACGAACCCAGGTGCCCATCATTGGATGAATGGATAACCAAGATGTGGTATATCTACACGATGGAATTCTACTCAGCAGTAAGAAAAAAGTCGCAGAATGAAATTTGTAAAAAAAAAAAAAAAAAAGAAAGAAATAAAGAAAAAAAAAGAAAAAAAGAAAAAGAAAGAAAGAAAGAAAAAGAAAAAAGAAAAAATGCCTGAACTTGGAACACATCATTCTTAGTGAACACACACCATCACAGAAAGACAGCCATCACATGGTCTCACTCATCTGCAGTTCTAACCTGGATCAGACCAAGTTGCTGACATATCTGAATAGCACCTCGAGGTTTGGACAATATGGAGGGTAGGGCTTGGAGTAAAGGGAAGGGTGTGTGGAGGGGGAACACAAAACTGAACTCAAATTGAACTAGTACCAAGAATCCTGTATCCTGGAAGTTAGACTAAAACAGACAGACTTCTGTCAGATCACTTTTATTACTCGCCAGAGGTTAATGATAAGACCCTACTGCTGCAGACAGCATACGCTTTTGGCATGGATCATGGAGAGATCTGGTTGGAACCCAGAAGACAGCCAGCCCCAGACAATTATCCCATATAGTGCTGGTAGCTCTACATGAGCTACCAGGGGAAAGTGGCCAACATCTGTCCAAGCAACTCAAAGTCTAAATGACTCAGAAGCAAACAACCTGACTTGAAGCCCACACAAGTGCAATAGTGGCACACAGCCTGGTGGGTAACCAACCATTCTTGAATTGGCTAGCAGATTTGCTCAGTGGAAAGGAAACCATATCTGAAACTGGGAAACAAGTCAGAACTATATCCAGATAATGATTCTGCTTTCCATTGTCAAGCTCCCACTAATCTTGGGCTATACGAGGGTCTACACCCTTTAAATTCTCTCTGAATTAATAATGGATATCCCATTTAACTGGTGCTGACTTCATTCTCCATTGTAGAATCTACTTCTCTCTCATACGGGAGCTGGGCCTGAGGAGGTAAATGTCCCAGTGCACTCCACCTCAGCCCAAGCTGAAACCACAGAGAAATTGGGGAAATGAGCAAGAATGCTGCTTTCTTAGTGAATCTGATATCAGCACAAGGGTGATGGGGATAGATACTGAGGACACTCAACACCTACCAAACCAGAGACCCAGAGGCTCCTAAGTGCCCATCACTGAAGTAGACTTAAAATGCTCCCAGCATGGCTCAAGGAATTTTGTGGAAGAGGGGGTGGAAAGATTGCTAGAGCCACAAGTTGGGACATTTTGCACAGAGACATTGCCTTTCCCCCATAACTGACTGCTGCCCCCATAATAAGAGTTCATAATGTCTGACCCACAATCCCCATGGGGTTGACCTGCATCCCCAATGAGGAAGGCCTCTTCAGAAAAGGGGCAGGGAGGGAGGAGGGAAAGGATGATACTAACATGTGTTGCTTACATACTAAATATGTCCATATCTAATTTAGGAAAAGTTAATGGGAAAAAATAAAGGAAAATATACATGATGATTGGGCATACATAACTTCTATTATTATATGAAAATATTACTGAATTTAAAAAATTTAAAAAAATATAAAGTTGAGTTTTTGGTGTATAATGAATAAGCTAATGAGGCCTCTGAGTGTTGTGTGTGTTGCAGCTACTGTTGTATGCTGTAATTTGTATCATTTCTTTTTGTAGCCATCTTATTGATTATTGATTGTAGCAATTAATTTAAGTATTTTAATTAAGGTAACATCAAGGACATATTATACAGATTACTATAAATGGTATAAAACAGTAGAAAAGATTATCTCAGAAGTTGTTTACTTAATGTTCTATTAAAAATATCACTTTAGGGCTGGAGAGATGGCTCAGTAGTTAAGGTGTTTGCCTGCAAAGTCTAACAACATGGGCAGTCGAGGTTAATTCCCCAATACCCACGTAAAGCCTGATGCACAAGGTAGCACATACATCTGGAATTCATTTGCAGAATCTAGTGGTGCACTTCTTAATTTCTTTATAGTAAAATCTATAGAAATTTGACAAAATAATGACAAAATATAGACAAAATGATGTTTTTATTTTGATCTTTTTAAAAATAACTTTAGTTATAATCGTATTACAAATCTATATTTTATATCTACAGTTTTGTGGAAGGAATTAATTATATAATTAATTATATCTTATGAATATTGTTTTGGTAACTCATTTCTCTTGATATATTGCCAAAGGGATAAAAGTAGTTCATGTTTCTTAGCTTTAATATTTTCAATCATATACATTCTTTCTTATTTTCTAAGTTAACAAATTTTCTTTAGATATTGAGGATAGGAAGGAGCATTTTTAAGTCAGACATGTCAAAAACTGTAATTTGGAACTGAAATCAGGTTGTAAATTTTTTTTTATATACAACCTGTTACTTAGACTTGATTTAGTATTTTAGATAGTCCTGAATTGTCACTTACTTATTTAAAGATCTGTCCTCTTCAGGAAATTGATTATTAATATTAGTTATAGTTAATTACTAATATTGATTATAAGGAATAGCATATCTCTATGATACTTTTAGATGTATTGATAATCTTTTACATTTTTGATTTTGACAGCATTTAGCTAGTTATTGTGTTGCAGAGGAAAGATTCTCATTACTGTGATGTAACAAAGTTAACTACATGATGTTAGAGAAGTATAGAGTGGGAGGACTTCATGATCTGGAAATTAAACATGAACTCTGTGGAACTGATTTTCCTTCTGAAGTTCTGGCTAGTATTTGCAGGAGTGCAGGGTGTACATGATGAAGCCAAGCTGAGGAGCATTATATTTTATTTTTTCTTTAGTAATCCTCACATAATAAAATCATTTAAAATGCTTTTTCACAGTTAAATATCTATGTTTGGAAACAGTGTAAGATGTGTTTTATAATATGCTTTGGGGTATTTGTCCTTTTGATTTGTAGGGGTTTTTTGTTTGTTTTTGTTTTTCGAGGTAGAGTCTCACTCTAGCTCAGGCTAACCTGGAACTCACTATGTAGTCTCAGACTGGCCTTGAACTCATGCTAATCCTACCTCTGCCTCCATAGTGCTGGATTAAAGGAATGTGCTATCACACCCGGCTTGATTTGTAGTTTTTTTTTTTATTATTTTTATTTAGTTAGTTAGTTATTTTTGGTTTTTCAAGGTAGGGTCTCGCTCTAGCCCAGGATGACCTGGAATTCACTATGTAGTCTCAGGGTGGCTTCGAACTCAATGCCATCCTCCTACCTCTGCCTCCCGAATGCTGGGATTAAAGGCCTAGCTTTGATTTGTAGTTTTGAAATGGTTGTCAAGTAAAAATTACTTCACTGTTTTGAAATTCATTATACTAGGTTTTTATCATACAGATCTTCTGTAGGGAATGAATGCTCTTTGCAGATAACGTGAGAATAAAATTTGAGCGCTTTGCTGTCTTGATCTGTTTATGTCTTTTTCGTTTTCTTTTTTTTTTTTTTTTTTTTTTGGTGTGTCGTTTTCTTGATCAATAAAAATATGTATGCTAGCAACCATGGCTCTTCACACTAGCTTTTATGAAGTAGATAACTTTCTGTTATTCCTGGAAAACAATAGTGATTAAAAGCTAATTGTTAAATATGGAAATTGAGTCATATTCTAGTTTTTTGTGATATGTGTACTGTGTTATTTTTATTTTAAAATATTTCTAGCTTATTTCATAGATGTGCATTTCTATACTGGATGACATAATTTTCTAAAGCAGTAGGATTTTCTTACCTTAAGTAATGTGCTGGTAGAGTCAGTTTTATTCCATTCCACCTAACAAGAATTCGAAACATTTATAAATTTTCTTCTAGTGAACTCAGAGATAGGGGAGGGGGAATCATGTGGCTTTTGTTTTTCTTTGTGTGTGTGTGTGTGTGTGTGTGTGTGTGTGTGTTATGTACACATCTGTGTATGCATGTTTATATGTATGTGGTCACAGACATATGGGGTGCACATAAATGTGTGTATGATTCTTGGGATCCAGACGAAAACCTTGGGTGTCATTCTTAGGTATGCCATCATTTGAGACAGTGTCCTTCATTAACTCACCAATTAGGTTAGACTAGCTGGCCAGTAAGCCTTAGGGATCTGCCTTCCTCCACTGCCTAGTACTTGGATTGCAGGCATAAGCCACCCAACCAGGTTTTATGTGGGTGCTAGTGATTGAACTTAGGTCCTCACAGTTGCACAACAAGTACTTTACTGACTGAGCTATTTCCCCATCCTGTTTGTGCTTTCTATTTTAGGAACACTTCCCATTCCAATGTACTGCTGAAGAAAATTTCAGTTATTTTCTCCTATTAAAAGTTTGCTGGGGGGGGGGGCTGGGGAAATGGCGTAGCAGTGAAACCTAAGGACCCTGGTTCGATTCCCCAGGACCCACATAAGCCAGATGCAGAAGGGGGCAAATGTACCTGGAGTTTGTTTGCAGTTG
This sequence comes from Orientallactaga sibirica, assembly GCA_036365145.1. Classification (NCBI taxonomy): domain Eukaryota; kingdom Metazoa; phylum Chordata; class Mammalia; order Rodentia; family Dipodidae; genus Orientallactaga; species Orientallactaga sibirica. The sequence goes on from JAEOAD010000418.1 coordinate 935,349, forward strand.
CTGAAGGCTCTGACATACCCATTCTGTCTTTCTCTCTGCCTCTTCCTCTGTCTCTCTGATATAAGTAAAATAAAATAAAATAAGTTTGCTGGGGCCAGTCATGGTGGTACATGCCTTTAGTCCCAGCACTCAGAGGTAAGAGGATTGCTGTGAGTTCAAGGCCACTCTTAGACTACAGAGTGAACTCCAGGTCAGCCTGGGCTAAAGCAAGACTGTACATAAAAAAAAAAAAAGTTTGCTGGGGCTGGAGAAATGGCTTAGTGGTTAAGGTGTTCACCTGCAAAACCTAAGAACCAAGGTTCAATTCCCCAGTGTCCATGTAAACAAGATGCACAAGGTGGCATATGCATCTGGAGTTCCTTTGAGGCCCTGGTGTACCCATTATCTGCCTCTGTCTTTTTTTCTCTCTCCAATAAATAAAAACTTTTTAAAGTTAGCTGATTATTGGCATCATATTTCATATAAATCAAATGGGTTTATAAAACAAAATTTTTCAAATCCTTTCTGGTTTCTCATTATATTTTTCTTGTCTGTATTCATTTATTCATACACTACAGCTAATATTTATCTCACAACTATTCTTTAGGTTCAAGTGACCAGCTTCATCAAAGTTGCTTCCTAGCTGTTCTCCCCCTCCAGGATTATATAATAAATTTCTCCACTGAGCTCCAATTTCTACTGTAAATACTACTGTATAGTTAAATTTGAATTTGTCTCAGACTTTGTCAGTAAAAATTATTTATCTGAACAAAAGGCAAACTGGAAATTATTTGACAATGTTCTTAACTCTGCAATTACGGTATATAATTATTACTACTGCAAGTTCTTAGGAAAAAAGTTATTTCAGTACATACAAAGGAATTTTGGGGGTAATAGTTCTCAAAGTGTGTTCCTTGCCCATGTCATTTTTAGAGGTCAGAAAGGTCAGAAGTATTTTATTAATCCCGTGACATGATTTACCTTTTTAAATTTCCCATTCTTTTTGTTTTGTTTTGTTTTCTTGAGATGGAATCTCTCTGTAGCCCCAGACTGGCCTGGAAATTACTATATAGTCTCAGGTTGGCCTTGAACTCATGGTGATTGTCCTACATTGGCCTCCCAAATGCTGAGATAAAAGGCTTGTGCCACCATGCCCAGCACAATTCCCATTCTTTAATAAATGTACAGTAGAGTTTTCTAGAACGTATATAACATGTAATATTAGAATAGTTTAATATTGAAAAATAAGATCTAATTATTTTGTTTATTAAACAAACTTTAAATGCTGTATGTTCATATAGTAAAATTCTCAATAAAAATCAAGATAATGGGCTGGAGAGATGGCTTAGTGGTTAAGGCGCCTGCCTGCCTGCTAAGCCTAAGAACCCGGTTCCAATCTCCAGGTCCCACGTTTAGCCAGATGCAAAGTGACGCAAGGGTGCAATGCCACACTTGCCCACAAAGGGGAGCACACATCTGGATTTCGTTCATAGCAGCTGAGAGACTGCTGGCGCGCCCCTCTCTATCTGTCTCCCTCTCCTTCTCTGTCTGTCTGTCTCTGTCTCTCTCCAAAAATAAATAAAATAATTTTTAAAAATTTTTAAAAATTAAAAAAAATCAAGATAATAATTAAAGAATGAATTTTAGAAAGGCGTTTATAAACATGTAAACAATGCTAGTAGAATTTTTTGTTTTAGTTGAGGCTCCTTGGACCCTATGAGCCTGCTGTGGAAGCAGGCCCCTTGCCCCACCTTTCTGATCGAAGTGCCCCTGTGTCCCCAATTCCCAGATACCCTGCACAGAGGGTGCGTGTGACTCGGAATGAATAAGCTAGATTTCTTCCCTAGCTCCTCCCAGTTTCTTGTTCCAGGTAGGTCCCCCTACAGCTGTCTTGGGGCTGTGAGCTTGCTACAGAAGCAGGCCCCTTGCTCTGCCTTCCTAGTCCAAGTGCCCCTGTTCCTGGATAAGCTGCATGGTACAGAGTGAGTAGGCCAGATCCCTGTTCTCTGGCTCCTCCCAGTTCCATGGTGCAGGTCCAGGTCCCTCTGCCTCTGGCTTGGGAAGTCCTGGCCCCTGTGTGGGGGCTGTGGAAGCAGGCCTTTTTCTCTGGTATCCTGACTGGCCCTTGGGTACCAATAACCCTATTCGTGAGTCTGAGGGTTCACAGGCCACTGTAGGAGCAGGCCTCTTGCCTCCAGCTTTCCAGCTTCCTGGTGTCTGGTTCCCCAACTCCTGATTCCTGTGTGCTGAAGAGTACATGCAAGTGGAGTGAGTAGGCCAGAGCTCCCAGTTCCCCAAGGTACCTTCCATGTACCTGCAGCCTCCACAATGTGCACATCTGTGGTTATAACTCTATCCTACACCAGTACACCAGTCTGGTTCACATTTAAAACAGAACACCTGCTGAAGATACTACAAGGATAAAAACTTGCTTCATCCGCAGTAGAATAAAGTGTCTCCCCAAGATGGGTAGACCACAATGTAAAAAAGCCAACAAAAGTCTGAAAACTGAGAGATCTCCACCAAGGATGCCTAGTCCCACAATGGAAATCTCCAGTGAAATCATCAAGAAATCAACAGAAATTCAATCCCAAATGAGAACCTGATCAAAAGAATTGTGGAGCTGGAAGAAAACCATCAAAAAAACAATAATCATATCAATAAAATTGAACAAAATCATCTCTTAGAGCATTCAGCTTTTGACAGTAGGCTTCACTTGATTGAAGAAAATGTTAGAACCCTCAAAAGAGATATGAATGAACTGAAGGTGAGTCAAGAAATGGAAGATCTCAATAACTGATTGATGAATTTTAATGATCAAATGTAAGAATGAAATTCAGGAAGCATAAAGAAAATCAGAACTTGAATTGAAACCATACCTCAGAGAAGAGATAGACACAATGAAAAATAACACAACAGAAAACAAAAATCAAATAGAACTTTAAAAAACACTCACTAACCCCTCACTAACGGAGTTACTCATGTGGAAGACAGAAGAACCCCTGACCTGGAAGACAAGACAGAAGAAATTGATCAGGAGTCCAAAAATGTTGCTAAGTTCAAAAAAATCAAGTGAACAGAATACGAGGGACCTGTGGGATACCCTAAAATGACCAAGCATCCAGATCATGGGTATACCAGAAGGAGAGGAAATCCAGGCCAGAGGCATAGAGAACATACTCAACAAAAATTATTGAAGCCTATACTCCAAATCTCTCAAAAGAGAGGCCAGTTCAGATACAAGAAGCCCACAGAACTCCAAACAGACAGGACCAAAGAAGGAACTCTCTAAGACACATCATAGTTAAAAGTCTTAACAATGAAAATAAAGAGAGAATGCTAAAAGCAGCAAGAGAGTAACAACTCACTACATACAAAGGCAATCCCATCAGAATTATGTCAGATTTCTCAATGGAAACACTGAAAGCCAGAAGGACCTAGCATGGAACACTTCAAAGTCTGAAAAACTGTGGCTTCCAATAGCAAAAGTATCCCTCATAATAGCTGGTGAAAGTTAAACTTTCCATTACAAAAGTCAACTCTATGATTATATTAACACAAAGCCAAACCTACAGAGAATGCTTGAGGGAATACTCCACACAGAACAGTCAAACAACCAATCTCAAGAGCCAATAAGATCACAACAACCAAAAATAAACCAAGCTCAAAAGAAGTACAAAACACAAAGCACCAAACCCCATAAAGCACCTCATAATGGCAGGGATTAATTTGAACCCCAAAATAATAACTTTAAATATTAATGGTCTTTACTCACCCATCAAAAGACACAAATTATTAGGGTGTATCAAAAAATGGACCCTTCTATCTACTGTCTTCAAGAAACCCACCTCACCACTAAAGATAGACATCTGCTTAGGATGAAAGGATGGAAAATGATATTCTAAGCAAGTGGGAATAAAAAATAGGTGTCGCTATTTTAATATCTGATAAAAAAAAAGACTTCAAAAGTATTCAAAAGGATAAAGAAGGCCAGTTCTTACTCATCAAGGGAATGATCCAACATGAGAACATCACAATCATAAATCTATATGTGCCAAACACAAGTACACCACAGTTTATAAAATAAAACCTACTTGACAACAAAACAGAAATAAACACCAACAGCATCATAGAGACTTTTACTCCACTATCATCAATAGACAGATTATTCAAGCCAAAAAGCAACAGGGAGGGAATACATCCCTGATACTCAAAACCTACAACAGGCATAGTCATGAGCCCTAGGGGTGTAACGTCTGTGGGTGTCACACTAAATGTATATACTATGCTCACCAAACTGCCCAATAAGCACTTCTCTTAATATATTAATGCTACCCCCACTTGGTTAGAGAAGCTTCTCTTTTCAGATGGCAGTGACCTTGGGATGACTCAGAAGGCACCATGGTGCTGAAAGGAAGGGACAGAGGAGTGCTCAGCACTGAAACATCTCTAACACACCTTCCAAGGCTCAGGGTCCATTGAGGACAAGGGGGCAGAAAGAATGTAAGAGCCAAAGGAAGGGTAGGACTCCTTACAATGTGCTCCTCCAGACACAAAATGGCCTGGATATCCATGGCCTCACAGTGCCTGAAACTACCTACACAAGACCATCCTAATAGGAGAAAAAGATGATGACATCAAAATGAAAAGAGAGACAGATTGAGAGGAGGAGGGACTATTATGGAAAATGGAGTTTCAAAGGGGAAAGTGGAGGGAGGGAGGAAAGTACCATGAGATATTGTCTACAATTAAGGAAGTTTTCAACAAAAAAAAAATTTTTTTTAAACTAAACTTGAGCAGATTATTCTCCTAAACAAAACTATCACATCTATGGAGATTGAAAAGTTAATCGAAAACCTCCCCCAAAAGGAAAGTCCAGGACCAGACGGCTTCTCAGCCAAATTTTATCAAACCTTCATTGAAGAACTGAAACCAGTTTTTCTCAAGCTGTTTCACATAATTGGAGATCAGGAATTCCCCCCTCCTTTTATGAAGCTAGCATCACCCTAATACAAAAACCAGACAGAGATGCAATAAGAGAAGAAAACTATATGCCTATAGCCCTAATGACTTTAGATGCAAAGATCCTGAACAAAATCCTTACACACCAAATTCAACAACACGTCAAAATCATTATCAAACTTGATCAAGTAGGCTTCATCCCAGGGATGCAGGGATGATTCAACATACAGAAATCAGTCACTGTAATACACTACATAAATAAACGTAACCTGAGAACCACATGATCATCTCCATTGATGCAGAGGCCTTTCACAAAATACAACACCACTTCATGATCAAAACATTGGAAAGACTAGGCATGGAGGGTTTATAACTCAACACAATAAAGGCTATATATAAAACACCCAAAGCCCAAGTAATACTTAATAGTGAAAGATTCAAGGAGTTCTCATTGAGATCGGGAGCAAGACAAGCACCCATTCTCACCACTGTTCTTTGACATAGTACTAGAAGTACTAGCCCAAGCAATAAGACAGGAGAAAGAAATAAAAGGGATTCAAATTGGAAAGGAAGAAGTCAAGTTAGCCCTATTTGCAGATGATACAATCTTATACATAAGTGACCCAAAAGTCTTCATCTCAAAACTTCTAAAGGTAATTAATTCTTTCCGTAAATTGGCAGGATACAAAGTCAGTGCACAAAAGTCAGAAACTTGTATATTCAAAGGACAAATACACTGAGGTAGAAATCAGTGAGGCTGTCCCTTTTTCAATAGCAACAAAATAAATTTGGTACCTTGGCATAACACTAACCAAGGATGTAAAAGACCTATATAATGAAAACATTAAAAAACTCAAGAAAGACATTGAAGAGGATTTGAGAAGATGGAAAGACCTCCCCTGTTCATGAATATGTAGAATTAATATTGTGAAAACAGCAATTCTACCAAAAGCAATATGCAGAGATATGGCAACTATCCTGAGCAGCATGTTTGCTGGGTAATCCCCTGAACCCTCACCACCCCCACCAGGTCTTCCCGGCCAGGCTGTGCTCCTTCAAGCAGCACCTGGAGCTTCCAGATCATCAACAATACGTTTGTGGATGAGTTGGAGTCATCCTTTGAGGCTTGCTTTGCTTCTCTTGTGAGTCAGGATTATGTGAATGGCACTGTTCAGGAAGAAATTTGAAGTGGTGTTGATCAATGTATCCAGAAGTTTCTGGATGTTCAAGACAGATAGAGTACTTTTCCTACAAAAAAAATTGCAGTTGTCTATTCAGAAACCTGAGCAGGTTATTAAAGAGGATTTATTAGAATTAAGGAATGAATTACAATGGAAAGATGCTCTGGTCCAGAAGCACTTGACAAAGCTAAGGCATTGGCAGTAGGTGCTGCAGCACATCAATGCACAGCACAAAAGGCCAGCCTTGGTTCCTTGGCCTACCTGGAGCAAGCATCTGCCAACATCCTTGCACCTATGAAGCGGACCCGAGTGCTCTGACCAGCAAGGATTCCTGTCCAGATGGTCGACCAAGCTTCCATACTTAAGAAATTTTGGAAAAACTCAGTTGAAGAATAATTTAATGCTAATTTTGTGTTCCCACTATTGTTATTGGTTTGTTTTCTTGACGTAGGGTCTCATCCCAGTTCAAGCTGACCTGGAATTCACTGTGTAGTCTCAGGGTAGCCTCAAACTCAATGGCAATGCTTCTACCTCTGCCTCCCAAGTGCTGGGAGCAACCCATTATTTTTATGAGTGCTGGCACTCTGTCCTCTAAGACAAGGTCTTACTGTCTACATCAGGCTGGCCTGGAGCTCAGTCCCCTGCCTCAGGCTCCTCAGTGCTAACTTCTTGGGTACTTTGTAAAGTTCATGTCTTTGGTAAGTTAAGTAAGGCTTATTTGTCTTTAGTCAAGTTCAGACTGTTTAGAGTAATGGCACAGAGTCCCTCTTCATGGATTCTTTGTTGGGTTAAATATCTTTTCATAGCTTCACCTGCAATTTTCTGGTTGCTAGTTTGTTAGATTCTGAAGGAAAAAAGTAATAATCTGAGAAACAAGAGATAAGGGTTTTGTTGTCAGCTTTAATAACTATTCATCCATGGTAGTGCAAACAGATACGTAAATTTTCTCTTCAAGACTTTGAACTACCTCAGTAAGAGGACTCTAATACAGCATGTAATGCTTCAAGAACAGTACACAGTGTGCATATTTTGTGAGTGAGTTACAAAAGGTTAAAATATGCTGTTAGTGTAGGTTAGTATAAGAGGTTTGGCTTTGGCTTCTACTTGGGGAGTTTACATTAGCATGATCTTTACTTACTTGGGGATGTATCAGGAGCATGCTGCCCTAGTCAGTGTGAGGACAAGGCAGATCTTGTCTCAGTAGTGTCACAGTGGGGACATAGGTGAACTGCGAGGAGTTAAAAGCTGGTGTAAGTTATCTCTGTTTTGAGGTTTGTGCAGTTTTACCTTTTCAGAGTATATTACAATCCCTTTACCAGAGCAACCACTGTGCTATACTGAGTAGTGTCTCCCACTCATTGTGTTGGCCCATGTTGGTCTACAGCCTTGAAGTACTTCTCACGTTGATATTCATTAGTGTTCCTTGTCTGATATGCATGTCACCTGGTCTGAAGCTTCCATCATCCCCAGGGCACAGGATTGTGTATTTGTCTCTTTTACCACCCTTTTAGTTTTTCCGTATGGGTTATGATTCATACTTGTCTCTATTGCTGTATTATGTCCCTGAGAATTAGGCATTATTCCCCTTGAACATAAGAGATAATGTTTATTTTTTACATGGTGCTTCTTATCTTTCTTTGTGAGCTTGGTTGTGTGATGCTTGCGTCATGGACCTATGTGTACCAGTCTAAGGCCAACACAGTCCCTCTGACTAGAACGAATAAGGTAAACAAAGCTTTCAAAAGGTATTCTAAGAGAGACCTGATGGAAGACATGCCCTGGCCCTGGGAGGTAGAAGGAAGATGAGTTCAAAGTCATCCTCACTTATATAGCAAGTGTGAGATCAGTCTGGGTGACATGAGACTCTTATCTTTAAAAAATAACAAAAATATTTGCTATTACATAAGTTTTTGACTGGTGGTCTCATACTAATTATACTGATTAGAAGCTCTGAGCAAGGGCATGTTTGCATACATCTTTAATCCCAGAACTTGGGAGGCAAAGGTAGGAGGATAGCTGTGAGTTCAAGGTCAGCCTGAGCTGGAATGAGACTCTACTTTGAGGGGAAAAAAACCCACACAACTCTGATGGGCAGTTTTAGATTTCTTGGGTAAAAACCTAAAAAATAGACTATATCTTTTTTAAAGTTTTTATTGGGACCTTTATGAACATACTGCAAATTAGGCATATTCACATCAGGTTATCCTATTTTGTCTCTTCTTCCCACCCCCATTCCACTGAGGGCACTCATCAGTGGGGACATAAGAATCACTGGCTCATAAATGTACCAGTCTGTTCATGTCAGGAAGACAATACCTCACACTATGCCTTCCCTCCTTGTGGCTCTTAATGTTCTTTCTACTCCCTTTTCCACAGTCTGTTACATTTTCATTAGTCTTTCAGTAATAAAGATGTTCTTAGTGAAAATACTGGAAACTGTTCTTGGTGCTTAATGAAAATATTTTTAATTAGTCTATGTATAAGTTAATTACTTTATTAAATTCAAAAGTAATGTCAAATAGGGCTGGAGAGATGGCTTAGTGGTTAAGGCACCTGCCTGCTAAGCCTAAGAACACCAGTTCCAATCTCCCACATTTAGCCAGATGCAAAGTGATGCAAGGGTGCAATGCCACACTTGCCCACAAGGGGGCACATGCATCTGGAGTTCATTCACAGTGGCTGAGAGGCTGCTGGCGTGCCTATTCTTTGTCTTCCTCTCCCTCTCTCTCTGTCTCTCTCTGTGTCTCTCTCCAAAAATAAAAATAAAAAGTAATGTCAAATAAACAATTTTTCAATCTTGTCAAAAAAGCAATATACATATTTAATGCAATACCAGTAAAAATACCAGCATCTAGCTTGTTGCACATGCCTTTAAGCCCAGCACTTGGAGGCAAAGGGAGGAGGATTTCCAAGAGTTTGAGACTACCCTGGTACTACATAGTGAACTCTAGGACAGCCTGAGCTAAAGTAAGACCCTACCTCAAAAAGCCAAATAAGTAAATTAATTAATTAATTTAATTAAATACCAGAATCATTCTTCACAGAGGTTGAAAAAAATGATCTCAAAGTTCATATGAAATGGCAGCAAGGATATCCAAACATATTCTCAGAAAAAAAAAAAACCACCTCTAGAGGTATCACTATACCTGATCTAAAGCTATATTACAAAGCCATAATAAAACTTAAACAGCATAGTACTGGCATAAGAACAGAAACATAGACCAATGGAACAGAATTGAAGACGCAGACCTTAGGTCAAGTAACTACAGCTACTTGATCTTTGACAATGGTGCCAATAATGTAGATTGGAGCAAAGACAGCATCTTCAAGAAATGGTGCTAGACAAATTGGATGACCATAGGTAGAAAAATGAAACTAGACCCACTCATCTCTCCATACACAAAATCAAGTCCAAATAGATTAAAGATCTCAGTATAAGACTTGAAACTGTTCTTCTAGAAAAAAAGAAGAAGAAGAAGCACTCTCTGTGATATAGAAATGGGGAAAGACTTCCTGAACAAAAACCCAGTAGCCCAGGAAATTAAAATCAACCAGTGGGATCTCATGAAGCTAAAAACCTTTTGCACAGACAAACATAACCTAAACAGAGCCAATAGGTTACCCACTGAATGGGAGAATGTCTTTGCTAGCTATACCACTGACAGAAGCATAATATCTGGAATCTACAAAGAATTCAAAAAACTAAACAATAGAAACCTTTATCCTTGAAGATAACCTAAAAGATATAACCCTCAAAAGGAGTAAGGGGGAGCACCTGAAATGTAGGGCTCTGGTGAGGATAGGATGAAGCCTAAGCTCAAAAGAAAAAATTTTTTTAATGTCTGTGACCTGTAACTTCCAGTACCAGAGATTTGTTGCTACCCACAGTGAGCTGTTGATCAGAAACCTGTGAGGCCCCCAAATCAAGACAGCTGTCAAAGCAGTTGATTACCTGCCTGAGGTAAAAGCTAAGACCCTATTGCTGAAGACACCATATGCTGCTGACAACACAGAGAGATCTGCCTGGAATTCAGAAAAAAAGCCAGTCCCCAGACAGCCTCTCTAGTGCTAGAAAGTGCTGCATGAGCTACTGGGGAAAAATGGCCAACAACTAACCAATAATTTTCTGGTTAGCTAAGAGATCCACTCAGTGTAAAGGAACCCATATCAGGAATTGGGAACCAGATCAGAATCCTATGGAGACAAAGATTATGTTCTCCAGTGTCAAGCTCTCACAAGTGTTTGGCTAAAAGAGGGATTACATTTATCAAATTCTCCCTAAATTAATAATGCTTATCCCATTGAAACTATGCTGACTTCACTCTCTGTTGGAGAAACTGTTCTTTTTCTGAATGTAGCGAGACCAGAGGAGATTAAAGTACCCCTTGCTCTTCAGCCACATCTGAATCCACAGAGGAATGGGGAGATGAGCAAGAGTGCTGCTTCCTTGCTGTTCGTGATAATCAGTACCAGGGTGTAGGAGACAGACCCTGAGGATACTCAATACCTACCAAAACAGAGATCTAGAGACTCCTAAAAGCTCTTCACTGAGGTAGACTTAAAACTCACCCACTGTGGCTCAGGGAGACTTGCAGAAGAGGGGGCGGAAAGGTTGTAAGAGCCAGAGGCATTTCCTCCCTCCCAAAAATAACTGACTACTGCTCCCACAATGCATAAAGTGCAACACCCTGGGGAATACCTGCAACTCCACTGAAGAGCATCCCCAATAGAATGAGGGAAAAGATAAGGGAAAAGAGGGTAACAACAAATGATGTATCCAAAGGAAACATCTTGATAATAATAAATTAAGAAAAAGAAATTTTCATTTTATAAAATATGATTTTCATAAAGTATAACAAGCTAATAATACATGATAGATTTAGTTTATTTATAATTAATAAATAGATAATCCTTCACATGGTTGTATTTTACTAACCACAACTGAATTAAATAAAATTAGTTAACATAGTTCTAATTTAAATTATCAACATATATTAACTGAGCAAATACGTAAAATGCATTTTGTTGGCAGCTCCTTAGTCCACAGATAGCTTCATAAATAACAAGCACATCATGGTTGGCAGCTAACCATTTCACTTCTTTCATAGTTTATGAAAGACTGATCATTATGCCTTTGTGGCATAGTTATGTACAGGAAGCAAAATCCTTCCTTACCTAATATTGATAAGCCCACATCAAATGGATACATAGATGAGTGATGGCCAATTTTCAAGATAAAAATATAGCAAAGAAATAAGGTTATTCTCAAAATGAAATTTAAGTCAAATATAATTTGAATTATAGAAGAAATAAATCACCATGAGAATGCTGACAGTGCTGCTGTTAGAGCCTGGTGTGGTGGCATATGCCAGCAATCCCAGCCTTTAGTAAGCTGAAGCAGGAGGGTGGATTGTGAATTAGCTTGGGCCTTGGTGTACATAGTGAGACCCAGCCCCCAAAAAAGGAAAGGAAAAAGGAATAGGAAAGAAGAAAGGAAAGGGAAGGGGAAAGGAAAAGAATGGGAAAGAAAGAAAAAGCATTACTGCTGTTCAAGACAATCAAGGCAACCAGCTGGATGAATTTAGCAGAGGAAATTGGTTGATAGGAAAGAAAGCTGTCCTAAGGTAACTGACAAAACATTTCACAGTAAAAGACATCTCAAGTATTTCACATTGAAATCTAAGGGAGTTGAAAGTGTAGGAAGTTGTCACCATTTGGATTAATTTGCATACTGGAGAGATTTCATCAAGTTTGATACTGGTAACTTTTTTATGATGAATGGAGGTGCTAACATATGAAGAATTACTGTGATCACTGAGAAAGAGATCCTGGCTCACTTGATGTGATTCACATTAAAGATGCCAATGACCCGGCTTTTCATCATTTTCATTATTGATAAAAGCAACAAGCCATGGATTTCCCTTCACCAAGGAAAAGGAATTCTTCCCATTATTGCTGAAGAGAGAGTCAAGAGGCTGGCAGCCAGAGTAGTAGCATGGCGAGAAGGCATTTGCACTCTAATATTAAAGATAAATAGATTGATCAGTTTTTAAAATATGAAGAGTTAATCCACACTGAAAATAGAGTAGGGCAGTTGGCCAAGGCATGCCCACGTCTAATCATGTTACACAAAGAGAAAAGACAAGCACCAGTCTACTCTTGATAACTGTCTGATGAAGAAATAAAGCACTTTAATCCCCAATGTTTTGAGTCAGAGTCTCACTCTAGCCCAGGGTGACCTGCAACTCACTCTGTAGCCCATGGTGGCCTGGAATTCACAGCTGGCCCAAACTCCCAACTGCTGGAATCATAGATGTGAGCCACCATGCCTGCCTCCATTGTTTCTAGTATTTTAAGTTATGATATTCTAGACTAATATGTTTTACTTTTTCATTGTTTACATTGTGAATGGCTACATATTTTTAAATATTTTGAGATTTGTAAATGTCACAGACAACTAATTTTTTTCATCAGTTACTAAGATAATTTTGCATGGTTTCAGTTTACCCAGTAATTTTTAATAAAATTATCTTTATTTTAAAAATATTTTATTTACTAATTCATTTATTTGTTTGGGGAGGGGGAGAGAAAGAAAGGAAGTTGCAGACAGATAATGGGCATTCTAGGGCCTCTAGCCAGAGCAGATGAACTCCAGACACATGTGCCACCTTGTGCATTTGGCTTAAGTGGGTACAGGGGAATTGAACCTGGGTCCTTAGGCTTTGCAGGCAAGCACCTTAACTGCTAAGCCATCTCTCCAATCCCTACCCATTCATTTTTATGCCTCTGTGTTACTGTGCTAACTGAAGGCTGCTTTGTTTAAGTTTTTTTCTATTTAAGTTTTTATATAGTAATTAATAGATATAAGCCATGTAAAATCTCTTTATTTTTCTTTATACTTCTGGATTTTCTGTTTGGGTTGAACAGCATAACCATTAAGCCAGCAGCCTAAGAAGGAGATTTTATTTTTTTTCAAAGTTTTCATTTCTAGTTAATACGTCTTATAGTTACTACTTAATTTCATTTCCCACTATTTGCCGTGGATACTCAAGAGTTGTCCTTTATATGATAAAACCATAAAAGAGATAGGATGAGGGAATTGTGTGAGGTGACAGATCTCTTTTGTATCCTGATTTTGATGATGACTAAAAAGTCGTGTTTATTGTGCCCTGGAATCTACATTTAAACAGTTCTTTTCTAGTCTTTGAAAATGTAGTTTATGACCATATTAAGAAGTATATCGTGGGGCTGGAGAGATGGCTTAGCAGTTAAGCACTTGCTTATGAAGCCTAAGGACCCTGGTTCGAGGCTCGATTCCCCAGTATCCATGTAAGCCAGATGCACAAGGGGGTGCATGCATCTGGAATTTATTTGCAGTGGCTAAAGGCCCTGGTGTGCCCATTCTCTCTCTCCCTCTCTCTCTCTCTCTCTCTCTCCCCTTTCTCTGTCACTCTCAAATAAATAATAAAAATAAAAAAAAAAAAAAAAAAGAAGTATATCATGAGTACAGTGTTAAAGGCATTGTCCATAGGTACTAAGGAAGAGTCCAACACTCAGAAGACATGTGTCTGCCCTGAAGGAATTTATACTCTATTATAGGGATAGGTAACACAAATGACAGAAGTATGTTAAATCGTATTTGTCTCTTTAGAGAAACTAAAATATTCTATTATAGGAATATTCAGGAGGATAATTCATCAAAAAATGGTGATTAAACTGAAATTAAGAAAATTCATTTACTTTTTGGGTGGGATGTAGCTCAGTGTTAAAACACTTGCCTACTATGTGAGGGGCCCTGGATTCAATCCTCAGAACCTGCCCATGCCCTCACATGTAATGTATAAAATAGAAAGGGCATTTTGATTTGTAGAGAAAATGAAGCATTCTTTACAGGTGTACAAGTATTTCTATTTATAATTATTCCTAAAATCTTTGGATTTACCATTCATGAATGGACAAATCCTATTTAATTCTACTTAAAATTCTTAGGCTGTGGGTTCAATTCCTAGTACCATAGAACAAACCAAAACAGAACAAACAACAAAAAATACCACCTGAACCTGGGGTACAGTGTAAGGCCCCACCTCAGAAAATGTTAACAAATAAAGCACCTCTAAAAATTATTTATTTGAGCCTGAAGCCCAGATTTCTTGCAAGTACACATGCTTCTTTCATAAACGTGAGGTAGAGGCTTATATCATTTTATAAACCCATTATAAATTGAAAAATATAAGTAAAAATATATTTAATATATCTAATCTACCACATATATAATTTAGCCCAGCCTAACTAAAAAATGTATACATTTACAGTTACAAAAAATCACCTAACATTTTCTATCATAAAGTATTAACCTTTAATGTAATTTATTGAATACTATACTGAAGATAAAAGTGAGAATAGTTGTATGGGTACACTTTAGAGCTATCATAAAGTCAGAAATTAAAAGCCAAATGTTTGGAAGTTGGAAACTTTCTATGATGTTAGTAAATATTAAACTATAACATTATAATACATATAAATGTTAAACTATATTCATAAATGTTAAATTTTATTTCAATTCTGATTTTAACAGCTGTCAGGACAGAGAACTATTCCAAAGTCTTAGTTTATCAATAGTGTCTTAGCTTTTCAGAGTGCTAGGATAAACTACTTCAGACTAAGTAACATGGAAACAATAGAAATTTATTGCTCAGGTTTTTTTTTTTTTTTTTTTTTTTTTTTTTTTAGAAAGACAGATAAAGAATGGGCGCACCAGCAGCCTCTTAGCTGCTGTGAACGAACTCCAGAGGCGTGTGCCCCCTCATGGGCAAGTGCAGCATTGTGCCCTTGCATCACTACATCTGGCTAAACGTGAGACCTGGAAAATCGAACAGGTGTTCTTAGGCTTGGCAGGCAGATGCCTTAATCACTAAGCCATCTCTCCAGCCCTATTGCTCACAGTTTTGGAGGCACCACCATCAAGGTGCTAGCATACTCAAGATCTGAGGAAGGGCTGTTCCTTATAGTTGGTACCTTGTGTGAGTCCTTACATTGCAGAAGGAGCAAACAAGCTCATCTTCCACAAAGATACTAATAGAATAGCACTTACTACCTCTCCAAGACCCCAAAGGTCAATATGATACTGGGGTCTAAGTATTAGCCTGTGAATCTGGAAGGATACAAATATTCAAACTTCAGCAGTGAACTATATGTGTAAATGCCTGTTTTCGTCCTGTAAATTTTTCTGTTTCAGAATTCTTCAATTGTCTTCCTCCTATTTTTCCATACTGAAATGAATGAATTAACTCTATCTAAAAGCAATAATCTTTATGTTATAGGTTTTCTGTGAAGACCCTAATTGACCGGTCTTGTTTTGAAACAATTGATGATTCTTCTCCTGAATTTAACAATTTTGCAGCAGTTTTGGAACAAATTCTAAGTCACCGACTAAAAGGTAACAACACTGATATTATTTTTTTCTCTACTGCTTTCCTTCTGATAAGCTTGAAATTTTAGAAATAATATAGCATGCTTTGATTGAAATAACAGTTATTCTGTACTTTGAAAAACATAAAACTGATTTCACAATGCATGATCTTTGGCCAGTGTCCTTAGAAAGAATCTGTATTCTCAGATGTACACTTATTTCTAGAATACACTTATTTATACTTATTTTTAGAATTTCTACAATGTTGAGTATGTTCATTGCTACATACAAAGCCACTCTGCAATAATATTTATACTAAAAGCTTAAATGGTAGACCATCCCAAAGCTTACTTATTTACTTTATTCAAAGAAAAAATATTCTAAGAATTAAATATTTCTGCTTATTACATATTACCTTAAATTAGGAATCTTTGAAAAAATTAACAGTAAGTACATTAAAATAATGTAGGAAATATTTGGCTTTGCTTTTCTTTAATCAGTTAGTATATTTATATCATGAATATGAATATCTTAAAACTTAAAGAAAATATAGCAAATATGTTGTCTCTGAATTCAGAATCTTTTTAATTGCATCCGTGTGTGTGTGTGTGTGTGTGTGTGTGTGTGTATGCATGGGTGTATATGCATGTATATGCACATGAATGAGGAAGCCAGAGAACAACTTTGAGTGCTATCCTCAGAAATGTTAGCTGCCTCTTTTTGTAATTTATTTATTTTCATTTGCAAGCAGAAAGAGAGAGAGAAAAACAGAGAAATAGAATGGGTGTTCCAGGGCCTCTAGCTGCTGAAAATAAACTCCAGATGCATGCACCATTTTGTGTATCTGGCTTTATGTGGGTACTGGGCATTCAAACCTGGCTCCTTAGGCTTTGCAGGCAAGCGCCTTAACCACTGAACCATTTCTCCAGCCCCTCTTCTTTTTTGAAATATGATATCTTATTGGCCTGAAGCTCATCAATTAAACTAGACTGGCTTTCTAGGGAGCCTTCTGTCTCCACCTCCCCGGCTCCAGCATTGATTATTATAAGTATATGCTATCATGCTCATCAGTTTTACATAGGTTCTGACAACCAAACTCAGGTCTTCATGCTTGCAAAGTAAGCATTTGATTCACCAAGTTATGTAGCCCTGAATTCATTTTGTTGTTGTTGTTGTTGTTTTTTGTGGTAGGTTCTCACTCTAGCCCAGGCTGACCTGGAATTTACTATATAGCCGCCTCAGGTTGCCCTCAGTGACCCTCCTACCTCTGCCTTCCAAGTGCTGGGATTAAAGGCATGTGCCTCCACCCAGCTTAAATTCAGTATTTTTTAAGTCAAAATATATCTCAAAATATAGTTCAAAAAATCAATAATTATATAGTATGAACCTTGATAAAGTAACAACAAATAACCACATTGTTACCTAGCTTTTAAAGGAAACTTAATTATTACATTCTTTACTTAAGATTTTATTTTCTTTATAATCTTATTTATATAATTTAAAGTTTGTAGTAGTAATGTGCTTTGGTAATTTACAAGCATTTGTCAAATATAATTTGAAGAGTAATTCTATTCTGTACTTTTTGAGTCTGAGAGCATCCAAATTATGCTGTTTTAAGTCATTTGAACAAATGGTTCAATTTATATAGGTGGGGAAAAAAAAAATCTCTGAATCCACTTAAACTTCTGCTATTAAAATAGAGTCCATAAAATCACTGAAGCTTTTTCTATTAAACTTGTTTTATCACATGTTAAAAGGGTTATTACTTTTCATTTTTGCTGTCTTGTGTTTCCTTAATTTTATACCATTAATATAATATTTTAAAGAAAATATGTTTGTATAAAAGTGAGTAATGTGGATATATCTTGAAATAGTGTTGGAGGTATACTGTATAATCACATTTTTAAATTTTAATAAAAAAATTATAACACTGGACAAAAATGTAATATAACACATGTAATATAGTATATTGTAATTACCTTAATGTTCATGAGCATTATCTATGAAAGTTCTCATGATGTGGTTTACCATTCAAAATTTTATTATCTCACAAAATATTATTTTAAAAAACTGTCAGTAGAAAAGTGTAGGACTGTGTTGAGATTCCCAGATTGAGTTACTGGTCAGATTCTACCATGTGTAAGTGGAACTCCTCTTCCACAACCAGTTGCCATCTTTTGAATTATGAGTTGCAAAATATTAACTGTGAGCCATCAAAATTACTGCTAGTCAATCAAATCTATTAATGTTATTTCTGAGAAATACTGTGATGAAAATATAAAATCTAATTGATACGTGGATAAAAATTCTACTGTTGTAACTATGATAATAAGAAAGCTACTGTGGAGCCAGGCATAGTGGCACATGCCTTTAATCCCAGCACTTGGGAGGCAGAGGTAGGAGGATCACCATGAGTTCAAGGCCACCCTGAGACTACAGAGTGAATTCCAGGTCAGCCTGGGCTAGAGTGAGACCCTACCTTGAAAAACCAAAAGAAAGAAAGAAAGAAAGGTACCATGGGATTGAGGAAATTGTTCACTGACATATGTAAGAACATAGGCTCAATCCCTAATACCATAGAAACAACAACAACAAAAACCCACTGGTACAGTAAGGTCTTTAAGTTCTAAAGTTATGTAAGTTCAGTATTTCCAAACATGCTTTTAAAAAGTTGGCTATTATAGTTTTGAGATTGGTATAGATATGAATCATGAAATGATATGTAACTTGGGCTGGGGAGATAGCTCAGTTGGAAAATAAAGTACTTGCTTTACAAGCATGGAGACCTGAGTTTTATACCCAGAACGTATGTAAGTTCTGGGTGTGGTGGTGCAGGCCTATAATCCTAGCACTGAGAAGTAGAGACAGGAGGATCTGTGGATCTCACTGGCCTGCCAGTCTATCTTAATTGTTGAACTCCAGACAAGTATGAAACTCTGTCACAAAAAGAGATGGACAGTGTTCTGGCTGGGCATGAAGGTGCATACTCTTAATCCAAGCACTCCAGAGGTGCTGAGGTGGAAGGATTTTCTTGAGTTTGAGTCCAGCCTGGGCTACTGAGTAAGTTCCAGGTCAGCCTGGGCTAAAGTGAGACCCCTGCATTAAAAAGCAACAAAAGGGCTGGAGAAATGGCTTAGGCACTTGTTTGCAAAGCCAAAGGACCCCAGGTTCAATTCACCAGGACCCACATAAGCCAGATGCACAAGATAGCACATGTGTCTGTAGTTCATTTGCAGCAGCTGGAGGCCCTGGAGTGCCCATTCTCTTTCTCTTGCTCAAATAAATAAATAAATAAAATTTAAATTAAAAAAAGCAACAACAACAAAAAGAGGTAGAAAGTGGGATTTTTAACTGACATGAGGTTGTTCATGGCCTGTATGTGCATGCTCTTGTGTGTGTTCCCACACACACATGTGCACCCACACACATATGGACACACATACAAACTACACACATACACATGCAAAAACAAAATAATTAGGTAGCTTTTGAGATGAAGTATTTTAAAGTTTCAAATGTTTAGAAATTTAATGCTTTCCAATTATTAATACTTAACATATAAATTTATTTTGGAAGTTACATAAGTATTTTATAACATCCCGTGTTGATTTAAAATTAAACTTTGCATAAATTAAATGTTCAAATATTTTTATTTATAGAAGTACAAACTAAAAAAAAATTAGTAGAAATGTTAAATTTTTCCACAGAAAACAAAAATCTCCCTCAGATACAATGTACTTTGTTCTGGAATGGGTTAAAGTGAAAAGCTGACAAAGTTATCTAATTAATTCATACTCATTGACAAATTATTTTTTTAAAGGCTTTTACATTAATAAGCACTCAGTTTAGTTTCCTCGTATCAGTAATTTTTGAACTTTAGTTAATTTATTTTATAGTATAAATTGGGCATGGTGTTTCACATGGAGGCTGAGGCAAGACGACTATGAGTTTGAGGCCAGTCTATACAGTAAGACACATCTCTTTATCTTACCCTCATAACCCTTAATAAAAGTCATTGCAAAGACTGTGTATATAACTGAAAGGCTTTGTTCAAGTCAGGCTTTTGGCCTCTTCAGCAACAATTGCAACTTAACCCATGACTCCATCACACCAATTCAGTTAGCACCAGGGATCATGTATTATAAAGCAATACACACAATAGAAAAGCAGTTCACACAACAATATTTCTATTTGATAGACATTGAGTCTCTTAAGTAGTTCTGATCTCTGGGAACTTAAAGCATTTGGACAGTTTAGCTAGTTAGAAAATTCTTATTTTTGAGGCCAACCTAACTCATTGTGCTTTGTCCTTTTTCTGCTAGGTTTTTAAAATATGAACTTAATAAATATGACAATTTTAGTATCATGAAACCCTTTCAGGTCCTTTTCTCATTATCCTTAATCATTCTATAATATATGAAGATTTCAAAACATAGTGATTATATATAGATATATGTGTATATAATTTTAGAATTAGAATATTTTAAATACATTTTCCAAAGAAATAAAAGTTTAATAAAAAATCTTAACATCCTGAGAAGAAAAAGAGATCAGTCAGTAAAGGTATAAAATGGGATAAATTAATAAATATAGAAATTGTTGGCTGTAAGCAAGAGAAAGCTGAAGACTGGAGTCACATAGGAATTTTCATGTTGTGTGAGAATAAAGTATTTCCATGGATATGGTTATTACCCAGAGAAGTTGAAAAAAAAGAACATGTTTGGAAAAGGGAAATGTCAAAGGTTGATTTGTGAACATTGAAGAAAATAAGGAAAAAGAGAAAGAGAAAGAAAGTAAAGAGAAAGGGAAGACAAAAATAGCAAATTAAAGAGATGCTTAATAGAAAAACAGTCTCATTTCACAAAATAAAGTTGATTTTAGTCAGTTATTTTGGTACAAAAGCCTAATTCATTGATGTCAAATATAAAGAGAAGACATATGTTCTAGTCTGTGAATTTATCAGTTGTATTATGGTCTATCACTGTCTGGCAATCTCATTTATCACTAAGTTTCTTAAATTTTCACTTACTCAAGTGCATTCATTGGTTCAGCTGTTTATTGAGTGCCTACTATATGCTCCACACTGTTTTCATTGCTGGGCATACATTAGTGAATAAGGCAAATGTACCTGTCCTTGGAACAAGAAATGCTGGCAAAGATGTACAGGAGTGGTGTATGTGCTCATGTATGTGCATGTGGGCAGAGGCTAGAAGGGGATGTTAAGTGTCATCCTCTATTGTTCTTCCATTTTATTTCCCTAAAATAATCTCTTCTCAACCTTGAACTTACTTACTGTTGTTTGGTTGGACTTGCTGACCAGGGAGTCACAGTGATAAGGTGGCTATAATTCGGGAGAGAAAGTGGACCAGCAAGAGGACATGTGAGGGACAGCAGTAGAGATAGTGATAAATAAGAAAGTATAATGATATACGTATGTAGACATCACAGTGAAACCTACTAACCTGTATGTTAAAGAAATCTGTTATGTTAAAAGAAAGTAAAAAAGTATAATATGTGAACTTTGGATACTTCTGGTCATAAATTTGACAATTTGGAATAATTTTGTCAATTTCTTGAAAGGCATAACACAAAAAAGTAGGATAGTACTATCCTATTTTTAAAGATAAATAAATGTCTTAAAATGTTCTAACAAAGAAAATTCCACACCCACTGTTTTTACTGTTTCTACTGTTAGTTGCGGCAAACCATCAAAGGAAGAAAAAGATGATAATTGTGTTCAGTACCTTCTTGAAAACATGAAAAAGAGAAAACTTTCCAACTCACTTTATGAGGCAGCATTAGCCCAGTACAAAAGCAGACAAAATATTGTAAGAAAAAGAAACTATATGCCACTATCTTTCCTGGTCTTCTGCACTAGAATCTTCAAGAAAATTTGAACAAATGCTCGAATTGAAGGATACTTCAGTATTAAAAGTTCATTTTCAATGCATTTATATACTTTATTAAAATAAAAATAAAAATCACATCGGTAAAACACATTTGACAAAATTCATCATTAACTTGTGTTTTAAAAATACTTTTCAAGCTGGGCATGGTGGCACACACCTTTAATCCCAGCACTCAGGAGGCAGAGGTAGGAGGATTGCCAAGAGTTCAAGGCCACCCTGAGACTACATAGTGAATTCCAGGTCAGCCTGAGCTAGAGCTATCTCAGAAACCCCCCCCCAAAAAAAAAAAAAAAAACCTTTCACAAAATAATTCTTAAAAAGAGAACTTTCTGGGCTGGAGCGATGGCTTAATGGTTAAGACACTTGCCTGCAAAGCCAAAGAGCCCAGGTTTGATTCCCCAGGACCCATGTAAGCCAGAAAAAGAGAACTTTCTGGGCTGGAAAGATGGCTTAGCAATTAAGCACTTGCCTAAGGACCCCAGTTCGAGGCTCAGTTTCCCGGTACCCATGTAAGCCAGATGCACAAGGTGGCACATGCGTCTGGAGTTCGCTTGCAGTGGCTGGAGGCCCTGGTGCTCCCATTCTCTCTCTCTCCCCCTTTCTCTGTCTCTAATAAGTAAATAAATAAAAATAAAAAAGAGAACTTTCTTAAAGGCCATCAACATAAATTTACAAAAGACTTTCTCAATCCTAGTATATGGATCTTTACTCTGTATCAGAAAACTTGATAGCATGTCAGTTGCTCTGTAAATTCAGTGCGCTCAGTTTCAGGCTTTTTTTGTAGACAAAGTGATTCTAAAGTTTAAAGTAGGCTCTGTAGAGTAGTTAGGCACTCACCGTTTGTGGCAAGTGCTTTCTCCACTGAGTCATCTCCCCAGGCTTTATTGTAGAATTTAAAGACATTTTCATGAATATTAATCAAGTGAGTGGCATATTAATGGAGTAAGGACCATTAATTAATCCTAAATCATGGGCAACTGAATCTCCCTTTTAGGGTGTTTCTTCCCATGATCTGCTAGAAGAAGTCACAAGGAAAGTGTCAAAACTTCAATGGAAGTGATGTTATAATGAATCTAAAGTCTTTCACTGGTACAGACCCTTCATTGGGTCACATTTTTGATATAGGGACAACAGCCAAATGCAGTTTCAAGGACATTTTAGCTACAAAGGACATTCAGACTGTCAGGAAGTCATAGGTACTAAGATATGCTATAATTTTTTTGGTGATTTTTAAAATTGAGGTTTTTACACTAAAAGCTGTGGTCACGGTTTCTACAGTACACTGGCAGGCTGTGCAAATAGGAAACAGAGCTTGGGCTAACTGTAGGACTGTTTTCTAAGCTCTACCACTCATGTCTATTCTCTACATAATAAAACTCCAGCAAGTTTTCTCTGCACACTAATATGGTACTGTGGGGTGTATAAAGAGAAGTTGGAAGCTGGGCGTGGTGGTACACGCCTTTAATACCAGCACTTGGGAGGCAGAGGTAGGAGGATTGCCATGAGTTTGAGACCACCCTGAGAATACATAGTGAATTCAAGGTCAGCCTGGGCTAGAGTGAGACCCTTCCTCAGAGAGAGAGAGAGAGAGAGAGAGAGAAATCTCTCATGCGTTGCTGGTGGGAGCATAAAATACTATAGCTTCTTTGGGAAAGCTTGAAGTTCATTAAAAAGATAAACATACTCTTGTTTCTCAGAAATCCCAGTCCTTTACTAATGAGAAATGAAAACTTATGTTTATGCAAAATCTATTTATAGCAGCTTTATTTATCATTGTTAAAATCTGGAAATAACCCAGATGCCCTTTATGTCATGAGTGGATAAACTGCTATGTATAGTATAAAAACTCAGTAGTAAGAAGGGAAAATATTTATACTCACAGAAATATAAATTTATATCAGATATAAGTATATGAAGGAAAACTTCAAAAGGTTAGATATTATGTGATTCCATTTATATAACATTTTTCAAAAGGCCACATTATGGTGTTAGAGAATGGATTAAAGGTTACTAGGGGTTACAAGTTAGTGAGTTGACCACACAGCAACAGTATGAGGAGTTTTAATGGATGGTGGAAATGGTATGAATCTTTTGGTCATAGTTACATATCACCCTCTGCATTTCTCAAAATTCATAGAACTGAACAACAGCAATGAATTTATTAAAGATTAAATTTATAACATAATCAAGTATAGAGAGTCCCATGTTTTCATTTTAACATATAACATTCCAACTGTTTTGTCCTGTGTTAGTTTAGGAAGCTGTATATTTTGTCACAGGGCACAGTTAAATAAGCCCCAAGGATAGTCCTGTAATGTCACCTTTCCATGTTTTTTTAAAGTTTTTTTAAATTTTATTTATTTTTGGAGAGAGACATAGAGAGGACAGAGAGGGAGATGGAGACATATAGAGAATGAGCGCACCAGCAGTCTCTCAGATGCTGTGAACGAAATCCAGATGTGTGCGCCCCCTTGTGGGCAAGTGCGGCATTGCGCCCTTGCATCACTTTGCATCTGGCTAAACGTGGGACCTGGAGATTGGAACTGGGTTCTTTAGGCTTAGCGGGCAGGTGCCTTAACCGCTAAGCCATCTCTCCAGCCCTCTTCCTCCATCTTGTATGTAGACCTGAATGTAGTCTATTTCCCCTTCTCTGTCTCTCTCTCTCTCTCTGTGTGTGTGTGTGTGTGTGTTATATTTGAGCATGTACATGCCACAGTGCACATGTGGAGGTCAGAGGATAACCTTGTGGTGTTGTTTCCCTCCTTCTTTCCACCTCATTTGGGACAGGGTCTCTCTTGTTTTGCCACCGAGAATTTCATGGCCCATGAGCTTCAGGATGCTCCTCACTCTGCTTTCTATTGCCATAAGCCTAGGTGTATTGGGATTACAGACACATGTGCTATTTGCCTCCAGCTTTACATGGGTTTGGGGGATGAGAACTCATGTAAAGTCATGAGGTATACACAGCAAATACTTTTAACCACTGAACCATCTCCCCAGCCCCTCTATTCTTTGTGTTCCATTCATTATCTTATACAGAACCTCATCCAAGCAGGGCTAGGATAAAAAGATTAAAAGTATTTCTGATTCTGATGTAGTAAAAGGGGTAAGTAATCTGTTCTGCTTGGTTTGGGGAAGACAGAAAGGCAAGAGGCTTAATAGTGCTTCAAATTAAAATTATAGTTTAATTATTTAAAATGTTATCTTTATCTTCTTTCATTTATGAGTTAATAAGTTAGATAAATAAAAATAAGAAATTTAACAGTGAAGTTGGTAGAAAATATCACGGAAAGTTCAACTAGGTGGCATGGGATTGAATATTATAAAAAGATTATGTATAAAGTTGTTAAAATGAAAGGCTTCTGAATAATTATAGTTACAAATGAATACTAACATCCCACATAATAAAGAAAAATATTATCAGTTATGATGGGATATGTCCTTTCCTGTTAATTAATCTTTTAACAGGGATTTTAGAGTCCAGGAAAAGTTTATGAACTCCAATCCATAGGTTTTTCACAAAGAATGAAATGAATAGACTGAGAAGGACAGAATACAAATCATTACATTTATTCAGGGGAATTCAGGGGAGTTCATGAATCAAGGGAGGAGGCTGGATATATCCATGTGGTCTGGGAGCCCAGGCTGAAGCTTGAGCATGGAGGGAAACATAAAAGGAGGTTTTCAGGAAAATAAAAAAGGGAAAAAAGTAAAAGTTAGTAAGAGAATGTATATAAAACATATCTGTCCCCCATTCTGGCAGCAGAATGGGTGGGGGGAGATAAGGAATTACTGGTACTGGGACGCCGAGGTTCAGGGAAGGCGAGATGAGCAGCCAAGAAGAAGGGGAAGTAGAGGAACTTGCCTCACACACCTCCCTCAGTATGAATATATGTTTGAAATTTTTTGTGGTGGGCTTTACTCTTAAGGGAGTCCTAGAGAGAGCTGATTGGTTGGACTCAGGGGGCTGGCTCAGGAAGAGGCCAGCAGCACACCTGAGTAGGGGATGATGTTACTGAGAGATGAGACTGGATCAGGATTTCCAGTTCTACTGTAGCAGGCAGTGTGACATCTCTTTTGGTTTCCCTCTTTAGGTGCTCCCTGAGCTGAAGAACTGCCTTGCTCCTCTTATCATTATTCTTAAAACCACTGGATTTGCTAATTCACTTTTCAAATTAGATTCTGCATTTTTCTGAACATTTTTTCCAGTTACACTTGTGGTTAGTTAATCTTTTCTTTTTTATTAAATTGTCACACACTATCCTTATCAGTCTGTTTCTCTTCTTGACTGATACACTCCACCACAGGGTATCATTGCATGCCTGTTCCCTGTGTAGAGGACACACCTTTCCTGTTACCTGAATTATTAACTCTTCTATTAACTCTTCCATTTGAAAATTACTTGGTGAGGTCTAGCTCTTCCACAGTATTTAAAATCTAAGTAACCTCTATACCAGAGTCCTGGCATCTTTATCTCTGTATTACCTTTTACAAAGTCTTTAATCCTAATGATACTCATCATAATTATTTATTATCTTTTTTGTATGACAGGGCTAATATCTTTGTCTCTTGTTGACATACTCCAAATCTCTAGTATAGTTTCTGAGACAGTAAGCACTCAGTGAAAGTTTGTTGAAAAACTGAATGTTTGTTTCAAGAACAATAAATAATCTCTCTTATTTCCCTCCCCCCCTAAATATCATTTGGGTTCAGCTTTAAGAGTTAGAACTCTTGTAACTGGTATTCTTCTATAATCCAGTTGAACTGTTCCGCCTAAGCAGTGTTCAGGAACTCTGGCCTCAACCTCAAAGCTCTTCCTGATTTAGATGATAAATAGTCACTCCCCATGAGGCCCTCTTTTGAAGTACAGGATAAACACTGCTAAAAACAATAGGTAGAGATAAACCTGTCCATTTGGCTTTTGACTTTTCTTTGTCCGTTTTTGAAGGCTTTCCAACTTTTGAGTCTTAGTTTGCGCACAGAATGAGAGCTGGATTGTTTCTGTAGTAACATAAGCAGAAGACATCCAATAAAAATCCAAATATTCAGGCCAAAACATGATAGCAGAGATAAGAAAATGGCTGTGAGATTGCCAGAATTTGGTGTTTAGACAATGGTCAAGGCCAGTTCGAGAAATACCCTTTTAAGTTATGAACTGAAAATTTAGGAAAATCTCAGCAGCTCTTATATCTCAAGAAAATCACAACACTCACATAATTTTTGTCTTCTTTTTTATTATTAGTTATGTAGATAGTGTGTATATAGTCATGCTGGTATCATTGTTAGCCTCCTCCCTCTGAAGGGTCTCTGAAGCATCCAGTTATATGTTGTATGGTAATTTTTTTCTGAGATCTATGGTAAATTTGATTTGATGTCTCTTATTTTACAGAGAGTAAAATTAGCCCCTATATTAATATTTCTTAATGAATACAGGGTTCAGATGTATAACTGTGTAAATGTAAAATTGGAAAACCCTAATCACCAAAGTAACTATAGTGAAAAAGGGTAGTAACTAGAAAAGTTTGAAGTTTCACTCAAATTTATGTACTTTTCATTCATTATTTTCAATCTGAATTATATTCCTATGCATTGCTTACTCTTAAGTTCATACCTTCTATTGTTTCTTGCTTTTCTGATATCTTTTGAAAAGACTTCACTTTAATATTTTTTTCATTACTACCATGTGAACCACTTGACCTTCCTCCCATACATGTTAAAAATAGAAGAAAGAAAAGCAAGGGAAAAAAGGAACAAAAAGCTGTGCAATTGTTTCTTACCTTTTTTCTATATGTGTACCTTTGTCTTTGGGGGCTGCCTATCTTTTTATTTTTAATTTTTGTCCTTTTACCTATCATAAAAGTAATGAAACTTCAACTATAATATAGTAGTGTTAGTAGAAAGTCTCATAAATACCAGATATAACTGCAACCAACAATATCATATATCTGTCATCATATGCATATATTTGCATATGATTATGTATATTTTTTGTTTTTAATCTGTTTTATTTTGGAGAGAGACAGAGGGGGGGAGACAGAGATGGGTGTGCCAGCAGTGTCTCAGCTGCTGAGAATGAAATCCAGATATGTGCGCCCCCTTGTGGTCAAGTGCAGCATTGCACCCTTGCATCACTTTGCATCTGGCTAAACGTGGGACCTGGAGATTGGAACTGCTGGAGATTGGAACCAGTGTTCTTAGGCTTAGGAGGCAGGTGCCTTAACCCCTAAGCCATCTCTCCAGCCCTTAATCTATGTTTTAACCATAGTAATTGTAGGTATATTTTTATGACTATATTTATTTTTGCTATTTCATTTCAGGTTTCACTATTATAACATACATATAAATACCATGTATATGTGCAAACAAATAATTGACTTTTTATTATTTGCAAGGGAAGCTATTCATTTCAATGTTTGAGACATTATTATTTTAGTTTGTTATAATTATAGCAAAACATCTTTTAATATCTTCAACTATAATTTAAATAATTTTGAACATTTCCAAATTTAATATTTGTTAAAATGGTGCAAACTGAGGTAGGATAGATATAGCACAACATTGTAAATCTTCCTTTCAAGTTTCTTTTCTTTTTTTCTGGCATGTATACATATAGTATGTGTGGTTTGATATGCATGTAGTGTATGCACACATGTGAAGATGTGTGAGCTTCATGTGCTTGTGTGTGGAGCCCAGAGGACATCTTTGTGTGTTCTCTTCAGTCACTCATACTGAACCTGGAGCTGCTGTTTTGTAGCCAGATTGGTTGACCAGCAATTCTCTTGTCTCCACTTCTCACAGCTCTGTGTGGCCTTACAAGGCTTTTTATATGAGAAATGTGTGACCATCTCCCCAGTCCCTTCCTTTCAGTTTTCATGCAACATTATTATGTTATTTGATTTTATAAAGGATGTAAATATTTGGAAAGGTGTATGACCATGTCCTATTGGCAATTTCAATGATTGCTTATCAGAGAAGAAAATGTCATTTGCTGGGAATAGTATATCAGAACTTTGACTTTGGGCTTTTCCCATGTGGTTACACTAGCAAACTTCAAAAAAGGTAGAAAAAATTCATTGTGTGTCCCAAATGCCAATTCTTAAAAAGTTGGAGGCTATAGCAAATAAAACAGCATTTTCCATAGAATAGGATTATAGTCAACCTTGGTAAATTGATGAGCATTTTGCTTGATGCCAAAAAAGCTGCTTTTTCAAAATGTATTTGTTTATAACTTGTATAAAAGCCAACTTTAAATTATAAGTTTCTTAGCCAGATAGTTCAAATGTGAAGTGAAAAGTGAGCAAATTCATTCAGGCTTGATTTGGACTTACACTGAGAAAAAATAGCTAGAGGTCAAAGTTAAGGGAATGAGCTGTGCTCTCTCACTGCAGACTTGCAGTACCCCTGCTTCTTCAGTAAATCAGGCCACAACCAGCCAGGCTCACTTGTATAGGAGTTTAGCCCAATTCATCCTTACTGAATACATTTTATTTATTAGACAAATGTAGTATTTATTGCTTCAATAACATTTGTCTCTTTCTTATTTGGAGTATTCAGTGTGTATCTATGTGTTGTTTATTATTTAAAGATTTCCTAAAGTTGCAGATGGCTGGCCCATCTCCAAATACCTCTTCAGGGTACTCAATACTGGTGATGTCTCCCACCACTGAGCTGCGTGGGAGCATGGAATTGACTTACTGGGGATGGCTGTATCATTTAAGTATATTGCATGGGTTTTGCAAAGCTTCGCCCCCACTTTTTTTTAATCCAGAAGGCACAGCTGTTCATACACAAATTTTTTTAATTAAAATTTCATTCTAAACCTAACACAATATAATAATCTGTTCTTCCTTTTCCATATGACTCTATATATTTCTATTGAGTTCCCTTTAATTGTGGTTTTATTACTTATGCATGTTGTTATATTTATTATGACTTTTAATAATATAAGATTTGTTATTTCTCATTTTTATGTGTTGTTTAAGCATATTTAATTACATGTAAATGGTGAGCTCAGGGAGACAGTATGAATTTTTTAGTCACTCATAAACATAAATAGGTGCAATCAACAATAATTATTTCATCATCTCAAGCACTGGTAGAATTATATTTTTAGGTCTTTTCTTCCAGGTAGAATGAATATCCTTTTTTACTTATAATATTTTTCTTGTTTTTCTGTTATATGTTAAATATTGCTGGAATTCTATAAAATTCTATAAAATGATACAGCCTTCATATGTTTAATTAGAAAATACTTACTTTTCAAAAATTGGAGGAAAAGGAAACAGAAAACAATCTAAATTCCCACAAGGTATTCATGTTAGAGTTACTTAACCATGGACTATATTTAGAAAGATAACAATTTATAGAAATAGAAATTCATATTATAATCAGTTATTAATTCAGATTTCTGATAAACCTTGTTATTTCAATTTTAAATTTAGAAGATCAAATTAACTAATTTTTATGATATAGATACATACTTAGATATCTTTATATGTTTACTCTAGATTTCTTACTCATGAACTAAATATTGTCTCTAATAAAAGATAACTTCTTTTAGATGCATGTAACTAAATGATGTACTCGAGGCACTTTGTAAGTCACACACAGAGATATTATATACAATTGAGTACCTAATCTACATGCTGACTTCATATTATAGTATAAAGTGTTCAATTTTGTTACTGCTTTTTGAACATTATTGTAAGAATGTGAGCCAGGCATAGTGGTGCACACCTTTAATCCCAGCATTTGGGAGGCACAGGTAGGAGGATCGCTGTGAGTTTGAGGCCACCCTGAGACTACATAGTCAATTCCAGGTCAGCCTGAGCTAGAGTGAGACTCTACCTTGAAAAAAAAAAAAAAGAACGTTATTGTAAGAATGTGTTTGGAAAATTAATCAAAATGTAATATTCAGAACTGGGTGGTTTAAATAAAAATCTCAACTAACAACAGTATTTGGTTTAAAGGGAAGATATTCTGAACTTGTTACAAAAAATAAAAATATTTTCTTTGTGTGGTTGAACATCAAGTGGAAAATGTTTAACTGGTGATATTTGCAGTAAGAAGTTGCTAGTAAATAGAAAATTTAAAGTGTAAGCTGGAGAGATGGCTTAGTGGTTCCTGCATTTGCTTGCAAAGCCAAAGGACCCAGGTTCGATTCCCCAGTACCCAGTGCATCAGGCTAGATGCACAAGTTGGCACGTGCATCTGGAATACATTTGCAGTGGCTTTAGAGGACCTAGCACATCCATTCTCTCTCTCTATCTGCCTCTTCCTCTAACTCTCTCTCAAATAAATATTTTAAAACAATTTTAAGGGAAAATTTAATGTCTAAATGTTAATATAGTGACAAATGTTGTAAGTAACCAATTCCCTTTAAGTATCTGCAAAGTTTTACAGTGATACCATGTAGTTTATTAAACTTTTATGGGATTATCTTATCTTTTGTTGCTTGTTGAGATGAATAGTAGCTTTAAGAAAATAATCTTTAATATTGTCAGATAGGTAGTATATTGTAATACTAATAGAACATCAGTTATAGGACAAATTTTCATTTACTGCTTACATATCTGAACACTGTTACAAAAGCTAGAGAAAGTATATTTTGTATTCCATCATTAAATGGTGACTTAGTAGTCATTAGCTGCTGCTTAGTAGAGAACTCCTTCAGCTCTTGTTCTTGCATTTCATTCTGAACACAAAATAAGACATAAGCAATACACAGACACATTTTAGGGTGAGAGCCTATGTCTCACCTAAAGATTATTCAAAATGAGTGGGGAAATAGCTCAGTGGGTAAGGAGTGCTTGCTGCACAAGCACAAAGACCTGTGTTTAGTCCTTAGCACCCATTCATTGTGACTTACTGGGCAGCCAGTCTAACTGGAAAAAACATGGCAGCTCCAGGTTCAGTGAACTCTGTATGCATACACACAGGGGACATGCATCTGCAC
Source organism: Orientallactaga sibirica (assembly GCA_036365145.1). Lineage (NCBI taxonomy): Eukaryota > Metazoa > Chordata > Mammalia > Rodentia > Dipodidae > Orientallactaga > Orientallactaga sibirica. Next base: position 966,744 of record JAEOAD010000418.1, read on the forward strand.
ATGCATGTTTATACACCATATAGACCACTCTCACACACAAATGTACAAGAGTAATTTTAGACTAATTGGATCCTAGAGCTCATGGGCCACTTTCAGATATGAAAAAGTAATGTAGTTACAAACAGTCTTTTAGTTTTAAAGCTTTTTGCCACTCATTTCTGTACTTAACATGAATTAGGGTTGCGTTAATGGCATGGAAAATGATTTGACAAGCTTGCTTAACTTTGCTATTGATAAACAATGAGAGCTTCTAAGAATACTTACAGTTGAAAACATATTGTACACATACTCATTGAGAGTCCTTAAAAAGATAATTTTGGGGCTGGAGAGATGGCTTAGGGGTTAAGGCGCTTGCCTCCTAAGCCTAAGAACGTTGGTTCCAACCTCCAGCAGTTCCAATCTCCAGGTCCCACGTTTAGCCAGATGCAAAGTGAGGCAAGGGCGCAATACCGCACTTGCCCACAAGGGGGCGCACGCATCTGGATTTCATTCTCAGCAGCTGAGATACTGCTGTCGTGCCCATTTCTCTCTCTCTCTCTCTCTCTGTGTCTGTGTGTGTGTGTCTCTGTGTCTCTCTCCAAAAAAATTTTTTTAAATATAAATAAAAAGATAATTTTGTCAGTGCCAAGGTATATCTTCATTCTAATAACTTTTCTCCAACATACAAATTAGTCAGGTTTGGGGCTGGAGAGATTGCTTAGTGGTTCAGGCATTTGTCTGTGAAGCCTAAGGACCCAGGTTCATTTTCCCAGTACCTATATATATAAGCCAGATGCACAAGGTGATACATTTGTTTGGAGTTTGTTTACAGTGGTTGGAGGCCCTGACGTGCCCACTCCCTCTCTCTCTTTCTCTCTTTCTCTATCTGCCTCTTTCTCTTAAATAAATAAATATTTTTAAAAAATTAGTCAGTTTTTTTGCTATTTGTTTTTGTGAAGAACATGAAATATTTTAGGATTGGTTATCACTTTCATGTTTATTTTTTTGTTTATTTATTTATTTGGATTTTTTGAGGTAGGGTCTCACTGGGGCCCAGGATGAATTGGAATTCAACATAAAGTCTCAGGGTGGCCTCATACAGCGATCCTCTTGCCTCTGTCTCCTGAGTGCTGGGATTAAAGGTGTGGGCCACCACGCCTGGCCCATGCTTATTTTTAAGCAAGTTTAGCTTATGGCCTTGTTTCTTTATCTCCTACTGAGTATTAGCAGTCAATCTATGTGGACAAAAAAGTTAATATTTTAGTGAAATCTGAAATAACTATTTGACTACTCTTTCATACCTAAATTTAACTTCTTATATGTGCAGAAATAATTTGAATAAAAATTGATAATATATTGGCAGTTTCATAAAAGCTTGTTTGAGGGCTCTCACATGTGAGTCTACCTTCTTTTAAAGCAGATGCTTCTGAATGTGACCATTTTAGTCTCTTAAATTAAGAACTTCACTCTGGCAATGGTTGCATGTACATGGATTATGAAGGGAGGTTCTAAGATCCAATTTGTTGAATTTACAAAATATATGTATACAGTGAAGATACTACTGGTTTATTTAAAGTCTTGAAATTATATGCCATCCTGTGAATCAGTTTCTCACTTTTTAGTGTGAACAATCTTGCCATTATCTTTTGGGTAGAAATCTTTATAACTACTGTAGTGTACCTATAGAAGTAGTCCTGAAGGCTTAGTGTGCACTCTTCTGTACAACCCAGACCTAGATTTCTGTTTTTTCTAAACCTTTGTTTTCTCTTTTCCCAAATGGGGCTTTAAACAACAACAACAACAACAACAACAAACCACTAGCTTATTTTTTAAAAATACAAATTATTTTCCTCATCCATGTGAAACTCAAGATAAAAGCAATTTATGAAAAGCAAATTAAACCCTATTCAAAAGTGCTAGATTCTTGTATGTGTCCTTAACAAAGGAAATTGCAGTTGGTGATGACAACCTGCATTCCATTTTTTTTCCTTGGTTACTCATCTCAATTCCCTTTATAGGTGGTGGTAAATAAAATAATGCCTTTTTCTTGCCTTCCTCTGGCTTCTGTTTCCCACAGTCCTTTTTCAAAAATTATTTTAGAGAGAGAGAGAATTGGCACACCAGGGCCTCAGCCACTGCAATCGAACTCCAGACACTTGCACCACCTAGTGGGCATTTGTGACCTTGTGGTTGCCTCACCTTTGTGTGTCTGGCTTACATGGGATCTGGAGAGTTGAATATGGGTCCTTAGGATTTTCAGGCAAGCACCTTAACCACTTAGCCATCTCTCCATCCCTGTCCCACACTATCTTTTAAGAGAGATTAAGGTCAACAGAAGATTTTTGTGATAAACTAACTCTTTAAATGTGTACTACTCATTTTGTTTTGAAAGAAGTCAGGCAGCTGTATATCTTATTTTGTTTTAAAAAACCATTTTTTAAAATTTTTATTTGTTTATTTGCAAGCAGAGAGAGAGATAGAAGAGAGGCAGGCAGAGAATGGGCATGCCAGGACCTTTAGCCACTGCAAACGAACTCCAGATGCATGTGCCCCTTGGGCATCTGTTTTACTTGGGTCCTGGAGAATCGAACTGGGATCCTTTGGCTTCACAGGCAAACACCTTAACAGCTAAGCCATTTCTCCAGCCCCTATATTTTTTTCATCATTTTAAAATTTATCTATTAGTTTATTTTTTTAATTTTTAATTTTATTTATATTATTCTAATTTTACATTCATAATGGCAACTCCATTATCCTCCTCCCTGTCCTCCCTCTTCCAAAGGGACCCTCATCAATGGGGAATATATACCCTATATCTTATATTTAAATCATAGAAGATCATAGAATGATCTCTAACAATAGAAGATAAAATTGGTTTACTGTAGAAGCATTTTGAGGAAGTTAGAAATGTTGATATGGAGGACTGGAGAGATGGCTTAGAGGTTAAAGTATTTTCTTACAAAGCCTGACAGCCTGGGTTCGATTCCCCAGTATCCAAGTAAAGCCAAATGCACAAAGTGGCACATGTATCTGGAATTTGTTTGCAGTGCAAGAGCTCCTAGAATGCCCATACTCACTCTCCCTTTCTGTCTCTCTTTGAAGTAAGTAAATAATATTTTTTTAAAAAAAGGAAATGTTGATAGGGGAAAAGATAGATTAAGAATTAAATTTAAAACCTTAATTTTGCATCTCATTCCTTCTTTGTGATGCAAAGAGAACTTGGTCCCTTTAACTATGTGTGACAACAGTAACACTAGCAATAATTAATACCTACTACTTAACCTGAAGTAGGCTCTTTGCTATTTGATGCATGTATGTAAATTCATCTAACACACATAAAAGTACTGTCATTATTTTTAGCATTACTCTCAGTTTACAGAAGTTGTTCAGACAAATAGAATGAATTTAAAGTCATTTGCTTTATATCACATAGCTAGAAAGTGATTGAATTCAGATTCACCTGTCTCAAAAGCCCATGTTATTAACCTCTTAGCCATCTGGAAAGTTGATGACATGAAAAGTGCCCTGAAATTAAACTATTTAGAGGTATTTGACCAGGAGCTTTTTTGATTGTTTTTAAGATAAGCCCAACAGACTGGCCTTTCCTTTCTTAATTTTTTTAAAGTGAGAGAGATAGAGCAAAACAGGGAGGGAGAGAGAATTGGTGCACCAGGCCATCTAGCCACTGTAATCAAACTCCAGACATGTGTGCCACTTTGTGCGCATATGCAACCTTGCACACTTGCATCACCTTGTGCATCTGGCTTACTTTGGATCTGAAGAGTCAAACGTGGGTCTTTAGGCTTTGCAGGCAAGTCCCTTAATTGCTAAACCATCTCTCCAGCCCTGACCAGCAGCTTTTTAAAGTCAAAGGATATTTATTAGGAGCAAAGTAAAGTAATAAAGGGAGATTACAAATATTCCTATAGACTTCTATTTGTAGGTGGTAATCTGTAATTTTTAAGAGACATTGAACTCTATAGCTATTTTAAATATTTTCTTAAGCCAGGCATGGTGGCACATACCTTTAATCCCAGCACTTGGGAGGCAGAGGTAGGAGAATCGCTGTGATTTTCAAGGCCACCTTGAAAGTACATAGTGAACTCCAGGTCAGCCTGGGCTAGAGTGAGATCCTCCCTCAAAAAACTTAAATAAACAAGCAAACAACAATAAATATTTTAAAATTAATTATTTATTTATTTTACAAAGAGAAAGAGGGGAGAGAGAAAAAATGGGCACACCAGGGCCTCCAGCCACTGCAAATGAACTCCAGACACATGTGCCACCTTGTGCATCTGGCTAATGTGGGTCCTATAGTATCAAACCTGGGTCCTTTGGCTTTGCAGGCAAATGCCTTAACCGCTAAGCTATCCCTCCAGCCCTCTATAGCTATTTTAAAATATGTAGTTAAAGTGCTTTTGCATTTTTATTTATATATAAGCATGACTTAATGTATTTGTCTAAAATATTTGGTGTTAGTAATTTAACACAGTTAATACAAGCAACTAAGATTCATTTTTTGCTGATTTACTATCTCATTTGTCCAACAAATATTTATTGAATCCCTGTGGTGAGTCTGACCTAACATGGTGTTAAATGCTGAAGACTGAACTAAAGACTTGGTGTTATAGTGATCACATCACTTATATGTGAGACAATTAGATAAATAATTATAAGAATGAGTTGGTCTGGGTATGTAGCTTAGAAGTAGAGTGCTTGCCTAATATTCTGGGATCCTGGATTTCTGGCCAGAAGCACACAAAAAATGAGTATAACCAGTTGCACTACAGTGGGACCAACTGTGGAGAAGCAAGGAGGCAACTGGTTTATTGATAACAATCACATCATTAGAAATGCCAGAGGAATTTTTTGAAAAATACCATTGCCTACCTCATTCCCTAAGGATTTTGATTATTTTATTTGCAGAGAAATAAAAAATGAGTGGTTTTTTTTTAATTGTCATGTTTTGCTGCCATGGTTGGGAACTAATCAAATATCATCTTCAACATTGTTCTTTAAAGGGCAGTTTCTGACAAAACACATTTTTATATCTCTGGAGAGAAGTCATTATTGGGAAGGGAAATTTTGAGATAAGTAAGTAGCTCATATTTAAAATATAAAAGCAAATGTCTCTACATTAAGATAATCTAGCTTACCTAGATAAAACTAATCACACTGGGCAATGTAAAGGAGTCTTTCATATTCAGTTTTAAAATACTAAGTATACAAAGAGGTTTCCATTGATCTAGTGCTGTAATCTTACATAGAAAGATTAGTACTGATACAAGCTCACAGTAGAACATTTGGTCATGAACAGACACATCATTAGATAATGTGAAAGGTGAGGATGGTAAATACTTGGAGTTTTTCATGGTTTAGTAACTAGATGACAACAAGTGAATAACTGTTACAAGGGAGTTCTGTAGATGAGAATGGTTGGATAGAGAATCATGACTCTTCAGTGAATATGCTGATTCATTTTATGTTCTTACAGGATAGATCACAGCTCATATTTGAAATATCCACTTAAAGGGGAAGAAAAGAATTACCATTTTTTGCTGCTTTTCAAAGTATAAAAATTCAACTTTTAAATGAATGCTTAGCCAGTTAATAGGCAACATAAGGACAATTTCTTATGACTTATCTAAAATATTAAGATAGATAATAAGATATTTCGAGTGCCTAGTTCTTTTTTTTATTTATTCATTTGAGATAGAGAATTGGCATGTCAGGGCCTCAGCCACTGAAGTTGAACTCCAGATGCTTGCCTCACTTTTGTGCATCTGACTTATGTCTGATCTGGAGAGTCAAACATGGCTCCTTAGCCTTTGCAGGCAAGCACCTTAACCACTAAGTGATCTCTTCAGCCCCCAGTTCTTTTTTATTTCACTCAAAAAAAATGGAAAAGAAGAGGCTTTTTCAATGTGCTGACTACTGGGCAATGGTTGTTTTTAGGATTTCTGCTGGTTGGTTACCCACTTCCATTCTACTCAAGGTAAGAAAGGAACTAGATTTACGATTCTTTGAAAATCAGTGCTCTTTCCGTAATATTAGTACTTTCCGTAATAATAGCACACTATGTTCATTACCTTTTCTTTTTTAGATTTTTATTGTTCTTACATTTTGAAATTTCTGGACTAGTTTTCTTTTATTTTATATTGCAATTTATCTCCTGAAGGTCAAGTAACCTGGTTTGGTTATGAAAGTCCTCGTAGCTTCTGGGACTATATCAGAGTGGCTTGCCGGAAAGTCTCACAAAATTGTATCTGCAGCATTGAAAATATGGAAAATGTCAGTTCCTCTAGAGCTAAGGTAAGATATACATAATATGCACTGTCTATAACTAATAACTTCATTTTACCTAGACAAAAAATATTTGACTATGTACTGAAAAACAATGTTTTCTCCTCTTTCAGAGGTATGTTTCCTTTTGTTTTTATCACATGTAGTCATTTTAGAATGTTATTACTTCTTCACTGTTGGATCTTGAATAGAAGACAATACTAATATACTATCTGCAAGTTTCCTTTGAGGAAGTGTGACAGAATATGTCCTGTCTGATTTCTAGGTTAATCTAAGACAATGGCTCTTCAACAGTATACTGGCGAATTTTGGGTCTTTAGCCTTTGTTGAGGTCCATTATCTCTAAGATTGAAGCCTCTGCTCTCTTTGAAGTCCATTACCTCTAAACTATTTATCATGCCAGCTTTTTATTTGCTTTTCCATTTCCCTGTGTCACACTGCACAAGCATAGCAAGAGGGAGTAGAATGGCTGGTGCCTGTGCATAGATTAAGGCAATGGCATCAAGTTGCACGAGTAGTAATTGAGCACTTTCCCATCATATAGAAAGCAAGTATAAAGCAGTTTGCCTTACTCAAAATGTCCATAATAGCACAGTGAGTGCTAATTTTGTTTAATTCAGCTTTTTTTTCTTTTGGAGAGAGACACAGAGACAGAGAGAGAGAGGGAGAGGAAGACAGATAGAGATGGGTGTGCCAGCAGCCTCTCAGCTGCTGTGAACGAAATCCAGATGCGTTCGCCACCTTGTGGTCAAGTGAAACATTGCGCCCTTTGCATCTGGCTAAACATGGGACCTAGAGATTGGAACCGCTGGAGATTAGAACCGGTGTTCTTAGGCTTAGGAGGCAGGTGCCTTAACTGCTAAGCCATCTCTCCAGCCCTAATTCAGCTTTTTAAAAATTTTTATTTATTTACTTATTAGAGACAGAGAAAGGGGGAGAAAGAGAGAGAGAGAGAATGTGTACACCAGGGCCTCTAGCCACTGCAAACAAACTCCAGATGCATGTGCCACCATGTGCATCTGGCTTACATGGGTACTTGGGAATTGATCCTTGAACAAGGGTCCTTAGGCTTCACAGGCAATCGCCTAACCACTAAGCCATCTCTCCAGCCCTAATTCAGCTTTTGAATAGGTATCTCCTTATATATTCAGAAGAAAGTGGGAAATATGACTGGACATGGTGATTGCCACATGTCTGTTATCTAGGATGGATGAGTCACAAGCACTGGATGACATAGTAAATTCCAATGCAGCCTAGGTTATATAGCAAGATCTTATCTTAAAAAATACAAAATGCGAAAGTACATGAATTATTTTTGTAGCTTATTGAAATATTGTGGTTGCCTCTAGAAAAGTGCTTGTGTGATTGAATTGTTAACTGAACTAGGTACTTTAAGGCTTTTCTGATAACAGTGATGTTTATAGTAGGAAATTTATTATTTAATTGTGTGATATCAGTGTTAATACTTGTGGCGGTTTGATTATGTCTTCCCCATAAACTTGGGTGTTCTGAATGCTAGGTTCCTAGCTGATGGAGATTTGGGAATTAATGCCTCCTGGAGGCAGTTTATTGTTGGGGGTGGGCTTATGGGTATTATAGCCAGTTTCCCCTTGCCAGTGTTTGGCACACTCTCCTGTTGCTATTTTCCACTTTATGTTGGCCAGGGAGTGATGTCCACCCTCTGCTCATGCCATCATTTTCCCTGCCATCATGGAGCTTCCCCTCAAGTCTGTAAGCCAAAATAAACCTTTTTTTCCCACAAGCTGCCCTTGGTCGGGTGATTTCTGCCAGCAGTGTGAACCTGACTGCAACAATACTTGACCTGCCTATACACATGCTTTCCAAATACTACATGGAATTACAAAATAATGCATGAGTGAATGACTAATTAAAACTACAAGATAGGGCTGGAGAAATGGCTTAGCAATTAAGGGCATTTGCCTGCAAAGCCAAAGGACCTTGGTTTGATTCCCCAGGATCCACCTAAGCCAGATGCACAAGTAGTGCATGCATCTGGAGTCCATATGCAGTGGCTGGACACCCTGCACAGCACACCCATTCTCTTTCTCTCTCTCTCTCTCTCCTCTCTCTCTCTCTCTCTCTCTCTCTCTGTGTGTGTGTGTGTGTGTGTGTGTGTTTGTTTGCCTCTTTCCCTCTCTCACTCTCATAAATAAATAAATAAATAAATAAATAAATAAATAAATAAATAAATAGTTTTTAAAAACTACAAGATACTGCAGCCAATCACACTTCACCAGTGCCCCAGCTGAAACCATAGAGTAATGCAGGGGAAGGGCAAGAATACAGCATTCATGGTGATCACGACACCAGAAAAAGGCTGAAGAAGATAAACACAGAGAACATCCAACTCCAACTAAGCCAGATATCCAGAGACACAGAGGCTCCAAAAACCTCATCACTGAAGTAGAACTAAAATGATCCCAATGTGGCTCAGGGAAATTCGTGGAAGAGGGGGCAGAAAGAATGTTAGAGTCACAAGTTGGTGCATTATGCACAGAGACTTGGGCCTACCCCCCAGAACTCTTGACTACCCCCACAATGCATGAACCACATTCCCCATTGATGAGGGTCCCTTTGGAAGAGGGAGGACAGGGAGGAGGATAATGGAGCCAACACTATGAATGTAAAATCAGAATAATATAAATAAAAAATAAAATTAAAAAAAACACAAAAACTATAAGATAAACCCATGGATTTGATATGATACAGTATTAGAAGTTCATTTTTAAAAATATTGATGCACCAATTAACTTTTAAATATTATCGTTTGCTAAGTTTTAACTTAGAATAAAGAGAATATCTACAAATATTTTAATCATTAAAAGAGTCCCTGAAGCCATGCATAATTTTGAAAAATATCTCATTTATTTATTTGCAAGTAAAGAGAAGGGAGGTGGAGAATGGGCATGTCAGGGCCTTAAGCCACTGCAAACAAACTCCAGATTCATGTGCTACTTTGTGCATCTGACTTCATGTGGGTACTAAGGAACCAAACCTGGATGGTTAGGCTTTGCAGGCAAGTGCCTTAATCACTGAGCAATATCTCTAGCCCAGCCATGCACTTTTTTGCATGCCTGTAATCCCATCACTTGGGCATTAGGCTTGTGAGTTAGAGGCCAGGTTATGTATGTAGCATGTTAACCTGGAATACAGGGTGAGACTATGTCTCTAAAAAGAGAGAGAGAGGAAAATAAAATGGAAAAGATTACCTTTTCCTATTATCTGTGTGAAGCAAGGGTATCTTCATCCACTTCAACAAAATAACTTGTAACTAACTTGAAGACAACATATAGCAGGTCTTTTTCTCATTAATACTTTATACAGAAAAATAGTAATTTCATGACAATGTTATTTATACTAACATGAAATGGGCTATTATTTTTTATGTTTTTATTTGGGCTATTTTTTAATTACCTCATATTCTAAAATTTTCTAGGTTTACATTATAATGCAGTAAATGTTAGTAGATATGACCTAAATAAATCTCTTTTAGAGTCCTTTTAAGAGTATAAAAGCCTGAGCTGCTGAGGTAAGCTATATTAGTATTAATTCACAAATTTTCTTTATGTTTTTATTAAGTTGTGGAAAACAAAGATTTACAGTTTGATCATCAAGTCACAATTGAGTTCATTGTTTCAGAATTTTCCAATTGTAATTGCATCTGGGTTAAGTTTATAACAGTTTGACTTTCATGTTTTCATATGACTTAGAAACAATATTTTGGGGCTGGATGGATGGCTTAGCGGTTAAAACATTTGCCTGCAAAGCCAAAGGACACAGATTTGATTCCCCAGTACCTACATTAGCCAGATGCACAAGGGGACGCACATGTCTGGAGTTCGTTGCAGTGGCTGGAGGCCCTGGCATGCCCATTCTCCCCCTCCCCCTCTCTCTCTGTCAAATAACTAAATAAAAATAAAATATTTTAAAAAAATAATATTTTGATTACTGTAGATTGAAGTTTAAAGATTAGTTGTAGTTTGGATGAGTCAAATCCATGAAAGTAAAAATTTATGGTATATAATCTTTCTCATTTTTGAATTTAAGCAGGTGAAGTGAACATGACAAGTGTATTCTAAACCCTTCAGTAGAGAATGGAAATGTATTTATAGAACTTGCATGTCCTCATTGAGAAGTCAACAATCTTTAGAAATGTAGCATTTTGACCAAAGTTTGGGTGGACCAAAGAATCCTAAGCCCTGGCTTCCCAACTCTTAATTAGGCTCTTGGGATTAGTTCCTGTACAGGAAGTCACTCAGCAGAGATTTGTGTTTATTTTGTAAAGAACTAGTGTTAAGATTCAAAATACCACAGAAAAGCCATGTTCTAAGCCATGCTTTTATGTCTTCATTTTGCTCAGATTCCTTCCACAGATTACGTTTAGTGGAGAGAGATCTATGGTCATTCTGTGAGAAGTTTGCATCAAAGATGTCTTTATTCATCATATATAGAAGAGCAAAGTGCTCAATCTACTCAGTAGATGACACCTACCAAGTGTCAGGATTGAAGGATTCAGCAGATGTCTGAGTTGCATATTTATTGAGCCTTAAGAAGATGCTGTCTTGATTGGCTACTAGAATATATCATATTGTCATTCTGCCTTGACACATAAGAAAAAGAATCTACCAGAATCAAAGCACTACACTTACCTGGTAACAAAAAGCTGATAAACAGCTTTAGTTTAGTAGTTTTAGTAGTACACAAATGGACAAACTGATTACACTTTAATTTGCAGAAGGTAGTTTAAACAATGGAAAATATAAATATACTGTGGAACAATAACCAGTTTAGTACAGAAGTGTTCTTAATGTGTGTGGGTGGTGGATACTAGGGATTGAACTGAGTAAGCACTTTGCTACTGTGTGTGTGTATGTGTGTGTGTGTGTGTGTGTGTGTGTGTATATATACACACACACATACATATGTGTGTGTGTGTGTGTATGTATGTATATACAGCTAGCCTTGTTCCTTTCATTGAATTGATTGATTTGATTATGTGTGCTTTGACACTGCTGTGTCACTGATACATTATAGAACTATGTCACCATGGAGAATCTGATACATAATCTCTAGATTAAAAGGAATGAAGACCATTTCCTTTCTTTCGTTGGGCTGTGACAAGCTGAACTTATTTCCTAAACATATCCTAACAATGTGTTAGAATATTTGAATTTAAAATCATGTCTAAAATCTTTCCATCTAAGGTATATTGTGGGCTGGAGAGATGGCTTATTGGTTAAGGGGCTTACCTGCAAAGCCAAAGGACCGAGGTTCAATTCCTCAGGACCCATATAAGCCAGATGCACCAGGTGGTACATGTGTCTGGAGTTTGCTTGCAGTGGCTGGAGGCCCTAACATGCATATTCTCTCTATATATATCTATCATCCATCTATCTACCTAACATCCATCTATCTATCTATCTATCTATCTATCTATCTATCTATCTATCTATCTATCTATCATCTACCTATCATCTAACTATCATCATCTTCTTCCTCTTTCTCAAATAAATAAATAAAAATAAAATATTTTTTAATTACTATAGGGTATATTGCAATGCTTTTTTTCCCCTTTATTATCAAAGGTACTTGGGACATAGGGTTTCTAGGCATAAACTTACTAGGTTCCAGACTTGATTCCAGTCCTCTTAGTAATGGCTTAAATTCAGCAGACAGTTTACTTCACTTTGATGAACTCATCTGAATCTTTGGCATCCTCTCTTGGACTAATTATTGGTAAGCATATTTATGAAAATTGAAAAAAAAAAACTAGGTGATTTGTTAGTTACTATTACTGACTTTGTACATTTTTCATTATATTTTCATAGTATTCCAACTATTTCAAGTTCACAAAAATCCTTTCAGTATCTTTTAAATTTTTCTTAGTATCAAATACTGTTCTGGACTTATTCTTACATATCTTTCTATTTTTTAGAGCAGTTCTTATTTTATGTTGTTGTTTTGTTTTTTGAGGTAGGGTCTTGCTTGAGCTCAGGCTGACCTGGAATTCATTATGTAGTCTCAGGGTGGCTTCGAACTCACAACCATCCTCTTACCTTTGCCTCCCGAGTGCTGGGATTAAAGGCATGCATCACCATGCCCAGCGCAGTTCTTATTTTAGCTAGCTTTAGCTTTTCTACTTTGAAGTTGCCTGTGTTTATATACATTTTCTTATTGAATTTAACATGCTAGACCAAGTGCTGTATACTCTAGTTACATTAACTAGAGTATATATATGTATCCTTGAATTAAATTTTAAAATTATTTCTATAGTTATGATTTATTGTATTATTCCGTCCTAAATAGTGAGTTTAGAAGAAATACTGGGCAAGGAAGATAATGGCTCAGCAGTTAAGAGCATTTGAAGCTTAAGCATGAATGCCTCTGGAGCTGGAGACCGCCATGTTTGACTCCTCAAAACTCATGTAGAAATCTGGGCATGGCCACACACATCTGTAAACCCAGGTGACAAGCTGCAGAGACTAGAGAATTTCTGGGGTTAACTGACAGACAGCAGCTCTAGGTTGAGAGGAAAACCCTGTCTCAAGAGCTGTTAGAGGACACCCAGTATTCTCCTCTGCCCTCTACATACATGTACACAGGGTACATGTAGCTGCACACAAGTGTGCATACAACACATACACACCACATATATACCATGTAACTATAAATCAATTAAAATTTGGGGAGTATTAAAAAAGGACTGACTAATAACAACTACTGAAAAATGTTGATGTGTTTTGTAAAATTACATACTAGTAAGAATTGTTTCTATGAATCTTTGCCAAAATGTGCTCATTTATTGAGGATTTTCTACTATTTTGTGTGTACTACTAGAAATTAAATGAGGTCTGGAGCATGATAGGCAAGTATTCTATCATGGAATTATTTCCGTAGCCCTGGATTTTTTTTTTCTAGTTTAAGTATTTGGTGATAAATAAACTCTCAGGTGGAGAGGGCTTAAATTCGGTAATGTATGCTTTATGGACATGATTATTTATGTAATGTAATTTGTTGCCAGTAATATAAAAGCCTTCCTCTGTAAGGATAAGGTAGGAAATTGTGTTAAACTAGTACTGTTAGAGTTATGGAAAGAGGACTCTGTTCCTTATGCATTGTATGGGGATTGATTAGCATGTTGTCTTTGGGTATTCAAGTAGAGTTATATCATATCATTCAAAATAAGTGTCTAATCCAAGTAAATCATTAATATTTTGTCTCATCGGGGGACAGAGTTGGTTTGATAAACCATATATCATCTGAAAAAAAGCAAAACATATACTCTGTACAGAGTTTACCTGTTTTATCAATGTAGATATTTTCATAGTTTGTTTTTAGAATGAGTTGTTCCTTGTGTGTTAAAATGCTTATATTTTGACAGTATGGTAAGCAAAATATGTTTTTCTTACCTGGTTATTTCTTTTTCCTTTTAGGGTAGAGCCTGGATTAGAGTAGCACTCATGGAAAAACATTTATCTGAATACATCTCTACAGCTTTAAGAGACTTCAAAACAACCAGGTTTAAAAGTCCTTTTTATGTTCTAATATTTATTTAAAACTTAAAAATAATAACAGAGTGGGGCCATTTAGCTAAAATAAGAACCGAGTAAGGCCATTTAGTCTGAAGTTCTCAATTTTTATTAGGTCATCTGTTCTTGCTGCTCAGATAAATCTACTGTCTTCTTGGGAATATAATTTGTCAGCTAAACATGTATTTGCCTTGTTGATTTATGTACAAGGTACATATGCATAGAACATCCTTTTCTGAATCATTTCTGTCTGTGAAATCACTATGGCATTTTTACTCTTCATACTATACTGTTTTTTTGTTTGTTTCTTGAGAAAAATATAAATGCATCATTTACTTCTTTAAATCCTGTATCTAATTAGTGATTGTCTTTTTGGTGCAATCTATGTCTATATTGTTTTTCTTGCATTATAAACTTTCCCTGTGAAAGCCAAGACCTTAAATGCTTATGATGGTAATAAAAGTTCAGATTTGGTCAATAGTCATTCCTATGTAGTTCTGGTCTACTGATAAGTATTTATTGCTTTTGAAGAAAACCGCTTTTCTTTACATCAAAAATATTTTAGGAGCTAGGGAGATGACTCAGTGGATAAAGTGCTTGCTTTGCAAGCATGAGGACCTGAGTTTAGATCCCATTTAAAATCCAGGCATGGAGGTGTGTGTATATAATCCCATTGCTGGGAGGCAGACACAGGAGGATCAAAAGGGTTTGTTGGCTAGCCATTCTAGTCAAATCTGAGCTCAGGGTTCAGTGAGAGACCCTGTTTCATAAAAGTAGGTAGAGAGGGGCTAGAGAGATGGCTTAGCAGTTCAGGCATTTGCCTGCAAAGCCAAAGGATCCCAGTTCGATCCTCCAGGACCCACATCAGCCAGATGCACAAGGTGGTACATGCATCTGAAGTTCATTTGCAGTGGCTGGAGGCCCTGGCACACCCATTCTCTCTCTCTCAAATAAATAAATAAATAAATAAATAAATAAATAAATAAATAATATATTTTTTAAAACTAGGTAGAGAGTGATCAGTAATGACATGTGATGTCAACCTCTGGCCTCCACAAATGCACAAATGCATGCACACATACCTGCAGACACATGCACCCACATACATGAAAACATATACACATATTCACATGCAAAAGAAGTATTTTTAGGGGCTGGAGAGATAGCTTAGCAGTTAAGGCACTTGCCTGGGAAGCCTAAGGACTCAGATTCGATTCCCCAGTACCAATGTAAGCCAGGTGTACAAGGTGTTGCTTGGATTTGGAGTTTGTTTGCACTGGCTAGAGGCCCTGGTGTACCCGTTCTCTCTCTCTCTCCCCCCCTCTGTGTGTGTGTGTGTGTGTGTGTGTGTGTGTGTGTATCTTTCTCAAATTAATAAATAACCTATCAAAAAGAAGTATTTGTAGATGAAAGCCATTTAATGATCTCATATCTTTAGACATACAACATATAGTGCCATAAGCCACTATAAAGCTAAAATTATTTAAGATTACATAAAACTCCAAATTTAGTTATTTAATTGCTGAATCACATTTCAAGTACTCAGTAGCATGTGGCTAATGGTTAGCTCAAATATAGATAGTTTTCTTCCTCACTGATAATAATGTTTGATAGCACTGATGTGGATACTTCTAAATGACTGCAGGGCTTATGTATTTTTATTAATCGTATTTCTGAGAAAGAAGGTAATAAAAACAGGAATATACTAATTTCAATTTTTAAAATTAGGCACAAAACACTTCTATACATCTGGAATCCTAACTACTACTGCTATTTTTTTATTATTGGCAACCTTAATATGTGGACTAGAATCTTGAGTTCTATGTCCTGATGCAATGTTTAACATTCTGGATTTTGAGAAGATCTGGGAACTACTAACATTCTTTTAGTTACTCTCTTATAGAGATAATAGTATTTTTATTTATATGCCATTATCTTTGTGAGTAATAAAATAGTAAACTTTTAATTTGGGAAATACAAAGAGATATCATGACAGTAAATTTGTCCAGCTAGAAAGATTTGTATACACAGAAGCATTTTCATAAGGGAAATCTGATATGCATTTATTGAGTTCTTTTTAAAAAACTTGATATTCTTGTGATATTTTTAAGATGAATAATGAGATGACTGATAAACACATCTTTGAAATTATTTTTAATACAATGAAATATGTATCATTACTAGTAAAATAAGTTTAATTATGAAAGAGAAACACTGAAGATACCAAGACTGAAAATAAAACCAGAGCACAGTGTCAAGATTTATTAGATTAGACCTAAAAATTCTAAATTAATGAAATCAAAACCAAGCTGATACATTAATAATCTGATATGAACTATAATATTTCATCTTTTCTAAATGGAAACTAAAACAATAATATTTCTTAAGTATTAATCCTGTTTCTTAGCTTAAATGATTGGGTGTGGTAGAAATAATTTTTGAATAGATTATTTTTAGAACAAGTAGTTCAAATATTTAAGAGGAAATGCTCTTTTTGCCTAGTCCTTAGGTATTAGCCATGTTCTTTGATAAAAGAGGAAATGATTCAGCTTTAAAGAAAGTCTATGAAGTAAAAATATTCTTATGCCATATACACATGTTCTATTCAAGCAGAATTTATATGTACATATACACACACATGTTCTAATAAAAGTGCTTAAATGTAAATTCCATGACTTTATAAACCACAAGATGAGAAATAGAGATACTTCTTTCATATTCTTCTTAGAGATACTCTTAGATAGTAACTAAAAGGAAAAACTAAAATAGAAACTAGCAAGTTTTTTGTCACCACTTATACTATTGCTTTTACTGAAATAAAACCAAAGAAACTTTTTAATTACAAATAAATGTGAATTCAAACTTTTGACCAAACAAATACATACATCTGGAAGATTAGGTTTGTAAAATATAAGCAACATATTGAAAGGAGAAGTTGTACCTTACCTTTTATCTGGATTATTGCCTTAGGTAAATGCATATAGAAGGAAAAATTATCTCTAATCCTTTAGGACTCAAGAGAGTATCTAAGCCCAGGAATTTCTTCTTATTCTGACTTCACAAGGAGAAATGATATCCTTTAAAATAGTGATAGTGTTTACCTCAGTACCGAGGGAGGAGCTAAGGCAGGCAACTTTGCAAGCACAATTTTTTGTGTGTGTAAAAAATCCAAGGATAAGTATGGGTGGAGTAAGTGTGGGGAACTGAATTACAATAAGTTTTCTTGGAGATCATGACTTGCTCCCAAGTCTTAAAGAAATTTGTGTGATCTTTTTGTTGAAGGAGAAGGTATCTTGGCAAGAAACTGAAAAAGAAAAACAAGAGATACCCTGAAGAATTCTGTGATTCAGGGATTTGGATGTTTTTGGGAGACAGTCAGAACTGAGGAACAGGGAGAGTGAAGATTAGAATCTAAACTAAAAAAAAAAAAAAAAAAAAAAAAAAAAAACTGAAGAATTGCTATGGTAGGTCGCTGGGTACTAGGAAAAACTACAAATGAGAAATAAAGTAAAAGCTGAATTAGTTTGCCCAGAGTTTTAATTTCTGTCTATCCAGACTAAAAAATAATCAGAAACACCAAACTAAAATTTACAAAGTGTGATATTTGAAACAAGATTGTAAACATTTTGGAAAGATACTGAAGTAACAAACATGGACAAATTTAGCATGTAGAAGATATAAAGTTAAGATAAGGTTCATAGAAATCCATGTATAGAAATTACACTGCAGTATTTAAATAATAATGATGGAAGTTGTATTACTAAAAATTAATCTTCATAATATTTGAGTATATGGGAGGGAAATATAAGACTTTGTAAATTATTAAGCTAATATTAAAAGATAATTGGATTTCTCAGTTGTATAAAAGCATGCAAAATAGTAATAACACCAATTTTTAACAACCAAGAGAAAGTTGCAGAATTTTAATTTGCTAAGTATTTTATGTTAAAATAATCTTTAGATCTAAGGTTGTACTTTCCATGGTCCCAATTAATTACTCATCATCTGAAAATACTGCATGAAAAATTCATGCATTTTAAATAACTTTTGTTGTAGTTTATTATTAGTAATTGTATATTATTGTTATTAATCTTTTACTTTGGCTACTTAGTAAGTTAAAATTTATCATAATCATGTATGCAGAGGAAAAAATACCATACATTTAGCATACCTAGTTGTTCTTTGACTTTCAGTGGAGTTATATCTGAATATTCCTATTACAAATTAAAAAATTGTAAGTCAAAAATGTATTTGGCTCACATGTCCTACCAAGCATTAGAGTTTAGTCTATTCTACCTTAATATTTTTAAGTTTTCACATAAGCCTGTGATTGGGTAAAACCATTTAAAGCAAGGTTTATTTTATATATAGTAGCATGTGATTGTGTACCTGATGGGAACTCAACTTATGGCCACTACCCAGAATGACAGAGTATTGTTTGGTATATTTCTACCCTAGAAAGGATAAAAATTCCAAATCTGAAGTATAGTTTCTACTGAATATATATTGTTTTCTCAGTTACCCTTAGATCAAAAAAAAATTGAACCATCATAAATTGAGGACTATCTGTATAGACTTTGATATTATTCAGTTTCAGGCATTTGGTAGGGGTCTCAGAATACTTCATAGATACTATAGGATACTTCATGGATAAAGAAGGGCTATGGTATTTCTTGAGATTAAAATAATAAACACTATCAAAAGGTTATTTTTTGGTGCTAGAGAGATGGCTCAGCATTTAAGGCCCTTGCCTGCAAAGCCTAAGCACCTGTGTTCCCATGTAAAACCATATACACAGTGGCACATGCATTTGGAGTTTGTTTGCAACAGCTGGAGGCTCTGCAGTGCCCATTTTCTTTCTTTCTTTCTTTCTTTCTTTCTTTCTTTCTTTCTTTCTTTCTTTCTTTCTTTCTTTCTCTCTCTCTCTCTCTCTCATTTCTTCTATCTCTGATTGCAAATAAGTAAAAATATTTTTAAAAAATAAAATATTATTTATGAAAAAGAAGTTGTTTTTTAGTTGATCTATACATAGCTAATGCACACCTCCAAATGGATGAGGCTTAAAATATAAAACTATTAGAAGAAAACAGGTACAAATCTTTGTATTGACAGTAGTATCTTTGACATTATATATGTACTACAAGCAAAAAAAAAATAGATAAGTTGGATGTCAAAATTTAAAACTTTGTGTTTTAGAGTAGACACCATCAAGAAAGTAAGTGGAGGGCTGGAGAGATGGTTTAGCAGTTAAGGCATTTGCCTGTGAAGCCAAAGGACCCAAGTTCAATTCCCCAGTACCCAAATAAGCCAGATGCACAACAGGGCATATGTGTCTGGAGTTTGTTTGCAGTGGCTGGAGGCCCTGGCGCACCCATTCTCTGTCTTGTCTTCTCTCTCTCTCTCTCTCTCTCTCTCTCTCTCTCTCTCTCTTTGTCCTTGCAAATAAATAAATAAAATGCTTAATGAGAATTTTTTTTTTTTTTTTTTTTTAAGGTAGGGTGGCACTCTAGCCCAAGCTGACCTGGAATTCACTATGTAGTCTCAAGTCTCTAGGTGGACTTGAACTCAGGACAATCCTCCTACCTCTCTTCCCAAGTGCTGGGATTAAAGGTGTGCACCACCACGCCCAGCTGCTTAATGAGATTTTATTTAAAAAACAAAAAGGAAGGAAGGAAGGAAGGAAGGAAGGAAGGAAGGAAGGAAGGAAGGAAGGAAGGAAGGAAGGAAGGAAATGACCACAGAACAAGAAAAAATTTTCAAGTCATATATCTAGTAAAAAATCTATTTAGGGAATAGTCAATTTAAAAATGAGTAAAGAAAATGACCAACATGGCTATAAATTCTGGGCTGTGTTAGAGCTGGCTCTTTTATGGGCTGATTTGTAAGAAATGCATTCCTGGCCAGAATCAGGATCCTGAGAACATTTTCCTTTCCCATATTAGCCACTTACTACTTGGCAAGGTAGAAACCCAGTCTCTATCCTACTAAACTCCAGTTGTACTGAAAAAAAGGGCTAAGATTAAAGGACATTCCAAGAAAGCAAGGAGGAGAAGGAAAGGGAAGGGAAGAAAGGAAGCTAGAGAGGAAGGGGAGAAAAGAGAGGTAAGAAGGAAATACATGAAGGAATGAGGGAGAGAGGAAAAAGGAAAGAAAGAGGGAGAAGGAAAGAAGGAAGGGAGGAGGGAGAGAAAGAAGTAGGAAGGAGGAAATGTGTGGTCATTTGAATGTATGGCTCCATAGACTCAAGCTTTTATTTTTTTGTTGTTCTTAATATATTTATTTATTTATTTATTTATTTATTTATTTATTTATTTATTTATTTATTTATTTGAGAGAGAGAGAGAGAGAAACAGAGAGAGAGAGAATGGGTGCACCAGGACTTCTTTGCCCTGCAAACAAACTCCAGATGCATGTGCCATCTAGTGCATCTGGCTTACATGGGTCCTGGGGAATAGAACCGAGGTCCTTTGGCTTTGCAGGCAAACACCTTAACCTCTAAGCCATCTCTTCAGCCCTTTTTTTGGTTTTTTGAGGTAGGGTCTCACTCTAGCTCATGTTGATCTGGAATTCACTATGTAGTCTCAAGGTGGCCTTGAATTCACAGCATGCCCTCTATATGTACATGAGGCAGCTAGCTAGTTACATTCAGCATAGTGGGGAAGCAGAGAGCATGTGACACCTTGTGAATCTGGATTTATGATGGGTACTGGAGAATCAAACCTGGGGTCCTTTGGCTTTCCCAACAGGTGCCTTAACCATGAAGCTATCTCTCCAGCCTTCTGTCAGGTGTTGTTTGCCTTCTGTCGGGTGTTGTTTGGTATCTAGTCTGGTTCTATATCTTGGCTACTATGAATAGAACCATAATAAACATGAATGCACAGGTATCTCTATGGTATGTTGACCTAAATTCATTTGGGTAAATGGAGAAAATAAAAGGGATTAATACTCCCTTTTATCCTTTTTTTTTCCATTTCAATGTTGCTACCAGTGTATTCAAAGCAGAGCAACAGAGAGACATGCTGTGGTGTTCCATTGTCTTGTTGACAGGGCCACTTTGTAATGCTGGTAGTTCTACTTATTGTTTTGACATTCTGTTCTGCCATAATTAATATAGCAATATAACAATGATATATTAGTATGCTATTTTATAGGCTGCTCTGATTCCTGCTGCTAAAAGTTTCAGTGTAGTGTACACACCTGAACATGCTCATCCATTGGTACTCTTTAAATATTGACTTTTTATTATTTTTTTTAGAGAGAGCAAGAAAGAGAGACAGAGTGAGAGAGAGAATTGGTGTGCCAGGACCTTAGCCACTGCAATTGAACTCCAGACACTTACACCACCTAGAAGGATTGCACTTGCCTCACCTTTGTGTGTCTGGCTAATGTGGGATCTGGAGAGCCAAACCTGGGTCCTTAGACTTCACAGGCAAGCACTCCAACCTCTAAGCCATCTCTCCAGCCCTAAATATTGATTTTATGGTTTTTAAAACCCATAATTTGCAAGTCATTCATGTTGGGTTTTTTTTGGCATTTTATCTTGGTGCAGACTTGTAGAATGGTGGCTTCCTGCATAGCTTTTGTATTTGTGTCTAATGCATATCTTAACATGATAGACACAATGCATGTGTAGCTACAGTTTATTGGACAGCCAATCTTTTGGGAATTGTTTTTCAGATTTTTAACAATTTTTTCTTTTAAAAAAGAAACAATGGGGGTTGGAGAAATGGCTTTGCAGTTAGACACTTGCCTGTGAAACCTAAGGACCCAGATTCGATTCCACATTACCCACATAAGCCAGATGCACATCGGGCATGCATGCATCTGGAGTTTGTTTGCAGTAGCTAGATGCCCTGGTGCATCCATTCACTCTCTCTATCTGCCTCTTTATCTCTTTCTCAAATAAATAAATACATAAATAAATAAATATTTTAAAAAGTAAATATTAGAAACATAATTATTCTAGGAATCTGTATATTCTGCCAATAAATAAGTTAGCCATTAGGATGGAGACAAAATTGATAGATGTTTTTGTCTAAATGTCATTAT
Organism: Orientallactaga sibirica; assembly: GCA_036365145.1. NCBI lineage: Eukaryota > Metazoa > Chordata > Mammalia > Rodentia > Dipodidae > Orientallactaga > Orientallactaga sibirica. The sequence goes on from JAEOAD010000418.1 coordinate 988,625, forward strand.
CTTTTTTTGTGAAATGCATCTATTGGATTTGTAGAAAATCCTCCCACTTACTTTTGTTAGTCTTTGTTAGGCTACAAGTTTTAGGTTTTATCCTTTAGTATAAATCAGTAAAAGCAATTTCTAGTATGTTCAAGACAACAGAAAACACTTATTCCAAACTATAGTTTCCCTTTAATATTTTTGTAAGCAGAGAGTTAGCCAGTGAATAGTTGTCCCTTATGTTCTTCTTCATATTTTTATTCATTTAAAATTCTTTGTAAACCATAGCCTATGCTTAGTTTTATTTAAATACTTCAGTTTTATAAGAAGTAATAAAAATTATAGAACATTAAGAAGAATAAAGTTGCCTCCTTGAACAGTTCATTTATATGAGCTTGAACAGATTGTTTTAACCTTTTTTTGCTAGTAATTTTCTTACTAGTAAAATGGATCATGTATTTCATTTTTTGTTATTCTAAGTGCCAAATGATATGTTTGTAAAAGTAATTGGCAAGCTTTGAACAGCTGTTCAGAATTGATAGTGTAAGTTTATGTTTACATTTATAAATAGCTACCATTTTCTACTAGTGTTGCAGTCAGGTTCGCATTGCTGGCAGAAATCACCTGACTAAGAGCAGCTTGTGGGAAAAAAAGAGGTTTATTTTGGCTTACAGGCTCAAGGGGTAAGCTCCATGATGGCAGGAAAAACAATAGCATGAGCAGAGGGTGGACATCACTCTCTGGTCAACATAAGGTAGACAACAGCAACAGGAGAGTGTGCCAAACACTGGCAAGGAGAAGCTGGCTATAATACCCATAAGCCTGCCCCCAACAATACACCACCTCCAGGAGGCTTCAATTTCCAATTGCCATCAGCTGGGGAGACTAGCATTCAGAACACTTAAGTTTATGGGGGACACCTGAATCAAACCACCACATTCCGCCCCTGGTCCCCATAAACGATAACCATACATGATGTAAAATGCAATGCATTCATCCAACTTTAAAAGCCCCCATTTTTTTAATCAATCCTAATGATGGTCCAACAATCCCCATACTCCAAGGTCTTTTAGCTGAGCCATAGTACCAAAAACAATCCCCAAAAAACCCATAATGGCACAGAATAAACATCCACACTGCAAAAGATGGCATTGGGCAAAGGAAAGAAATATTCAACCAATACAAGATTTAAAACAACCAGGGCAAACATCAAACTCTGTAACTCCCAAGTCCAACAACTCTAGTAAGTGACAAATCTCCAAGTCTGATAACTCTAACCAGCAACAAGTCTCTGGAGTTCCAATTCCACCCCTCCAGCTAGGCTACTCACAGTCCTGGAAAACTTCATCCAGGGCCGGCAGCTCTCCTTGGCAGCCATCTCATAGTCCCGGCATCTCCACTAGGTCTCCACTGCAACCCACAGTCCATCCTCATGGCCCCACGGGATCTCCATGCAGGCATCCAGCAAACCTGCTTCATACTGCCCATGGCCATTTCCAAAACACAAGACCATGTTACAAACTCAAGGACCCTCTCTTTCCTGCATTTGTTATACTCCATAATACCAGGTAGGGTGCCAATTTGTTAATCCAGGGGGGAATAAATCAGACTTTGAAGAACAGGACACTCCTTCAGCATTCAGGCCCCTTCAAAAGAGTCTGCATTCTTCCTGTTGCCCCATTGCAGTTCAGCTGGCCCAATCTCAAAGGTTGTAATCTCTCAACTGCAGCTGAATGGGTAGAGTTCACCCAAAGATTTCATTTTTTCTGTGCCATATCCTGCTCACACCAGTTCATTTTTACGCAAAGCAACCCTGCACAATGTCTCAGGACATGGGCATAACAGCAAACTTGTCACACAAACTGCTAGCCCAGTCCAAATAAAGCTCCTTCTCACCCTCATAAGCCAAACTTCACAGTCCATAGTTCTTACTGCATTCAGGTCTTTCAGCTCTGACCAGAATAGTCCATTAAGCTGTACTCACAACACTACAAGGTGTCTCTTAGGCCAAGGTTTCAAATCCTTCCACATTCCTCTTGAAAATCAGCTCCAAAAGGCCAAAGCCACACAGTCAGGTGTCTAGCAACAACCCCACTCTCGGTACCACTTTACTGTTGCAGTCAGGTTCGCATTGCTGGCAGAAATCACCTGACTAAGAGCAGCTTGTGGGAAAAAAAGAGGTTTATTTTGGCTTACAGGCTCTAGGGGGAAGCTCCATGATGGCAGGAAAAACAATAGCATGAGCAGAGGGTGGACATCACTCTCTGGTCAACATAAGGTGGACAACAGCAACAGGAGAGTGTGCCAAACACTGGCAAGGAGAAGCTGGCTATAATACCCATAAGCCCGCCCCCAACAATACACCACCTCCAGGAGGCTTCAATTTCCAGTTGCCATCAGCTGGGGAGACTAGCATTCAGAACACTTAAGTTTATGGGGGACACCTGAATCAAACCACCACAACTAGTATTACAATATTACTACTAATTACTATCCCGTTATTATGAACATAATAAAATATAGTCTTTATGAACTCATTGAAACTGAAAGAGCAAGATAGTTAATGTAGTAAAGTGTTTTTAGTTAGTAGAGTTGTATAGAGTGATAAAGTGCTATTCACTGCCTACATGTTATATAAATAGCTAGAGCAGTGTAACAATCTCTGTAGTAAAATATACTTTTTAATAACACTTTTTTTGGTGTGTGTGTGCGCGTGCCACTTAATGAGTATGGCAATCATATGACAGTTTTTAAATATTTTATTTATTCATTTGCATGCAGAGAGAGAAGAGAGACAGAGACAAAGGAAGAGAATGGGAATTCCATGGCCTCCAGCCACTGCAAACAAATTCCAGATGCACGTGCCACTGTACATCTGGCTTTATGTCAATACTAGGGAATTGAACCCAGATCGTTAGCCTTTGCAGGCAAACACCCTAATAGCTGAATCATCTCTCCAGCCACATATGACAACTTTCTGGTGTTGATTCTCACCTTTCCACCTTCTGTGACAAAGTCTCACATTGTTCACCATAACTTTTTGCCAGACTAGCTAGGGCCTGGGCTCCTGGAAAATTCTCTAGTCTGTCTTCCTTCTCACCTGTAGCCATGGGATTACAAATGCCTGCCACAGCCTGGCGTGGTGGCGCACGCCTTTAATCCCAACACTCAGGAGGCAAAGGAAGGAGGACTGCCATGAGTTCAAGGCAACCCTGAGACTGCATAGTTAATTCCAGGTTAGCCTGGGCCGGATGAAGACCCTACCTTGAAAAAAAAGAAAGAAAAAGAAAAAAACAATGCCTGCCACAGCTTGTTGACGGGTGCTGGGGTTCCAAACTTGTCTTGTATAGCAAATGCTTTATCCACTGAGCCATCTTCCCAACCTAGTTGTACTGTTTTAAAAGAAGAAAACTTTGTTGGGCACAGTAGTGTGTGCCTATAATCATAGCAATGCAAGAGACTGAGGCAAAAAGATCACAAGTTCAAGACCAGCCTGGGCAACATAGCAAGATACCATCACAAAAAAGAAGAGATAGAGTAGGAAGAAGAAAATTCAGTAATACTAGATTCTTTGTAGAAATATAACCTATTATTTTCTTCAAAATAATTTTGAAATGATTGTTGCAGTTACTTCTCATTGATGGACAAGACCCGACCAGAAGCAGGTCATAGAGGGAAAGGGTTTATTTCAGGCTTACAGAATCCAGGGGAAACACCATCAATGGCAAGAAAAGCTGGCTTATTTCCACAGATTCATAGTAGAGAGACACCACCAAACAGTCAGCAAACATGAACAGCCAGAGCTCAAACTGTTTCTTCCCACACACCTAGTGGGGCTGGACTACCAAATCTACTTCCCATTGACACCTCCCCAGCAGGGCTCTGCTTGCTGGAGACTAAAGTTGCAAGCTCAATCTTAATCAAAAATCCCTGAGGTGGGCTAGAGAGATGGCTTAACAGTTAAGGAGCTTGTCTGTGAAGCCTAAGAACCCAGGTTCATTTCCCCATTAGCCACGTAAGCCAGATGAACAAGGTGGCACATGCATCTGGGGTTCATTTGCAGTGGCTAGAGTATCTCGTGTGCACATTCTCTCTTTCCCTCTTTCACAGATAAATAAATAAATAAATATTTGTTAAAATTCCCTGAGGCTATGGAGGGCATTCACATGTTAACAAAAGCAATGCTTTATAGAAATTAGCAAAGATACATTTGTACTCTCATTTTTGGCAGACAGATTTAACCTCAGGTGGCAGTCTTGCCTTCCATCTTGTTTGAGGAAGGGTCTTTGTTCTCTACCTTGCTTGCTAGGATAGCTGTACTGTGAGCTTCTGGGGAGTATGCTGAGTCCCATCTCACCATTACACTGATGAATTATGCAGATGCTTGCACTACTGTGTCGTGCTTTTCGTGTGTTCTTGAGATCTGAACCCGGGTCCTTACAACTGCATGGAAAGTGCATTAATCCTTGAGCCTCTCTCCATCTCTGAGTGTATGTATATATGTGTGTATATATATATATTTATTTTGCACTTTGGTGGCCCATTTGCACTACTAGTATTATAGCATTATGATTAACATATAATACTGATAACCACATCTTCCAAGTTATTAGTCAGTAAGCCTTGGAATTAAAAAAACAAAAACTATTGTTGTAAGTAGTTTTGGAAACAGACCAGTAGAACTGATCCTGAGTATTCTGTCTTTCGCTTTACATTAGTATTGTTTCACCATAGGAATTTCTGGGCATTCAAGGCCTGTTGAGGAATCACTTTCGAAATTATTTTTCAGAATTTTGAAAACATTTAGGGTGAGTGAGTTTTATAATGATAGTATTGGTTTTGTTTGTCTTGGTTGTTGTCTAAATGTCTTCAAGACTTCATTGATCAAATTTGGACTACCAGTTAAATAATATTGAGCTATTCCTGTATTTGGGGGGCTCTTATTTCTCCAAATCAAAATTGTGGTATTTTCAATATTTATATATTAAGTCTCATCTTTTTTAGGAGATTTTATGAAGATGGAGCAATTGTCCTGGGTGAAGAAGCAAATATGCTTGCCGGCATGCTGCTTGGACTTAATGCTATTGACTTCAGGTGCTCCACATTTAACTCAAGATTCAGCTTGTAAATTACTCCTCACAACAGTTTCTGCTTAGGATGTTTCTCTTTCAGGTTTTTAAGTAAAGCACCCAGTTGGATTTTGATGTTTGATTTATATTGTTCCCTTTCAAATCAATTAATTTTAAAAATGGTCTCAGAAAAAGAGATGTTCTCAAGCCTGCTCTGTAACTTGAGTAACTGTAAAGATCAGAGTGCATTCTGCAAGCAGTGTCCTCTAGCACTGAAGGAAAGTTTCTGGGTCTCTTTGTTTTTTTAGCTACTGCTTTAAAGTGAAAAGAAATAGACTCAAAACAAATTCAAAGTAAGCAAGATTGTCATTTTTCTCATGTGTCTAGATAGCAAAGCTTCTGGCAGAGTATTTTCAATATCTTATATCTCATGTTAGCTTTCTAAAACTCCAAATGATATTACTAGTTTTGAAGGAGAAATAGAAGAATGTTAGATTCTTTTAGGCAGTTTCAGTTAGAAACAGGCCCAGAGAGAACTGATGCCAACTCACCCTGGCATGAATGGAACTCTTGGTAGGAATGGAACTTGTGTCTGATCTAGATTCAGGTGTCTGCCCTCAAATCAGCAAACCAGTAGGGTCATCACCTTATATACCTGAATCTGAGGAAAAAATACATTTCAACCAATTATAAAGGCTATCCCAGTTCCTCCTTTTCTCTCTCTGAATTCCCTCTCATCTCTGCTTGGATACACATGAGTTGGTTTCTCCAGCCTGGCTACAGAAAGGGAGGGGGCAGAATACTGTTTCTTGGTCTGGATGGTTTTTCTGTGTTACTCTGCTTCATACTTTGGGGTAACTTCTCACAATTACATGTGTGATTTTCCTCTGGTCTCTGAATCTACCACATGTATTTTTCCCTTACACTCTAGATGTACCAGGTGGATGCTTTCTCTAAACTCTGGGCCTGCTGTCTGTGTAATTACTCTAAACTCAGGGTAACTATGGATATAATTCTCTTTATGACTTATTTCTCATCTAATTTTCTTATTTCTGCTTTTCTCTCTGCTATTCTTCATTAAGCCACTGCCATTTGCCCTCTTAACTTTCTTCCATGGGGAAATTCAGGGTGGATGGTGTTCCTTATAAATCTACATATATAAACACCTAGATGATATCTTCCATGTGTTTATGGCTCTGCCTCAATCATTTTTCTTAAATGAATCTCATGGACTTTGCAGTGTTTTCCAAATGAGTGCATGTTTCCTACTTCCCACTTGCTTATGACTGCTCTAGCCTTTTTCCTGGATCCCAATTTCCCTTAAATAACCCCCACAAGCTGTAATTTCTCTCTAAATAAACTTTAACAATTTATCATTTATCTTTCTTTATTAATACTTTGTTAATGGTAGTATAGGACCCAAAATCAGGGTTCATAAACTTGGGAGACCCATCTTAATACCAAAATCCTGCATCAATATGTATTTTTATTATCAACAAGAATAATTTGTTTTAAAAAAAGAATAATTGAGCCAGGCGTGGTGGCGCATGCCTTTAATCCCAGCACTTGGGAGGCAGAGGTAGGAGGATTGCATTGAGTTCAAGGCCACCCTGAGCATACAGAGTGAATTCCAGGTCAACCTGGGCTAGAGTGGGACCCTACCTTGGAAAAAAAAAAAAGAATAATTGGTTTTTGAATGATAAAAACTAAAATTGTTATTGTAAGTTTCTTTCTAGATTTATGGACGCATCATTTTGCATTTCTGTAATTGATCACAAATTTCATTATAACAAAAGGTTTACCTGTAAGAAAATTCAAAGTCAATAATATAGGAAGTATATTTTTATTAACATATACAATATTTGAAAACTCAAGCATATTAACAAAGTAAGACTTAAATGACCTTGAGGTTTTAGATTTTAAAATAATTCTGCAATTTTCACTGAGGTTATCTTTTTCTAGTAAATTACTTTCTTTTCAAAATTTTTATCATTCTGTAAATTTATCTTTCTGAATGTTTATCATTCTATAAGTGTGATTTTTCTCCCGTTTATGATTTAACAAACTACTATTGAGCTAATTGTTTTAATTTTTAGGATGAACATGGTACATACAGTATGAAGGTTTTTTGTATTTTAAATTTTTTAATAATTTCATACATGTATGTAATGCATTTGGATAATACTTAACTCCCATTATTTTGTCTTGTCCCCTCTCTTGCTAAACCTCTTCTTTCTAAGTAGTCCTCCAACTTTCATGTCTTTTTGTTGTGACTCACTGAGTTTAGTTAGGGTTGTTTGCATGATCCTTGGTTGTGGCTTATTTACTGTAGTATGGGCAGTTTGCCAGTGACTATACCACTAAAGAAAATGACTCTGTCCCTGAGCATAAGGTTGTCTTTTTGATCCTTATAAGTATGTTAACTTAATTTTTAACAAAAGGTTATTAAAATATTGGTTTAGTATAACTCATTGACACAGTTTTCAAGTGAAAGTGAATATCTTAAAGTATATAGTAATGTTTCTGTAAATGAGGGATACCTCATGTTAAGTGATACTATTTTAATTTTGTACTTGTTTGAATCTAGAATAGTATATGTATATATCAATATTAAATATTGAAAGAAGTATTGTAGACAAACTTACAAAGAAAATCAAAAGGCAGGGGTTCTCAGATCATATTTTCCCCCTGAAATAGTCACCTATGTGTCATAGATTTGTTTTATTAGCATTGTAAGACTGCCAGTATAACTTTTGGCATGTCACAAATCTTTTCCTTGGTCACATGATCTCACAAGAAAAGGATCATCTGGAGAGTAATGGGTGTTTAGCATCTTTTGGAAGTCTTAAGATCCCAGTGTTAACCTATTCAATAAGATCATTTAGGGGATATATGGTATCATCACAGAGTATGTATCTAAATCTGAAAAATAAATCTTTATTTGAAAATTCTCTAAATGACATCTTGAATGTACAGTGCAAACCAAGATATTGTCAAATAAGAAAAGGAGACTTGATTTCTCAGTACATTTTGCTTCATGAAACATTGTGTAGTAATTAGTGTACTAATTTGTATAATGTTTTATTATTGGTATTAAAAATAGAATATCTTTAAAGTACTTATTTGTAACAAGGAACAATTAAATTGCATACAAAAAAAGTCATCCCTTGCAGTTGGAGGACAGAAATGTGTCTAGCAAGAGATTGTTTAATATTTATATATTAATATGGACTATTTATTGTTTACTTTTATAGCTTCTGTCTAAAGGGAGAAGGGTTGGATGGCATCTTCCCTGCAGTGATTGACTATACACCATATTTGAAGTTTGAACAGAGGTACTTGGCATTTTGAAATCTTTAGTAAACTCTTAATTGTAATTGAATGTTTTTGACATTTTTTTGTATAATTTAAAATTTGTGTACAACACTTGTTTGAGTATCATATTGGAAATTATTAGTGAGTAGAACTCCTCTGTAATACTTATATTTATGTAAATTCACAATTTTTAAGTAACTGCAATCCTGTTATATACAAAACATGTATTTATATTGTTATAGTTATTATGAAACAATAGAAACAATAATAGCTCTGAAATAACTTGTCGAGATTTCAAAACTATTTCACTAGATTCTTTTCTATTTCATGTCCATTATAAAGATTAATCTCCACCCTTCTAGAAATAAACTTTTCTTTGTTTCTGTTATATATTTTTACTTATTTTATGTAAATTGAATGATATCTTTACTGACTTTTAAAAAGGGGTATGTTTATAAAAATTCTGCTAGTTCATTTTGTGTATTTTGTGAGAGCTCTGGATTTTCCTGAACTTTGTATGTATTGAAAATTAAATGACATCTATAGCTGCTTTCTATGTTTTGCTTGCAAAATTGATCTCATGAATAATGTGATAATCTATACCTATTTCTTGCTGAAGCTACAAGGTACTGTGTGTGTGTGTGTGTGTGTGTGTGTGTGTGTGTGTGTGTGTTATGTATACATGTAGCATTGGGAACACTTACATTCAAGCTGCATTATTGAGTGGCTAATGTAGGAAAGACATTTTCCTAGATGACAGGGATGCATAGATCTCAAAAATATAGGAACTTTTTTGAAAGAGAGCATAATTTCTGTCAAGAAAACACCAACCTAGTAAAAGAAGACACTAATATTTTAGAGGTAGAAACTTGAAGATGTTTGAATAGTGAATGGATGGAAGACTCATGTATTATAACACCAAGATTGATAGTTTGAGCTACTTGAGCTACTGCATCCCCTAGAAAATGTGATGGTTCCACTATGTAAACCTCCAAAATAAGTTCAACAATGAGATATTTTGAGCAGGCTTAAAATTATAATTTGGGGGGGGGATATTTTTGATTATAGGACATTTTGTGAAGATTAGTAGTTAAAAATAATAAAAACAAAATAATAATACTTACTAAATGCTTATTATGTAGCAGTCATCATTCTAAGTGCATTCCATCTATTAATTCACTGACCCCTCAGAAGTAGTGAGGTAGGCATACTGCCTCTATTTTACAATGAGAAAACTGAACTACATAGAAGTTAACAACTTGCCAGTAGTGCTCTGTGACTGTTCCTGGGGAGATGTGAACAAACAATGCTTTACCTCAAGTGGGCACCAATGACAGATTAGAGATCATTCTGCCCAAGTCTAGCTGGGTGAACCACCAAGTATATTAAAGTTACTTATAAGAGCATGTAGGGTTAGATACCTTGCCTCAAGTAAGGTGAAAGATGAAGACGGATACCTGAAAGTTGTCATTTGAACAACACATGTGCCCCATAGCACTTGTGTGCCTGCACTCAAACTCATATACATCATACATACACACCAAAAAAATCACCAATGTTTTTGGTTCTATACCAGTGAGAAATAGTTGTTTCCAGTTAACTGCTTGATAATAACTTTAGATATTTATGTATTTATTTGAGAGAGCGAGGCAAATAGAGACAGAGAGAATGGGCATACCAGGTCCTCTGGCCACTGAAAACAGACTCCAGATGCATGTGCCAATTTGTGCATCTGGTTTAGGTGGGTACTGGGGAATCGAACCTGGATCCTTAGGCTTCATAGGCAAACACCTTAACCACAAAGCCATCCGGCCCATTTTAAACATTTTTATCTCACTGAGCATGATGGTAATTGCCTATAATTCCAGCATATGGCAGGCTGACACAAGATTATCATAAGTTCAGAACCAGCTTGAGCCACACAGCATTTTAAAATGCATTCTAAGCCTTCAATTTCTAATAGGTTATCATTATTATTCTTTTGTGACATTATTGGGGTTTGAATGTAGAATGTTCCCATAGGGTCATGTGTTTTTTAATACTTAGTCCCACCTAGTGGCACTGTTTGGGAAGGTAGTAGAATCTTTAGAAGGTAGGTTAGAGAAGGCTGTAGAACCTTTAGGAGATAGAGCCTTACTGTAGGAAATGGATCACTGGAGGTGGACCTTGAGGTTTGATAGCCTGGCTCTACTTTGTGTTTGCTGTCTGCTTGCTGACTGTGGATACAATGTGACTAGCTGGACTCCTGCTGCTACCATAATGGACTGGACCCCTGAAATTCTAAGCCAAAATACACCATTTCCTTCCTGAAGCTCTTTTCATCAGGTATTTTGTCATTACAGCAAGAAAAGTAACTAATTTAAAATCCAAGACAGTCTCCTCATGTTACCTATGGTGGCTGAGAACTTGATGTACACCCTAGGCTGCCTTCAAAATCCTTCTGTTTCAGTCTCCTAAGTAGTGAGATTACAGACTTATGCCACCAAACATGGCTTCGGTTTTTCATTTTTAAACATAATGCTATAATAAGCATTCTTAGAACTATCTTTAAGTATGGTTATTTACTAAAGAGGCAAATTTCTCTATTCAAAATTTCTGAGCATGTGCATGATTAAGTGTGCCCTGAATTGTCCTTCCTTTACTTAGAATCCCAAGTACCTCACTCCTCACTTTGGGAGGGCAAACTCATTAGTTTTTGTTGTTGTTGTTGTTTTTTTTTTTGTTTTGTTTTTTTTTGCAAGGTAGGGTCTCACTCTGGTCCAGGCTGATGTGGAATTAACTATGTAGTCTCAGGGTGGCCTTGAACTCTCATCTATCCTCCTACCCCTGCCTCCCGAGTGCTGGGATTAAAGGCGTGTACCACCACGCCCGGCTTTTTTTTTTTTTTTTTTTAATTTAGTTATTTGAGAGCAACAGACAGAAAGAGGCAAATAGAGAGAGAATGGGTGCACCAGGGCCTCCAGCCACTGCAAACAAACTCCAGATGCTTGTGCTACCTTCCTTGTACATCTGACTTATATGGGTTCTAGGGAATCAAGCCTTGAACAGGGGTCCTTAGGCTTCACAGGCAAGTGCTTAACTGGTAAGCCATCTCTCCAGGCCCCCAAACTCATCAGTTTTGGTGTAAGGCTAGTCCTCTGACTTTTAAACACTACACCCCATCCATTCTCTTCATTAATGTCTTTGTTCCAGCAATTGATCAGTCTCATTAATTAGCCCTTTTCTAGATCTTCTTAGCTATCACAGCTCTGAGGACATACTGGACAATCAAGCTTGGTTTCTCTTTTCTTAATTATTAACATTTTGTGTGGATACATCATGTATTGATACCCACTTTTTCCTTGTCCCTGCCCCCATTCTACTGGGGACCCTCCTCAGTGAGTTGCAGGTATTCCCCATGGAGTTGTTGGTTATGTGTTGTGGGAGCAGCAGTCAGTTTTTGGGGGAGAGGAATGCTTGTAGGGCATGATGTCTCAACCTGTGGCTCTTACAATCTTTTTTTATTTTTAGATTTTTTTTATATTTATTTATTTATTTATTAGAGACTGAGAGAGGGAGAGTGAGAATGGGCACATTGTAGCTGCTGCAAACAAACTCCAGATGCATGTGCCAACATGTGCATCTGGCTTACGTGGGACCTGGATAATCGAACTGGGGTCCTTAGGCTTCGCAAGCATGCTCCTTTACTGCTAAGCCATCTCTCCCATCTAGCTCTTACAATCTTTCAGTCCTCTCTTCCGCAAAATTCCTTGAGCTATGGTGGATGAGTTTCAAGTCTACTTCAATAATGGCCTCTTAAGAGCCTCTGGATCTCCGCTTTGATGAGTGCTGAGTATCCTCAAGGTCAGTCTCCTTCACCCTGGCACTGATCATCAGATTCACCATGGAAGCAGCACTCTCGCTTGCCTCCCCAATTCCTTTGTGGTTTCAGCTGTGGCTTGGCTGGAGAGTGAAGTCAGCATAGTTTAAACAGGATAAGCATTATTAACTTAAGGAGAATTTGATGTATGTAACCCCACTTTTAGCCAAAGACTAGTGAGAACTCAAGCTTGGTTTCTCTTACCACATAGGTCATTTCTTATGATCCTGAAATGTATGGGACTTCTCCCCACCATCAGACAAGCATGTACATCTGCAGTGGGAGCAGGCTACAGGATATCTTCTAGTTCAACCTATTTCTGATGCTCTCTACCTTGAGATAGTGTCAGGCATGCAAAACTGCCTTTACTTCTGTTATTGATTGTAAGTCAGGGTTTATATGCCTCCTAATGAATAGAGTGTAAGTTGGGGTTACCATAACCTCACCTTTATTACAGTTTGATTTGTTGCATTATCTCACAAACCATCAGACAAGGTAGGACTTAGAATTGCTTTATGGCCCATTATAAGAAAAACACAAGAACAGGATAAGATATAACTCTAGTTTCCATGACCTACCTTGAGGACAAGAAATTCTAGTTTCTATGATGAGTGAAGGGGGAGAGGCAGTGGCAAAAGAGAAGAGAAGAGAGAGGGAGGTAAAGAAGAGAGAATATGAATGGATTTTGTTTTCTGAGCCTTCAGATACTCCAATATTATAAGCAGACTACCTTTCATCTTAATTGCTCTGAAGCTGTTCCAAAGCTGCTTCAGGAGCCAAGGACAAAAGGCCAAATCCTTTAACCTTATTGTTCTAGGTATTTAGGAAATAACAAGGACTATGGGCATTAGAAGCCAAGAACTGTGAATGAAAATATTTGTGCATGAGTGCATGTATGCATGTGTGAAGCCCTCCTTCCTCCCAAGTATAGGCCCTTATAAGAAGACACTCACATGTTCAGCTCTCCAGAAACTAATACCAAAATGTCACAACAGCATATAATCACATTAATTTTCTTATACCTTACTTATTTCTAGTTATTTCTGTATTCCCTTTTCTTTTATTACAAATCTGTCTTCCAGATTTTTTTTCTGCATTTTCTCTTGAACTATTTAAGATTGAATCCATGCCTCCCCCCCAAAAAAAAAACTGCTCTTATAAAAGTCAGCATAGTATCTCATTGCCAAAGCTATGAAGCTACTGCTGGATTTAGTGATTATACATGACATTTTCCTCTTGCCACCTTCCATATGTTAATGGGATGAGTGCATCTGAATATATATGCATATGCCACACTCATATACACCACAGATATATTACAGCACCCATACTACACATGCAACAAAAAAGCAGAATGAAGACTGGAAAGATGGCTCAGTGGTTAAAGGCACTTGCTTGCAAAGCCTGACTGTCCAGGTTCAGTTCCCTAATATCCACATATAACCAGATGCCCAGGTGGTACATGTGTTCATCTATAGTGGCTGGAGGTCCTGGTCTGCCCTTATACACACATTCATATTCTCTCTTTCTCTCTCTCTGACTTCTCTAATAAATAAGTGATTTTGTGTCATAAATATATAGGCCATAAATATTTCCTGAAGCCCTACTTTAGCACGTGGAAGTCTAATAAATTTTTGATCATTGTACTTCATAATACATTATTATAGTTTATAATTCCGTGAAGATGTTCATGGATATATTTGTATTGTTTACATTTTATCTAAGGTAGTTTGAAGTGTAATTTTTCAGATATTTTCAAAGCTTTTTGTTACTGTTGTGGTTATTGCATGTGGTCTACAGAATCATAATTTCTTGAAATTTGTGACCAAGTGTAGATTCTGGTCAGTTTTATAAGTATTCTGTACTGTACTTATTAGATTAATCTTGTTAATGGTGATACTGATATTTTTCATTTAAATTATAAAGATGGTGCATTAAATTTTTTCACCATGATGTTTGTCAGTTTTTCTTAATTAATTTAGAAATATTAATCTGTTTTGATATATTTTAGTATGTCACAATCATAAATATGTAATCATACTTTTATTCCTCAAAGTTTTTTTAATTTGGTTTTTCTTTTTTAATTTTTTTGTTTATTTTTATTTATTTATTTGAAAGCAACAGACAAAGAGAGAAAGAGGCAAAGAGAGAATGGGCACACCAGGACCTCCAACCACTGCAAATGAACTCCAGATGCCACCTTATGTATCTGGCTTACTTGGGTATTGGGGAATCAAGCCTTAGGGTCCTTAGGCTTCACAGGCAAGCTCTTAACTGCTAAGCCATCTCTCTAGCTCTTAATTTGGTTTTTCGAGGTAAGGTCTCACTATAGCTCAGGCTGACATGGATTTCACCATGTAGTCTCAGGGTGGCCTTGAATTCATGGTAATCCTCCTACCTCTACATCTACCTGGCTACCATGCCCAGCTTTATTCCTCAAAGTTTATTCCTAATGTTTTGTTTGATATCAGTAAAGCCCCATCGATTTTCTAGTTGCTAGTGATTTTCTTACCTTTTTGAAAAACTACATTGCATTTCAGTCCAAAGACATTGATATGTAAGAAAAGAGCTTGGCAGTAATTGTAATGTATCAGGCAGTTGCCTTCCTCCCATCTTAGATATAGTAGCATGCAAGAAAAACATGTGAGGGATTTATGGAATGTAAGTAAATAGAGCTTTCACCCTTTCTGTGCCTTTATGTTTAAGTATGCCTTTTATAATGATACTAAATTTGAATTTTTTTTTTTTTTGTATTGATTGAGCACAGTCCAAAGACAAAAAAAAAATTGACAAGTTTTTATTTGTATCAAGTTACAGAGTACTATAAGTAAACATAAGATTATAATTTGAATATTGTTGCATACCACAAAATTTGGCAAATTATTCAATTATCCGAAGTTCAACACATGTTTGAGTGCATATTGAAGAGGTTATTTGGAATAATTTGGCACGAAAAATGTTTCTGTACCTTATCTGACCAGTTGTTATGTATGAGCTATTTATCTATGTGTGTGTATGCATACACATTCCCAAATTAAATGTGTTTATATAAACAGCTAAATATTGATATGTTGGGCTTAACCTTCTTAAAAAGAGTATTATGTCAGGGCTAGAGACATGACTTAGTGGTTAAGGCACTTGCCTCCAAAGCCAAAGGACCTAGCTATGTTCAATTCCCTAGGACCCATGTAAGCCAGATGCACAAGTGTATGTATCTGGTGTATGTATCTGGAGTTCATTTGCAGTGGCTAGATGCCCTGATGTGCCCGTTCTCTCTCTCTCTCTCTTTCTCCCTCTCCCTCTCTTTCTCTCTCTCTCAAATGAATAACTAAATATAATTTTTTTTGTTTTTTTCGAGGTAGGGTCTCACTCTAGCCCAGGCTGACTCTGTATTTTCAGGGTGGCCTCAATCTCATGGTGATCCTCCTACCTTTGCCTCCCAAGTGCTGGGATTAAAGGCATGTGCCACCACGCCTGGCTAAAAATAAAGTTTTTAAAAGTGTATTATGTTAAACTGTACCTGCACTTAAAGCATAATTGTAAAAAACTGATTGATTTATTAAATACAGATGAATTTACAAAATAATTGAAAATTAAAGCTGGGCGAGGTGGTGCATGCCTTTAATCCCAACACTTGGGAGGCAGAGGTAGGAGGATTGTCATGAATTCAAGGCCACCCTGAAACTACATAGTGAATTCCAGGTCAGCCTGAGCTAGAGTGAGACCCTTCCTTAAAAAATAAAAATAAATAAAAATAAATGAAATAAAAATTTGTATTGAATGTTATATTCCTGTTTTATTGACTTTTAAAAGGCACTAGCAAACTATGGTAATAAACCTTTTTTTAAATTGTGGAGAGACTAAAGAGTCTACCAGCATTGCTCTACCTTCTAAATTAAGAATGGATATGATTATAGTAGAAAAAGGTGACAGATAAGTCTCATCATTATTGTGGAAACTCTTAGGAAGCAAGTAGTGCAATGTCTGCACTCTTGGGCAGAACTTTCTGCTCTTCCACAGTGGAAGTATGGCTTCTTAGGAAAGGTACAGTCAGTTCACCTAATTATGATGCTTGCTGCATAATGGCTGGCATGGATGCATTCAATCAGAGGCTTATCAGAGACCAGTTGAGATAGAAACCCTCCAAAAAATGCATCACCAGCTCCATTGGTGTCAGTGATTTCTTTCAGGTCTTGATCCAAGATAGCAAAGGCACTGCATTTTCTGTAGCCATTTTAGTGTCATCTGTCCCTTAGATGAAGATCACAGTTCTCTGCCTCTTCAAGTTCACCTTTGGAAGAGCTTCTTTTTTAAAAAAATATTTTATTTATTTATTTGAGATAGAGAGAGAAAGAGGCAAATAGAGAGAGAATGGGCATGCCAGAGCCTCTAGCCACTGCAAATGAACTTCAGATGCATGTGCCACCTCATGCATCTGATTTACGTGGGTACTAGGGAATCAAACCTGGGATCTTGAGCTTTGTAGGCAATTGCCTTAACTACTAAACCATCTCTTCAACCCTTTTTTGCTTTGTCTTTAGTCTTAGAGCCTAGCTCTCTAACAAAAGTGACAGATTCTAAGTTGTCCAGGCTGATCCTCAACTCAGGTGGATTTGGAATTTGAAATCCTCCTTCATCAGTCTCTCTAGTAGCTGGGATTATAAGGCCATACCATCAGCTCTGGCTCCAATTCTATCATCATCATCATTATCATTATGTTCTTTTTTTTTTTTTTTTTTTTTGGGATTTTCAAGATAGGGTCTGATGTAGCCCAAGCTGACCTCAAACTCCTGATCCTCCTGCTTTCATCTCATATGTGCTGGGATTACAGGCATGTGCCACCATATCAAGCTCTAAATCTATTAAGAGTATCTCATAAATCCTAATTTCAGTTTCTTTAAAGTGGAGTGAATAGTAAATACTTGAAGTTGCAGTTAACTCTCCTTGTTGCCGGGTCAAAACACCCACTAGAAACATCTTATGGGAGGAAAGGGTTTATTTCAGGGTTACAGATTCCAGGAGAAGCTTCTTCATGGCACAGAAAGCATAGCGTTCTAAGATAGCAGGGGAAGGCAGTAGTCTGACCTCAAATTTTTAATTATTGATACGCTTTGCCAGTTAACTGAAGAAGTGCTTGAGATATTTATTGATATATTTGCACTGATATCTACTGCTGCGTTTTTTGACTGTTTATTCTGTGTTCTGTCTTTTTTTGCATTTCTTTCTCTATTCTTACCTTTTGTTGGGGGGGGGCTAGTTTCTTCTGTTTGCTACATTTTATTCCTCTTCTAGTTTAGGAATTAATTAATCCACATTATTTTTGTTGTTATGCCATCAGTTTTAATAGACAGATTTAAAATGTGAAATTTAAAGTAAATATCTATACTATCCATCCAGAGAGTGAGGATCTTGCACTGCTTAAACCCCAGTTATTTCTTTTTTGACATGTTAGCATATTACTGTGTCCAATCTAGGTGTGTCAATGATAATTTAAAATTCACAAAATAGAAATAATGTTAGTATTTCAAACCCCCAATCAGATACTCATTGTTTTTCTTTTTTTTTTGGAGAGAGAGGGAGAGGAAGACAGATAGAGATGGGCGCGCCAGCAGCTCTCAGCTGCTACAAACGAAATACAGATGTGTGCGCCCCCTTGTGGTCAAGTGCAGCATTACGCCCTTGAGTCACTGCATCTGGCTAAACGTGGGATCTGGAGATTGGAACCTCTGGAGATTGGAACCAGCATTCTTGGGCTTAGGAGGCAGGTTCCTTAACCGCTAAGCCATCTCTCCAGCCCCAGATACTCATTTTTGTTCACTTTCCATTTTACTTGCTTTCTTCTCTCATTTTTTCACTTAATTCTATACAAATGTCATAGGATTTAAAATATGGATTGTGATGGGTGTTCTCCTGCTGGTAATAAGAAATGCTGAGGAGTAACAGCTTCTTCTAAAGTTGTTATATTCTCTTTGGCAAAGCGGAGCTGATCCTTGAACACTGTCCTGTATTGCATCCACGGCCACTAGCTGGTACTACTGTTACCAGTATATCTGGAGTTTTTCATTCTCTTCCCTGGAAATCTTTTCTTTCTCCTATGGATGTTCTCTTGGTCTCATGTTAATTCCTTAGATCTCTAGTCTCATTTTAGCTATAGCATACCTAGGCTTGTTTTCTTAACAGGACTCAGCATTCCTTTTTTGATTTATTTCAGGAAACTCAAGTTCTTATACTATGACTATAATTATATCTTTACTGTTAAATGTTTCAAGTTTTCTCACCAATAGTTTACAAATACAGGAGTGCTAATTTTAGGAATTATTTTTGAACATATTATTTCACTTTTACCTTTGATCTCTCTAGTTCTGACAGTATCAGCAGTGATGAGGAGGAACTGAGGACTTGGGGAAGCAGTGACAGTGAGAGCAGCACTCCAGAGAACATGGGGCCACCTTTCATCATGGATGAAAACAGCTGGTTCACCAAGTGCAAGAGAGTGAGACAGAAGTATCAACGTACCCTTGAACAGAAGGTATTTACCAGTTGTTAGAATTCACTTCATTTGACTCTACTTCTTGCCTTTGGAATGTCACTGTCCAAACATCTTTTAGCTGATAAAACATATTGTATATCCAGGCCAGGCATGGTCGCGCATGCCTTTAATCCCAGCACTTGGGAGGCCAAGGTAGGAAGATCACCATGAGTTTGAGGCCACCCTGAGACTACATAGTTAATTCCAGGTCAGCCTGGGCCAGAGTGAGGCCCTACCTCAAAAAACCAAAAAATTAAAAAAATAAAAATAAATTATATATAGTCTATCCATTAGTACTTCCCTGTTTCTGAACTAGCCTCTTAATTAAAAATCTTGAGATATGGGCTGCAGAGATGGCTTAGCAGTTAACATGCTTGCCTGCAAAGCCTAAGGATCCAGGTTCGATTCTCCAGGTCCCACATAAGCTAGATGTACAAGGTGGTACATGCATCTGGAGTTCATCTACAATGGCTAGAGGCCCTGGTGCACCCATTCTTTCTCTCTCTCTCTCTAATAAATAAGTAAATAAAAATAAATCTTAAAAAAATCTAGAGATACAAGATGGCAGATTGGAGGTACCCAGCACTCACCCACTGTCTAAGAGACAGAATCAAAATACTGCAGAAGTAAGGTATGGTAGTGTCTGGAATCCCATCACTCTGGAGAAGATAGATGACAAGTTGGCTCCAAGCCTGGGCTACATAGCAAGTCTCTGGCTGTGGATGTAGCTTAGTGGTAGAGCAGTTGCTTTGCCTAATGCACTGGGTTAGATTTTCATCACTACAAGCAACAATGGAAACAACAGCAATGAAAATAACTTTGGGAGCACATGCTCTTAGAGGGAACTGACTATGGGAAAGCACTGAAGTTCAGTAGCATGAACATAGACTTGGAAAACCCCAGAGAATTTGCTAGTAGAACACAGAGTGAGAGCTCACCTGCATGGAAAGGTGAGAAACCCAGTGAACACAGTTGACAAGGACTCAGACCTGTACAGAAGTCAAGTCTACAAAGATAGTGAAGCCAGCCAATTCTCCCAGAAACCATCCTGAAACTCCAGCATCCATGATGGTTGAGTTCAGGTAATCCATTGCTCTCTCCAGACCTGTTGTTGACAGTTTCAAGCCCCATAACCTCTTGCTACCCTGTGAGTGAGCATAGCAAATAGTGCCAGAGGCTCTGCTGTACTGCAGCACCTGTCCTTTCCCACCCTGGCAGTGTGAGGAGCCAATATCTTAGAAATAAGTCTAATGGATCAGCTTTGTGTTCTGCCCTAGCTTGTACCCAAGAGCAAGGTAGCTGAGAGGGATTCTTAATGATTATAATCACCTGCCCAAGAAGAGAAATGAAAGAAAGGACTGAAAAGTCCTCAGCTTTTGCTTGCTCCAAGAGGCAGTTTTCTAAAATGACATGGAAAGAAGCTCTGCAGAGATTGTGAATATCTACTCATATCCATACTGCTGATTACCTTACTAGAGAGAACATTTATTTTTTTTAATAATTATTTTTTTATTGACAACTTCTATACTTAACATACAAAAAGTGCATGGTATTTCCCTCCTCTCCCCCCATTTCCCTTTAGAACTCCACTCTCCATCATATCCCCTCCCTCTCTCCATTAGTCTCTCTTTTAATTTGATGTCATCATCTTTTACTTCTATTTTGAGGGTCTTGTGAAGGTATTGCTAGACACAGCAAGGTCATGGATATCGAGGCCAATTTCTGTCTGGGCAGTTGCATTGTAAGGAGTCATACCCTTCCTTTGGCTCTTCCATTCTATCCGCCCCCTCTTCCGCAATGTGCCCTGAGCCTTGGAGGGTGTGACAGAGGTGTTTCAGTGCTGGGCACTCCTCCATCCCTTCTTCGCAGCACTATGTGGCTTTTTGGGTCATCCCAGTGGTCATCGCCATCTGAAAAGAGAAGCTTCTCTAACCAGAAGTGAGAGTAGCATTAATATGTGAATATGAGCATTAAGTGTAGTATTTTCAGGGCAGTTTGGTGGGAATAGTATATACATTTAGTCAGACAAGAGCAGGCTTTATACCCCTAAGGCTCATGACCTTACCTACCATAGACTTTTGCTTAGGTTTTTCAGTACCAGGTATGTATTCCCTCCCGTAGAGAGGGCCTTCAGTCCAATTATGGAGCAGTTGGTTACCCCAAGAGTAGACATGCCACTATTGCACCCGTTCAGTCCTTGGGCCTGTCTGGCCAAATTTGAATAATCAGCATCCACTGTTTTCACTGCTGATGACTTCTGTCTCCCATATTCTGCATGCAGTGCCGCTTTTTCCAGCTTTCAGTTGGCTGGTCTACAGGGAGAAGGTTTTCTGCTCAGCACCAGCTTGCTTTCTCAGTGACCTTGCCTTTCAGGCAAGAGATGTCTTCAGCAATAGGGTCTTACTATCTGTTTCTCAAGGGAAACCAAGGGCTTTGGCAAAAGCCTTTAATGTTTTGGAGACTATTGGGACCTCCTTGGCCAGCAACTCACTGGACGGTATCCCATCCCAGGTACTGAAAATTTTCTAGTAACAGTCTACAGCTTCTAGATGTGCCATTATTCAAAAAAGTAATTTTACATAAGTCTTATTCACAATGTCTTGAAATTAGATTGACCCTCCCCCTGCCCTTCTTTTATGCATTCTCTACCCATGGCCTCGCTTAGGCCATTCGCCTCCCTGTAATCAGTTCTTCCACTTACATATGTGCAATACCATACACTTAAGTCCTTCCCTTTCCTCCCTCCCTTATAGCCTTTTACAGATTACTGGTTTCTGGTACCTATTTTTGGTTCCAGTTCACACACAAGTCTATATATTTGTAGCTAGGATCCACATATGAGAGAGAGCATGTGACGTTTGGCTTTCTGAGCCTGGGTTACCTCACTTAGTATAATCCTTTCCAGATCCATCCATTTCCCAGCAAATTTCATAATTTCATTTTTCTTTACCGCTGAATAGAACTCCATTGTGTAAATGTACCACATCTTTATTATCCATTCATCTGTGGAGGGACATCTAGGCTGGTTCCATTTCCTAGCTATTGTGAATAGAGCAGCAATAAACATGGTTGTGCAAGTATCTCTAAGGTAGTGAGAAGAGTCCTCTGGATATATGCCTAGGAGTGCTATAGCTGGATCATATGGTAAATCCATTTCTAGCTGTCTCAAGAACCTCCACACTGATTTCCACGATGGCTGGACCAGATTACATTCCCACCAACACTGTAGAAGTGTTCCTCTTTTTCTGCATCCACGCCAACACTTATTATCATTTGTTTTCTTGATGGTAGCCATTCTGACTGGAGTGAAATGGAATCTCAAAGTGGTTTTAATTTGCATTTCCCTGATGGCTAAGGATGTGGAACACTTTTTTAGATGTTTATATGCCATCTGTATTTCATCTTCTGTGAATTCTCTATTTAGTTCCATAGCCCATTTTTTAACTGGGTTGTTTCAATTCTTATTATTCTGTTTTTTTAGTTCTTTGTATATTCTGGTTATTAATCCTCTGTCAGATGTATAGCTGGCAAAGATTTTCTTCCATTCTGTAGGTTGTCTTTTTGCTCTATTCACAGTGTCCTTTGCTGTACAAAAGCTTTGTAATTTCATGAGGTCCCATTGGTTGATTAGTGGTTTTATTCCCTGAGCAATTGGGGTTATATTCAGAAAGTCCTTGCCTATGCCAATATGTTCAAGGGTTTCCCCTACCTTTGCCTCTAGTAGGTTCAGCGTTTCAGGTCTGATATCAAGGTCCCTGATCCATTTGGACTTGACACTTGTGCATGGAGAGAGACAAGGATCTATTTTTATCCTTTTACATACAGATGTCCATTTTTTCCAGCACTACTTGTTAAAGAGGCTGTAGCTGCCTGGATTAATATTTGAGTCTTCTATTCTGTTCCATTGATCTACCTGTCTGTCCTTGTGCCAGTACCATGCTCTTTTTGTTACTATGGCTTTGTAATATAACTTAAGATCAGGTATGGTTATACCACCTGCCTGATTTTTGTTGCGCAAAATTGTTTTGGATATTCAAGGTTTTTTTGTGTTTCCAGATGAATTTTAGGATTTTTTTTTCTATTTCTGTGAAGAAAGCTATTGGGATTTTAATGGGGAACACATTAAATGTATAGATTGCTTTTGGTAAGATTGACATTTTCACAATATTGATTCTTCCAATCCAGGAGCATGGGATGTTTTTCCATTTCCTTGTGTCTTCTGTAATTTGTCGCTCGAGTTTTTTAAAGTTCTCATTGTAGAGATCCTTCACTTCCTTGGTTAAGTTTATTCCAAGGTATTTTTTTTTTTTTGAGGCAATTGTGAATGGGAGAGATTCCCTGATTTCATCCTCTGCACATTTGTTGTTGGTGTATAGAAAAGCTACTGATTTCTGTGTGTTTATTTTGTATCCTGCTATGTTGCTGAAAGTGTTTATCAGCTCTAAGAGTTTGCAGGTAGAGTCTTTAGGGTCTGTTAGGTATAGAATCATATTGTCTGCAAATAATGATAATTTGATCTCTTCCCTTCCAATTTGTATCCCCTTTATGAGTGTCTCTTGCCTTATTGCTATGATTAAGACTTCCAGTACTATATTAAATAGTAGTGGGAAAAGCTTCAAGTTTTTCCTCATTTAGTATTTGGATGGAATGTTATATATATATCTGTTAGGTCCATTTGTTCCATGATATCATTTAATGCAGATGTCTCTCTGTTTATTTTTTGCTGGGTAGACCTGTCAAGTGATTAGAGTGGGGTATTGAAGTCTCACCCACTACTATTGTGTTAGGAGTTATCTCTGACCTTAATTCTAATAGTGTTTCTTTGATGAAATTGGGAGCCCCCATGTTAGGGTCATATATGTTTAGGATTGTAATGTCCTCCTGTTGGAGTGTTCCTTTAATCAGTATAAAGTGACCTTCTTTATCTTTCCTCACAAATGTTGGATTGAAGTCTATCTTGTCAGAAATTAGGATAGCAACCCCTGCTTGTTTTCTAGGCCCATTTGCTTGAAATACCTTTTTCCAACCTTTCACCCTAAGAAGGTTTCTATTTTTTATTGAGAGATGAGTTTCCTGGAGGCAACAGATGGTAGGATCCTGCTTTTTAATCCAGTCTGCAAGTCTGTGTCTTTTGATTGGGGCATTGAGGCCATTGATATTAAGAGTTATTATTAAAATATATGTGTTTATTCTCACCATTCTTCTTATTTTTTAGTTCTTCCTGTTTTCCCTTTACTCACTTGTTTTAGCTGTTGAGTATGTTTTCTTTTTTCCTATTTCCTGTTGTGTGTGTTTTGCTTTCTCCTCAGCTTGAATGATTCCTGCAAGTATTTTCTGTAGAGCTGGTTTAGTTGCCATAAATTCCTTTAGCTTGTCTTTGTTGTGGAATGTCCTTATTTCTCCATCTATTTGGATAGATAGTTTTGCAGGATAAAGTAATCTTGGTTGACAATTTTTATCTTTCAGAACTTGGAATACATCACTCCAGGCCCTTCTGGCTTTTAAAGTTTGTGTTGAGTAATCTGCTGTGATTCTGATGGGCTTGCCTTTGTAGGTCACTTGCTTTTTCTCTCTAGCTGCTTTCAATATATTTTCTTTGGTTTGTATGTTTGGTAGTTTAATTATAATATGGCAGGGAGAGGTTCTTTCCAGGTTTTGTCTGTTTGGTGTTCTAAAAGCTTCCTGTATCTGCATTGGCATCTCTTTCCCAATTTGGGGGAAGTTTTCCTCTAAGATTTTGTTGAAAACACCTACTATACCTTTGGAGTGAAATTCTTCTCCTTCTACTATCCCTTGAATTCTTATGTTTGATCTTTTCATAGTGTCCCGAATATCCCGAAATTCCCATTCATACCTTCCTATTATTTTGTCTTTCTCTTTGTTGGACTGTATTAGATCTGCCACTTGGTCTTCTAGTTTAGATATTCTGTTCTCTCCTTCGTCCATTCTACTAGAGAGATTTTCTACAGAGGTTTTTATTTCACTGACTGTGTTCTTTATTGCTAGCATTTCTGACTGGGTTTTCTTTATTATTTCTATTTCCGTATTTATGTCTAGTATTGACCTCCTTATTTCATTAAATTGGTTTTCTGTGTGTTCTTTGAATCCTTTGATTTCTTCTTTGAGGTCTTTGAACCCTTTCATTTCCTCTTTGAGTTCTTTGAACCCTTTCATTTCCTCTTTGAGTTCTTTGAACATAATTATAATCATTCTTTTGAAATCTTTCTCGGGGATTTCCTCTATGTCAGCCTCACTGAAGGTCATTTCTGATATATTAATACTTTTTGGTGGATTTATATTGTCTTGATTTTTTTTTGTGTTTCTTGTATTGTAATGTAGAGATCTTTGCATCTTGGATTAATTTAATGCTTGGGTTTTCTAAATATCTACAGAAATATTAAATGTATCAATCAATCTGATATTATATATCTTCAGTGTAGGAGTTTAAGGTGTTAAGTGTGGTTCTTAAAGCTCTCAAAGTAATCACAGAAGTGACCCTTGCCTGCTATGAGAGTACCAAGTGGGGTGAATGGAACAGAATACAGTCAAATTCTAAAAATTTAACTCAACAATGTGCCCCTTCAATGAAATACAGCACAGAGTATTTGTGCAAAAGCAGGTATTATGACAAACAGATCCTCTAACAAAGTCACAGTCCCTAAGGATGTGTGTTAGCCCACACCCTTAATCCTGTCAACTGGGAGGCTAAGATTTCTGGTCTGTAGAGGGTTCCAAGGTCAGCTTGTGATCAAGTGAGACCCTTCCCCAATGAATGACAGAGGAGGAAACAAATCAGGGAAGCAACAAATGAGCAGCCCAAATTATAGCTTATTTAGGAATGTCAGATCTGACCATCCATCAGGTTTATATACTGGGCTTATTTGGTGGGTACTGACCTGGTGTAAACCAAGTTACCTTTTGGAACAGGTTTGATCACAGCTATGCTGCACGGCTCCTTGGGTCCTTTGCTGTGTTGTGGGCTCAGGAAGGCCGGCCGCGTCTGTGGGTCACTGCTTTCGCCTTGCCCAATGCTGGGTAGGTGAGCTCTCTTTCCCAGGTCTCCGTTGCTTGCCGTGCTTGCGCTCGTGGTGGGGGAGGGGAGGCTGTGAATGGCGGCTGAATTCCGTCTGTTCCTCCATGCGATCCTCTTATTCACAAGCCTCTCTGTTGGTCTCTGCCATCCTCCTTCCACGTTTCTTGCGTTTTTGAGGAGGCGGTGTGAGTGGAAAAATCCCCTCACCTGGCTTTAAAATCCTGCGGCTCAGCCGGCTCAGGTGGAGCCTAGCGGCTGCCGTGGCGCCCGCGGCAGCTGTGGAGCTCCTTCTGCACACTTCTGTGGGCTCCAGATGCTCTGGATCTCTCCTACTTCTCTCCTGTGCTTGATAGTTTACTATACACCTCACTTTTTAGTAGAAGAGTGTATTTTGCTGGGGTTTGTTTTGCTTTTTTCCCCTACCCTGTTTTGGCGCGGTTCCTATGTCTCCATCTTATCCGGAAGTCCAAGAACATTTATTTTAATGTAAGCATTTTATTTATTTATATTTGGCTTCTGTGTGTGTGTGTGTGTGTGTGTGTGTGTGTGTGTGTGTGTGTTTCCTCCTTTCTTGTCTTCTCTTTTTTTCAACCAAAAAGAAAAACTTTTTATTTATAATTTTCATTCATGTACATAATGAATTTTGATCATATTCCCTCCCTGTTGCCTTCTTTTCTCCCTAACCCATTCTCATTCACTGAACCCCTTCTTTTTCCAAATATTCCCTGTTGTATTTTTAACTTTATTGACAAGTTCCATAAATACAGACAATATACCATGATCAAAATCTCCATGCCATAACCCCTCCTTTTCTCCCTCCTAAGTCCTGCTCAACTGAATCCCTTCTTCTAACTAGTTGTGGTAGTTTGAGTAGATGTCCCTCAATATAGTCAGTGTTTTATTAGTTTGTAGTTTGCATCTGCAGCCACCTGGCTGGAGGCAATGTCACTGGGAGGATCTTAAGGTGTAGTGGTGGGTTTAGGATTTCAATCTAAAGATATGCAAAGTGTGCCTAGCTGGAGTTCCTGAGGTGTGACTTTTGGCTTTTGGCTTGTGACTATACTCTGTGTGTTTGGTCCTGTGAAGGCAGGCCAGCTTTTTCTGCCATTATGGAACTTCCCCTGGATCTGTAAGCTTCAATAAATAATATCCCTTCCTCCATAACTGTGCCTGGTCTGGAAGTTCATCTCAGCAAACCTGAGGCTGTCTGATACACTAGTCTCTCTTCTACTTTTGATGTCTTCATTTTTTTTCCCTCCTGTTATGCAGATTCTTATGTAGGGAGCATCAGCCACTGTGAGGTTATGAATATCCAGGCTAATTTGTTTCTAGAAAATAGCATAACAAAGCACTCCTCCCCTTCCTTTGACTCTTACATTCTTTCCACCACTTCTCCCTCAGTGGTCCTTGAGCCTTGGAGGGTGTGAGAGAGATGTCTCAGTGTTGAACACTCCGTTGTCACGTCTCAGCACTTACGTGAGTTTTGAGTCTACTCAATGGTCACCACATCTGAAGCGTCTCTAACCAAAAGTGAGAGTAATATTAATATATAAGCATAAACATGCGTTTTTAGAGATCAGTTTGGTGGACATAATATATACAGTTAGCCATATTACAGTAACAGTTTCTCCTGGGTTTATGACCTCCCTAGCCATATGCTTTTTATTAGGTTTTCTGTACTAGGCAGGAATTCCCTCCCATGGAGTGGGACTCAAGTCCAATCAGAGAGTTTGGGGTTTCCCCCATAACAGACATGCCAACATTGTACCAGTTGGTACATTTGACCTGGCTGGCTAGCCTTAAAACTTGCAGGTCCACTTCTGGTTAAGACCACTGATGACTTTTCTTCCCCAACAGGCTGCATAGGTTTTTTCCAACTTTTTGACAGCTAATCAAGAGGGAGAAAGCTTCTAGCTCAGCTCCAGCTTGATTTCTCAATGACCTCTGCCCAAACATATGGAGTCTTCAACAATAGGGTCTTACTGTCTAGTTGTGGTGGGCAACCAAGAGCCTTGGGAATAACCTGCAATGTTTGGGAGCATCAAGAGCCTCCCTGGCCAACAACTCATTGGAAAATATACCACCCCTGGCACTGAAAGGTTTCTAATAACAATCCAAGGCTTCTGGGTGCAACATTACTCTCCTCCACAGGGTATGTCTGCCCAAACTCTCCCTTTTTACCATATATTATTAGCTAGAGAAGAAGCAGGTTTCCTAATAGCATATTTGTGACATGTTAAATTTTGATTAACCCTTCTCCCACCCCCTCCTCTTTTCCATCTTTCTCCCTGATATCACTTATAACATTTCATCCACAGTATTCTGTCCCTTTGCTTTTGTATCTGCTATACCCTCTCCTTAAGCCCTCCCCTCTTTTCTGTCCCTCATAGTCCCTTTGTAGTACTGACCTCTACTACCAACTTTCACTCCAACTCACATACAAATCTAAACATTTGAAGATAGTATCTAAATATGAGAGGGAACTTGTCATGGTTGACTTTCTGAGCCTGAATTACCTTCTCTCTTTTTTTAATACTCAGTTCTTTTTAACCTTTCATTTTAAAAAAATTTTTTCACTTTCTGAGACTAGGAAGATGGCTCAATGGTTCCATCCCTAGCAATTACGTAAATGCTGGATTTAGCCACCTAAATGTTAGGGAGCACCAGTTCCAGTGAGAGACTGTCTCAGGGAAATAAGGCAGTAGAACAATAAAGGAGGACATCTGAGATCTTCCTCTAGCTTCCTCATGCATGCACACAGGCACACTAACACCACACATACTACTTACATTCTCCTCAAAAAGTTGCATTTCTTGCCTTTCTCATGCTTTTCCTTTCTTGTTTTTTTTTTGTTTTTTTTTTTTTAAGTACTGTAATTTCTTTTAAAGTAGAGAGAGAGAACAAGTGCCAGGGCCTCTTGCCATTGAAAAATACAAAAACTCCAGATGCATGCACCACTTTGTGCATCAGGTTTTTACATGGGTACTTGGGAATCAAACCTGGGCCAGTAGGCTTTACAAGCAAGCACCTTTAACCACCAAGCAATCTCTCCAGTCCTCTTCTAGCTTTTTTTTTTTCTTTTTGGTTTTTCGAGGTATGGTCTCACTCTGGTCCAGGTTGACCTGGAATTAACTATGTAGTCTCAGGGTGGCCTTGAACTCACAGTGATTCTCCTACCTCTGCCTCCCGAGTGCTGGGATTAAATTAGGCGTGCGCCACCACACCCAGCTCCTCTTCTAGCTTTTTGTGGTTGTTGTTGTTTTTGTTTTTCGAGGTAGGGTCTCACTCTGGTCTAGGCTGACCTGAAATTAACTATGTAGTCTCAGAGTGGCCTTGAACCCATGGCAATCTTCCCACCTCTGCCTCCCACATGCTGTCGTTAAAGGCATGCACCACCATGCCCGGCTCTCTTCTGGCTTTATTATGTTTTGCTCGCCCTGAAAACTATTCCTAGTTTACATTAGTGGGTTTCAGTCTGTTAACATGCCTTAAATTTCAGAATCCTTAGTGTTTCTCCTGCAAACGTCTATCATTGTTTTACCTACCTCCTGGTTGATGTCATCAGCTCTCACATGAAAACTACTATTTCTACAAGCAGTAATTAGAAAAAAAATGTTATTATTTGATCTTCATTTCTATGCAACTTCAAATCCATATAGTTAAAGGTCAACAGGGTACTGGATATTCTATACATTCAATATATGTATCCAAATATTATATATATTCAAACACAACATAATAGCCTAAGCTGATTTTAAGTATCCAGAAAATAACTAATGAGTAGACACATTGACATAAATGAATTCAGGTGTTAAGTATTTAGAGTTAATATTTAAAGTTTTGTTCTTTTTTCTTCTTTTTTTGTGTTCCTTTCAAAATTGATTTTATCATCATCATATAGCTTTTTAACTTATCTAACTTGTCCCATCATTTCTGTTGATTGTGATATTGTGGCTGTTGTTGGCTTTCTTTATTTTTACTTTATATTTTTTGACAACCACAAAACAAATAATTTAATGTAAACATTGTCAAGTAACAATTATTTCTCAGATCTAATGGAAATAAAAATATTCAAAATACTTATAAATGATTTTACTTTTATCACTCTGCTATGAGTTTGTACCATTTATATTTTCAAAATCAGTTTTCATGAGGAATAAAGTATATCTTAGAATGGTAATCATATGAACTAAAAATTTTAAGCTAAAACTTCTAGATTAATTCATTAGTAGAAAAAGTTTTATGTTTCCAAAGTACAATTTATAATCTTGTTTATACCCTGCACTTCAACTCATGTGTAATGGGTTGTTCCAGTCCCACAGATTGAGAATCTGTTCTTATCATCATGTGTTACTTTTCTATGTTAGTTCCTAGTGTTGTGGGTCTGAAAAACAATGATGGCACTGTAGGTTCTAGATGGGCTGAGAACTCCCCAAGCCAGTGGTTTTTAAGTTCTTGTCTATAATTAGCAAAGAACTGAAAAATATAGACATAAGGAAGGGTAATTTATAAAAGAATTACTTTAAGAGAGAATAAAAACAGAAAACCTTCCAAGCTAAATGGGGTTTAAATTCCCAGCTGGGACTGGTCCTATTTTCACTTTATATTTTTATCTGGCTTGCTTGTATTCATTGCTTGTGTTGTTGTTTTCCATTTTCTCTGTTTTGAGCACATTTGTTGAATATTTTATTGCAGATTAGCTAAAAGAAATCATATATTAGTATATCTAAAACTCAATGCAATTTGAACCTTGATAGAAACTTAGAGAATATAGAAGTCCACAGCTGTGACCTAGTCCCAAGTGGACATGGCTAAGGGAGCTCAAGACCCATTTCTGGAATTCCTGGATGCCTATTCTTATAGCAACAGTAGAGAGAAATAACACAAATGTTGTAGACAATGCACTTACAACAGGCCTCCACACAAGTTGTCCCCATATACCATGTCTAGAGTACACATTGCTGAGAAGAGGGAGGAATAACCACAGAGTACAGTTCTTTTTTTTTTTTTTCTATTTATATCATACCTTCTGAACCACCAGAGGAAGCGCACTCTTCTCAAGCCTCCAGAAAAAGCAGGTCTCTTAGAGTCCAAAATAGTTACATTGTATCAAAACCCACTTATAGCAAAGAAGCCACAGGGTAACAACACAGTTCGACTCTCCAGGCCCCATGTAAGCTAGATACACAAGGGCCACATGCATCTGGAGTTCCTTTGCAGTGGCTGGAGGCCCTGGCGTGCCCATATTTTTCTCTCTCTCTTTCTCTTTCAAATAAATAAATAAATAAATAAATAAATAAAATATAAAAAAGAAAGAAGAAAATAGAAATGAATGAGAATGAAAACAATGCAAATTAATAATTATAAATTGCAACTTACACAGTACTCGTACAAAACAAAAGAGAAGTAGAAATTAACCAAGCCAAAAGCTGAGTATTTGCTACAAGTAATATAAAAAGTCCTTAGAAGTAAGATATAAATTGGTGTTTTAAAAATGAAAAGAGAACTAATGACATAACTATATAAAGGCAGCAGAAAACTTGCAAATATTCATTAGAGAATAACCTTAATAATTTTATATCAATGCCTTAGAAAACTGAGGTGAGGAATTTTTTTAAATATTACTTACAATACTGATGCACTAGCAACCTTTTAAAAACCTGACTAAGGGGCTAGAGAGATGACTTAGCAGTTAAGGTGCTTGCCTACAAAGCCGGAGTTCGATTCCCCATTACCCGTGTAAAGCCAGATGCACAAAGTGACACATGTGTATGGTGTTTGTTTGTAGCAGCTTGAGACCCTGGCATGTCCATTCACATTCTCTCTCCTTGAAAATAAAAATATTTTAAAAATATTTAAAAAACCAAATAAGTGATCTAAAATCTATCTTCACCACTAAAAAATCTTCAGACTCATGGTTTTAGAGGTAGACTCTACCAAATATTTTAATGTAGTGCTATCTATTTTATAGTGACTAT
Organism: Orientallactaga sibirica; assembly: GCA_036365145.1. Lineage (NCBI taxonomy): Eukaryota > Metazoa > Chordata > Mammalia > Rodentia > Dipodidae > Orientallactaga > Orientallactaga sibirica. The sequence goes on from JAEOAD010000418.1 coordinate 1,020,387, forward strand.
TATTGAGAGTAGAAAAACAAGAAATATTCTTCTGTAAATCATGGCCTGGGTTGCTGGCTTAGCAGACAGTTAAAGGCACTTCTTTTCAAAATCTGCCAGTACAGATTCAATTACCCAGGACCCACATGAAGCCAGATGCACAAAGCAGTGCATGTGTCTAGAGTTCATTTGTGATGACAAGAGGTCCTAGCATGTCCATTCTCTCCCTTTCTTTCTTGTTCTCCCTCTCAAAATAATAAACAAAACTATTTAAAATAAATAAAAAACTTTTAAAAGGGCTGGAGAGATGGCTTAATGGTTAAGGTGCTTGTCAGCAAAGCCAAAACTTTGATCCAGGTTCAATTTCCCAGTCCTACATAAAGCCAGATACACAAGGTGGCACATACGTCTGGAGTCCATTTGTAGTGGCTAGAGGCCCTGATGTGCCCATTCTCTCTCTCTCCCCCTCTCTCTATCTGCTATTTCACACACACACACACACACACACACACACACACACACACACACACACATATAAACAAAAATATATTCTGTAAATCAAATGAATGCAGTATAATACTGATATTGATATAAAGTCATGTGAATATAATATGAGGTAGGAGTATGATTAGTATGAAATATATAAACTAAACAATTAGACACTGTCTGGTAAATGTGATGATGTGTGGCCTGTGCATACATTTCCTAGGAACTCTTAGATATGTACACCACAAGACATAATACAGAGTTAAAGCACTATTGCTTATATCAGTTAAAAACAAAATAGTCCAGTTTGGAGAGAGGTTAAACTAATATTGACACAATGAAAAAATATACGGAGAGGGCTGGAGAGATGGCTTAGCGGTTAAGGTGCCTGCCTCCTAAGCCTAAGAATGCTGGTTCCAGTCTCCAGCGGTTACAATCTCCAGGTCCCACGTTTAGCCAGATGCAAAGTGACGCAAGGGCGCAATGCCGCACTTGACCACAAGGGGGCGCGCACATCTGGATTTCGTTCGCAGCAGCTGAGAGACTGCTGGTGTGCCCATCTCTGTCTTCCTCTCCCTCTCTGTCTCTCTCCAAAACGTGTGTGTGTGTGTGTGTGTGTGTGTGTGTGTGTGTGTGTGTGTAGAAAAAGGGCTTGCTAAACTCATCAATGTAAGAGAATAAGCAAATTTCAAAAGCATACAGACAGAACTTAGGAAACTAAACAATATTTATAATAGAAACCAGGAAGAGCCAGGCATGGTGGCGCATGCCTTTAATCCCAGCACTTGGGAGGCAGAGGTAGGAGGATCGCCACCCTGAGACTACACAGTTAATTCCAGGTCAGCCTGGGCCAGAGTGAGACCCTACCTCGAAAAACGAAAAAAAAAAAAAAAAACAGGAAGAAAATATGATAAACATATCTCAATATAATGCTATTCCTGCAAAAAAGGCAGAAAATTATAGTTAAAGAAGGGCATTATACTAACTCATAAAGTGGTAGTAATTAATCAAGATACTAGATATTCTTCAATTGCTGAGGTTTGAAAATATTCAGTGTTTATATATAGAAAGGTTTGCATTTGTAAAAAAAATTACTTTTAGGTGTTGAGATTCTAATTTGAACAAAACTAACATATGAGAATTATCAAGGGAAGTATAAAACACAGTCATAAGGGCAGAATAATACTTGCCAATATTAACAGGTGTTATAAAGCTAAAAGAGATGAAGAAGTTTGTCAATGATATAAATAGAATATATTGTACTGGGAAAGAAGGTGAAACTAGCATGGAGGTTAAGTAACTTGCATAGGAACCTGTAGCTAACAAGTGGTAAAATCTGATATATGACACTAGGTAGTGCATAAGTCCTGCCCAATAAAAATATTATACTGCTTCTTGCTGATATATTAATACTAAAATGTTGGGCTGGAGAGATGGCTTAGTGGTTAATCACTTGCCTGTGAAGCCTGAGGATCTCAGTTTGAGGCTTGATTCCCTGGTACCCACGTAAGCCAAATGCACAAGGAATTGCATCTGGAGTTTGTTTGCAGTGGCTGGTATGCCCATTTTCTCTCTCTCTCTCTCTCTCTCTCTCTCTCTCTCTTTCTGCCTCTTTCTCTCTCTGTCTGCTTCTCTCAAATAAATAAATAAAAAATAAACAAAAAATTTTAAAGGCTAAAATGTTAATATCTTTATGTTTTTGAAAGTAATTACATAGAGGAATCTTTCCAAATTGGATCTAGGCATTTTAAGAACTATGTATGCATTTACTACAGTTGTATAGCTTAGAAATCAATTATGTTTTTAGGTTGGGGAAATAGCTCAGCAGTTAAAGGTGATACTTGTAAAGCCTTCCAAACCAGGTTTGATTCACCAATATCCATGTAAAGCCAGATGTACAAAGTGATACATATGTTTGGGGAGCCCCTGGGATGGCCATTCTCATTCTCACTCTCTCGTAAATAACTGCATTAATAAATAAGTAAATAAAAATATTTGAAAAAGAAATTAACAGTGTTTTAACCAAGTTTTGCCTTACTTTATAATTCAAATTTTCCTTAATTTGAAATATCTCAAACTTAAAGAAATAGCTTTGCTGGATGGAGAGATAACTCAGTCAGTAAGGTGCTTGGCCTGCAAGCATGAAGAACTAAATTTGATCCCCATGACCCACATTAAAAAGCCAGGCACAGTGATGCAGGCCTGTAATTCCACTGCTGGAAGGTGGAATCATGTGGATTCCTGGGGCTTGCTGGACAGCAAGTATAACCTAATTGGAAAGCTCCAGGCTAGTGAGATGCCCTAGCTCAAAAAAAGTGGCCAACCCTGATGTTGTTCTCTGGCCTCCACTCTCAACACGTGCAACCACATACACACATGTGCTTCTGCACACACATATATGCACTCATACACATACATATGAAGAAGTACCTCAAAATTATTTTGAACCAGTTATGGAAGGTCATGCCTATAAACCCAGCACTGTGGAGTAGGGAGGCAGAGGTAGGAGGACAGAGTTCAAAGCCAGCCTGGGCTATATATCTGGATTCTTATCTAAAAATAATAGACAAAATATCTTTTTTTTTTTTGAGGTAGGGTCTCACTCTAGCTCAGGCTGACCTGGAACTCACTACATAGTCTCAGGGTGGCCTTGAACGCAGCCAGGCGTGGTGGTGCACGCCTTTAATCCCAGCACTTGGGAGGCAGAGGTAGGAGAATCATTGTGAGTTCAAGGCCACCCTGAAACTCCATAGTGAATTCCAGGTCAGCCTGGGCTAGAGTGAGACCCTACCTTGAAAAACCAAAAAAAAAAAAAAAAAAAAAAAAAAAGAATGAAGAATGTTAAAGAAAGTGATCAATAATCACTAAGAGTGGCCAAGTGAAGAATAAAGTGGTTCCTTCCTTGGTTGAAAAGGAGGAAACTCATGGAAAGTTGTTGATGAATGAATAAGATGATCTGGATACAGGTGTTCACCCCTGGTGTACATGCTGAGTCTAAAAATAAATGAGAACCATTGAATTACTCATTTTCTATAATGAATTACATTATATGTTAACTACATCTTAATATAGTGTCATTAAAACAAAAGATTGGAAAGCAAATTTATATATTCAATTAAAACTACTCTTTACTAATTTATCAGTAATACTTTGAAATTGTTTCATTACACTTAAGCTATTCAGCATTTATTTTGGGGGGGGGAGAGACAGAGAGAGAGGGAGAGGAAGACAGATAGAGATGGCACACCAGCAGCCTCTCAGCTGCTGTGAATGAAATCCAGATGTGTTCGCCCCCTTGTGGTCAAGTGAGGCATTGCCCCCCTTTTGCATCTGGCTAAATGTGGGACCTAGAGATTGGAACTGCTGGAGATTAGAACTAGCATTCTTAGGCTAGGAAGCAGGTGCCTTAACCGCTAAGCCATCTCTCCAGCCCTTCAGCATTTATTTTTAATATATCTCCTAGAAATTTTGCAGTAGCTGTTATCTTCATGACATTGTATTTCCAGGGTTACCTTGAAGAACTCTTAAGACTTCGAGAGAACCAGCTATCTGAATCTGTCTCTCAAAATAAAATACTTCTTCAAAGGATGGAAGATTCTGAAGTGGCCCACAAACTGGAGAAAGAACAGTTAGAATATATCATCGTGGAGCTTCAAGATCAGCTGTAAGTGAGATACTTTCATAAAAATGTTGACATTATATAACCATCAAGGCAAAATATGCTTCACTACAGTATTCAAATGCTATTAAATTTTCTCACTCTTTAAAAATTTAATTTTGACCAGACATAGTGGCACATGCCTTTAATCCCAGCATTAGGGTAGGAGGGTAGCCATAAGCTCAAAGCCACTTTGAGTCTACATAGTGAATTCCACGTCAGCCTGGGCTAGAGTGAGACCCTACCTCAAAAAAAAAAAAAAAAAAAAAAATTGTTTGTCTTTATTACAAAATTAATCTATGTTTATTATAAAACATTAAAAATTACAAGAAAAAAGTAAAATTTCCTTCATCTCTATTACTCAATAAACATCCTTCTAAACATATATGTTTAATTTTTAAGTCTTCATTTTTGTTTTGTTTTTGCAGTGCTGGGCATCAGACCCAGAGTCTTGCATATACTAAGAATATTCTACCATTAAGCCACATCCTAAACTATTGATAGACTGATTAATTGCAAAAAAAAAAAAAGGTATATAAGTATTAGTGTAGATATTATGAATAAAAACTGTTGCAAGGCTGAACCATAATATCATATTGAACAATGTAATGTGCTTTGCTTTGTTGTATCGAGAAATTTTTGGATAATAAAAGCTGCATACATTGACATACATTCTGGTACAACAAACTCCCTAACTTTCCACAGTTCAAAGGATTTATATTAGTCACACTATTTTGTCAAATTTCCTCTTATTAATTTATTTTTATACTGAAAACCTCCATACATTAGTGTTTATTTTTATGGGATGATTTTTAAATGATTTATTTTGAAATATTTTCAGACTTCCAGAAAAGTTATAATAGTGCATAGAATTTCCATATTTATTTTCCTGATTCACTAGCTTTTAAATTTTGTTTGTTTTGCTTTATAATTCTCCCCACACATGTGCATACATACTTTTAACCACTTGACATATTGGATATAGCATACCTCTTTACACCTTAAACTTCTTCAGTGTGTCTTTCTTAGAACAAGATATCTATTTATATAATCAAATTTCAGTGATTAATTTAGAAGTTTAAATTTATTAGAAACTTTCATCTTTATATATGTATATATAAACTAGAATAGGTATGTGGGGGGTTGAATGTAGAATATCCACCATCACTTCATGTGTTTTTATTAACATTTTTTATTTTTCTTTATTTACTTGAGAGAAAGAAATAGATAGACAGGGAGAGAGAGAATGGGCATGCCAGGGTCTCCAGCCACTGCAAATGAACTCCAGATGTGTGTGCCCCCTTGTGTATTTGGCTTATGTGGGTCCTGGGGAATTGAACCTGGGTCCTTTGGCTTTGCAGACAAGCACCTTAACCACTAAGCCATTTCTCCAGCCCATTTCATGTGCTTTTGATTAAGCCTTATACTTAATCCCTGGCTAGTGGAGCTCTTGAAGAAGTGTGTTAATGGGCCTTGAAGCTTTATAGAACAGTCATGACTCAGCTCACTCTTTATTTCCACTTATGTGACAAGATGTAATGCCCAGCTATGCTTTCTCTTCCATGATAAAACGTCCCCTCAGAACTCAGTAAGCCAAAGTAACCCCTTTCCATCTATAAGTTCTGGTCAGCTGTTTTCTCCTAGCAATGAGAAGGACACTGCTGCAGAAAATTGATGCTAAAAACTGGTATGGTGATAAACCTGATGATGTGGTTCTTAGATGTTTGCAATTGATTTACAAGAGGAACATGGAAGTTTTTGGAACTTAGGGCTAGAGAACATTTATAGTGCTATAAGCAGATTAATTCTAGTGAGAGTTTTAAAGACTAAAATACAGATAAAAGTGTGGACTGTGGAGGCTTGGCTTACATGGAATCAGAGAGGAAAGGACTTTATTGAGAACTTGGCTGGAGTAGGTGTGATATTCTGGCAAAGAGACTCATTGATTGTGTTTTGCCCATATCCTAAGAACTTGAGCAAAGTTGAATTTTAAAATAATGGACTGGGGGTTTTGGTGGAGGAAAGTACAGAATAGAAAACTGTGAAGTTTGTCAAATAAGGAAATGTAAATGGTTTTCATGTCCATGGCCTAGACACTGCAGCTGCTTCACCTGCAATTATTTAAGAAGTCACCACCTTTGAGGAAGGGCAGGCTGCTCTGCACTGGGACAACAGGAAAAGTGCTGGTTCTTCTGAAAGGAGAGGTCCTGAATAAAGAATGCTAAAGGAGTTGCCTGCTCCTCATGCTTTGGTTTCATCATTCCTAGAAATACAACATTTTGGCAGTGTTGTCCACCTGGGTACTGGTTCTGGAAGTCTGAAAATACAGGAAATAAAGGGTCATTAAATACATGATTGTTCTGGGGAGCCACTGAGCCTGGGAAGTGTGAGGCAGGGTTGAAGTCCCTGCAAGGTGACCCTGTGAAGCAAGTCTCTCAATCTGTGAAAATGAACCATAGGTTGCAGTAGATATAACAGGACTATGGAATAGCTGACAATGCTGCTGGCTTTGCATATATTCTGCTTGGGTACAAGCAGCATAGCTGAAAGGGTGGAGTTGCCCAAGCCTTTTGGAGCTCAGGTGATTTCATCACAAGTCCCAAGTGCCAGATACAGAGCTACAGGGTTTTATGTTTTCCCTGTTGGTTTTCAATTGTAGGTTGGACCAGTCTTTTCTTGCTATGCCCTTACTTCCTTTTGGATTGGGAATGTTTGCTCTGTGTCATTATATATTGGAAATAAATAAGTTAGGTTTTAGTTTTACAGGGCTCACAGTTAAGAGATGAGACTTTGGACTTTGGAAGAGACTTTGGATTGGTAAAAATTATGATAACTTTTAAAGTTGGACTGAATGCATTGTGCATCATGAGATGGCTGGTCAGGGGCAAAATGTGGTGACGAATGTAAATTGTTCCCTATTGCCTCATATGCTTGTGATTAGGCTTCATATTAAATTTCCAGCTGGTGGAGCCTTTTGGAGGTCAAGCCTTACTGGAGGAGGTGTGACTAAGTTTATGGGTAACACCTGAATCAGACCACCAGATTACACCCCTGGCCCCTATAAACTGATAAGCATCCATGATGTAAAATGCAATGCATTCAGTCCATCTTTAAAAGTCCCCATAGTTTTTATCAATCCTAATGATGTTCATACCTTCCCATAGTCCAAGATCTTTTAACTGAGTCATAATACCAAAAAATCCCCCCAAACCCATAATGGCACAGAATAAACATTCACACTGCAAAAGATGGCATTGTGCATGGCAAAGAATTATTCAACCAATACAGGATCTAAACAGTGCAACATCAAATTCTCCAGCTCCAAGTCCAACAATTCTAGTCAGTCCACAAATCTCCAAGTCCGATAATTCTAACCAGCAACAAGTCTCTAGAATTCCAATTCCGCCCCTCCAGCTAGGCTACTCACAGTCCTGGAAAACTTCATTTGGAGCCAGCAGCTCTCCTTGGCAACCATCTCCTGGTCCCAGCATCTCCACTGGGTCTGCACTGTAACCCACAGTTCATCCTCACGATTCCATGGGGTCTTCATTCCAGCATCCAGCAAAACTGCTTCACATGACCCATGGCTGTTTCCAAAATACAAGACCACATTGCAAACTCAATGAACCTCTCCTTCCTGCATTTCTTATACTCCACAATTCCTGGTAGGGTGCCAATTTGTTTATGGGGGGGCGATAAACCAGACTTTGAAGAACAGGACACTCCTTGAGCACTCAGGCCCCCTCAAAAGAGTCTACATTGTTCCTGTTGCCCCAGTGCAGTTCAGCTGGCCCAATCTCAAAGGTTGTAATTTCTCATATAATTGCAGCTGAATGGGCAGAAGTTTCAGCCCAAAGATTTTTTTTTTTTTGTGCCATATCCCTCTCCTCACATCAGTCTGTTTCTATGCAAAGAAACCCTGCACAAATTCTCAGGACATGCACATAATAGCCAGCTTCTCACACAAACTGCTTCTAGAGCCTGGTCCAGACAAAGCTCTTTCTCGCCCTCTTTGTAAGCCAAACCTCATAGTCCATATCTTACTGCATTCAGGTCTTTTAACTGACCAGAATAGCCCATCAAGCTGCACTTAACAGCACTGCAAGGCATCTCTTAGGCCAAGATTACAAATCCTGCCACATTCCTCTTGAAAATCAGCTCCAAAAGGCCAAAGCCACACAGTCAAGTGTCTAGCAGCAATCCCACTCCTCAGTACCAACTTTACTGTTGTAGTCAGATTCACATTGCTGGCAGAAATCACCCAACCAAGAGCAGCTTTGGGGGAAAAAAAGGTTTATTTTGGCTTACAGACTTGAGGAGAAGCTCCATAATGACATGGGAAAATGATGGCATGAGCAGAGGGTGGACATCACCCCCTGACCAACATAAAGTAGACAATAGTAACAGGCGAGTGTGCCAAACACTGGCAAGGGAAAACTGGCTATAATACCCATAAGCCCACCCCCAACAATACTCTGCCTTCAGGAGGCATTAATTCCCAAATTTCCATCAGCTGGGAACCAAGCATTCAGAACACCTAAGTTTATGGGTGACACCTGAATCAAACCGCCACACCTAACATTACTCAGACTAAACATTTACCAAGAGTTTGTCACATTTATCTTGTGTTTTTTTTTTCTGAAATGTTATGAAGTACATTATGTCCATTCATTCCTACATACTTTAGTACATACCTTTTTAAAAAGTGAACATTTTGGGGGCTGGAGAAATGGCTTAGTGGTTAAAGCACTTGCCTGTGAGGCCTTAGAACCCAGGTTTGATTCCCTAGCACCCACAAACCATATGTACAAGATGGTGCATGCATGTGGAGTTCATTTGCATTGGCTAGAGGCCCTGGTGCATCCATTCTCTGTCTCTCTGTACTTATTTCTCTATCTTAAAGAAATAAATAAAATACTGTAAAATAAAGTTTTAAGAGGACATTTTTTTTACAGAATCATACCTGATAAAGTTACAAACATTTCTGTTTATCATCCAGAGTTCATCAATAACCAAATTTTTCAGTTACCTAAAAATATCTTTTTTAAATGGATGTTTTTGCAACAAGACTAAAAGTCATATATGTTTATTATTAAACATATTAATAATAATAGTTTAAAGCAGTTTTCCACACTTTGACTTTTCCTACAACTGTCTACAAACTTTTCCTGTGGTATGTCCAATGTTCTGGAATATTCCATCATGTTTTAGTTTTTTAATACCTATGCTGTTCAGTTTGTTAGCTACAAAGTCTACTTTGTCTAAATTGAGATGTACTGTAAATGTGAAATACATACCTCATAGTATAAAATAAAATGTCTTACTATTTGTACTTGTTATTATAAGTAACTTTATATTGACTACTTGTAGAAATTATTATTTTAAAATGTTTTATTTATTACTTATTTGAGACAGAGGTATGGATGTGACAGGACCTCCTGCCATTGCAAATCAACTCCAGATGCATGCACCACTTTGTGCATCTGGGTTTATGTGGGTTCTGGGGAATTAAACCCAGGCCACCAAGGCTTTGAAAGCAGGCTTCTTTAACCACTGAGCCATATGTCAACCCCAGAATTTTTTTATGTAAGTTCCACCTACTTTTTTATGTAACTACTGGAACACTCTAAATTAAAGCATGACTCTTCTTAGATTTGTGTTGGACAGCCTTGGTCTGTATGCTTCCTTGATCTGTATGGTTCAGAAATTCAGTTAAGGTCATTGTTGGCTATGTGGTGAGGGCTACATGAGACCTGTCTCAAAAAGTCTGATGATAACAAAAAAAGAATCAAACAAATGAACAAAGCATTGTTATCAGTCCTGAGTAAACAGATTTTTGGGTCTTTTAAAAGCACTTATAAACATTTACTTGATTAAATCTATTTTTTCAAAGGAAGGAATTTTGGGCATCTATTTTATTTGAAATAATACAATAATTTGGATACACAGGAGTGTTGATTATTAATTTTGAAGCCAAAGTACTCTGCATTTACAGGGAAATTGAAAAGTTGGAGAACAAGATGGAGGGAATTGTTGAGAACAACTACATGTAAGAACTAAATAAAGGAAAAAGAGATGAGAAAGACATGACTGGGAGATAGTTACTTTTGTTATTTCACAAAGAAAAAAGTGGGCTGAGGACATAGCTCTGTGGATAAAGTGCATGATTCCTGGTACCTGTGTAAAATATCAGATGTGGTGGTACACATTTGTAATCCCAGTGTTGGGGAGGTGAAGGCAGCAGGAGCTATGAAGCTTGCCTGTTAGCTTGCTTAGCTAAATGGGTGAGCTTCCAATGATGCATCTCAAAAAGCAGTGGATAGTATTCCTGAGGAAAACACTCAAACTTGTTCTCTAGCCTCCTTAGCATAATCAAATATATGCATGTACATACACACATGCATCATGCAAAAATGAGAGGGAAATTATATGCTTCTATTAAATGTACTTAGTATTAGGAAAATATAATTCACTGGGCCCTATAAACATACAATCTTATTCTATTGATCTGTTTGAGACTTGAATAACAATATTTTTAAGTGTGTACCTAGTTCTCCTACATTGTCAGGGTTACAGACTACTAGACTAGAAGTTTAGTATGCTCTTTAACAAAGCAAAGTGCTATTTATTATAGACTAACAACAATTAAATTGGATCATAGCTTATTTTGAAAAATGATTGAAACAATTGTATCTTTTTAAATTCAGTATTTGTGTATTGCACTGACCACCAAGTCCATTTTTGATAATACAGAAATACATTTGCTGCTGATTTTTGTCATCCAAGTGCTTACAGAAGACACTGATGCAGAAGCAATAATAACAATAGCAACTTTAAGTGTTATGATAGAGGTTCATATGATACAGAGTGGGAAACAAATCATTATGAAATAAAGGAGGTGGACTGTACATAAGGAGGTAATGCAGCTCATCATTTACTTCCTTACAGTAATATTCACATTTGATATGCTGTGTGGGAAATGGTGAGTATTGAAGACAAAGGAAACATACCAACACACAAAAGCATTGATGATATAATAAGTATAGGAAACTGCATGGTGGCTTCTTGGCACTCAAACAGAGGGCAAGTATGTGCGTATCTTGGGAGATGGCCAGATAAAAAAAGACCTTCCAGGGCTGGAGAGATGGCTTAGTACTATGATGGCACTAGTATTATATCAGATTGCTATTTAATGTATTAGATACAGAGATTTTAATGAACAATATACTTAAGGATATCAAAGCCTACTGAGCAGTTGACATCTGAATAATATAATGATACATTTGAGCATATACACATACATGTACAGTGAGAGAATATATACTTTACAGAGTGGGCCCAAGAAAGCATCAATAGGAAGTTGATATTGGAGCAGGGTTTTTCAGGAATTCTTCAGGTAACCAAGGGAGAGGAAGAAAGGAAGTATTCCAGATAAAGAGAAGAGCTCAAACATGTGTAAACCATCATATGAAGATTAATGCAAAGTTTAAGTATAAAAAGGAAGCTGACATTCTGAGAACATTTAATCTTTCATTGAGACTGGATGTTATCAGATATGAGTATCTCTTAATAAAACTAAAATTCCTATAAAATATTCCACATTATTAAAAGAGAAGGGTAAATATACTGTTCTTGGTCACTTGTATTTGTATGACTATCTTAAATTGAATTTTAGCCAATTGTTTACTGGACAACCTGGTTGTGGAATGCTATTTTAAGGATACAGGAAATAACCAGATTTTTTTCTTTAAAAACAATAGCCAACTGGCAATACTAATGCATAGTTCTACCTAGTTACATATGAAAACTCAAACTTTATTTTATAATTTTTAATTAGCATGTAAAGTACTAGGCTTCAAACAAGTGCTTTCAAATAAGATTTGTTTTTGTTGATTATCTTCCCCACTTCTCCTCCACTTTCATGCCTGTTCTTTTCCCCTTCTGTTACTCTTCCACTTTCATGTCACATGGCTACTATTATCATTCCTCATCTTTCTCAACATCTTTTTCCCCATCTTATGGTCTCCTTTCTAGCCTCATAGCTTATACCCACACTCACACCCATATGTATGCATACAGATATACATTAAAAGCTTAGATCCTTATATGATAGAGATCATGAATTTTGTCTTTCTGAGTCTTGGACATCTCACTTAATATAATGCTTTACAGATCCATCCATTTTTCTGAAAATTCATAACTGTACTTTTCTTACAGATGAGTAAAATTATATAGATGGACCACATTTTTGTTATCTGTTGGTAGAAATCTAGAATGGTTCACATTTCCTTACTATTGTGAATAATGCAGGGTTTTGAGTCCTTTGAGCGCAGGAGTGAGTGATATAACTGTCACATGGCAATTCTATTTTTAATTTTTTGAGAAACCATCAAACTGATTTTCATAATGACAATACTAATTAAAATCTCATTTGCAGTGAATAAGGATTGTTGGTTGTTTCTTTGTTCAAGGTAGTATCTCACTCTTGCCAGGATGACCTGGAATTTACTATGTAGTCTGTAACCTCAGGCTGGCCTCGAATTCACAGTGATCCAATGTTTAACCAAAAAAAAAAAACACTCCTCCCTTTTAGCTGGGCATGGTGGTGCACGCCTTTAATCCTAGCACTCGGGAGGCAGAGGTAGGAGGATCGCTGAGAGTTCGAGGCCACCCTGAGACTACATAGTTAATTCCAGGTCAGCCTGGACCAGAGTGAAACCCTACCTCGAAAAAACAAAAAAAAAAAAAAAAAAATACAGTGATCCAATGTTCATCCTACCTCTTCTTCCCTAGTATTGGGATTAAAAGTGTGCACCATCATGACCAGTCCTGTTGGTTTTCTTGATGATAGCCATTCTGACTGAGATGAGACTATATCTCAAAATAATTTTAATTTGCATTTACCTAATGGCTAAGAATAATGATCACTTTTTAAAATACTTATTAGCCATTTGTGTTTCTTCTTTTGAGAACTGTCTAGTCATATGCACAAGGTGGTGCATGCATCTGGAGTTCATTTGTAGTGGCTAGAGGCCCTGGCGCACCCATTTGCTCTTGCCATCTGCTTTTTTCTATCTCTCTCTCTCTCAAATAAATAAATAATAAAAATATTAGAAAAAAATGTATCCTTTATTTTTCCTCTAGCAGTTTCATTGGTTCTGATTTTAAATTAAGGTAATTGATACACTTTGAACTGATTTTGCATAAGGTGAAAGATATGGATCAAAAATGCATTCTTCTTCAGTTAGATACCTAGTTTTGCTAGTACCATTTGTTAAATATTCTGTCTTTATTCCAGTGTATGTTTTTTGACTTACCAAAAATTAGGTGGCTATAGTTGTGTGCATTTATTTATGGGTACTCTGTTCTGTTCCATTGGTCTATATTTCTGCTTATTGACATACAATGCTATCTTTGTCACTGTAGTTCTGTAGTATAATTTAAGGTCAGGTTATTAGGATTTCTCCATCTGTTTTCTTTCTCCTTGGAATTGCTTTGGCTACTGTTTGGCTTCTTTTTTGTTTCCTTATGAAGTTTTGGACATTTTTTTTTAATTTTAGTTTTTTGAGGTAGGGTTTCATTCTATCTCAGGCTGACCTGGAATTCACTATGTAGTCTCAGGATGGCATTGACTCATCGTGATCCTCCTACTTCTGCCTCCCAAGTGCTGGGATTAAAGGCATGTGCCACCATGCTTGGATGGACTTTTTTTTTTTTATCTCTGAAGGATGTCCTTAGAATATTGATAGGTAATGCATTTAATCTATAGTTTATTTTTGTTCGTATAGCCATTTTCACTATATCAGTTCTGCCAGTTTAGAAGCATGCAATGGTTTTCCACCATCTAGTGTCTTCTATGATTTCTTTTTCAGTGTCTTAAAGTCTTCATGGCAGAGGTCTTCACTTCCTTGGTTTAGTTTAGTCATAGGTGCTTAAAAATTTTTGAAAAAAAATTTTTTTGGAACTATTTGAATGAAATACGTTTCCTTATTTCTTTCTAAGGAAGTTTATTATTAGTACATATGAAAGCTGCTGATTTTTATATATTGATTTTATATCCTGCCACTTTACTGAAAGTGTATATTAACTCTAAGATATTTCTGGTAGAATTTGTAGGGTTTTGTTTTACTATAGCATAATGTTGTCTATGAATGGAAATAATTTGTTTTCTTCCTTTCTGATTTTTATCCCTTTGGGTCTTGCTCTTGTCTTACTGTTCTAGTCTATGACTTCAAACACTACATTGAGTAAAAATGGCAAGAGTGATCATCATTGTCTCATTCTAGATTTTAAAGGAAATGCTCTCAGTTTTCCCTTGTTAAACTTTGCATTCAATTGATATATGTTTTTACCTGCTGAGTGAAAGGATTTTACAAACAAGCAAGACAAGAATTTGACAAGGATCTTTAAATAATTATTAGCAGTATCAGAATATAATTACTTCCTCTTCTTTGAGAATGTTCCTTATGAAAAAAAAAATCAGGCTGGAGAGATTGCTTAGTAGGTAAGGCATTTTCATGAGAAGCCTAAGGACCCAGGTTCAATTCCCCAGTACTCACATAAACCAGATACACAGGTAGCACATGTGTCTGGAGTTCTTTTCAGTGGCTGGAGGCCCTGGAATGCCCATTCTCTCTCCCCCCCCTCAAAGAAATAAAACAATTCTTTTAAAAAATATAATAGTCACAAATAATTTTAGATTGTTATTTGTATTTAAATATATCCTGCACTAATATTGGCCTAGTATTAGTTGTGAATATATTGCTTTCAGATTTGAAAATGCTGTGAGGAATTTTGTTGAATGAAAATATTAGGGGATGAAGAGATGGTTTAGCGGTTAAGGTGCTTGCCTGTGAAGCCTAAGGACTCATGTTCAACTCCCCAGATCCCACATAAGTCAGACACAAAAGGTGACACATGGTGCAAGGGTGCGCATGTATGCAAGGTGGTGCATGCATCTGGAGTTTGATCACAGTGGCTGGAGGCCCTGGGGCACCAATTCTTTCATAAAAATAAATAAAATAAAATGAAATACTAGGTTAAGTATTTTAAATTGGGCATAAGGATTAAAAATAATAAAACATTCTAAGAGCCTTTACATGTTTTAAATAATTTAAAATTTAAAATATTTTCCCCTACAGAGTTGCCTTTCACCTTGCTTCTCAGAATCCCTATATTAGCATGAGGTGTGTCAGTGTATGTGTTATTTGGAATCATTATATTCCTCAAGATTAAATTACATTATGTTGAGGAATGAAATTCCTTAATAATTCCTATGAGAATCCAAAAAGCAATAAATCTTTAGAGGTAGATACCACAAGAAAGTTTTAAAAATTAACTATAATAAATATTTGGCAATTTAGTCAAATAGTTTTCCTTTAGTGGACCTTTCTGTAGAATCTTATCTTAATGAAAGAGAAGTAATAAATTGATTTTTGTCATAGAAAGTGTCAAGCAGAGTCTATCACATATAGAATATTTTCACATTTATATTAGCTCTAACTTTAGCACTGGTTAGAGTTATAAAGTAAAATATTAAGTATTACATATTTCCCTCTGCCACTGATTTAACCTCATCAGGAAACAATTGTTTAATGAGTAATCCTCACCGGGTGTAGTGGCACCCGCCTTTAATCCCAGCACTCGGGAGGCAGAAGTAGGAGAATTATCGTGTGTTCAAGGCCACCCTGAGACTGCATAGTGATTTCCAGGTCAGCCTGGGCTAGAGTAAGACTCTACCTTGAAAAAAGTAATAATAATAATAACAATTTAAGTAATCCTCATCTTTATTTTTATTTATGTTCAAGGAGAGAAAGAGAAGGGCTGGGGAGAAAATGGGCATGCCTGGGCCTTTTGCCACTGCAAATGAATTCCAAATGCATAGACCACTTTGTGCATCTGGCATTATGTGGGTACTAAGGAATTAAACCCTGTCTGTCAGGCTTTGTAAAGAAGCACCTTTAAACACTGAGATATCTCTCCAGCCCAAGGTATACTCATTTTTAAGCTGTGTCAAATAAGAAAATATTGTCTTTTAAAAAAATCAAAGCTGGGCATGGTGGCGTACTCCTTTAATCATAGCAGTTGGGAGGCTGAGGTAGGAGGATTGGTGTGAGTTTGAGGCCACCCTGAGACTACATACTGAATTTTAGGTCAGCCTTGGCTAGGATGAGACCCTACCTCAACATACAAAATCAAAACAAAGTCAACCTTAATTAAATCACTTTGAATAGTTCTCGCTATTAACTTGTTTGGCTTGCATGCAACCACAATTAATCCTTGAGCACAATCTTCTTGAAAGCTATCAGCAACTTACAAAATAAGCACAAAGACTACAGAAATAAGCCAGGTATGGTGACGCACGCCTTTAATCCCAGCACTCGGGAGGCAGAGGTAGGAGGATCACCATGGGTTCGAGGCCACCCTGAGACTACATAGTGTATTCCAGGCCAGCCTGAGCTAGAGTGAGACCCTATCTTGAAAAAGCAAACAAACAAAAAAAGAGTACAAAAATAGATCTGGAAAGAGATAGGTCTGCAAGTAGAGTCTGCAGGAACGTCTCTTTACTGACCCGCTCAGGGTCCCACAGTGAGAGTAAATTCCTTTATTTATCACTCTAAATAGATGCTTGTCATATTTCAATCCTGGATGGAACTTTCAGCCTAGCATAATTTATTTGTCAGTACAAAAATATACCAGAATGGGAAAAGGGGGGGCTTATATAGGGATTCTCTGAAAATCATTCCACTTCATACTAGCAGAGCGAGTGCCACGATATGAAGATGTCCACATTCTTACAAAAGATGGAAAATAGATGTTACAAGGACAAAAACAATACCTGTTCCATACACTGAAATCTCATCTCCTGTTGCAGAGGACCAGGCATTAGCATTTCAGTTTCTAAGAATAGAGGTCTAAAGACAATACCTTAATTTAGCATTATGCAAACAATTTTCTATGGGTTACATTGTAATCTTTGTGAAACTTTTATTCTTTTTTGTATCATGAGGTACTAAACTTCACTGTACAGAAAAAATATTTAAGGTGGGAGTTCAGTTACTTATCATTAACCAAGTTCTACCAATACCTTTTCTTCACAGATACACACACATTTACTTTTCTCACATCCTAATGTATTTCCTGTAGGTCATTTATGGAAGTTGAATTTTTCCATTAATTTTGGCTAGAAATCATGAGAGAGGGAATATCTGAAGAATCAGTCTGCTAAGAGAACATAAAATAATGGCTGTATCTTATGATAGATTAAAAAAATCTTTATTTCTGCTTTTTCTTTTTTCTTATTTTTGTGGGGAGGCATATATGCCATTGTGAGTGTGTGGAGGTCAGAGGACAACTTTGAGGTGTCTGTGCTCTACCGTCTTTGAGAAAAGGTCTCTTCTGCTATAAATGAAATGGCAGACTGCAAAAGCATGTCAGACCAGCTGGCCCCAAAGCTTTGGATTCTCCTCACTCTGCCTTCCATTGTGGGCTGGTTTCACAGATGCATGTGTCACTCTGCATCCAGCTTTATGTGGATGATGGGAATTGAACCCAGGCTGGCAGGCTTTGCACCTTTAACCACTGAATCATCTCCCTAACCTCTGTTACTGCTTTTTCTATCTTAAAATTTCTTTAAAAATTTTTTTGTTAAAAAATTTTAAAATACCATGAAAGTCTTTGTAAAGATTTTTTTTCTTTTACTTCTTTTCCAGTGAAATGAATTGTGTTACCTATCCAAAAAAAAAAAAAAAGTGTGTCTTCATAGGATAATTCTCCATTTTCTCTGTTGACTTTAGTGTTAAAGTAAGACAAACTCTAGTGTTTATATTAGATGATACTTCCTTGCTGAGGTAGTGGAACATACATACACACACACAGGATCTGTGTAAGATTAGAAATATCTTGTGGTGTATTTGAGACAGGAAGACACAGTTATCCTATGAAATCATTGTTGGCAGTTTAAAGGGGTGTACCACCTGGTTTTCTTGAGTTCAGGGTTGTTCTGCCAGTCCTTCATGGACCCCTCTCCTGCATCCATGACAAGGCTGTTGACTATGGAGGTTAGTGGTAAGCATCTGTACTTTCCCTGCTTCTGAGATGATGTCTCAGAGCTGTGGGACACAAAGCTTATAGGTTTCTATTTGAAAATGCATGTTGCCAAGATATTTTTAAAGCTTTTTAGAGGTATAATGAGACATTTAGTTTTAAATTTTCCTTTATCCCTAATTCAAGTGTTGATTTGGTAATAGTCATTTCTGTTAAAAACTTATGGGAGGGCTGGAGAGATGGATTAGCAGTTAAGTCACTTGACTGAGAAGCTTAAGGATCCAAGTTCAATTCTCCAAGTCCCATGTGAACCAGATGCACATGGATCTAGAGTTTTTTTGCAGTGGCTGGAAGCCCTGGTATGCCCATTCTGTCTTTCTGTCTGTCTGTCTCACTCTCTCTCTCTCTTTCCCTTTTTCTGTCTTAAATAAAGAGAATCACATAGATTTTTTTATTTTATATTTTTCTGTACTCTTTTTTATATAAGGGTCATTTATTTGATTTTTGTTTACTTGAGTTGTTACTTATATAGATTGTATATGAGTTTATAAGCCAAAGGTCATATACATGGAATCTTGGATTATAACTATTATCTGATAGTCTGCATCATTATGATAGAAACACTATGCTTTAGCTTAGATATAAAATGCTACTGGGTCCTTTAGTTCTTTCGTAATAATCTCCATGGAAAAGAGAGTGCTCAAATTCGTAGCAATGATTTATCTTAGACAGCAGAGAAAAATTGAAAAGCACATATTGTAGGAGACAAATTAGTCATGATCCAAGCTAGTGTTGTTGTAGTTCTATTCAGTGTATTAACATCCCATTTTTAGCTGATGAATTCGGGAGGGGGGGGCTACCATGATATCATTAGTTTCCTCCACCATTGTAGAACAGTGAAGACATAAGCACTCACCATCTTAATATTCACAGGACTGTGCTAAAGAATAATGATTTAAGATCAAGACAAGAGTTAACTGCCCACCTCACCAACCAGTGGCCTTCCCCAGGAGCTCTGGATGTCAATGCTGTTGCCTTGGATACGTTGCTTTACCGAAAACACAATAAACAGTGGTATGAGTAAGTGTAATACTTTTTTTCCAACTAATTACAAATTTAGTTATACTGAAACATGTGACTATCCACCTGGGCATCTCAGTTGCTTAGGACAACTTTGATGAGGTTACTTTAAGAAGAGGATGTTTGGCCGGGCGTGGTGGCGCACGCCTTTAATCCCAGCACTCGGGAGGCAGAGGTAGGAGGATCACCGAGAGTTCGAGGCCACTCTGAGACTACATAGTGAATTCCAGGTCAGCCTGGACCAGAGTGAGACCCTACCTTGCAAAAACCAAAAAAAAAAGAAAGAAAAAGAAGTAGATGTTTGAACATTTTGAAGCCAAGGCACCCTGGGGAAGTAAAATATTTGAGAATTTCATATGCAGTAAGGTTTTTTCCTTCAGTTAATTTATTTATTTATTTATTTTTGAAGCAGGATCTTACTTTAACCCAGGCTAACCTTGAACTTACCCTATAGGCCAGGCTGGCTTCAAACTCAGAGCCATATTACTACCCCAACCTGCTGAGTGCTGGGACTCATGAGTCATGACTCTTGGTGTCCTTCAGTTCAATTTTTAGCCAGTCCTTCAGTTATATCTATGAGCTCATACTTAATGAGTTATCTTTTTTTATTTTAGCTTTGTATTTTACTCACCTACAATTATTTTTGCAATTTCTCAGAAAACACAAAATTCCATCTCCTATATATTAATTTATACTAATATGCTTAGTGCATTAAGATACACAGTTTTGCAGTGGGCCTCAAAGAGTTTTGTGTATTTCTATAAATCTAATTTTTAGAAGATAACTAAAGAAAAACTGCTCCACCAATGGGCCACAGTCTTTTATATTTCTATGCCCAAATGTTCAAGTATGTCATTTAGTTATAGTGTCTAAGTTTTGAATGAGTTGCAAAGTCTTAGATAATCTTTTTTTTTTTTTTTTTTTTTTTTGAGAGAGAGAGAGAGAGGGAGAGGAAGACAGACAGAGATGGAGAGATGGCACTCCAGCAGCCTCTCAGCTGCTGCAAATGAAATCCAGATATGTACGCCCCCTTGTGGTCAAGTGCGGCATTGCGCCCTTGCATCACTTTGCATCTAGCTAAACGTGGGACCTGGAGATTGGAACCAGCATTCTTAGACTTAGGAGGCAGGCGCCTTAACTGCTAAGCCATCTCTCCAGCCCAATAATCTTCATTTTTAAAAACAAAAGTTACATTGGAATCATTAGGCTTTTAGCTCCTGTCCATCTTAATCAATGTATTCAATATATATTTCTGCCTTTAGTTAATTTCCTGACTTTTTTCTAATATTCTTCTCTCCCATTGTCTTTTGCTTCTGCCCATTTCCTTTCTCCCTTTTCTCTTTTCCTTCTTTCTTTCTCTTTCACCCTCCCCCCTTCTTTCTTTTTTCCTCTCTCTCCTTTTATCCTTCTTTTTCTACTTTAGAGTCCTTGAGTGCAGATGTGCCTGGTAGAGCTACACACTTGTACCCAGGCTTCTAGGGTTTCCTGCTAGGTTTGTGTGGGGAGTGTAGATCTAGACGTGCTCCTTTACTCAGTTACTCCTAAAGACATGTTGAGCATAGACCTATTTTTTCACCTTCTTTATTCTGTGAATTTTTGTTATCTAGAATTTAAAATAAATTTGTCCTTTTGTTTTTAAAAGAATTGCTAGAAATGTTAGTGCTTTTTCTTATTTTCATCATTATTAGAGATGAGTAGATTATTTGTGGGGAAAAATGAGTAGAATCCTTTTCATCTTATTATAAGTCAAGATGTTGACCAGATATTTCATAGATTAGGATATAGTTCTTTTATATATTCATCAGCTTTGTTTTTCTGTTTTGTTTTCTTTTTTGTTATTTGAGTTAAGATCTCGCCTTAGCCCAAGCTGACCTGGAATTCACTACATAGTCTCAAGGTGGCCTTGAACTCACGGCAATCCTCCTACCTCTGCCTCCTGAGTGCTGGGATTAAAGGCGTGTGCCACCATGGCTTACTATATACTCATCAGTTTTGAGTAACTGAAGTACACCTTATGCTGTATATAATTTTACACTTCCCTGGCATATTCAATTAATAGAAAAATAATAATTTATTTCTAATTTATGGTAGAAAATATAATTTTTAAAAATTTTCATTTTATCTTATTTAGTTGAGAGAGACATAGAAAGAAGCAGATATAGACAGAGAGAGAGAGAGAGAATGGGCACACCAGCGCCTTCAGCCACTGTAAACAAACTCCAGGTGCATGCCCCACCTTGTGGTTCTGGCTTACATGGGTCCTGGGGAATCGAACTTGGGTCCTTTGGCTTTGTATGCAAGCACCTTAACCATTAAATCATCTCACCATAATTTATAGAAATACTTGGTATATTTGTTTTATACATAGCACATAAGATGCTTTTGCATTTTTAACTTCTAAAATATAACATTATT
Source organism: Orientallactaga sibirica (assembly GCA_036365145.1). NCBI lineage: Eukaryota > Metazoa > Chordata > Mammalia > Rodentia > Dipodidae > Orientallactaga > Orientallactaga sibirica. The sequence goes on from JAEOAD010000418.1 coordinate 1,042,051, forward strand.
AACTCTGCTAAATTAAAAGACTAATTTTAATTGCAATATCCACATCACCATGTCAGATATAGTAGGAGGTAAAAATTTTAGCTAGAAGATAAACTCTTGGCTGCCCACAAAATTACCTATTGAGGAGAATCTGAAATGGATTATTAATTTCTGGGTTATGGCTACTGTACAACATGTTGTTTTCTTCAAAGTAGTATATAGCAGCAGCAAAAGTAGTTGCAGTCTCAGCAAAGAAAGCAAAGTCTGTTTCCTGATCATGGATCTAGATTTTATACTCCTTGAATTAGTTACTGTATAAGTTCAAGAAGATACATCACTTCCTTTCTAGCATTATCCTTTAATATGATTTTTCATATGTTCACATGGCTTTTAGCTGGCCCTGGTTCTAGTGATATCACTCATCAGCAAGTATGCAGCTGGAGTTGTGGTATAGAGGTCACTGAGCCTGGAGTACAGAGTCAGTGATTGTCACTAATCTTGGCTTTTTACTTTCTGTGTAACACTAAGCAACTACTTCCTTTCCTTAACCTTTTCTTCCTACAGATACAATACTAGGGATAATGCCTGTGTAACAGAATCTTGTGTCAAATAATGCTGTGCATTGTCTGGCACTTAATAGCTTCTCAGTGAAAATTTGTAAGCTATACAGTTTTTTTCTCTAACCCCATATCTCCCATACAAAACAGAATGTATACCCACCTAACATTCCAAAATATGCTTTCTTAATGTTACATAAAACTAAAATTCACCAGCTAATCTTCAATAGTTTTGAATATATAATCCCACTATTTTAGAATTTCAGATTAGGGGTATTTCTATAAATCGTGTTTGAAACTAATCGGACTTTTCATCAGACACTTTTTGAGAACTTACAAATTATGTAAAAGGTCTAAAACTCTTATAATAAAGAACATTAGATGTCTTGAAAATTTGGAAAAACTGCCCCTATATTCACTACAGTTATTTCCTGCAAAGGATATGAGATCCTAAAGCTATTTCTCTATAAGCTTCATGAGGTTATTTTACAAACTAGCTTAAGGCATCTTTTTAAAAAGTCTCTGTGTGGTATGATGTGTGTATGTATATGTATGTGTATGCACGTGTTGTCAGGGCATGTATATAGAGGTCCTCTCCTTCCACCATATTTGAGGCTGGGTCCCCAGCTGTGGATGCCAGGCTAGCTGGCTTGTGAGTTCGCAGGTATTCTCCCGTCTGCTTCTTCTCATCTTATTATTAGAGTTCTGGGATTATAGCCATGTACTACTGAAACTAGTTTTACATGGGTTCTGGGGATCCAAACTCAGGTCCATAAGCTTTCACAGCAAGAACTTTACTGACTGAGCCATCTCCCTAGTCTTTAAGATATTTTTAAGGATAAAGAAAATGTTAAAAGCAAAAAAATGACTAAGTTTAACAGCACTTATTTGAGCAAAGAATAACTTATGAATGAAGCAGTACCCAGAACCAGAAAGAATTCAGAGAACCCCACCCAGCAGTAAAAGCAGCATGGTTTTATAGGCCAAACAGGAAGCAAAGTAGAGAAATCATCTGATTGGCTGTAATGAAGCATATGCTTTATCTGGTCATAATGTGATGAGACATTTAACTTTTTGGAGACAAAAAAGCATACTCCTGACTTAAGTTTCAGTTTGTTTAGGTTACAGTTTGTTATCAGAAACTTACAGTAATGGTACAGCCTGAGACTAATGGCATTCTGTTTATTTAACTTAGTAAGTGTGTAGTACTGTTTTAATGAATGTGTTAATCTTGCTTATATTTTTTAAATTGATTTATTGGATAATTTCATTATATTTTCACCTACACATGGAAGGATTCCTTTCACAATAGACCAGGAATTTATTTCTACTTTCTATATTATTTATAACACTTTAAAAATATGATTTCTAATTTATTTCTTCATTAATTCTGGCAAGATGAGCATGCCAGATTTTGTATCTTTCCTTTATCTCAAATATGGCGATATGATGATAAAAATTGAAAAAAACATTGTAGTTTTACAGTAAAAATATCAGTAGTATGTATGTAAGACATGCTCCCTTGGGCTGGAGAGATGATTCAACAATTAAAGGCACTTGCTTGCAAAGCCTGATGGCCTTTGTTTGGTTATTCAGTACCAACATAAAGCCACATGCACAAAATGGTGCATGCATGTGGAGTTTGTTTCTAGTGACAAGAGGCCTTGGCATGCCCATTCTCTATGTCTTTTTCTCTCTCTCTCTCTCTTCCTGGCAAATACATATTTCTTATTTTATTTATTTTTTAAGAGAGAGAGAAACACACACACAGAGATAGACAGAATGGGCCCTCCAGGCCCTCCAGCTTCTGTAAACGAACACCAGATGCATGCACCACCTTGCATATCTTGTTTACATGGATCCTGGGGAATTGAACCTAGGTCCTTTGGCTTTTCAGGCAAGCACCTTAACTGCTAAGCCATCTCCCCAGCCCTAAAGATATATTTTTTAAAAGTTCTTTCTTAACACAACATAGAATAATTGTTTACTTTTTTGTTTCCAGTAAGTTTTGTTTTAATATACTTTTTATTACATAAAGTCTAGGTCACCTGAGCCTGTGAGATAATCCTGTTAGATTTTCTCTTATTTAGTAATGTTATCTTATTGGCTGACCCAGTCTTACTCCAAGATCAGAGTCATTTAAATATTTAATTTAGGATTGAAATTTTTATCATTGCATAATTTTAGAAAATTATATTTCTACAGTCATTGCATTTGGTTGTCAAGGATTGTTTACTAACTGTGACAAATTAGAGTAGACGTTTCAAAATCAGTTTGGATTCACCAGTGTGAAACTCTAAAGTGTAGTTATCATGCAAAAAGTTCAGTTGGCACTGGAATTGTCTGTGGCTTTTTCTTTTTTCTCCCTCCAGAAGGTGGTAGTCTTGCAGAATATTGTAAATGTGTAATATCAACCTGGGTCCTGACATTACTAAATGAATGCATGTCTTTTGCTTATGAGTACTTCGTTGTTTCTAAAATATTTCCCTATGTAATTTTTTTAAATATATATACATATTCATGTGTATACAGAGACATATGTATGCAAGCACGTGTGTGTGTGTGTGCATTGGAGACCAGAGGACAATCTCTGATGTGTTCCTTAGGAATGTCGTCCATCTTTTTTGAAATAGGGTCTCTCATTGGCCTAAAACTCACCAAGTAGGCTAGACTGGGTTTTCAAGTATGTGCAACAATTTTACATTGATTATGGGGATCAAACTTGGATCCCCAGGTTTATAAGGCAAGCACTTTACCAACTGAGCTAGCTCCCTTACTCCCATTATTTCTGCATATAATTTAAAATTTTAAAAATACTAGCACATGGATGGAGAGATGGCTTAGCAGTTAACATGCTTGCCTGTGAGGCATAAGGACCAAGGTTCCATTCCCCAGTTCCCACATAAGCCAAATGCACAAGGTGGCACATGCTTCTGGAGTTCATTTACATTGTCTAGAGGCCCTGGTACACCTGATCACATTCTGCCTCTCATCTGCACCTCTCTCTCTCTCTCCCTCTCTCTCTCTCAAATAAATAAATAATTTTAAAAAAATACTAGTACATGTCTTTTTAAAAATATATATTTATTTGAGAGAGAGAGAAAGAAAGAGGCAGACAGAGAGAAAATGAACATGCCAGGGCCTCTAGCCACTGCAAACGAACTCCACACATATGTACCACCTTGTGCATTTGGTGTATGTGGGTACTGGGCAAGTGAACTTGGTTCCTTAGGCTTCGCAGGCAAGTGCCTTAAATGCTAAGCCATCTCTCCAGCTCCATTAACTTTTTAAAAAGTATTTTTATTATTTATTTTATTTGAGAGAGAGTGAGAAAGAGGTACATAGAGAGAGAATACATTTCTTATGATGACAAAATGGAGTTGGGCATGGTGGCACACACCTTTAATGCCAGCTTTCGGAAAGCAGATGTAGGAAGATAGCCATGAGTTTGAGACCACCCTGAGACTACGTAGTGAATTCCAGGTCACCCTGGGCTACAGTGAGACCCTTCCTTGAAAAACAAAACATAAATAAATAAAAATTAATTAATTAATTAATTTTAAAAATGAGTGTCAGTAACTCCCCTTAAGACACCAATTTAAAAAATGTAACTTCTACCTATTGGGCACAGGAAAATAACTTGGAAAGAAATGCTTATAGTATCTCATTAGATTGCTATGTTCTTTCTCTGCTATATAGCTAAAAATACAAAGTTTAATGAAAATCAAGTAGAATTTCCATTGATATATATTTTTTCATTTTTTGAGGTAGGGTCTCACTCTGGCCCAGGCTGACCTGGAATTAACTATGTAGTCTCAGGGTGGCCTTGAACTCACGGTGATCCTCCTACCTCTGCCTCCCAAATGCTGGGATTAAAGGCGTGCGCCACCACACCCGGCTCCACTGATATATTTAAATATAGTTTGTACTGGTCTTATCCCAGCAAATAAGCCTGTTCTTTGAAAGAGTTTCTAACAAAATAGAAAGGCAAATATTTGTTTTAGATACTAGAACAGAAATAATATAGTAGATAAGGGCAAAGCTAACCAGATTTAAATCTAATTTTTTTATGTCTTGGCTTTTTTTCTACAAATTAAAGGTAGTATAATTCCAACTTTTAGGGTAGTTATAAGAATTAAATAAGTTTATATACGTGTACATATACACAGATATTATGTATATATGTACTCTATATGTTATATATAAATATACACTGTTTTAGCATGTGACATGTGCTATATAAATTATTGAATATTATCTTTATTATGACTTGTAAAGGAACTGTTATCCAGTGTCTTGCTTAACAATTATAATTAAGGACTTTGATATCCTCAACATTTGAAAAGTCATCATAATGTACCCTGACAATACTACATATATTACAGTTAATAAAGTTATTTTACCACCTTATTCTTCACTTTTTAGAGAAAATAACTGATACCTATTTTATATATCATCTCACTATGATTTCTAATAAAATTTTATTTTAATAAGACTGATGAATAAATGCAAAAACAGTTAAAACTCATTACTCTTTTAGTAAATTTGTCGGCTTTTTGTTTTCTTGTTATTGTTAATTATAATCTACCTTTAGTGAAGGAATATTTTTCCATTTCCTTTTCATGTTGGATAGAGTTCTAACATACATAGTATCTGTACATAATTATTCAAGCCAATTTTAACTTTTTTATTGACAACTTCAATCATTATAGACAATAAATCATGATAATTCCCCCACACTGTCCTCTTCACATATCTACCCTGCATCATATCTCCTACTCTTAATTAGTCTTTTATGTTGATGTCTTTATCTTTTCCTCCTATTATGAGGGTCTTTTGTAGGTAGAACTAGGCACTGCAAGGTCATGGATATTCAGGCCATTTTGTGTCTGGAAGATTACATTGTAAGCAATGCTACCCTTCCTTTGGCTCTTACATTCTTTCTGCCACCTCTTCCACAATGGACCATGAGCTTGGAAGGTATGATAGAGTTGTGTCTATGCTGAACACTCCACTGTCACTTCCTCTCAGCACTATGGTGCCTTTTCAGTCATCCCAGTAGTCACTACCACCTGATAAGAGAAGCTTCTCTAACCAAAAGTGAGAGCCATTTTTAATGAGTGTACCTTTGATAAATGTGTTACCAGCATTACTCATGTATATAGAAGTATCTAAGAAATCAGTCATTTGAATTGAATGTGCTTTTCTATAAATATTTCAAAGAAGTTATATGGGATTTGGATACCTTATAAAATAAATACTCAACTTGAAGAATATTCTTGTCTTAAACATTTATTTTATAAGACATAATGAATTATATTCTTTTATATTAGCTATGAATAATATCTAAACTTGCATATACCTTTATGGCTTTATCCTGAGAACCAATATGAAAAATGGTTAATAATGTGGTTTCACTAACTTTTCATTTATAACTGAATTTATCTTCTACTATAACAAATTTTAATTAACATAATATAAAAACTCTCTAATCAGCAAATAGATGAGAATAGGAGGTTAATTATTCTGATGATACAACGGTATATTGATCAACATTTAAATTATTTCCCTGTGTGTGTAGATGTGCCAAGGTATCAGATACTTGTATGGCTTTATGTGAGTGGCTAGGGAATTGAACCAGGGCTGGCAGGCTTTGCAAGCAGTCACCTTTAACTCCCCAGGTCCACATTTTTACTTTCTAAATTATATAGGAATATACAGTAATTTTTTGTTATACAATAACTATCATATCAAGGCACTGAAGAATTCTGAAGTACTTGAGGCATGTGGGGTCTTTTTTAAACATTTTCATTTATTTGAGAGAGACAGACAAGAAAGAGGCAGAGAAAAAGTGAGTACTGGTAGGCCAGGGCCTCTTCTCACTGTAAAACAAACTGTAAATTCATGTACCACTTTGTATCTGGCTTTACGTGGGTATCTTGGAATTGAACCCAGGCCATCAGGTTTTGCAAGCAAGCACCTTCAGCTGTGGAGCCATCTCTCCATCCCCCAGACAAGAGGTTGTTATTAAACTATGCCAATTTTGTTTCTTCATTTGGATTTTTCTGCTTTTTTGAAAATTATAACGAATCAGAAGTTCCCATTTTTTATTGTCTGGATAATAATAATTGATGTGATATGTTTTTTTATTTTTTTATTTTATTTTACGTTCATGTTGGTGCCTCCAGTAGCCTCCTCCCTGACCTTCCCCCCTCTTAAGGGACCCTCCTCCATTGGGGAATGTGGGTCGTGCATTATGGGGGTAGCCAACAGTTATGAGGGAGAGGCAAAGTCTCTGTGCATAATGACCCAACTTGTGGCTCTAACACTCTTTCCGCCCCCTCTTCTGTGAATTTCCCTGAGCCACGGTTGGGTTCATTTTAATTCTACTTCAGTGATAAGGTCTTGGGAGCCTCTGTGTCTCTGGATATCTGGCTTAGTAGGAGTTGAATTTTCTCTGTGTTTATCTCCTTCAGCCTTGTTCTGGTGTCGGGTTCACCAAGAAAGCTGCACTCTTGCCCATTTCCCCCATTACTCTATGGTTTCAGCTGGGGCCCTGGTGAGGTGCCGATAGGCTGATCCTCCTTTCAGGTTCGTCATCCATCTGAAAAAGAGAAGCAAATTCTCCAACACAGAGAGAGAGGTTAGTACCAGATAAATGGGATGGCCATAGTTATTTTAGAGAGAATTTTATATGCGTAGGCCCTCTCCTAGCCCACTTTTGGTGGGAGATTGATATTGGAGAATGGGCTCATTTTTTGTAGATGGTTTTGACTTATTTCCCAGTTCCAGCTATGAGTTCCAGTCTACTGAGTGGATCTGTTAGGCAAATCAAGAGCAATTGGTTACCCACCATGGCTGTGTGCCACTATTGCATTTGTTTGAGCATCACATCAGGTTGTTTACTGCTGAGTAGCTTAGACTGTGAGTTGTTTGGACAGATGTTGGTCATTTTCCCCCAGTCGCTCGTGTAGCACCCTCTGGCACTAGACAAGCTAACTGTCTGGTGACTGACCATCTTCCAGATTCTGACCAGGTTGCTCCATTTTTTGGCCCATCAGCATATGGTGGTTTTGGCAGTAGGGTCTTACCATTAACCTTTGGTGGGTCATCAAGAACTCTGACAGAAATCTTTTTTGGGGAAACCTTGTAGGTCTCTCTGATCATTGTGAAATTAGCCCCATGCTGGTACTGGGAGTTACAAATCAGTGCCAAGGAAGGTGAAGGAAGAAAAAGATAGGTTATATAAAAGAGAAAGAAAGCATATAGAGGAGATGGAAAGATAGAGGAACATGAAAAGATTAAGGTTAGTCTTCATGATGTCCTTTCCAAGGCCCCTGTGGTTCAGGTGTTCCCTCTACGGGCCTACTGAAGGATCAATGTTTTAGCCTGTTGTTCAGAGTATAGGATTTTATGGTACTATTTCCATTTGGGTCCCTATTTGTGTCCCCCAACCCTTACCCACCCTCCCACTCTTACTGTCCCTCCCACCCTACCCTCCCCTCCCATCCCACCCTCCCTATTGTCTGGTCCTCAGAGTACTTATCAGGTATGACAGCATCTTGGGCAGATTCAGGTTAGGAGCCACAGATGAATGAGACCATGTGACAATTATCTTTTTGTGAATGGATGAGCTCACTGAGAATGATCTGTTCCATGTTCAGCCATTTTTCTTCAAATTTCATTGTTTCATTTTTCCTTACTGCTGCATAGAATTCCACAGTGTAGATATGCCACATCTTGTTTTCCATTTGTCTAATGATGGACAGTTGGGTTGATTCCAGCTTTTAGCTATTATGAATTGAGCAGCTATAAACACGGTTGAGCAAATATCTCTGATCTGAAGCTTTGAGCTTTTAGGGTAAATGCCCAGTAAGGGAATAACTGGATCTGTTGGTAGGTCTATAGTCATTCTTTTCAGGAGTCTCCATATAGCTTTCCATAATGGTTGTACCATTTTACATTCCTACCAACAGTGAAAGAGTGTTCCTATTTCTCCACAGCCCCACCAGCATTTGTTTTCCTTAGTATTTTTAATGTTAGCCATCATTACTGGGATTAAGTGGAAACTCATAGTTGTTTTAATTTTCATTTCCCTGATGATTAGGTATGTTGAACATTTTCTTAAGTGTGTGTTTGCCATTTGTATTTCTTCCTCTGAGAACTCCCTGTGCAGTTCTCGAGATGCCTCATTTTATGAGTGGGTTGTTTGATGATTTGTTGTTTAGGCTTTGGAGTTCTTTGTAAATTCTAGAAATTAGGCCTCTATCAGTTGTATAGCTTTCAGCTTCATGAGATCCCAATGGTTGAGTGATTGTTTAATTTCCTGGGGTTTTGTTCAGGAAGTCTTTTCCCACTCCTATATCATGGGAGATTCCTCCTATTTTTCCTTCCAGTAGTAGCAGAGTTTCCGGTTTTATATTAAGGTCTTTGATCTATTTAGACTTGATTTTTGTGCGTGGTGAGATTTGTGGATCGAGTTTCATTTTCTTACGTATGGTTGTTCAGTTTGTCCAGCACCATTTGCTGAAGATGCTGTCTTTTTTCCAGTCTACATTGGTAGGACCTTTGTCAAATATCAAGTAGCTGTAGTTACTTGACCCAAAGTCCGGGTCTTCTATTCTGTTCCATTGGTCTATATTCCTGTTTTTATGCCAGTACCATGTTGTTTTTATTACAATGGCTTTGTAGTATAGCTTTTGATCAGGTGTGGCGATGCCTCCAGAGGAGTTTCTGTTGCTGAGGATATGCTTGAATATCCGAGGCCTTCTGCCATTCCATATGAATTTTGAGATCATTTTTTCTATCTCTGTAAAGAAAGAAGTTGGGATTTTTATTGGTATTGTGTTAAATCTATATAATGCTCTTGGTAAGATTGCCATTTTCACAATGTTATTCTCCCTATCCAGGAGCATGGGAGGTCTTTCCATTTCTTCAGGTCCTCCTCAATTTCTTTCTTGAGTGTTTTTATGTTTTCATTGTATAGGTCTTTCACTTCCTTGGTTAATGTTATTCCAAGGTATTTCATTTTTTGTTGTTGTTATTGCTATTGAAAATGGGACAATCTTGCTTATTTCTTTTTATGTATCTTTGTCTTTTGCATACAGAAAGGCTACTGATTTATGTGTATTGATCTTATATCCTGCTACTTTGCTGAAGGAGTTAATCACCTTTAAGAGTTTTGAGATGGAGGTTCTTGGGTCACTTATGTATAGAATCATGTCATCTGCAAATAGGGCTAATTTAACTTCTTTCCAATTTTAGAGAAGGTTCCATGGCCTGCTGAGAAGAATGTGTAATCTGTATATTTTGGGTAGAATGTTGTGTAGATGTCTGTTAGGTCAGGTTGCTCTATGGTGATGTTGAGATGTCTTACTTCCCTATTAATTTTCTGTTTGGATTATCTATTGCAGATAGTAGAGTATTGAAGTCCCCGACAATGATGGTGTTGATGGTTATTTCTGTTTTGTTGTCAAGTAGTTTTTGTTTTATGAATTGTGGTGCACCTGAGTTTGGTGCATAAAGATTGATGATCGTGATATCCTCTTGTTGGATTGTTCCCTTGATAAGTAAGAAGTGGCCTTCTTTATCTTTTTTATATGATATTTGTCTATTTTATCTGATATTAATATAGCGACACCTGCTTGTTTCTTATTTCTGTTTGCTTGGAATATCATTTTCTACCCTTTCACCCTGATAAGGTATCTTTAGTGGTGAGGTGGGTTTCTTGAAAACAGCAGATTGTGGGGCTCTAATTTTCTGATCCACCCTGTCAGCTTATGTCTCTTGATGGGTGAAGTAAGGCCATTAATGGTAAAAGTAAGAACTGTGAGGTTTGATTTAATCCCTGCCATGTTGTGGTGGTTTGTTATTTTTCTGGACTTTGAAGGGTTGTTTTGTTTTAAGTGCCTTCTCTGAGTTTGGTTATTGTGATCTGCTTCTTGTAGGTTCTTGAGATTAGTTATTTGATTCTTCTGTGTGGAGAATTCCCTGAAATACTCTCTGTAGATTTTGCTTTGTGTTCATAAAGTTGTACAGCTGGGTTTTATCATGGAAAGTTTTTCTTTCACCATCTATGAAGAGGGATATTTTTGCTGGGTAGAGTGGTTTGGGTTGGAAGCCATATGTTCTTAGAATTTGCAGTGTTCCATTCCAGACCCTTCTTGCTTTGAGTGTTTCCATTGAGAAGTCTGAGGTAATTCTGATGGGGTTACCTTTATATATAATGTGTTGTTTCTCCCTAGCTGATTTTAGGACTATCTTCTTTGTTATCAATATTTAGGGTTTTAATGATAATATGTCTTGGAGAATTTCTCCTTTGGTCCAGTCTGTTTGGAGTTTTGTTAGCTTCCTGTACCTTGATGGGACATTCTTTTGAGAGACTGGGAAAGTCCTCTTTGATAATTTTGTTGAATAAGTTCTCAATTCCTTTGGTCTGAATTTCTTCCCCTTCTGTTATCCCCATGATCCTACTGTTGGAAAGTTTAAGGCTATCCCACATTTCCCTCATGTTCTGTTCACAAAAATTTTTGAACTTATTGAAACTTGGATTCACGTGCTGTTTCTTCTGTTCTGTCTTCCAGTTCTGAGTTTCTATCCTCCACATTACTGACTATTCTTGAGAGCTTCTATGGAGTTTTGGGTTTGTTCAATTTTGTTTGTATTTTCTACTGCATTTTTATGTGTAGTTTCCAATCCTCTGTTGTGTTCCCTTTTAACATCATTTTCTGACTTTTTTTAGTGCTTCTTGGAATTCATCCTTGCATTTATTCATGTCATTATTGATCTTAGCCAGCTGGTTACTGAGGTCCTCTCTTTTTTTGCTCTCCTTCAGGTCATTTAACTGTTTTTGGAGCCCTTCCTGTTCTTTTCTATTAGGTCTCATCTTGTGAGAATAGCATTCATACAATTATTGTCCCTTTGTTGATTTTCTGCAAGTTCTGCTATTTTCATAACTAGGGTTCCATTGCTATGTCTTCATTTTGGGGTTCTGATCCTATTATCTCTTCTGTTTTGGTTAGAGACATCCATTGTGGGACTGGGCAGTCTTGTTAGATTTATTTGCATTTGATTTTTCATGCTAAATCTTTTGTGCTATGGTCTGCCCATCACAGTGAAGGAATCTTGTTAACTGTAGCAGGAAGCTGTAGTTTACCTTGAAGTGTCTTCAACACCATTAGTGGGACCAGAGCAGCACAGGGACCTGGTGGGTGGGGTGGTGTGGGAACACAGTGGGTGGAACTACCTATGGGCGTGGATGGTGTCGGGCATGGAATTGCTTACCTGGTGGGCTCTGTACCCCAGAGGGTGGGTGGCGGGGCATGGGGACCCGGTGGGCGGGGCTACTCGCAGGCACAGAGGGTGGGGGTGGCACATGGACCCAGTGAGCAGGGCTACCCACAGGTGTGGAGGGTGGGGGGGTGGCTCAGGGACATGGTGGGTGGAGTTACCTTCAGGCATGGATGGTGGGGGCATGGTGGTGCATTTACCTGGTGGGTGTGGCTACCCAAGAGGGTGGGGGCAGGTTGTTGTGGGGAACTGGTGCACAGGGCTACCCACCCATGCAGAGTGTGGGCGGCAGGGCGACATGGGGACGCAGTGGGAGGGATACTTGTCAGCAGGGAGGGTAGGGAACTGGTGATACCCCCCCAGAGTGCGGGAATCATAGGATTCCCTGCTTTGGTACTCAGTGCCCTCACAGACCATATTGTTCCCTAAAGAACACTAAAAGGCTTGCCGTTCATTCCACATCAGGTGAGGCATGTTTGTACAGACGCCATCTTGACTGGAAGCCGATAGGATAGTTTTAATTTGAGAATTTTATTTTATTTTCTGTAATTCAGTGAGTATAAAAGCTACCTCCAAAACAGATAGGGAGAAAAGTATAATTGAGATCATACTGAAGTCTGATAATGATGAAATTTACAGAAAATATTAGGAGAAAATTATTCATAAAGTTAACTAAATCCTTTGAAGAATATCACTAAAACTTCTCTTTTGTGAAAAAAACCAGTAGTTTTAAATTCTTATTTTATAGGAAAAGTTATCAAAGCCTTGACCAACTATCAGCAGAAGTTACCTTTTCTCGGACATCCTTGGATCCAAGCCACTCACAAGAAGTAGACGGAACACAAGACACACTAAATTTAATCAGTGAAGGTAAGAAAATGGTTTCTGATGTATCATATTTTAGTTTTTATATCTTGTTTTATGATAAGGTACCACCATGGATGCATATGTTGTCCTCAATTTGCATTCCTCCTAACTCAGCCTCTGGAAGAATGCTGTGATTACAGGCAGGTCCCACTATATCTGACCAAAAAGATAGAAAAAATTACATTTTTTGCATTAGCTATACTTTTGTTGCAGATTGACAGAGAATACTAGGGATACTTTATGTGAAGCATATGAGTAATCAAGTTGCCCTTAGAATTAAGAATGGTCTGCCCTTGTGTGGTAGTTTGAATATATGTCCCCCAATATATTCAGTGTTTTATTGGTTATAGTTTGCATCTGTAATCACCTTGCTAGAGGCAATGTCACTGGGGGCTGGTCTTAAGGTGTTAATGGTGTGGGTTTGTAAAGATATGCAAATGTGCCTAGCAGGAGTTCCTGAAGTGTGCTGTGTGACCTTTTGGCTGTAGTTTTGCTCTGTGTGCTGTGGTGGCTGGTTGGTTTCTCTCTCTCTCTTGCTTGGCCCTGTGGAGAGCAGGCCACTTCTCTTGCCACTATGGAACTTCCCCTGGATCTGTAAGCTTCAATAAATAATATCCCTTCCTCCATAACTGTGCCTGGTCTGGAAGTTCATCTCAGCGAACCTGAAGCTGTCTGCTACAGTAAAGTGGTACCGAGGAGTGTAGGGTGAGATGAACCTGACCGTGTGGATATTCGTCTTTTGGAACCTTTGTTTTGGAGGAATGGGCATGAACTTGGTGCTTGCAACTGAAGGTGCCTTCTGGAGTGGTAAGCCAAGTTTTATGGACTATTCTGATGTGAGTTTGAGAATGCTAAGTGCAGACTGTATTGAACTTCGAGGCTTGGCTTATGAGCTTTCTACGGGGAAGGAAAGAGTGCAGAGGACTTTGTTGGAACTGGGCTACTGGCATAAGGGATGGCTACATTCCACTATCCAGGTCCAGAAAGCTTGATCAAGGTTAAATTTGTAATGGACTGATGTGCTTGGCTGAAGATATCGGACTGAGATTTTAAGATTTTAAGTTGGAAAACCTCAAGCAAGTTAAAAGTAGAGGCACTGAGACTGGTTTTAGGTTACTGGAGCTGCTATTGTCAACGCATTAGCAATCTTAAGGAAGGTGGAAGGAAGGTGGCCTGACTTGATTTACATTAAAACAATGGAGGGGATGCCTGAGGAAAGACTGTTAAAAATGCAAATTCTTGGAAAGAGCTGACTGGAGAAGGAACCTGCTTTTCAAGGCTATGATTTATTTTGTCCCTGGATTTAGAATATGGCTGTGTCCTGCACACCTGGTATTAGTTTTGGAAATATGAAAAATGCATGGAGTGGTCATGAGTTGCACACGGTTCCAGGAGCCGCTGCTGAGATGCGGCATGAGGCAGGGCATGAAGACCCTCGGGAATAGGCTGGAAGAGCCTTTGGAAGATGGACCGTGGTTTGCATGGAGACCTAAAGATGTTTTGGATATACCAGGACTGTGCAAAAGGGCTACCGTGGAGTGCAGTGTTGGCATGGGATGAAAGTTTTCCCTGGCGACTCTGCCCAGCTGGAGGGGCGGAATTGGAAAACCTGGAGACTGTCAGTCTCTGGTTATATTGAACTTGAACTGCAGAAGTTTGATGACTGCTGATGGTGGTTGAGTTTGCATTATTCTAGTCTCTCCTTACTATGCCTTATACCAGTTAAAATGTTTACTCTGTGCCTTTACATGTTGAAAGCATTTCACTTGTTTGATTTTACAGGACTCACTATCTTAAGTTGATCAAGACTGTGAGAACCTTTGAAATTGGACTGAGTACAATTTACAATGTGTGATAGTTATAAATCTATTGGGGGCCAGGAGCTAAATATATTGGGGGCCAGGGGCGGAATGTGGTAATTTGAATATATGTCCCCCAATATATTCAATGTTTTATTACTTTATAGTTTGCATCTGTAATCACCTTGCTAGAGGCAATATCACTGGGGGCTGGTCTTAAGGTGTTAATGGTGTGGGTTTGTAAAGATATGCAAATGTGCCTAGCAGGAGCTCCTGAAGTGTGCTGTGTGACCTTTTGGCTGTAGTTTTGCTCTGTGTGCTGTGGTGGCTGGTTGGTTTCTCTCTCTCTCTGCTTGGCCCTGTGGAGAGCAGGCCACTTCTCTTGCCACTATGGAACTTCCCCTGGATCTGTAAGCTTCAATAAATAATATCCCTTCCTCCATAACTGTGCCTGGTCTGGAAGTTCATCTCAGTGAACCTGAAGCTGTCTGCTATACCTTGTTTGTTTGTTTCCCTCTTCCTCCCCCCCTTCCTTCCTTCCTTCCTTCCTTCCTTCCTTCCTTCCTCTCTCTCTCTCTTTATTTCTTTCTTTCTTTCTTTCTTTCTTTTCGAGAGATTTCAGGTTCTCTGAGAAAGCAACACTCTTGCTCATTTCCACAATTATTCTATGGGTTCAGCTGGTGCCCTGGTGAGGTGTGATGGGCTGATTCTCTCCTCAGGTTCTACGTCTATCTGAAAAAGAGAAGCAAATTCTCCAACAGAGAGTGAGGTCAGTGCAAGATACATGGATAACCATTATTGTTTTAGAGTGAATTTAATGGGTGTAGGCCCTCTTGTATCCCACTATTGGTAGGAGCTATATTGGAGAGCGAACTCATTTTTGGATATGATTCTGACTTGTTTTCCAGTTCCAGATATGGGTTCTGTTCCACTGAGTGGATCTTTTAGCCGAATCAAGAGCAGTTGGTAACCCACAATGGCTGTGTGCCACTATTGCATTTGTGTTAGCATCATGTCAGGTTGATTGCTGCTGGGTAGTTTACAACATGAGTTGCTTAGACAGATGTTGGTCATTTTTCCCCATGCTCATGTAGTACCTTCTGGCACTAAATAAGCTAACTGTCTGGGGACTCTCTTCCAGATTCCAGCCAGGTCACTCCATGCTCCATCCCAATAGCATATGGTGTCCTTAGCCATAGGGTCTTACCATTAACCTTTGGTGGGACATCAAGTACTCTGACAGAAGTCTGTCTTCTTTTGGGAAACCTTAAAGGTCTCATTGATCAACAGCTCATTGTGGATGTTGACCTCATGCTGGTACTGGGAATTACAGGTCAATGCCACGGAAAAGAATGAAGAAAAATATAGGTAGTATGAAAGAGAAAGACAGAGAGAGAAGAATAAGAAGAGTGAGTGAGAGAGAGGAATAGGAGAAGGGTGAGATTAGTCTTCATCCTACACTCTCCAGGACCCTGTGATTCAGGTGTTCTCTCTAAGCACCTGATGAAGGTTGAGCCTTTAGTATGTCTTTCAGGTTATAGGATTTTTTGGTACCATTTCCAATTGGGTCCAGTTTTTTATCCCCAACACCACCCTTACCCTCTGGTCCCTTCACACCATCCCTATTGTCCAGTCCTAGAAATGTTTCTTAGGTGTGTCAGCATCTCAGGCAAATTCAGGTTGGGATCCACAGATGAGTGAGACCATGCAACGCTTATCTTTCTGTGATTTGGTGAGTTCGCTGAGAATGATCTGTTCCAAGTTTGACCATTTTTCTCCAAATTGCTTTGTGTCATTTTTTCTTACTGCTATGTAGAATTCCATTGTGTAGATATACCACATCTTAGTTATCCATTCATCTAATGATGGACATCTGGGTTGATTCCAGCTCTTAGCTATTAAACTGAGCAGCTATAAACATAAACATGGTTGAGCAAATATCTCTGAACTGAGGCTTGGAGCTTTTAGGGTAAATGCCCAGTAAGGGCATAATTGGGATTGTTGGTACCTCTCTAATCATCCGTTTTAGGAGTCTCTCTATATTGCTTTCCATACCGGTTGTTCCAGCTTACATTCTCAGCAAAAGTGAATGAGGGTTCCTATTTCTCCACAACCTCACTTGCAGTTGTTGTCATTAGATTTTTTTTAATGTTTGCTATCCTTACTGGGGTAAGGTGGAATCTCATAGTTGTTTTAATTTGCATTTCCCTAGTGGTTAGGGTTGAACATTTTCTTAAGTGTGTGTTTGCCATTTGTATTTCTTCCTCTGAGAACTTCCTGTGCAGTTCTCTGCCCCATTTTGTGAGTGGGTTGTTTGAGTTTTTATTGTTTAGGTTTTTGAGTTCTTTGTAGATTCTAGAAATTAGGCCTGTGGCTGATGGGTATCCAGAAAAAAAATTTCTCCCTTTCTGTGGGAAATCTGTTGGCTCTGCTTATTGCATTTGTCTGTGAAAAGGCTTTTCAGCTTCATGAGATCCCAATGGTTGAGTGACTATTTAATTTCCTGAGCTACTAGGGTTTGTTCAGGACGTTTTTTCCCACTGCTATATCTTGGAAAGGTACTCCTATTTTTCTTCCAGTAGTAGCAGTGTTTCTGGTCTTATATTGAGGTCTTTGATCCATTTGGACTTAATTTTTGTGTATGGTGAGTTGTGTAGATCAAGTTTCATTTTCCTGCATATGGTTTTCCAGTTTGTCCAGCACCATTTGGTGAAGATGCTGTCTTTGTTCCAGTCTACATTATTTGGGCCTTTGTCAAATATCAGTAGCTCTAGTTACTTGACCCAAAGTCTGGAACCTTGATTCTGTTCCATTGGTCTATAATCCTGTTTTTATGCCGGTACCATGTTGTTTTTATTACAATGGCTTTGTAGTATAGCTTTAGATCAGGTATGGTGATGCCTACAGAGGAGTTTCTTTTGCTGAAGATATGCTTGGATATCGGAGGCCTTCTGCCATTCCATTTGGGTAGAATATTCTCTATATGTCAGTTAGGTCTAATTGATCTATAGTGTTGTTGAGCTCTCATACTTCCCTGTTAATTTTCTGTTTGTATGATCTGTCTATTGCCGATAGTGAAGTATTGAAGTCTGCAACTATGATGGTGTTGAGGTTATTTCTGTTTTATTGTCAAGTAGGTTTTGTTTTATGAATTATGGTGCTCCTATGTTTGGTGCATAAAGATTAATGATCATGATATCCTCTTGTTGGATTGTTCTCTTGATAAGAAGTGGCCTTCTTTGTCTTTTTTGATTACTTTTAGTTTGAAGTCTATTTTATCCAATATAAGTATAGCTATACCTGCTTGTTTCTTATATGTGTTGCTTGGAATATCACTTTCCACCCTTTATCCTGAGGAGGTGTCAGTCTTTAGTGGTGAGATGGGTTTCTTGAAGACAGCAGATTGAGGGGTCTAGTTTTCTGAACCACCCTGTTAGCTTATTTCTCTTGATGAGTTAATTAAGGCCATTAATATTCAGGGAAATAACTGTGAGGTTTGATTTAATACCTGCCATATTGTGGTGGATTGTGTGTTTTCTTGGTCTTTGTGGGGTTTTGTTGTTGTTGTTGCTGCTGTTTGTTAGTTGTGGTCTGCTTCTTGGGGGCACTTGAGATTGGTTCTTTGATTCTTCTGTGTGGAGAATTCCCTGAAGTACTCTCTGTAGGTTTGTCTTTATGTTCATATAGTTGTAAAGCTGAGTTTTATTGTGGAAAGTTTTTCTTTCACCATCTATTATGAGGGAGGATATTTCTCTCTCACTTTTTTTTGTTTTTGGTTTTTTGAGGTAGGGTCTCACTCTAGCCCAGGCTGACCTGGAATTCACTATGTAGTCTCAGGGTGGACTGGAACTCATGGTGATCCTCCTACCTCTGCCTCCCAAGTGCTGGGATTAAAGGCATGTGCCACCACACCCGGCCCATGAGGGATATTTTTGCTGGGTAGAGTAGTTTGGGTTGGAAGCCATAAGTTCTTAGAGTTTGCAGTGTTCCATTCCAGGCCCTTCTGGCTTTTAAGGTTTCCATTGAGAAGTCTGAGGTAATTCTGATTGGATTTCCTTTATATGTAATGTATTGTTTCTTCCTGGCTGCTTTTAGGACTTTCTCACTGTGATTGGTGTTTAGAGTCTTAACGATAATGTGTCTTGGAGAATTTCTCCTTTGGTCCAGTCTGTTTGGAGTTCTGCTAGCTTTTTGTAACTTGATGGGATTTACTTTTGAGAGAGTGGGAAAGTTTTATTCAATTATTTTGTTAAATAAGTTTTCCATTCCTTTGGTCTGTGTTTCCTCCCCCTCTGGTATACCCATGATCCTAATGTTTGGATGCTTAAGGGTGTCCCACATTCCCCTCATGTTCTGTTCACAGAAATGTTTGAACTTGTTGAAATTTTTGGACTCACAAACTGTGTCTTCTGTTTTGTCTTCCAGTTTTGAGTCTCTGTCCTCCACTTAGCTGACTATTCTTTAGAGCTCCTATAGAGTTTTGGGCTTGTTCAATTTGGTTCATATTTCGGCTGCTTTTTTACGTATAGTTTCCATCTCTCTGTTGAGTTCCCTTTTCATGTCATTTTCTAATTTTCTTCATGCTTCTTGGAGTTCATCCTTGCATTTTTTTTTTTTTATGTCTTCATTGAACTTAGCCAGCTGGTTATTGAGGACCTTTTTTTTTCCCTCTCCTTCAGATAATTTAACTATCTTTGGAAACCTCCCTGGTTCTTTTCTATTAGGTCTAATATAACAAGGATAATGTTCATACAATTATTGGCTCTTTGTTGAGTTTCTGAAAGTTGTGCTATTTGCTTGGCCAGGGTTGCATAGCTTGTCTCTTCATTTTGGGGTTCTGATCCTGTTGTCTCTTCTATGATTTGATTAGAGTCATCCATTGTGGGACTGGGCAGTCTACCTGGATTTTCTTGTATCTGGTTTTTCATGCTATTCCCTTTTCGCTATGGTATGCCCATCACAATGGTTCAGAAAGCCTAGGGTGTGGGATGCCAGCCTGCTGGCCTGGGGTGGGGTGGAGGGCAGTGTTGAGTGTCAGGGTGATGGCCCCTGGAGTTCAGAAAGGCTGAGGTGGAGTCACTGGCCCTCTGGCCTGGGTCCCTGATTAGAGGTGGGAGGGGGAGGGGACCGCAACTGCCCTAGTTGGGCTCAGGAAAGCTAGGGCAAAAACACTGGCCTAATGCCCTGGGTCCCTGATCTGCTGTGGTAGGGGAATGGTGGCACCTGACCAGCGATGGGGCTCAAAAGGCTAGGGAGGCACCTGACTGGTGATGGGGCTCAAAAGGCTAGGGAGGCACTTGTCTGGTGATGGGACTGTGGCCGGCAAGGGTGGCACCTGGCTGGTCAGGTGCACACCTGACCAGAGATGGGGCTTAGGCAGGCCTGGCAGGACATGACCTGTGGTGGCACATGTGGCTCTGGCCAGCAAGGGAGGCACCTGACTGGCCATGTGGCTCAGGCAGGCCCAGTGGGACCTAACCTGCACTGGTGTGCGTGGCTCTGGCCAGCAAAGGCCGTACCTGATTGGTGATGGGGCTCAAGCAGGCAAGGGAGGGACCTGACTGGTAATGGCGCCTGCCCGAGAGCGCGGAAATCAGTGGATGCCCTATTTTGCTCCCCCTGCCCCCAGAAGCATGCTAGAGCCAGCAAACCCCTTAAAAATTCCTTGAATCTTAAGGGTCTTGCCTTTACTTCCCTGTGAGGTGAGGCAAGATTAGGCAGTCGCCATCTTGACCAGAACTCTCCTTGTGTCACTTTTGTGTCTGGCTAAATGTGGGACCTAGAGATTCGAACAGGCATTCTTAGGCTTTGCAAGCAGGCGCCCTAATTGCTAAGCCATCTCTCCAGCCCTGCCCTTGTTTCTTTCCTTGGTGTCTATGTCTGTAATTCTCACCTCTTCTCCTTACTTCCTGTATTCCTTTTCACCATTGAATTTGGTTATTGTGTTTCCACCAATTACCTAAAGTTATCTTTACTAAGGTGATGTGTTACTATCATATAGCTAAAGTTAGTCCTGTTAAAGTTCTCAGAAATTTTGACAGTATTGACCATTTCCTTGAATCACCTGGCTTATTGAGCAGTCGGAAAAACATAAGCAACAGGGGCTAGAGACATGGCTTATGGTTAAGGCACTTGCCTGCAAAGTCAAAGGACTCAGGTTCAATTCCTCAGGACCCACGTAAGCCAAATGCACAAGGTGGTGCATGCATCTGGTGTTTGTTTGGACTGGCCAGAGTCCTTGGTATCCCATTCTCTCTCTCATAAATAAAACATTTTTAAAAATCATATGGAACAAACATGAAAGTGTTTGAATTGTTTGCCTGTGAATCCTTTCCGATAGTATCTAACAATCTCTACTCACAGTATGTTGCATCTTCCTGAATGTCTTTGACCAATTTTTAAGCACCTATTTCAGGTTAAGCCTCAAACTTCATTTTTAACATCCATAGCCAAACATTCAAGAGTGTTTGACTGTGTGGAGTCCTTTGCATTTCCACATAAAGTTTAGAATTAGCTTGACAAAACTGGAAAACATTTTAAAAGGCAGAGGGATTTTGATGGAGATTTCATTGAATGTGTATTTGAGGAGTATTGCCATCCTGGCTATACTTTCTGGTTCATACATCAGTGTGTTTTTCCATTTATTTAGATCTTCTATGCCAACCATGGTGGCTGCACGCTTTTAATCCCAGCACTCGGGAGGCAGAGGTAGGAGGATTGCCATGAGGTCAAGGCCACCCTGAGACTACATAGTGAATTCCAGGTCAGCCTGGGCTAGAGTAAGACCCTATCTCAAAAAAACAAAAAATAAAAAATCTTTAGTCACTTTCAACAATATTTTATGGTCTTTAAAAGTAGACAGTTATTTCATTTTCATTAAATTTATTTCTAACTATGTCATTCATCTGGATTCTATTATAAATGCAGTTATTTGCTTACTCTCATTTTCAGATTTTTCATTGTTCCTTTTAGACTTTAAGTATAAATAGGCTTAAACTAAATTTTACTCTTCTATACCTCTAAAAGAGAAATAAAAGTGAATTCAGTTGCTCAGAGCATTCACAATTTCTTTTTTTTCTTTTTTTTAATTACTTACTTTTTTGGACAACTTCCTTAATTGTAGACAATATCCCATGATACTTCCCCCCCCACACTTTCCCTTTGAAACTCCACTTTCCATTATAACCCCTCACCCATCAATCAGTCTCTTTTAATTTTGATGTCATAATTTTTTCCTCCTATTATGATGGTCTTGTGTACATAGTGTCAGGCACTGTGAAGTCATGGATATCCAAGCCATCTGGAGGAGCACATTGTAAGGAGTCCCTACCTCTTCCTTTGGCTTTTAGATTCTTTCTGCTCCCTCTTCCACAATGGACCTTGAGCCTTGGAAGGTGTGTTAGAGATGTCTCAGTGCTGAGCACTCCTCTGTCATTTCTTCTCAGCACCATTAGTGCCTTCTGAGTCATCCCAAGGTCACCACTATTTGAAAAGAGAAGCTTCTCTAATCAAAAGTGAGAGTAGCATTAATATATGGATATGGGACATTAAGAGAAGGGTTTACTGGGCAGTTTGGTGAGCACAGTACAAACATTTAGCTAGACACCAGAAGACATTACATCCCTAAGGCTCATGACTACCCCTGTTGTAGGTTTTCAGTATCAGGGATGTATTTCCTCCCATGGAGCAGGCCTTCAGTCCAATTAAAGAGCAGTTGGTTTCCCCCATAACAGACATGTGCCACTATTGCATTCGTTGGTGCATTTGGCCTGGCTGACCAAATTTAAAGTTTGCAGTGTTCACTGTTAAGTATCTTCAGTGCTGTTTTCTGTCTCCCATTGAACTGCACGCAGCATAGCTTTTTCCAGCTTTCGGTCAGCTGGTTCACATGCAAGAGGCTTTCAGCTCAGCACCGGCAGAATTTCTCAGTGACCTTGCAGCCCAAGTATGTGGAGTCTTCAGCAATAGGGTCTTACCATCTATCTATTCCTGCTGGGAAACCAAGGGTCTAAGTAATGACCTATAATGTTTTGGGGGTATCTGTGACCTCCCTGGCCAAATTTTCTAATAACAATCTATGGCTTTTAAGTGTTCCATTGTCCAGAAAAGTAGATTTCCATATCACTTATTTAAATCCTCTTAGATTTTTATTAGCCCTCCTTCCACCTTTCCTTTACCCAATCTCTTCCTCTGACCTCACTTAGGCCTTGTCACCACCATTAATCTGTTCTACTTACATATATACAATACCATCCTATTAAGTCCCCCCTCCTTCCCTTTCTATTCCTTTTATATCCCCTTTCTAGCTTACTGGCTTCTACTATTGTTTGATTCCTACTCACATTGAAGTCCAATCATTTATAGCTAGGATCCACATATGAGAGAGAACATGTGACATTGGTTGGACTTTCTGGGCCTGGGTTACCTCACTAAGTATAATCCTTTCCAGATCTGTCCATTTTTTTCAGCAAATTTCATTTTTCTCTACCACTGAATAGAACTCCATTGTGTAAATGTGTCACATCTTCATTATCCACTCATCAGTTGAGGGACATCTAGGCTGGTTCCATTTCCTAGCTATTGTGAATAGAGCGGCAATAAACGAGCAAGTATCTAAGGTAGTGAGCTGAGTCCTTAGGATATATGCCTAGGAGTGGTTTAGCTGGGTCATATGGTAGATCTATTTTTAGCTGTCTCAGGAACCTCCACACTGATTTCCACAGTAGCTGGACCAGATTGCATTCCCACCAACAGTGTAGAAGGGTTCCTCTTTTTCCGCATCCTTGCCAGCATTTATAGTTATTTGTTTTCATGATGGTAGCCAGTCTGACAGGAGTGAGATGAAATCTCAAGGTAGTTTTAATCTGCATTTTCTTGATGACTAGGGATGTAAAACATTTTTTAGATGCTTATATGCCATCTGTATTTCTTCTTCTGAGAACTCTCTAGTTCCATATCCATTTTTTAATTATGTTGTTTGATTTCTTATTATTTAATTTTTGAGGTCTTTGTATATTCTAGATATTAATACTCTGTCAGATGTATAGCTGGCAGAGATTTTCTCCCATTGTTTAGGTTGCCTCTTTGCTCTCTATTTACAGTGTCCTTAGCTGTACAAAAGCTTTGTAATTTCATAAAGTCCTAACAGTTCATCTGTGGTTTTATTTCCTGAGCAATTGGGGTTATATTCAGAAAGTCTTTGCTGATACCAATATGTTGAAGGGTTTCCCCTACTTTTTGCTCTAGCAGTTTCAGAGTTTCAGGTCTGATATTAAGGTCTTTGATTCATTTGAACTTAATTCTTGTGTATGGAGAGAGATAATGATCTATGTTCATCCTTTTACAGATACATATCCAATTTTCACAGCACCATTTGCTGAAGCGGCTGTCTTTTCTCCAATTAGTATTATTGGCATTTTTTTTTTTTGAGAGAGACACAGAGAGAGATAGAGAGAGGGAGACAGATAGAGATGGGCGTGCCAGCAGCCTCTCAGCTGCTGCAAACAAAATCCAGATACGTGCACCCCTGCGGTCAAGTGCGGCATTGCGCCCTTGCATCACTTTGCATCTGGCTAAACGTGGGACCTGGAGATTGGAACCGGCGTTCTTAGGCTTAGGAGGCAGGCGCCTTAACCGCTAAGCCATCTCTCCAGCCCTTATTGGCATTTTTGTCAAAGATCAGGTGGCTATAGCTACCTGGACTTACATCAGGGTCCTCTATTCTGTTCCATTGATCTACATGTCTGTTTTAGTACCAGTACCATGCTGTTTTTGTTACTATGGTTTTTGTTAGTAGGTGAAAATCAGGTATGGTGATACTACCAGCCTTATTTTTGTTGCTCAGAATTGTTTTAGATATCCGAGGCTTTTTGTGCAACCAAGTGAATTTTTGGATTTTTCTCTCTTTTTTTTTTTTTTCAGTTTAGAATTCACTCAATGTTCATTAGCCCAATTCTAGGTAGTTTAAATTTATTTGAAAGGGGGAGACATTTTATAAAAATTGGAACTGAAAATACAGTACCAATATCAGACAGATGTTTGAGAGTTTACTGCTGAAATTTGTTTCCTAAGAAGTAATGGTATTTTGACTGTTCTTTACATAGAAAAAAAACCCACCTAAATTCTATCTATTATATGCTTCTTTTGCAGAATGTATGTGTATGCCAATATTCCAATGAGCCACAACATTATAGATAAATAGTTATAAACCTTCAGGAACCAGTCATTAAGTGTGTGTCAAAACACTGCTTCTGTAACCTTATTTTAATAGATAAGATATTAAGACTCAAGAGGTTTATATATTAAATTTAAAAAAGCATTTTAAATGAATTTTGGTTTTTACTAACTTAAATGCTCAACTAACTTGATTTGAAGAACCCAGTAAATTGAAAGTCTCTGTTTCAAGAGTACCATGCCCTTCCATCAAAGGAGAGACTTTGGAATCTCTACACTCTAAAAGTTCACAGTCCTTGCTTGATGTCAGTAACTCATTATCAACTACACCAATAGTCGCATCTTCTACCAGAATGTTTGCTTGGTATGCTGCCATATCAGGCAATCCAAAATAGTCATGATCTGCCACAACTGAACCATGCAAGACATAGAGACTGTCATGTTCATTGGACTCCCTTATATAAGACTTAAGGTGGGACATTTTGATAGGTCTTTTGAGTCTAGTCCCAGTATTGTTTCTTAGGACAGCACATCCACTTTCTGTAATACAGTCTATGACACAAGGGCCAACCCATTCAGACTGGAAACAGCCATCCTTCCACCAGTTTTTCCTTTGACTTAAAACTTCATGTCCCACTTTTAAATGAAATGGATTTAATTGCTTTGCTTTCTTTTTAGTAATCTTGCTTTCATTTCTTTCATTCAAATTGTTATTTTCATTCTGGGCCTCTGAGGTGGTCTTAGTCTCCACTGTTTTCTCAGCTTCTTTAATTGCATCTACAATTCTGGCAAATGTACTTATATTGTTAACATCCACTTTGTGAGGGCTACCTGACGACTCTGGCATATAAGGATTCCTATTAAACATTTGAAAATATGGTGTATTTTTTGTAGGCTCCAAATGAGTTACATTGAAGGCAAATAAAAGAGCTGATAGATGCTCATCCTAGTTGTCTGGGTGGTCAGCACAGTGTTTGGAAAGAAAGGTTCTAACTGTACTTGGTGTATTTTCAGATAGATGAATACTTCCAGAGGCATGAGAAATTATGACCTGCTTTACACCAAATAATCTACCCAGTTCAACATTGATCTGTTCAATGAACTCATCTCTTTGGTCCATTATTATTTTTTGAGGAGGTCCATATAAGCAAAATATATTGATAATAGCTTTAGAGATTTCTGACACTGAAACATCAGATAAAGGCAAAATCATAATCTACTTTGTGAACAAATGGGTCATGATTATAGCATATACATGACTTCTATTGCTTGTATGAAAAGGTCCCATCAAATCAACAGTAACTACACTTCACAGATTTTCCACCTTAAGAAGGTGCTGTTTAGGTGCTAGAATAACTGTGTTTTTTACCACTTGGCAATGCTGACAAGCATATACTGTTTGACATCATTGGTCACAGACATCCAGTAGTAGTTGGATTCCACTAGAGTGAGCGTTCTGGAGATGCCAAAGTGACCCCCACTGTCATTCTCATGACATTCTCTTAGGGCTTTCTTTTTTTCTTCTTCTGAAACGATTACCAAACAATTCTGTTTTCTGTCTTTCCCAACATAAAACAGCTTTTTTTCTGTAAAGACAAACTTCTTTGCTGCTCGTCTTATGCCACTTCTCTCACTTTGCAGTGTGGTTGGGTGATATTCGCCCGTTTTTTTTTATAATACGCAATCTGTTTGAGATGGAGGTCTCCATTTTTCCCACTGCAGACCATTGTGAACCTGGACTCCCAACACCTTAGGAGGCTGAGGTTAAAAGATCCCTTGAGCCCATCAGCTCAAGACACACTGAGATTCTGCCTCCAAGTTGCTGTCAGTGCAAACGACAGCTTTTAAGGCTCCCCTCGTGACTTATGTGGTGCTGCCGGAAGCAGAACTACTCTGTTTTTTCTATTTCTGTGAAGAATACCTTTGGAATTTTGATGAGTATTGCATTAAATGTGTAGATTGCATTTGGTAAGATTGCCATTTTCACAATATTGATTCTTCCAATCCAAGAACAAGCGATGTCTTTCCATTTCCTGGTGTCTTCTGCAATTTCTCGCTTGCGTGTTTTAAAGTTTTCATTGTGGAGATCCTTCACTTCCTTGGTTAGGTTTATCCCAAGGTACTATATTTATTTATTTGATGCAATTGTGAATGTGAGTGATTCTCTGATTTTATCCTCTGTGTGTTTGTTGTTAGCATATAGGAAGGGTACTGATTTCTGTGTGTTTATTTTGTATCCTGCTACATGGCTATAGGTGTTTATCAGCTCTACCAGCTTGCTTATAGAGTCTTTAAGTTCCTTTATGTATAGACTCATGTCATCTGCAAATAACGATAACTTGATCTCTTTCTTTTTAATTTGTAGCATTTTTATGTGAGTCTCTTGCCTTATTGTTATGGATAAGACTTCCAGTATTATATTCAATAAAAGTGGGGACAGTGGGTACTTTTGTCTTGTGCCTGATTTTAGTGGAAAAGCTTCAAGGTTTTCTCCATTTAGTATTATGTTGGCTGTAGTTTTGTCATAAATAGCCTTTATTATGATGAGATATGTTCCTTCTATTCCCAGTCTCTGTAGGACTTTTATCATGAAGGGATGTTGGATTTTGTCAAATTCTTTTTCTGCATCTAATGAGATGATCATGTGAGTTTTATCCTTCAGCCCATTTATATATATAATATATTAAATTTATCAATTTGCGTACATTGAACCATCCCTGCATCTCTGGGATAAAGCCTAGTTGGTCGGGGTGAATGATCTTTCTGATATATTCTTGTATTCTGTTTGCCAATATTTTGTTGAGAATTTTTGCATCTATGTTCATGAGGGAGAGTGGTCTGTAATTTTCCTTTTTTGTTCTATCTTTATCTGGTTTTGGGATAAGGGTGATGCTGGCTTCCTACAAAGAATTTGGTACGATTCCTTCCTCTTCTATTTTA
The DNA here is from genome assembly GCA_036365145.1 of Orientallactaga sibirica. Classification (NCBI taxonomy): domain Eukaryota; kingdom Metazoa; phylum Chordata; class Mammalia; order Rodentia; family Dipodidae; genus Orientallactaga; species Orientallactaga sibirica. The sequence continues at coordinate 1,069,655 of JAEOAD010000418.1, forward strand.
TGGAAAAATTTAAGAAGCATTGGTGTTAGTTCTTCCATGAAGGTCCAGTAAAATTCAGCAGTGAATCCATCTGGGCCTGGACTTACTGTGTTGGGAGACTTTTTATAACTGCTTGGATCTCCATACTTGTTATAGGTCTATTTAAGTGGTTAATCTCATCTTGATTTAATTTAGATAGGTCATATAAATTAAGGAAATCATCCATTTCTTTCAGATTTTCAAAATTAGTGGAGTATATGTTCTTATCATATGTCCCTATGATTTTTTTAAATTTTTCTCGTATCTGTTGTGATGGTGCCTGTTTCTTTTCCTTTCCTTTCCTTTTTTTTTTTTTTTAAGACAGTCTAACTGTGTAGCTTAGACTTGCCTGGAACTGTTTGTAGCCCAGGCTGGTCATGAACTCATGATCCTAGAATCTTTTCATGTTCAGCTCTTAGGAATCCTATTTTTATCCCCCTTGAATCAAAATTGTCAATTATCATGTCTTTCTTCATAGTATCATCCTGTGTTCTAATAGCAACCAACCTCCTCAAATAGTTTTCTACTGTTTGGAGGAATTTTCTTGCAATCAGCAAGCATTCAGCAAGCATTCTGCACATTGTAATGTACCTCTTAAGCTTGTCTAAACTATAGTTTCATTTTTTTCTCAATTAAATGAAACGCTTTTGGAAGTTGATCAGCTTTCCTTCAAAGGCTGCTAGAATTGCCTGACAAATTTATGAGTCACATCCTAACAGAAATCCTGTATAATGCTTTGACTCTTACTGCTTCAGAAATTTTGTCATCCATTCTGGAGGATTTCTCCTGTCTCACTTTTAGTGCTTGGGATGGCAGTCCTTTTACATATCACAGTACTTCATCTACTTGAGGATATTTTCCTTTCTGAGATGTTTATTACAGGCACTTAAAACGAATTACAGTAATTCTAATGATGAATTGATAAGAAATTTACCTCTAGCTGTGTTTTCATGTTTTTCTACAAACCACTTTTCATTTCTAAGCCCAAGTTAAATGTTAAGGCATTTCAGAAACATTTAAGATTGGTACTTATATTTCCAGTCACCCATGGAACTCAGTTAAAGTGAAATCTGCATGAATATCTGTGTGCAAGTTCATAAATGCACACACAAAAAAAAATCAACCAGGTCACAATCCCTTCAGCCAAATGCAACATGTTTTTCAAGGAATGTTCAAGTCTTTTGCATAATAAAGTAACTACTCCTATCTTGTAACCACTGATTACAGAAGGGTAATATGTATTTGTGAGCTTATGACAGAAGATAAGAAATCTCTTAAAGCAATACATGAAATTGTGATACTTGTTTATCTACTTCTCCTTTACCATTTGCATTCCAAACGTCTCTTCCTTAGAGTTGAGAATCTCATCATTCTCTAATGGTTAAAAACCTTCAGTCATTCTTGGCTCCTCCCACTTAACTGTTTACCATCTTGTCCTACCAGTATTGTGCTAATGATTTCTGTTTCTGTTCTATTCTCTCTATCACTTATACTGCTAACCTGTTTTAGGAAATTTCCACATTCTTAGTTGTTTCCCTAAACCCATTTTATTTTCCCCAAAACCTTTTATAGAGCTTTCAGTTATTTACAAGGCAAACCAACATGTAATTCTCTTATGGAAGGACGTTAGTGACTGACTTCTGTATAAGAATATGAACAAGAATGCAGTCTCTGAATTCAAAAGACTTATTCAGATTTTTTTTCTTACTCAATTTATGGCCTGTTTGGGTATGCATTTATTTGCATCTACAAAAGAAAGAATAGGGCTGGAGAGATGGCTTAGTGGTTGAGGTGTTTGCCTGTGAAGCCTAAGGACCCAGTTCAATTCTCCAGGTCCCACATAAGCCAGATGCACAAGGGGGTGCATGCATCTGGAATTCGTTTGCAGTGGGTAGAGGCCCTGGCGTACCCCTTCTCACTCTCCCTCTCTCTCTCTTTCCTTAGCTTTGTCTCAAATAAATAAGTAAATAAAATAAAATCTTTTTTAAAAAAATTAAGAATATTTACAAGAACTAACCTCATGAAGTTATTAAAAATTAAAAATTAAAAAAGATAACTCATATAAGGTGTAATATAGGGCTTGGACTATTATTACTGGTCAATAAATATAATTACAGTTATCAGAGGTGATATTGATATTTGTTGTTGGCATTTGTTAAAATCAAAAGTCACCTTCTGTGGGCCTCTTGTAAGTTAAAAACGAGTTTGAACTTCTAATATGTCAAGAGCCTTAGTTGTCTTCTATTTTCTAAAGAAAATAATATTAAATATTGAAAGATATTCGTTAGTACTCTGATGTCAACACTCCACTATGCAGTTTGTTTTTGTTTTTAACATCTCAGCAAATTGAAGCTTCTGCACTTCCTTGAAGGGGAAGACCCATAACTTTGTCCATACCAGAGTGTCTGCTTCAAAGAGAAAACATGACTGGTCCTTTTCTCATATCCCTTCAAATAGGCATTTTTCACATTGAATTCAGTCAAGAATTTCTACTTTGATGTAGATCCAGTAAGTGGGTTACTTTTTGTTATTTAACAGGAACATTAAACTGAAAACTGGCTCAGTTATGAACAGATTTCATTATTAACTGACAAGTGATGTGTCTTCTGTATTAAGTATAAAAACTATGAAAGGGGAACATAGATATTAATTGAAAATTGCTCCTCCTACTTCTCAAGTCTGTCACAGAAAGTCAGTGATTGTATAATGTTGTCAGAAAAATTCAAACATACAAAAGACGTTTTAAGGCCCTGTAGGAACAAAACAGTATTTTGATGAAAAAAAAAATGGAGGTAATTAAAAATTTTGGAACTAGTAGTGACAGTTGTATAATAGTTGAGTGTAATTAATGCCACTGAATTGTATGGTTAAAATAGTAAATTAGAAGTTACATATTTTTACCATAGCAGAGGAAATACTTCCATGCATACTTATGAACCAATCTCTTCAAAAGATTCAGTCAGTCATGATGTATAAACTTAGAAAGTCTAGCTAAAGTAGCTGTATCCCTTGAACATTTGACATGACTGCAAAGTTTTCCTTGAAATGTCTCTCTGTGCTTAAACATAAAAATTGTACTTAGGGGCTGGAGAGATGGCTTAGCGGTTAAGGCGCCTGCCTGCTAAGCCTTAGAACCTGGTTCCAATCTCCAGGTCCCACGTTTAGCCAGATGCAAAGTGACACAAGGGCACAATGCCGCACTTGCCCACAAGGGGGCGCACACATCTGGATTTCATTCACAGCAGCTGAGAGACTGCTGGCGCGCCCATTCTCTGTCTGTCTCCCTCTCCCTCTCTCTCTGTCTGTCTCTCTCTGTATCTCTCTCCAAAAATAATAATAATAAAAAATGTACTTAGAAGACAGGAGATGTGGCCCAGTGACAGAGCCTTTGTCTAGCATGTCTTAGGTCTAGGTTTAATTCTTAGCCCCATGGAGAGAAAAAAAAATAAGTACTTTGAACATCTATATGCCTTTATATCTTAATATTTTATAAAATTTTAAATATGGATATAATAACTACTAATCCACATATTTTCATAACACTGTTATATTTTTTTCTACACTGGCCAGCAAAAGTAGAACATTAGCATAGCCAGTCATCTTTTGTTACTTGTTCCCACTTTACAAGGGAAAGAAAGGCTCAGAGAAGATAGGCAAGCACCCAATTATAAATGATATAGGAGCTATCTTGTACTCTAATACTAGTCATAGTTCATTCATTATACAGTTATTTAATGGTATCTAGTATGAATTAGGCACTAGGAATATAATAGTGAACACAAATTTCCTGTTCTTTCTCAAAGAGTTTATAATCTAATTTTTAAAAAAGCTACCACAGACTTGGATAAGTGCATTTGAAATAATACACAATACTCAAACACTGGATTCTAGCTCACTTAAACTTCTCTAAGAGTAAAACATAAGTTTTCTATGTGCTCTGAAAATCTTTTTTTTTTCCCCCGAGGTAGGGTCTCACTCTAGCTCAGGCTGACCTGGAATTCACTGTGTAGTCTCAGGGTGGTCTCGAATTCATGGCTATCCTCCTACCTCTGCCTCCCGAGTGCTGGGATTAAAGGCATGCGCCACCACACCTGGCCTTTATTTTCAAATACCTTAGCCTGATAACAAGCCACCCACTTTGTGCTAGTGATTTGTACACTGTGTGTTGAGACTGACTCAGCTCTGGAAAGAACTTGCCTTACCTCAGCCATCTAACATTCCTCCTTCATTGTTCTAAGGAAATCCAGCATTTCAGAAAGTTCCTGAAGCTTAGGAGATACTGATTAAATGTTCAGTAGGGTAAATAAAGTCTCTTATAATCAAGAATTCCTGCTGGGTATGGTGGTACATGCCTTTAAGCCCAATGCTTGGGAAACAGAGGTAAGAGGATCATTGAGTTCAAGGCCACCCTGAGACTACATAGTGAATTCCAGGTCAGCCTGGGATAGAGTGAGACCTTAACATCAAAAAATAAAAATTAAGCCGGGCGTGGTGGCGCATGCCTTTAATCCCAGCACTCAGGGAGGCAGAGGTAGGAGGATCGCCATGAGTTCAAGGCCACCCTGAGACTACATAGTTAATTCCAGGTCATCCTGGACCAGAGTGAGACCCTACCTTGCAAAACCAAAAAAATAAAAAATTAAAAAAATAAAATAAAAATTAAAAGCTGGGAGTGGTGGCGCATGCCTTTAATCCCAGCACTTGGGAGGCAGAAGTAGGAGGATTGCTATGAGTTCAAGGCCACCCTGAGACTACACAGTGAATTCCAGGTCAGCCTGAGCTAGAGTGAGACCCTACCTCAGAAAAACAAAAAAAATTAATTAATTTAATTTAAATTTAAATTTTAAAAAAATCCTATTTTGGGGGGCAGCCACTTCTCTGATCAGGACTAGCCTGTTTATAATGCGTTCCTAAACCTCAGTATGGGTTTCCCAATGTTTCTCTGGCTTAGGCACTGTTACTGTTATTCAGTTGAGCTGATTGAACATTATTAATTTGTTTTCCCAAAAAAGGTAACTTCCAATTTTTGCTCTAAAACATGGTATCTCAAGCGTCTATGTCAAGAAGTGTTTTTTTTAAGCATTTACTTTCTTGCAAGCAGAGAGAGATAAGAGAGACAGAGAGAATGGGCACACCAGGGCCTTCAGCTGCTGCAAACGAACTCCAGATGCATCTGTCACTTTTGCATCTGGCTTTACCTGGGTACGGAGCAATTGAACCAAGGTTGTTAGGTTTTACATGCAAGGGCCTTAATGGCTGAGCCATCTCTCTAGTCAACCTAGAGGTTTTTATCTTTTTTTTTTTGGGGGGGGGGTTTGGAGATAGGGTCTCACTCTAGCTCAGGCTGACCTGGAATTCACTATATAGTCTCAAGGTGGCCTTGAACTTAAGCGATCCCCCTACCTCTGCCTCTCAAGTGCTGGGATTAAAGGCATGCGCCACCACGCCTGGCTATACCTAGAGGTTTTAAGAGGACAAATACTCTTGTCATGTGTCTTTTGTTTTACAAGTGTACATGGAGTGTGTATATGCACACATGTGCATGTGGAGGCCTGAGGCCAGAGGTTGACATTGGGTGTGTTCCTCTATTGCTCTCCATCTTATCTATCATCTCTATCAACTATTTATCAGTCATCTAGCCTGTTATCTTCTTGTTTTTTTTTAAACTTTTTGTTTTTTATTTTTTATTATTTTTTTTGAAGAGAGACAGAGAGAGGGAGAGGGAGAGGAAGACAGAGTTGGGCGCACCAGCAGTGTCTCAGCTGCTGTGAACGAAATCCAGATGTGTGCGCCCCCTTGTGGTCAAGTGTGGCATTACGCCCTTGCATCTCTGCATCTGGCTAAATGGTGGGACCTAGAGATTGGAACCAGGGTTTTTAGGCTTAGGAGGCAGGTGCCTTAGCTCCTAAGCCATCTCTCCAGCCCTATTTATTTGTTTTTATTTACTTATTTATCGATTTACTTATTATCTATGTGTATGTCTGTTTGTAGGTATGTGTGAGACATGGTGCATGTGTAGAGGATCAAAGAACAACTTTCAGGTGTCTTCCTTGCCTTCCTGCTTGAGGCAGGTTATCTAGTTGTTCACTACTATATTCTACAAATGAGCTGGCCTGCAAGCTCCAGCTCAGTTCTCCTGTTTCCACCTCCTTTCTTGTCGTAGACATGCCAGGATTATAGATGCTATAGTACTAGCATCTGGCTTTTTTGTGGACTCTGGGGATCCAAACTGAATTACTCCCACTGTGTGGCAAGGGCTCTATTCACTGAGCTATCTCCTAGGCCCTTCACCTTATTTTTTGAGATAGAATCTGTCACTGAACCCAGAGATAACTGACTTGACTTTCTGTTTATGCCTCCCTAGCACTGGGATTGCAGGTCCATGATATCATGCCCAGCATCTACGTGGGTCCCAGAGATGAGAACTTAGGTCCTCACACTTGAGACTCTCATCTAATATTTTTGAAGAGAATGCCAAAACTGCTGAAAAGCCACACATCTTTAGCCATAGATACATTTCACTACCTTAAGAATAGTTTCTAATGGTTTTAGCACCTTGTTACATAATTTTTTAAGGATATTACTTAATGTTATTTCATTTTAATTTTCAGGTAAAGAAGATACTCCCTCATTACTTGGCCTTTGTGGGTCGCTAACTTCAGTGGCCAGTTACAAGTCTCTAACAAGCTTAAAATCTAATGACTACGTTGCAAGTTCTACAACAGGGATTACAAGCCCAGGTCTAACTCCATCCTGAAAAACTTCATGCAAAATCCAAAAGTTTCTATATTGCAGATGTTAAATTTACATAAGTTTGACTGCTGGGGAGACTTGAAATTTTATATTGTTCTGTCTGGAATTCTGTTGCTTAGAGTTCAGTCCACTCCATATAAACATCTGAAGGAAAAACATAATGGTCCTGCTATTTTTCTTTTTAAAAATCTTATGCTTATCATTGAAGAGGTTTCAAAATTTTTCAAAGATTGTCTTAATAATGCGTTGCAAATTGCACATATGTGTTATTCAGCTGATTTTTATATAGTTGGTTAAGTATATCTTGGTGGCCAGAGATAGTTCAGGGTTTTATTCTAGAGACGTAAGCTTGTGTTTTCTTTCCCTCCCATAGTCAGTAGTTAAATTAAAGAAAAAAGATTAACTGATTAATTTTACCAAGTCCTACCTATGTTTTAATGTGTAAATGCCATTTTGATGTGGGAGCCTCCCAGCTGCAGCTCCAGTGGCTTTTAAAGTTTCCCTAACATTATCATTTGGTACCAACTTAACATTTTATAAAGTTTCTAGGAATGTCTTTTTAGGCAGATACTGACTAAAATTGTAAGGTATACAGGGAAAGAATTTTGTATGTAAAAAAAAATAAATTTCTTATCTTTGTTTTTCCATGATTTTCTTTAAAAGTTATCCATTTTAAAATATAAGCAGCAGCCAGGCGTGGTGGAACACGCCTTTAATCCCAGCACTTGGGAGGCAGAGGTAGGAGCATCACCTTGAGTTCGAGGCCACCCTTGAGACTACATAGTGAATTCCAGGTCAGCCTGGGCTAGAGTGAGACCCTACCTCGAAAAAAAAAAAAAAAAAAAAAAGAAAGAAAGAAAGAAAGAAAAAGAAAAAAAGTAAGCAGCTATGCCTGAAAAGTTGAAAACATTTCAAATTATAGAACAAATGTTGAAGCTTACATTATCAGGAAAAATTTCAAGTTCAGTCGTGAGACACTTTTAAATAACGATCAGAGTGACTACCACGTTTTACAATAAATGTGTCTGATATACAGTGCCATTATTATGGACAGCAGTGAATTATATCATATGTCTTAGTCTTAATGTAATGCCATAATCTTATTTTAAAATTGATATGTGTCTTAAAAATCTCTATACCTCTATAGGTAAATTAATTTTTAAAAAGCTCTGTTTGAAATCTTTTTGTAGCTTTTTGTCCCTAAAAATTACACCATGTTGAAGATGAAAATATATGAATTATATTTTCTATAGTGATATGTAGAAAACATGATTAGTTGTGCCAAAGAAGTTTTATACATTGTTTGTGTGAAAAGACTAATGCCTACCGGGGACTCATAGGGTATTTTATTTAATGTAGCCTTACATTCAAACATTAGCTGTGATGTATAAAAATGTTTCTCCTAAAACAATTTTTAAGAGCTGAACTCATACTTTGATTCCTTATAATAGAAGTATAGGAGTATGATGGCTCTCTGTACTATTTTAGTCTCATAATTTGGAATATAAAATAAGTCAGTAGTAACAAGGTCAGTCTTATATGAAAGACAGTCCAAACAGTCATTTCAGGAACAAAGCAGACTTAGAAACCCTTAAACTAAGTCACATTAGGTGTGCTAGATCACAAAGTTTTTTCCTTTTAGTGTAAGGCTTTAATACTTGTAGAAAACAAATAATCTTGAGAAATGGTAACTTTTAATCTATTCTTGTTATGTATACCTTAGTAAGAGTGGAGCATCTAAAGCAGCATTTTATCCATGTGGGGATGCCAAATGAAGAAACTTTGGCAGGATGAAGTAAAGAAAGAGTAAGGAGAATTTTGGAAATTTTAGAATGGCCTTGAACACTACTGGGACTTTCCTATGAACTATCAAAATGTTTAAATGATTTATCATTTATGAGCCACTCTCATCTTATAATTATTATTCCTTAGTATTTAAAAATTGTTAACTTTTTTCCATAATTTTTATAAGGTAGGAAATTCAAGACTTCATAATTCATAATTTTTCAGATTTGTCTAATGTAAACAGTCATCTATGCATGTAAACATGCTAAGTGCAAACTTAGACATGACTGCTGAGGATCATGGCTTTTCCTCCTTTCTTGGAGCTCTTGGTATAAAATTCATTGGCTACTGTGAAATTCAGGTTTGTATACAATTCATTTCAAACTAGAGGTGGTTTGTATTTGCATGAGTAAACGATGTATGTCTCAATCTTTTAAGTTGTATTACTTTTCATATCCCCCCAAAAAGAATGCTGAGTTACATGTCAGTATTTCTATGTGTATTTTGTTGCTTTGATGTACTGTATTTGTTGCATGTATATTAAAGGTTTGGTACTACACATTAATGATCTTCTTTTCCTTAACAAAAAGTGAACTCATCCAACTTATTCACTAAACTTTTGTTTCAACAAATATGGTAATTGGAAATAATTAAGTATACCTAAAATACTAAATTGAAAATGACTTGGAGATATCTTTATTGGAATTTAAATGAAATTTTGCTTGTTTTACGAGGTAGGGCCTCCCTTTAGTCTAGGCTGACCTGGAATTCACTATGTAGTCTAAAAGTGACCTTGAACTCGCAGTGATCCTCCTACCTCTACCTCTCTAGTGCTGGGATTAAAAGTATGTGCCACCACTCCCAGCTTGAAATATTCTTTATTTTCTAAAAGCTAGTTACATACAACATGACATATTAGTGAATAATTGATCAGATAAAGGACAGTAGTCTCATAAAATTATAATGGACTTAAAAATTTCCATCCTTTACTGACATCACAGGTTTACTAATCTCATGGCTGAAAAAACAAAAATTCTGAGATACCTTAGTTAGAAAGGCTAGAGCATGGAGGGAAAAAGAAGTGGGCATAGTGGTATATACCTTCAATCCCAGCACTTGGGAAGTAGAAGTAGGAGGATCACAATCACCAGGAGTTCCAGGCCAACCTTGGACTACAGAGTTCCAGGTCAGCCTGGGCTAGAATGAGACCCTGCCTCAAAAATAATAATAATTATAATAATTATTTAGGCTAGAGAGATGGCTCAGCAGTTAAGGCGCTTGTTTGCAAAGCCTGATGGACTTTTGATGGAAGTTTGATTACCCAGTACCCACATAAGGCTAGGTGCACAAAGTGGTGTATGCGCCTAGAGTTTCATTTGCAGAAGCAAGAGGCCCTGGTGTGCCCATTCTCTCTCTCTCCCCTCAAATAATTTTTTTTAAGGCCCAGATATAGTAGTACACGTCTTTAATCCCAGCACTCAGCAGGGAAAGACAAAACTGCTGTGACTTCGAGGCTAGGCTGGAACTACAGAGTGAATTCCAGGTCAGCCTGAGCTACAGTGAGACCCTACCTTTAAAAAAAAAAAAAAAAAAAAAAAAAAAGTTAATCAGTTAATAGCTTACAGGTAAAACTCCCAACAAAAAATATATTCACATTCCTAAACAAACAAAAACCTTGACTTCAATCCCATCACCTCTTACTACCAGAGTCACCATACCTTGTGTAAGATTAAATAATGTAGCTTGTTAGCCCAACCAATTCATTAAAAATTTAACTTCTAAGCCGGGCGTGGTGGCGCACGCCTTTAATCCTAGCACTCGGGAGGCAGAGGTAAGAGGATTGCTGTGAGTTCAAGGCCACCCTGAGACTACATAGTTAATTCCAGGTCAGCCTGGGCCAGAGTGAGACCCTACCTCAAAAAACCAAAAAATAAATAAAAATAAAAAATTTAACTTCTATGGACTGCCCTACCATCCCAAAGCATTCTGTGTTTTGAGTTACACTGTCATTCTGATACAGGAATTTGGCTCTTGGTTGGCTTATAACAGTCCAGGTACCAGATGCTCAGTCACACAAAACCCACTGAGTCAGGGTTTCCATGTTATTGTCTTATGAATTCAACAAATGAAATCCACAGACCATAGACAGTGAAGTTTAGAAAGATTTTATTTTGAAGTGTAAGAGAAGGAAAGAAGGTAGTTTCTATAGGATAAGACAGGGTCCCCAGAAATGGAAAGAAGTCTTCCATTAAGGAAAGTAAAGCAGAAACTTTCCAAGTGGGAGATTTCCTGAGTGGAAACAAACTGCCTGGTAACTCTGACCAGTGTCTCTTACAGAAATTCACTGGATGGGGGCTGAGTTGGTCATCCAGCCCCCACTCCAGGTGTCCAGGCACTTCTCCAGATTTGTAATAAGTGGAAATAATCCCATCTAGAAAGTGGGTTAGCTTCTCCCCTCTGGGAAGGAAGACCAGACCCATCTTCTGACATATTTCTGGCCCCCAGCACTCCTTCAGGAAAAAAGTGAAGGAAGAAGCAGATTCCTCCTTCCACAGGACATTTCCTACATTTAGCCAAGAAAAAAAAAAAAAGGGGGGGGAGCTATTCACTTTGGAGGTCGTTACCCTCAGATGCCTAACCAACTACTATTTCTTATTCTTCATCAAATATTATGTAATACCAAGATAGGTTCAAATTATCCTTCCAATTTTGTTGTACAAACATTGAGTTTAGTCTAATGGATATTTACCCAACTGCTAGCTACTCTTGCTGATGGGTAGTTGTAGAAACATCATCTTTTTCTGCTCCTGTTTGTAACAGCTCAGTGAACACTTTTATTCCACATATCCCCTGGTCTCAGGAGTTGCAGGTTAATATTGTCAATGGTGGCAATAGGTCTTTAAAGGAGCAGAAAAGGGTGCAAGTCCCTCAAGGCTCTGAGTGCAGTGGCACACTCACAGTAGCTTTGGGACTCGTCAAGCTAAGGTAAGTCTTCCTTGTTGGATCCTTCAAGTCTTTGAAATCAGTACCTACAGCATATGGCCACAGCACTCGGGCTTTGTTGAGCCTCTCTGTTTTGGTTAAATCTTTTTTTTTTTTTTTTTTTTTTTGGTTTGTCGAGGTAGGGTTTCACTTTGGTCCAGGCTGACCTGGAATTAACTATGTAGACTCAGGATGGCCTTGAACTCACAGCGACCCTCTTACCCTCTACCTGTGCTGGGATTAAAGGCGTGTTCCACCATACCCGACTTTTTAAAAATATATATTTTATTATTTATTTGACTACCCTCTGCCTGTGCTGGGATTAAAGGTGTGTGCCACCACACCTGGCTTCTTTTTTTTTATTATTTATTTGAGAAAGAGGAAGAAGCAGAGAGAGAATGGGCACGCCAGGGCCTCCAGCCACTGCAAACGAACTCCAGACACATGGACCTCCTTGTGCATCTGGCTTAAGTGGGTCCTGGGGAATTGAACCAGGGTCCTTAGGCTTGACAGGCAAAAGCCTTAACTGCTAAGCCATTTCCCCAGTCCTGTTTTGGTTAGTTCTTGCAATCTAAATTAGAAATCAAGTGTAGTAAACAATCTAAATAGGAAGCTCATTCTAGCTAGTTAAAATCAGTAGATGATCTGCATATCTTAATACTGCTTCTCTGCAAAATTCTCATTCTAAAATGACTAAAATCTATAATTAAATAAAACAAGGAAAGAAAGCTTCACAAAACTCCAAAGGGTCTTTCCCTAATACAAAACTTACTGAAGCTTTAGGGCAAAATCCCCAGTTCTTTTGAGGCCCAACATAGTAGGCTCAACTACCTGCCCCAATTCACCAATTAGAGATGAGCAGTGAAAGGCAAAGGAAGGAGATTTAATTAGCGTGCACATGCTGGGGATAGGGGCATATAAAGGAGTTTAGTGACCCGAAGGCTGCCTCTGGGGAACTGACAACAGCTTTAAGGACACAGACGATCTGGGGTAGAGAGAGAGAAGGAGTTATTATACAGAACTATATGGCCAGGGTGTAGTCGGATTGATTGTCTCAGTTCTCTCCCAGCAAGACAATTGGAAGAAGTCCTTACTGCTTCAAGAGAGCATCCTGGTTCCCCTGAGTGGTTACTCCTGCAGGGTGCAACTGTAACAGATTCTTAGAGGCTGGTTTTACTGAAAGTACTGGCTCCCTACTTGGGCCTATCGGGTAATAAAAGCAGGCTGAAAGCCCAACATGTCTGCCTTCATCTTGCTTCTCTTCTGTTTTCTTAACTTTTGGCATAAAGGCTTGTTAGTTGCAAGGAATATCTATCTAGAAATCAGTGGAACCCTAACTTGTCTTATTCCCTTTCAAAGCTAACGGCAAAAAGTAAGAGCAATTGAGACATCTTCTTCTCAACATTTTACAAAGGCATCTATGGGTTTTCACTCACTGTTCTAAATCAGAACTCACCTTGGAAACTATCCTTGCAGGACAGACCACTCCAGATGAGGACAACATTACATCCAGGACAGGACTACCCATCTCTTTAGAATCAGCTTAGCCCCTGGAGCAATAAGGACTACTTTGGACTACCTTGTAGAATCAGAACTGAGACCAAACTAGACCTCAACTATGGCTGCTTAGTTATGCTCACCTCTTGCCTCCCTGTTGCAGTTTCTTGTTTTAGCCTAAAGCTCTTGTCAGTATCTCAAAGATGAATTTGGTGGTCACTGGACTTGTGTATCTGTTCCTTTCCAGTTCACAGTGATTAGCTTTCCTTTCTCTTGTTTTCACTTTGTCAACATAAAACACTACTTTTACTTAGAAGAGAATCAGAGAAAGTTTATTCTGGAACCAAGTATGAATGACCATGTCCTGGGAAACAGATTCAGGTTGCCTTCAAATATCATGCTCCAATGTAGTAACAGTTTCATGCAGATTTTACAGTTTTAAAGATCAAAAGAAAGTTGTGAGACAAGGTACTTTTCAAATACATTGATAGAAATGTCAAGTAGGTGGAATAGAGCAGAGTGAAGAAATCTCTGCTGTGGGTTTTAGATTCTATCTTCTGACATTCTTAGCTTGTTGGAAGCTAATGGTCTCTTAATACATTCCAAAAGCTTTCACACAATTGTTATAAGTATGTTAGGTCAGTGTGCAGTGAATGGCCATGAGCCAAGTTTAGAGCTGCACTTAACCAACCAGAACTCCAGGATAAGATTTAAACCTGAATTTTAGGAAAGGGGAACTCCTTTCCAGAGAGGGACTCAAGTTGTTTATAGAAAAACAGATTAGGCAAGAGATAAAGAGAGGTCAGATTCTTCTCTGATCTCTAGTAGAGACTGCAAGGGCAGGACCAAACACATTCCTGTTGTTTACTTTCAGAGCCCAGTCACCCTAACTGCCTCAGTTCTCCTTTCCTAGAAACCTCACATAATGTTACTTCCTCCCAAGACACCTGATTAATTTGGCTTTTCCTTATTTTTCTCCAAGAGTTCCCATTCCCATAAAAGTGCTCAGAGTCACCTGGCAAGTTTTCCAATGGCTGGTGATCCCTCATGTACAGGAGCTCTGCCTTCTTTCCTTCTCAAGTTGTATAATAAAATCTTCCTAAACTTCATCCTCTATGGTCTGTGGATTTTATATGTCCAATTTGTAAGATAATAACCTGGAGGCCACTAACTCAGTGGATGTTTTATGTGACTGTAATAACATCTTACCTTTGAAGTACCATAGGACTTTTTTTTTTTTTTTGAGGTAGGGTCTTACTGTTTTGAAAAATCAGGGCTCTCAAAAAAATAATTAAGCCGGGGTGGTGGCGCATGCCTTTAATCCCAGCATTTGGGAGGCAGAGGTAGAAGGATCACCTTGAGTTCTAGGCAACCTTAAGACTACATAGTGAATTCCAGGTCAGCCTAGGCTAGAGTGAGACCTACCCTGAAAAAAATTAAGTCTGGAAAGATGGCTCAGCGGTTAAAGCACTTGCCTGCAAAGCCTAATGACACGGGTTTGATTCTGCAGTACCCATGTAAAGCCAGTGGCACACACATCTGGAGTTTGTTTTCAGTGGCTGGAGGTCCTAGTATACCCATTCCCTCTGTCTGTCTCTCTTCTCTTTCTGCTTACAAAAAATTAAAAAAATTAAATCAGTCATTTTGCTCTCAAAAAATAAGCATGAGCAAGGCATGGTGACACATGCCTTTAATACCAATGCACAGGAGGCTGAGATTGGAGGATCACTGCATTCAAGGCCAGCCTGAGATTCCAGGTTGGCTCAGGCTAGAGTGAGATTGTACATCTAAAAACCAAAAAAAAAAAAAAAAAAAAAAACACAGCAAGGGGATTGGGGATTTAGTGCTGTGGAAGAGTGCTTACAAGCACAAGGCCCTGGGTTCTATCTTAACCACAGAAAATAATAAAGAAAAATAAGCAGGGCTGGAGAGATGGCTTAGCAGTTAAGGCTCCTTGCCTGTGAAGCCTAAGAATGCCCGTTCAATTCTCCAGGTCCCACATTTAGCCAGATGCAAAAGTGACACAAGCATGCAATGTCGCACATGTGCACAAAGGGGTGCACACATCTGGAGTTCATTCACTGGCTGAGAGGCTGCTAGCACACCCATTCTCTCTCTGTCTCTCTCAAATTTAAAAATAAAATAAGCAGCTTTGAAACACTTTAATTGATAGGAAGGGGAAGACAAAGTTATAATTTTGCTATTATGGCACATTTTAAACCTTTAAATATAATTCAAAACTTTTGTTTTAAAACAGGTCACCTCATAAGCTCCATCTTCCACATGGGCTATTATATTTCTAATTTACAGCTGAGCCAAAAATTCTTCCCAGGTTTCCTATGATCAATCTGATCTTCCACCAACATTCCCATGAATACAAGTTGCTCAAGCCGCATGGGTGAAGTCCCATGATGGACTGAGAATCTCACATTCCTACACTTTACCTGGTATAATCATAATCTCAGATTTGAGGAACATTCTTTCTCGAGGCCTGAGCAAAACAGAATGAAGAATTTAAAGACGTGTGTACAAGCATGCATACCAAATGTGCGCATGGAGGCCAGAGGTCAATGTCAGGTATTCATTGCTCTCCACCTTACTTTTTGTGACAGGATCTCTCACTGAATGTAGACTTCATGGTTGGACTAACAAGTTAATCAGCAAGCTATAGGGGTTGTTTCTGGCCCCCCAGCACTGGGACAGGAGCATATCACAAGTGGCATTTAAAATGAATGCTGGAGATCCAAAGTCAGGTCTCTATGTTTGCATAGAAAGAATTTTACCCACTGAACTAACTCTACTATACATATCCTTTTTGCTTTTTTGAGGCAGTTTCACTCTAGGTACTCACTCTGTAGCCCAGGCTGGCCTCAAACTCACAGTAATCTTCCTATTGAGTGCTGTGATTTAAGAACAACACCAACAGGCCTGGCTCTGACTTATACCTACTTTCAATAAAGAGTTAAATGCCTGCTGTGGTGGTACATGCCTTTAATCCCAGCACTTGGGAGGCAGAGATAGGAGGATCGCCGTGAGTTTGAGGCCACTCTGAAACTGCATAGTTAATTCCCTATCAGTCTGGGCCAGAGTGAGACCTTACCTCAAAAAAACAATAAATAAATAAATAAATAAATAAATAAATAAATAAATAAATAGAGTTAAGAACCTAAATATTCAATTTCTTAAAAATGTTACATATGGCTGGAGAGATGGCTTAACAGTTAAGGCATTTGCCTGCAAAGCCAAAGGATCCCAGTTCAATTCTCCAGGACCCACATAAGCCAGATGCACAAGGGGGCACATGTGGCTGGAGGCCCTGGCATGCCCATTCTCTCCCTCTCTCTACCTCTTTCTCTCTCTCAAATAACTAAGTAAAATGTATTTTTTAAAATGTTACATTCAAGCAGTAAAGTCTGTAAGATTCACATTAGTATGAACAGAATGAAGACTGTTTTCTTTAGCAGCATCACTGTAGTAGTCATTGTCCTTGTTGTTGTGACCAAATACCTGACAAGAAGCAACTAAAGTGAGGAAGGGTCTACAGTTCCAGGGGACATCATTCATCATGGCAAGGATGGTGTGGCACCAAGAGCACCAGGTGGCTGGTCACATTACATAGGAACTCAAGAAGCAGAACAGGGCTATCAAGCCTCAAGGCCCACCTCTAGACTCACTTCCTCCAGCAAGGCTCTGCCACCTACCAAAACAAGGCCACCAGCTGTGGAGCAATGTTCAAACACAAGAGTCTATTGGGTAATTTATTTCACAAGTGAAATAGTGATGGTAAAGTGGTAAATTTTCACCTTTAAATCACAACCATGATGCTACTAAGGACAATGGTATAGGCTATATTTACAAATATTGTAATTAGTTCTAGAGTACATTGAAAAAACTGACAAAGCCAGGCATGGTGGCGCACGCCTTTAATGCCAGCATTCAGGAGGCAGAGGTAGGAGAAGTGCCGTGAGTTTGAGGCCACCCTGAGACTACATAGTGAATTACACGTCAGCCTGGGCTAGAGTGAGACCATTCCTTGAAAAAAAAAACAAAAACAAACAAACAAACAAAATATTGAGCGCTGGAGAGATGGCTTAGCGGTTAAGGCGCCGGCCCACTAAGCCTAAGAACATCAGTTCCAATCTCCAGGTCCCACATTTAGCCAGATGCAAAGTGACGTAAGGGCACAATGCTGCACTTGACCACAAGGGGACACACACATCTGGATTTTGTTGGTAGCAGCTGAGAGGCTGCTGGCGCACCCATCTCTATCTGTCTTCCTCTCCCTCTCTCTCTCTCTCTCTCTCTCTCTCTCTCCAAAAAAAAAAAAAAATTTAAAAAGATTAAGAAAAAGTTAAAAAGTCTACTGTGATGTGAGATCAGGAAAAGTCATCCCTGGCAATAATGGTTCCATTATTTTATAAGATAGAATTTTTTGAGCTGGGTGTGATGGCACACACTTTAATCCTAGCACTAGGGAAGCAGAGATATGAGGATCCATGTGAGTTAGAGCCAGACTGGGACTAGAGTGAGTTCTAGGTCAGCCTGGGCTAGAGTGAGACCCTATAATGAAAAAACTAAAACTAAGCTGGGCATGGTGGTGCATGCCTCTAATCCCAGCACTTGGGAAGCAGAGGTAGGAGGATCACCAGGAGTTCAAGGCCACCTTGAGACTACTTACTGAATTCTAGGTCAACCTGGACCAGAGTGAAACCCTACCTCCAAAAACAAAACAAAACAAAACAAAACAAAACAAAACAAAACAAAACAAAAAATAAAAATAAAATATATATATATAAAACAACTCTTAGGTAAATTTAAAATGTATTTTTATTATATTTATTTATTATTTTATTTATTATTTATATTCATTTATTTAGTATTTAATCCTTATTTCAATATGTAGTATTTTATGTGCCCCATAGACTAAGTTTATCCAGGTACTCCTATAATTAAAAAATGAAGTTAAAGTGTTAATGCTTCCTTGCCAACTAAATTTAAACAAAACTTCACTCTTCTTTACATCTAAATACACTGTGTACAATATATGTTAGAAATCAGATTTGTTTAACATTATTATTTATGGATAAGGATCTTCTTTTAGTGCAGTACTAGGCAGCAGAGGAAATGGAAACCTTTCTGGTATTCACAGGAAACATGTTGAAATACGTGACTGGTCTTTTACAGCACAATAGTACGGTTTCTATCTTGTTAATGAATTATTTAAAAGAAGCATAACAGAACCAAGGTAAATTTAAGTTTAATGTTAAATAACAGTGCTCAGAATAAACTTTCATTTACATATTATATAGCATACATAATAATTTTATGTGAAAGCCATTTAGATAGAACAATGATAATTTTAAATAGCCATAAATATATTAATATCAGAAAGTCATAAATATTTATATGGATCTATATTACAAATTTAACACAAATCAACACAAGTTAAAAAGTTATACATGAACCCTATGAAGTTCATTTCTGATGAAACATGTGAATGATTTTCTACTGTAATACAAAATGTGTTCATTTTCTTACCAACACTATAAGATTTGTCACCAAAATACATTCTGCTCTTTATTTATTTATTTATTTTTTTGGATGTGAGGAGGATTCCTCATATTTTCATGAAACACAAAGAGAGTGTAATAAAATACATTTTTCTTATAGGCTTATAGATCCTGGAAAAAGTTGAACAAAAATGTTTAAAAGGAATACCATTTCTTGTCTTGCCATCTTATCTATTTGCTTGCTTGCTTGCTTGCTTGCTTGCTTGCTTGCTTGCTTGCTTGCTTGCTTGCTTGCTTGCTTGCTTGCTTGCTTGCAGTGCTGGGATCCAACTGAGCACTTCACATAGATTGGCAAATGCTGTATCACTGAGCTACATCCCCAGCCCAATCATATCATTTTAAAATCTAGTTCTTCCCTAAAATGGTAACTACCTTGTCATGTGCAATTTCTGGACAGAAACAGTTTCTTGTTTAGTCCTGCAGTGCATCCTATAAATAAGATGATGGAAAATCAAGGATATTTAAAAATATTAAAGATATTTTGTAACTTTTATTAATGTTAAATGCTTAGGACCAGAAGTGTTTTGGATTTCTAATTTTTTTTCAAATTCTGGAATATTTACATACCTATAATTAATCATTTTAGGAAAATGACCCAAGTCTAAATATAAATTATGTTTCATATATAGTTCACACATACAACCTGAAGACAATTATGTAACATTTTTAATGTGCTTGCATTTTGGGTGCTATCAAACAAAGTAATGTATAGAATTTTCTACTAGTGGCTCAAAACCACATTTCACACTGGAGCTCAAAAATTTATCAGTTTTAAAGCATTTCAGATTAGGGAATGAGATCTGTCTTGTCAGAAAATTAGAGATGACCCAAAGAACTCTATGGACAACCACACTTGGGAAACTAGTTAAAAATTAGAGGCCATTCCCATGAACCAACTATTTATTTTCAGTCATCTACATACAATGTGGTTTTCCACTGAAGATCCAAGTTTGAATAAAGTGTACATTTATTACCAGTAAAAACTGTATTTATAGGCTTCTTAGTGATCAAAAATATCAAGATGCACAACAGGCAGATAATTATATTTTAGTCTCTGTAGATAAAATGGCCACATCTTTAACAGAGAAATCCTAATATACATGAGGCCTTAAAAGAGTTACATGGGGACATAATGCATTTGAATTAAAGTTAACAGGTATTATGTAGCAAATATGAACAATTCAATTTAATGATTGCATCTATTATCTATTAAAATGTCAATGTCCATGATTAAAATGTGCTTAAGACTTTCAATTTACACTCTTTGCAGTCTGTTTTCAATACCATGGAGTAATTTTTTTTTACAACAGTGCTAAATGGCTAACATTTCTGGAATCTTTAAAAACATCCAAACACAATAAAAATTTATTTTAAAATAAAAGGTATGATTTAGAGGTAGAGAAAAAATTACTACTTCTTTAAGTTAAAGGAAACAAAAACATAAAATCATTGTAAGAAAATATTGGTGGAAAAAAATGTCTAAAAGCCTTCATCTTACTTGGTTATAGCTGGTATGTGGAGTTTAAAAAAATCAGTATAATTACTGCCTTTGAACATTTTGTTTCTGGAAAAATGTCTTTCCAAGTTCATATGTACTGATCATAATGGCACAAGCAGGAGCAATTTTAACTACACGAGGAATTAGGCCTGAAAAGAGAATAGAAAAAAATATTTCCTTAGTTTTTAAATATGTAAGTTACTTGGCTTCATCAATGATGACCAAATTACTAAAGTGATGGACCAAAGCCTGCTAAAGAAAAGCTGTAATTCCTTACTCCCAAACTCCTTACCTTCAATTCAAGATCATACAGAAAATTTCCTTTTTGATAGTAACCTATGATTTAATATTTAAGTTAAATTTATAGCAATGATATTTAGGAGAAAACAATAAACAGGGAATGTTAACCTGTATCTTCTTCCTAAAAGTAATTTCAGAAAATAAGAAACTTAAAATGAATGATTCTCTTCAATGATTAATAAAAGCGACTATTTTTACCTGTAAATAATCCAGAAAATCCATTTTGAGCAACAATATTCTTCATTATAGTCCAGGTTGACATATGCAAAGGCACAGAAACTAAATGTTTAAAGAAAAATATAATGGAATCAAAATCTGAATTTAACAATTTCTTATATACTTAATACATAAATAGTGTTGCTTATTGCTTTGGGAATATATCCTTCCATTATAACAAAACAGATCTGAGGACCTAAAGAACAGCTATTTTCAATCTTTCTTATTTTATTTTGTTGAAATATGATCTCACTAATAGCCCAAACTACCTTGGAAGTTGCTCAAGATGACCTCAAACTGACCATCCTCCTACCTCAGCCTCCCAAGAGCTGGGCTAACAAGCGTGAGCCATCACATCCAGGCTCAGTCATTTACTACTTGGTTTCTTTAAAAAGATAAAGGTCCCACGTTTAAAGCTGCATACATCTGGATGTAATCAAGGGGAGATTTAGGGAAGACTTTTTTTTTAATTGATGGGATTACTGTGT
Organism: Orientallactaga sibirica; assembly: GCA_036365145.1. Classification (NCBI taxonomy): domain Eukaryota; kingdom Metazoa; phylum Chordata; class Mammalia; order Rodentia; family Dipodidae; genus Orientallactaga; species Orientallactaga sibirica. The sequence goes on from JAEOAD010000418.1 coordinate 1,090,762, forward strand.
GTACCTTTTCTCATGTCTGAAAAATCTTTTGGGGACTGTAGAAAAGGCACCCTTTCTGCACAAGCATGAGGACCTGAGACTACCCAAGTTCAAGTCTCCAGAGGCCATATAAAACAGCTGGGTATGGCCACACACTCCTGTAAACCCCAGTACTGCAGGGGAGCAGAGACTTGAGAATCAAGGGAGTCCCATAAGCTTTAGGATCAGTAAAAAGAGACTCTGGCGCAAAAACAAGACCAGGTGGAAGATATCTGATATTCTACTTGTCACTATAGGCAAGTATACGAGTCACTGCAAGAGCACATACACTTGCATACACCTACACACACATTACATACACATGTGTGCACCTACATACACATTATTACATACACATGTGTGCACCTACACACATTATTATATACACATGTGTGCACCTACACACACATTACATACACATGTGTGCACCTACACACACATTATTACATACACATGTGTGCACCTACACACATTATTATATTCACATGTGTGCACCTACACACACATTATTACATACACATATGTGCACCTACACACATATTACATACACATGTGTGCACCTACACACATTACATACACATGTGTGCACCTACATACACATTATTACATACACATGTGTGCACCGACACACACATTACATTCACGTGTGCACCGACACATACATTATATACACATGTGTGCACCTACACACACATTACATACACATGTGTGCACCTACACACATTACATACACATGTGTGTACCTACACACACATTACATACACATGTGTGCACCTACACACATTACATACACATGTGTGTACCTACACACACATTACATACACATGTGTGCACCTACACACATTATTATATTCACATGTGTGCACCTACACACACATTACATACACATGTGTGCACCTACACACACATTATTACATACACATGTGTGCACCTACACACATTATTATATTCACATGTGTGCACCTACACACACATTATTACATACACATATGTGCACCTACACACATATTACATACACATGTGTGCACCTACACACATTACATACACATGTGTGCACCTACACACACATTACATACACATTATTACATATTATACATGTGTGCACCTACACACACACATTACATACACATGTGTGCACCTACATACACATTATTACATACACATGTGTGCACCTACACACATTATTACATACACATGTGTGCATTTACACACATACATTATATACACATGTGTGCACCTACACACACATTACATACACATGTGTGCACCTACACACATTACATACACATGTGTGCACCTACATACACATTATTACATACACATGTGTGCACCGACACATACATTATATACACATGTGTGCACCTACACACACATTACATACACATGTGTGCACCTACACACACATTGTTACATACATACACATGTGCACCTACACACATATTATTATTGTTACATACACATGTGTGCACCTACACACACATTATTACATACACATGTGTGCACCGACACATACATTATATACACATGTGTGCACCTACACACACATTACATACACATGTGTGTACCTACACACACATTACATACACATGTGTGCACCTACACACATTACATACACATGTGTGTACCTACACACACATTACATACACATGTGTGCACCTACACACACATTGTTACATACACATGTGTGCACCTACACACACATTATTACATACACATGTGTGCACCTACACACACATTATTACATACACATGTGTGCACCTACACACACATTACATACACATGTGTGCACCTACACACACATTACATACACATGTGTGCACCTACACACATTATTACATACACATGTGTGCACCTACACACACATTATTACATACACATGTGTGCACCTACACACATTACATACACATGTGTGCGCCTACACACACATTATTACATACACATGTGTGCGCCTACACACATTACATACACATGTGTGCGCCTACACACACATTATTACATACACATGTGTGCGCCTACACACACATTACATACACATGTGTGCACCTACACACACATTACATACACGTGTGTGCCTACACACACATTATTACATACACATGTGTGTACCTACACACACATTATTACATACACATGTGTGCACCTACACACACATTACATACACGTGTGCACCTACACACATATTATTACATACATGTGTGTACCTACACACACATTACACACATTACATGCACATGTGTGTACCTACACATACATTACACAAACATGTGTACACACACACATCAAGAAAGGAAGATCCCTAGGGCTAGCTGGCCAACTAGTCCAGTCCACCTGGTGAACTCCATGCCAGAGAGACTCAGTCTCACAAAAAAAAAAAAAAAAGACAAGATCCAAAGCAATCCTGAGGATGCCACCTGAGGTTGTCATCTGACCTCCACACAAACATACACACATTACATACACATATGTGCACCTATACACACATTATATACACACAGACATTACACAAACATGTGTACACACACACATCAAGAAAGTAAGATCTGGCTGGAGGGATGGCTTAGTGGTTAAGGCACCTGCCTGCTAAGCCTAAAAACCCGGGTTCCAATCTCCAGGTGCCAAGTTTAGCCAGATGCAAAGTGATGCAAGGGCGCAATGCCACACTTGACCACAAGGGGGCGCACACATCTGGATTTCGTTCACAGCAGCTGAGAGACTGCTGGCGCACCCATCTCTATCTGTCTCCCTCTCCCTTTCTCTCTGTCTGTCTCTCTCTGTGTCTATCTCCAAAAATAAAAATAAAATAAAAAAAAAAAAAAAGAAAGGAACATCCCTAGGGCTAGCTGGCCAACCAGTCCAGTCCACCTGGTGAACTCCATGCCAGAGAGACTCAGTCTCACACACACACACACACACACACACACACACACACACACACACAAGACAAGATCCAAAGCAATCTTGAGGATGACACTTGAGGTTGTCATCTGACCTCCACACAAACATACACTGGCATGCACACACACACAATAAAGGAAGGTAAAGATCTACTCAATAGGGCTGAAGAGATGGCTCAACAGTTAAAGGTACTTGCTTGCAAAGCCTGATGGCCTGGGTTCAATTCCCCAGTATCCACGTAAAGCCAGATGCCCAAAGTGGTGCATGTGTCTGCAGTTCAGTTACAGTGGCAGAAGGCCCTGGTATGCCCATTGTCTCTCTGTCTGCCTCTTTCTGTTTCTCTCTCTCAAATAAATAAATAAACTATATTTGGTTGGGGGGGGGCTGGAAAGATGGCTTAGTGGTTTAGGCATTTGCCTGCAAAGCCAAAGGATCCCAGTTCAATTCTCCAGGACCCACATAAGCCAGATGCACAAGGGGGCGCATGCATCTGGAGTTTGTTTGCAGTGGCTAGATGCCCTGACATGTCCATCATATCTCTCTCTCCCCCTCCCTCCTTTCCTTCCTCTCTCTCTTTACCTCTCTCTCTCAAATAAATAAATATTTAAAATATATTTTTTTTAAAAAAACCAACTCAATAATAGGAATTCTTATAGGTTTATAAATTTATTTTACTAATTTAGTTCTAAGACTATTTACAAAGAAAATAAAGATAAAAGTATTAAGTTGAAATAAATATGAAAACAAATAATAGGAAAAGCATCACTTTTGCCTAAGGAAAAAAAAATCCCTTTCTAACAGGTAAGAGACATAAGTGATGGTAATCAAAACCAGGCTCTTGTTTTATTTTGTTTAGGTTTAAAGTATTTATTTTCTAGGTATTATGTTGCTGCTGTTGTTGTTGTTTTTGAGATAGGGTCTCACTCTAGCCCAGGTAGATACTATATTCCAATAGTACACATGCATCCATTTCATTAAGGAGCATTAAGGCATAAGAAAAACAAACTTATATCCTTATTTCACATATTCCCAACAATGTCACAGAAGAAGAACCAAAAATTATACCTTTGAAATGCTTCAAACTTACATTTATGACTTTCATATGTCCAAAGTTGTGTCTGCTTTTGTGTTTTTACCACATCAAATGGCAATGTTGCAACTGCTGCAAACTATCAAAAAGTAAAATTAACTTCACTTTATTTTTCTTAAAATATTTAACAATTCCTCTAGCTAGATTATTACTTAATAATGGTAATAATAATATCATATTTAAACTGGTTTAAAATAAAGATAGATATACATAAAGGAATGTTTGTATTAAAGAAAACAGGTTATTTCTTATGTACTCCTCATAAAATCCCAAAGTAAGTAATCTGAGAAACATTCCTTTTTTTTCCTCTGAGATCACTCAGCAAAACTAGAATTCCAGTCAGATTCCTGATTCCAAAACCAGCATTCACAGTTTTTGATGCTGCTGTGTGTCTCATTACTCCCTTACATTACAGCATAGTTATGTATATGAATGTGTGTAATGATTTTTTTTTCCTTTTTAAGAAAGAATCTCAGACAGCCCAACCTGACCTGACACTTACTGTGTAAACAAAAATAACCATGAACTTCCCTCTACTGCCCAAGTCTGGGATTATAGGCATGTGCCAGCATGCAGAAGTTCGCCAGTACATAGTAAGCATATAAATATTTCCAGTTAAAAGTTTTCAAATACTTATAAAAGCAAACATTAAGTAAAGAAAATGGACTTTGTACTTTTAATAGCATACATATATGCATATATATAATATACTTCTTAATGGGTTTGAACATATATATCAAATTAGGTACAATGGTTCAAACACAAGCTATAAAATCTTCTCAAAATGATTCAATTTAACACATACTTCTGTATTTTATTGCCTTAGATGAGGTGCTTTATTTTTTGGGGGAAAAGGACAAATTACTTTATGAATGTTATCATATTTGATACAACAGCCATGCAAAGTAAAACCTGATCTCTATTTTTTATTTTCCAGTTCATATTTGGGCCACTATGTCTATAAAATGCTTTTTACAAAAATCAATTTATTTAGCTGGGCATGGTGGCGCACGCCTTTAATCCCAGCACTTGGGAGGCAGAGGTAGGAGGATCGCCGAGAGTTCGAGGCCACCCTGAGACTATATAGTGAATTCCAGATCAGCCTGAGCCAGAGTGAGACCCTACCTCGAAAAAAACAACAACAAAAAAAATCAATTTATTTCATTCCAACAATGTGTTGAGTTCTTTAAGTCAGTTTCAAAGATCAGAAATAGCGTAAAATCAGGCTGGAGAGATGGCTTAGCGGCTAAGGCACCTGCCTGCTAAGCCTAAGAACGCTGGTTCCAATGTCCAGTGGTTCCAATCTCCAGGTCCCACGTTTAGCCAGATGCAGTGAGGCAAGGGCGCAATGCTGCACTTGCCCACAAGGGGGCGCACGCATCTGGATTTCGTTCACAGCAGCTGAGACACTGCAGGCGCGCCCATCTCTGTCTCCCTCTCTATCTCTCTCTGTCTCTCTCTCCAAAAATAAATTTTAAAAAATAATTTAAAAAAATGAAATAGCGTAAAATCAATTATTTCCAGATGTGTTACATTATTTCCTTTGACTTACTCTAAGTTATGTTGAGACTGTTCTGTTTCGTGACTGTTACACTCGTATTTTTTCTGCTACAGAGACAAATCTTTATGTCAAAATCTAGCAACATTTCTAGATTATTAAAAATAATTGAAAAACAAGTTTTCTATGTTAAGCTGAAATAGTAAAGCAGAGTCTAACTCATATTACCATTCAGTTGGTACATCTTGAAGCTATTATCTAACAATATTAATTTTTTTTTTTTTTTTTTTGCACCAGTGTGGTTGTGATATACTAGACTATTACAGGTAAGAATAAAAATTTAAATTTTGGCCAGGCATGGTGGCACATGCCTTTAATCTCAGTACTGCAAAGGCAGAGGTAGGAGAACTGCTGTGAGTTCAAGTCCAACCTGAGACTACAGAGTGAGTTTCAGGTTAACCTAGGCTAGAGGGAGACCCAACCTTGAACCTCTTACTACATACATGTATTTATATATTGGGGCTGGGAAGACGGCTCAGAGGTTAAATGCATTTGCCTGCAAAGCCTGCTGGACCAGGTTCAATTCCACCCAGCCACCCACTTAAAGATATACACACACACACACACACACACACACACACACACACATATTTATAGTGGTAAGAGACCCTGGCTCATTCATACACATATGTGCAAAAAATATTTAAAAATAAATTAAGTGTTGCATCCATAATAATGACTTTTTTAGCCTAGGTGTCTTCTAAAATAGTGTTCCATTTTTTTCTGTAACTTTCTATAGCACTTCATTCTGCCCTTTTAAGCTTGGTTTTCGTGTGTGTATGTGTGAGTATACCTGGGTCTCTTGCTGACACAAACAAATGACCATCCTGCTTTACATGGGTATCTGGGGATTGAACCCAGCCAGAAAGTTTTGCAAGCATCATCATAGGTGTGTTTTTTTTTTTTTTTTTTTTTTTTTAAGACAAGGTTTCATTATATAGCTGGCTTTGAACCCAAAATCCATATGCTGCCACCTCTCAAGTACTAGGAATACAGACTTGTATTATCACACTCAGGTACTCACAACATATCAATGTTATGCTGTATGCAAACTGTGATAAATTCATTTTGGATTTGTGACATTTAACAAAATGTTTTAGGGCCAAGATCATGATGCCATACATCTGCATGACTTTCCATTAAATGGAGTGCAAAAAGATGAGCCTTGTAGTACTCATAAATCAAAGTTTGAGATTTTTCCTTTCATGATTCAATTTTGCGCAAAATTCACCTAAGAAGTACTTAATAAGCTAAATTATTTCCAAAGAAACAGAAATTGAAAGCAGAGAATGGAACCTCTTGTATATAATACAATAATGTATATTATATACATATATATGAAATATCATCTAATCATGTCTACTAGCATGTACTTACTGAGTTAATGTACTGTAAAATACTCTATAAATAAAGTGCTATCTCAGAATAATGTGCTTATAATAAAGAAATATGAAACAAATTTTAAACTTTTTGCTGTTATTGTCGTTGCTGTTTTGACATAGGGTCTCTCCCAGGCTCACTTAGCACTCACTCTGTAATCCCAGGCTGGCCATGAACTCACAGTGATCCTCCTACCTCTGCCTCCCAAGTGCTGAGGTTAAAGGTGTGTGCCACCATGTGCAGCTAATTTTAAACTATTTTTATGGTTAATAATTTATTTTCTTAAAACAGTGTGACAAATAAAATGCCTAAACAAGCTTTAAGGCAGTGTTTTTCAATATATGAAATGCTATATAATTTGTTTTCATACAATAATTATCAGTCTGCTGGAATATTAACAACAAAAGAATAAACTTACAGAACCAGACAATGCCCCTGAAGTAAAGTTGATCATAAATGTCGGTTCATATAAACCAGATTTCTCACACAACCACTTCTTTAAACATTCATAGTTATACCAGTACATTGCTATAAAAACAGAGAATGAAATGAGCACATATTTAGAAATAAAATGTGGACTTTGAAGAGTTATGACATTATAAATGAAAGTAAAACAGAAATTCTATCATTGATTTACCTTGCTTTATGCTTTAAATTAGGTAAGATTTATTAGGAGAGAGGAAAAGTAAGGCAATCTACTGATGAACACAGGTGGAAAAATCCAGACAGACAAAACACAGAACAAAGCAAAGTGAAGCAAGGTGTTTATAAAACATCACCCTTTAACACTAGGTTGGTTTCCCACAAATGTAAAGGGAAGTGAATCTAATAAAATTTTATAAGTGGCAATGATAAAACTATAGGGTAACTAAATTGTGATGAAAAGCATTTGATAAACTTTAACATATTCAAAGCAAACAGATTCTTAGAAAACTAGAGCTAAAAGGGTATTTCTTCAACTTGATAAAAGTTATGCATGAAAGACTTCTGGCAAAAATAGTAAGTTAACTTTTTTTTGAGGCAGGTTGCACTCTAGCTCAGGCTGACTTGGAACTCACTCCAGGCTAACCTTGAACTCAGAGTGATTCTCCTACCTCAGCTTCCAGACTGATGGGACTATAATGATGTCCTCTACCATGCCTAGTTCAAAAATCATTATCAATGCTAAACAACAGAACTATTTATTTACAATGAGGAAAATGAAGGATAGTCACTATTGTCATTATTATTTAAAATTGTACTGAGTAGAAAACAAAGAAAATCCATAATGATTAAAAATAAAGACAAGAGGGCTGGAGAGATGGCTTAGCGATTAAGATGCTTGCCTGCAAAGCCTAAGGACTCAAGTTTGACTCTCCCGGTCCCATGTAAACCATACAGACAGTGACTCAAGTGCGCAAGGTCATACACGTACACAGGGGGCACAAGCATATGGAGTTTAATTGCAGTGCCTGGAGGCCCTGGCAAACCAATTCTCTTTCTCTCACATTAAAAAAAAAAAAGGCTGGATATGGCTTAACGATTAAAGCATTTGCCCACAAAGCCAAAGGACCCAAGTTCAATTCCCCAGGACCCACGAAAGTCAGATGCACAAGGTGGTGCATGAATGTGGAGTTTGTTTACTGCGGCTGAAGTTCCTGATGCACCCATTCTCTCTCTCTAACAAAATAAAGAAATAAATGAAGACAAGAACGTCATAATGTATACTATTTTATACTTAAGCAAATTAATGGTAACTGTACTAGCTACAAAGCCTTATGAAACCTAACAGAGCTTTAAAATAGCCATGAAGAGGCCAGGCTTGGTGTCACAAGCCTTAATCCCAGCACTCAGTAGGCCAAGGTAGAATGATCGACATGAGTTCAATGCCACCCTGAGACTTCATAGTGAATTCCAGGTCAGCCTGAGCTAGAGTGAAACCCTACCTCAAAAAAGGGGGGGGGCTGGAGAGATGGCTTAGTGGTTAAGCGCTTGACTGTGAAGCCTAAGGACCCCAGTTCAAGGCTCCATTCCCCAGTACCCACGTAAGCCAGATGCACAAGGGGGCCCATGCATCTGGAGTTCGTTTGGAGTGGGTGGAGGCCCTGGTACACCATTTGCTCTCTCTCTGTCTCTGTCTCTTTCTCTCTCTGTTACTAATAAATAAATAAAAATACACAAAAATTTTAAAAAACAGCTATCAAGGGTTGGCAAAGTATAGCAGAGGTCCAGTATTTGCCTAGTACATAAAACACACTGGGCTTAATTCCCACCATCACAAAAATAAATAAATATACAATTTATACCAAAAATTGGAGTAAGGGGTGTACTTATGAATCTAAAATGAATGCATACAACTCTGTGAAGAAAATGTTCCATTTCAAGCTGGGTGTGGTGGCTCACATCTTTAATCCCAGCACTCAGGAGGCAGAGGTAGGATTGCTGTGAGTTCAAGGCCACCCTGAGACTACATAGTAAATTCCAGGTCAGTCAGAGCTAGAGTGACACCCCATCTCAAAAAAATGAAAAAAAGAAAAATAATCAATTTCTACTAAAACAATTGAGTTTCATTTTTAACATAATTTCATTCTTAGACAAGAAAAACAGCATACCATCAAGACATTTGAAAAGCACTAATAATCTGAACAGTGATATTCAAAAATATTAATATTAGACAAAGGAATTAATGAAACAAATGTATGTATACATGAGAATTTGATGAGACGAAGGTAACATTGCAGATCCCTTTACCAGCTACAATTCTTCCATAACTGCTAGTGAGACAATAACCTATCCTTATAACAGAAATATATGGTTATATCCAAATCAAGTATTTAATGGCCATCCTTATTAGTAATTAGAGAATGTAAATCAAAGTGAGAAGTCACTTTAAATTATCAAATAATATTTAAGAAGTTTGATGAAAAAGAAGCTTGTAAAAGTATGAAACAGCAGAAAATCTCATATTGTGAGTATATAAGTATACTGATCCATGTGTGTGGTATACATAGTATGGTATGTGTGGTGTACAGACACATGGGTGTGCACAAGTATGCTCTCCATGTGCATACACATGGAGGCCAGAAGAGAAGGTATCCTCTCTACCACTCATCCCAGTGTTTTCTTGAGATGAAGTTATTCACTGAATCCAGAATTGCTCCATAGATTCTCCACTCTCCACAGGACTGCTGTTATAGGCATGTACAGAGGTACTTTCAGTTTTGGTTTTCTGAGACAGTATCTCACTATATAACCCAGGCTCGTCTCACAATTCATAGTAATCCTTGTGCTTCAGGCTACAAAGTGCCGAGATTATAGGCATAAGCCACAGCACCCACCTTTAATCACTTTTTTTTCTTCAATGTTCACTATTACACAAGAAATCAGAAATGTATGCACAGCCTTACATGAATCAGCATATCTGAAATGGGAAAGCTGTTGGCATGTATATACCTAGAATGTTTCAAATATTTTCATAGTAGTGTTGTTTTCTGGCTTATTCATATATAAACAAAATTTAAAATTAAGAAAAGTTACCTATAAATACTAGAATGGATCTTAGGACAATTTTCTAGTTAAAATAAAAAAGACTAAGCTGGGTGTGGTAGCGTACGCCTTTAATCCCAGCACTTGGGTGGCAGAGGTAGGAGGATCGCCATGAGTTCGAGGCCACCCTGAGACTACATAGTGAATTCCAGGTCAGCCTGAACTACAGTGAGACCCTACCTCGAAAAACCAAAAAAAATAAATAAATAAATAAATAAATAAATAAATAAATAAATAAATAAATAAAAGACTCTCTGCCTCTTTCTCTCTCAAATAAATTTTTTTAAAAGCAACTTTTAAAGGGCTGGAGAGATGGTTTAGCAGTTAAAGTACTTGCCTGCAAAGCCTAAGAACTCATGATCATATGCACAGTGACAAGCATTCAATGTTGCACATGCACACAAGAGGGAAAATGCGTCTGGAGTTCATTTGCAGCTGCTGAAGGCCCTGATGTACCCATTCTCTCTTTCTCAAATAAATAGCCTGTGAAGCCTAAGGACCCAGGCAGGTTCAATTCCTCAGTGCCTACATAAGCCAGATGCACAAAGTGGTGCATGCTTCTGGAGTTTGTTTGCAATGGCTAGAAGCCCTGGCACACCCATTATCTATCTATCTATCTCTCTCTCTCTCTCTCTCTCTCTGCTTACAAATTTAAAAAATATTATTATTTTTTAAATTAAAAGAGCTTTTAGCCAGGCATGGTGGCGCATACTTTTAATCCCAGCACTCAGGAGGCAGAGGTAGGAGGAGCACCATGAGCTCAAGGCCACCCTGAGAGTACAGAGTGAATTCCAGGTCAGCTAGAGTAAGACCCTACCTCGAAAAAACAAAAACAAAAAAAAAAAAAAAAAAACATTATTTATTTATTGGAGAGAGAGAAAGGCAGAGAGAGAGAGAGAAAGAGAATGGGTGCGCCAGAGCCTCCAGCCACTGCAAATGAACTCCAGATGCATGTGCCCCTTTGTGTATCTGGCTTACGTGGGTCCTAGAGAATCCAGGATCCTTTTGGCTTTGCAGGCAAACTCCTTAACCACTCCTTCTCTCTACCCCCCCTCCAAAAAAGAGCTTTTAAATCTCAAAAACTAAATAATGTATTGTGTATTGTGTAATGTGTTAAATAATACATTATTTAGTAATAAATAGGAAAATATTTTAAAATCTAATGAATGAAAAACAAACTAGTACAGTGGCTACCACCGGGGATGTGACAGTGAAAATATATATGGCTTCATGAATGGAAACACCTACAACATTGAACTTCATAGATTGAAGTGGCAAGTCTACAGGTGTTTTTGTTGACTGTTACTTTTTACTTAACAAGTGGCATACAAAATTGATTGATTACATATTTTATGTTTTGAAGCAGCATAAATAAAACCATCAGTTTGATCTATACTAGTCTTTTACAGAATAGTTATTTGATGGTGTGGTGTTTATTTTTAATACTTGAAAATTAAGAGTTTGGATAACTTAAAGATGTTCAAATGTATTTTGTAACATTTGATTTGTCATAGATTACAACCTGAATATAACATTTAGAATAATGTTAAAGGTAGTTTGTATTCTTTGAATATGAATATCCACCAATGAATGCTTAACAGAATTTAAACAGAAGGTAAAAAGAAAACAACCTGAATTAGAAACTTCATTCAATAACAACTTGTGAAGATCTGAAATCCCAACAGTCAGGAATTTGTAGTCACTACAGAAAAAAACCTTAACTTTAACATAAAATTTAAAACCTAGTAAAAATAATATATGAATAAGACAAGTTACTTAAAATTTAACATGTAAACTAATAGGACAATCCTACCTGAGAAAGGTACATCTCTAAGAACGGTAGGAGCCCAGCCCTTCCAGAGGGAAATCCAACCATCTTCAGACACTTTCTTGCTGATAAATAGATGCAGTTCCTTGTAAGAAAACTTCTTAGATTGCATCTTGGTTCTAATCAACTCTAATGGACTTATCATAGTTACTGCACCAACTAGTATAAATAGAAAAAAGTAAAAATAAAGCCATGTACAATGCAAACCAACATGCAAAAGTTATTTCATGTTTTTACATGTAGGCCTTTTATTCTGAAATGCCTACAAAGTTTAAAATCAAGTGTCTAATTCTAACAACACATTTTTTCTCTTGATAAATGTGTCTATTTACACATATTTTTCTGCTCTCAACTCTTTCAAAGGTAGTTCCAGAAATGTTACAGTCAACCAGAACTATTACAATCTCATCCAGTTAGTGCCCCTCCTATTTGAGAAGAATATTCTTCTGCAAAGAGGCAAATTTCCTTCTGTATATGCTCTGAACCCCAAAGTTTCTTTTCTTTTTGGTTTTTTGATGTAGGGTCTCACTCTAGCCCAGGCTGACCTGGAATTCACTCAGTAGTGTCAGGGTGGCCTTGAACTCATGGGGATCCTCCTATCTCTGCCTTCCAAGTGCTGCAATTAAAGGCATGTGCCACCACGCCTGGCTGAACCCCAAAGCTTCTAAGGAATATTTTTATATGATAAGACTTTGGCATAAATCACAAATGAATCCAGATGACACTTTTGAAGTATAGGTGATTAAGAACCAACTTTAACATCATTCTAAAACTTTCCCAAGATTCCATTCACCAAGATGGGCTATCCCATCTCATTCTGATGTCAATCATCATACTATATGACTTCTAGAACATGGATATAAACAAATTAGTACAGACTAGAATGCAAAACATATCCTATCAATATACTGTACATTACACAAATTCTTTGTGAGAGTCAAAATTTAAACAAATGTTCTAAAAATAAGTCAAAATGAATATAGGTTAATTACTTACATCTAGCCACAATTCCAGCAACAATTGGTATTCGGGTTTCATTTTCTCCTAATTTAGACTTCAGAAAAGCAGATAATTGTTCATAGCAGGTAAAATAAACAACTGTGGCAGGAACTGCCATCACTCTTTAGAAACAAACAAAAAGGTTTGTTCAGAACAATAAAAAATACTACTAAATTTAAATATTATAAGCTGAAAAAACCCTTGTACATGGGATAAGCTATAAATTACACAAAAAAAAACTATTCTATGAGATAATGTTTATTTTAAAAATTAATGCTTGGGCAAGAGAGATGGTTCAGCTGTTAAAGGAATTTGACTGCAAAGCCCAATAACCTGGGTTCAATTCCCTAGCACTACATAAAGCCCGATGCCTAAAGTGGTGCATGTGTCTGGAGTACAATTGTAGCAGAAGGAGGCCCTGGCATGCCCATTCTCTTGCTTTGTCTAAATAAATAAATTTAAATAACAATGATCAATTGGGCACAATTTAGTGAGCAGCAAAAATAGTATGCAAACATGCTATGTAAGCACTATGTAACCAACCTCAGATCACAGTAACTATAAAATCTCAGGTCATAAATAGGAAAAGACAAATTAGGATACTGCTTCCTCTTGACTTTTAAAAAAAGAATCTGTTAGCTAGGTGTGGTGACACATGCCTTTAATCCCAGCACTTGGGAGGTAGAGCTAGGAGAATTGCTGTGAGTTCAAGGCCACCCTGAGACTACTCAGTGAATTCCAGGTCAGTCTGGGCTAGTGTGAGACCCTGGCTTGGAAAAAAAAAAAAAAAAAAGCTGTTTCTGGGGTCTGGAGACATAGCTCAGCAGTTAAAGATGCTTGGTAGCAATGCCTTACAGTCCTGGTTCAATTTCCCATCACCCATGACAAACCAGTCACACAATGTAGCACAATGTAGCAATGTAGTCTGGAGTTCGATGATAGTGGCAAGAGGCCATGGAGTGCCCATATTCATTTAGTCATTCATATTCTCTGTCTCTCAAATAGATATTTTTAAAAAACAGTTTCAGGGCTGAAGAGATAGCTTACAGGTTAACATGCTTGCCTGAGAAGCCTTAGGAACCATGTTCAATTCCCCAGTACCCTCATAAGCCAGATGCACAAAGTGGCGCATGTGTCTGGAGTTTGTTTGCAGTGGCTAGAGGCCCTGGTGCACTCATTCTCTTTCTCTTGTCTGCCTCCTTCTCTCTCTCAAATAAATGAATAAATAAATAAATATTTTTATTTTATTTATTTATTCTTTTTTTGGTTTTCCAAGGTGGGGTCTCACACAAGCCCAGGCTGACCTGGAATTCACTCGGTAGTCTCAGGGTGGCCTTGAATTCTTGGCAATCCTTCTACCTCTGCCTCCCACGTGCTGAGATTAAAGGTGTGTGCCACCACACCCAACTTGAAAATATTTTTTAAAAAGTCAGTTTCTTATCTCCTAGCTCTGCCTTCCTAGTTAACATTTACCATATCATGAAAATCACTGCAATAAAAAAGTCATGAACATGTATAAAAACAGTTTAGCTACACCTCATATATCAAAACTGCTTATAATCAGAAATGTTACAACTAACACTGAAAGGTTTTTTTCAACTTTAAAAAAATATTTTATTTGAGAAAGAAATGCAGAAAGAGAGAGAATAAATATGCCAGGGCCTCCAGGTACTGCAAACGAACTGGAGATGCATGCACCACCTTGTGCATCTGGCTTATGTGGGTATTGGGGAACAGAACCTAGGTCCTCAGGCTTTGCAAGCAAGTGCCTTAAATGCTGAGCCATCTCTCCAGCCCTAACATTCCAAGTTTTAACAATTAAAATACAAAAACTGGGTTCAGTTAACTTACACAAGTTGTAAAAAAAATATTCCAATGGCAAATTCTTTTAAATGAAACTCTTTCAAGGGAATTAATTAAATTCAAATATAAGTTTCAGACACTATCATGTCACAAATATTACTGCAAGAAAAAATAGCTATGTTTATGGTATGCCTATAGGACATTGGCAGACAATAGTTTGGTATGCTTAATATTCTACAGTGAAGTTTGATACTAAGAATTTAGGAGTAGGACTGAATGGTGGTACGGGAGATGCCACTAACTTTATAATCAACCATTAAAATAAATGCCTCCAAACTGACTAATTTCTCCCATACAAAGATAAAGGATGTGCTTGGAAACAAACTAAGGTGGAAAAAGCCAATATATTTGGAGATTTCATATGTAGCTTTTCTAGTTTCTCATATTCATTCATATAATTGTGGTTAATGAAGAACTAGAATTATCTAGAAAGTAGAATGAATAGATAGATAGATAGATAGATAGATAGATAGATATAGATATAGATATATAGATATATATGTCAAAACACACTTTTAATAAAATAAAAAGTCAAATAAATGCCAAAATCTTTATTTCTAAAAAGTAAAAAAAAATGTTATTCATGCAAGCAACCCTAATTTAGCTCAATAGGTTAAAAAAAGCCATGAAAGTAAGATGGGGATTAGTAAGAAAGAAGGGTGTCAAGGGAGGCAGAGGGTATAAGTAAGGCAATTGGGAAAATAAGATCAAAATATAATATGTACATGAAAATGTCAAAAAATAAAAAACTTTTTTAAAGTTTATGCAGCAGACTTAAAACAATAGGCTTGGTTGCTTAAATCTTCTATATCTTTAGGAGGGCCTGACCTTTGGCCAATTCATGAGAATTTAACCCCTGGAATGTTCCTGACAATAATACTTTACATATTCCTGAAACACTAAACCAATTTGTCTAGTATGATTATGCAAACAGTATGATTTAAGGTACAGAATTACTTTCCTTTCAGTTTAAGTTTTGTTCTTCACAAGGACGGAATGTCTATATAGCCAAAGCCAATAAAAGCTGTACATTCTGAAACCTTCCTGGGTTTCCCAAGACAGTAACATTTTGCACACTTTGCACTTTGAAAGAATAAGTACATCTTGTGTGGTGCTATGAGGGAGGACTTTGGAAAGCTACCATTGGTCAACTCCTGGTATGTTTTTTTCTCTTACCAGTTCTATTTTGTTATCAGTTAGCTATAACAAACCATAAAACCATAAAAATAACCTTCCTAGGTTCTCTGAGTCTTTCTAGAACATCATCCATGGGTAGTTGGGAGAGTCACAAAACAATGCTTCAGAAAATAAAAGTCCTGATTATTAAAAATGCAATGCTTTTTCCAATCATACTGATTGCAAGAAAAACCCAACATCATTTAGTAGAAAAAAGTATTAAATTTCAACTTACAGAGTAGGAGGAAGGCCACTCCAGAGGGATTTAATGCCCTCATTTTGAAGGATTTTTAAAAAGGCATCCTAAAATTATAATAAAAAATGTATTTCTATATAAGAGAAAAGTAATTCAAATATATGATGAATAAAAATTCATAGAGATAACTTATTGGTAATTTGATTCTTTTAAGTAATCATTTCTAAAATCATAACTTCTTGGATTTTTATGTCTATTAAAAACGTCAATTTTAACATAAGAACTAAGTATTTCTGAACAAGATTTCTTAAAGAATAATGTCTACATTATTTGGTTCTGGATTGGTATACTTAAACAAAGCTGTTAAAAGATTGCTATAGGAAGCAGAATCACTATAGATTACTATAGGAAGTAGAGAATTGACCATATAAATCTCCTGACCAAATATGAAATCCAAGAAATTATAATAAATGCTCATTTTTTTAAATATCTGGAGAACAACAAAATCAGAAGCTAAAGCAAACATTACTATTAAGAGAAAACTCTTGCACTTAATAATAAAAACTTGAGAAGCCAGGGCATGATGGTGTACACCTTTAATCCCAGCACTAAGGAGGCTAAGGAGGGACAATCACTTCAGTTCAAACCCAGCCTGGGGCTATAAAGTGAGTTCCAGATCATCCTGGAGACCATACCTTGAAAGAACCAAACCAAACAACAAAATTAAAAAAACCTTAAAAACTGGTAAAAGCTAGACAGTTCACCCAAGAAGATACACATGAAAAATGTAATCAACATCATTTATCATTATGGAAACACAAAGCATAACCACAATGAAATACCTCTTCATACCTACCAGATAAATGAAAATAAAACAGTCAGATACAGACCTGAAATCCTAGCAACTTAAGGAGAATGAGGCAGGAAGATAGAGAATTTAACGCCAGGCTAGGCAACATATTGAAACCTCCTCTCAAAACATAAAGATAATGGGCTAGAGAGATGGCTTAGCGATTAAGATGCTCGCCTATGACATCTACGGACCCAGGTTTGGCTCCCCAGTACCAACATAAGCCAGATGCACAAGGTGGCACATGCATCTGGAGACCATTTGCAGTGGATAGAGGCCCTGGCATGCCCATTCTCTCTCTCTCTCTCTTTCTTTCTTTCTGTCTTACACAAATACATAAAATTTTAAAAAAACGTTTTAAGAAAATAAAGGTCTTTGTGAAAGGATGAAAGAAAATGATACAAAATACTAATGAGAACATGGAGAACTAGAAGCTGCATGTATTGCTTGTGGGAACATAAAATGGTATGCCTACTTTGAAAAATAGTTTGATAGAGTCTCAAAAGTTTAAACATAGTGGTACCATTTACCTCAACAATTTCAACAACTGTTATATATGCAAGAGAAATTAAAACATATGTTCACACAGAAACTTAAATGTTCATACCCACACTATTCATTCTCCTAACTGCAAATAAACCAAATGTCCCCAACTGTTAAATAGAAAAATGAAACATGGTAGATTCGTAAAATGGTATACAATTCGAAAATAAAAACATACTGATGAATGCCACAACAATGATGAGCCTTAAAAAACTTCTGAGAAAAAGTAAGACAGTAAAAACCTGTGGCACCACCAGGATCATACCAGTGAAGTCCAAGAAGGTAGCCACTACATTTTTATACCTGTTAAGGTTGTAATGAAGCAGCACAACATCTTTATTGAGTTGATGTTATAGAAGATCAACACGGAGCTGAAACTTTCATACTCATAAAATAAGAAATACAACCTCCCTCCCCCATAGTCCAGTTTAACAGAGGAGAAACAGTGGAGAATGAGAACTTTTGCCATCATCCAACAAATGAGGCACTCCACTGAGAACCAGAGGAAATGCAGTTAAAACTCCCACCCCTGCCAAGCAATAAAAGGTTTTCTATCAAATGTTTTGCCAGTGGAGGCAAATGCAAAATCTGGATTTCTCATTCTTTGGCAATAACAATGCAGCATTCCTTTATGAAAGCATTGTAAAAAAATTATCTTTTTTAAATTGTAGACAGTAATTTAAAGCTAGCTTTTGAAATAGAATGCTTAAGTGAAATTCAGAATTTAATACAAACACAAAATATCCAGGTTTTAGTCAAAAACCATTCATCAGACTTCTGGGTAAGATGGCGGCATAGGAGCCATTTGAAACCAGATCAGGGAGGGATTTAAGCAAAACTACACTCTTCTTCGGAAAAGAGCAGAAAATTTTTTCTGGGAAAAAACAGAAAGGCAGGAGACAGCCAGAATCCCACTGTGGAGCTTGAGGCCCAATCCACGGCAGCCCGGGATGACAGCGCCCCGAACTGCTGCCCCGATCTGCTGAGCTGCCACCGCCCCAGCCACCACAGCCACAACCCACCAGGCATGTCTAGCAGCAGCAATAGAGACCAAACGGGGGACTCTCCAACCTCATCAGTCTCCTCACAAAGCCCAGAAATTTAAAAAAAAAAAAAAAAAAAGTCTGCTGAGCTACTGAAAGAGATACAGGGGAACAGTGTGAGCAACTACAGACATCGTGAACTCACCCATCCCACAAACATCAGAAACATGGCAAAATGCCAGCATTCACCTCCCAGAAGTAGCATATCCAGCACCGCGGAGGCAAGCTCCACAGCTCAGGGAACGAGATGGACACTCAGCATTGGGGAGTTTGGAAGGCACACCAAAAGGTAACAAGGCCAGCTGAAAAAAAAAAAAAAAAAAAAAAAGGTACATAGGCCTGCATTGGAAGCGCTAATCTCTCTTTCCAGGTCAGGGCAGATTATGGGTTACATATTTGTGGTTGGCTTTACCATTTTCAAATAAGCTGAATATGGGGTGTTGAATATTGCTGCCTGTAATACTTTTAGATTTAGAGGGCCTTTATCTTTTGCTTTTGTCATTATTGGGGGCACGGTCAGATCCAGATCCAGGCTGACCTGGAACCCAAGTCAGAACAAAATTCTCTACCTCCGAGCTCACAGGATTAAAGGTGTGGAGGAACATACACCCTTAGGGATTTTGACCTTATAAGACTGTTTGTTTTAATTCCCACACTTGTATACTCTTTGCTCATTTTAACTGAAGGTGTGTTTTGCTCGGTTGAAGTTTAGAACATGCCAGTAAATTGTTCCACCAGTCCACTACAATATTTGCTTAACAAGCAAATTCAACAGATAGGATTACTTCTGAAGTTGGAGTTGGGTACAAGTGCTACACTTGGCACCTTAAACTCATATCCTGAAAGTATATAAAGGTGGATCACCACACCTAAGAACATTGCAGATAAATAGAAAACCTAAGCATCAAATCAATCCATGATGCAAAAGTCACTACATTATAATACAAGAAACACAAAGAATCAAGACAATGCAATACCACCAAAAATTACATATCCATCAGAATTGTTCACCAATGAGACTGTTTTAGATTAAATTCCTGACAAAGATTTCAAAAGAATGATGATATCTATACTCAAAAAATTAAAGAAGAAATAATAGAAGTAATCAAAGGAATTAAAGAAAAAAACAAACTCTTGGAAGAGAATACAGAAAACCAGCTTAATGATATAAAAAGGTCATTACAGGACATGAATAAGGAAATAGAAATACTGAAGAAAAACCAGGCTGAAATCCTAGCTCTGAAGAACACAGTCAGTGAAATAAAAAACTCTGTGGAAAGTCTCACCAGTAAAATGGATGAAGGAGAGGACAGAATATCTAAACTAGAAGACCAGGTGGCAGGCCTATCACGGTCCAACAAAGAGAAAGACAAACTAATACAAAGGTATGAATGGGAATTCCAAGACATCTGGGACACTATGAAAAGATCAAACATAAGAATTCAAGGTATAGCAGAAGGGGAAGAATTTCAATAAAGAGGCTTAGTAGGTGTTTTCCACAAAATCATAGAAGAAAATTTTCCCCAAATTGGGAAAGAAATGCCAATGCAGATACAAGAAGCATTTAGAACACCAAACAGACAAAACCTAGAAAGATCCCCTTCTCACCATGTGATAATGAAACGACTAAACACACAAACCAAAGAAAATATATTGAAAGCAGTTAGAGAGAAAAAGCAAATGACCTTCAAAGGGAAACCCATCAGGATCACAGCAGATTACTCAACACAAACTTTAAAAGCCAGAAGGGCCTGGAGTGATGCATTCCAAGTTCTGAAAGATAAAAACTGTCAACTAAGATTACTTTAACCTGCAAAGCTATCTATCCAAATTGATGGAGAAACAAGGACATTCCACAACAAAGACAGGCTAAAAGAATTTATGGCAACTAAGCCAGCCCTACAGAAAATACTTGAAGGAATCATTCACACTGAAGGGAAACCAAAATGCACACAACATGAAATAGGAAAAAATAAACCATACTCAAATAACAGTTAAAACAAGACAGTAAAGTGAAAATAGGAAGAACTACAAAACAAGAAAAATTCTGAGAATAAATATGCATATTTCAATAATAACTCTTAATATCAATGGGGTCAATGCCCCCAACCAACAGACACAGACTTGCAGACTCAATTAAAAAGCAGGATCCTACCATCTGTTGCCTCCAGGAAACTCACCTCTCAATAAAAGATAGAAACCTTCTGAGGGTGAAAAGGTAGAAAAAGGTATTTCAAGCAAACAGGCCTAGGAAACAAGCAGGGGTTGCTATCCTAATTTCTGACAGGATAGACTTCAAACCAACATTAGTGAGGAAAGATAAAAAAGGTCAGTTTATACTTATTAAAGGAACACTCCAACAGGAGGACATCACAATCCTAAGCATATATGATCCTAACACAGGGGCTCCCAATTTCATCAAATACTAGTAGACTTAAGGTCAGAGATAACCCCTAACACAATAGTAGTGGATGACTTCAATATGCCGCTCTCATCACTTGACAGGTCTACCCAACAAAAAATAAACAGAGAGACATCTGCATTAAATGATATCATGGAACAAATGGACCTAACACATATATACAGAATATTCCATCCAAATGCTACAGAATATACATTCTTCTCAGCAGCACATGGGACATTCTCTAAAATAGACCATATAATAAGACACAAATCAAATCCGAACAAATACAGGAAAACTGAAATAATCCCTTGTATGCTATCTGACCACAATGGGATTAAACTGCAAATCAACAACAAGAAAAACTACAGAGCATACAGAAATTCATGGAGACTAAACAGTACATTATTGAACGATGTATGGATCATTGAAGAAATTAAAAAGGAAATCAAGAAATTCACAGAATCAAATGATGATTAGAATATAACATACCAAAACCTTTGGGACACAATGAAGGCAGTCCTACGAGGGAAATTTATAGCTCTAAGTGCCTATATTAAGAAATTAGAGAGTTCACAACTAAATAATTTAATGCTTCACCTTAAGGCCTTGGAAAGAGAAGAACAAGGCAAACCAAAAATCAGTAGACGAGAAGAAATAATAAAGGTTACAGCAGAAATTAACGAAATGGAACCCAAAAAAACAATCAAAAACTCAATGAAACAAAGAGTTGGTTCTTTGAAAGGATAAACAAGATTGATAAACCTTTAGCAAATCTGACCAAAAGAAAGAGAGAAGAGACAAAAATTGATAAAATTATAGATGAAAAGGGCAACATCCCAACAGATACCAAAGAAATTCAGAAAATCATATGGACATACTTTAAGAATATATATACGCCGGGCTTGGCGCATATCTTTAATCCCAGCACTCCAGAGGCAAAGGTAGGAGGATCGCTGTGATTTCGAGGCCACCCTGAGAAGACAAAGTGAATTCCAAGTCACCTGGACTAGAGTGAAACCCTACCTCGAAAAACCAAAAAAAAAAAAAAAAAAGAATATATATGCCTCTAAGGTTGAAAACCTGAAAGAAATGGATGATTTCCTTGATTCATATGAACTACCAAATTTAAATCAAGATGAGATAAACCATTGAAATAGAAATATAACAACTACAGAGATCCATGCAGTTATAAAAAGTCTCCCAACTAAAAAAAGCTCAGGCCCAGATGGATTCACTGCTGAATTTTACCAGACATTTCTGGAAGAACTAACACCAATGCTTCTCAAACTTTTCCATAAAATAGAAAAGGAAGGAATTCTACTGAAATTCTTCTATGAAGCCAGCATCACCCTGATACCAAAACTGGACAAAGACAGATCAAAAAAAGAAAATTACAGACCAATCTCCCTCATGAACATAGATGCAAAAATTCTCAACAAAATACTGGCAAACAGAATACAAGAATATATCAGAAAGATTATTCACCCCGACCAAGTAGGCTTTATCCCAGAGATGCAGGGATGGTTCAACATACGCAAATCCATAAATGTAATACACCATATAAATGGTCTTAAGGACAAAAATCACATGGTCATCTCAATAGATGCAAAAAAGGCATTTGACAAAATCTAACACCCCTTCATGGTGAAAGTATTACAGAAACTGGGAATAGAAGGAACATATCTCAACATAATAAAAGCTATTTATGTCAAACCTACAGCCAACATAATACTAAATGGGGAAAAACTTGAAGCTTTTCCTCTAAATTCAGGAACAAGACAAGGGTGTCCACTTTCACCACTTCTATTTAATATAGTACTGGAAGTCTTAGCTATAGCAATAAGGCAAGATACACTCATAAAAGGTATACAAATTGGAAGGGAAGAGATTAAATTATCATTATTTGCAGATGATATGATTGTATACATAACAGACCCTAAAGACTCTATCAGCAAACTGGTAGCACTGTTAGCAATGCAGCAGGATACAAAATAAACACACAGAAATCAGTAGCTTTTCTATACACTAACAAGAAACATGCAGAGGTTGAAATCAGGGAATTTTTCCCATTCACAATTGCATCAAAAAATAAAATAAAATACCTTGGAATAAACTTAACCAAGGAAGTGAAGGATCTCTACAATGAGAACTTTAAAAAACTTGAGCAACAAATTGCAGAAGACACAAGGAAATGCAAAGACATCCCATGCTCCTGGATTAGAAGAATCAATATTGTGAAAATGTCAATCTTACCAAAAGCCATCTGCACATTTAATGCGACCCCCATTAAAATCCCAATAGCATTCTTCACAGAAATAGAAAAAACATCCAGGTGTGGTGGCGCACGCCTTCAATCTCAGCATTCAGGAGGCAAAGCTAGGAGGATCGCCATGAGTTCGAGGCCATCCTGAGATTACATAGTGAATTCCAGGTCAGCCTGGGCTAGAGTGAGACCCTACCTTGAAAAAACCAAAATAATAATAATAATAATAATAATAATAATAATAATAATAATAAAGAAATAGAAAAAAATCCTAAATTTCATCTGGAAACACAAATTCCTCGAATAGCTAAAACAATTTTATGCAACAAAAATCAGGCTGGTGGTATTACCGTGTCTGATTTTAACTTATATTACAAAGCCATAGTAACAAAAACAGCATGGTACTGGCACAAGGACAGACAGGTAGATCAATGGAACAGAATATTAATCCAGGAAGCTATAGCCACCTGATTTTTGACAAAAAATGCCAAAAATATTCATTGGAGAAAAGATAGCCTCTTTAACAAGTGGTGCTGGGAAAACTGGATATCTGTATGTAAAAGAATAAAAATAGATCCTTGTCTCTCTCCATGTACAAGAGTCAAGTCCAAATGGATCAGGGACCTTAATATCAGACCTGAAACTCTCAAACTGCTAGAGGAAAAGGTAGGGGAAACCCTTCAACATATTGGAATAGGCAAGGACTTTCTGAATATAACCCCAATTGCTCAGGAAATAAAGCCACTAATCAACCACTGGGACCTCATGAAATTACAAAGCTTTTGTACAGCAAAGGACACTATGAATAGAGCAAAAAGACAACCTACAGAATGGGAGAAAATCTTTGTCTGCTAAATATCTGACAGAAGATTAATATCCAGAATATACAAAGAACTCAAAAAACAGATTAATAAGACATCAAACAACCCAGTTAAAAAATGGGCTATGAGCCGGGCATTGTGGCACACGCCTTTAATCCCAGCACTCGGGAGGCAGAGGTAGGAGGATCACTGAGAGTTCGAGGCCACCCTGAGACTACATAGTTAATTCCAGGTCAGCCTGGACCAGAGTGAAACCCTACCTCGAAAAAAAAAAAAAAAAAAAAAAAAAAAAATGGGATAGGGAACTAAATAGAAAGTTCACAGAAGATGAAATACAGATGGCATATAAACACCTAAAAAAGTGTTCCACATCCTTAGCCATCAGGGAAATGCAAATTAAAACCACTATGAGATTCCATTTCACTCCTGTCAGAATGGCTACCATCAAGAAAACAAATGACAAGCCGGGCGTGGTGGCGCACGCCTTTAATCCCAGCACTCGGGAGGCAGAGGTAGGAGGATGGCGTGGAGTTCGGAAAAACAGATTGAACAATTCCAGGTCAGCCTGTTGGTGAAAAACCAAAAAAAAAAAAAAAAAAAAAAACAAATGACAATAAATGAAAAACAGGAACACTTCTACACTGTTGGTGGGAATGTACGCTGGTCCAGCCATTGTGGAAATCAGTGTGGAGATTCTTGAGACAGGTAAAAATAAACTTACCATATGATCTGGCTATAGCACTCCTAGGCATATATCTGAAGGACTCTTCTCACTACATTAGAGATACTTGCACAACCATGTTTAATGCTGCTCTATTCACAATAGCTAGGAAATGGAACCAGCCTAGATGTCCCTCCACAAATGAATGGATAATAAAGATGTGGTACATTTACACAATGGAGTTCTATTCAGCGGTAAAGAAAAATGAAATTATGAAAATTGCAGGGAAATGGATGGATCTGGAAAGGATTATACTAATTGAGGTAACCCAGGCTCAGAAAGCCAAATGTCACATGTTCTCTCTCATATGTGGATCCTAACTACAAGTGTATAGAGCTGTGTGTGAACTGGAACCAAAAATAGGTACCAGAAACCAGTAAGCTGGTAGAAAGCTATAAGGGAGGCAGGAGAGGGAAGGACTTAAGTGTATGTTATTGCACATATGTAAGTAGAAGAACAGATTACAGGGAGGGAACGGCCTAAGTGAAGCCATGAGAAGAGAATATGTAAAAGAAGGGCATGGGGAGGGTCAATCAAAATTCGAGATAGTGGGAATAAGACTTATGTACACCTACTTTTTTGAATAATGGCACATCTAGAAGCTGTAGACTGTTACTAGAAAATTTTCAGTGCCTGGGATGGGATACCTTCCAGTGAGTTGTTGGCCAAGGAGGACCCGGTAGCCTCCAAAACATTAAAGGCTATTGCCAAAGCCCTTGGTTTCCCTTGAGAAACAGATGGTAAGACACTATTGCTAAAGACATCTCTTGCCTGAGACGCAAGGTCACTGAGAAAGCAAGCTGGTGCTGAGCAGAAAACCTTTTCCCTTAGACCAGCCAACTGAAAGCTGGAAAAAAGCTGCAGTGCATGCAGCCCTATGGGAGACAGAAGTCATCAGCAGTGAAAACAGTGGACACTGAAAATTCAAGTTTGGCCATAGAAGCCCAATGACTGAACGGGTATAATAGTGGCATGTCTGCTCTTGGGGTAACCAATGGTTCCATAATTGGACTGAAGGCCTTCTGTACGGGAGGGAAAACATACCTGGTTCTGAAAAACCTAAGCAAAAGTCTATGGCAGGGGAGGTCATGAGCCTTAGGGGTATAAAGCCTGTACTTGTCTGGTTAAATGTATATATTATTCTCACCAAGCTGCCCTGAAAGCACTACACTAAATGTTCATATTCACATATTAAAGCTACTCTCACTTCTGGTAAGAGAAGCTTCTCTTGTCAGATGGCGATGACTACTGGGATGACCCAAAAGGCAACATAGTGCTGAGAAGAAGGGATGGAGGAGTGCCCAACACTGAAACACCTCTGTCACACCCTCCAAGGCTCAGGGACCATTGAGGAAGAGGGGGCGGATAGACTGGAAGAGCCAAAGGAAGGGTATGACTTTTTACAATGCAACTGTCCAGACAGAAATTGGCCTTGATATCCACGACCTTGCAGTGCCTAGCAATACCTCCGCAAGACCCTCATAATAGAAGAAAAAGATGATGACATCAAATTAAAAGAGAGACTAATGGACAGAGGGAGGGGATATGATGGAGATTGGAGTTCTAAAGGGGAATGTGGGGAGGGGAGGGAAATATCATGTGTTTTTTTGTAATTAAGTATAGAAGTTGTCAATAAAAATAAATAAATAAAAATATTTTTTTAAAAAGTTCATTATTCTAAGAATCAGATAGATGGTCCACAAAATGAAGACAATAATAAGTTAGTCCTCAGATAAAGATTTCAAAGCAGTAAACATCAAAAAAATTCAACCATCATTTATGAACATGCTTTAAATAAATTAAAAATTAGAATGCTTTTGAAAAGAAGTACATAACAAAACCACTATAGATCAAGATGGAATTATAAAAATGTGATACAAAGACAAGAAAATAACAAAAATAGAGAAAAATAAGAACAGAGTAAACCCTAACATCTGTCAATTAAAAAACTAAAACTAATTGAATTCAAAACATGACTCACTTATGTGAGTCTTATTTACAGGAAAGGCAAGACTGGAGAGATGGCTTAGCAATGAAGGCACTTGCCTGAAAAGCCTGATGGCCTGGATGATATTCACCAGTACCCACTTAAAACAAGATGCAACAAAGTGGAACATGCATATGGAATTTGTTTGCAGTGGCAAGAGGCCCTGGAGTGCTCAACCTCCTTCTTCTCTCTCCCCCATCACTCGTTCTTACAAATAATTTAATAAAAATTAAAAAATTCATTTCAGGGCTGGAGAGATGACTTAGCAGTTAAGGTACTTGCCTGTGAAGACAAAAGACCCACGTTTGATTCCCCAGTACCCACGTAAGCCATATGCACAAGGGAGCACATGTGTCTAGAGTTCATTTGCAGTGGCTAGAGGCCCTGGTGTGCCCATTCTCTCTCTCCTTGCAAATAAATAAATTAAATTAAATAAACATTTTAAATTAAAAAAATTCATTTCAATTATATTGAAAGAAGCAAGTTAAAAATGCATTAAAGGGGCTGGAGAGATGGCTTAGCGGTTAAGGCGCCTGCCTCCTAAGCCTAAAAATGCCAGTTCCAATCTCCAGGTACCCACGTTTAGCCAGATGCAAAGTGACGCATGGGCGCAATGCTGCACTTGAACCCAAGGTGGCGCATGCATCTGGATTTCGTTTGCAGCAGTTGAGAGGCTGCTGGCGCGCCCATCTATCTGTCTTCCTCTCCCTCTCTCTCTGTCTCTCTCTCCAAAAAAAAAATGCATTAAAGCCAGGCGTGGTGGCACATGCCTTTAATCCCAGAACTCGGGAGGCTGAGGTAGGAGGATCACCATGAGTTTGAGGCTAGCCTGAGAATACAGAGTGAATTGCAGGTCAGCCTGGACCAGAGTGAGACCCTACCTCGAAAAACAAAAGAACAAACAAACAAACAAACAAACAAACAAAACATTAGAAAAGCCAGGTATGGTAGCTCACACCTTTAATCCCCAGCACTTGAGAGGCAGATAAAGGAGGACTACTGTGAGTTAGAGGCCACCCTGAGACTATATAGTGAATGCCAGATGAGTCTGGCTAGAGTGAAACTCTACCTCAATAAAAGAAAAAAAATGCATTAGAAGATGTAACATAGTAAAGATACCATTTCTCTCTAAATTGATATATAGGTTTAATATAATTTATTTAAAAATCTTAGCAAATTTCTAGTCACACACAATTATCCTAAAATTTACATAGGAAGGAAAAAGGAAATAGCTGAAAACAATTTTTAAAATGAAGGGAAAGGACCGGAGAAGTGACTTTGTGGTAGAGCACTTGCCTGATCCTGAGTTTGATCCCTACCATTGTAAAAAAGAGTGGACAGGGGCTGGAAAAATGGCTTAGTGGTTAAGGCACCTGCCTGCAAAGTCAAAGGACCCAGGTTCAGTTCCTCAGGGCCCACGTAAGCCAGATGCACAAGGTGGCGCATGTGTCTGGAGTTCATTTGCAGTGGCTGGAGGCCCTGGCATGCACATTCTCTCACTATTTCTA
Organism: Orientallactaga sibirica; assembly: GCA_036365145.1. NCBI lineage: Eukaryota > Metazoa > Chordata > Mammalia > Rodentia > Dipodidae > Orientallactaga > Orientallactaga sibirica. The sequence continues at coordinate 1,119,430 of JAEOAD010000418.1, forward strand.
TCTGTTTCTCCCCCCCCTCAAATAAATAAATAAACAAACAAATAAATAAATAATTTTTTTAAAAAGAGTACAAAAGGCAACATAATGAAAAAATAAACTTCAACAGATGCAGCTAAATATTCACAGGCAGCAGCAACAACACAAATTTCAACATCAGTCTCACACCTAAATAAAAATAACTCAAAATGGATCAAGAATTTAAATATAACAAAAATTATAAAATATTTTAAAAAATATAATGCCAGCATTCAGGAGGCAGAGGCAGGAGGTCTGCAGTGAGTTTGAGGCCACCCTAATACTACAGAGTGAATTCCAGGCCAGTCTAGGCTAGAGCGAGACCCAACCTGGAAAGAAAAAATACATGCATGTGCACACACACACACAAATTTAAATATAACAAAGAAAACATAGTAGAAAATCTTCAATCCAGAGTTGATATAGAGCTCCTAGAATACATAGTAACTATATGATCTATAAATGTTTATTAGGATAAGCAGACAACTTAGTAGGAAAAGTATTTGTAACTCACATACCAAAGCACTAGCACCCAGAATAAAAAAACTCTTGATACTCAAGAGTACAAACACTAACATTATGATATCAGCAAAAAATTTGAAGAGCCATTTCACTGAATAGGACATGTGACAATTAGCCTATGAAAAGATATTCACCATCATTAGACACCAAACAAATGCAAATTAAAATTACAATGAGAGGGCTGAAGAGATGGCTCAGTGGTTAAAGCACTTTCCTGTGAAGCCTAAGGACCTAGGTTCAATTAGATTTTCCAGGTCCCATTTAAGCCAGATGCACAGGTAGTACATGTGTCTGGAGTTCCTTTGCAGTGGCTAGAGGCCCTGGCATGCCCATTCTCTTTCTCTTTCTCTCTCTTTCCATCTCAAATAAAAAATAAATTAATTTTAAAAATTACAATGAGAAACAACAGGAAGTCTAGGTCTCCAAGGAGCCAGGAGCATCAGGCATCCCTGCACAGGCCTAGCCCCAGATGGCAGCAAGTAACAGGGAGACCCAAAACTTATCAAAGTGATACGAGAAACCCTAGTGCTTTCACAACCTCCAGGGCTCAGGGAACACTGCAGAGGAAGTGGTGGAATAATATGAGTGCTGCTCTCACTGGCCAGAGACACTTCTCTATTGACATGGCTACAGACACTGAGGAGAATCAAAACTCATCAAAGTAAAGAATAGGAGACTGTCAAGAGCCCTCCAAGGCTCAGGGAATATTGTGGAAGAGAGAGCAGAAAGAATCTAAGAGCTATTGTTGGGTATTGCTAAAAATGGGCTAGGACTGGGAGGAAGCTGGCCTGGGCTGTTGGACATGGCCAGGAACGGGTTGTGGGGGTTGCAGCTGGCCTTATCATTGGGAACCCACCCTGGAGATGGTGACTGGCCCTCCCTACCCTCTGGCAAGGTTGTAATGTATCCTGTCATGGCCCAAAATGGGCAGAACTGGCAAGGCCCTCCCCCCTTTTGATCCCAAAAGCATGTGACCAGTTCATAAGTCAGGCTTTGCCTACTCCCCCCCACAGTTCCTGACCTTGTGGCTAGCTGCCCAAGAGACCCTTATGTGGCTGAAGTCACACAGCTTTTCCAGACACTTCTGTAACCTCCCTTAGAGCTCCTCCCTCACAACTCTGAAGTCATGTAGCTTTTCCCACCGCTATCTCCCTTACACTTCTGCCTTTCAACCAATTAGATAGCAACCCATAACTATGTATCCAATTGCCATATGTGTGTATGTGCCTTCTCAACCTTTCTCAAGTGTTTATAAACCCACTCCCCTGTTGAATAAACGAAAGCATGCTATCCATCAGACTGCCTCCCGGGTGTTCACTGCCCATCATGCACTCACCCGCTCCAGGACCCTGCTTCCCCCCAACTCCTCCTGTGCCCGGGACATTGGTGGCCAACGACCCCTGAGGACAGTGAGGACCCACAAGCTATAAAGTGCATAGGCAAGCTTTGGGACACTATCCTCCTGACATGAAATGACTGGAGCATTCGTGACCCCACAGTGGTTACTAATACACAAACAAGACCAGCACAATATGATTCTGAGCCCATCAACATTTTGACAAGGAGGATGTAGGACAAAAGGAACCTGACCAAAAAAAAAAAAGGATGGGCTGGAGAGATGGCTTAGCAGTTAAGGCACTTGCCTGAAAAGCCAAAGGACCCAGGTTCACTTGCCCAAAACCCATGTAAGCCAGATACTCAAGGTGGTGCAAGTGTCTGCATTTCATTTGCAGTGGCTAGAGACCCTAGTGTGCCTATTTTCTCCCTCCTTCTCTCTCTTTCTCTCTCTCTCCCCAATAAAGAAATAAAATATTTAGTGGATAATGAAGATGTGGCACATTTACACAGTGGAGTTCTACTCAGCGGTAAAGAAAAATGAAATTATGAACTTTGCAGGAAAATGGATAGATCTGGAAAGGATTCTATTTAGTGAGGTAACACAGGCCCAGAAAACCAAATGTCACTTGTTCTTTCTCATATGTGGATCCTAGCTACAAATGATTGGACGTCTATGTGAATATGAATCAACTCAGTAAGCTAGAACGGGGATATAAAGGGAATGGAAAGGGAGGGAGAGGGGATGTAACAGGATGGTATTGTGTGTGTGTATATGTGTATAGATAGATAAATGATTGATAGATAGATAGATAGATAGATAGATAGATAGATAGATAGATAGATAGATGATAGATAGAGTGTGTGTGTGTGTGTGTGTGTGTGTGTGTGTGTGTGTATAGAAGAACAGATTAATGGGATGAAAAGGCCTAAGTGAGGTCAGGGGAAGAGATTGAGTAAAGGAAAGGTGGAGGGAGGGCTAATCAAAATCTAAGAGGATATAAGTAAGTCATATGCAAACCTACTTTTTTGGACAATGAAACACTCAGCAGCCACAGATTGCTACTAGAACATTTTCAGTGCCAGGGATGGGATACCTTCCAGTGAGTTGTTGGCCAGGGAGATCACGGATACCCCCAAAACATTACAGGCCATTTCTGAGGCTCTTGGTTTCCCACCATGAAAAGATGGTAAGACCCTATTGCTGAAGACTACACATACTTGGGCTGTAAGGTCACTGAGAAATCCTGCTACAGCTGAGCTGAAAACCTCCTCCATGTGGACCAGCTGACAAAAAGCTGGAAAAATCTATGGTGCATGCATTTCAATCAAAGAGAGAGAAATCACCAGTGGTGATACTCAGTGGTGGACACTGCAAGCCTTAAATTTGGCCAGGCAGGCCAAATGAGCCAATGGGTGCAACAGTGGCATGTGTGTTATAGGGGAAACCAACTGCTCTCTAATTGAACTGGAGGACCCCTCCATGAAAGGGAATACATCCCTGATACTGGAAACCTACAACAGGGGTAGTTATGAACCTTAGGGGTGAAATGTCTTCTGGTGTCTGGCTAAATATATATAATATGTTCACCAAATGGCTCAGTAAGCAGTTCTCTTAATGTTCATACCGATGTACTAATGATATTCTCACTTTTGGTTAGAGAAGCTTCTCTTTTCAGATGGCAGTGACCTTGGGATGACTCAGAAAACACCGTGGTGCTAAGAAGTGACACAGAAGTGCTCAACACCAAAATATCTCTGTCACATCTTCCCAGGCTAAAGGTCCATTGCGGAAGGGGGGGTGGAAAGAATCTAAGAGCCAAAGGAAGGGTAGGACTCCTTACAATGTGCTCCTCCAGACACAAAATGGTCTGGATATCCATGGCCTTGCAGTGCCTGACACTACCTACACAAAACCATCATAATAGAAGGAAAAAATGATCATGATATCAAAATAAAAGAGAGACTGACTAAGACATGGAGGGGATATGATGGAACGTGCAGTTTCAAAGGGGAAAGTGGGGGGGGGGAGGAAATTGCCATGGGTTATTATCTATAATTATGGAAGTTCTCAATAAAAAGAAAAGAAAATTAAAAATAAAAATAAAAAAAGAAAGAAAATATTTAATAAAAGACAAAAAGGCCAGGCATGGTGGCTCTCACCTTTCATCCCAGCAGTTGAGAGGCAGAGATAGGAGGATTGTGAGATTTTGAGGCCAGCTTGATAGTACATAGTGAATTCCAGGTCAACCTGGGCTAGAGCGAAACCCTACCTCTAAAAATCTAAAGAAAAAGGAAGGAAGGAAGGAGAGGAGGGAGGGAGGGAAGGAAGGAGGGAGGGAGGGAAAGGAGGAAAAAGGAGGAAAGGAAGGGAAAAAAAGGAGGGAGGGAGGGAGGGAGGAAGGAAGGAAGGAAAAGACTATTCTGAAAGAGGAGGATCCTCAGGGGAGGGAGTGGATGGGAAAAAAGGGATAAAAGAGGATAACAAAACAGGAGCATGCTCATATTACTGAATGTTCATTTATTACTGTTCTCAATAAAAGGGTGGGTTTTTTTTTTTGTTTGTTTGCTTGCTTGTTTGTTTTGAGGTAGGGTCTTACTCTAGTCCAGGCTGACCTGGAATTCATTCTGTAGTCTCAGGGTGGCCTCAAACTCATGGCAATCCTCCTCCCTCTGCCTCCCGAGTGCTGGGATTAAAGGCAGGAGCCACCATGCCTTGCAAAAAAAAAAAAAGATTTTTACAAGTAAAAAAGTTACAAGAAGATAGTGGGTTTTTTTAATACATATATATATAATTTAATTTTTTTAAGGTAGGGTCTCACTCTAGCTCAGGCTGACCTGGAATTCACTATGTAATCTCAGGGTGGCCTCAAACTCATGGTGATCCTCCTACCTCTGCCTCCCGAGTGCTGGGATTAAGGGCATGTGCCACTATGCCCGGCTTAAGAAGATAGTGTTACACATCTACCATAGTTGCTAAAATGAAAATAATCCTAGGTAATGGAGTGCATGTCTGTAAACCCATCACTAAAGAGACAGAAGCAAAAGGATTTCGAATTTGAAATCATCCTGAGCTATACTGTGAGTTCTAGAACTGTCTTGACTAGAGAGTAAGACTATATTTCAAAATACATACATGCATACATACAATTCAATATGAAATGATACAATAAAAATAGTAACAACACTGAAAACTAATGAAAACATTACTGATAGGAATGTAAACAGCAGAACAACTTCAGAAAACAGGTTGGCAGTTTCTTATGCTCTCCACAATGTAACTTTCATCATCAATGAGCAAATGTACTCCTGGAACATTTAGCCACAGAATGAAGATCTACTTTAACCAGCACATGAAAAATTTATAAACAAATGTTTCTAGGATCTTGGTATGATTCCATTTATATAGCATTTTGAAAAGACAAACTTTTATAACTTAAAACAGAATATTAGTTGTCAAGGGTTAAAGAATGGGTGTGAGCCAGGCATGGTGGTGCATGCCTTTAATCCCAGCACTCGGGAGGCAGAGGTAGGAGAATCGCCGTGAGTTCGAGGCCACCCTGAGACTACATAGTTAATTCTAGGTCAGCCTGTACTAGAGTGATACCCTATCTTGAAAAAAAAAAAAAAAAAAAAGAATGGGGGTGAGAGCACAAAGAAAAACAACAAAAAACAAAAAACAATGGTGTCTCTCTAAAAGAAACATAGGAAAAGTTGTAGTAATGGAATTCCTTAATTTTATCAATGTTAATTCACTATATGTGGCCTTTACGACTTCTATAAGACATTATCAGGGAGGAGAGATGGTTCAATGGTTAAAGGTGCTTGCTTACAAAACCTGATAGCCTGGTTTCAATTCTCCAGTACCCACATAAAGCCAGACACACAAAGTGATGCATGTGTCTGGAATTCATTTGCAATAGCAGAAGGCCCTGAAGTACTCATAATCACTCTATGCCTCTTCCTGTCTCAAATAAACTTTTAAAATTTTTTCAAAAAAGATATTCTTGAGCTGGGCAAAGTGGTACATGCCTTTTAATCCCAGCACTCTAAAGGCAGAGGTAGGAGGATCACCATGAGTCCGAGGCCACCCTGAGACTACATAGCGAATACATGAGCTAGAGTAAGACCCTACTTCAAAAAAAAAAAAAAGATATTCTTGTCACTAGGAAAATATAGGACAAACATACATGAGATCTACTGGATGTTTTTCTAAACTGCATGTTGCCGTACAATTATCATGAATTTAAAAGGTACACCCTCTTTTATTCTATAAGTAGTATAAACAAAACAGAGTTAAAAAGGAAAGAACTACTTCGTTTTTCCTGCTTTATCATCTTTTGTATCTTTCATATATAATAGTAAGTATAAAAGTAGACAACATATTATGATCCTAAATAATACAGTTTCCTTACCCACGTTCCATGAAAATTTCCTGGCTTCTTATACCATGCTTTCTTGCCTCCTTCTTCACAGATACACATATGATCCATGAGTCCATTACTATATACAAAACATTTTCCTAAAAACAAGATTGCAGCAATCAATAGCTTTTTTCACATAAGTGTATTATTTGTATAGATAAAATAAAAGCAAAATGAGATTAGAAAAACTAACTCTACATTCTAGAATGGAATATACATTAATAATTAAATTTGCTTATGATCAGGCCCTGGCCTCTAAATTCACTGTTGTAAAAGGCAATAAATGGAGTGAATCAGTGGATTTTCTATTTTGAGAACCATAGTCATGAAATGTACATTGAAATTAAATTTTAGTTTATCCAAAGAATAGGATAAGATATAGGAGAAAAGCTGTTCTGAAAGAACTAAAGTTGTATGTCTTTTCTGGCCTGCAAGGGAATTCAGATAAAAATATACAGAACAAATGTTATCCTTAATGTAAATAATGCAATGTTTTGTCTACTTGTACTGCTCACTGTAGCCATTTGTCATGCCTGCCTCACTCATAGCAATTCATTTATTGGAGTCATTCATGCTAACAAAATTGTTCTCTCTTTTCAGCCACTTATATAATTTTATGGGTTTCATAATATGTCTAAGCATTTTCTTTGTTTGGAAGACATTCTTTAATTTGTCAAAAAAAAAAAAAAAAAAAACCTCTAAGATCTCTTTCTACAATCCATCCAATCCTTATCTAAACCTAACTGCTCATTTCACCTCATCTTTACATTCTCAACTGAGTGGCTTTGCTTTTGTTTTATGTTCACATTATTTTATTTCTTTTCCTCCACTTTGATGTAACCTAGGGCCTCATGGGTGTTCACGGAGTTACATCTCTAGAACAAGGAGGCTTTATATGAGCCAGTATTCTCAAAGTCTAGTCTGCTTTCTGCTATTAGCATTTTATGTGTAACTATAAAGATTTAAGATTTATCATAGCTTTGATATTTTCCATATTATAAAAATACATAATTAAGCCAGGTGTGGTGGCGCATGCCTTTAATCCCAGCACTTGGGAAGGAGAGGTAGGAGGATTGCCATGAGTTCGAGCCCACCCTGAGAATAGAGTGAATTACAGGTCATCCTGGGCCAAGCTGCCTCATAAAAAAAAAAATGAATTTCCCAACAGTTAATTGACTGTCATGAATGTTACAGAATAGACGTAACTATCAGACAACAAATGAAGTTTGATTCTAAGTTCCCATACATGTATAATTCTGTTTCTACTCAAGAAACAGTTATTCAAATATATAACCATGCTCTGCTTCCATTAGTAGGTCCATATAAGTGTTATGATACTAAATATCTTTTTCTGCCTACACCTCACCAGGTACAGTTAAATGGTTAAAAAACAATGTTTTTTGAATGAGACACCAATTCTTATAAATTAACAAAATGCTTATTCAAATAAATATGAATATAGTAACATTTAAATATAACATTTTCAAAATAACAAGCTGTGGTGATTTGAATCAGAAGTCCTCCATAAACTCCTGTGTTTTGAATGCTTGGTACCCAGTCAGTGGCAATGTGGAAGATGGCGCTTGCTACAGGAGGTGTGTTTCTAGGGGAAGGCTTTAGGGGTGTTATAGCCAGCCCCCTCTTGTCAGAACTTGAGTTGAATCTCTTGCTACTGGTTTCTACCTGCTGTAGCAGAAGTGATGTATGACCTCTAGTCATGTCATGCTTTCCTCTGTCATCATGAAGCTGAGTCTCCTTGACACTGTAAGCCAAAATAAACTTTCCTTCCATCAGCTGATTTTGGTCAAGTGCTTTGTCCCAGCAATGAAAAGGTAACTACAACACTAGCCTACATACCTTTGGGGAATGGGTTGTTCTGGGCTTGGAGTCGAATTTTAACAACGTCCAGGGGTGTCACTGTAAACACATAAATTTCAATTAGGAAGATATTCTCATAAATTTCACTGAAATTTTCAAAACAATATAAACTCTCATCAATTCATACTTTTCCTCATAACTATGTAACAGGAAAGACTATTTACCTTAAAGTTCTATTAAAGGTATGTTCTATTATGAAGCTATACTCCTACCCCTTGAATGTAACATTGAAATTTTCTGCTCTTGTATTCTATTTAAAGAGGACTAGTGAAAAGACACTACAATAATTTCTATCACATGTACTATATTTGTGTACAACTAGAATTCCATAGCATCAAAATTAAAACACAATGGGCTGGAGAGATGGCTTGGCGGTTATGGCGTTTGCCTGCAAAGCCAAAGGACCCCGGTTCTATTCCCCAGGACCCACATAAACCAGATGCACAATGTGACTCAAGCGTTTGTTTGCAGTGGCTGAAGACCCTGGCACACTCATTCTCTATCTATCTTTTTCTCTCTCTCTCAAAAAAAAAAAAAAAAGAAAGAAGAAAAGAATTGCAAAAGTCCATTTAAAGAGTTTATAAGTCTGGGAGTGGTGGAGCACGCCTTTAATCCCAGCACTTGGGAGGCAGAGGTAGGAGGATTGCCATGAGTTCAAGGTCACCCTGAGACTACATAGTTAATTCCAGGTCAGCCTGGGCCAGAGTGAGACCCTCCCTCAATAAACTAAAAAAAAAAAAAAGAGTTTATAAGAACTTTGCACCCAGGATGGTGGTGCATGCCTTTAATCACAGCACTTGGAAGGCAGAGGTAGGAGGATCACCATGAATTTGAGGCTACCCTGAGAAGAGAGTGAATTCCAGGTCAGCCTGAGCTGGAGTGAGACCCTACCTCGGGGAAAAGAAAAAAAAAAAAAAAAGAACATTGTATTACAAGGAATTAATAAGATGGGACTAGTGGTGTAACTCAGTTGGTAGAGTGCCTGCCTTTTCTATGTAAGAAGCCTTAAATTCAACCCTCAGCACTGGAATATACCAGGTATAATGGCACTTGCATGTAACCCTAGCACTCCAGAAGCAGATGCAAGATTATCAGAAGTTCAAGGTCATCCTTAGGTACATACTGAGTTTGAGGCCAACTTGGAACATGACATCATGTCTCAAAATCAAGAACAAAAAGAAATACTATAGGAAATGAAAATTTGAGTATGCTAGTCAAAATCATTTAGCATCATGTTATTTCCTTTGGGAATAAGAAAACAAAGGTGTATTGTTGTAATTTGCTTGCTATTTTTTATGCAAGCAAGAAAAAATGTCAATTAGTGGATCTAAGAAAACGATTCCTCATCTGAGAATGAGGAAGTCAAATCAGATAATTTCTAAGGCAATTATGAAAAATGTGATGCATATAAATTTAAGAAATTGTGTGGATACCATAAAATTTCCCAAATTTCTTTGTTCCATGTGCAAATACTTCATTTTGTTTTGAGAGAGACAAAGAGAGAGAGGCAGAGAATGGGCATGCCAGCAGCCTCTCAGCCACTGTGAACAAATCCCAGATGTGTTCGCCCCCTTGTGGGCAAGTGTGGCATTGCACCTTTGCATCACTTTACGTCTGGCTAAACGTGGGTCCTAGAGAATCGAACAGGCGTTCTTAGGCTTGGCAGGCAGGAGCCTTAACCATGAAGCCTTCTCTCCAGCCCTACTTCATTATTTTTTAATAGAATTGTAATAGTTTAATGTTTGGACCTCCAAACTTTATTAAACTTTATTTAAAACTCCAAATTTTTAGCCGGGCATGGTGGCACGCCTTTAATCCCAGCACTGGGGAGGCAGAGGTAGGAGGATTGCCATGAGTTCAAGGCCACCCTGAGAATACAGAGTGAATTCCAGGTCAGTGTGGGCTAGAGTGAGACCCTACCTTGAAAAACAAAAAACAAAAACAAAAAACAAACAAACAAAAAAAACTCTCCAAAATTTCAAGAAAAAACAAACTTCAGAAAGAAGTATGTGTAGTTACCTGAGAATAAACAAGCCCTAAAATTCAAGTCTCTTCATTTTCTATATTTAGAGTTCTTTTCATATCACCTTGCAGATGAATAAATATTAGCATCCTGGATACTGTCATGATGACATGATGAATAATATTATTTCACAGAAAGAACAGAGTATTCAAAGTGAGATAATCTACATCAGTAATATAATTTTACCCATTAATGAGGTCAATATAGCTCCAGTACAAGAAGAAACCATTTGCTGAAGAGGTGTCACTTTCAGCATCAGTGGGCCCTCTGTTTCTGCATCCATGTTTTTAATCAACTGAATAAAAAGAAAAATACAAAAACTTAGTGGCAGATATCCTCAAAACTAAATGCTAAAGATTAAAATATAAATACAGTAATCAGGAGTGCTTGCCTAGCAGACAACAGGCCTTGGGTTTGATTCCCAGAATTGTAACAAAGCAAAACAGAATTTATAGCAAAGCACATTTTTTTGAAAAGAGAGAGAGACAGAAGCATATATAGAGAGAGAATGGATGCGCCAAGGCCTCTATCCACTACAAATAACTCCAGACACATGTGCCACCTTGTGCATCTGGCTTACATGGGTCCTAGAGAATCAAACCTGCGTCCTTTGGCTTTGTAGACAACCACCTTAAACTCTAAACCATCTGTCTAGCACAGGTTTTTAATTCTAAAAAACTTATTTATCTGTAAGCAAAGAGAGAAAATGGGTACATCAGGGCCTCTAGCAACTGCCAACGAATTCTAGATGCATGCACCAATTTGTCCATCTGGCATTATATGAGTACTGAGAAATCAAATCTGGGATTGTTAGGCTTTGCAGGCAAGCGCCTTAACTGCTTGGCCATCTCTCCAGCCCCTCAAAGCCCATGTTTTTGATCACTATCCAATATAAACACATAAGTTCTGCAATAAAAGCAACAAACTGTCACTAATTGCACATGACCTCTGATATTAAAGAACTTAAATATTTTAGCTAAGCTGTGTGAACAGCATTACATTTGTAAGATAGTAATAATGATTTAAGGAAATGATTTAAGGAAAATTTAAGTGACAGAATGAAAGCAGCTTAGCAAAAAGAATTTACAGAATCTGTTAATTTACAGATAAACACTATTCATATATCCATGATAAGGTATAATCAAATATAGTACAAATTTTATTGTTTACCCAAAATTGTTGCATAGGTTTAAAATACTTAACCTTAAGAAAGGTGTGGTGGCACACACCTTTAATCTCACCACTCAGGAGGCAAAGGTAGGAGGATCGCTGTTAGGTTGAGGCTACCCTGAGATTACTTAGTGAATTCCAGGTCAGCCTGGGCTAGAGCAAGACCCTACCTCAAAAACCAAACAAAACCAAACAACCTTAATAACCATTATTTTAACAAAAATTTGATAAGAAAAGCTGTATCTTTCTTTGTGTGTACATATATATATGTATATTAGGAAATCAAATACAAAAAGTATAAAATTATTTATAAACTCACTATCAAAAACAACTATCAGGAGCTAAAGAGATGGCTTAGCAGTTAAGGTGGTAGCCTGCAAAGCCAAAGGATCCTGGTTTGACTCTCCAGGACCCACGTAAGCCAGATGCACAAGAGGGTGCATGCATCTAGAGTTCATCTGCAGTGGCTGGAGGCCCTGGCATGCCCATTGCGTGCTCGCTCGCTCTCTCTCTCTCTCTCTCCCTCCCTCCCTCCCTCTTTCTCTCAAATAAATAAATAAAATATTTTAGAAAGAAAGAAACAAAGAAACAAAGAAAGAATGAACGATCAGGGCTGGAGAGATGGCTTAGAGGTTAAGTCACGGGCCTGCAAAGCCAAAGACCCAGGTTCAACTCCCCAGGACCCATGTAAGCCAGATACACAAGGTAGCACATGCATCTGGAGTTTGTTTGCAGCAACCGGAGGCCCTTACACATCCATTCTCTATCTGCCTCTTTTTCTTCTTCCCTCTTTCTCTCCCTCAAATAAAATAAATAAATAATAAAATATTTTTAAAAACAACTATCAGCAAGGGTGTCAGCTGTATAAATGTCTTATATACTTACACACATGTATATGTGTACGTGTGTGTGTGTGTGTGTGTGTGTTACAAGTGCACAGAGATTATGTTTAAATACAGTAATCAAACACATAAAGACATTCGTATATCTGTGTACATGCTACATTAGAAGATTAATACAAAAAGATTAATACTACTTGTGTTTGTATAACAGCTTACTTTGCTGATTATGAATATATTATATAGTGCTAATAAATATCATTTTGATGCTTGTACAATATATAAGGTTTAAATATTCTCATCTCTTATATACCTAAGTTATTGTCAATTTCTCAATGATAAAGCTTCTGACATCCTTAATCATCCATCTTTTGTAGTCTTTCTACAATTACTCTGGGAAGGAAAGTAAGATTGTTGAGCTGTACTGTTCAAAAAACTCAATACAGCTGGGCATGATGGTGCACGCCTTTAATCCCAGCACTCGGGAGGCAGAGGTAGGAGAATCGCCATGAGTTTGAGGCCACCCTGAGACTACATAGCTAATTCCAGGTCAGCCTGGACCAGAGTGAGACCCTACCTTGAAAAAAAAAAAAAAAAAAAAAACTCAATACAGGGCTAGAGAGATGGCTTAGTAGTTAAGGTGTTTGCCTGCAAAGCCAAAGATTCCTGGTTCAAAACCCACATAAGCCAGATACACAATAGGGTGCATGTATCTGGAGGTCATTTGCAATGGCTGGAGGCCCAGGGGTGCCCATTCTCTCTCACCCTTTTTTCTCTCTCTCTCAAATAAATAAATTAAATTAAATTAAATTAAATTAAATTAAATTAAATTAAAAAAAACTGAATACAAAACCTGACATGGTGGTGGAATGCCTGTAATCCCAGTTCTCAGGAAGCTGAGACAGGAGGATTGACAGTTATAAAATGGCTTGGACTTTATTATACAGCAAGACACTTTCATAAACAATTGCCAAAATCCATTCTAGAAAAATTAATTTTACTTCTAATAACAAAATATAAATTTTGACCAATTACATATTCACCAAATCCTCTGTCTCACAATACTTATCTGAGCCACGCAAATTTATATTCTTTTTATTGTGGCCTTTCACTCTAACTATTTTAGCATATTATATAATCACAGCATAATTAACAAATTCAAGAAACTTTAATTGTGACACAATACAATCCACATCCCAGTTTTTTTAATTATATCAATACTATCTTTTATAAAAATGAATGGTACCCCTGTTTCTTTGGCATTTCATAATCTACCTACCTGGTTTATGTCTTTTCTTCAATTCTATGATCCAATATTTTACTGTTTGTAACATCAGTACTTGAAACCCTGTAATGAAATAAAGAAACTGCCTTATCTTTTCATATAGGAAAGGGGTACAAACTAAGAAATTAATCAATATATTTTAATAAGTGCTTTAAATTAAGTTTTTTTATTTAATTTTTTGAGGCAGAGTCTATGTGACTCAGCTAGCCCTGGATTCCTAATCCTCAATCTCCTGAGTGCTAGGATTCCAATGTGTGCCTCCAGGCTCAGCTCTATTAATTGATTTGAGCAATACAAAGGATACCACAAATATAAGCATTAAAATTATGAAAGCAGCTTCACAAAAACTTCCTGCTATCCTAGTTAATACACTTGCCTTTGACAATAAACAGTTCTAGAACCTGAACACAGTGACCAACTTTATATGATTATACTGAAACTAGACTTTTAACAAAATTAGTGACCAGTATCATCTATCAAGTAGTTTTTGAAGGGAAAAAAGCTCCTCCAATTTGAATTTCATCAAGCTTTAGATCTAACTCTAAATTCACAGATAATTCAAAGACTTGACTTTTTGACTGAAAACATGCCACACAACAGTTTAAGTTGAAATATTCCAATAAGAGTGTTCCTTTGAATTCTTCAAGGTAGGGTAGAGGTAACAGTAGCAGAGGGAGAACTGTTTGGAGGCAATCTTAGATGAAACAATAACCAAAAGTATGCTGTTTTAAACAAATTTTTATATTTCAATGCTAGTGTAACTACTAGAATATGAATATGGGCTAGCATTATAAAATATAACTACTATATAAAATTACTGAATTTTGTAAATATAATGGTATTTAAATTACATGGATAGTGTCCCTTATGAAAGAGTCTTATTTTAAGGTTTGGAATGTTATAAGTGCTATATTTCACAATACTTCAAAAAGTAAATACACTGAAATGTTACATTATATTTAATGGGAAAAAGCATTTCATTGTTCTGTATTTTCTTATATATATGAAAATTTTCAGACTCTTGACATTTATGGAATCTTTTTTTTCTTTGTTTGTTTGTTTTTTCAAGGTAGGATCTCACTCTAGCCCAGGCTGACTTGGAATTCACTCTGTAGTCTCAGGGAGGCCTTGAACTCACAGTGATCCTCCTACCTCTGCCTCCCAAGTGCTGGGATTAAAGGCGTGCGCCACCACACCCGACTATTTATGGAATCTTAAAGTCTTTTCACATTCATTAATAAGGACAGTTCTTTGCAGTAGAAAAATTATGTAAATAGGACTGGAGAGATGGCTTAATGGTTAAGGCACTTGCCCACAAAACCTAAGGACCCAGGTTCAATTTCCTAGTACCCACATAAGCCAGATGCACATGATGGTGCATGTGTCTGGAGTTCATTTGCAATGGCTAGAGGCACCCATTCTCTCTCTCTCTCTCTCTCTTCTCTCTCAAATAAATAAATAAATAAAGATAAAATATTTTGAAAAAAGAAAACTGATGTAAATATGTTAACATGTATGTACTGTTATAGTTTCAACATGAAATGTCCCTGATTGAATAAATGGATTAATTCCTTGATGTATTTATGATATGATGAGATTATATATGATGGAGATAGTGAAAAGTAGGAAGTGGCTCCTACTTGGAAGTAGAAAGTCCCTGGAGTGCAAATTCTGTAAAGATGCATCTCATCTCCTGCTCTTTCTTTTCTATGCATGGAGGCCACAAGCTGAATAGTTCTGCTCTACCACACTTTACCATGTTCTTCTACACACCGTGAGCCCAGAAACAATGTAGCCAGGCAACCATAGATTGAAATCTCTGCAACCATAAGCCAAACTAAATCCTTCCTTATTCCCTTCCTACCTGCACTTTATCTGTCACAGCAATAAAAACTGACTAATGTAGGGATATTGCTATTCTGGAGTAGTTAAAAGCCCTATAGTGTATACAGTGATATCCATCACATCAAACTTGTATCTCAAATATGTTCACCTAAACTTAAAGGCAGAAAAATTGCTTTATTTCTAGGAATTGTAAAATATTAAATGTTAATTGTTAAAATATAAGAGAAACCAACTGGAAACTTAAAAGCAGTATTTTTATCACAAGTAATAGCTTTATTATTTTGGAAAAATTATTAGCATATATGTTATATATAAGGGGATTCATTATGATAGTTTCATAAATGTATATAACATGATTAAAATACTATTCACCCCTTTTTATTTATAAGCTCTTGTCTCCTTTACCTTAACTCTCCCTGACCCCCTTCCTCTTCCCAACTAGTCCATTAGTCAACCTTTTACATTCATGACTTTTTATTGGGTGAAGGGGGGAAATGACATAAGTTGAATTACAGTTGCTTTTAGGAGCATTGGTGGGTGGTTATTTACAGGAGCACGGGGGTAACTTACCAGTGGTTACACTACTGAAGAAAATTTCATTCTGTCCCCCAAGAAGTCAACAGATTCTCAGAAAGTGGTGGGTCTTCATAAGCCCCTCCTTGATCCAAGGGGGGGTGTTAACACAATCTTGTCCAGGTTTTTTTTCCTGGTTTTCTGAGCTAGGGTCTCACTCTAGCTCAGGCTGACCTAGAATTCACTATGTAGTCTCAGGGTGGCCTTGAACTCACGGCAATCCTCCTAACCTCTGCCTCCCAAGTGCTGGGATTAAAGGTTTTATGCATGTAAACACAGATGAGAGGTCATGAGTATAATGGCTATGTCATGTCCATTTCACAACACTCCCTCCCTTCCTCCAGTTCTTGCATTCATTCTGCTCTGTCTTCTGTGAGCACAGGAGGCTTAACTTACGAACTTTCAAAGGGGAAGTGGAGAACTTTGTGGGAACTGGGCAACTGGCATAAAGCTTGGTTGCATTCTTCTGCTCAAGCCCAAAAAGTTTGATCAAGGTTAAATTTTAAAGTAATGGACTGGGGCTGGAAAGATGGCTTAGCGGTTAAGGTGTTTTGCCTACAAAGCCAGAGGATCCCAGTTTGACTCTCCAGGACCCACGTAACACCAGATGGACAAGAAGGTGCATGCATCTGGAGTTTGTTTGCAGTGGCTGGAGGACTTGGCATGCCCATTCTCTCCCTATGTCTAACCCTTTCTCAAGTAAATAAATGAATAAATAAAATTTAAAAGTAATGGATGGGGCTGGAGAGATAGTTTAGTGGTTAAGGCTGCAAAGTCAAAGGACCATGGTTCAATTCTCCAGGACAAGGGGGCGCATGCATCTCGAGTTTGTTTGCAGTGGCTGGAAGCCCTGGCATGCCCATTCTCTCCTCCTCTCTCTCTCACACACACACACACTCTCTCTCTCCCTCTCTCTCAAATAAATAAATAAAATGTAGGGCATGGTTGAAGGCCCCCGAGCTACTAGAGGTTCAGGCAGATCTGAACTGTCAGGCATAACTAAGGGCCCGGAACCCTGAGGTTGCAGTGAGCTGGACACTGACAATCTTGAGACCAGCAAAAGTGAGACTGCTCCCTCCCCCCAGCCCCGGGCACCTGGACATCCTAAGGCATAGGTTTTGCTTTCCCCAGAGCTTTGTGACCTTTGTCCACTTAAGTCGCAATATGTTAATAAGGTATCAGCCAGCAGCCTTCTCATAGCCAATCCCCCTACAACCCATTCCCTATACCTTTTCCCACCACTACTTAGACCATGTGACCCTTTCCCACTCACCCAAAGACCCTACATGTTAATTAGGCATGAGGGGGACCCCTATACTAACCAATCCACTTATGACCAATACCTTTTCCCGCTCTTTCACAATAACTTTCCCCTGACAATAAACGAGCTTTCTCTGATGCTGCCTCCTGGATGTTTCTTCCCATCCTACTCAAGGCCACTCAAGACCCTGCTCCACAGTTGCCTAGATGTCTCCAGGGAACCGTGGCCACTGGAACCCCAGGAACCACAGCAAAATATATGAAAAAAAATAATTTCTAAAAGTAACCAGATTCCAGGTATAATGGTGGCATAGGAGCCACGCCAAAACAGATCAGGGAGGGATTTAAGCAAAACTACACTCTTCTTCAGAAAAGAGCAAAATATTTTTTCCGGGAAACAACAGAAAAGCAGGAGACGGCCAGAATCCCACTGTGGTGATTGCGGCCTGACCCACGGCAGCCCGCACCACAACAGCTCCAAGCCGCCACTCGAACCCACGACTCCAAGTTGCCGCCCAGAACCGCTGAGCCTCCGCTGTAGCCAGTGCCACCCCCCCCCCCCAAAAAAGGGGGGACTTTCCAACCTCATCAGTCTCCTCACAGAGCCCAGAAATCAAAAAAAAGTCTGCTGAGCTACTGACAGAGATACAGGGGAACAGTGTGAGCAACTACAGGCTTCCTGAACTCGCACATCCCCCAACCATCAGAACCCCAGTGAATTGGCAGAATTCAGCAACGAGCAGCAGCTCTGAACCAAATCACCAACACAGCATCCAGCACAGCTGACCCAAGCTCCACAGCTCAGCGAACGAAGTGGGCCCTCAGCATTGAGGACTTTGGAAGCCACACAAAAAGGTAACAAAGGCCTGCATTGGAAGAGCTAACCTCTCTTTCCAGTTCAGGTTATGGGTTACATATTTGTGGTTGGCCTTACCATTTTCAAATAAGCTGAATATGAGGTGTTGAATATTGCTGTCTGAAATACTTTTAGATTTAAAGGGCCTTTATCTTTTGCTTCTGTCATTAGTGGGGGCAGGGTCTGATTCCTAGCTGAAAAGATTAAGGGTATGGGGCAACACATACCTTTATGGATTTTGACCTTATAAAACTGTTTGTTTAAATTTCCACACTTGTATACTCTGTGCTCTTGTTATTTGAATGTGTATTTTGCACAGCTGAAGATTAGAACTTGCCAGCATATTGTTCCCCCAGTCCACTACAATACTTTCTTAACAAGCAAATTCAACAGACAGGATTACTTTTGAGGTTGGACTTGGGTACAAGTGCTACACTTGGCACCTTAAACTCATTTCCTGAAAGTATATGAAGGTGGATCACGACACCTAAGACCACTGCAGATAAATAGAAAACCTAAGCAAAAATTCAATCCAGGATGCAAAAGTCACTACATTATAATACGAGAAACACAAAGAATCAAGACAACGCAATCCCACCAAAAATTACAAATCCACCAGGATTGTTCACCAATCAAATGGTTTTAGATGAAATTCCTCACAAAGATTTCAAAACAATGATGATATCTATATTCAAAGAAATGAAAGAAGAAATAAAAGAAGAAATGAATGGAATCCCAGAAGAAAACAAATGAATTAAAGAAGAAAACAAACTTTTGAAAGAGATTACAAAAAAACAGTTTAATGGAAAAAAAAAAAAAAGGTCATTAGAGGACATGAATAAGGAAATAGAACTACTGAAGAAAAACCAGGCTGAAATCCTAGCTCTGAAGAACACAGTCAGTGAAATAAAAAACTCTGTGGAAAGTCTCACTAGTAGAATGGATGAAGGAGAGGACAGAATACCTAAACTAGAAGACCAGGTAGCAGACCTATCACAGTCCAACAAAGAGAAAGACAAACTAATAGAAAGGTATGAATGAGAACTCCAAGACATGAGGGACACTATGAAAAGATCAAACATAAGAATTCAAGGTATAGCGGAAGGGGAAGAATTTCAATCCAGAGGCTTAGTAGGTGTTTTCCACAAAATCATAGAAGAAAATTTTCCCCAAATTGGGAAAGAAATGCCAATGCAGATACATGAAGCATTTAGAACACCAAACAGACAAAACCTAGAAAGATCCTCTTCTCGCCATGTTATAATTAAACTACTAAATACACAAACCAAAGAAAATATATTGAAAGCAGTTAGAGAGAAAAAGCAAATGACCTTCAAGGGGAAACCCATCAGGATCACAGCAGATTACTCAACACAAACTTTAAAAGCCAGAAGGGCCTGGAGTGATGTATTCCAAGTTCTGAAAGATAAAAACTGACAACCAAGATTACTTTATCCTGCAAAGCTTTCTATCCAAATTGATGGAGAAATAAGGACATTCCACAACAAAGACAGCCTAAAGGAATTTATGGCAACTAAACCAGCGTTACAGAAAATACTTGCAGGAGTCATTTATGCTGAAGAGAAAGCAAAACACACACAGCAGGAAATAGGAAAAAAGAAAACATACTCAACAGTTAGAACAAGTGAGGTAAAACGAAAACCAAGAAGAACTACAAAACAAGAAAAATGGAGAGATCAAATACATATCTTTCAATAATAACTCTTGATATCAATGGCCTCAATGCCCCAATCAAAAGACATAGACTTGCAGACTAGATTAAAAAGCCGGATACTACCATCTGTTGCTTCCAGGAAACTCACCTCTCATTAAAAGATAGAAAAATTCTTAGGGTGAAAGGTTGGAAAAAGGTATTTCAAGCAAATGGGCCTAAGAAACAAGCAGGGGTGGCTATCCTAATTTCTGACAGGACCAACATTAGTGAGGAAAGATGAAGAAGGTCACTTTATACTGATTAAAGGAACAGTCCAACAGGAGGACATCACAAACCTAAACATATATACTCCCAACACAGGGGCCACCAATTTCATCAAACAAACACTATCAGACTTAAGGTCAGAGATAACTCCTAACACAATACTAGTGGGTAACTTCAATACCACGCTATCATCACTTGACAGTTCTACCCAACAAAAAATAAACAGAGAGACATCTGCATTAAATGAAATCATTGAACAAATGGCCCTAACAGCTATATACAGAACATTCCATCCAAATGCTGCAGAATATACATTCTTCTCAGCAGCACATGGGACATTCTCTAAAATAGACCATATAATAAGACACAAATCAAATCCGAACAAATACAGGAAAATTGAAATAATCCCTTGTATGCTATCTGACCACAATGGGATTAAACTGCAAATCAGCAACAAGAAAAACTACAGAGCATACAGAAATTCATGGAGACTAAACAGTACATTATTGAACGATGTATGGATCATTGAAGAAATTAAAAAGGAAATCAAGAAATTCACAGAATCAAATGATGATTAGAATATAACATACCAAAACCTTTGGGACACAATGAAGGCAGTCCTACGAGGGAAATTTATAGCTCTAAGTGCCTGTCTTAAGAAATTAGAGAGTTCACAACTAAACAATTTAATGCTTCACCTTAAGGCCTTGGAAAGAGAGGAACAAGGCAAACCAAAAATCAGTAGACAGGAAGAAATAATAAAGGTTAGGGCAGAAATTAATGAAATGGAAACAAAAAAAAAAATCAAAAAAATCATTGAAACAAAGAGTTGGTTCTTTGAAAGGATAAACAAGATTGACAAACCCTTAGCAAATCTGACCAAAAGAAAGAGAGAAGAGACAAAAATTGATAAAATTAGAGATGAAAAAGGCAACATCCCAACAGATACCAAAGAAATTCAGAAAATCATACAGACATACTTTAAGAATATATACGCCTCTAAGTTTGAAAACCTGAAAGAAATGAATGATTTGCTTGATTCATATGACCTAACAAAATTAAATCAAGATGAGATAAACCATTTAAATAGACCTATAACAACCACAGAGATCAAAGCAATTATAAAAAGTCTCCCAACTAAAAAAAGCCCAGGCCCAGATGGATTCACTGCTGAATTTTACCAGACATTCCTGGAAGATCTAACACCAATGGTTCTCAAACTTTTCCATAAAATAGAAAAAGAATTCTACCGAAATCCTTCTATGAAGCCAGCATCACCCTGATACCCAAACCGGACAAAGACAGATCAAAAAAAAGAAAAGTATAGAACAATCTCCCTCATGAACATAGATGCAAAAATTCTCAACAAAATACTGGCAAACAGAATACAAGAATATATCAGAAAGATTATTCACCCTGACCAAGTAGGCGTTATCCCAGAGATGCAGGGATGGTTCAACATACGCAAATCCATAAATGTAATACACCATATACATGGTCTGAAGGACAAAAATCACATGGTCATCTCAATAGATGCAAAAAAGGCATTTGACAAAATCCAACACCCCTTCATGGTGAAAGTATTACAGAAACTGGGAATAGAAGGAACATATCTCAACATAATAAAAGCTATTTATGACAAACATACAGCCAACATAATTCTAAATGGGGAAAAACTTGAAGCTTTTCCTCTAAATTCAGGAACAAGACAAGGGTGTCCACTTTCCCCACTACTATTTAATATAGTACTGGAAGTCTTAGCCATAGCAGTAAGGCAAGAGACACTCATAAAGGGGATACAAATAGGAAGGGAAGAGATCAAATTATCATGATTTGCAGACGATATGATTCTATACATAACAGACTCTAAAGACTCTACCAGCAAACTGTTAGAGCTGATAAACACTTTTAGCAATATAGCAGGATACAAAATAAACACACAGAAATCAGTAGCTTTTCTATACAGTAACAACAAACGTGCAGAGGATGAAAACAGGGAATCGCTCCCATTCACAATTGCCTTAAAAAATAAAATAAAATACCTTGGAATAAACTTTACCAAGGAAGTGAAGGATCTCTACAATGAGAACTTTAAAAAACTCGAGTGACAAATTGCAGAAGACACAAGGAAAGGGAAAGACATCCGATGCTCCTGGATTGGAAGAATCAATATTGTGAAAATGTCAATCTTACCAAAAGCAATCTACGCATTTAATGCGATCCCCATTAAAATCCCAATACCAATAGCATTCTTCACAGAAATAGAAAAAAACAATACTAAAATTCATCTGGAAACACAAAAAACCTCGAACAGCCAAAACAATTTTGCACAACATAAATCAGGCAGGTGGTATAACCATACCCGATTTTAAGTTATACTACAAAGCCATAGTAACAAAAACAGCATGGTACTGGCACAAGGACAGACAGGTAGATCAATGGAACAGAATAGAAGACCCAAATATTAATCCAGGCAGCTACAGCCACCTGATTTTTGACAAAAATGCCAAAAATATTCATTGTAGAAAAGACAGCCTCTTTAACAAGTGGTGCTGGGAAAACTGCACATCTGTATGTAAAAGGATAAACATAGATCCTTGTCTCTCTCCATGCACAAGAGTCAAGTCCAAATGGATTAAAGACCTTAATATCAGACCTGAAACTCTCAAACATATTGGAATAGGCAAGGACTTTCTGAATATAACTCCAATTGCTCAGGGAATAAAACCACTAATCAACCAATGGGACCTTATGAAATTACAAAGCTTTTGTATAGCAAAGGACACTGTGAATAGAGCAAAAAGACAACTACAGAATGGGAGAAAATCTTTGCCAGCTATACATCTGACAGAGGATTAACATCCAGAATATATAAAGAACTCAAAAAACAAAATAATATGAATTCAAACAACCCAGTTAAAAATGGGCTATAGAACTAAATAGAGAATTCATGGAAGAAGAAATACAGATGGCATATAAACATCTAAAAAAGTGTTCCACATCCTTAGCCATCAGGGAAATGCAAATTAAAACCACTTTGAGATTCCATTTCACTCCTGTCAGAATGGCTACCATCAAGAAAACAAATGACAATAAGTGTTGGCATGGATGTGGAAAAACAGGAACACTTCTACAGTGTTGGTGGGAATGTAATCTGGTCCAGCCATTGTGGAAATCAGTGTGGAGGTTCTTGAGACAGCTAGAAATAGATTTACTATATGATCTAGCTATAGCACTCCTAGGCTTATATCCAGAGGACTCTTCTCACTACCTTAGCGATACTTCAAAACCATGTTTACTGCTGCTCTATTCACAATAGCTAGGAAATGGAAGCAGCCTAATGTCCCTCCACAGATGAGTGGACAATAAACATGTGGTACATTTACACAATGGAGTTCTATTCAACGGTAAAGAAAAATGAAATTATGAAATTTGCAGAGAAATGGATGGATCTGGAAAGGATTATACTAAGTGAGGTAACCCAGGCTCAGAAAGCCAAACGTCACATGTTCTCTCATATGTGGATCCTGGCTACTAATGTATAGACTTGTGTGTGAACTGGAACCAAAAACAGGTACCAGAAACCAGTAAGCTGGTAAAAGGCTATAAGGGAGGGAGGAAAGGGAAGGACTTATGTGTGTGGTGATGCACATATGTAAGTAGAACTGATTACAGTGAGGGGAATGGCCTAAGCAAGGCCATGGGAAGAGAATGCATACAAGAAGGGCAGGGGGAGGGTCAATCTAAACTCAAGATATTGTGAATAAGATATATGTAAAATTACTTTTTTGAATAAGGGCACGTCTAGAAGCTGTAGACTATTACTAGAAAATTTTCAGCACCTGGGATGGGATACCTTCCAGTGAGTTGTTGGCCAAGGAGATCCTGGTAACCTCCAAAACATTAAAGGCTTTTGCCAAAGCCCTTGGTTTCCCTAGAGAAACAGATAGTAAGACCTTATTGTTGAAGACATCTCTTGCCTGAGAGGCAAGGTCACTGAGAAAGCAAGCTGGTGCTGAGCATAAAACCTTCTCCCTGTAGACCAGCCAACTGAAAGCTGGAAAAAGCTGCATTGCACGCAGCATATGGGAGACAGAACCCATCAACAGTTAAAACAGTGGACACTGAATATTCAATCTTCGCCAGACAGGCCCAATGACTAAACAGGTGCAATAGTGGCATGTCTACTCTTGGGGCAACCAACTGCTCCATAATTGGACTGAAGGAACTCTCTACGGGAGGGAATACATACCTGGTACTAAAAACCTAAGTAAAAGTCTATGGTAGGTGAGGTCATGAGCCTTAGGGGTATAAGCCTGCTCTTGTCTGACTAAATGTATATATTATTCCCACCAAGCTTCCCTGAAAGTACTACACTTAATGTTCATATTCACATATTAACGCTACTCTCACTTCTGGTTAGAGAAGCTTCTCTTTTCAGATGGCGATGACCACTGTGATGACCCAAAAGGAAACATAGTGCTGAGAAGAAGGGATGGAGGAGTGTCACACCCTCCAAGGCTCAGGGACCATTGCAGAAGAGGGGGCAGATAGAATGGAAGAGTCAAAGGAAGGGTACGACCTCTTACAATGCAACTGCCCAGACAGAAATTGGCCTCGATATCCATGACCTTGCAGTTCCTAGGAATACCTCCGCAAGACCCTCAAAATAGAAGAAAAAGATGATGACATCAAATTAAAAGAGAGACTAATGGAGAGAGGGAGGGGATATGATGGAGCCTGGAGTTCTAAAGTGGAATGGGGGAGGGGAGGGAAATATCAGGTGGGTTTTTTGGATGTAAGTATAAAAGTTGTCAATAAAAAATAATAATTAAAAAAAATATTGACATGGGCTGGGCTGGAGAGATGCCTTAGCAGTTAAGGCATTGCCTGTAAAGCCTAAGGACCCAGGTTCTATTCTCCACATAAAGACAGATGCACAAAGTAGTGCAAGCATCTGGAGTTTGTTTGCAGCAGCTAGAGACCCTGTCATGCCCATTCATTCTCATCTTCTCTCTCTCTCTCTGGAAATAAAGAAATAATTTAAAAGGGGGGCTGGAGAGCCAAAAGTTAAGGTGCTTGCCTGCAATACCTAAGGAAACAGGTTCAACCCCACCCCACCCCCAGAACCCACATAAGCCAGATACACACGGTGGTGCATACATCTAGAGATCATTTGCAGTAGCTAGAGGTCCTGGCATAGACATTCGGTCTCTCTCTCTCTCTCAAATAAATAAATGAAAATAAAATATTTTTTAGAAATTAGCCAGGCAGTAGTGGCACATGCCTTTAATTCCAGCACTCAGGAGGCAGAGGTAGGAGGATCACTGAGTTTGAGGCCACTCTGAGAATACATCGTGAATTCCAGGACAGCCTGGGCTAAAGCGAGACCTTACCTCAAAAAAATAAATAAATAAACAAATAATAAATAAATAAGTAAATAAATAAATGTTGATGGGCTAGAACCATGCTGGCTTTATGGGGTATCAGTGACCACTGTGTGGTTATGAGTACACTGGGTGGTTCATGTGTGGAGTACAGTGCCCCAAAGTATATCTATGCACAATGTGGCTATTTTTCTATTAGGGCATGAAACTTGTCATTAGTTTGAGGAATCCTCACTCTTATTATAAATTATTCATAAATCGTATCTTAGCCCAGTGTGGTAGTTTGAATATATGTCCCCCAATATATTCAGTGTTTTATTAGTTATAGTTTGCATCTGCAATCACCTTGCTAGAGGCAATGTCACTGGTGGCTGGTCTTAAGGTGTGGGTTTGAGATTCCAT
Source organism: Orientallactaga sibirica (assembly GCA_036365145.1). NCBI lineage: Eukaryota > Metazoa > Chordata > Mammalia > Rodentia > Dipodidae > Orientallactaga > Orientallactaga sibirica. Next base: position 1,145,183 of record JAEOAD010000418.1, read on the forward strand.
TGTAAAGATATGCAAATGTGCCTAGCAGGAGTTCCTGAAGTGTGCTGTGTGACCTTTTGGCTGTAGTTTTGCTCTGTGTGCTGTGGTGGCTGGTTGGCTTTTGCTCTCTCTGCCTGGCCTTGTGAGAGCAGGCCGTTTCTTCTGCCATTATGGAACTTCCCCTGGATCTGTAAGCTTCAATAAATAATATCCCTTCTTCCATAACTGTGTCTGGTCTGGAAGTTCATCTCAGCGAACCTGAAGCTGTCTGCTACACCCAGACTATTTTCTTTCTACTTTATTTAAAATAACTTTTTTTGGAATTCAAGTTTTTTTTACAGATGTAGTAAAAAGTATAACATGAAATATTTTATTAAAAAATTCTTCAGCTGGACAGATGGCTCAGCAGTTAAGGTGTTTACCATAAAGTCTAATGACCTGAGTTCAATTCAACAGTACTCACACACCAAAAAAATCAAAACAAAATTCTTAAGTATAACGCTAGGCATGGTAGTGCCTGCTTTTAATCCCAGCATTCAGGAGGCTGAGGTAAGAGGATTGCCAGCAATTCAAGGCCAGCCTAAGATTACACAGTCCAGGTCAGCCTGGGCTAGAGGGACACCCTACCTTGAAAAAAAAAACTTAAGTATAGAGTATTATTAATTATATAAATATTGTACTACTGGAAATACATCATTTTTAACTTCCATGATTTAAACTGTGAATCCACTGAAACAACTTCTCATTTCCGTTTCCACCCAGTTTGACAAACACCATTTTAGTTTCCGCATACATAACTATATTAAATACCATAATTAAAATCATACCAGTTTTCTTTCTTTTTGTAGCTGGAATATTTCATTTACAAAAATGAGCTCAAGATTCATTGATAAGTTAGTGTATGAACAAGATTTCCTACTTTTTAAAGGCTGAATAATATCCTGTGTGTGTGTTTATGACCTTTAAAATAACTAACTTTATTTGAACAAATTTTCTCACTCATTTTTTTTAATGCTGGGTGTGGTGACGCACACCTTTAATCAAAGCACTTGGGAGGCAGAGGTAGATGGACCACCAGGAGTTTGAGGCCACCCTGAGACTACATAATGAATTGCAGGTCAGCCTGGACTAGAGTGAGATCCTACCCCCCCAAAAAAAATTTTAATATTTTAATTTAGTAGAGAGAAAAAAAGAGGGAAAGAGAGAATGGGTGCACCAGGGCCTCCAGCCACTGCAAATGAACTCCAGATGGAGATGCATGTGCTACCTTGTGCATCTGGCTTATGTGGGTCTTGGGGAATTGAACCTGGGTCCTTTGACTTTGCAGGCAAGTGCCTTAACCACTAAGCCATCTCTCCAGCCCTTAAAAAATATTTTTATCCATTCATCTATCATAGTAGTGCTACTGTAATTTACTTATTTTTTTACAAAAGTTATAGTTTTATACCCATGTCTTCTGGACCCATTTTCCCTGAGGGTTCTCCTCAGTGGGGTTACTGTTATTCAGTGTGGGATAATTAAGACTTTAGTCAATCTCTGTGTGGCACTACTGCACAAATGTGTGCTTCTTGCCTGGTTAGTTGGTTATATAGATTTCAGGATCACCTACTTGTTCATTCTGTTGATGATCTTTATTCCCCAGCAGCTCCCATAGCACTTTTCCATGCCATGAGGTTCTACCAGGAGAGGAGTAGGTTTCCTCTCAGTTCTGACATGGTCTCTCAGTTTCCAGTGACAGCAGCCTGTGGTGTCATCAGAAACAGGGTCTTACCTTATATCTCTGGTGGGTAACCAAGTGCTTTAATTGGTCCTCCCTGACCTTTAACATTTCAGTGAGAGGAGTAGTCAAGTTCTAGTCCTGAGATACACCAGACCGAGCCCATGGCTTTAGAATTAAGCTTTCCCCATTTACCAGTAAGCACTTCTGCCTAGACAGTCCATCCCTTTATTGAGGAATATACCTTGTATGATGGTGTTGTACTCAGTCCATATTGCTAAGATAACATCCAACCAGCTTATTTCCAGCTTATAGGGTCCAAGGGTTCATCAATGGTAGAACAAGGTGGCTCCCTTTCATGGGTACAGAGAGACATCACCAACAACCCACCTAAGCAAATATGAACTGCCTGAGCTCAAACTGCTCTGAACACACCTTTGGGCTGACAGAAAGATCTGCTGCCAAACACACGTTAGGGCTAGACTCTAAAATCCATCCCCAGTGACAAGGGAGCACCCTTGAGGCAAGTTCTGCCTGCTAGGGGCTAAAGTAGTAAGTTTAATCAAAGACAAATGAGTCTATGAACCAAACATTCAAACCATTACAAATGGTTCCCAGGGGAAGGTTTTTATTGTATTGATTGCTTTTGTCTTTAGTTTTGTATAATTCCCCTCCCATTCTCCCTTTCCACTACTCCCTCCCCTTTACAACCCTGATCTTCTTTCCCTTTACTAGTCTGTCAGGAGTTTCCTCTTTTCCCTCCCTATTTCCATTTTCTCCTAGAATCACTCTAGCTCTATGCCCTTGTTCCCAATCTAACTCCTATTTATATTCAGCTCCAGCTGCTCTAACTTAGGAATCACATATGAAAGAGAATGGTATTTGTGTTTCTTAGCCTGTGACCTCACTTAGAATCGTACTTTCCAAATCCATCCATGTTCCTGTTAATTTCATTATTACATTTTTCCTTATTGTTAAGTAGAATTCCAGTTTCTAGATATTGTGAATAGAGCAGTGACAACCATGGTTGAGCAAGTATCTCTATAGTAAAGAGTGACATCTTTAGGGTATATAGCCAGGAATGCAATAGCTGGACAAAATGGTAGATCTATTTTCATCTTTTTCAGGAGTCTCCATACTGATTTCCTTAATAGGTATACTAATCTGTACTCCCACCAGCAGTGAATAAGAGTCCTTCTTTCCCCATACCCTTGCCAGCATTTTGTTGTCATTTGATGTTCTGGTGATTATCTTGACTGGAATGAGATAGAATCTCAAAGTCATTTTAATTTGCATTTCCTTGGTGACTAAAGATGTCAAGCATCTCTTTATGTGAATATTGGCCATTTGTACTTCTTTCCTTGTGAATCCTCTACTCTACTCATTTCAATGCCCCATATTTGTTTGCATTGTTAGATGTTATATTGTTTGGTTTTTTGAGTTATTTGTAGATTCTAGATGTTGGACCTCTGTAGGAGGTATACCTGGTGAAGATTTCCTCCCATTCTGTAGATTGTGTATTGGCTTTCTTGATTTGCTTTTATGTACAGTAACTTTTTCAGTTTTGTGAGATCCCATAGGTTGTTTGATTTCCTGGGTTACTGGGGTCTTACTCAAAAGTCTTTCAGCACATCTACATCTTGCAGTACTTTCCCTGTTTTCCTTCCAGTCAAGTTTCACGTTGTATAATGAGATTTTTTAAAATTTTTATGTATATTATTCTAATTTTACATTCATAGTGGTGACTCCATTAATCCTCCTCCCTGTCCTCCCTCTTCCATAGGGACCCTCATCAATGGGGAATGTGGTTCATGCATTGTGGGGGTAATCAAGAGCAATGGGGGATAAGCCAAGTCTCTGTGCATAATGCCCCAACTTGTGGCTCTAACATTCTTTCTGCCCCCTCTTCCGCTCCCTGAGCCACATTGGGGTAATTTTAGCTCAACTTCAGTGATGAGGTTTTGGAAGCCTCTGTGTCTCTGGATATCTGGCTTAGTAGGGGTTAGATATTCTCTGTGTTTATCTCCTTAAGCCTTTTTCTGGTGTCATGATCCCCAAGAATGCTGAACTCTTGCCCTTCCCCCACATTACTCTATGATATCAGCTGGAGCCCTGGTGAGGTGTGATTGGCTGATCCTCCCTTCAGGTTCACTGTCCATCTGAAAAAGATAAGCAAATTCTCCAATGGAGAGAAGTTAGTACTAGATAGATATCTTGGAGGGAATTTTTTATGGGTAGGCCCTCTTCTAGCCCACATTTGATGGTATCTTGATTGGAGACTGTGCTCATTTTTTGTACATGGTTTTGACTTATTTCCCAGTTCCAGCAATGAGTTATATTCCACTGAGTGGATCAATTAGCCAAATCAAGAGCCGTTGGTTGCCCACCATGGCTGTGTGCCACTACTGCACTTGTTTGAGAACTATGTAGGTTGCTTCTTGCTGGGTATCTTAGAGGGGAAGTTGTTTGGACCGATGTCGGCCATTTTCCCCCAGTTGCTCGTGTAGCACTAGACTAGCTAACTGTCTGGGGACTGACCCTCTTCCTGATTCTGGCCAGGTCTCTCCAAGTTTAGTCTTACACATGTATGCTGTCTTTGACAGTAGGGTCTTACCATTAACCTTTGGTGGGTCAAGAACTCTGACCAAAATCTGTCTTTTTTGGGAAACCTTGTAGATGTTTTGGATCAACAGCTCATTGTCAAAGTTAACCCCATGCTGGTACTGGGAGTTATAAGTCAGTGCCTATGAAGGTGAGGGGAGAAAAAGATAGATAATATAAAAGAGAATGTGAGTATAGAGAGGTGATGGAGAGAAAGAGAGAGAGAGGGAGAGAGAAGAGAGAGTAAAGCAGGAGAAAATTAAGGTTGGTCTTCATGATGTTTTCTACAGTTTCCTGTGGTTCAGGTGTTCCCTCTGCGGGCCTGCTGAAGGATCAATGTTTTAGCTTGTTGTTCAGAATATAGAGTTTTATAGTATCATTTCCTTTTGGGTCCCTATTTGTATCCCCCCATCCTGTCCTCCCTCCCACCCTCTCGCTACCTCCCACCATCACCCTCCCTCCATACCACCTTCCCTAATGTCTGGTCCTCAGAATGCTTATTAGGCTTGGCAGCATTTCTGGTGGATTCAGGGTAGGAGTGACAGATAAACGACACTATGCGACAATTATCTTTTTGTGCCTGAGTGAGCTCATTGAGGATGATCTGTTCCATGTTTGACCATTTTGTTTTCAAATTTCATTATTTCATCTTTCCTTACTGCTACATAGAATTCCATAGCATAGATATACCACATCTTTGTTACCCATTCATTTAATGATGGATATCTGGGTTGATTCCAGCTCTTTGCTATTATGAATTGAGCAGCTATAAACATGGTTGAGCAAATGTCTCTGATCTGAGGCTTGGAGCCTTTAGGGTAAATGCCCAATAAGGGAATAACTGGATCCGTTGGTAGGTCTATGGTCATCCTCTTCAGGAGTCTCCATATAGCTTTCCATAATGGTTGAACCACCTTACATTCCTACCAGCAGTGGAAGCTTGTTCCTATTTCTCCACAGCCTCGCCAGCATTTGGTTTCATTGTTTTTTTAATGTTAGCCATCCTTACAGGGGTGAGGTGGAATCTCAATTGTTTTAATTTGCATTTCCCTGATGCTTAGGGATGTTGAACATTTTCTTAAATGTGCATTTGCTATTTGTATTTCTTCCTCTGAGAACTCCCTGTGCAGTTCTCTGCCCCATTTTGTGAGTGGGCTGTTTGATGATTTATGGTTTAGGCACTGGAGTTCTTTGCAGATTCTAGAAATTAGGCCTCTGTCAGTTGTATAGCTGGTGAAAATTCTCTCCCATTTTGTGGGTAATCTGCTGCCTTTGGTTATGGTATGTTTGTCAGAAAAAGCTTTTCAGCTTCATGAGATCCCACTGGTTGAGTGATTGTTTAATTTCCTGAGCTGCAGGGGTTTTGTTCAGGAAGTCTTTTCCCACTCCTATATCGTGGAAAGTTCCTATTTTTTCTTCCAGTAGTAGCAGAGTTTCTGGTTTTATATCTAGGTCTTTGATCCATTTGGACTTGATTTTTGTGCATGGTGAGATGTGTGGATTGAGGATCATTTTCCTACATATGGTTGTCCACTTTGTCCAGCACCATCTGTTGAAGATGCTGTCCTTTTTCCACTCTGCATTGGTAGGACCTTTGTCAAATATCAAGTAGTTGTAGTTATTTGACCCAAAGTCCAGGTCTTCTATTCTGTTCCATTGGTCTATATTCTTGTTTTTATGCCAGTACCATGTTGTTTTTATTACAATGGTGTTGCAGTCAGGTTCGCATTGCTGGCAGAAATCACCCAACTAAGAGCAGCTTGTGGGGAAAAAAGGTTTATTTTGGCTTACAGGCTCAAAGGGAAAGCTCCATGATGGCAGGAAAAACGATGGCATGAGCAGAGGGTGGACATCACTCTCTGGTCAACATAAGGTGGACAACAGCAAGGGGAAGCTGGCTATAATACCCATAAGCCTGCCCCCAATAATACTCTGCCTCCAGGAGGTGTTAATTCCCAAATTGCCATCAGCTGGGAACCTAGCATTCAGAACACCCAAGTTTATGAGGGACACCTGAATCAAACCACCACAAATGGCTTTGTAGTATAGCTTTAGATCAGGTATGGTGATGCCTCCAGAGGTGTTTCTTTTGCTGAGGATATGCTTGGATATCAGAGGACTTCTGCCTTTCCATATAAATTTTGAGATAGTTTTTTCTATCTCAGTGAAGAAAGAAGTTGGGATTTTTATCAGCATTGTATTGAATCTATATAGTGCCATTTTCACAATGTTAATGCTACCTATCCAGGAGCATGGGAGGTCTTTCCATTTTCATAGGACCTCCTGAATTTCTTTCTTGAGTGTTTTTATGTTTTCATTGTATACGTCTTTCACTTCCTTGGTTAATGTTATTCCAAGGCATTTTATTTTCTTTGTTGCTATTGAAAATGGGACAATATTAGTTATTTCTTTTCTGTATCTTTGTCTTTTGAATATAGACAGGCAACTGATTTCTGAGCATTGACCTTATATCCTGCTACTTTGCTGAAGGTGCTAATCACCTTTGAGTTTTTGAGATGGAGGTTCTCAGGTCACTTATGTATAGAATCATGTCATCTGCAAATAGAGCTAACTTAACTTCTTCCTTTCCAATTTGTATCCCTTTGATTTCTTTCTCCTGACTTATTGCTTGAGCTAATACTTCTAGCACTATAATGAAGAGCAGAGGTGATAGTGGACACCCCTGCCTTTTTCCTGATCTCAATGGAAACTCTTTTAGTCTCTCCCCATTAAGAATTACTTGGGCTTTAGGAGCTTTATATATAGCCTTTATTATGTTGAGCTATGGGCTGTCCATTCCTATTCTCTCCAATGTTTTTATCATGAAGTGATGTTGTATTTTGTCAAAGGCTTTTTCTGCATCTATCAAAATGATCATGTGGTTTTTGTGTTTAAGCTTGTTTATGTGGTGTATTACATTGATTGATTTCCGTATGTTGAACCACCCCTGCGTTCCAGGGATGAAGCCTACTTGATCAAGGTGGATAATGCCTTTGATGTACTGTTGGCCAAATAAAAAAGAAAGAAAAAAAAAGAAATGGCCATCTTTGTCTTTTTTGGTTTCTTTTAGTTTGAAGTCTATTTTATCTGATATAAGTATAGCTACACCTGCTTTTTTCTTTGTGTTTGCTTGGAATATTGTTTTCCACCCTTTTACCCTGAAGAGCTGTCTGTCTTTAGTGGTGAAGTAGGTTTCTTGAAGACAGCAGATTGAGGGGGTCTAGTTTTCTGATCCACCCTGTTAGCTTGTGTCTTTTGATGGGTGGATTAAGGCCATTAATATTCAGGGAAATAACTGTGAGGTTTGATTTAATACCTGCCATATTGTGGTGGATTATATGGTTTGGTGTTTTTGTTGTTGTTGTTGTTATCTTTATGTTTTTTTTTTCTTTTTTTTCTTTTTTGTTTTTTTTGTTGTTGTTGTTAATGTGGACTGCTTCTTGGGGGCACTTGAGATTGGTTATTTGATTCTTCTATGTGAAGAATTCACTGAAGCACTCTCTGTAGGTTTGGTTTTGTGTTCATATACTTGTAAAGATGAGTTTTAATGGAAAGTTTTTCTTTCACCATCTATTATGAGGGATACTTTTGCTGGGTAGAGTAGTTGGGGTTGGAAGCCATGGGTTCTTAGAGTTTGTAGTGTTCCATTCCAGGCCCTTCTGGCTTTTAGGGTTTCCATTGAGAAGTCTTTGAGGTAATTCTTATGGGGTTTCCTTTAAATGTAATGTGCTGTTTCTCCCTGGCTGCTTTTAGGATTTTCTCTTTGTGATTGATGTTTAGAGTCTTAATGATAATGTGTCTTGGAGAATTTCTTCTTTGATCCAGTCTGTTTGGAGTTCTCTCGCATCTTATAACTTGATGGGATTTTCTCTTGAGAGAGTGGGAAAGTTTTCTTCAATTATTTTGTTGAATAAGCTTTCCATTCCTTTAGTCTGTGTTTCTTCCCCCTCTAGTATGCCCATAATACTAATGTTTGGATGCTTAAGGGTATCCCACATTTCCCTCATGTTCTGTTCACAGTAATTTTTGAACTTGTTGAAGTTTCTGAACTCACAAATTGTTTCTTCTGTTTTGTCTTTCAGTTTTGGGTTTCTATCCTCTACTTGGCTGACTATTCTTAAGAGCTTCTATAGAGTTTTGGGTTTGTTCAATTTGGTTCATTAGGTCTAATCTAGCAAGGATAACATTCATACAATTATTAGCTCTTTGTTGAGTTTCTGAGAGCTGTGCTATTTGCTTGGCCAGCATTGCATAGCTTGTCTCTTCATTTTGGGGTTCTGATTCTAATGCCTCTTCTATGATTTGATTCGAGACATCCATTGTGGGACTGGATAGTCTAGCTGGATTTACTTGTATCTGGTTTTTCATGCTATTCCTTTTTCGCTGTGGTCTGCATCACACTGGTTCAGAAACCCTAGGGTGTGGAATGCTAGCCTGCTGCCCTGGGGTGGGGTGCAATGGTAAGTATCAGGGCAGTGGCCCTGGATTTCTGATAGGCTGTGGTGGGGGACACTGGCCTGCTTGCCCGTGTTGCCTATCCAAGGTGGGAAGGAGAGGGGTTGCAACTGCCCTAGTTGGGCTCAGGAGGGGTAGTGCTGGAACACTGGCCTACTATCTTGGATCCCTGATCTGCTGTGGGGGGGAGGATGGTGGCACCTGACTGGCGATGCTGTTCAGCAAGGCTGGGGAGGCACCTGACCAATGTTGGGGATGTTAGGGCTCTGGCCAGTGAGAGAGGGACCAGACCAGTGATGGGGTTCAGCAGGTCTAGTGGGACCTGACCAGCAGTGGCACTTGGAGCTCTGGCAGGAAAGGAGGGACCTGACTGATGATAGGGCTCAGGCAGTCCCAGTGAGACCTGACCTGGGATGGTGCTTGGGGCTCTCGCCATTGAGGGAAAGATCAGAGCAGCAATGTGGCTCACACCAGCTCATTGGGATCTGTCTTGTGATGGCATGGGGAATGGTGGGATCTGACCTGCGATGTGGCTCCACAGTGCCAGGGCACCTGCCTGCGATGGTGCACAGGGGCCCTGGCTGGGGAGTGAGAAGTGGGACGAATCTGTCTCGCTCAGTGGCTCCCCAGACCCAGGCACCTGGTAGCAATGGCACACGCAGGGGATCTGGCTGGTGAGCTAAGAGTGGGAGTAATCTGTCTCGCTCAGCGGCTCCACAGACCTGGGGACCTGGCTGCAATGGCGCTCGGGTTCTGACCAGCCAGGGGCTTCAGGCAGGTCCGGTGGGACCTGTCAGGCAGTGGCGCCTGCCAAGAGTGTGGGAATCAGTGGATTCCTTATTTTGCACATCCACCCCCTCCCTCTGGAAGCATGCAGGAGCCAGCAAGCCCTTTTAAAAGGTCCATTTAATCTTAAGTGTTCTTGTCTTTACTTCCCTGTGAAGTGAGGGGAGGTTAGGCGGCTGCCATCTTGACCGGAAGTTATGTTGAGGTTTTTAATCCACCTGGACTTGATTTTTGTTCAGGATGAGAGAAGTAGGTCTAAAGTCATACTCCTACATGTGGATATCCAATTTGTCCACCATTTATTGAAAATGTTGTCTTTTCTCCAGCTAGCTTTTTTCTCCCCATTGTCAAAGGTCAAGTAGCTGCAGATGACTGAACTTAAACTGGGATCATCTATTCTATTCCACTGATCTATATGTGTTTTTGTACCAGTACCACACTATTTTTATTACTATGGCTTTGTAGTATAGTTAGAAATTAGGTATGAAGTAGTTCTACTTCTGAGGATAATTTTGGATATCCAATACCTTCTGTAGTTCCATTTTAATCTTGAGATTATCTAACTCTGTGAAAAATGTTGAATTTTTTGTTGCTATTGCATTGCTTCTGCATATTGTTTTTGGCAGTGTTGCAGTCATTTCCATGTTGCTGGGATAAGCATTCAATCAGGAGCAGCTCTGGGAAGAAACAGGATTATTTCAGGCTTATAGTACAGGGGAACACCATCAATGGTGGAAGAAACTAGTTCTCATTCATAGACCCAGAGAGACACCACCAACAGCCAGCACTATAAGCAAGCATGAACCTCCAAAACTCAAACTTCAATGAACATTCCCAGTAGGTCTGGACTTAGACCTTTCCCAGTGACACCACTTGCCCAGTAAGGCTCCATCCAATGGAGACTCAAAATACAAACCAGAGTCTATTAGGGCCACACATTCAAATTATCACATTCAAACTACCACAGACAGGATGGCCAATTCATAATATTAGTTTTTCCAATGCATGAGCCTGGGAGGTCTTTCCATCTTCTCATGTCCTCCTCAGTTTCTTTCTTCAGTGTTTTTATGTTTTCATTGTATAGGTCTTTGACTTCTTTGATTAGTTATATTCCAAAATACTTAAATTTTTAATGCCTATTGAAAATGGGATAGCATCTCTGATCTTTCTCCAGATGTCTGTTTTTGGTGCACAGGAAGGCTACTCTTTTCTCTGTTTTGATTTTGTATCTTGCCACTTTGCTGAAAGAAATTATCTGCTTTAGGAATTTTTTGGTTGGGTCATTCATGTCACTTATATATATGTTGTAGATAGCTTCATATTGCTGGGATGAACTTCCAAAGGCATAGAGGAGAAACAGGTTTATTTCAGACTTACAAGTCCAGGGAAAGTTCTATTGATGGCAGAAGAAGATGGCTCCCTTTCATAATCCAAACAGAGAGAAAGAGGAGAAAAAAAAAAAAAAAAACAGCCAGCAAGCACCAAAAACAAGCAATAAGCAAGAATCTGGAGCTCAAAACTCTCTCTATATACCTTTTGGCTGGAATTCGTATCTGCTCCAATGACACACACCCCTATAACAGGACTAGGCCTTTCCACTCTCTCTATTCTATCTCCCAACTCCATCCTGCTGTCTCCTTCACAGACTCCCTCCCCCCCACACACACACATCTAGCAGACCTGTACACCACATCTCCAGTCTCTCTCTTGTGCCTGTCTCCCAGCACTAGCACCGAAAACAAAAGCCTACTTTGCAAGCTGTAGATTTTTTGAACTTATTTTTAGAATTGAGGGGCTGATGCCAAAGTCAGAGTGATAGAAATTACTGGGCTTTTATTCTGTGCAAGGCACTATACTAATTAAGTTTTCAAAAATGTTTCATTTAAGCCAGGTGTTGTGTTGCATGCCTTTAATTCTAGCATTAAGGAGGCCGAGGTACAAGGATCACAATGAGTTAGAGGATAGCCTGGAATACAGAGTGAGTTCTAGGTCAGCCTGGGCTAGAGTGAGACCCTGCTTAAAAAAAAAAATCAAAAAATGTTCTGTTTAACCCTCTTGATTGAAAAGTGCCGGGTGTGTTGGCACATGCCTTTAATCCCAGCACTCAGGAGGCAGAGGTAGGTGGATCGCCATGAGTTCAAGGCCAGCCTGAGACTACAGGTCAGTGTGGACCAGAGCAAAACCCTACCTTGAAAAAAAAAGTGCTATAGGTGCTGGTGAGGGATAATAGTTGCCAACAGCATGACTAATCAGAAGATCCTGCAAGTAACAAAATCAATCAGATGGGCAAGAAGTACACACCTGAGCAATAGTGGCACACAACTGTTCTCAGATTGGTATGAGAATTGCTCAGTGTGGGAGAACTCATACCTGGTACCTGGAAACAAGTCAGATTCCCATGGATAGGAAACGAAGACTCCACAGAGAACCTCCACTGTTATTTAGCTAAGAAGTGTGACCACACACATTAGTAAGTCTCCCAAATAACTATGCTTAGACGCTTGCATCAAGGTACTCTTACTTTTAGGTGGAGAATGTTTTCTCTTACAGATTGCAGAGACTGCTGGGGAGCACCAGAATACGTCAATAGAACAAGAAAAGAAAAACTGCCTATAACAAAATGAGTGGTCACCTCTACCACATCTACAAGGGCCCAGGAGTCACTGCAGGGGAAGCATTGTCACAAGCACTGCTCTCACTGCTAGCCTTAACACCAGATTTGTAACATTCCTGCCAAGGCTCAGGGAACACTGTGGAAGGGGCCTAAAGACTGTAAGAGCCTCAGGGTGGGTAGAATTAGCCTGAGGCACTGAGGACTACATGATCCCACAGTGAATACCAGTAAACCCACTCAAGAGGGATGGGGAAGAGAGGATATAAAAGTATCACATTTTTTAAAATAAAATAAAAAGTTCCATTTAATACTAATTGCTAAGAAATATTACTCATTTTTCACAGATTGAAATTGAGACTCAAAATTACCCAAATAGAGTTTAGTGATGTCTGATCCATCCACCCCAATGTTGAAAGCAAATTCTATGACTTCTGACTCAGTTCTTTTCACCACTCTGGCTTTTTCTTCTTCTTTCATTCTTCCTCATTTTATCATCCTATTTTCATCACTACATCTTTTATTGCACATGCTATCCTAGACAATTCCAAAGTCCCCATGGTTTTAGCTGAATTCTATTTATTGTTTTTGTTGTTGTTGTTGTTGTTGTTAAAACCATTTTCTAAACATAGAAATCTTGTGCTCTTGCTGTAGTTATTTTAAAAAATAGGTTCAGGGCCGGGAGTAGTAGTGCATGCCTTTAATCCCAGCACTCGGGAGGCAGAGGTAGAAGGATCGCCATGAGTTCCAGGTTACCCTGAGACTACATAGTTAATTCCAGGTCAGTCTGGGCCAGAGTGAGACCCTACCTCGAAAAAGCAAAAAAAAAAAAAAAAAAAAAAAAAAAAAGGTTCAGGGCTGGAGAGATGGCTTAGCAGTTAAGGTGCTTGCCTGCAAGGCCTAAGGACCCAGGTTTGACTACCCAGAACCCATGTAAGCCAGATGCCCATAGTGATGCATGCATATGGAGTTCATTTACAGTAGCTGGAAGCCCTGGAACACCCATTCTCAATCTCTCTCTCTGTGTAATAAATAAACAAACAAAAATGGGTTATTCTTCCCAAATACAACTCATAATATTGTTAGCTCAAACTACATCACCTACCTCTCAAGATCTGATAACCCCTTTGGTAGAACCCATGACTGCAGTCTATCATCAGTACAGAGTCTGTCTCTCTCTCTCTCTCTCTCTCTCTCTCTCTCTCTCTCTCTCACTCATTCGCTAGCTTGCTTGCTTTTATTTTTTTGAAGCAGGGTCTCACTTTAGCTCGGGATGACTTGGAACTCATGCTGTAGCCTAGGCTGGCCTTGAACTCATGGTGATTCTCTCACCCAGTGCCGGGATTAAAAACGTGAGTCACCACAACCAGCTCAGCACAATGTCTATTAGTGTGTATCTATCCTCCTCCCCATCTCCTCACACATTCAGCTCTCCAACCATCTAAAACATAGTTTAATAAACATAACTAGTTTCATGTTTGTTGCTCCAGGCTGTTCACCCCAAAACATCTTCATTTAACAACCATGGCCCATCTTGGTGTCCTCTATTTTGGCTAATGATGCCACAATGTACTCCTGTGCTTAAATACACTTACTTGCAAAACGGTAATACTGACTAAGCTACTACTTCAAAAACCAATTACTATAATAAATGTCTATTGTATCCAGGAATTAAAAATGTGAGACAGTAAGAATATAGTATTTATAAAGCAGTTTAGAAGTAGAAACATACTTAAACAATTTTGGTGAGGCATCTTACCACTTATAAAGCAAATTAAAACATTTCACCGGCGTTCAATTTTTATCCATATCATAATCACATTATTAGTCCTGTTTTACAAATGAAAAAAAAAAACCATTGAGACTTCATTCCTACTCTTTTATTATTGCAATAAACTCATACACACAAAAGGGCAGATCCGCCTCTAATTAAAGTACCACAGGTGCCTTGGGGTGGCCGCAGGGCCGGCCCCAGCCCCGCAGGGCCTCCCCGCGCGGCCTGTGTGCGGGGTTGGCGCGTGGAGTGGGGCAGTGCCGGCGCCAGCCCGGGTCCAGGCTGGAGCGCCCGCTCGGCAGCCGCAGGAGCCGCGAATGTTCTTACCTAGTACGCAGGCCACTGGAAGGCAGGTGGTCCCAGAAAACCGAGGTGAGAAAGTTCCAGGTGGTGTGCGGCCGGCCTCTGAGGCTCACTGCGACCACGACCTGGACAACACCGAGCTACGCGAGACTCTTAAGTGGGGCCGGAACGTGACGCGAACTGAAGAGAGCTGGGGTCCGAGGTAAAAAGGGGAGTGGTACCAAGAGGGGGTAGAGGGCGGAGCCACGCGCCGGGGGCGGGGCGAAGAGCGGGGGAGGCCGCGGCGCCAGGGCCGGTGGTGGAGTCAGTGAAGGGGCGGGGCGGGGCCAAGCGCGGGGCGGGGCCAAGTGCGGGGGCGGGGCCAAGTTTGGGGGCGGGGCCAAGAGCGGGGGCGGGGCCAAGCGCGGAGGCGGGATCCGCGCAGGGCCGGTGATGGAGTCAGTGAAGGGGCGGGGCGGGGCCAAGCGCGGGGGCGGGGCCAAGCGCGGGGGCGGGATCCGCGCAGGGCCGGTGGTGGAGTCAGTGCAGGGGCGGGGCGGGGCGGGGTGGGGCGGGGCCAAACGCGAGGGGCGGGGCGTGCGTCTCGGCGCCGCGGTTGCGTGACGCGTTTTCAAATCTTCAACCGCCACTACTCGCTCGTTTGTGCTTTTTCACCTTCCTGCTCCGCGCCCTGTAGCGGCAGCCCGGCCCGGAAACCGGCCTGCGGACGCCGTTCCTCTCTTACCCAGAGGCCCTTGGCCCGGGAACGTGTCCACTGGCCCGGTGAAGCCTGGTTTTCGCCGCCGTCGCGGACGGCACCGGGTCGGGACCCAGAATGTAGGTGCCTGGCGGTTGCCATGAACTCGGAAGCCATGAGGATCCCCAGCCAAGGACGTTTCCAGGGTAGGTGCGGCGCCCCTCCCCCGCCCGCGGGCCCTTTAACCCTCCGCGGCCGCTTTCCGGCGAGAGCGCGGCCCGGCTCGGGGCCTCGCAGGACTGCGGACGCGGGCCGCGCTCCCGGAGCCTTTGCGTCTTGAGGTCCGTGATGGTGGGTGGGTATTTGGTCTTCACATCCATGTTCCTTCACTCGTATGACTACAGGAAAGGATGTGCGTTTGAAACACACACACATGTTGTTTTCAACATTACAGATAACGAAAACGAAAGCAGATTTCCAATTTCAGTCACTTTATGTGGATGAAAAGTAAAAAGAAAAATCATCATATGAAGTCCTTTCTTATAGTTAGGCCTATGTGTAACAACCGCCTACAGGAGAACCATTTTTGTTCTAATAGCAGTCAAACTATACGAAACTGAAATTCAGTAAGTTGCCCTTTAGGACTAGGTAATTCTGGATAACACGCTTTTTCGCTATCGAACATTTGAAACACCATTGTTTGTTTAATAGGAATGCTGATGTTTGATTAATACTTGAGTAAATGCCCATATGGAGTTTATATGCTAAGAAAGAATTTTAGAAAGGCTGTATATAGAAAGGTACAGTAACTGGGAATAGATAAACATGAATATTTCCTGCTGATTCAGTATAGAAAGCATAGCCTATGTGGTATTTTGCCTTTATCCTAGGTGATAATACAATGAACTGCATTTAGAGTCCAACAAATTAAGTTGGTGTGGTTACAGTGATTTTTTTTCCTTGTGATATAATTATTAAATAATGAAATAATTTAAATTTTCATCTGCATAAAATAAGCTCTTACTCTGCATTTTTAATAGGTGGAATTCAAGTCAAAAATGAAAAGAACAGATCATCTTTAAAATCTCTGAAAACTGATAACAGACCAGAAAAATCCAAATATAAGCCACTTTGGGGAAAAATATTTTACCTTGACTTACCTTCTATAACCACATCCGAAAAACTACAAAAAGATATAAAGGATCTGGGAGGGGTAAGTGAAAACTATATGTTCACAAAAGAAGCAAAAATTTTAACTTTTTCATTTTGAACAATTTAGCCATCTTTCATTACCAACCTTTAAATTTGTATCAGCTGTTTACCATTTATAAAATATCATTTTAGGACTGGGATTGTAGCTCAGTGGTACAGCACCTACTTAGCATGTGCAAGATTCCTGAGTTAATTCCCCAATACAAAGGGAAAAGAAGTTTTTATTTGTTTATTTATTTGCAAGGAGAGATAAAGATGTGGGCTAGAGCCTCCAGCTGCTGCAAAATGAACTCCAGATGCATGGGCCACATTGTGCACTTACCTTATATAGATAGTGAGGAACTGAACCTGGGTCCTTAGGCCTTGCAGGCAAGCACCTTAACTGCTAAGCCATCTCTCCAGCCCAGTTTTTGTTTTTTAATTTATTTATGAGAGGGGGTTACACCAGGGCCTCCTACCACAGCAAACACGAACTCTAGCCTCATGCACCACTTTGTGCATCTGGCTTTACTTCGATATTAGGGAATCAAATCTGGGCAGTCAGGCTTTGCAAGCAAGTACCTTTAACCACTAAACCATCTTTGAAACCCCTTGGGTTTTTTTTTTAAACTGTAGCCTATCAAAACTTACATTTCTGTGTAATGTAAAAAATGAGAAACCTTGTTCTAGTGAACTACTGATTGTCTTCTTTGTATCTTTTTTTTTTTTTAATAGAAACTTTGTATGGACACATATGTTGGTACCATCATTTCCCTTCTCCCTGCCTCTAATCCACTGAGGGCCCTCCTCAGTGAGATTACTGGTATTCACAATGGGATTATGGGTTATGAGTTGTGAGGGGTACAGTCAGTCATTGTGGGGGGGTGGAGGCAATGCGTCTGGATATTCTGTCCCACTCTTAGAATATTTCCACCCTCTTTTCCACAAAATTCTCTGAGCCATGGTGGGTGTGTTTTAATATCTTTTTATAATGTTGAGATGTCCTCCAAAATATCAGGAATTTGTTTTTAGTGATATATGTTATATCCACATATACATACATATTTTTAGAAGTACTGAATCTCAAAATTAATGTCATTAAGGGAACACACCTTTGAAATAAGAATTAAAACCTTTTTTCCCCTACAGTGCACAGTAATTTTATGATTAGAAAGGTCAGGCAAAAATCTAAAATTTCTTAGGTTTAAGGTTAATATTAGCAAGTGAGATTATTAAGATTTAACAACTTTTCTGGAATTATTTGTTAATTTGCTGTCTGGAAAGTTTTCTCCCCTTTTTTGCTGTTGACTTTATTAAACTCAAAATCTAAATGTAAGAGTTAAAATTCTCAGAAGAAAACACTGAGGAAGTCTTTATGCCATTGGAATTGACAATGATTCTTTGGGTAGGATATCAGATGTGTAAATTGGACAGTTAAAATTCATCTGCAGCCAGGCATGGTATTGCAAGCCTTTAATCCGAGCACTCGGGAGGCAGAGGTGGGAGAATCGCCATGAATTCAAGGCCACCCTGAGACTACAGAGTGAATTCCAGGTCAGCCTGGGCTAGAATGAGACCATACCTTGAAAAACCAAAAAAGAAGGAAAAAAATCATCTGCTTCAAGAGACAATAACAAGGGCTGAAGAGCTGGCTCAGCAGTTAAGGTGTTTGCCTGCAAAGCCTAAGAACCCAAGTTCAGTTCCCCAGTACCCACATAATCCAGATGCACTACAGCTTCTGGAATTCATTTGCAATGGCAGGAGGCCCTGGTATGCCCATATACACCATGTCTGTCCACCCCCTCTATCAAATAAATAAATAACTAAATAAAATTTTTAAAAAGAGAGTAACAAGAGAATGAAAAGACAATCCACAGAATGGTAGAAAATATTTGCAAGTCATGTATCTGTTATATGATTTGTAAGCAGAATATGCAAAGAACTACACCTAAGCAGCAGAAAGACAATTTAAAAATAGGTAAAGGACATAAAGAGACCTTTATTCATAGAAGATATACTAATGATCAATAAGCACAAAATATTCTGATCATTGTGGAATTGCAAATCAATCCATACTGAGTTACACCCATTAGCTATTATCAAACAACCAGAACATAAGTATTAGCAAGAATGTGGAGAAATGGAACCTTTGTGCACTGTTAGTGGGAATAAATCAGCCATTGTGCAAGACAGTACAGGTCAGTTGAGGGGAAAAAGTTACTTCGCGTATATATCCAAAAGAATTGAAAACAGGGTTAAAGAGATATTTGTATGTCTACATAACAGAATTATTCTCAATATCTAAAATTGGAAAGTGCTCAGGTGTCCAGCAGTTAAATGAATAAAATTTTGTGTGTGTGTATAAAAAGGAATATTTAACTATAAAAAGATGTGGTGAGCCGGGCGTGGTGGCGCACGCCTTTAATCCCAGCACTCGGGAGGCAGAGGTAGGAGGATCGCCAAGAGTTCGAGGCCACCCTGAGGCTACATAGTGAATTCCAGGTCAGCCTGGACCAGAGTGAGACCCTACCTCGCAAAAAAAAAAAAAAAAAAAAAAAGATGTGGTATTCTGATAAGTGCTACAAGTGTCTTAGCGCATTTTCTTTTGCTATAACTGAGTACCATTTATAAGGGATTGAGGTTTTCTAGTTCAAACTAGGAAGTTTCTGATCTGGCATCTGCATCTTGTGAGGTCCTTACTGGTTGGGACACTCTTCAGATGACATAGAGCATTACTTGGTGACTGATGGTTAATCCTGATTATCAACTTGATTGGATTTTAAATCACCTAGGAGACAAACCTCTGTGCATGTCTGAGGGTTTTCCAGAAGGTTAACTGAGGTGGACTCCATGGGTGTGAATGGCACCACCCATGGACAGGGGTTCTAGGATGAATAAAAAAGAAAAAGAAAGGGGAATAGCAGCATTCATCTGTACCTCCTTACTACTGCAGACACAAAGCCTCCTGCTTCTGTGCCATACTGTCTTGCCATGGTGGATTGTATCCTGCAAACCCAGAGCCAGAATAAACTTTTCCTACCTTACATTGCTTTTCTTACATTAATGAGAGAAATAATACAGTAACTGATCATCTTAGCTCAGATCTCTTCTAAGCCCATGCTCCACTAGATTGGCTTTTCACTGCCCTTACACCTTCATTTAACTTTTCAAAGAGTCTGCCAGCAAGCAAATAAGCTTATTATCATTGAATTTTACACTTAAAATAGTTGAAATAGTTTTAAAAAAATATTTTATTATTCAAGAGATACAGAGAAACAGAATGGGCACACCAGAGCCTCTAGCCACTGCAAAAGAACTCCAGATGCATGTGCCCCCTTGTGTATGTGGCTTATGTGGGTCCTGGGGAATTGAACTGGGGTCCTTGGGCTTTGCAGGGAAACGCCTTAACCAAGAAGCCATTTCCCCAGCCCAAGTTAAAATAGTTTTGTTTGTATTTTACCATGATAAAATGTGTATGAAATGGGGCCTGATATAACATTTATAAACTATGGATTTTAACAGTAATACTAGGATTATTGTGCTTGGTATTTAATTCTCTTTAGTTTAATTTTCTTGCCTCTGGAGGGTAGGTGGTGGTTAATAGCATAGATTTTGGTACTTTATAGGGCGTGGTGGTGCATGCCTTTAATCCAGGCATTCAGGAGGCAGAGGTAGGAGGATCACTGGGAATTCCAGGACACCCTGAGGGTTACATAGTGAATTCCAGGTCCGCCTGGGCTAGAGTGATACTCCACCTTAGGAAAAAAGAAAAAACTTAATGATTTATGGACTGGAGAGAGGTAGCTTAGTGCTTAGGTGCTTGCCCGCAAAGCCTAAGGATCCAGGTTCTATTCCTCAGTACCCACATAAAGCCAGATGCACAAAGTGGCACATGCATCTGGAGTTAATTTGCAGTGGCTGGAATGCCCATTCTCTGTCTGTCTCTGCTTGCAAATTAATAAATAATTTTTTAAAGAAAAACTTAATGATTTGGAGCTGTCCTGTGCAATATAGTACCTAGTCAACACATTTGGCTATTTAAATTCATTAAAATTAAATAAAAATTAAAATTCTGTCACTTGGTCACCCTCTCTGCATTTCACATGCTTGGTAGTCATATGTAGCAAATCCTTCCATTGGATAGTGTGGGGGAAAAAACATTTCATTGTAGAAAATTCCACTGGACACTGTTGCTTTGGTCTTGGTCTTGAATCATAACACCTGTGTTCAGATTCATCAAGATGTCACCTCAAGCAAGTCACTTCAGTTTTCTCTGAAACATGTGGATAAGTACCATGAGAGTATGTGGATTACATTAATTAGTATAAAGTATTTTTAAGAATAATATCTAGCACGTGCCATTATAATGTTTTTGGAACTAACCACTATACCTCAGAACTTCAGATTCAGAAAAATACTAAATTGCATCAAATTGAAATTTTATATTGTCATGTTTGAAATTGCTTAAGGATTTTTTTTCATATACAATACTTTGTTTTCCTATAGCGAGTGGAAGAATTTCTCTTTCATATATGATACTTTGTTTTCCTATAGCGGGTGGAAGAATTTCTCAGCAAAGATATCAGCTATCTTATTTCAAATAAAAAGGAAGCGAAATTTGCACAGACACTGTGTCGGATTTCTCCTGTTCCAAGTCCAGAATCTGCTTATACTGCAGAAGCTACCTCACCTCATCCCAGCCATGATGGAAGTTCGTTTAAGTCTCCAGAAACAGTAAGTGCATTAAGTATGTTTTGCAGCTTTCAGAAAAGCTGTAGTGTAAAGGTCTCTTGGTTTTCTTTTATTAGTTTGTCTCCTCTTTCCTCCCCACCTCATCTCTCCTTTTTAGTCAAGGTATTCACTATATTGTCCAACTCAGACTGATCTGGACCTCCTTGTGTGGCCCAGGCTGACCTCAAATTTTGAATCATCCTGCTGAGTGCTGGGATTACAGATGTGGACCACTACACCTGACTCACGGCATTTAATAGCAGGTAGTGAATCACTTAAGGAAAACAGTTACAAAACCATAGATGTGTGGATTTCTAGTTATTAATAAGGTTGCTGTCTTTTGGAGAATTGATATTTTTCTCTTAATAGTACAGTGTATAATCAGTTGTACCTTGATTTTTTTTATTTTATTTATTTATTTATTTATTTATTTATTTATTTATTTATTTATTTATTTTGGGTTTTCGAGGTAGGGTCTCGCTGTAGTCCAGGGTGGCTGGCCTCAGACTCACAGGGATCCTCATACCTCTGCCTCACAAGTGCTGGGATTAACGGCATGCACCACCATGCCTAGCTGCACCCTATTTCTTTTGGTTTTTCGAGGTAGGGTCTCACTGTAGCTCAGGCTGACTTGCAAATCACTCTGTGGCCTCGAACTCATGGTGATCCTCCTACCTCTGCCTCACAAGTGGTGGGATTAACAGCATGCACCACCATGCCTAGCTGTACCCTGATTCTTTTTGGTTTTTCGAGGTAGGGTCTCACTGTAGCTCAGGGTGACTTGCAAATCATTCTGTGGCCTGATTCTTAAAGTATAACTCATGCCATTTGTGATAATTTAAAAATTAAGTAGCTGTGCATAGTTTTGTACACCTTTAATCCCAGCACTTGGGGATGCTGAGGTAGGAGGATCACTGTGAGTTCGAGGCCAGCCTAAGACTATTCCAGGTTAACCTCAGAGTGGAGGTAAGTATGCAGACTACACAATTCCAGCTCACTGCCAGTGTTGTACCCTATGATTTAAACTTATTTTTGCATGCTCAAGTCATTGGTGGGGGAAAAAAACTAAAAGAACATGTTGTGACAAGTAGATATTCCATGTGTAAGTTTTTTTGTAGGTATTAGTGTTGCTTTTATGCTTTGGGAATGATTCAGTAGTTATGATAAAGACCACCCAGCCTAAAATGTATACTATATGACCCCTTCCATAAATATATTATAGAGCCCTATTGAAGAATTACAATACTCTCCTGATACTCCATTACCAATAAATTGGAAGATAAAAAGAAGGGCAAATTAGTTGATTCAAATAATTAGTGGGAGAAGAGATTGAAAGATAAAGTGTTTTAATTCATCTTCATTTTTGGATTGAGTTATAATTGCCAATATTTACTATGGCCCTGTGAAAAGCAAAGAAAATGAGAGGAAAATGGGTAGGGGAAATGAGTTGCAAAGGAAATTACTTGAGAAAAGAGGTAGCTTAGACTAAGGCAGGCTTATGCATTCTCTTATTTATTGGAGCTAGAAAATAATATACTAGTGATTAGTTTCCAGTTGACTTGTTCATACCATTTCAAGTACTTTTCATGGTGTCTTATTTTAAAAGTGTATTACATAGTATATTAAGTCTGTTTTTCTTAAATCTTCAATTTAATAAGAAACTAAGCCAGGCCTGTTGGCAGGGTTGATTGTAATGTAAGTTCATGGCGAACCTGTGCAATGGTCTCATAATGACAAGTAAATCGAGGATTTGGGATATATCTCAATGGTAAAGTGCTTTCATAGAATGTGCAAGGAAGGCCCTAGGTTCAATTCCCAGTATCACAAAAAGAAAGGGAGGAAGAGAAAAAAGAAGGAGAAACCAAAATGTAGCCTACAAATTACAGATTTTAAATTCTAGCATAACAAGTAAAGTTTACCTGCTTATTTTATTTCACCTTTCTAATCTTTTGTCCAGTGAAGCATTACTGCAACCCTTTATGTCTGTTTTTCTTTACAGATATGTTTAAGCCGAGGAAGATTATTAGTTGAAAAAGCTATCAAGGATCATGTGAGTACAATCTGTGGGCTGGAGATAAAGCCTACTTGGTAGTCTTCTTTCCTAGTAGTCATTAGGCTCTGGATTTGATAAGCAGTACCACCTAATCTAGGCCTGATGGTACACAGCCTATAATCCTAGCACTCAGGTTAAAGCAGAAGGATTAGAAGCCCAGGGTTATCCTTAGCTACATAAGGTGTTCAAGGTCAGCCTGGGCAGAGAACCTGTTTCAAAAAGAAAAAAATTACAATATATGGGAGGGGGGGTGTTGCTTTGTTTTGTTTTTATGCAGGTTTTGTTTGTTTTGAGTTAGCCTCTCATGTAGTACAGGCTGCCCTTGAACTCTGCTTCTACACCCAGCTTTGACTGAAATTGTATTTTTTAAATATTTTTATTTATTTATTGGAGAGAGAGAATATGGGTGCAACAGGAGCTCCTGCCACTACAAACAAACTTGGAGGCACGTGTGCCACTGAGAAACACCTCCATCTTGTGGCCTTTTAAGATATTAATGGAAACTTTGCTTTACACTGTTTATAAATTGTTAACATGAAAATATAAAGTGGAAATGCCAAAAGAAAAAGAAAGTCCTCAATGTTATTGTAATTCTTTGGGGCCTATTATAAATAACCTTTTAAGTAATATGAAGCTTTAAATAAATAATTTAACTGAATTTTTTTTTTTACAGGATCTCATTCCTGCAAATAGTATATTGTCAAATGCCTTATCATGGGGAGTAAAAATTCTTCATATTGATGGTAAAGATTGATAATTGCCTTTTGCCAATATTTGTTTTAACTCTGTCCCTTAGTTCTTAACCTAGTGAAAATTTTGATGAAGGGTACCTATAATAATAAATCCTTTACCTGAATTTTCTGTAGCTCTAAGAAAATGTAATTGTCTAATTCCAAAGGTAAAATTGCTCATTTTAAGCCCTTTCTTTCAATAGATATTAAATACTACATTGAACAAAAGAAAAAAGAGTTGTATTTACTGAAGAAATCAAATACTTCTATAAGAGATGTGGTATGTTTTGTATATTTAAACTACTATTAAAAAGTGCTTATTTGTTATTTACGTATCTGTTGTTAATTTCTTGCTAAGTAAAAAATATTGTCTGACTGTCCCATGTGTAATCTCTGTAGGTTGTGTAATAATGTATGTGTGTTTATGAATTACTGTGTATTATTTAGGATTATACTCATGATGCCTGGGATAGTGAATGTTGGGGTTATCTTCATGTTGTTGGGACAAAACACTAGGCCAAAAGCAGCCAGTACGAGGAATAGGTTTCTTTTGGCTTACAGTCTTGAGGGGAAGTTTAAGGATGGTAGAGCAGAGACAGAACATCATTTCTTGCCATAGCAGCAAGAGAGTTAAGCTTTAGCAAGGAGGAAACTGGACTTTAACACCCCAAAGCCCACCCCAAGCAACATACCTCCTCCAGCAAGATTTTATCTCCCAATTTCTCACCATCTGGGGACCAAGCCTTCAGAACACAGGAGCACCTGAGTTTATGAGGGACCTCTCATTAAAAACTACCACAGTGGCATGAGTTTTGTTTCCTGCCTTTTGTTGTTGTTGTTGTTGTTGTTTATTTTTAAAAATATTTTTATTTATGACAGAATATGGGTGCTCCAAGGCCTCTTCCTGCTGCAAATGGAACTCTATAGACATTTACACTACTTGGATCTGGCTTTACATGGGTACTGGGGAACTGAATCCGGCTGGCAGGCTTTGCAGGTTCACATCATTTTTAACCATTGAGCCAATCACCCTGGCCGCTATTCTTTTTAATATTTTTTAATTTATTTATTCATTTATTTGAGAGGGAAAGAGAGAGGGGACAGAAAGAAAGAGTGGGCACACCAGAGCATCCAGCCACTGGAAATAAACTCCAGATGCATGTGCTACCTTGTGCATCTGGCTTACGTGGGTCCTGGGGAATCAAACCTGGGTCCTTTGGCTTTGCAGGCAAGCGCCTTAACCACTAAGCCATCTCTCCAGCCCTCTTTTTAATAAATATATTTTTAAGTTCTATAAAAAATAGCCTATTATGTAAGATATTTCTAGTATAAGTAATGATTTTCCTTTTTTAACATACAGAATATGCTTTTCATTTGTTTTAATTTGTAACATAACAGACTTTTGTTATATCTTAAGTCTAGCTAGTCTGAGCTGGAAGTATTTTTTAAACAACCATATTGGTTGTTCTACCTTGTTAGACTGAATGTTACCATAGCCTCAGCATATTCAGTCTCTTCTACTTCCATCTTTGAACTCTCTGTTCAACCTTTTTCCAACCTTTAAAACAAATACAAAAAGACTTCTCATATGACCTTATACCCTACTTAACTACTGCTCAATCTTTATAATCTATCTCATCTGTATTTCTCAGATCTCTATCTAAAACTTCCCATTATTCAGCTGGCAAGATCTGAAACTTCTAAGTATTTCTCGCCAGCCCAACTTTAATATTTTTAAACCAATTAATGGTTTCCCCTGTGTGGTGGTTTGATTCAGGTGTCCCCCATAAACTTGGCTGTTCTGAATGCTAGGTTCCCAATTGATGGCAATTTGGGAAGTAACACCTCCTGGAGGCAGAGTATTGTTGGGGGCGGGCTTATGGGTATTATAGCCAGCTTCCCCTTGCCAGTGTTTGGCACACTCTCTGGTTGCTGTTGTCCACCTTATGTTGACCAGAGGTGATGTCCACCCTCTGCTCATGCCATAGTTTTTCCTGCCATCATGGAGCTTCCCCCTTGAGCCTGTAAGCCAAAATAAACCTCTTTTTTCCCACATTGCCAGCAATGTGAACCTGACTGCAACACCCTGTCATTATATATTTCTTCTTTTACCTTCTCATATTTTCTATTATACTGCAATTTCTCAAACCTCTTAGCTTCTTCCTGGTTCTCATTTTTCTTACACTATTCTTTTATAGTCTGTTTTTCCTTCAATCCTTAAATGACTGAGATAGGAAAAATAAATTTCAACCAGGTGTGGTGGTGCACGCCTTTAATCCCAGGACTTGGGAGGCAGAGAGGTGGATCGTCTTGAGGTCAAGGTTACCCTGAGGCTATATAGTGAATTCCAAGTCAGCCTGGGCTAGAGTGAAACCCTACCTCTAAAAAAAAAACACAATGATCCAAGTAGTTTGATAATTTGGGTAATATTATGTTGTGTAATAGACAACTTGATGTTTGAGAGGGAGAATGACATTATCTACAATTACAGTACTACTAAACACTTTATCTCAATTCTGTTCCTGAGGCTCTTTGTTCATTTTGGTTTCCATTAGCCTATTTATTTACTTACTTGAGAGCAGAAAGTGTTGTGTGTATGTGATGGGTGTGCCAGGGCTTCTTGCCACTGCAAACTCCAAACACATGTGCCACTTTGTGCATCTGTCTTTACATGGGTACTGGGGAATTAAACTGAGTGTGTTAGGTTTTACCTTAACCACTGAGCCATCTCTCCAGCCCGCCCTTAGTCTTTTCTAATTGGATATTGTTATTCATTTATGTTTGAGTTTATTGGAACTTTACTCTGTCATCTATATTTCACTGTAAAACCTATGTAGTAGTGAATTTTGTATCTTGAACACTGTATTTTTGTTTTTTGAGGTAGGGTCTCACTGTAGCCCAGGCTGTCTTGGAATTGACTCTGTAGTTTGAGGGTGGCCTAGAACTCACAGCAATCCACCTACCTCTACCTCCCGAGTGCTAGGATTAAAGGCATGCACCACCACACCTGTCTTTATTTTTCAATTCTGTGATTTTGATTGGATTCTTTTTTAGAGATTTTATGGTTTGTTCATGGGGAGGGAGTATTCTCTTTTTAGTATTTTATTTATGTGGAGAAAGAGAATGAGTGCATGGTGGCCTCTAGCCATAGCAAACTAACTCTAGGTACATGTACCACTTTGTGCATCTGGCTGTATGTGGGTACTAGGGAATTGAAACCAGGTCATTAGGCTTTTTAGACAAGTGCTTTAACCACTGAACCATATCTCCAGCCTGTTTTGGTTTTGTTTTGTTTTGTTTTGTTTTTGTGAGCTAGGGTCTTACTGTGTTTCAATGTAGCTTTGTACTCACTATGTAGCCATGGCTGGCCACATCTAGCTCATTAGCATTTCTACTCATACAGAAATTTCTTCGAACCACTATAGCCTCTTTCCTTGTTTCTGTAGTCAGAAAGGTGAAGATAGTTTAGCACTGTGAGCCACTGGCTCTGCCACTATTGCCACCTCTATACTGAATGGTTTAGGTTTGACTCCCCTTCTACCATCTGCCTCATTCTTCAAACTGTGTGTGTGGTATAATGGTGTCTGTGTATGTGTGCATGTTTGTTTGTATGTGTGTACATGTAGAAGCCAGAGGTCGGTAGCATTGGGTGTCTCCTTCAGTTGCTCTCCACTTTATACACCTTTTCATCATTTATTTGAAGCAGGGTCTCACACTAACTAGTTGAGGCTAACCTGGAGCTCAGTCTGTAGCCAGACTGACCTCAAATTCATGGCAATCCTCCTACCATAAGCCTCCCAAGTGCTGAGATTACAGATGTGAGCAACCATCCTTTAAGCATCTTACTTCTTGAGACAGGATCTCTCACTGAACCTAGAGCTCACCAGTTCAGCTAGAATTCTTAAATATTAAGTCCGAAGATTACACCTGTCACTGCTTCTCCAGTGGTAAGATTACATGCATGTATAACCCAGCAGGGCATTTTATGTGGGTTCTGGGTATCTAAAACTCAGGTCCTCATGTTTGTGTGGCAAGCACTACTCACGGATCCAATTCCCCAGATCCCTTCTTAAAATTTTTACATACTCATATGGTTACTTATTGAATGTTCAGGGTTTTTAGTTATAAGCAGTGTGATTGATTGCCTTTAGGATATGTATTTCACATATCTAAACTGACAAACTATTTTAATAACTGTATAGTTTTCTTTGATTAAAACTTTTATTTTTCATTTTCATTGTGTGCTAAGCAATTACCTAGAATCCATGGGCTGGAGATACAACTAAGAGCACAAGGCCCTAGGATCAATCCTAGTACAAAAAAAAAAAAAAAGGCCAGAGGTACTGAACTCTATTCCATACTAATGATGGAGATCTTTAATTCTTGAATGCTTATTGTCGAATTTGTTGAATTGGCTTTAAATATTTAACCCTCTTTGATGTAGTACTTTACTGTACCAGTTTTCAATCTTGAAGATACTGAACTTCTGTCCGTTTTTTTTAACCCCCAAGGGGAAAAAAGTTGGTGTTGGCACACAAAAAGTAAGAAGTAAGTATTCTGCTATCCATCAATTTATTTGTTTTACTTCTAGAACAGATTTCTTGTAGGATCTTCTAGGGTTCTATGAATTCACATTATTAATTGAAGGGTTTCTAAGTCACTTTGTAATAATGGCACCTGTGATGGCCTTAACAGTAGCTAACAGTAAAGGCCATCATAGGTGCCATTTTCACAAACATTTTTTTAAAATTTTTTTATGTATGTATGTATTTATTTACTTATTTGCAAGCAGGGAAAGAGAGAATGGCTGTGCTAGGGCCTCTAGCCATTGCAAACAAACTCTGGATGCATGTGCCACTTTGTGCATTTGGCTTATGTGGGTACTGGGGAATCACTCTCGAGTCTTTGTGTTTGGCAGGCAAGTGCCTTAACCACTGAGCCATATCTCTAGGCCAACAAACATGTTGATTAGATTACCAGGAAAATCAATTATATCAAAATTTATTTAAAGTGGAAAACATAAGGAATACTGAGATCTCCACAATGAAAATATCTGTTTTCATTGATATTGAAGTTACAGATACTTTTAACATACTGTGGTTTCTTGCTTATATAATGTTCAATGTCAGTCAGAGTTTAGTGAAAATAACCACATGATTCTTTTTTTTTCTTCTGCCAATGCATGTTCCTTCTAAATTCTGTTCAGAGACTCTTTGGGAACACCAGTCACTTTTAAGAATCTTCTATGGCTGGGTGTGATGGCACATATCACTGCCCATGTTGGGCTACAGTTGGGAGACTGTCTCAAAAGAAAAAGAAAAACTCAGAATATGGAAAAGCAGATTTTTGTTTAAAAATTTTATTTATTTATTTATTTGACAGGGAGAAAGAGAGAATGAGAGCACCAGGGCCTTCAGCCACTGCAAAAAACTCCAGACATGTGCACCCCCTTGTGTATCTGGCTAACATGGGTCCTGGGGAAATCAAACCTCAGTCCTTAGGCTTAGGTACTGATACTGGGAAATACTTCACCTGAGGCTTAAAACTTTCAACTGGACTGATTTTTTTTTTTTTAGATTTTATAGGGATTTTTTTTTTTCCAGAATGTTTTTATTAGAGGTGGGGAGAGAAAGAAAAGAAAGAAATCATTGATTCATAGGTATTTGATGCCATGTTTTTTTGTCCTCAAGCAGGAAGAATCAAAAAGCCTTTTGTAAAGGTTGAAGATATGAGCCAGTAAGTATCCCAGCCAGTGTACGATTTAAATAGAGTTACTATTAAAGGAGAATGAAAATCTCCTCATTACGGTATCTCTATTAATGCATGTAGGTTCCTTTTATTACACTAATGTGCATATAGAAATAATTCAGTTGTGTTCATGAGCTGAATTTTGTTTTGTCCTATTGTAGATAAGTCTTTGGAGGACCTGACTCTGAATAATAATGAAACCAAATCATTTTGTATTTCAAATGATCTCCCTGGCTAAATGTGGTACAAGATGTTGGACCTAGTAAAAGGATTCCTCTTGTAATTGTGGGGGGGGATTAAATACTACTTGGAAATGCAAACCATACAAACCTGAACATGACATATAATATGATGACATTCTAAAACTCACTCTTAAATTTGCAAAATAATCTTAATACAAACTTCAGAAATAAATAAGCTTGGGATAGAAAAATTTATTTTCCTTTCAGTTATTCATTTGGTCATATATGGCTAATTCTCTTGAGTATTGACTAAGGTGATAAAGGTCTATTGAAAGCTTCTTTTTAAGAATGTGTTATTGGGGCTGGCCATGGTGGCACACACCTTTAATCCCAGCACTCAGCAGGCAGAGTTAGGAGGATCACTGAGTTTGAGGTCTGCCTGGGACTACAATGAGCTCTTGGGTTAGAGTGAGACCCTACCTCAAAAAAATAAATAAATAAATAAATAAATAAATAAATAAATAGAAGTCATGGACTAAGAAGGCAATATTAGTCAACTTCTCATTGCTGGGACAAAGTACCCAATCAAAAATAGCTTATTGAAGGAAAGAGTTTATATTTTCATCTTAATCATTTCAAGAAGTCCATCATAACAAGGGAGGCATGTAGCAAGAAGTGGTCACAGACAGTCCAGCAGTGAAGAAAGTAGAGAAGGGGACAAATACTAATCTAATCTAGAAAATACCTCACAGACATGTCTAAAGATTGTTTCTGTGGTAATTTTAAATCCTTTTAAGTTGATAACCAGAGATTAACTATCACAAATCCAGTTTATGTCAATTTGACACTCAAACATAACACTTTTAAGACATAACTTTCAGTCTGGAGAGATGGCTTAGTGGTTAAATCATTTGCCTGCAAAGCCAAAGGACCCAGGTTCAGTTCTCCAGGACCCAGGTAAGCCAGGTGCACAAGGTCACACATGTGTCTGGAGTTGGTTTGTAGTAGCCTGAGGCCCTGGCACACCCATTCTCTCCCTCTCCCTCCCTCCCTGCCCCTCAAATTAACAAAAATAAAATTTAAAAAGACATGGCTTTATTCCAAAAGGCCTCATGGTCATCTTGTAATGAAAATACATTCAGTTCAAAAGTCCCTATACTCTAACAGTCACAACACTATTCAAATGTGAAGTACAGAGTTTCTTCTAAGACTGGCACAAACTCTTAACCAAGGTCATATAACATCCAACATGCAGTCACAAAGTAAATATTCACAATCTAAACAGGAAGAAAGAACATTGTGAAGAATAATCATGATGAGATCAAAACAAGACCAAAACTCTACAAGGCAAAGTGAAAATCCTGCAATTTCCTATTGCTTATCTGTGTCTCCAAATGTGATTGTCTTTGTTCCAAAGGCATCACTTAGCTCCACCTCTCCCGCTCAGTTCCTGTGACCTTTCTCCTCAGTTGGATTTCACCTGAGCCTATAGGTTTGTTTGCATGATGTCCAGAGTTCTAAGTGCCTCTTAATATTCTGGGGTCTCCATTGTAACTTGGGAGTCAACTTTACAGCTTCATACAGTGGTCTCACAGGCCCTCCGTGCAAGGACTTCGACCCTACCTCATATTGATTAGCCTCAGTGGCTCTCTTTTTCTGATGGTCCAATCCATGACCTCCTCAATCTTGTATCTTTCAATCTTTCAAAACTAGCACCATGTTAGGAATGCTGACAGAAGGGAATGAAACCTGGAGTCCATGGAACATATAGCAGCCTCTATGATGACCTTTGACAGGATTATTGGAGAAATACAAACTAAGCCTCAGTTAACATGTACTGCTTCATATCCATCAGGATAGCTACTTTCCAAGAAATATGTGTAAAATAGATAAGTAGTAAAACTAACTGCAGTCCATCAGCAAATATATTGACAAACTGGAGAATATGCATCCTTATATACACATACATTGGGTGATTGTATCTTTAAAAAAAAATAGAGTAAAATTCTGATATACAGCACAGATGAGATTCCAGATCATGATCCTAAGTGAAGTAAGACGGAAAATACTGCATTATCCCACTTACATGAGGTATGGTGGTAGTTAAAGGGTTGAGGAAAGGAGAGTTACTGTTAGTATAGTTTTTGTTTTACAAGGTAAAAGTTATAGAGAAGGATTGAAGTGGTGACAGTTCCATACCTTAATGAAGCCTTAGTGTGATTACACTGTACAGAATAAGACTACAAATTGGTTCTTAGAAGGAAAACCTACCCCTTTCCAGTTTCTTGTTTTAGATCCAGATGAATTGTATGATTTTTGAGATACAAAACAGTGTAACTTCTTTTCTTTCATCCTATAGAATCCCAGTATTTCTCATTTTATTCTTTCAGAATTTATAGGCCATTTTACCTTCAGCTGACCAATATGCCTTTTATAAACTATTCAACCCAGAAGCCTTGCAGTCCATTTGATATAGATAAGCCAACCAGCATCCAAAAGCAAACTCAGACTAAATTAAGGTTGGTTTGCATCTTTCTTTTTAGAATTGCTTAGATTACCATCTCAAATAATTTTTCTTTGTAAATATCTGAAATGCTTTCTTTATGCCATAATAGTGGTGTTATATGTTTCTATTTATCATTCTGGTTGCTTTTTCCTACTATATATATATTTTTTAATTTTTTTAAATTTTTTTGTTTATTTTTGGAGGGAGAGACAGAGAAAGATAGAGAGGGAGAGGGAGACAGAGATGGGCATGCCAGCAGTCTCTCAGCTGCTGTGAATGAAATCCAGATGCGTGCACCCCCTTGTGGGCAAGTGTGGCATTGCGCCCTTGCCTCACTTTGCATCTGGCTAAACGTGGGACCTGGATGGAGATTGGAACCAGCTTTCTTAGGCTTAGCAGGCAGGCGCCTTAGCCGATAAGCCATCTCTCCAGCCCTTCTACTATATTTTTTATACCACTTGCTTGATTTAGTCTGATTCTAAATATGTACTATTCAAGCACTGTAGATGGGGGAGTGGCACTTAAAATATTGGCAGATAATGGAAATGTATTGTTTCTATTGGACCATCTGAAGTATTCTGCAGAATATTTAGTATATCCCTAGTTTGTTTTTAAAAGAAATATGGTAAAAAGTATTTCTTGGTGCAAGCAGATTCTGTACATGGGAGTATAAGACAGTAAATTTTAATAATGTTTCATTGGGTTTAGCAGTTAATTTTTTATTCTGTATTTCTATCACCAGAATTCATACAGATGGTGATAAGTGTGGTGGAGCCCCAATTCATCTCCAGTTAAAAGAAAAGAAAAAGAAAGGATATTGTGAATGTTGCTTACAGAAGTATGAAGATCTCGACACAGTAAATGATTTTACACTTAATAGGATTGATATTTATGAAACTGAATATTTTGCTATTTAAATTTATCTTTTTTAATTGTAATTTATAAATTAGTAATTATGAGTGCTATATATTTTTCTTTCATAGAAATGTTTTTTGTTTGGTGGGCTCAAACCCACAGCTTTGATGTACTAAGTATAAACCATGACACCAAGCTAGCTACATCTTTAGCCTGAAACATAGTATTTCAAGAACTCCAAGAAAGGAAGTATATATTGAAAACCTTTTTATTTTATTCATTCAACATATATTTATTGAACACCTAAGTGCTGATCACTGTGCTAAGTGAACAGCAATGAAAATATTCCCTTTTTTAAAACTTATTTTTATTAGATATGAACAATACTTAGTATGTAAACAACACATGTTGGTACCATCCTTTCCTGAAGAGGCCCTCCTCTTTGGGGATACAGGTCAACTCCATGTGAATTGTGGGTCATGTGTTGCAGTTATGGAGGAGAGGCAATGTCTCTGTGCATTAATGTCCTAACTTGTGACTCTAACAATCTTTCCGCCCCCTCTTCCACAAAAATTCCCTGAGCCATGTTGGGTGCATTTGTCTACTTCAGTGACGGGCTCTTAGGAGCCTCTGGACTTGATTTTTGTGTATGAAATGAGTGGGTCTAATTTCATTTTTCTACATATGGTCATCCAATTTGTCCAACACCATTTGTTAAAGATGCTGTTTTTTCTGTAGTCTACATTATTGGCACCTTTGTCAAATATCAAGCAGCTATAGTTACTTGACCTAAGATCTGCGTCTTCAGTTCTATGTTTCTGTTTTTATGCTAGTACCATGATGTTTTTGTTACTATGGCTTTGTTATATAGCTTTAGATCAGGTATGGTGATAACCTCCAGAGGTGTTTTTGTTTTGTTTTATTTTGTTTTTTGCTGGGGATATTTTTGGATATCTGAGGCCTGCTTTCATTTCATATGAGTTTTTTGGGGTTTTTTGTTTGTTTGTTTTGTTTTTGTTTTTGTTTTAGTTTTTCCAGGTAGGGCCTCACTCTGGCCCAGGCTGATCTGGAATTACCTATGTAGTCTCAGGGTGGCCTCGAACTCACAGCAATCCTTCTACCTCTGCCTTTCAAGTGCTGGGATTAAAGGCGTGTGCCACCACACGTGGCCCATATGAGTTTTGAGATCATTTTTTCAGTTTCTATGCAGAATGATGCTCGTATTTTTATTGGTATCGCAGTAAATGTATATGTTGCTTTTGGTAGAATTGCCATTTTCACAATAATAATTCAATCTATCCAGCAGCATAGGATGTCTTTCCAGCTTCTCAAGTCCTCCTCATTTTCTTTCCTGATTTTTTTTCCTGTTTTCATTATATAGGTCTTTCATATCTTTAGTTAGTGTTACTCTAAGGTAATTTTTTTGTTGCTATTGAAAATGGGACAACCTCAGTGATTTCTTTCTCTGTATATTTGCCCTTCGCATACAGAAAACCTAATGATTTTGTATCCTGCCACTTTACTGAAGGAAATAATCACTTTTAGAAGTTTTGAGATGGAGACTTTTGGATCACATATGTACAGGATCATGTCATCTGCAAATAGGGCTAACTTGAGTTCTTCCTTTTCAATTTGAATCCCTTTTAATTCTTTCTCCTGTCTTATTGCTTGGGCTGTACTTCTAGCACTATGTTGAAGAGCAGTGGTGAGAGTGGGCACCCCGTCTTGTTTCTAACTTCAGTGGGAACTCCTTGAGTCTTTCACCATTAAGTATTATTGGGCTTTAGGTGCTTTATATATAGCCTTTATTGTGTTGATATATAAATCCTCCATGCCTATCCTTTCCAGTGTTTTGATCATGAAGTGGTGTTGTATTATGTCAAAGGCCTTTTCTGCATCAATTGAAATGGTCATGTAGTTCTTATGGTTAAGTTATTTATGTGTTGTATTACATTGGCCAATTTCCGTTAAGTTGAACCATCCCTGCATCGCTGTGATGAAGCTTACTTGATCAAGTTGGATAATGCTTTTGATGTGTTGTTGAGTTTGGTTTGCGAGGATTTTGTTCAAGATGTTTGCATCTAAATTCATCAAGGATATAGACCTATAGTTTTCTTTTTGCCTCTCTATCTGGTTTTCATAATAGGGTGATGCTAGCTTTATGAAAGGAGTTGGGGAGGATTCCCTGGTTTTCAATTATGCAAAATAGTTTGAGAAAAATTTGTTTCAGTTCCTCCATGAAGGTTTAATAGAATTTGGCTGAGAAGCCATCTTGTCTTGGACTTTTTTGGGGGGGGTGAGGGTATTTGATTAACTTTTTAATCTCCATGGATGTGATAGGTTTGTTTAGGAGATTAATCTACCCTGAGTTTAGTTTTTATAGGTGGTGTGTGTCCAGGAATTCATCCATTTCTTCCAGATTATTCAGTTTTGTGGAGTAGAGATTTTGGAAGTATGACCTGATGATTCTTCCAATTTTATTGATGTCTGTTGTGATCTCTCTTCCTTTTCATTTCTGATTTCAATAATTTGAGACTTCTCTTTTGTTTGTAACTTGATCAAATTGGCCAGAGGGTTGTCAATCTTGTTTATTTTTTCATAGAATCAGATCTTCATTACATCGATTTTTTTCTTTGTTTTCTTGGTTTCCAGATTATTAATTTCTGCTCTAATTTTCTTTCTCTTTACATCTGGAGGTCTTCAGGTTGGATTCTTCTTGCTTTTCCAGTTTGGTTGGACAGTTAGGTTATTCATCTGGGATCTCTCTGTTGTTGCAATGAAGGCTTTTAGGGCTATAAATTTTCCACTTAGGACTGCCTTCATTGAGTCCCATAAGTTTTGGTAGGTTGTGTCTTCATTATCATGCAATTCAAGGAATTTTACAATTTCTTTTTTGATTTCTTCCGCAAACCATTCATTGTTTAAAAGTGTGTTTCTTAGTCTCCAGGAGCTGGTGGAGTTCTTGATATGTCTTTTTTGTTAATTTCTAGCTTTAAAGTATTGTGATCTGACATGATGCAGGAAGTGACTTCAATTTTCCTGACTTTATGGAGGCACACTTAATGGCATAATATATGATCTATTTTAGAGAAGGGTCCATGGGCTGTTGAAATGAATGTGTATTCTGTAGAATTGGAGTGTGTGGTGGTTTGAATAGATGGCCCCCAATATATTCAGTGTTTTATTAGTTTATACTTTGCATCTGCAGCCACCTGGCTGGAGGCAGAGTCACTGGGCAGATCTTAGGGTCCAGCCCTAAGGTATGGTGGTGGGTTTAGGATTTCAATCTAAAGGTATACAAAGTGTGCCTAGTTGGAGTTCCTGGAGTGTGCTGTGCTAGGTGGCTTGTGGCTTTGCTCTTTGTGTTTGTGGTCCTGTGAAACTTCTTCTGCCATTATGGAACTTCCCCTGGATCTGTAAGCTTCAATGAATAATATCCCTTCTTCCATAACTGTGCCTGGTCTGGAAGTTCATCTCAGCAAACCTAAAGCTGTCTGCTACAGGGTGGAAAGTTCTATACATGTCCTTTAGGTCTACTTGATCTATTGATTTTCTGCTTGGATGATCTAATGATGATAGTGGAGTATTGAAGTCTCCCACTATGATGGTTTTGGTGTTTATTTCTGTTTTGTTGTCAAATAGTTTTGTTTTATAAATTTGGTGCGCCTGATTTCTGATTGTGATGACCTCATGTTAGATCATTCCTTTGATGAGTAAGAAGTGGCCTTCTTTGTCCTTTTTGATTACTTTTGGTTTGAAGTCTATTTTATCAAATATTAATATACTAACAGCTGCTTGTCTTTATTTCCATTTGTTTGGAATATCATTTTCCATCCTTTCAACCTGAGGAGGTGTCTATCTTTAGTGGTGAGGTGGGTTTCTTTAAGATAGCAGATCTTAAAGGAGGGTCCAGTTTTTTGATCCGTCCTGATAACCTGTGAATGTTTATTCTGTGTCATTATGGGTGTTGTTTTGGTTTTTTTGTTGTGGTGGTGTTTTTTTTTTTTTATTCTATGGCTCAGTTAAAAGACCTTGGATTATGGTGATTTTTTGTTTTTTGTTTGTTTGTTTTTCAAGGTAGGGTCTCGCTCTAGCCCAGGCTGACCTGGAATTCACTATGTATTCTCAGGGTAGCCTGGAACTCACAGCAATCCTCCTACCTCTGACTCCCAAGTGCTGGGATTAAAGACATGCGCCACCATGCCCAGCAGTTATGGGGATGTTTGAGCATCATTAGGATCGATAAAAACTATAGTGACTGTTAAAGCTATGTTGAATGCATTATATTTTATCTCATGTATGGATATCAGTTTATGGTGGTTTGAATTAGGTGTCTCTCATAAACTTAGGTATTCTGAATGCTAGTCTCCCGAGCTGATGGGAATTGGTGTATTGTTGGGGGCAGGCTTATCGGTGTTATAACCAGTTTCCTCATGTCAGTATTTG
This sequence comes from Orientallactaga sibirica, assembly GCA_036365145.1. Lineage (NCBI taxonomy): Eukaryota > Metazoa > Chordata > Mammalia > Rodentia > Dipodidae > Orientallactaga > Orientallactaga sibirica. Next base: position 1,182,528 of record JAEOAD010000418.1, read on the forward strand.
GGTACACTCTTCTGTTGCCATGGTCCACCTTATGTTTTCAGGGGGTGATATCCACCCTCTGCTCATGCCGTCGTTTTCCCTTCCCATGATGGAGCCTCCCCTTGAGTCTATAAGCCAAAATAAACCCTTTTTTTCCAAAAGCTGCTCTTGGTATGTAGTGAGTTGTTTTCCTCTTCTTCCTTTAACATTCTCTTTTTGTTTTCATTGTTAAGAGTTTTAATTATGATGTGCCTTAGAGAGTTTCTTCTTTGGTCCTGTCTGTCTGGAATTCTGTGGGCTTTTTATATCTGGCTGGACCTCTCTTTTGAGAGATTAGGAAATTTTTCTTCAATAATTTTATTGAGTAAGTTCTCTATGCCTCTGGCCTGGATTTCTTCTCTGGTATAACCTATGATCCAGATGCTTGGTCATTTTAGGGTATCCCTCAGTTCCCTCATATTCTGTTTATTTGATTTTTATTTGTTTATTTATTTTTGAAGTTAGCAACATTTTTGGCCTCTGGATCAATTTCTTCTGTCTTGTCTTTCAAGGTCAGTGGTTCCATCTTCCAAATGAGTAACTCTGTTAGTGAGGAGTTCTAGAGAGGTTTTTTTGTTTTTTATAAGCTCTATTTGATTTTTGTTTTCTGTTGCATTATTTTGCATTGTGTCCATCTCATTTTTAAGGTACAATTTCAGTTGATTTTCTTAATGCTTCCTGCATTTAATTAAGTCTTCATTAAGATTAATCAGTCAGTTATTGAGATCTTCCATTTCTTGATTCACCTTCAATTCATTCATATCTCTTTTTAGAGTTCTAACGTTTTCTTCAATCAAGTGAAGTCTACTGTCAAAAGCTGAATGCTCTAGGAGACTATTTGTTCAATTTCATTGATTAGATTGTTGGTTTTTTGATGGTTTGCTTCCAGTTCAGCGATTCTTTTGATTAGGGTTGCATTGGTTGTTGTGTTTCATTTTGGGACTGAATATCTGTTGATTTCTATATGATTTCATTGTAGGCTTCCATTGTAAGACTAGGCTTCCTTGGTGGAGATCTCTCAGTTTTCTGACTTTCATTGGCTTTATTTATTTATTTATTTATTTATTTTTAATTGTTGTTTTTTATTGACTTTTATACTTACATACAAAAAAAACCCACCTGATATTTCCCTTCCCTCTCCCCATTCCACTTTAGAACTCAAGTCTCCATCATATCCCCTCCCTCTCTCCATTAGTCTCTCTTTTAATTTGATGTCATCATCTTTTTCTTCTATTTTGAGGGATTTGCGAAGGTATTGCTAGGCACTGCAAGGTCATGGATATCGAAGCCAGTTTCTATCTGGGCAGTTGCATTGTAAGGAGTCATACCCTTCCATTGGTTCTTCCATTCTATCCGCCCCCTCTTCCTCAATGGTCCCTGAGCCTTGTAGGGTGTGACAGAGGTGTTTCAGTGCTGGGCACTCCTCCATCCCTTCTTCTCAGCACTATGTTGCCTTTTGGGTGATCCCAGTGGTCATCACCATCTGAAAAGAGAAGCTTCTCTAACCAGAAGTGAGAGTAGCGTTAACATGTGAATATGAACATTAAGTGTAGTGCTTTCAGGGCAGCTTGGTGAGAATAATATATACATTTAGTCAGATAAGAGCAGGCTTATAACCCTAAGGCTCCTGACCTCACCTACCATAGATTTTTACTTAGGTTTTTCAGTACCAGGTATGTATTCCCTCCTGTAGAGAGGGCCTTCAGTCCAATTATGGAGCAGTTGGTTGCCCCAAGAGTAGACATGCCACTATTGCACCCGTTCAGTCATTGGGCCTGTCTGGCCAAGCTTGAATATTCAGTGTCCACTGTTTTCACTGTTGATGGTTTCTGTCTCCCATACATTGCGTGCAATGCAGCTTTTTCCAGCTTTCAGATGGCTGGTCTACAGGGAGAAGGTTTTCTGCTCAGCACCAGCTTGCTTTCTCAGTGACCATGCTTCTCAGGCATGAGATATCTTCAGCAATAGGGTCTTACTATCTGTTTCTCTAGGTAAACCAAGGGCTTTGGCAAAAGCCTTTAATGTTTTGGAGGCTACCGGGACCTCCTTGGCAAAAAACAACTCACTGGAAGGTATCCCATCCCAGGTACGGAAAATTTTCTAGTAACAGTCTACAGCTTCTAGACGTGCCCTTATTCAAAAAAGTAATTTTACATATGTCTTATTCATAATATCTTGAGTTTAGATTGACCTTCCCCCTGCCCTTCTTGTATGCATTCTCTTCCCATGGCCTCGCTTAGGCCATTCCCCTCCCTGTAATCAGTTCTTCTACTTACATATGTGCATTACCATACACTTAAGTCCTTCCCTTTCCTCCCTCCCTGATAGCCTTTTACCAGCTTACTGGTTTCTGCTACCTATTTTTGGTTCCAGTTCACACACAAGTCTATACAATGGTTGCTAGGATCCACATATGAGAGAGAACATGTGATGTTTGGCTTTCTGAGCCTGGGTTACCTCACTTAGTATAATCCTTTCCAGATCCATCCATTTCCCTGCAATTTTCATAATTTCATTTTTCTTTACTGCTGAATAGAACTCCATTGTGTAAATGTACCACATCTTTATTATCCACTCATCTGTGGAGGGACATCTAGGCTGGTTCCATTTCCTAGCTATTGTGAATAGAGCAGCAATAAACATGGTTTTGCAAGTATCTCTAAGGTAGTGAGAAGCGTCCTCTGGATATATGCCTAGGAGTGCTATAGCTGGATCATATGGTAAATCTATCTCTAGCTGTCTCAAGAACCTCCACACTGATTTCCACAATGGCTGGACCAGCTTACATTCCCACCAACAGTGTAGTAGTGTTCCTGTTTTTCCGCATCCACGCCAACACTTATTGTCATTTGTTTTCTTGATGGTAGCCATTCTGACAGGAGTGAAACGAAATCTCAAAGTGGTTTTAATTTGCATTTCCCTGATGGCTAAGGATGTAGAACATTTTTTTAAATGTTTATATGCCATCTCTATTTCATCTTCCATGAATTCTCTATTTAGTTCCATAGCCCATTTTTTAACTGGGTTGTTAATTAATCTGTTTTTTGAGTTCTTTGTATATTCTGGATATTAATCCTCTGTCAGATGTATAGCTGGCAAAAATTTTCTCCCATTCTGTAGGTTGTCTTTTTGCTCTATTCACAGTATCCTTTGCTATACAAAAGCTTTGTAATTTCATAAGGTCCCAGTGGTTGATTAGTGGTTTTATTCCCTGAGTAATTGGAGTTATATTCAGAAAGTCCTTGCCTATTCCAATATGTTGAAGAGTTTCCCCTACTTTTTCCTCTAGCAGTTTCAGAGTTTCAGGTCTGATATTGAGGTTTTTTGTGTTTCCAGATGAATTTTAGTATTGTTTTTTCTATTTCTGTAAAGAATGCTATTGGAATTTTAATGGGGATCGCATTAAATATGTAGATTGCTTTTGGTAAGATTGACATTTTCACAATATTGATTCTTCCAATCCAGAGCATGGAATGTCTTTCCATTTCCTTGTGTCTTCTGCAATTTGTCGATCAAGTTTTTTAAAGTTCTCATTGTAGAGATCCTTCACTTCCTTGGTTAAGTTTATTCCAAGGTATTTGATTTTTTTTTTTTTAGGCAATTGTGAATGGGAGAGATTCCCTGATTTCATCCTCTGCATGTTTGTTGTTAGTGTATAGAAAAGCTACTGATTTCTGTGTGTTTATTTTGTATCCTGCTACATTGCTAAAAGTGTTTATTAGCTCTGTCAGTTTGCTGGTAGAGTCTTTAGGGTCTGTTATGTATAGAATCATATCGTCTGCAAATAATGATAATTTGATCTCTTCCCTTCCGATTTGTATCCCCTTTATGAGTGTCTCTTGCCTTATTGCTATGGCTAAGACTTCCAGTACTATATTAAATAGTAGTGGGGAAAGTGGACACCCTTGTCTTATTCCTGAATTCAGGGGGAAAGCTTCAAGTTTTTCCCCATTTAGTATTATGTTGGCTGTAGGTTTGTCATAAATAGCTTTTATTATGTTGAGATATGTTCCTTCTATTCCCAGTTTCTGTAATACTTTCACCATGAAAGGGGTGTTGGATTTTGTCAAATGCCTTTACTGTATCTATTGAGATGACACATGTGATTTTTGTCCTTCAGACCACTTATATGGTGTATTACATTTATGGATTTGCGTATGTTGAACCATCCCTGTATCTCTGGGATAAAGCCTACTTGGTCAGGGTGAATAATCTGTCTGATATATTCTTGTATTCTGTTTGCCAGTATTTTGTTGATAATTTTTGCATCTATGTTCACGAGGGAGATTGGCCTATAATTTTCTTTTTTTGATCTGTCTTTGTCCAGTTTGGGTATCAGGGTGATGCTGGCTTCATAGAAGGATTTCGGTAGAATTCCTTCCTTTTCTATTTTATGGAAAAGTTTGAGAAGCATTGGTGTTAGATCTTCCAGGAATGTCTGGTAAAATTCAGCAGTGAATCCATCTGGGCCTGGGCTTTTTTTAGTTGGGAGGCTTTTTATGACTGCCTGGATCTCTGTGGTTGTTATAGGTCTATTTAAATGGTTTATCTCATCTTGATTTAATTTTGGTAGTTCATGTGAATCAAGCACATCATACATTTCTTTCAGGTTTTCAAACTTAGAGGCATATATATTCTTAAAGTATGTCCGTATGATTTTCTGAATTCTTTGGTATCTGTTGTGATGTTGCCTTTTTCATCTCTAATTTCATCAACTTTTGTCTCTTCTCTCTTTCTTTTTGGTCAGATTTGCTAAGGGTTTGTCAATCTTGTTTATCCTTTCAAAGAACCAACTTTTTGTTTCATTGATTTTTTTGATTGTTTTTTTGGTTTCCATTTCATTAATTTCTGCCCTAACCTTTATTATTTCTTCCCGTCTACTGATTTTTGGTTTGCCTTGTTCCTCTCTTTCCAAGGCCTTAAGGTGAAGCATTAAATTGTTTAGTTGTGAACTCTCTAATTTCTCAATATAGGCACTAAGAGATATAAATTTCCCTCGTAGGACAACCTTCATTGTGTCCCATAGGTTTTGGTATGTTGTATTCTCATCATCATTTGATTCTATGAATTTCTTGATTTCCTTTTTAATTTCTTCAATGACCCATACATCATTCAATAATGTACTGTTTAGTCTCCATGAATTTCTGTATGCTCTGTAGTTTTTCTTGTTGATTTGCAGTTTAATCCCATTGTGGTCAGATAGCATACAAGGGATTATTTCAATTTTCCTGTATTTGTTAAGATTTGATTTGTGCCCTATCATATGGCCTATTTTAGAGAATGTCCCATGTGCTGCTGAGAAGAATGTATATTCTGCAGCATTTGGATGGAATGTTCTGTATATATGTGTTAGGTCCATTTGTTCCATTATATCATTTAATGCAGATGTGTCTGTTTATTTTTTGTTGGGTAGACCTGTCAAGTGATGAGAGTGGGGTATTGAAGTCACCCACTACTATTGTGTTAGGAGTTATCTCTGACCTTAAGTCCGATAGTGTTTGTTTGATGAAATTGGGGGCCCCCATATTGGGAGCATATATGTTTAGGATTGTGATGTCCTCCTGTTGGAGTATTCCTTTAATCAGTATAAAGTGACCTGTTTTATCTTTCCTCACTAATGTTGGTTTGAAGTCTATCCTGTCAGACATTAGGATGGCAACCCCTGCTTGTTTTCTAGGTCCATTTGCTTGATACATCTTTTTCCAACCTTTCACCCTAAGAATGTTTCTATCTTTTAATGAGAGGTGAGTTTCCTGGAAGCAACAGATGGTAGTATCCGGCTTTTTAATCCAGTCTGCCAGTCTATGTCTTTTGGTTGGGGCATTGAGGCCATTGATATTAAGAGTTATTATTGAAAGATAAGTATTTGATCTCTCCATTTTTCTTGTTTTGTAGTTCTTCCTGGTTTTCGTTTTACTCACTTGTTCTAACTATTGAGTATGATTTCTTTTTTCCTATTTCCTGCTGTGTGAGTTTTGCTTTTTCTTCAGCATGAATGATTCCTGAAAGTATTTTCTGTAGAGCTGGTTTAGTTGTCATAAATTCCTTTAGCCTGTCTTTGTTGTGGAATGTCCTTATTTCTCCATCAATTTGGATAGAAAGCTTTGCAGGATAAAGTAATCTTGGTTGTCAGTTTTTATCTTTCAGAACTTGGAATACATCACTCCAGGCCCTTCTGGCTTTTAAAGTTTGTGTTGAGTAATCTGCTGTGACCCTGATGGGTTTCCCCTTGTAGGTCATTTGCTTTTTCTCTCTAACTGCTTTCAATATATTTTCTTTGGTTTGTGTATTTAGTAGTTTAATTATAACATGGCGAGAAGAGGATCTTTCTAGGTTTTGTCTGTTTGGTGTTCTAAATGCTTCTTGTATCTGCATTGGCATTTCTTTCCCAATTTGGGGAAATTTTTCTTCTATGATTTTGTGGAAAACACCTACTAAGCCTCTGGATTGAAATTCTTCCCCTTCTGCTATACCTTGAATTCTTATGTTTGATCATTTAATAGAGTCCCACATGTCTTGGAGTTCCCATTCATACCTTTTTTGTCTTTCTCTTTGTTGGACTGTGATAGGTCTGCCATCTGGTCTTCTAGTTTAGATATTCTGTCCTCTCCTTCATCCATTCTACTAGTGAGACTTTCCACAGAGTTTTTTATTTCACTGACTGTGTTCTTCAGAGCTAGGATTTCAGCCTGGTTTTTCTTCAGTAGTTCTATTTCCTTATTCATGTCCTCTAATGACCTTCTTATTTCCTTAAACTCTTTTTCTGTAATCTCTTTCAAGAGTTTGTTTTCTTTAATTCCTTTGTTTTCTTCTCGTATTGCTTTCATTTCTTCTTTTATTTCTTTGAGTATAGATATCATCATTCCTTTGAAATCTTTGTCAGGAATTTCATCTAAAACAGTCTCATTGGTGAACAATTCTGATGGATTTGTATTTTTTGGTGGGATTGCATTGTCTTGATTCTTTGTGTTTCTTGTATTATAATGTAGTGACTTTTGCATCCTGGATTGATTTAATGCTTAGGTTTTCTAGTTATCTGCAGTGTTCTTAAGTGTGGATATGGGTTTAAGGTGCCAAGTTTAGCACTTGTACCCAGGTCCACCTCAGAGGTAATCCTAGGTGATGACTTTGCTTGGTAAGCAAGTATTGTAGTGGACTGGTGGAACAATTTAGTAGCAAGTTCTAAACTTCAGTTGAGCCAAATACACATTCAATTAACATGAGCACAGAGTATACAAGTGTGGGAATTGAAACAAAGAGTCTTATAAGGTCAAAATCCCTAAGGATGTGTTTCTTCCACACCCTTAATCTTGTTAGCTAGGAATCAGACCCTGCCCCCAATAATGACAGAAGCAAAAGATAAAGACCCTTTAAATCCAAAATTATTACAGGCAGCAATATTAAATACCTCATATTCAGCTTATTTGAAAATGGTAAGGCCAACCACAAATATTTAACCCATAACCTGCCCTGACCTGGAAAGAGAGGTTAGCACTTCCAATGCAGGCCTTTGTTACCTTTTGGTGTGGCTTCCAAACTCACCAATGCTGAGTGCCCACCTCGTTCCCTGAGCTGTGAAGCTTGGCTCAGCTGTGCTGGGTCCGGTGTTGGTGATGTAGTACAGGCTGCTGCTAATGGCTGATTTCTGCAAATTCGCTGGGGTTCTGATGGTTGGGGGATGGGCGAGTTCAGGAAGCCTGTAGTAGCTCACTGTGTTCTCCTGTAGCTCTTACAGTAGTTCAGCAGACTTTTCTTCGCTTTCTGGGCTCTGAGAGGAGACTGATGAGGTTGGAAAGTCCCCCGTTTATTATTTTTGTTGTTGTTGTTTGTTTCGGCGGCGGAGGCAGCGGCTGCAGGGGAGGCTCAGCTGATCTGGGCAGCTTAGGCGCAGCGGATTGGGGCTGCTGCTCCAGCTGCTGTGGAGCGGGTTGGGCCACAATCCCCCAAGTGGTATTTCCACTGTTTCCCAGAAAAAAATATTCTGATCTTTTCCGAGGAAGAGTGTAGTTTTGTTTAAATCCCTCCCTGATCTGGTTTGGCGTGGCTTCTATGCCGCCATCTTACCCAGAAGTCTCAGGTTCGTTGGCTTTTTTGCATTGTGGTCTACCCATTTGGGGGAGACTCTATATTTTATTGAAGAGGAAGCAAGTTTTTCTTCTTGGGCCTGTTCACCCTCTGATTCAAATGAACAGGGATGGATTTTGGTACCCAGTGGCCTGTCAGGATGCCAGAGCAAAAGGCCTGATACCCAAGCCCACACATGGACCAGGGATCTGGCCTACTCACTCCATGCCACTCACCGTCTAGCACAAGGTGTGGGGACCAGGGAACTGAGAGGAGCTGGGAAACAGGTATCTGGCCTATTCACTCCACACAATGCCTGCCCACACAACCTCCTCCCCCCCCCCTTTTTTTTTTCTTTTTTTTGAGATAGGGTCTCACTCTAGCCCAAGCATCAAACTCAGGCAATTCTCCTAGCTCTGCCTCCCAAGTGCTGGAATTAAAAGCATATGCCACCACGCCCAGCTTCTAACTTTTAAAATAGAGAGAAAGCCAGATGTGGTGGTGCACTCCTCGTATGCCTGCAGTCCTAGTACTAACTCAGGAGACTGAGTCAGGAGGAACAGTTGAGTATGTAAGGTTAACACAAAATCTGGGCAACATGACAAGACCCCCATCTCAAAAGAGAAAGGAAGGGGCTGGAGAGATGGGTTAAGGTGCTTGCCTATGAAGCCTAAGGACCCAGGTTTGATTCCCCAATACCCATGTAAGCTAGATTCACAAGGTGGTACATGTGTCTGGAATTTGTTTGCAGTGGTTAGAGGCCCTAGTGCAACCATTCTCTCCTTCCCCCACTCTCTCATAAATAAGAAAGAAAGATTTAAATAGGGTTGTTTGGATTTGTTAGGACTTCTTGGGAAAGTTAAAGAGAAAGTTTAAGACTGTAGAATGTCTTAACGCAGAAAGAGTCTTAACTTCAGAGTCCTGTGTTGGAGTTTAATGGTTTTGCAACCTAAAATATATTAATACTTTTAGTTTTTTGTTTTGCATATATAATAAATGAGAGGATATTGTTAGTTTAAAATTGCATTTAATTCTTCTCAGTTTTGAAAATTTAAATTACTAGTTAGTGAAAGTTGTAAGACTTAGGATCATCTAGAATGTTTCTTGTTCTTAATGCTTATCTTACATTTTGTGGTCACAAAATATTGGAACAAAAAATGAGAAAGTTGCACGGTAGTTGCCAAAAAGGTAAATTTGTGAAGGTAGATATTGGGGATTAAAGTAAACATTCAGTTTGGCTAAAGACCCAATTCAGTTTCCCCAATACCCACATAAGCCCAGATGCACAGGATAGCACATGCCTATGGAGGCTGTTTGCCGTAGCTGGTGACCCTAATGTGCGCATTTCTCTCACTCTCCCTTTCCCCCTCCCTCTCCTGCCTCTTTTTTTAAAAAGAAAGAAAAAATATTCTTTTTTTTTATTTTAGGTTTCATAATAATTCAGTTGTACCCAAACCAAGATATTAATTTAGTAAATACTTTTGAGTGCTGGAGATATCATAAACAAAGCAGACATTCTCTGCCTTTTATATGTTTTGTGATCTGCAAAGAAGTTAGAGATGGTACATGTATTCACAATGTGAATAATTACAGAAGTGAAGTACAAAGTGCAGTGATTCCAATGAATGAGGAGGGTATATATCAGACAGCTGAAATCTCAAACCCACCATCACACCTTACGATCTGTCCAGTGACAATGCCTCCAGCCAGGTGGCTATAAATGCAAACTTACAAACTTAATAAAACACTGAATATGTTGGGATCATCTATTCAAACTACCACCAGGTGTTAGGGATATAGCTCAGTGGATGATCCATGTGCTTGGTATGTGCAAGACACTCATTGCAATTCCCAGACCCAAAAAATAAAGAGTAAATTAGTAAGGTCTGTAAACCTACATTGAGTATCAGAAAAGGCTCATCTAAGACATTTAAACCAAGACCTAAATAATGAATACATAGGTGGTTGGAGAGGCAACTACACCAGAATTAGGATTTTCTTAATTTAATAAATTATTCTTCTCAGATTATAAACTGAATCTGAACTTAGTGAGCTAATGTTTCTTTTTAAAATGTTAATGATTTGTCATTTTACATTGTTGGGCATTTGTATCTTTTTAAAAATTACTTATTTTTGAGAGAGAATGAAAGAGAATGGACACATTAGGACCTTCAGGCACTGTAATTGAACACATGTGCTACCTTGTGCATCTGGTTTTACATGGGTACTGGGGAGTCAAACTTGGATCCTTATGGTTTTCAGGCAAGCACCTTAACTACTGAGCCTTCTTTCCAGCCTGCATTTGTAATCTTTATGTATAAAACTTTACACATAAGGAACACACAGGATACATTAATTTTATAACTGACTAATGGAGAATTTGGATATTTAAAATGCAATCATACTGTCAAATTTAAAATTACCTGTAACTAGAGAAACAAATGGGATTGTTCTGTTGTCTGTTTGGTGCTTGCTTCTAGATACACTACACTAATCAACTAAAGACTAATCAAATAAGGTAGAATTCCCCTAGAGACCCACTCATTCAGAAAGAACTTTTTTTCCCGTGGGTTTTTTGTTTGTTTGTTTGTTTTGGTTTTTGAGGTAGGGCACTCTAGCCCAGGCTGACCTGGAATTCACTATGTAGTCTCAGGGTGACCTCAAACTCACAGCGATCCTCCTACCTCTGCCTCCCGAGTGCTGGGATTAAAGGTGTGTGCCACCACGCCTGGTGTTGTTTTGAGTTTTTTTGGGTGGGTGGGTGGGTAGGTTGGTTGTTTGTTTTTTTTTTTTTTTTAAGAGAGAGATAATTGGCAGGGTCTCAGACACTTGTGCCACGTAGTGGGCATGTGCGACCTTGCCCTACCTTTGTTCATCTGGCTAATGTGGGATCTGGAGAGTTGAACATGGTACTTTAGGCTTCAAAGGCAAGCACCTTAACAGCTAAGCCATCTCTCCAGCCCTCCTATGAATTTTAATAGACTGTGAGCTTTTTTACTGTTGTTTTTAGTAGTTCCTAAGATTTAAAGTGACTTCTCTGCCCTCTATTACTATCATTGGGTAATTGAGATCATTTGCTTGCTCATCCTTTAATTTTACTGCACTTAATACAGTTTGTTTTATTTTCTAGTATTTGGTAGGTTTTCATTTCTTGTATGATAAGTTACAAGACTCAATATTCTATAAGCCATTCCTTACTTACGTGGTAGTTAAAGTATTGGATTATTAAGTGTAGTTCATAACATTTTGATGTCTAGTACAGGGTTTGGTTTGATATTTTTGTTCGCGGGCTTTGTTTTGGCTTTAGTTTTGATATTTTTGTTTGTTTATTTGGAACAGTTATTGGACATCTAGCTTTAGAATCATGAAATTGTTAGAACCCCCAATCCTGAATTCCAAAATATCTGTTGGTCAAAAATATAACCTGGTATTTTGTTTTGTTTTGTTTTTAGCACCTTCTAAGTGAACAACACCGAAATTTTGCACAGAGTAACCAGTATCAGATCGTTGATGATATTATATCTAAGTTAGTTTTTGATTTCGTAGAATATGAAAGAGACACACCTAAAAAGAAAAGGTAACTTTTAAGATTTTACTTAGATTATTAAGCTGTTTTATGACAGTAAAGTCCAAATCTTCTGTTCTAGAGGGGTTATGTATTTTTTTTCTTGACATAAATATGGTTAAGAACAAGTACCTTCTTCCCTTTTCTGCTACTATGGGAGATTGATTTAAATTTCACTCTTCACATCATGGAGTAGAAAAGGAGTTTTGCAAACTTTTTCTCTGAATACCTTCCAGATACTACTATTTTAAGATTTTTTTTTCTTTTTTATATTTTATTTTTATTTATTTATTTATTTGAGAGATACAGAAATAGGCAGGTAGAGAGAGAGAGAGAATTAGAGAGAATGGGTGCACCAGGGCCTCCAGCCACTGCAAACGCACTCCAGATACATGCACCCGGCTAACATGGGTCCTGGGGAATTGAACCTGGGTCCTATGACTTTGTAGGCAAATGCCTTAACTGCTAAGTCATCCCTCCAGCCCCTATTTTAAGATTTTTGAAAGAAAGATCTCTGTTGCCCTACAAAACTGTGCTACTGTAGAATGAACATGGCTCTACAGCAGTGAAAACTCAGAAAAATAGACTAAAGGCTAGATTTTGCCAACAGATTATATAGCTAGCCAACCTCTGATATAGGATCATAAAGTTTATCACTTACTCAGACTAAAAATACTTAAATAACCTTGCTCTTGTCTCTGTTATGTCTTGTTTATACTTTCACTAAATATTTCTGCATAAAATCTACTTACTAATAGTATTTACTGAAGGCACTGACAAGACATTTTATTTTCAATACCATGTTCCAGTTACTAGAAGTGCACATTGACGAAGTGGGTTCTAATTAGAATACCCTCATAAATCTAAAATTGTAAAAATGACTTCATATGGGTATATCCTAGAGTTAGTAATAATATAGTCTACTGTTCAGCCCTTGTATAAGTTTTTAGACTAACAGCATAAACATTAAAACTTTATACCAAGCCAGGCATGGTGGCACATGCCTTTAATCCCAGCACTTGGGATGCAGAGGTAGGAAGATTGCCGAGAGTGCGAGGCTGCCCTGAGTCTACATAGTGAATTCCAGGTCAGCCTGAGCTAGAGTGATCACCTGCCTTGAAAAACCAAAAAAAAAAAAAAATTATACCAAAATACTGTCTCTGAAAATTAGAAAGTTTTCTCACTAGGTAAAAATAGTTCTTAAATCCCACATTTTTGTAATATTCTGATGGTCATTTATAGCTGAATCACTAATAATGGCATTTGGAGCCAAGTCAGATTGCTAGCTATTAAGTATATATAGTTCTGCTGTTAGTACTTCAAGTTTTCTAATAAGCCGCAGCAAAATTCTGAACATGAAATTTATGTCTTGGTTATTCCCTAATTATTTTTTAAAATATTTATTCATTAATTTAAGTGAGAGAATGAATGGGTGTGCCAGGTCCTACAGCTACTGCAAACAAACTCCAGACTTAGGTGCAGGTGCCACCTTGTGCATCTGGCTATGGATACTCAGGAATTGGACTTGGGTCCTTTGGCTTTGCTGGCAAGCACCTTAACTGCAAAGCCATCTCTCCAGCCTTCCCTAATTATTTTAATCCTCACCATTATTAAACTCTGGTCAGTGTCCTAAACATCTCTGGATTTATGTAAGGTGAAAGAGCCATACTGAGCTAGTGGTACCTTTTTCTTTTTTTAACCACCCACTTATTGAAAGAAAACATCCCCTTTTTTGCCTTTTTTGGTTTTTGTTTACAAGTCAAATATTTGTGTGAAAATTAAGGATTAATTTGTCATATTTAGGAGCATAAAGGTACTAAATTTCTAGTGCACGTTGTTATAAAATAATACATTTTTAAATAAAATTTATATTTCTATCCTGGTTTCCCAGTAAAGAATCATCTTCTACATTACTAAAAAAATAAACTGGACATGGTAGTACATACCTTTAATCTCAGCACTCAGGAGGCTGAAGTAGAGTACAAGGCCATCCTGGAGCTACAGAACTTGTTCCAGGTCATCCTGGGCTACAGTAAGACCCTCCCTGTAAAAAGAGAGAGAAATGAATAAAATGTGCACTAGTAGAAATCAATGCACTGAAGTTAGGCAAGTTTGCGGGATAATAAAAGGAAAACTAGTGTCAAACACATTTCTTACTGTCATCTTTCTCTGGTTTACATGAGTTTTAAACATCAAATACAGGGTGGTGGTAATCTCTGGGAAAGAGACAAATATGCAGAAGATAGATACATAAGAACTTTCAGCTATTACCTATATTTTATTTTATTTGTTTTTTAGCTTTAAAAACACCTAAAGTTGGGGAAATGTTAGGGTGTGTGTGTGTGTGTGTGTGTGTGTGTGTGTGTGTGTGTGTGTCTTAAATGAGAAAGAGAGAGAATGGGCATGCCAGGGCCTCCAACCACTGTATACAAACTCCAGATAATGAGCCACCTTGTACATCTGGTTTATGTGGGTCCTGGGGAATCAAACCTGCATCCTTTGGCTTTGCAGGCAAGTGCCATAACCATTCCTCCAGCCCAGGTTTCTGTATTATTTTAATGTTGGTATTACTGCTAATTTCTAACTTTTGATACTTTTATATTTTTGTTTGTTTATACAGAATAAAATACAGTGTTGGATCCCTTTCTTCTGTTTCCGGAAAAAATGTCCAGAAAAAGACTGAATCCAAAGAAATGCTAGATTTGCATCCCATTTCCCAGAAAGGCTTCAGGGAAAACATTGGACAGGTGATCAGACAGAATATCCTGTGTGAAGAAACCCAAGAGCCTGAAGAGACACTCGTGTTTCTTTCAGAACCTACCTACCCTTCAAAGGAACTGAGAGGACTTGATGAGAAGACAATTAGTGAAGGCTCAGTGTTAAATGCAGCTGAACACGACATAAAGCAAAATTTTACACAGCTACCTCCACATAATAAACAGGAATGTAGTCTTGATATTTCTGAACATAAATTAATTATAAAGGAAAATGGTTTAGAAGAACTAAGGGTAGATGACTGTCAAAGTATGCTGCAGACGTATGTAAAAGTTTCATATTTCAATATAAATAATAATACAACAAAACCAAAATTCAAGTCTGATCCTGCACAGTTTTCAGCAAAAGATGTGATGGAAAAGGACCTTCATTCAATACATGCTCATGATTCTGACGTGATAACAGTAAACACCTCAAAGGAACACTTACCCACAGAGGCAAACGCTACATCTTGTAGTCCTCAGGAACCCAATGAATGTGACAAGAATATGGACACCTTGCCTTCTGGTAAAATCCATAGGAAAGTAAGAGTATTATTAGGACGAAATAAAACAAATGTAGAACCAAATGTTGAATTAGATAAGAAAATAACTGAATTTCTTACTGTGCAAGAAGACAGCACTTGTAGTTCACCAATACAGTCTCTACTGGACCTATTTCAGACTAGTGGAGAGAAATCTGAATTTTTGGGTTTCACAAGCTGTACTGAAAACAGTGGTATATGTGATGTTTTAGATATCTGGGAGGAAGAAAGTTCAAATAATATGTTGTCTACATTTTTCTCTTCCCCTTCAACTTCTACATTTATTGGCTTTTAATCTTTAATCTCCTTTTCAAAAGTGATAAGTATCATATTCTTAAAATTGTTATAAAATGTATTGTGATTTTTTTCCAGTATTGTTTACAGAACCATATGTAAGTATTAATAAAGGTGATTGCAATTTTCTATGGGACTGAGTAACTGTTGGAAATTATAGAATAAACTCATGACTCATACTGGTCATAATTATTTCCTGATAATTTTATCACTAAAAACTAATTTAAGGGCTGGAGAGATGGCTTAGTGGTTAAGGCACATGCCTGTGAAGCCTAAGGACCCCAGTTCCATTCTCCAGGTCCCACGTTAGCCAGATGCACTAGGTGGTGCATGCATCTGGAGTTCGTTTGCAGTGGCTAGAGGCCCTGGTATGCCCATTCTCACTCTTTCTCTCTCTCTCTCCCTTTCCCTCTGTCTCTAATAAATAAATAAAAATAAAATAAAGTTTTTAAAAAATAAAAATAAAATAAAAAATAATTTAAAATATAAGAAATTAAGGATCATAAACTTGAATACCCTAATTATGCTTATGTATCAAAATAAATTTCTGTGATAACACATTTTCTTTAAAAAAATTTCATAAAGGAAAATACCAATTTCTATGCTTGGATTCTTCAGGTTATTACAAACAGACATGTGAGCCTGAACAAGTTGGACTCTGCTAGTATTCTAGCACTACAGAATAAAAATGAGTTTTTCAGTCATTAATATCTTTTTTTTTTTTTTTTTTTTTAGGTAGTGTCTCACTCTAGCCCAGACTGACTTGGAATTCACTATGTAGTTTCACGGTGACCTTGAACTCACAGTAATCCTCCTACCTCTCTGTCTCCCTAGTGCTGGGATTAAAGGCGTGCACCACCATGCCTGGCTCGGTCATTCTTTATAATAACATTGAATGTTTCTATAGGAAAGAGGAATATGCCACAAATGACACATAGTTAAAGTGGTGCTGTTGAATATTGTGTGAATATATTGTCACTAAGCATTTAGGAAACTACTACAATGATATGACACCAAACAAATTAGAGGGCAAGCAGTGCCACTGCAAATTGAAGAAACGGATTTTTGCTGTATTTTCATACTGCTAATCACACATCTTACAAAACTTCAGCTCATGAGTCACAGTTGTAATTACCTGGTGAGTTTAGCCCTATGGCCTAGTAATTTAATTCTTATGTGATGATCTTACAAAACAAAAGTTTTGTTTCTTTTGTTCCCAAAAAAATTCTAACAAGGCAATTAGAACACCAGTCCATTATGCTGCTTCATATTTGGGGGATACAGATGCAATAATTTAGTTTAGATAGGACATTCTGGCATGTCTCTAACCACCATAACTAAAAATGTTACTGATGCAGTACATCCCTGGATCTCACCTCTTGGAACACATAACATAATTTTTTTTCCAGTTTTGCAAAACAGCAATGAGTTTATTAGTAACAGAGCCTGGATAAGATGAGGTAGGGTAGATAGGGGTTAATTACTGGAGCTTTAGAATCATCTACTTGCCCTCCATTCCCCAATAAGCAAGCAAAAACAGCAGCCAGCCACCTAAGTCAGAACAGTTCATCTGGCAGCAGTTGAGAGTGGCATGTGTCTGACTTCTGCCACTGTTCCGTCAGTCCCCTGTTCAACAGCTTGGGCAGCACTGGAGAGGGATCACAGCTCTGTGATTGTCATCCCAAAGCTTTGCAACTAGGCCTTTCTTCCACGCATCATCTTGAACGCAGAGATTATCCACATCATGAGTTGAAGGGAGGGCCAGTCAGGTTTTTAAAATTAAGTGCATATTCTACAAGACAAGATTAATCCTTTTTTATGATTCCATACATACCTTTAAAATATTGTGGGGGGAGAGGGGATGGGTGTGCCAGGGCCTCCTGCTACTGCAAACAAACTCCATACACATGCTACTTTGTGCATCTGGCTTTACCTGGGAACTGGAGAATCAAACCTGGGCTATCAGGCTTTGCAAGCAAGTCCCTACAAACTGCTAAGCTACCTCATTTTAATTTTTTTTGTTTTTCGAGGTAGGGTCTCTGCCGCAGGCTGACCTGGAACTCATGTAGTCTCAGTGTGGCCTCGAACTCACAGCAGTCCTACTGCTGCCTCCTGAGTGCTGGGATTAAAGACGTGTGCCACCACGCCCTGCAAATTTTTTTTTTTTATTTTGCTTTTTTTGAGGTAGGGTCTCACTCTGGCCCAGGCTGGCCTCAAACTCACGGCGATCCTCCTACCTCTGCCTCCCGAGTGCTGGGATTAAAGGCGTGCGCCACCACGCCCGGCTCCCTGCTAAGTTTTTATACAAGCGTTTCTGTGCATTCTTTCTCATGAGAATATTCATATTTAAATAGGACTCAAGGGCTGGGGAAATGGCTTAGGGGTTAAGGCACTTGCCTGTGAAGCCTAAGAACCTGGGTTTGATTCCCCTGGACCCATGTAAGCCAGATGCACAAGGGGGCACATGCATCTGGAGTTCATTTGCAGTGGCTAGAGGCCCTGGCATGCCCATTCTCTTATCTCTTCCTCTCTAATAAGAAACTTAAAATATATATATATATAGGACTCAAAAAACTTTTAAATCTTTTTTTTTTTTTTTTTTTTTTTTTTTTTTTTTTTTTTTTTTTCGAGGTAGGGTTTCACTCCAGCCCAGGCTGACCTGGAACTCATGTAGTCTCAGATGTGGTGGCCTCGAACTCATGGTGATCCTCCTACCTCTGCCTCCCAAGTGCTGGGATTAAAGGCATGCACCACCAGGCCCAGCTTTTTTTTTTTTTTTTTTTTTTTTTTTAATATTTCACTTATTTATGAGAGAGAATGGGCATGCTAGGGCCTCTATCCACTGCAAACCAACTCCAGAACCATGTGGCACCATGTGCATCTGGTTTATGTGGGTTCTAGGGAGTCAAACCTGGGTCATTAGACTTCACAGGCAAGTGTCTTAAGACCTAAGCCATCTCTCCAGCCCTTAAAACATTTTTTATCCAATAAAAGCATTTCTATTTTTTTACTGAGCTTTATTCAAGCATATGTAAGGAACCCAAGTTTGGTGTTGCATGCCTGTAACCCCAGGTCTCAGGAGGTAGAGGCAGAAGAGGTAAGATCAGTAGTTCAAGGCTAGACCTGACTCAAAAATTTATGTGAGGGCATGTATCTGGGATTTATTTGTAGCTACAAGGAGCGTGGAACGCCCACTTTCTCTCTATATATATATATAACTCTATCTCATTTTTTCTTTAATATAGCAAGACTTCTGAACATAATTTAGTTTCAAGGGCAATGGGAAATGACTCTGGTTAAAGGTACTTGCTTAGGGCTAGAGAGATGGCTTAGCAGTTAAGGCGCTTGCCTGTAAAGCCAAAGGACCCAGGTTCTACTCCCCAGGACCCACGTAAGCCAGATGTGCAAGGTGGCACATGCGTCTGGAGTTCATTGGCAGTGGCTGAAGTTCCTGGTGCTCCAATTCTCTATATCTGCCTCTCTCTCAAATAAATAATAAAAATATTACTTATTTTTAAAAAGGTACTTGCTTATAAAATGAGCATAAGAATTGTTAAACAGATTAGTGTAAATAAATCCTCTTGTATCCTCAAGTGCCCTTCCTCCAGAATTGCCAGTATTTAATATTGAAATATTTAATTATACAGTTGCAAAAGGTCATAGTTCTAGGGCAAAGAACTTTTTCAGAAAAAAAATAGACTGTGAAGAAAAACATTAACTCATCCTTAAAATGGAATTACTTATAGTTTAAAATGAGAGTTAACATTTGTCTGGCACTGCCAAAACATTTAAGACTTTCTAGGATATGGGAGGGATTAAATCAAATCTCACAATTATAACCTTAAATATTAATGGTCTTAATTCACCCATTAAAAGACACAAGTTGGCCTGGCATGGTGGTGCACACCTTTAATCCCAGCACTCTGGAGGCAGAGATGGGAGGTCCCCATATTTCGAGGCCACCCTGAGACTATATAGTGAATTCCAGGTCAGCCTTATCAGGGGGGAGGGGGAGAGAAGTAGACACAAGTTAACAGGGTGAATCAGAAAAATGGACCTTTCTGTCTGTCTACTATCTTTCCCCCCCCCCCGAA
Source organism: Orientallactaga sibirica (assembly GCA_036365145.1). Taxonomy (NCBI): domain Eukaryota; kingdom Metazoa; phylum Chordata; class Mammalia; order Rodentia; family Dipodidae; genus Orientallactaga; species Orientallactaga sibirica. Next base: position 1,201,861 of record JAEOAD010000418.1, read on the forward strand.
GTGGGGGTCAAACTCTAGACTAGGCTGACCTGGAATTCACTATGTATTCTCAGGATGGCCTCAAACTCACAGCGATCCGCCTACTTCCACCTCCCAAGTGCTGGGATTAAAGGCATGCACCACCACACCTGGCTCTGTCTACTATCTTTAAGAAACCTATCTTACCACTAAACACAGGCACCTTCTCAAGGTGAAAGGATGAAAAATGATATTTCAAGCAAATGGAAATAAGAAACAAGCAGGTGTTGCTATATTAATAACAATCAGATATTAATATCTGATAAAATAGACTTCAAACCTAAAGTAATCAAAAAGGATAAAAAGGTCACTTCTTACTCACCAAGGGAATGATTCAGCATGAGTACATCACAATCATAAATCTATATGCACCAAACATGTCCACCACAGTTTATAAAATAAAACGACAACAAAACAGAAATAAACACCAACACCACCACAGTTGAGGACTTTCAATACTCCACTATCATCAGTAGAGAACACAGGATTTTTCAGCCTTGAACTTCCAGCCCCTTCCATACCCAGAGCTTTAATGTTGGGCTACATTAGGAGTTTTCCTCTTTTAGAATCCCCTTTTTTTCTCAACAGCTTTACTTAAGCCTAATTTACTTCCGCTAAAATGCTTCCTCTAAAGCACTATACACTGCTTAATATTTTTCATTAAGTCAGAGTTGGGCAAATTGTCTGCTATGCCTAAAATTGCCCTTCTCATTTAGCACTGTTAAGAACCACATTAGAAAGGCTTCTTAATGCACTTATTCAGTAATATGCAAAAAGGGAGATAGACTAGGAACTTTGCTAGAAAAATGGTTTGCTCTCATGACTTACTTTCCTTTCCTTGAGAGTTGCTATGCTGGAGTAGTTATACCAGTATGCCCCATGTTCACAAGCACAACATGCTACTGTCTTCACTATTAAGCTCTGAATTAGGGCATTAAGTTAAAAAATAAATATTTACCATTATTTTATTTCATTGGTGTTAAGTGTGGTAACCTTAAAATTTTAAATGTAGACTCAGCCTACAATTTTTTTTTCTAAAAATACTATAGTCACTCTTGTTCTTTGATTAATAGTCAATTAACTCATAAATATGGCACAATAAGTTTTTTAGACATTAGGCAATATATACATACTCACACATCAAGGTTTGATACATTGCTATTCACAATAGATAAATTATGGACACAAACAAGGTGTCCATAAATAATGGAACTTTTTTCAAACATAAAGACTAATGACTAATACCCAAACCAGAAGGAGATACAAGAAAACTATAGGCTTATATCCCTGATTAATTTAGATGCAAAGATCCTGAACAAAAGTCCTCACAAACCAAATTCAACACATCAAAGGAATTATTCACCTTAATCAAGTAGTGTTTATCCCAGGAATGCATGGATGTTGCAACATACAGGAATCTGTCAATATAATACACCCCATAAATAAACCACAAGAACCACCTGATCATTTCAATAGATGCAGAAAAGGCCTTTGACAAAATACAGCATCACTTCATGATCAAAACACTGGAGAGAATCAGCATGGACAGTTTATATCTCAGCATAATGAAGGCTATATATAAAGCACCTAAAGGCCAAATAATAATGGGGAAAGATTTAAGGAGTTCCCACTGAGATCAGGAACAAGACAGGAGTGCCCGCTCTCACTTCTGCTCTTCAATATAGTACTAGAAGTCCTAGCCCAGGCAATAAAACAGTAGAAAAAAATAAAAGGATACAAATTGGAAAGGAAGAAGTCAAGTTAGCCCTTTTTGCAGATGACATGATCCTATATATGTGACCCGAAAAACTCGTAAAGGTGTTTAATTCCTTCAGAGAAGGATACAAAAGTATCAGCATACAAAATCACACACAAGGGCTGGAGAAATGGCTTAGCAGTTAAGGTGCTTGCCTGCAAAGCCAAAGGACCCAGGTTCAATTCCACAGGACCCACATAAACCAGATGCACAAGGTGGCACATGTGTCTGGAGTTCATTTTCAGTGGCTGGAGGCCTTGGTCCACCCATTATCTATCTATCTCTCTCTCTCTCTTTCTGTCTCTCCCTATCTCAAATAAATAAAAATAAAAAATATTTTTTAAAAAAAGCACACACAAAAATCAGTAGCCTTTCTATATGCAAAGGACAAAGATATGGAGGAAGAAATTAGTGACACTGTCCCATTTTCAATAGCAATAAAAAATATATCGGAATAACACTAACCAAGGATGTGAAAAACATATAATGAAACATAAAAATACTCAAGAAAGAAACTGAGGATTTGAGAAGATGGAAAGACCCTCATGCTCCTGGATAGGCAGAATTAACATTGTGAAAATGGCAATCCTTCCAAAAGCAATTACAGATTTAATACAATAAAAATCCCAGCATCATTCTTCACAGATATAGAAAAATATGATCTCAAAGTTCATATGTAATGGCAGCAGGCCTCCAATATCCAAACATATCCTCACCAAGATAACCACTTCTGGAAGCATCACCATACCTGATCTAAAAATATATTACAAAGCCATAGTAATAAAAACAGCATGGTACTGGCATAAAAACAGGAATATAGAACAATGGAACAGAATTGAAGATCTGGACTTTAGGTCAAGTAACTAAAGCTGCTTGATCTTTGACAAAGGCCCAAATAACATAGACTGGAGAAAAGACAGCATCTTCAACAAATGGTACTGGATAACCATATGCAGAAAAATGAAATTAGATCCACACATCTCACCATGCCCCCAAATCAAGTCCAAACGGATTAAAGACCTCAATATAAGGAGTGAAACACTTCTACTACTGGAAGAAAAAATAAGAGCAACTCTCCATGACATAAGAGTGGGGAAAGACTTCCTGAACAAAACCCCAGTAGCTCAGGAACTTAAGCCATCACTCAACCAATGATATTTCATGAAGCTGAAAAGTTTCTGCACAGAGAAGCATACTGTAAGGAGAGCCAATAGAATACCCACAGAATGGGAGAAACTTTTTGCCAGCTATACACTGACAGAGGCCTAATATCTAGAATTTACAAAGAACCCAAAAATCTAAACAAAAAACAAAAATCAGCCAGGCATGGTGGCACATGCCTTTAATTCCAGCATTTGAGAGGTAGAGGTAGGAGGATTGTCATGAATTCTAGGTCACCCTGAGATTACATAGTCAATTCCAGGTCAGCCTGGACCAGAGTGAGACCCTACCTTAAAAAACAAAAAAAAAAAAAAAAAAAAAAAATCAACTCACAAAATGGGGCAGAGAACTGGATAGGGAGTTCTAAGAGGAAAAAATACAAATGTCAAAACACACTTAATCACCAGGGAAATGCAAATTAAAACAACTATAGATTCCACCTTACCCCAATAAGGATAGCAAACATTAAAAAATCAAAGGAAAACAAATATTGGCAAGGATGTGGAGAAATAAGAACCCTCATTCACTGTAGGTGAGAATGTAAGCTGGTACAAACGCTATGGAAATCAATATGGAGACTCCAAAAAAGGATGAATATAGAGTTGCCAACAGACCCAGTTATTCCCTTACTGGACATTTACCCTAAAAGCTCCAAGGCTCAATACAGAGATATTTGCTCAAACATGTTTATAACTGCTCAATTCATAATAGCTAAGAAATGGAATCAACCCAGGTGCCCATCATTGGATGAATGAATAACCAAGGTGTGGTATATGTACACAATGGAATTCTACTCAGCAGTAAGAAAAAAGGACACAATGAAATTTGTAGAAAAATGGTTGAACTTGGGTTGATCATCCTCAGTGAACTCACATAATCATAGAAAGACAACCATTGAATGTTCTCACTCATCTACCATTCCTAACCTGGATCAGCCTGAGTTGCAGACATAAATGGATAGGCATCTGGAGGCCTGGACAATATGGATGGTATGGCTTGGGGGAAGGGGAAGAGAGGGGAGGGGTCACAAAACTGAACCCAAATGGAACTGGTATCATGAAAAACTTTATCTTAGAAGACAGACTAAAAGGTTGAACCCTCAATAGGACCTTGGGGAAAGCATCTGAAAAGAAGGGCCCTGGAGAGGGAGAGATGAAACCTTACCTTAAATTTCTCTTGTTTCTTTTTTTTTTCTTTTCCCTTAGTGGTGGCCTGTAACTCCTAGAACCAGAATGCAATTAACATCCATAATGAGCTGTCGATCAGAGAGATCTACAAGGTCTCCAAAAACAAGACAGACTTCTGTCAGAGCACTTGATTACTGTGGTAGTTTGAATATATGTCCCCCAATATATTCAATGTTTTATTACTTTATAGTTTGCATCTGCAATCACCTTCCTAGAGGCAATGTCATTGGGGGCTGGTCTTAAGGTGTTAATGGTGGGTTTGAGATCCCATTGTAAAGATATGCAAATGTGCCTAGCAGGAGTTCCTGAAGTGTGCTGTGTGACCTTTTTGGCTGTAGTTTTGCTCTGTGTGCTGTGGTGGCTGGTTGGCTTTTGCTCTCTCTGCTCGGCCCTGTGAAGAGCAGGCTGCTTCTCCTGCCTTTATGGAACTTCCCCTGGATCTGTAAGCTTCAATAAATAATATCCCTTCCTCCATAACTGTGCCTGGTCTGCGAAGTTCATCTCAGCGAACCTGAAGCTGTCTGCTACAATTACCCACCAGAGATTCATTGTATGACCCTACTGCTGAAGACACCATATGCTGTTGGCACAGCTGTTGGCATTGCTAAAAACGGTGCTAAAAAAGGGCTGGGACTGTGAGGAGGCTGGCCTGAACTGTTGGACATGGCCAGGGACCTTGGGCTGTGGGGGTTTCAGCTGGTCTTATTGTCAGGAACCCACCCTGGCAATGGTGACTGGCCTTCCCTACCCTCAGGCAAGGTTGTAGTGTGCCCTGTCATCACCCAAAGTGGGCAGAACTGATTAGGCCCTCCCCCCTTCTTGATCCCAAAAGCTCTGACCATTCCATAAGTCAGGCTTTGTCCCCCCGCCGCCCCACCACCACCACCACAGTTCCTGACCTTATGTGGCTGAAATCACATAGCTTTTCCCGCTATTCCTGTTATCTCTCTCACAGCTCCTCCCTCACAACTCTGAAGTCACATAGCTTTTCCCACCACTATCTCCCTTATACTTCTGGCTTTCAATTAGATAGCAATCCATAAGCTATGTATCCAATCGCCATATAGTCTGTATGTGCCATCTCAACCTTTCTCAAGTATTTATAAGCCCACTCCCCTTTTGAATAAATGAGTGTTGTCATCAGACGGTCTCCTGGGTGTTCATTGCCTGTCAACACACTCACCCGCTACTCCAGGATGGACCCTACTTCCCTCCCAACTCCTCCTACCTCTGGGACATCGGTGGTCAATGCCCCCCAGGGATGGTGAGGCACCACACCAAAAAGCCCTTCTAGTGCTGGAAGGCACTATATGAGCTACCAGGGGAAAGTGGCCAACATCTGCCAGAACAACTTGAGGTCCAAGGTACTCAGAAGGAAACAACCTAATGTGATGTTTACACCAGTGCAATAGTGGCACAGAGCCATGGTGAGTAACCAAGTGCTCTTGGATTGGCTAACAGATCCAGTAAATGGAAAGGAAACCATATCTGGAACTGGGAAATAAGCCAGAATCATATCCAGATAATGATTTTGTTCTCTAATATTGAGCTCCCACTAATCTTGGGCTGTAAGAGGGACTCCACCCATTAAATTCTCTCTAAATTAATAATGCTTATCCCATTTAACCTGTGCTGACTTCACTCTCTATTGGAGAGTTGGCTTCTCTTTTTCAGATGGGAGCAGGACCTTAGGAGATAAATGACCCATCACATTTCCTCCAGACCCTAGCTGAAACCATGGAGGATGTGGGGAAATGAGCAAGAGTGCTGTGTTCTTGGTGAACCTGATAATCAGCACAAGGGTAAAAGATGTAGACACTGAGGACACTCACCATCTACAAAACCAGAGATTCAGAGGCTCCTAAGAGCCCATCACTGAAGTAGACTTAAAACACACCCAACATGGCCCAGGGAATTTTGTGGAAGAGGGAGTGGAAAGATTGTTAGAGCCACAAATTGGGACATTATGCACAGAGACATTGCCTCTCCCCATAATTGATGGCTGCCCCCACAATGCACAACCCACAATCCCCATGGGGATGACCTGCTTCACCAATGAGGAGGACCCCTTGGAAAAGAGGCAGGGATGAGAGAAAGTATGATAGAAACATGTGTTGTTTAATACTAAGTATTTCCATAACTAATAAAAATCAATTTTAAAAAAGGCTAATGAAGGGCTGGAGAGATGGCTTAGCGGCCAAGGCGCCTGCCTGCTAAGCCTAAGAATGCTGGTTCCAATGTCCAGCGGTTCCAATCTCCAGGTCCCACGTTTAGCCAGATGCAAAGTGAGGCAAGGGCGCAATGCTGCACTTGCCCACAAGGGGGCGCACGCATCTGAATTTCATTCACAGCAGCTGAGAGACTGCTGGCGTGCCCATTTCTGTCTCCCTCTCCCTCTCTGTCTATCTCTCTCTGTCTCTCTCTCCAAAAATAAATAAAAAATGATAAAAAATTTTTTTAAAAAAGGCTAATGAAGTTATATCATTTGCAGGAAAATGGATGCAGCTTGAGATAATCATTAAGTCATTCTCAAAAACAAATATATGGCCAGGCGTGGTGGTGCACGCCTTTAATCCCAGCACTCGGGAGACAGAGGTAGGATGATCATCATGAGTTCAAGGCCACCCTGAGACTACATAGTTAATTCCAGATCAGCCTGGACAAGAGTGAGACCCTACCTTGAAAAAAAACAAATATATGCATTTCTAGTGTTTTTAAAAATAAGAACACATTTCGTATGGATACATCATATGTCACCATCTTTTCCCTCCTCCCTGTCCACATCCTGCAGGGGGCCCTCCTCAATGAGACTGCTGGCATTCCCCATGAGGTTTTGGGTTATGCCTTGTGGGAGCAGTAGTCAGTTATTGGGGGAAAGCAATGCCTCTGGGCATGACAACCCAACCTGTGGTTCTTACAATCTTTTCACCCCACTTCTGCAAAATTCCGTGAGCCTTAGGGAGTGTGGTTTTTCAAGGCAGGGTTTTGCTCTAGCTCAGGCTGACTTGGAACTCACTGTGTAGTCTCAGGGTGGCCTTGAACTCACTGAGATCCTCTTACCTCTGCCTCCCAAGTGCTGGGATTAAAGGCATATGCCATCATGCCCAATTGTGGGTATGTTTTAAGTCTGCTTCAGCGATGAGCTCTCAAGAGCCTCTGGATTTCTGCTTTGGTATGTGTTGAGTATTCCCAGCATCTGTCTCCTTCACCCTGGTGCTGATTGTCAGGCTCACCATGGAAGCAGCTCTCTTGCTTGACTCCCCAATTCCTCTGTGGTTTTGCCTGGGTCTTGAATGAGATGTGCGGAGTGGTTTATCTCCTTGGGTCTTATTACCTTCTGCAAAAGAAAGACAGATTCTCCAAGGAGAGTGAAATCAGCATAGGTAAAATTGGATAAGTATTATTAATTTAGGGAGAGTGTTGTGTATGTGGCCCCCTTTTTAGCCAAAAACTAGTGGGAGCCTGACATTGAAGAGCATAATCTTTGTCTCCATAGGATCCAGACCTGGTTCCCAGTTCCAGATATGGGTTCTGTTGCAGTCAGTTTCACATTGCTGGTAGAAATCACCTGGCCAAGAGCAGCTTGTGGGGAAAAAAAAAGAGGTTTATTTTGGCCTAGAGGCTCAAGGGGGAAGCTCCATGATGGCAGAGAAAAGGATGGCATGAGCAGAAGGTGGACATCACCCTGTGGCCAACATAAGGTGGACATTACCCCCTGACCATAATCAGGTGGACAATAGCAACAGGAGAGTGTGCCAAACACTGGCAAGGGGAAACTGGCTATAAAACCCATAAACCCACCCCTAGTAATACTTTACCTTGAGGAGACTTTAATTTCCAATTGCCATCATCTGGGGAGACTAGCATTCAGAATACTTAAGTTTATGGTGGACACCTGAATCAAACCACCACAGGATCCTTTCCACTGAGCAGATCTCTTAGCCAATCAGAAAGCCACTGGTTTTCCCTAAGGCTGTGTGTGCCACCATTGCACTGGTGTGTACTTCTTGTCAGGCTGATTGTTTCTGAGTAGCTTAGAACCCTGCTTACTCACACCATTGTTTTCCGCTTGGCCCCAATAGCTCATGTAGCACTTTCCAGCACTAGATGAACTGTCTAGGGACTGGTTCACTTCCAGATTCCAGGAAGGTCTCTCCTTGTTCTGTGTCAGCAGCATGTGGTGTCTTCATCAATAAGTTCTTACCAGTTACCTTCAGTGGGTTATCAAGTGCTTTGACAGAAGACTGTCTTGTTTGGGGACCTCTCTCAAATCAACAGTTCAGTTTGGGTAGTGGTTCCTATTTTTGGTACTACGAGTTATTGGTCAGAGCCAAACTTTTTTCTTTTTCTTTTTTTTTAGGCAAGCCCAACAGACTAGCTTTTATTTATTTATTTTTTTCTTATGGTAGACAATGAGAGCAAGAGAGAGAGAGAGAGAGAGAGAGAGAGAGAGAGATTGGTATGCTAGGGCCTACAGCCCCTGTAATTGAACTCCAGACACATGTGCTACCTTGTGTGCATATGTGACCTTGTGCACTTACATCATCTTGTGTGTCTAGCTTACATGGGACCTGGAGAGTTGAACATGGGTCCTAAGACTTTGAGGCAAGTGCCTTAACTGCTCAATCATCTCTCTAGCCCTGGAGCCAAAATTTTTTAAGGTTAGGCATCATCCCACTCTCCAGGGCACCACTTTTCAGATGTTCCCTCTATACTCCTGTTGAAGGTTATATCTTCTAGTCTACCTACAAGGAGAAAGGTTTCTATGGAACCAGTTCTTTTTGTATTTATTTGCCCCAACTCTCCACTTCCCCTCACCTGAATCCCTTCCATCCCTATTGTCTGAACCTTGAGTTGCCTATCCAGTATGTCAGCAACTCAAGCTGACCCAGGTTAGGAACCACAACTGAGTGAGAATATGTGGTGTTTGACTTTCTATGATTGTGTGTGTTCACTGAGTATGATCTAAGTCTATCTACTTTCCCGCAAGTTTCATTGTATCATTTTTTTCTTACTACTGAATAGAATTCCATTGTGTATGTGTGCCATAACTTCATTATCCATTCATCCACTGATGGGCACCTGGGTTGATTCCAGTTCCTAGGTATTATGAATTGAGCAGCTATAAATATGGTTGAGTAAATATCTCTATAGTGAAGCATGAAGTATTTAGGGTAAATACAAAGTAAGGGAATAACTGAGTATATTTTTAGTTTTATATGCATCCTTTTCAGGAATCTCCATTGTGATTTCCATAGTGGTTGTACAAGTTTGCATTCCCACCAACAGTGAATGAGCATTCCTCTTTCCCCACATCCTTGCCAACACTTGTTTTTATTTGATTTGATTTTCATTATTACTATTATTGTTTGGTTTTTCACTCTAGCCCAGGCTGACCTGGAATTTACTATGTACTCCCAGGTTGTCCTCAAACTCACAGTGATTCTCCTACCTCTGCCTCTCAAGTGCAGGGATTAAAGGCATGTGCCACTACACCCAGATTTGTTTGAGTTTTTAAGGAATGTTACCCTTACTGGAGTAAGGTGTAATTAATTTTCATTTCCCTGATGTTAAGGATGTTGAAAATGTTCTTAAATGTTTGTTATCCATTTTTTGTTTCTTCCTCTGAGAAGTCCCTATTGAGTTCTGTACCCCATTACTTGAGTGGGTTGTTTGGCTATTATAGTTTAGTGTTTTGAGTTCTTTGTAGATTCTAGATATTAGGCCTCTGTCGGTAGTATAACTGGTTAAAATTTTCTCCCATACTGTGGGTAATCTATTGGCTCTGCTTATGATATGTTTGTCTGTGCTCCATGAGATCCTATTGGTTTAGAGTTTGTTTAATTTCCTGGGTTACTGGAGTATTGTTCAGGAAGTCCTTGCCCACTTCTGTATTGTTGAGAATTCCACCTATCTTTTCTTCCAGAGGTTGAAGAGTTTCAGGTCTTATATTTAGGTCTTAATTCATTTGGAGATAATTTTCATATATGGTGTGATGAGTGGGTCTAGTTTCATTTTTCTACATGTGCTTAGTTGTCAATTTGATGCTGTCTATTCTACAGTCTCCATTATAGGCACCTTTGTCAAAGATGAAGTATCTGTAGCTTCTTGCCCTAAGGTCTGGATCTTCAATTCTTTTCCATTGGTCTCTATTTCTGTTTTTATGCCAATACCATGCTGTTTTTGTTACTATGGCTTTGTAATATATTGTTAGATCGGGTATGGTGATACCTATAAAGGTATTTCTTTTGCTTAGGAAATGTTTGGATATCTGAGGCCTGTTGTCATTCCATTTAAATTCTGAAATCATTTTCTCTATATCTGTGATAAATGATCCTTTAAATTTTATTGGTATTGCATTAAATCTGAATATTGCTTTTGGCAGAATTGCCATTTTCACAATATTAATTGTACCTATCCAAAAGCATGGGAGGCCTTTCTATCTGCTCAAGTCCTCAATTTCTGTCTTGAGTGTTTTGATGTTTTCCATATACAGAAAATTAAAGTCTCCTGGAGGCAGTGTATTGTTGGAAGTGGGCTTATGGATGTTATAACCAGCTTCCTCTTGCCAGTATTTGGTATACTCTCCTGCTCCTGTTGTCCACCTTATGTTGGCCAGGGGTGATGTCTACCCTCTGCTTATGCCAGCATTTTACCCCTGCCATCTTGGAGCTTCTCCTTGAGTCTGTAAGCCAAAATAAACCTTTTTTCCCACAAGCTACTCTTGGTCAGGTGTTTTCTGCCAGCAATGTGAACCTGACTGCAACAGTAAAGTTGGTACTGAGAGTAGGGGTCATTACTGCTAGAAATCTGACTGTGGCTTTAGCCTCTTGGAACTGCTTTGCAGGAGAAATGTGGATGAATTTGAAACCTCGGCCTAAGAGATGCCTTGCAGTGCTGTAAGTACAGCTTGATGGACTATTAAGGTCAGAGTTGAAAGACCTGAATGCAGTATGAATTATGGACTGTGAGGTTTGGCATATATGAAGGTGAGAAAGAGCATAGACTGGGCTAGAAGCACTTTGTGTGAGATGCTTGCTGTTATGGCCATGTCCTGAGAACTTGTGCAGGGTTGCATTGCATAGAAATGGACTGGTGTGAGTGGAATGATACGGCACACACACACACACACACACCACACACCACACACACCACACACACACACACACACACACACACACACACACACACACACACAAAGACGAAAGAAAAGACAAAAAAAAAAAAGAAATATTTGGATGAAAACTGCTACCCATTCAGCTGTAATTACATGAGAGAACACAACCTTTGGGACTGGGCTGACCTGCTGACCTGCATTAGAATAACAGGAAGAATGCAGACTCTTTGGAAGGGGCCTGAATGCTAAAGAAGTGTCCTGTTTTTCAAAGTCTGCTTTATTTCCCACTGGATTAACAAATTGGCAGCCCACCTGGTACTATGGAGTATAAGAAATGCAGTAAAGAGAGGGTCATTGAGTTTGCAGCATAGTTTTGTGTTTTGGAAATGGCCATGGGCGTTGTGAAGCAGGCTTGTTGGATTACTTACATAGAGACCTGATGGAGCCATGAGGATGAACCATGGGTTGCAGCAGAGACCCAATGGAGACACCAGGACTATGGGATGCCTGCTATAGAGAGCTGCCAGCAACAGATGAACTGTGAACAGCTTAGCAGGAGGGGCAGAGTTGGAACTCCAGAGACTTGTCATTGGTTAGAATTATCAGAATTAGAGACTTGTCACTGACTAGAGTTGTTGAACTTGGAGCTACAGAGTTTGGTGTTTACCCTGTTTAAATCTTGTATTGGTTGAATATTTCTTTGCTATGTCCAATGCTACCTTTTGCAGTGTGGATGTTTATTATGTGCCATTATGGGTTTTGGGGGGATATTTTGGTATTATGGATCAGTTAAAAGATGTTGGATTATGGGAGTGTTTGAACATTATTGGGATTTGGTAAACACTATGGGGACTTTTAAAGTTGGATGAATGCATTACATTTTACATCATATATGGTTATCAGTTTATGGGGGCCAGGGGTGGAATGTGGTAGTTTGATTCAAGTGTCCCCATAAACTTAGGTGTTCTGAATGCTAGATGCCCAGCTGATGGGAATTTGGGAATTAAAGCCTCCTGGAGGCAGTGTGTTGTTGGGATTGGGCTTATGGATGTTATAATCAGCTTCCCCATGCCAGTGTTTGTCACTCCCTACTTTTGCTGTTATCCATCTGATGTTGGCCAAGAGGTGATGTCCACCCTCAACTCATGTCATTATTTTCACCTTCCATCATAGAATTTCCCCTCAAGATTGTAAGTCAAAACAAACTCTCCTTTTCTCCACAAGCTCCTCTTGGTCAGGTGTTTTCTGCCAGCAATGAGAACCTGAGTGTAACAGTTGTGTTTTCATAATTATTCAATTCTAGAAATTTTACAATTTCTTTTTTTATTTCTTCCATAACTAATTCATTGTTTAAAAGTGTGTTTTACAGTCTCTAGGAGCTGGTAGAGTTCCTGATGTGCTTGTTGTTAATGTCTATTTTTTTGTTGTTGTCATTTTGTTTTGGCTTTTGTGTGTGTGTGTGTGTGTGTGTGTGTGTGTGTGTGTGTGTTTGAGGTAGAGTCTCCCTCCAGCCTAGGCTGACCTGGAATTCACTATGTAGTCTCAGGGTGGTCTTGAACTCATGGTGATCTTCTTACCTCTACCTCCCAAGTGCTGGGATTAAAGGTGTGAGCCCCCAAGCCTGGCTCTTAGTTTCTAGCTTTAAAGCATTGTAATCTGATATGATGTAAGAAGTTGGGTCAATTTTCCTGAACTTATGGAGGCATGCTTTATGGACTAATACATGATCTTTTTTTGGAGAAGGTTCCATGGGCTGCTGAGAAGAATGTGTATTCTGTAGAATTTGGATTGATTGTTCTGTAGATGTCCATTAGGTTTCTTTTTTTTTTTTTTTTGGTTTTGCGAGGTAGGGTGTCACTCTGGTCCAGGCTGACCTGGAATTAACTATGTAGTCTCAGGGTGGCCTCGAACTCTCGGCGATCCTCCTACCTCTGCCTCCCAGTGCTGGGATTAAAGGTGTGCGCTACCACGCCTGGCTCTCCATTAGGTTTTGTTATCTATGGTGGTGTTGAGCTGTATTGTTTCCCTGTTGATTTTCTGCTTGGATGATCTGTCTATTGATGATAGTCCCCAACTGTTGCAGACAGCTTCAGGTTCGCTGAGATGAACTTCCAGACCAGGCACAGTTATGGAGGAAGGGATATTATTTATTGAAGCTTACAGATCCAGGGGAAGTTCCATAATGGCAAGAGAAGTGGCCTGCTCTCCACAGGGCCAAGCAGAGAGAGCAAAAGCCAACCAGCCACCACAGCACACAGAGCAAAACTACAGCCAAAAGGTCACACAGCACACTTCAGGAACTCCTGCTAGGCACATTTGCATATCTTTACAATGGACTCTCAAACCATCACCACACCTTAAGACCGGGCCCCCAGTGACCTTGCCTCTAGCAAGGTGATTGCAGATGCAAACTATAAAATAATAAAACACTGAATATATTGGGGGACATATATTCAAACTACCACATTCCGCCCCTGGCCCCCAATATATTTAGCTCCTGGCCCCCAATAGATTTATAACTATCACACATTGTAAATTGTACTCAGTCCAATTTCAAAGGTTCTCACAGTCTTGATCAACTTAAGATAGTGAGTCCTGTAAAATCAAACAAGTTAAATACTTTCAACATGTAAAGGCACAGAGTAAACATTTTTAACTGGTATAAGGCATAGCAAGGAGAGACTAGAATAATGCAAACTTAACCACCATCAGCAGTCATCAAACTTCTGCAGTTCAAGTTCAATATAACCAGAGACTGACAGTCTCCAGGTTTTCCAATTACGCCCCTCCAGCTGGGCAGAGTCGCCAGGGAAAACTTTCATCCCATGCCAACACTGCACTCCATGGTAGTCCTTTTGCACAGTCCTGGTATATCCAAAACATCTTCAGGTCTCCATGCAAACCACGGTCCATCTTTCAAAAGGCTCTTCCAGCCTGTTCCTGAGGGTCTTCATGCTTTGCCTCATGCCGCATCTCAGCAGCAGCTCCTGGAACCGTGTGCAACTCATGACCACTCCATGCATTTTTCATATTTCCAAAACTAATACCAGGTGTGCAGGACACAGCCATATTCTAAATCCAGGGACAAAATAAACCATAGCCTTGAAAAGCAGGTTCCTTCTCCAGTCAACTCTTTCCAAAGAGTTTGCATTTCTAACAGTCTTTCCTCAGGCATCCTCTCCATTGTTTTAATGTAAATCAAGTCGGGCCACCTTCCTTCCACCTTCCTTCCACCTTCCTTAAGATTGCTAATGTGTTTGACAATAGCAGCTAAACCAGTCTCAGTGCCTCTACTTTTAACTTGCTTCAGGTATTCCAACTTAAATCTTAAAATCTCAGTCCGGTATCTTCAGCCAAGCACATCAGTCCATTACAAATTTAAGTTTGATCAAACACTCTGGGCCTGGATAGCGGAACGTAGCCATCCCTTATGCCAGTAGCCCAGTTCCAACAAAGTCCTCTGCAGTCTTTCCTTCCCCTTAGAAAGCTCATAAGCCAAGCCTCGAAGTCCAATACTGTCTGCACTTAGCATTCTCAAACTCTCATCAGAATAGTCCATAAAACTTGGCTTACCATTCCAGAAGGCATCTTCAGTTGCAAGCACCAAGTCCATGCCCATTCCTCCAAAACAAAGGTTCCAAAAGACGAATATCCACACGGTCAGGTTCATCTCACCCCACACTCCTCGGTACCACTTTACTGTTGCAGACAGCTTCAGGTTCGCTGAGATGAACTTCCAGACCAGGCACAGTTATGGAGGAAGGGATATTATTTATTGAAGCTTACAGATCCAGGGGAAGTTCCATAATGGCAAGAGAAGCGGCCTGCTCTCCACAGGGCCAAGCAGAGAGAGCAAAAGCCAACCAGCCACCACAGCACACAGAGCAAAACTACAGCCAAAAAGGTCACACAGCACACTTCAGGAACTCCTGCTAGGCACATTTGCATATCTTTACAATGGACTCTCAAACCATCACCACACCTTAAGACCGGGCCCCCAGTGACCTTGCCTCTAGCAAGGTGATTGCAGATGCAAACTATAAAATAATAAAACACTGAATATATTGGGGACATATATTCAAACTACCACACCAACTATGATGATTTTAGTGTTTTTTCTGTTTTGTTGTTAAGTATTTTTTGTTTTATAAACTGTGGTGCACCTGTGTTTGGTGCATATAGATTTATGATTGTGATGTCTTCGTGTTGGATCATCCCCTTGATAAGTAAGAAATGGCCTTCTTTATTTTTATTTATTTATTTATTTTGGTTTTTCGAAGTCACTTTAGCTTAGGCTGACCTGGAATTCACTATGTAGTTTCAGGGTGGCCTTGAACTCATGGGGATCCTCCTATGTCTGCCTCCCGAGTGCTGGGATTAAAGGCGTGCCCCACCACACCCGGCAGAAGTGGCCTTCTTTGTCCTTTTTAATTACTTTTGTTTTGAAGTGTATTTGATCAGATATTAACGTAGCAATACCTGCTTGTTTCTTATTTCCATTTGTTTGGAATATCATTTCGCATCCTTTCACCCAGAGGAGGTGTCTGTCTTTAGTGTGAGGTGGGTTTCTTGAAGACAGCTGATAGAAGCATCCATTTTTCTGATCCACCCTGTTAACTTGTGTCTTTTGATGGATCAGTTAAGACTGTTTTATTTAAGGTTGTAACTATGAGGTTTGATTTACCTGCCATGATGGGGTGCTTTATAGTGTTTGATGCTTTCTTGTGTTTTATATTTTTTTGAGCCTGATCTATTTTTGGTTATTGTGATCTTCTTCCTGTAGGCTCTTGAGATTGGTTGTTTGATTCTTTTGGGTAGAGTGTTCCCTGAAGTTCCCTGTAGGTTTGGCTTTGTGTTCATGTAATGATAGAGTTGACTTTTTTCATAGAAAGTTTTCCTTTTACCATCTATTATGAGAGATACTTTCACTGGGTACAGTAGTTTGGGTTGGAAGCCATAGTTTTTTAGAATTTGAAGTGTGCCATTTCAGGCCCTTCTGGCTTTTGTTTCCATTGCAAAATCTGAGGTAATTCTGGTGGGATTGCCATTGTATACAGTGAGTTGTTTCTCTCTTGCTGCTTTTAGCTCTCTATCTTTATTTTCATTGTTAGGAATTTTAACTATTATTTGCTTTGGAGAGTTTCTTCTTTGTTCTTGTCTGTGAGCTTCTTCAGCCCTACCAGGTGTGTTCAGAGCAGTTTGAGCTCTGGCCATTTGTGCTTGTTGGTGTTGGTTTTTCTTTCTCTGCTATGCTGATATATGATGGAGTAAACTAGTTTCTTCTGCCATTGATGGAACATCCTCTAGGATGCTGTAAGCCTGAAATAAACCCCTTGTCCCCATAAGCTGTGTCTGGTTGGATGTTTCTCCTAACAACAAGAAGCTGATGGCAACAGTTATTAGGAACCAAGAAGTGGGGCTTTTGATAAGATGAATATGTACATTAAAGTTCCAAGTAAAATGCTGCATCTGCTCCACCTATTTCCAACAAAGAAAATTGACTGATAGAATGCCTATGACCACAGACAGATGGAATGTTGCAAGATCAGAGTTATCATGAGCCCCTTAATAGCCATCTATTGCCAACCTCTGTGTCTGACCTAACATCCTGGTGAATATCAGTTGATCAGGCGCAACCTGTTTGGAATGTACTAAAAGACCATCAGCTTCCACCTATCCAAGGGCTAAGAATGTCATCAGAGATCATCTGAAGCCTAGGGTGGAGATTTCTCCACTTTGCTCTAACCCACCTATTTGATGTATTTGAAATGTGCCTTCATTTATGAATTTCTTTTGTTTGATCCCTATAAAACCCTTCTGAAATTAACATATTGGAACACAGAATTTGTGTAAACTAAATCTATGTTCCCATGCCAGTCACTCATATTTGGCTCCAGAATAACATATCTTATCCACTTTGAGGTGAGAGCTTTGTCTTTTCTTAAAAAATATTTTTGTTAGTTTCCCTTGAGAAACAGATGGTAAGACCCTATTGCTGAAGACATCTGTTGCCTGAGCAGCAAGGTCACTGAGAAATCAAGCTGGTGCTGAGCAGAAACTGAAAGCTGGAAAAAGCAGCACTGCATGCAGCCGTATGGGAGACAGAAATCATCAGCAGTGAAAACAGTGGACACTGGAAAACTCAACTATGGCCAGACATGCCCAATGACCAAACAGGTGCAATAATGGTACGTCTGCTCTTGGGGAAACCAACTGCTCTCTAATTGGACTGAAGGCCCTCTCTATGGGAGGGAATACATGCCTGGTACTGAAAAAACTAAGCAAAAGTCTATGGCAGGGGAGGTCATGAGCTTTAGGGGTATAAAGCCTGCTTTTGTCTGACTAAATGTATATATGATTCCCACCAAGCTGCCCTGAAAGCACTACACTTAAGTTCATATTCACATATTAATGCTACTCTCACTTCTGGTTAGAGAAACTTCTCTTTTCAGATGGTGATGACCACTGGGATGACAAAAGGCAACACAGTGCTGAGAAGAAGGGATGGAGGAGTGTCCAGCACTGAAACATCTCAGTCACATCCTCGAAGGCTCAGGGTCCATTGCGGAAGAGGGGGCAGAAAGAATGTAAGAGCCAAAGGAAGGGTATGACTCCTTACAATGCAACTGTCCAGACAGAAACTGGCCTCAATGTCCATGACCTTGCAGTGCCTAGCAGTACCTTTGCAAGACCCTCATAATAGAAGGAATAAATGATGACATCAAATTAAAAGAGAGACTAATGGAGAGAGAGGGAGGGGGATATGATGGAGAATGGAGTTCTGAAGGGGAATGGGGGGAGGGGAGGGAAATATCATGGTTTTTTGTATGTAAGTATAGAAGTTGTCAATAAAAAATGGAAAAAAATTATTTTTATATATTTATTTGAGAGAGAGAGAGAGAGAGAAAGAGAGGAAGAGGCAGAGAGATGGAGAAATAGGAAGAGAGAGAGAGAGAATGGGTGCACCAGGGCATCCAGCCATTGCAAACGAACTCCAGATACATGTACCACCTTGTGCATTTGGCTTATGTGGGTCCTGGGGAATCAAACCTGGGTCTTTTGGCTTTGTAGGCTGATCTGTAATTAACTATGTAGTCTCAGGGTGGCTTCGAACTCTTGGCGATTCTCCTACCTCTGCCTCCTCAGTGCTGGGATTAAAGGCATGTGCCACCACACCCAGCTTCCCCCCTTTCTTTTTATACAAAGGCAGGGACTCATGCTAGCCCAGGGTATCCTGGAACTCACTAGGTAGTCCCTGACTGGCCTTGAGTTCATGGCAGTCCTCTTATCTCTGCCTCCTAAGTGCTGGGATTAGAGGCGTGTGCTACCATGCCCAGCTTGAGTTTTGTCTTTTGTGTCAACAAATCTGACCATGTGGATTTTGGTCTTTTGGAACTTGTGTGCTGGAGAAACATGGATGGACTTTGTACTTAAAGAGTAGTAATTCAGGCCGGGTGTGGTGGTGCATGCCTTTAATCCCAGCACTTGGGAGGCAAGGTAGGAGGAGTGCCATGAGTTCTAGGCCACCCTGAGACTACATAGTAAATTCTAGGCCAGCCTGAGCTAGAGTGATACCCTACCTGAAACACCAAAAAAAAAAAAAAAAAAAAAAAAAAAAAAAAGAGTAGTAATTCAAATTTTATGGGCTATTCAGGTGAGAGTTTGAAAATGTTAAATGCAGAGATAACTGTGTTTGGAGGCTTGGCTTATGATCTTTCAAAAGGGAAAGAGAGTCAGCAGATAACTTCATTTGAATGGGCTACAGGCATAAGGGCTGGCTTCATTCTTTTGCCCAAGCTGTAAAATTTTAATCAACATTGGTTTAAAAGTAATGGACTGATGTGCGTGGTAGAAGGTATAAAACTGAAAGGTTGGGCTGGAGGGATGGCTTAGCAGTTAAGGCGTTTGCCTGCAAAGCCAAAGGTCCCAGGTTCAACTCCCCAGGACCCACGTAAGCCAAATGCACCAGGGGGTGCACACATCTGGAGTTCGTTTGCAGTGGCTTGAGGCCCTGGCGCACCCATTCTCTCTCTCTCTCTGCCTATTTCTCTCTCTCTCTCAAATAAATAAAAATAAAATATTAAAAAAACTGAAAGGTGTACAAAGTATCACAGGAAAAATTCAAACAAGTAAAGTTATAGGCACAGACTGTTTTGTCAATTGTTAAGCAGATTACCACCATTAAGGGTGGGCCATCTGCATTGCATTGAAACAATGGAAAAGATGCCTGAGGGTGAAGTCCTCCCAGGAAAGGCTGAATGACTAGGAATACAAACTCTCTTACAAGGAAATGACTTAAAGGAAGAATTTTAAAGGCTGCTCTTCAAGGTCAAGATTTATTTCTAGCTGGGTGTGGTGGTGCAAGCATTTAATCCCAGCATTTAGGAGGCAGAAGTAGGAGGATCACTGTGAGTTCAAGGCCACCCTGCGACTACATAGTTAACCTGAGCCAGAGCGAGACCATACCTCGAAAAACCAAAAAAAAATTTATTTCTGTCGTGGATTAACAAATTTGGCCATGCTCTGCACATCTGGTAATGGTTTTAGAAGTATTTTAAATACAGGGAAATGGGTCTTGAACTTCCAGGAGCCACTGCTAAAACACTGCACGTGAAGCAGGGTGATGTTCTTGTGGCCAGTGAGGCCAGTGTATGAAGTTTCAGAAGCTGCTACTGAGATGCAGCATTGTGAGATTAGGGTGATATCCCTGTATCAAAGGCTAAAAAAGGACATTGTATGGTGCTGTAAGTATGGACCCTGGCTTGCTGTGGAGACCTGTACATGTTTTGGATGAACTAGGACTATGCAATGGCTACTGTGGAGAGTTAGTAGCTTGGTGTGAAAGTTTTCCATGGGCTACTCAGCCCAGTTTGAGAGTCAGAATTAGAAAATCCAGAGACTATAGTCACTGGTTATGGATATTGGACATGAACCACAGATGCTTGATGTTTACCTGATGGTTACTGATTTTGCATTTGTCTAGTCTCTCCTTGTTATGCCTTATAGAAATGGAAATGTTTATTCTGTGCCATTATGTGTTAAGAGTATGTAGCTTGCTTTGATTTTATAGGACACACAGTTATTACTTTTTTTCTACAGTTAAGAGTCTTATATCTCAGATGAGACTTGAGACTTTGAAGCAATCACAATTTGTAAAGCTTATGGGGATCATTGAAGTTAGATTGAATACAATTTACATTGTTAGATTGTCATGAGTCTATGGAGACAGAGGCAGAATATGATAGTCTCAATTTGATAGTTTGAATGTATGGCCCCATAGACTCAATCATTTTTGAGTAAACTTCCTACTTGAGCCCCAACAGGTAGATCCCTGCTATAAGGAGGCATGTTACTGGGGATGGATTTTGAATTCCAGCCCTAATGTGTGTTTGGAAGTAGATCTTCAGTTTACATGGATTACATGGGTTCTGGGGAATTGAAACTAGGCCCTTTGGCTTTGCAGGTAAGTTCCTTAAACACTAAGCCATCTCTCCAGACCACCACTTGGGCTCTTTAGCCCTCCTTCCCTCCACATGACAGGAGCACTTAGTTCTTTTTTATTATTATTATTTTTTTGGAGAAAGACAGAGAGAGATAGAGAGACAGACAGACAGAGAAAAAGAGAGAGAGAGAGAGAGAGAGGAAGACAGAGATGGGCACGCCAGCAGTGTCTCAGCTGCTGCAAACGAAATCCAGATGTGTGCGCCCCCTTGTGGTCAAGTGTGGCATTGCGCCCTTGCATCACTTTGCATCTGGCTAAACGTGGGACCTGGAGACTGGAACCGCTGGAGATTGGAACCAGTGTTCTTAGGCTTAGGAGGCAGGGGCCTTAACCCCTAAGCCATCTCTCCAGCCCAGTTATTTTTTTTTCTTTCCTCTCTAACTCTCTTTTTAAACTTTTTTCAAGCCTACCATATAGCCTCTCAGACCACATGGGTATATTCATTTTCTTTTACTTGATTTTATACTTCACTCAATAATAATAATAATAATTAAAAAATATCCTTTCTCAGTCTTATTTTATCCAATTCTAGAAGAATGCTTAGAAGTGGACACAAACCTAGGGTTTGGAATTCAAGGACTTTCCTGTTTTGAGCTGGGCATTCCTTTGCAGTGGCAAGAGACCCTGGTGTGCCCCACACATGTGTGTGTATGTCACACAAATACATAAAACAATTTTTAAAAAATTATGCTATTAATTAATGGGAGAAAAACAAAGGACTTTTTTTTTTGTCTCTGGACTCTAATTCTCTTTAACTGCTACGGAATATATTGCAGACTACAGACAACTATATGTTATATAGGATTCTTACATGTCTCACTGATTTGAAGACTTGAAATTTTTTGAGATGATAATTATGTTCTATGACATTTAGTTATTAAATATAGACTGTCCTTTAGCCAAGAGTTTAGAACAAGGGGGAAAAGACTCTACTATTGCTTATAAAAGCAGGTCCAGCTGGGCGTGGTGGCACACGCCTTTAATCCCAGCATTTGGGAGGCAGAGGTAGGAGGATCGCCATGAGTTCGAGGCCACCCTGAGACTACATAGTGAATTCCAGGTCAGCCTGAGCTAGAGTGAGACCCTACCTCAAAAAAAAAAATAAAATAAAAAAGAAAGCAGGTCCACATTATAACAAACTCTGGATAACAAACTTTAGGTGAGACATTGACACTTTGAGATGAATTTTCAGAACATCACGATGGTGTAGGACTCTAAATCCATACCACATGAAACAGAAGTTAAAAGTAAAACAAATTCCCCCACTTACTCCAAGGAAGGAGGAGAACATATGCAAAAGGCATCATAATGGAGAGTTCTTCTGTATGTCCTATAGGCCCAGAACCTGAACTAATGTGAAGGTCATACAAGCACAGTTTGCCATCATGGTGATGTTGTAGAAAAAGACTATCCAAGGTGTGGCACCTTGGTTCAATTTATTTAGGTTCTGGAAGGCAGTGTTTCCAAAGGAAATGTTCAAGAAAGGAAATGTTCTCTTTTCTTTAATATCCAAAACAGAAGCCAGCGTCTGAAATTTGGTGTCTGTGACTAAGAAACAGAATTTAAATTTTATTTGAATTTAAACAGCCCCAAGTGTCTCATGGCTATGGCATGGAAGGTATAGCTATAATCCTTCATTTTCTCTTTTCTTCTGATCAAATTGTTGGCCTACATATGCCAATGTCAATATATATGAATTTCAAAAACCATGAAATGCAATTGTTATCATGTTAATAAATGTTATTACTGTTTCATTACTATTATTATTTCATTATTGTGTTTTTCAAACATTTGGAATCAGAGGAAAGTAGAATAAGCAGCCTGAAAAAGTACAGTTCTTTGTGTCTTTTTTTCTAGGTAAAGTCTCTGGCCCAGGCCGACCTGGAATTCACTTTGTCTCAGGCTGACCTCAAGCTCACAGTGATCCGCCTACCTCTGTCACAAGTGCTGGAATCAAAGGCGTGTGCCTCCTTTAATATAGACTTGAGGATGGCAGGTATTAGAGAAGGAGCAAAAACATCCTGAAAATTGGGCTACATCAGACCTCCAGTGCCTGATTAGACCTTCTCTACAAGGTTCCCATTCCTCTCATTTCATACCCCCCCTTCAGTTAACTAACCTTCTCTAAGTATTACCAGAATATTTTCCACAGTGTTTAAAAAAAAGCCACTTTCTTATTTTAAAAATATTTTTATTTATTTATTGGCAAGCAGAGAGACAGAAGAGAGAGGCAGAGAGTATAGAAGCGCCAGGGCCTCCATCCGCCGCAGACGAACTGCAGATGCATGCACCTCTTCGTGCATCTGGCTTTACGTGGGTACTGGGGAACTGAACCCAAATCGTTAGGCTTTCTTTGCAGGCAAGTTCCTCAATGGCTGAGCCATCTCTCCAGCCCAAAAGCCGCTTTCTTAGTTACCTCTGAGAGCAGGTGACTCAACCAAACAGCACGGTTTCTCGAATGGTTTACTTACAGTGTACTCAGGGAATGGTTCCCGGATAACCTAAGTAGCAACTTGTGGGCAACATTACAGCTCCTTGAGAACGATGTGGAAGAATCCCGGCTGACAAAATTTTTCAATCGGACATCTCGGGTGCCCGTATGCCAAGCCGTAGCTTTCCCCGGGCCTCGCCTGCAGGAAGTGGGGGAGAACCTGGCTGTCTGGAGGTCCTCGGGCTCGCGCCGGAACTACATTTCCCAGCTGACGCTCCTGCGCGCGCCCTGGCCGGTGCGCACGGGGCTCGAGCACCGGGCGTGCGTGCGTTCGCTCGGTTGCTGCGGAGCGCCCGCCGCCCTCCCGAGCCTTTGACAGAGGATGAGGTGGGAGGCGCTAGAAACCACTTAGCCACAGACAACCGCCCAATGCAGCACTCGCTCGCTCCCCCCGCCGGCGGAAGCGCCCGCGAGGCACAATGCAGCACTGAGGCAGCGCCGCGGCGGAGGCTGCAGCTCGGCGGCTGCTGCAGCGTCGGCGCGGGCTGGGAGGGGGCGGACGGAGGAGCGGGACGGAGGAGCCCGAGGGCTCGGGGCTCGTTAGTCGCCTCGGCATGAGAAACTGAGCCACCCGGGCGCGGCGTGCTGACCGGCGGTACCGTGCTGACAAGCCAGCAGCACCATGCAGGCGTTTGTGGCTGCGGCTGCGTCTGCGTCCGTGTCCTTCTGGCTGCTCTGCGCCCTGTGGACCTGCCCCCTGGCGCGCTGCGGCCGGGCAGGTAAGTTCGCCAGCCTCAGCGGGTTTAAGATATACCAATTTTCGGGAATCTTAGAAGACTTCAATCGCGTTGACAAGGAGCGTCCCCACTCCCCAAGTGCGCGGGGAGATTTTTTTTTTCTTTTTTCCCTTTTCCTTTTCTTTTTGGAAGGGTGGTAGGTAAGATAGGGAGCAAAAATATATGTGGGGGGCTCGCAGATGCACCACCAGGCAGATGCATTTTCTTTTCCTGAAGACGCGGAATGAGGAGAATGGGGAAAGGGTGCCCTGTTTCTGGGCCCCGATCCTGGATGCTCTCAGATGAGCTGGTCCAGAGCTCTCCAGCTGGTGTCTCTACGTCTTTCCCAGATGGGGTCCGGGAAGGAGGAGGCGGGGAGGGGCGGGATTTCGTGCGGGAGATGACCGCAGGATGGAGGAGTGAGGGTCAGGGTCATTATTTTCGTTGTTTCTCTCCACTCCCTCCCGCCTCCCTGCCTGCTAGGAGACGCCTCATTGACAGAGCTGGAGAGGAGGAACGAAAACCGCTTCCTGGAACGCCAGAGCATCGTGCCACTGCGCCTCATCTACCACTCGGCTGGCGAAACTCCGCACGACAAGCTCGACACGCGGGTGCGGGGCGACCCTGGCGGCAGGCAGGTGAGAGGTGGGGCGGGAGGTGGTCGTTACTGCAACCCCACGGAAACCCCACGTTTGCTCCCAGTTGCCCAGGAGACAAAAGTGTCTCCTGTGAAACCAGAGCAGTCCTAATGCGAGTCGTGCACCCTATGCCCTATGCAAAAAGAAGGGAAAATGGGGAGAAAAAGGAACCAAAAGAAGCTCAGACTGAGGGCTGTGCTGGAGTTTGTGTAGGATGCTTCAAGCAGCACACTAACCTGCGGAAGCCCTTTCCATCAAGCAAAAAACCGTGCGCAGGGCAGGAGAAAACAAGGTTTGCATCATCATAATTGTTTTAATCCTGAGAAACTTTATAACCTGAGATTGGTACTGTAAGAAAAGAGAAGGAAACTAGGCATTCATAAGAAATCGAAACTAAAATATGAAATTTCAGCCGGGCGTGGTGGCGCATGCCTTTAATCCCAGCACTCCAGAGGCAGAGGTAGGAGGATTGCTGTGAGTTCAAGGCCACCCTGAGAAGACAGAGTGAATTCCAGGTCAGCCTGGACTAGAGTGAAACCCTACCTCGAAAAACAAAACAAAACAAAACAAAACACACACAAAAAATATGAAATTTCCAAATGCTGTACTCAGAAAAATGTATGCACACCAAACATGGGTCTATTCACCTCTAACACAACTGAGTTTTGCTCTTTTTCTTCACTGGCAATAATCCTCCTGGTGTAATTAGGGCTAAATTGTTTATTGAGGACTTATAAATTGCTTTAAAAATCTAGTTGATTGCTATACCTGTGTTTAAATCAATATCACACACATCTACAGTTATGCTTGAAAATTATTTTGAGGTTGCCAGCTAATTTTAGCAAGTATTTATGGAGGCATGTGATTTTTAAAAACGTTTTTTTATGTATCAATTTAGCAGGTACTTCATTCATTGAAGTACATCTGAAGTTCATGTATTTGAAAGTTTGTAAACTTTGATGTACAAAGAGAAGCTGAACATTTTCACATGTATAAGTATATTCACCAGTGGGATGTGATAGAATACTAACTTACCAACATATGTAAAATAGAAAAATAGAAACATATTTAAATCTATATTTGTAGCCAGATACTTGGTCCTGTTACAGTTCTGTTAACATAGGTGGGAAATTCAGCACTACTAGAGTATCCATCAAAGTTAGCTAATCATAGTTAAAAACCTAATATGCCAATCTTTTAAAGGATAATTTTATTATTTGATTGAATGTCTGGTAAGTGCCTATTTCCCTTTTTCATTCTGACATATTTGTGTGGAAAAATTGAAGAATCAGGGAATAATTTCCTTGTTTTATTTTTCAATTAATTAGGATTATTTCTATGAATGTTCTCATGCCCATTTACAACCTTTAATTTAAAGAAACCATACATACAATTGTAGACAGAATAATAAAAAAGAACCTTCACTTTCAACAATAAGTATCTTGCTTTATCTATCTCTATTTTCTTCCTCTTCTGATATTTTGAAACAATATCATTTAATTCATTAAAAATTTCAGTAACACACCCCTGACAGGTAAAACTTCTTTTCCAAAACTAACCCTGATATTATCATATATTAAAAAAATATTTTTATTTATTTATTTGAGAGAGAAAGAGAAAGAGAGGGAGAGGCAGAGAGAGGAAGAGAGAGAGAGAGAATGGTTGCATCAGGTCATCCAGTCACTGCAAACGAACTCCAGATGCATGAGCCACCTTGTGCATCTGGCTTACATGGATCCTGGGGAACTGAACCTGTGTCCTTTGGCTTTGTAGGCAAGTACCTTAACTGCCAAGCCATCTCTCCAGCCCTATTATTATGTTTTTAAAAATAATTCTTTAATAGAATAACCAGTCTTTTCAGGAAAAACTTTCACTTATCTCAAAAAATATTACATATGTATGCAGATATATTTTACTTAACAATTAAGTTTTTTTTTGAGCCAGCACCAAAATAATATTTATAGACTGCTATTAGTTTAGACAGTTGTTAAAAGCTATTTTTTACATGTGTATGTGTGGGAGATGTGTTTAGATATGTGTGTGATGGTGCAAGTGGTAGCCAGAGTTCGAAGTCAGGTGTCTTCTTTCATTTCTCCCTAACTTACTGTGTCAGTGTCTCTCACTTGAACTCAGGGCTTGCTAATTCAGCTAGTTAACTAGCCAATTAGGTCAGGGATCTCCTTTTTTCAGCCTCTGGAGCTCTGGGATTACAGATGGGCCACTATGCACGCTGGGGATTCAAACTCTGGTCTTCACTCTAGTATGGCAAGTCTGTTATTCACTGAGCCATCTCTCCAGTTCTCTTAAGTCGTTCTCTTGTTTACTTTTTCTTTTTTTCCTCGACTCCCCTGACTTGAACTCGGGGTGTTCCTCCTACCTCTGCCTCTCAAGTGCTGGGATTGAAGGCATGTACCACCATGCCCAGGTTTTAATTCTCTTTTAATGTATGATTTTT
Source organism: Orientallactaga sibirica (assembly GCA_036365145.1). NCBI lineage: Eukaryota > Metazoa > Chordata > Mammalia > Rodentia > Dipodidae > Orientallactaga > Orientallactaga sibirica. The sequence continues at coordinate 1,228,902 of JAEOAD010000418.1, forward strand.
CCCTCCATTTTTGTTTGTTTTCATTTTTCTTGAAATTTATTTGTGAAGACATTAGGTCCTTCATAGTTATAGTTTTTTTTATAGTTGTTTTTATAATCTGGACTTTGCTGATATAAGCAGTGATTTTACACAAGTCACAAGACTTTTTAAGAGAGGAGAAGTAGTAGAGTTTCAGAAAAAGAAAACCTCAGGATCAGGTCAGGTTTGAGAGATGACTCAGTGTTTAAAGGCATTTGCTTGCAAAGCCCGACATATGTGGGTTTGATTGCTCAGTGCCCACATAAAAAGCCAGATGCACAAAGTGGCCCATGTGTCTGGAGTTTGTTTGCGGTGGCAGGAGACCCTTTCTGGCATGCCCATACTTTCTCTCCTCTCTCTCAAAATAAATAAATAAAAATACTTGAAAAGAAAAGCAAACCACAGGATCACATGTAGGAACTCTGAATGTTCTGCTTCATGGTGATTCTACTTCACTACCTCTGCCCATCTCTGTGTTGGTCAAAGACCACCATTGTTGAGAAACAGGACAGTCTTCCCTCCTTTCTTATTGTTTATAGAGCACCATTTCTGCAGTTTATTTTTACATTCATTTGCAAGCAGAGAGAGACAGAGAGAGAAAGAGAGAGAGAGAGAGAGAGAGAGAGAGAGAGAGAGAGAATGGGCATGCCAGGGCCTCTAGTCATGCAAACAAACTCCAGATGCATGCACCACTTTGTGCATCTGGCTTTACATGGCTACTGGGGAATCAAACTCAAGTTGTCAGACTTTGCAGGCATTCATCTTACCTGCTGGGCCATTTTTTTTTTTTTTAATTAACAGTCCTCTCCACTTGGGGCAGATGTCATCTTAGGCTTGAAGCAATAAAGTTCACAGTTGAGACGAATAACTCTAGCATTTGGTGGAACATGAACAAATTGGCAGAATTTAGGTTAAATCACATGTATACCTGATTAATTCAAGTTAGAAGTGGAAGGAATGCTACTGAGTTGTCATCAAAATAATATGACAAAAAAATTATCTCTGGTACACAGTAAGGCATTCACTACATCTTGGTGGTCTGCATCACCTAGGAACTCATTGTAGTTTCCCAGGTTCCTTAAACTACAGCTGGGCATCATAGACACCTAGTATTCAGAGGTTTCAAGACCAAGTTGCTTTTTAACCAATTTTTTCCTACAGGAAAGACAGTGGAATTTGTTTTTTGCCCTTCAAGCATTTCTGATTTCCAGAGAGCTATTTCACCTAAAAAATATGTTTATTTCACATGACACTTCTTTTTTTTGATAATTAAATGGACCTTATGGCATCTTAGATATCCAGAAATATTTTTAGCATTCCCTTTTGTATTTCAGTAAGAAAATCCAGATGAATTTTCTAGGAGCACTCAAAAAATTATAATAATAAATATATTTATTTGTTGCTTCATTTACCTAAAATGAATTTATTTACTCTAGCTCTTGCTATGTAGCGTCCACTATTTTTGCAAGGCCATAGGGATTTAGAGATAAAAGATACAATTTTAGCCTTTAAGAAGTTCATGGATCAGTGAGAAGATGAATGAGTTAATAAACAGTTACTCTTTCCCCTCCCAAATGATTTTCCAGAGGTGATCCCAGACTGCTGGGGAAGCAGAAAAACCTAACAACTTTAACCCAAGATCAGTCAAAATGTGCTCCTGGTGGAGGTGCTATCTGAACCTTGAGAGGGAGTTAGAAATTGACTAGACTAAAGGGAGGTAGTAGGCATATCCAGCAGAAAGAACAAGTACATAGGTGTGTGGAAGTCAGAACATGTCTTTGATAACTGCAGATAGTTGAGATTTATGGGACAAAAGAGGAGTGCAGGATCTGTCTGTAAGCCTTTGCAAGTTCCTGGCTTTCTGAGGAGTTGGAACTTTGTCCTGAATGCTATGGAAGTATTTCAGCAAGGTGAATTAGCTGGGTAGATTCATGCTACTGTGAGATAGTCCTAATACTTAGAAGTGAGTAATTTAAATTTCAAAGAGTGAGCAAGTATGGATATTCAATGATAAATGGCAGTTGATATCATTAGGCTCCCTGAGAACTGAGATCCTAAACATACTGAATATAGTCCATATGAGTTAAAGTTTATAAAGCACCAAGAGCAGTGCTGTGCATTAATAAGTACTCTTGAGTACTATTTAGAAATTTTATGACATCATTTGAAAGCAAAATGATGCCTCAATTACCTGATTTTAACAGGCTTCCAGAAGTTACAAATTACTTACTTTTACATAAGGAAATGAAATTGAACAGTCCTGGTGAGAAGAAAGCTTATAGGCCATTTAAATGAGTTCAGGAATTATTTATCACCCAATAGAATCAAACAATTGGCTAAGGGTAAGGTAATTAGATGAATATTACTGAAAAAATTGTACTAAGCTTCCAAGTACTAGGTGAGCATAAAACATCTGATTTATATTATTAATTGTCCTGATTTCAGTTTTTATTCCTACATGGGAAGATAAAACTTTGTTTTGGAAAAAATGGTGATTGGTTTATATTATTCCATATTGTAAACATCTTTACTGCCTGGTGAGTTACTTCAAAGTTCACTTAATTATTTTTTCCCAAGCAGGATGATGAGTGATGAGTCCATACAGAAAGCTAATTATTGATTCTGGCATAAAATCCTAGGAATGATGGCCAAATAATCAGACTTGATTGTGGGTAACTTTGATTATTTTCCTAATTTGGAGTAATTTCAAGCTTGGATAAATAGCCCTATTTAAAAAAGTACAGTCTTTTTTTCTTTTGCCTTGATGTTATTTATGATAAAGGAATTACATGTTTGTGGGTAATAGGGTAATACTTTTTAAACTTGCCACCAGCTTGTGTAAGGCATCTTCTGCTGAGCCTTACTGATGATTTAATATTGATATTCCTGTAATTTTTTAGAATAAGCATCTTAATAATTGTTTTGCCCAACAAGCATAAAGAATTAGTAGCTTATTTTCCTATGCAATCATCTGATACATTTTCTATAATTCTTTCCCTTTGTTGTTGTTTTTTGAGGTAGGATCTCACTAACTAGCCCAGTGACCTGGAATTCACTTAGTAGTTCCAGGCTGGCCTGAAACTCACAGAGATCCTTCTACCTCTGCCTCCCAAGTTCTGGGATTAAAGGGGTGTGCCATGATGCTTGGCCTATAATTCATTTATACATACTGGTTTTATTTTTGTACAAAACAGAATAATTTCTTTTTATCAGATATGTTTCATGTCAGTTAATAGATGGGCTGCTCTTTATCTTGTCCTGTAGAAAATGTTTTCAGATGGCGCTAAGGACATAGATTTTATAATTCTCCATAGTTTTGATAACTACTAATGAGTGAGAAAAGCATAGATGATAACAAGATGTTAATCAAAAAGTTCCTGTATTTTGTGAATATATTTATATGCATGCCTGAGCATGAATGAGCTGTGCTTAAAATGGTTCTGTTTCACCTGGGAGCACTGAGTCAGCTCGACAGTCATCTGTCTGCAATACAGTTTCCCTGGTGGAAAAGGGCTTCTAAGGATTCCAGCTTTGCAGGTATTTTTTCAAGGATAGCAGAAAAATTTTTAAAATGTGAATTTGTTAAACTAAATAGCTCACATTGATAATTTCTTTTTGCTGTCAATTAGAACTTTGTTATGAGGTTATAAATAGGAAGGAGATATTTTACTGAGCATTTTTGTTCATTTGCCAACCTTCTTTGTGACAATTGAATTGGGGCAAAAATCAAAATTATAGTGTTTCCAATAAATCTTTATTCAAATTTATGTAACTAAATGTAATAATAGAATTCTAGATAGAAGAGACCATTTTTTTATTAAGTAGGAACTTTGTATAGATACATCATGTGCTGGTACCATCATTCCCTCCTCCTGACCCTGTTCCACTGAGGATCCTCCTCAGTGGGATTGCTAGTATTCACCATGGGGTTGTGGGTTATGAGTTGTGGTAGCAGCAGTCGTCATGGGGGGTGGACAATGCCTCTGGATATTCCCTCCCATGCTGTGGCTAGAAGAAGACTTTATGAGTCATCTAACCAAATTCAGGAATTACTGTTTCTACTCTTTCATATCTCAATTTGTGTATCTATATGTGTATGTGCACATATATGTATATATATAGTTTATATTTTATTGCATTTATTTATTTATTAGAGAGAGAGAGAATGGGTTGGTAGGGCTTCTAGCCACTGCAGATGAATTCCAGATGTATGTGCCATCATGTGCATCTGGCTTACATGCATACTGGGGAATTGAACCTGGGTCCTTAGGCTTTGCAGGCAAGTGCCTAAACTGCTAAGCCATCTCTCCATCCCTATATGTACATTTTTATTGTGTGATTGTGTTAATGCATATGTACACACACATAATGATTGTACTGTGTACAAAAGGAAGCAATCTTTCATTGTTTATTTACACACAGAAAACTAGCACGAATGACTCTAAGCTTATAAATTGATAAAATTGTTCTTAGTTCTTTTTTACTTTCTAATATTGCCAAAAAAGGCAGGTATCATTTTATCATTGTTAATGATTAGAACCTCTTTTAGAACTACCTGGAGAGAGATCTGTTTTTTTTTTTCTCTCCTGATGTACAGAGAAAGGAATCTGTAAGGTCAGTCAGCATGATTCAGCAGCTCTAGGGAGGGTAAGATTGGGCCACATTTGTCATTAATTCTCATGGATAAGCCCCAAAGGGAAAGAGGATGCTCATAAAATTGGTTGGAAGGAAAAAAGAAATAACCTTGAGGAGTATGATGAGAAGCAGGAAGGAAAAAGGAATCAGGAAAAGAGAAAAATATATTATTGTACAAAATGTGAACTATGTTCTAATATATTTAATACATGGTGATTTATGTGGACACTTTACATGTGCCAGTCTTCTTTGTGCTTGGTGTACATTAACTCATTTCAGCCTCACAAAAATCCACATGATAAGTAATAGCTCATCATCTTTAAAATAAAAAAAAGTATGAGAAGTGGTTTGAACTCATGCACTTCAGCCCCTGCACTGTGCTAAACTGGCCCTATGGTAGAGGCCACTGATATTTCTTTATATGACATTCAAGACATTTAGATATCATCATCATTGAGAACAAAGATTTCTTTTACTTATCTCATTGGAACTTCATTTTTCTTGTAATGCTTTGAAGATATACTTTCTCTTTCTATAGCTATCTATCATCTATCTATCATCTATCTATCTATCTATCTATCTATCTATCTATCTATCTATCTATCTATCTATCATCTGTCTATCTGTTTATGTATCTATCATCTATCTATCTATCTATCTATCTATCTATCTATCTATCTATCTATCAATCATCTATCTGGATGGTGTGTGTGCTTATGCAATAGTGAGGAAGCTTATAGAACACAGTAAAGATTCTTTATCTTTACTATCTGTAATAAATAATAGAATATATGGAGACATTTGCCATTTACAAGGTGAAAACAGTGTTAAAGGCCATGTGTTCGGTTTGTAGATATATACACCAATAGTTATACTTTCTCATTGTAAATCGATTTTTATTTTCTCATTGTAAATCAAATTTTTAGTGTTTAGTGTTATTTTCTCATTGTAAATCAAGTTTTTAGTGTTTAGCAATCAAACCGAAATGCTCTTGTGGCCAAAGTTGCATTGACAGAAACATCAGATGCTAAATAGTTATCTTTATTCATACATCCATCATCAAAAGAAAAGTTATAAGATACAATCCATGTCTTTATAGTTCTAGTAACTTGAAAGTTCCAAGTGTCAAATCATTCAGTAAAACAGATTCATAACCAATAACAAGCCAAAGCTATAGCTACCATGAACAGATTCTAGTTGGATGTGTTCACTTTGGTAATAAAAGCACTAGACAGGATAAAAATTGGTAGAAAGAGTTGAAAAAGAACTAATATTATTAAACAGTTACCTTATACCAGGCATTGTGATGCATGATTTACATTCATTATCTCTAATTAGAAGGTAGATACTATTTTATAAGTGAGTAAACAGGTTTATAGAAATGGGAAAAGTGTTCTCAAAAAAAACAATGTTTAGATCAACATAATGATTTTGAAGTCTTTGCCACTGATTTAGCATGAATTTCTCATTCACTTCTGTGTTGGAGTATTCCTACCATTTCTTTAAAAGACTCTTGATCCTTAGTGACCTCCTTCCTGGCTAATTTGCAATTATTTAAATGTAATTAAAATAGAGTTCAATATGCTGTATTTAAAAAGTACTTTACATGAGAAATGATTTTAGATTTTTGGCTGGCCTCTGCTTTTTTTTTTTTTTTTTTTTTTTTTTTTGAGGTAGGGTCTCGCTATAGCCCAGGCTGACCTGGAATTCACTATGTACCTCTGCCTCCCGAGTGCTGGGATTAAAGGCATGCACCACCACGCCCAGCTGGCCTCTGCTTTTGATTTCGTCATTTGAGTTCCCTTTGAAATAAATCTGTTGTGTTTTCCCCAGAACAAGTTATTATATATAACTTGATTTTGAAAATAAAGTAAAAAATGCTATACTGAGATTCAGAAATATCAGCAGTTTTAACTGGAAAGAGAAGGAATAAAGAATGCACTCATTTCCCTTGCCCTAGAATCTTTGTTGTGTTGAAGAGATTTTTAGAATCATAAATATCAGCAAGGGTAAATTAATATATTTATTTTATTTTTTGTATTATTATTTTATATTATATATATATTTATTTATTTGAGAGAAAGAGAATGAATGAGAATGAATGGGTACACCAGGGCCTCTAGCCACTGCAAATAAACTCCAGACACATGCACCACTGCGTGCATCTGGCTTTACAAGGGCACTGGGGAATCAAACCTGGGTCCTTTGGTCTTGCAGAAATGCACTTTAATCACTAAGCAATCTCTAGAACTCTTTTATTTTTAATTTAATTTATTTATTTACTTTGTTCTTTCGAGGTAGGGTCTCATTCTGCCCAGGCTGACCTGGAATTCATTATGTCATCTTAGGGTGGCCTAGAACTCACAGTGATCTTCCTACCTCTGCCTCCCATGCTGGGATTAAAGGTGTGTGTCACCATGCTCGGCCTTTTAAAATTTTTTATTTATTTATTTTTATTTTTTAAAAATGAATTTTCTCCCAGGGATTTTTTATTTAGTAATAGCTGCCCTTCTGTTTCATTTTTTTTTTTTTTGTTCTAAGTAAAGATTATTGTTAGATAATCCTATGAAGCTAAGAAATGGATGGTGCTTTTCTGGAGATTAACATCAAGATCTCACATTTGATAAGTAATTTTACAATATTCTACTGAAGGCAATTGAACTCCTGGTTGACAGTTTTATTTTACTCTATTGGCATTGCCTCTAGTGTGTAGGCTTTACTGCATTTATTTGCTTTTGTAGTCATTGAACTCATTTGGGAGAAAATTGCCTTCATTTCCTCCTCTGGTGAGATTAGGATGTGGAGGCTGAACTAAAACACACAATTTGATATTCTCTAAGGGTTTTCTTCTACTTGGATTAAACAGTGAGGTACTGCAAGGGGAGCTGCTTCTTTGCAGAGCCTGGCTTTGCAAATTTTCTTTAATTCCCCAGTGTGTTTCTGATGCATCTAGAGTATTTTGTCAGGTTCTCTTTAGGACCCAGCTCTGGATCCTCAGCAGACATAAGTGGCAGCCAAAGTTATTCACAGTTTGCCTTTATTAATCTAAGGTATGGAGAAAGAACACAAAGACAGTGGCCAAAAAGTGATCTAGGATCTTCAAAAATGTGGGCTGGATTTTGGAAAAAAAAATGTGGGCTGTAGCAGCCTTTGGGTAAGGGAGGGAAGAGGCTGAAGCTCAGGGAGATCACAGATAAGTTATGGAGCGAGGGTACACAGCCCACTGTACTGGAACACTCCAGTATCCTTCTGGCTTATTTAGAAAGAGAACTGCTTGGAAGAGGCTTGGGCTCTTTCTGAGTTTTAAAATTCATCTATTATTTTAAAAAATAATTTCTTACTATTTTTTTCTTTTGAGATAGGATCTTATTATGGTATCTATGTTGGCTTCTGTGGTAGTTTAATATCCTCCCATAGACTCAGGTGTTATTAAAGTTAAGTTTGCAGTTTCTGCCCCTAGGGTGGGGCATATTACTGGGGGCCAGGCAAATTTGAATTCCAGCCTAGGGTATGCAGAGTGAGCTCTGCCAGGGTCCCTGTGGTTTTTGGTGCTTCCTTATGTGTTTGCTTTTGGTGGTGTTGGTGGTGGCTTTTCTCTCTCTGCTTGGAGCTGTGAATGGGATCCAGCCTCTCTTGCTATTATGGAACTCCCCCCGGATCTGTAAGCCTGAAATAAATCCTGTTCTTCCCATAAGCCGTGTTTGATTTGGAGGTTCATCCCAGCATCATGGAGCTTCAAATGCCCAGTCTGGTTTTGAACTTGCAGTTCTTCTACGTTAGTCCCTTGAGAAGCTAAGCTAGGATTGCAGGCCTGTGTTACCAGTCTCAGTTTAATTTCTGAGGTTTTTTTGTTTTTTTTTTTTTTTAATTTTCAAGGCGGTGTCTTTCTCTAGCCCAGGCTGGCCTGGAACTCATGGCAATTCTACCTCAGCTCCCTAAATGCTGGGATTAAGGGTGTGAGACACCACACTCAGCTGAGTTTATTTTTGTTTTATCTGTTTTAACTCTCTCTCTCTGTGTATGTATGTTCCTGTCATTCACATGTGGAGGTTATACTTTGGGATGTCTGTTCTTATCTTCCATATTGTTTGAGGCATGGTCTTCTCTTGTTCATCACTGCTCTGGTTTATAAGCTTCCAGAACGTTGGCATGCTGGGATAACACGCTGGTATGTCATGGCTTCTAGATTATTCATGGGGTCTGGGATATAAACTCAGGTACTCAAGCTTGTGTGGCAAGGGTTTTATTCACTGAGTCTACTTTCTGAGTTTTTAATCCCAGCAATCTAGGTTTTTAGTGGGTTGCTCTATTTTTGAACAAGATAAAAACTGATCTAAGTAAACCTAAGATTATAAAAATAAGTCTTGCATTTAGCTTGCTTGCTCTGATGTTCCATGGGATTGTCTCCATGTCCCATAAGTATTAAATGGTTCAGAGGAAAGAACAATTCCTACTCCTTTCTTTTATCTGCTTCCTTCTTCTGTTGTCCCTTCCTATTTTCTTCTCCTTCCCCTTTAATTCCTTCCATATTTCTTCTTCCTCTTTCTCCTCCTTCCCTTTGTATAAAAGGAGCAGTAGGATCATTGAGATGGCATGTGATGTTTGTTAACATAAGCATATGTAAACTGGAATTTAAAAAAATTGTATTTATTTAGTTGAATAATATTTGTTAGTTGTCTGCCATATATTCTGAGTTATTTTAAGGTGAATTTAGTATCGTGTACAGCTTAGCAGTAATTAGGAGTTCTTTAGTATGTATTCTAGAAAACCCTTAGCTGGTATTTAATGAAAATGCTAGAAAATTTTTTAATAGGTTCAATTTTTTTTAAGGTAGGCCCTCACTGTAGCCCGGGATGACCTGGAATTCACTATGTAGTCTCAGGCTGGCCTCAAATTCATAGCAAACTTCCTACCTCTGTCTCCTTGGTGCTGGGATTAAGGGCATGTACCTCCACACCTGGTACTAAGTGTATTTTTGATTTGCCATTATGATGAATAATTAAAAGATATTTCTTAGGAAAAATTTTTAATGATATTTGCAGAAACTTAAATATCAACAAACATGATCAAAATTTTGACTCAGAACCCAAAACAAAATTCTCACATTTTATGATCCTTTAGCTAGTTTCACTGACCATTGCTTTCTGTCTATCTTGTTTCTTCATAAAGTGCCCTAAGTTGGACAGATATTAATCAGTGAGAAGGTAGGAAAAAACACTGGGTAAAGGCATTATGGTATTTTGAATGCCCCCCATAGAAAGTAATTGGAACCAGGCTCAGTTAAAGGTTCTTGCTTACAAAACCTGTTGGCCCAGGTTTGATTCCCAATTACCCGCATAAAGCCAGCTGCACAAAATGATGCATGTGTCTGGAGTTTATTTGCAGTGGCAGGAGGCCCTGGCCCATCCATTCTCTCTCTGTGTCTATATGCCTCTTTCTTTCTGCCTCTCATAAATAAATAAATGGGAAGAAAGAAACTAGGCTAAGCATGAACCATCAGCTTTGTTTTTATTTCTTGTAATCCTTGAATCCAGTCTTGTACATAATAAGATGTGCTCATTCTCTCTAAAGGTTGGGCTATTTTTGGCTGGGTAAGTCACTAGAGGTAAGACTATTTTAATTTACAGTGTATAGCCATAGGGTAAAAAATTAGGGAAAGTACTGGTGCTGAGACATTAAGAATTTTCATTTAAATTCTGAGATAAATTTAGCTGATGTTCTTACAATTCTTAATGGTTTTGTTCTCTCATAGTAGATGAAGGAGTTTCTATTAATTTATAGCTTAAGCAGTTTAATATGAAATATATTTAAAATCACTTACTGTTGAGTTATTTAAATGTTCACATTATGAAATCTTGAAGTTTACAGTTGTAGGATGATAAGGGCAAAACCATTATAATTTATTTAATTACACACACACATACAAACTGGTCAAAGGAATTTGTGACAAAGGTGGTTTGAATGGAAAATGCTCTCAAGTAACTGGATTAGGTATGGACCTATGTCTTTTTATTCCCTCCAGCCTTGAGTGCGGACATCATAAGCACTCAGGAAGCAAATGTTGACTGGATAAAATTGTTGATACCATGGCTTATGGAAGACTATTCTGCTTTTATGTTCCCAAGTCCCTGTTATATGAGGTTTCCCTGGGTTAGCTATTCCTCTTTTCTTTGTTACCTCACCTGGTCAGCAAGGCTCAGTCACTCTGAGTGCTGCATCCCTTGCCATTTGTTGTTTTCCTGTGAACTTCACTTCTCCTGTCCTATCTATTTTGTTTCTGTCCATACTCTTATTTCTGCCCAGGGTCTTGTTTTCACTTAGCAACTGAAGTAAAAACAAGTCTTTGGAAGGCTATTTACATTTAGCATTGGGTGCCACCCCTGCTGCGTATTGCTGGACTTCTGTGATTTTGAGGTTTGGAAAATGTGCTATAGTTCAATAAGCTTTTTAAAAATTAGTTATTTAAATAATGTGAATTCATTCATGTTGGTACCATCATTAGCCTCCTCCCTGGTCTCCTCCCTCAACAAGCTTTTCATTTTACTACTTACCTTTAAATTGTAGTTAGTGTGGATTTTCTTTTTTCCTTTTGATTTCTTTTTGTTCTTTGATGCCCCTTAATTCATTTTTTCACTTGATGTGGATTGAAGTGACTATTCTGTCCTTTACTACTAGAACAGTCTCCTTCCTTGTTCTCACTATTCTAATCCCCTGGGGTTTAGTTTTGTGTGTTGTCTATCCTCTGTCCTTACTTCTTTGTGTCTTCAGTAGTGATCTATTCCTGCAGAATAGGGATCTCCTGCCCCATTGCTGCAGAGCTCATTTGTATACAGGAGTGTGGAAGCTCTTTTACAAGTATATCTAAAGTAGAACATGCCTCACAGGTTTGGCATAAAACTGTGCATGCTTAGTTGTGTGTTAAGGGAGGGGCTCCAGAGACTGATACCTTGGGAAATGGTAGAAGGTATCTCCATGAGATGGACTGCAGTCTTGGGCTCACACCTGGACATTTGTAGTTATTATTGCTTGTTCACTGCTTAGCCCCATGGCTGACCCTCAGTGATGCTCAGTAAGTATTAATTATCTGTTCATCTGTTCTTGTGTCAATTTTCTTTTTTTTCTTTTCCTTCCTTCCTTCCTTCCTTCCTTCCTTCCTTCCTTCCTTCCTTCCTTCCTTCCTTCCTTTCTTTCTTTCTTTCTTCTTTTTTTTTGGTTTTTTGAGGTAGGGTTTCATACTAACCCAGGCTGACCTGGAATTCACTATGTAGTTTCAGGGTGGCCTTGAACTCACAGTGATTCTCCTATCTCTGCTTCCCAAATGCTGGGATTAAAGGCATGCGCGACCATGCCTGGCTTCAATTTTCTATCTCAGAAATGCAGAGGAAAAGTTCTCTGACCATTTGTTACTGATTTGACATATTTTAAAGATATTTCCCACAGTCATAAATATTTCTTTCCTCTAGGTTACTCAAATCTTTAGCTTGGAAGGGATGGAGAGGAGTGTAGTCATCCTCCACATTTATGCCTAATCACTGAACTCTTCATTCTCTTCCTCTGCACATTCTGATGGCTCAATAGAGCCATCCTGTATTTAATATGTGCCCAGGTTTTCTGGAGTTCCTAACAGTGACCCTGTGAGCTTAAATAATTATACCTCTTGTATGACTTGGAAACAGTGATTATATTACACAAGGCTGGGCCACAGTGATGAGGGAAAAGAATGGTAGAGGAAGTGGCAGGAACTTGGACTATGATGGGCATACTGACATTGCACCATATAAAGCTGTCTTGTCTTATGGTTACTTTAATCACTGTGACAAAAGCATTCATGCCAGTTTATATAGTCCTTCTTTTCTAACAAAAATAAGTCTATGCTGTTTAACCTATGTGGTGACATTATTCACCAGACTTTGTCACTTGCTGCCTGGAGCAGCATTTTCTTCAAGACAATGATGTATGTCTTGTGAGAGAGTGACAGACAGGATTTCTGATAGATCTGAATTCATATGACATATTAAGCTGAGGAGTTACTTTAATATTTAATTTTTTTAGGAAGAAGGAGAATAATTTTTATTCCTAAAATCAGGATGGGGCTTATTTGAGTATATCAAAAGGCTGGGGAATTGGGGAAAGCAGGAGTCCAGATGACAGAGTAGCTCTGGAGAGGATGTGTGTGGTGATGGCCAGCCCCATGGCAATGGATTAGAGAGACCCTGCTTTGTTCAGAAAGGGCTTACTGATCACTTCTAGGAAGTGGACTGGAGTCAGAGCCCAGAGTCTGTTTACAGGGCCCCTGCTCAGGATCATAGATGCAGACACATCTCTTGGGCATCAAAGCTTGTGCAGAGGATCTCTTCTAAATTTTTTAAGTATAATTTTAACTAAGGATATCTTCATTTTTCTCTATAACTAAGCTAAGATTAAATTTTATCTAATGATTTTATTTTAACTTTTTTTGTAATTGTTATCTTCCTTTTATGAACAAGATAACATACAATATATTTAATATGCATTAATTTATATAATTCATTTTAATGTTTAATACTTACAACAAATAAATATACTATAAAATAAAAGATTTACATAAGCTAAATATTTGTCAACTATTTAACTGAGTTTTTAAAAATAGTTTATTTTTCTTTATTTGAGAGAGAAAAATAGGAAGGGAGAGAGAGAGAGAGAGAATGGGTGCACCAGGGCCTCCAGCCATTGCAAACAAACTCCAGATGCATGCACCCCTTGTACATCTGGCTTACATGGGTCCTGGGGAATCAAACCTGGGTCCTTTGGCTTTTCAATCAAGTGCCTTAAGCACTAAGCCATCTCTCCAACCCCCTATTTTGTTTTCTTTTGAAGCAGGGTCTCAATCTAGCCCAGGCTGACCTAGAACTCACTGTGTAGTCCAAGGCTGGCCTTGAATTCTCACTCCTCCTGCCTTAGCCTCTACAGTAGTGTACCACCATTAGTGGCCTACTTTATTTTTTATTATTTTTAAAATTGTTTTTATTTTTATTGACAACTTCTTTAATTGTAGACAATATCCCATGTTATTTCCCTCCCTCCCCCCACTTTCCCCTTTGAGACTTCACTCTCCATCATATCCCTTCCCCCTCTCAATCAGTCTCTCTTTTCAGTTTGATGTCATGATCTTTTCCTCCTATTATGATGGTCTTATGTAGGTAGTGTCAGACACTTTGAGGTCATGGATATCCAGGCCATTTTCTGTCTGGAGGAGCACGTTGTAAGGAGTCCTACTCTTCCTTTGGCTCTTACATTCTTTCTGCCCCTCTTCTGCAATGGACCCTGAGCCTTGGAAGGTAGGTTTGAGACGTTTTAGTGCTGAGCACTCCTCTGTCACTTCTTCTGAATCATCCCAAGGTTGCCACCATCTGAAAAGAAAAGCTTCTCTAACCAAAAGTGAGAGAGCATTAATATATGGGTGTGGACATTAAGAGAAGTGCTTACTGGGCAGTTTGGTGCACATAATATATACATGTAGTGATACTCCAGCAGACATTACACCCTTAGGACTCATGACTACCCCTGTCGTATGTTTTCAGTTCAGGGATTTGTTCCCTCATATGGAGCAGGCCTTCCAGTCCAATTAGAGAGCAGTTGGTTTCCCCCATAACAGACATGCCACTATTGCACCCATTGGCTTATTTGGCCTGGCTGGCCAAATTTAAAGCTTGTAGTGTTCACTGTTGAGTACCTTCACTGGTGTTTTCTCTCTCCCATTGACCTGCATGCAGTGTAGCTTTTTCCAACTTTCTGTCAGCTGGTCCTCATGGAGGAGGCTTTTAGCTCAGTTCCAGCAGGATTTCTCAGTGAACTTGAGTGGCCTACTTTATAATATTAATCATATAAGCTAATATGTTTTGCAATTTTTATTTCTTACGTATTACCACGTGGTATTTCATGAAATTTCTATGCTTCTAAAATCTCTATGCTGATTTAAGTAAGAAAAGATAGAGAAGAATAGTTTCATGCATTTTTATTGTAGTATGAATGAGGGATCTGAGGCTAAAGTTATAGTCAGAAGAAAAGAACCCATATTAAAAAATGAAATTCTAGTAATTTTTTTCCAGAAATAAACTAAAAAAGATCCAGTAGCTTCAGATGACCTGGTATAATTTCAAGAACAATATTACTCATATTTTTCTTAATATACTTTTAATAGCTTTATTGAGATAATTTGCATGTCATAGAATTTACCTATTTAAAGTATCTATAATTAAAAGTTTTAAAATGTATTTAGAGAGTACAACTATGACCATCATCAATTTCAAAACCTTTTTATCATCTCAGAAAGAAATCTCCCTAGTCCATACTCAATAGCACCTAGTATTCATTAGTTTTCTCATTTCTCTGACCAAATATCTAATAAGAATCAGCATAAGAAAGAAAGGATTCATTTTGGGTTACAGTTCCAGGGAATACAGTCCATTATGGCAGGAAAGGTGTGGCACCAGGAAGCAACTGGTCACATTGTATATGTAGTCAGGAGGTGGAGAGTGATGGATGCTGATGTTCAGCTAATCTTTTCTTTAATATATATTTTTTGTTGACAACTTCTATACTTACAGACAATAAGCCATGATAATTTCCTTCCTTCACCCACTTTCCCCTTCACAACTCCACTTTCCATCATATCCCTTCCCTCTCTCTGTTAGTCTCTCTTTTATTTTGATGTCTTGTCTTTTCCTCCTACTATGAGGGTCTTGTGAAGCTATTGCTAGGCCAATTTCTGTGTGGACAGTTGCATTGTAAGAAGTTTTACCCTTCCTTTGGCTCTTACATTCTTTCCGCCACCTCTTCCGCAATGGACCCTCTGAGCCTTAGAGGGTATGATAGAGATGATTCAGAGCTGGATACTCTTAGCACTATGTTGCCTTTTGGGTCATCCCAGTGGTCACCACCATTGTTCAGCTACTCTTATCCTTTATATTCAGTTTGGAACCCCAGTCCATGGAATGGTGCCATGGTGGGTCTCCCCATCTCAATTAACTTAATCTAAAAATTCTTAACAAACATGCTGAAATATTTTTCAGATTTAAATTCACCATCATATTCCCATAGGTAAATATTTACTTACTTTCCATTCCTATAGATTTTTCTACTCTAGACACTTCTGTTTTTAAAATTTCTTTTATTATTGACAACTTCCATAATTATAGACAATAAATCATGATAAATTCCCTCCCCCTCACTTTCCCCTTCACAACTCCACTCTCCATCATATCCCTTCACCCCTCAGTCTTTTATTTTGATGTCATCATTGTCTCCTCCTATGTATAATGGTATTTTGTAGGTAGTGTCAGGCACTATGAGGTCATGGATAATCAGGCTATTTTGTGTCTGGAAGAATGCAGTATAAGAAGTCGTATTTTTCCTTTGGCTCTTGGATTCTTCCCACCACCTCTTCCACAATGGACCCAGAGCCTTGGAAGGTGTAATAAAGATGTTTCAGTGCTGAGCCCTCCTCTGTCACTTCTTCTCAGCACTATGGTTCCTTTTGAATCATCTTAGAGGTCACCACCATCTGAAAAGAGAAGCTTCTCTAACCAAAAGTGAGAGCAGCATTAATGTATGGGTGTGAACGTTAAGAAAAGTGCTTATTTGAGCAGTTTGGTAAGCATGATATATACATTTAGCCAGACACCAGCAGATGTTACATGACTTCCCCTGTCATAGGTTTTCAGTATCAGGGATGCATTCCCTCCCATGGAGTGGGCCTCCAGTCCAATTAGAGAGCAGTTGGTTTCTCCCATAACAGACATGCCACTATTGTACCTATTGGCTTATTTGGCCTAGCTGGCCAAATTTAAAGCTTGCAGTGTCCATTGTTGAGTATCTCCACTGGTGTTTTCTCTCTCTCCCATTGAACTGTATGCAGCATAGCTTTTTCCAGCTTTCTGTCAGTTGGTCTACATTGAGGAGGTTTTCAGTTCAGCTCCAGCAAGATTTCTCAGTGACCTTGTAGCCCAAGCATGTGGAGTCTTTAGAAATATAGACACTTCTTGTAAATGGAATCAGACCTTATCTGATCTGAAAAAAATTTTATTGAGAAAAAGACAAGGATGTTCACTGTTGTCTCTTTTTTTAATATAGTACTGGAACTCTAAGCTACAGCAATAAGGCAAGAGACACTCAAAAGGGATACAAGTTGGAAAGGAAGAGATCAAATTATCATTATTTGCATAGGATATGATTCTATATATAAGGGACCCTAACAACTCTACCAGCAAACTGTTAGAGCTGATAAACACTTTTAGCAACATAGCAGAATACAAAATATACACACACGCCGGGCCTGGTGGCGCATGCCTTTAATCCCAGCACTTGGGAGGCAGAGGTAGGAGGATCACCGAGAGTTCGAGGCCACCCTGAGACTACATAGTGAATTCCAGGTCAGCCTGGACCAGAGTGAGACCCTACCTTGCAAAACCAAAAAAAAAAAAAAAAAAATTTATATATATATACACACACACAGAAATCAATAGCTTTTCTATATACTAACAACAAACATGTGAAGGATATAATCAGGGAATCTCTCCCATTCACAATTGCCTCAAAAAAAAAAAAAGTACCTTGGAATAAACCTAACCAAGGAAGTGAAGGATCTCTACAATGAGAACTTTAAAACACTCAAGTGAGAAATTGCAGAAGACACTAGTAAATGGAAAGACATCCCATGTTCTTGGACTGGATGAATTAATATTATGAAAATATCAATCTTACCAAAAGCAATCTGCACATTTAATATAATCCCCCTCAAAATTCCAGTGGTATTCTTCATAGAAATAGAAAAAAATACTAAAATTCATTTGGAAGCACAAGAAACCTTGAATAGCCAAAACAATTTTGAGCAACAAAAATAAGGCTGGTGGTATTACCATACCTGATTTTAAGCTATATTACAAAGTCATAATAACAAAAACAGTATGGTACTGGCACAAGACAGACACATAGATCAATGGAACAGAATAGAGGACCCATATGTTAATCCAGGCACTACAACCACCTGATTTTTGACAAAAATATTCATTGGAGAAAAGACACTCTTCAACAAGTGGTGCTAGGAAAACTGGATATCTATATGTAGAAAGATGAAAATAGATCCTTGTCTTTCTCCATGCACAGGAATCAAGCCCACATGGATCAGGGACCTTAATATCAGACCTGAAACTCTGAAATTGCTAGAGGAAAAAGTAGGGGAAACACTTCAACATATTGACAGAGGCAATGACTTTCTGAATATAACCCCAATTGTTCAGGAAATAAAACCATTAATCAACCGCTGGGATTGCATGAAATTACAAAGCTTTTGTCCAGCAAAGGACACTATGAATAGAGCAAAGAGACAACCTACAGAATGGGAGAAAATCTTTGCCAGCTATACATCCGATAGAGGATTAATATCCAGAATATGCAAAGAACTAAAAAAAACAAGAAATCAAACAGGCCAATTAAAAAATGGAGTATGGAACTAAATATAGAAATACAGATGGCATATAAACATCTAAAAAGGTGTTCTATATCATTAGCCATCAGGGAAATGCAAATTAAAACTACTTTGAGATTCCATCTCACTCCTGTCAGAATGGCTATCATTAAGAAAACAAATGACAATAAATGTTGGTGAGGATGCACAAAGAGAATATAATCTGATAGAGCTATTGTGGAAATCAGTGTAGAGGTTCTTGAGACAGCTAAAAATAGATTTACCATATGATCCAGCTATAGCATTCCTAGTTATATATCCCAATGACTCTTCTCACTGCCTTAGAGATACTTGTACAACCATGTTTATTGCTGCTCTATTTACAATGGCTAGGAAATGGAACCAAACTAGATAACCCTCAACAGACAAATGGATAATAAAGATGTGGTACATTTACACAATGGAGTTCTATTCAGTGATAAAGAAAAATGAAATTATGATAGTTGCAGAAAAATGGATGAATCTGGAAAGGATTATACTAAGTGAGGTAACCCAGGCCCAGAAAGCCAAATGTCACATGTTCTCTCTCATATGTGGATCCTATCTACAAATGTTGACTTGTGTGTGAGCTGGAACCAAAGAATCTGTAGCACAGGCCAGTAAAGCTGGGAAAAGGCTATAAGGGAGGGAGGAGAAGGAAGGACTTTAGGGGATGGTATTGTATATATGTAAGTAGAACAGATTACAGGGAGTGGAATGACATAAGTGAGGCTAGGGGAAGAGATTAAGAGAAGAGTGGGAATAGGGTCAATCAAATTTCAAGATATTCTGAAGAAGACATATGAAAGCCTACGTCTTTGGATAATGGCACATCCAGAAGCCATAGATTGCTACTAGAAAATTTTCAGTGCCTGGCATGGGATACCTACCAGTGAGTTGTTGGCCAGGGAGGTCCCTGCTGCCTCCAAAACATTACAGGTTATTGCCAAGGCCTTTGTTTTCCCACGAGTAACAGATGGTAAGACCTTATTGCTGAAGACTTCACATATGTGGGCAACAAGATCACTGAAAAATCAAGCTGGTGCTGAGCTGAAAACCTCCCTGTAGACCAGCCAACTGAAAGCTGGAAAAAACTGCACTGCATGCAGCCCTGTGGGAGACAGAAGTCATCAGCGGTGAAAACAGTGGACACTGGAAGCCTCAAGTTTGGCCAGACACGTGGCATGTCTGCTCTAGGGGAAACCAACTGCTCTCTAATTGGACTGAAGGCCTGCTTTATGGGAGGGAATACATGCCTGGTACTGAAACCCTAATCAAAAGCCAATGGTAGGGGAGGTCATGTGCCTTAGGGGTATAAAGCCTGCTCTTGTCTGGCTAAATGCATATATTATTCTCATCAAACTGCCCTGAAAGCACTACACTTAATGTTTATATTCATGTATTAACGCTACTCTCATGTTCGGTTAGAGAAGCTTCTCTTTTCAGATGGCAATGACCACTGGGATAACCCAAAAGGCAACATAGTGCTAAGAAGAAGATGGAGGAGTGCTCAGCACTGGAACATCTCTATCACACCCTCCAAAGCTCAGGGTCCATTGTGGAAGAGGTGGTGGAAAGAATGTAAGAGTCAAAGGAAGGGTACCACTTCTTATAATGCAACTGCCCAGACAGAAATTGGCCTCAATATCCATGACCTTGCAGTGCCTAGCAATACCTTCACAAGACCCTCATAATAGAAGAAAAAGACAATGACATCAAAATAAAAGACCAACTAATGGAGAGAGGGAGGGGATATGATGGAGAGCAGAGTTTTGAAGGGGAAAATGGGGGAAGGGAGGGAAATATCATGGCTTATTTTCTATAAGTATAGAAGTTGTCGATAAAAAATTAAAAAAATATTGACACTTCCATAATTATAGACAATAAACCATGATAATTCCCTCCCCCTCACTTCACCTTTTCAACTCAACTCTCCCTGACTCCCTGATATCCCCTCCCCCTCTCAATTAGTCTCTCTTTATTTATTTATTTTGGTTTTTCCAGGTGAGGTCTCGTTATAGCCCAGGCTGACTTGGAATTCCCTATGCAGTCTCAGGGTCGCCCCAAACTTTCTGCGATCTTCTTAGGTTTGCCTTCTGAGTTCTGGGATTAAAGGCATGTACCACCACTGCCCGTCTCTCTCTTTTATTTTGTTATCATCTTTCCTCCTATTATGAGGGTCTTGTGTAGCTGGTGCCAGGTACTGCAAAATCATGGATACCCAGGCTATTTTTGTGTCTGGAAGAGTACATTGTTAGGAGTCCTACCCTTCCTTTGGTTCTTACATTCTACCTTCTCTTCCACAATGGACCCTGAGCCTTGGAAGGTGGGATAGAGATGTTTCAGTGCTGAGCACTCTTCTGTTACTTCTCAGCACTGTGGGGCCTTCTTAGTCATCCCAAGGTCACAGCCATCTGAAAAGAGAAGCTTCTCTAACCAAAAGTGAGAGTAGCATTAATATATGGCTATGGAAATTAAGAGTTGCTTACTGGGCAGTTTGGTGAGCATAATATACATTTAGCCAGACACCAGCAGGCGTTATATCCTAGGGCTCATGACTTCCCTCATCATAGGCTTTCAGCATCAGGTGTATATTCCATTCTGTGGGACAGGCCTCCAATTAGAGAGTGGTTGTTTACCCCCACAACAGACATGCCACTATTGCACTCATTGGCTTATTTGACTTGGCTGGCCAAACTTAAGGCTTGCAGTGTCCACTGTTGTTTATCTGTACTGATGACTTTTCTCTCTCCCATTGAAGTGCATGCAGCATAGCTTTTTTCAGCTTTCTGTCAGTTGGTCTACAGGGAGTAGTGTTTCAGCTCAGCTCCAGCTTGATTTCTCAGTGACCTTGCAGCCCAAACATGTGGAATCTTCAGCAACAAAGTCTTACCATCTAGTCCTGGTGGGGAACCAAGAGCTTTGGCAATAGCCTGTAATGTTTTCGGGGCATCAGGGACCTT